>JAUMJL010000005.1:0-1310486 GCA_033558185.1 Dromococcyx pavoninus
GGGGAACCAGCATACGGGGGGGGGGGAACCAGCATACGGGGGGGGGGAACCAGCATACGGGGGGGGGGGAACAGCATACGGGGGGGGGGAACAGCATACGGGGGGGGGAACAGCGGGGGGGGGGAACAGCATACGGGGGGGGAGCAGCATACGGGGGGGAGCAGCATACGGGGGGGACAGCATACGGGGGGGGACAGCATACGGGGGGGGACAGCATACGGGGGGGGGACAGCATACGGGGGGGGACAGCATACGGGGGGGGGGGGAACAGCATACGGGGGCGGAACAGCATACGGGGGGGGGGAACAGCATACGGCGGGGAGACAGCATACGGCGGGGGGACCAGCATACGGCGGGGGGACAGCATACGGCGGGGGGACCAGCATACGGCGGGGGGGACAGCATACGGGGGGGACGGACAGCATACGGGGGGGACGGACAGCATACGGCGGGGAGAACAGCATACGGCGGGGGGCGGGGATCTGCTTCCTCGGGAAGGGGGGAACCGCTTCCCCGGGGAGGGAACTGCTTCCTCGGGGGAGAGGGAAAAGCTTTTTCCTTGGAGGGGCGAGGTGCTTCCTAAAGGGGGCGAGTTGCTTCCCCGGGGAAGCGCAGGGGCCCCGAGAGCTGCCCCACCGCATCCCGGCCCGCTGCCCTCGCCCAGCCCCAGAAACGGGTGCCCAGGGAGCGCATCCTGGCCAGGGTCGGGGGAACGAGGCCGCCGCTCACCCGGAAGCCCTTCTCGCGGTCCGCTTTGATCTCCGCGTCCAGCTGCTTCAGGGCGGCGGTGAAGCCGCGGAAGAGCAAATACTCCCGCACCAGTTGGTCCGTGCGCTCCGCCGCCGCCGCCATCTGGGGCCGCCGCCTCCGGCTGCGCCCGCCCAGGGGCGGGGAAGGGGCCCGGTGCCGGCCCCGGGCCAGAGCCGGGCGGGTGGAGAACTACAGCTCCCGGCATGCCCCGCCGCGCCCGTCCAGCGTGCGCACGGCCTGCCCGGGCCTGCCCGTGCCTCCCCGCGCCTCCGCTCGTCTGTCCGTTGCAGTCCCCAGACCCAGATACGAGAAATAGCGACTGTTGCAAAAAGTGGAATATTTTTGATTTAAAGTAGAGTTAAGTTTCACCTAAGTAAGTGTATTTTTTGAAATGTTAGGCAGAATGCCCCTCTAATAGCGTGTTCTCTTGATAGAATCATAGAATGACCCGAGTTGGAAGGGACCCAAAAAGATCATCGAGTCCAGCTCTGGTCCCTGCACAGGACAACCTCAATATTCGCACCGTGTGTCTGAGGACGTTGTACGAATGCTTCTTGAATATTGCCGGGCTTGGTACTGTGGCTGCTTCTCTGGGGAGCTGTTCCAGTGCTCCACCACCCTCTGAGTGAAGAACCTTTTCCTAACATCCAACCTAACCCTCCCCTTGCACATCTTCCTGCCATTCCCTTGAGTCCTATAATTGGCCATCAGAGAGAAGAGATCAGTGCCTGCTCCTCCTCATCCCCTTGTGAGGAAGCTGTAGACCACAATGGGGTTTCCCCCTCAGTCTCCTCTAGACTGAACAGACCAAGTAACTTCAGCCACTCCTCATACAGCTTCTTCTCTGCACCCTTCACCAACTTCGTGGCCCCCTCCTGATACTCTCTAGTACCTTGATATCGTTTTTATACTCTGGTGATTATAGGGTTTTTTCAAAGTGTTTTTTCAGACAACACTCAGAGAGAAATGATAATGTCTTGTGTTACACAGAATCACACAGGACCTGAGTTGGAAAGGACCCACAAGGATCCTTGACTGCAACTCCTGCACCTGCACAGGACAACCCCAATATTCACACTGTGTGTCTGAGGGCATTGGCCAAATGTGTCTTGAATTTTGTCAGGCTGAGTATGGTCTGTGCTGAACAGATCTGTCTCCTTCTCTAATCACTTCTGTTTGCAGTCTTTCCCCGTCTAAGATGCAAGGCCAGACAGAGCTGGCTCTAAAGCTCCAATCAGCAGATTTGGCTGTTGTGAAGATCATAACAACATTAAAATTACTCCTTGGAAAGTAACAGAATGTGCATAAGATTTCTGGGAAAATGTATATGTATACATGTAAGTAGGAAATACATTCTGTCCCCAGCTTTTGTCTCGTTACACTTGACTGATGGAAATAAATCATTCCCTCACACGCCCAACACTGAAATAAAAGATGCTGCTTTCTGAAGCTCCGAAAGGAGCCTCGGAGAGTCTATTTGCCGGCACTCTGGGTACCAGTGCCCCCACCCCAGCGCTCCCAGCCACCGCCTACAGCCCGTGCTTTCCCCGCATTCCTATTGGCTGTCTCCGGGCGCCGGCCGGCGGCCACGTGCGGCTCGTGTCGCTGGGCGCGGGCAGGAAAGGCGCGGCTGCCATAGGAGGTGCTGGGCGCGGCGAGACCGGGCGGAGACGAGTGTGATCGATCAAGTCGATGCATCCAGCCATTCCCCGGAGGCGTTCTTCGTGAGCCTCCGCGGAATTCCCCTCCCGGCTGCAGGAGGAGCAGCAGCAAAGGACGGCGTTCTCGCCTCCAGGCTGTCCCTGCGGTCAGTAACGGGGTGGGGGCACCGGAGGGCTCTGCCAGCCCCGCTCTAGGGCTTGGCTGGGCGTGGATCCGTCCCTCTGCCGCACGGAGGTGTCTGGGGTCGTTGCCTGCTCTGGTCTGGTGGGTAGCTGGGGGGAAAAAAATTGAGATGCTGTGAAGAAGCCTGTCTCTTAGTAGCAGGGGGAGCTGGGGAGTCTCGGCCATACGTGAAATGCAACATCAGTTGGTTGCAGGGAAGAGTGCAGGAGGTAGGAGGCCTGTCTCGACTGTGTTTCACGCCATGCAGTTTATTGATAGTGATTGATTAGGTTTTAGTCCGTGTTTACAGGTGGTACCCATCAGGCAGAGGAAATCTCAAACTCTCTGATTTCCTACAGAAAAATGAGCTGGAGTACTCTTGTCAGTCACTCTGAGCTTTTCTTTTTTCTGTGTACCATGCAGGCTGCAAGTTTTCATATTTTTTCAGGCTAAATAAATGTTGTGTTGCAGCTTTGGATGGGGGCAGCTAGAGGCTCTAGCAAGCTATGTGTCAGACCAAGTCCCAGTCCCTCGACACACCCACAAGAGGTAGAACTGTGTAGCAAAGCAGCGCTTGTCACAGGTGCAGCACCAGACTACGCTGGCGAGACTCTTCAGCAGCTTACAGGAAGCTGTTTTATCCCAGTCAGACAAATAAGTCTCAAAGGTGCAGAGCAACAACTGTCTTTCCTTATACATTGCTATTATATATGAATATTTTAAATTTAGGCAGGTTTATTAAGGTGACCACTGTATCTTTACAGGTGCCAGTGTGTGTGTAATTTCACTGTGTACGGCTTTCCTTCATTCTTTTTACTTTAAAGCTGCCAGCTCACTGTGAGCAAATTGTTCATTTTGCAGTCACTGGGTCATGGGTTTATCATGTGCCTTATCTACGCTTTTCTTACAGGGCTTTTGCAGGTGTTTTTTTTTATAGCTTTGCAGCTTGTTTATAGCATTTTGAAAACAAATCAAGGGATTCCTTGGTTGAAATCATAATAGTGAGTTTAGGGACAGAAGGAGTTCTAGGGAAGGGAATAATTCATTCAGATTTAAGAGGTGCACTCTGTCTTCAAGACACAGGAAAAATAAGTTGGTGGGGAAAACCACCAGTACTGCCTCTTGTTCTCTACTAAACTAAGAAACTATTTAATCAAAACAAAATTGTTTATAGAAATGAAATTGACCCAAAATGCTGCTGAAAAATATAGAAAGTCTTTTTATCCTTAACTGTACCACTGGTTCATTTAATTAGATTGATTACTTTTAATCTTCTAGTTTGTAAAATGGAGGAGGTAATGACTGTTTAGGACAGGAGTTGCACTTATAAACGGGTTTGATTTTCTGAACATGCAAAATATTGCTATTTGGAGATTGTGCCTGCTGAGGGTCTTAACCTTTCATGCAGTTTGAGGTAAGAGTTTAGTTTGCCTTGTTCTGAACAAGATGCAAGTTAAGCTGAAGTCACCATGATCTCAGAAGCCAAGACTAAACAGACACTTGTTTTGTCTAGCCTAAGGGGACTATCTTCACATACCAATTCTTAAAATTGTTTTTTTCATAGTATCGTGTGCCGTTTGTGTGACTTCTGGGTGCCAAGGAAGTTCTTGAAGAACCTAAATACAGAAGTTCACTCATAATCTTAGTGCTTTGTGTCTGGCTAAAATATCCATTACAAAAGCTCTGCATTTACCATATGCTCTCAGTTATGCTTTCTATAAATGATAAAGGAGTTACATGCATCTCTGAAGTTACTCCAGTTTACAGCAGTGTAGCTGAGAGTAGAATATGGCGAAGGCTTCTCATAGTAAAAATCTCATGGGAAGTGATTACTCAAGTCTTATGCCTAAAGCTGGTAAACTTCCAACAAGACTTCACAGCATGGTATTTCTGGACATGCTCTAAGAAGAGAATGATCCAAATAAGAGCAGTTGCTGATAAAAGAAGATCGGAGTTAAGCAGCAAATGTATTTGTGACTGTGTATTACGTGTATATAATGCATAATATATATCCAAATATTTATAATCTGTATTAAAGTTTACTCTGGTATTAATTTTTTCCCCTTTTCATATGGGTAAGAGTAGCTGATGAAACAGCGCAGTTGTTTTCATAGAGACATCAAGATAATAGATGATCAGCGTGAAGGAAAAGTGAAGAAAACAGCCAAGGGACGGTAAAACATGAATCTAGTCAGAGCAGAGAGCAATTGGTTCTGATTTCTTCTTATGTTTAGTGTCAGGTTTTGCGTGAAGCTGAGAAATCTATCCAGAAGCTGGAGCAAAACTTGGGTTCTTTGCTGAAGATGGAAGGTACTGTATGCAAGTATTTCCCTTGAACAGGGTGCCTGGACTTGGTTTTTTATTTATTTGTTAAATAGAGACAGGTAAGCGGCTGAGCCCACTAGAGCATTAGAGCCAGCTGTGGCTTTAGCTGTAGCAAATAAGAAAGGAATAGTGCAAAAGTCTTACCAACCCACTGAATACTGCACCTCAGAAAGCCCTCTCTGACTCTCAGTTGTTCTTACCCCCTCTCCAAGTCTAAGTGAAGGAAGGAAATGACTAATTCCTGATATGCCATGGCAGCAGGCAGTTCAGGCAGTATCCTTGTTGCCCTGCTGCTGATTCACCTCCAGCAAGTGTGAGGCTGTCCTGGGTCCCCAGGCTGTGTTCTGGGTCTCCCACTGTGCTCCTCCTGGCCACAGTGACGTGTTATAGTGTGAGTCACAGCCGTCACAAGCACCCAGAGCACAGCTAAAATGTAAACTTTAGAACTGCAGGCTCTGGTGTGAGATAAAGGAGGAGGACAGAGAATCTATTGAAGATTTCCTAGTATAAGAAATGGAAGCCTCTACTTAATAATTCACTCCTACATAAATGGATAAGAGAGATGTTGTGGTTTTGGGTTTTTTTTCAGCTTAGCAGGTCATCTCCTGCGCTCTTCTGGTACTGCCTGTGACACCATGTGACACACTGGTCCAGCACATGCTGTCAGCAGTTGAGGCAGCTCCTGCTGCAGGGCTTTATGCCCTCACCTTCTGCTTTCTGTTCACTGATGTTGGCCACTGTCCCCAGTGGCAGCAAGTAGGACTAGGGGCTGATGGGGTGGAGACTTTGGACATCATTTCATGTCCCTTCAGGCATTCTAGTTACTAGGAAAAAAAAAAATTGCTATTCATGCAACTTGCACCTCCAGTAATTTGCATCAATTAAAAATTCCAGTGCTTAAAATGAGCAATCTTCTCTGAAGCCACATGCTTGGATAACAACCCATAAAATCCAGTCATAGGTAGGAATAGTTTATCAGAGAAAAACTGAAAGGATCACAAGCAGTGAGGCTGGTTGAGGAGAGTTTGGAGACGAATTTCCCCTTTTATTTACTTGGATACACATGCAATTCATACCACCTGTGAATTGCAGGTTGGTTGTCAAGGGGGTTTTATGTGCAGGTTGTTCATTGTATGGCAATCGCAAAATATTGTATTAACTAGTGCTTACTTGGACATTGATTTGCTGAGTGTTTTCACCATTAGTTATATAAGATCAATGTTAGAAAGAAGGCAGTGTTCATAAACTCCCAGTAATGCTAGTTACATTGTAGGAGAGGCAGAAGTTCCTCCTTTCACATTATTTTTGCCTAATGAAAAGCTCTGGCTCATGAAGAACCAGGTGTTGAAATTCCTCTGATTGGGCCTGAGGGTGAGAGCAAAGCCAGAAGTGCCACTGGTGTGACAGTAGCCTTTCTGCTGACAGAAGAGTTCTTCAGTCTGGAGGAGATGAACCTGTCCAGCTTGGAGAAAGTCAGGGAGGAATCTGTCAAGAGGTCCTTCAGCAGTCATTATATCCATTAAGGAAAGATGATGATACTTTGCACTTGCTTCCATCCCAGCATCTCTGAACCTCTGTCATTCTTGATGAATTTCCAAGCAAAGGCCTTTCATTGTGAGGAAGAGACGAAGAGATTTCACCTGGCCTCCTCTAAGCTCGTGCACAAATGCTCTAGGCATGTTGTTGGTCTCATTTCCAGTGGTACTTCTATTTCTTTTCCCTTCTTTGTAGCTCATCTCCACTAAAGACTTCTTATTCATATGTAAAGCAAAAAGAGGAGGAGAAAGCTGACTTGGGAAGAATGGCGCCAGACTCAAGCAACCATGACAAGGGCCTTATTAATCCTGTTAAGAAGTTGTTCATGTGGGTCTTTTTTCCTGTGTTCACTTTCCAGCACTGCTGAAGCCTCAGAAGCTGTGAGTGAGACTGACTTTGCTGTCTGGAATTTGATTCAAGAAGGTGAAAAGCAAACGATGGAAGAGGATGGGAAGCCAGAATTTATCCAGTCTCCAGACGCTTTATCCCTGGATCTGATGGAATTTGAACAGTAGGTGCACCCACTGTTGCCTTCAGTTTAATTTGTTTGCATAAACACCAAACATCCAGTTGCTGCTGTTCATGTAATCCTGCTGGAGCCTGCATCTGCTTTGAGTAGCCTTGTGCCAGCAACTTGGAAGCTGCTGGTAATGAAACTGAGCACCTCCCAAGTCCCTTACCTGTAACTTGAGTGTGAATGGACTCCCAGCATCACAGCAGTCCCCAGCTCTGCAGGCCTTGGAAAATCCCTGAGGATTTTTCACCCATCCTCAAAAAAAAAAACCCATATCTTTCAGGTGTGTCAGCCCCTGTATGGCCATGCTTTACCACTGCCCAGATGGCTTGCAAAGTAAGGCACACCGTACCTGTGAACAGTAGTGGTTTAACAGCCAAGCTCAGGTGAAATGAGAAGTTGTTCATCCAGAATGACCCGTGCAGGTGCATGTCACTGTGTGTCTGTGGTATCAGTACCATTATCAAGTTGTATGCCTGCAGTGGGGCTGGATTTTAGGAATGTAGGAATTGCTGCACCAGATGAAATTCTTAAAAAGTCTAGCTGTATGTGTTGGGGAGGTTCAGGAACCAGAGGTAGGCAGATAATTTCCCCCACAATGATGTTCATCCTGACTCTAATGGCATTATTATGAGAGGTATGAACACTGCTGCGTTTTCCAAAAATAGAACCTTAGTTCCTGGCAGTTTGGAATACTTTCTGGGGGAGATCAGAGCAGGGTAAGGCTGGATGTGATCAGGGAAAATCAGATAGTCCTCAGCCTGTGGACTGTAGAATAGCAGTGGTCTGATAGATACCAGAAAACACTCTTCAAAATACCTGCAGTACAGTGAGAGGAAGGGAACCTAAACACTTAGGTGTGTGTTACACTTATAGCTAGTGTATGTGAGTCTGTAACTCCCTTTAGGATCAAGTCCTAAAAATCCAAGACCACTGTCCTCATGTCAGCGGTATTTTAATTTGGGATGGTAATGGTAAAATTACTGTGTTTTTTCCAAAGTCATTGATATTTTAAGAGTGAGTACATTATTCATCACATTCTTCCCATTATTGTCAAACTTTGGGAGTCATTTTGTTGTAAAGATTTGAGAAACAGATGGACATCTAATCTATCCTGTACCATGAAGCAGAGTCTTTTTTACCCTAACCATTTCAAAGTTAAAAATACGCAGTGCAGCTGGCATCCTGTTACACAGCATTATCATAAACAAAAACTTCCACAATTCCTTCTTCTCTTTTGCTTTGAACTAGTACTTACTTATAAAATTCCCTTGCATTATTGAGGTTTTCCTCAAAATGAGACTGCAGCTCTGCCAGCAGATGGCACCAGCCTCCTGTTCCTGTGTTAGCTTCTGGGAGAATCGAAGTGATGGTAGTAAGGCATCAGTTTTGCAAGACCTTGAAATGTGCTGAATCAAGATTTTTCTGGGGGAAATAAGCTCTACTTCATCAAAGACAGCACAACAGAGCCGTAAAAACACTTGACTTTCCCCTTGTTCACTGACAAGGTAGACCAGGGTCTCTACTGTGCAGATTTAGGCACTTATCCTACAGTCTCATGACAGACTGCAGCTGGTTCATAGGTAATTCTTCTCAAAAAATGATCCTTTATAGCAGGCATAAACCAACAGGGACTCGTCAGCAAATAAAATAACAGCCTTTTGCTGATCATCTAATTGCATTATTTAGACAGCATCACAAATGCTTTAAGCTTCAATGAGGTGGGTCTTTTTTTCATGTCCAGCAGCAGGAGCTATGATGGTAGGACTATGTAGTACTCTGGCCAGTGCAAAATGTGGTTGTCTCCAGCTGGTTTACAGTAGATGGCTGCCTCATAGCCTGCTCTTAAGGGATGCTCACTTTCCTTTCATTACAGATACATGTATTTTTATAAGCACACAGTGAACCTGCTGCTAGAGCATGGAATTGTTTCCACTGAGGAGGTGTCCCTTCTTGAGGTCTCCACAGCTATTTCCCACTTCTGGCAAGAGCATTCTGAAGAAAAGAGAGACAGCATCTTGCAGTACTATAGCCAGAGAGATTTCCTCATGGATCCTAAGGCTGCTTATCAAGAGCCTGCATGCACTGAAGGTAGTGTGAGGGACAGCAGAGGTAACAGTGAGGAAGCCAGTGGTTACTCAGACTCCAAACGAGAGGAAGTAAGTGCTCAGTAACACACATCATCTGCCTTTGAAACCTCAAGCTGTCAGTTGCTAATTGGCTCTACAGCTTTTAACTGGAAACATGCAGTAGTTGTAATTAAGCTTAGGTAAGACCACTTGGATGCCTAAGTGGAGACAATAAAGAAGTCTTCGAGTAAATGTCTGCACCAAATTCTCTCTTGGTAAGATACGCAGCAAGCTACAGGAGTGCAGTGATAGTGATTCTGCTATTCTCCACTGACCTGTAGAGCTTCTGTACTAAGAGTTAAATTTGCTCTGACTTGCTTCAGGGGGAGGGAGCAAGAACAAGAATTATGCAATTACTGTATTCTGCAAACGCTCCAAGATGCATAGGTGAGCTACGTCCAGAAGGAACACCCAGTTTGTCAATGTGTTTCAGTTTGAGGGTGTTTTTTTTTTTAATCAAAGCACTTTGTAGCAAAGAGAAAGTATTTGTAGACCAGTGCTAGTGGTACAGGTTTAATGACTGCCTGTGCCACGCATCTCTACAAAGCCAAGAAGTCAGTGACTGTGTAGACCAACGCATTTGTTAAAAAGAGGTAACAGCCAACTCTCAGTAAAACTGTTCATGGAGCACTGCTTGCTTAAGCAGCCAGCTGCTCAAAGAGGTGTGTATCATTTTATTAGCTGCAACAGAGGGACAGCTGCCCACATTTAGCACATAAGTAATTGCATTGGCAAGTTTTTTTGTCTCAGGACACAACTTATATCGCTGCCCTCCTTAGGAAATGGCAGGGGATGTTGCATATACAGTACTTTCTAGCACAGAATCTGTATGAACTGCTTAACGGCAGAATGAAATAATGAGATTGTTGGTCTGTCACAGGGACTATCTAAACTCCTTTGTAAGCCAGGTCGCACATTGAAATTGGATTTGGGGAGGCTGGCTAATGCAGCTGAGGTCTCTAGCTATTCGCAGCAGCCTACAGTCAAGTCTCTAAAACACTGACACAATTAATGTTTTTCACTGATTTTTTTGGGGAGATGTTAGGTCTAATTTCTAGAGGCTGAAGCACAGGCCTAAGGGAATGGACCAGCCTTGTGTTCCTAGTCATGAAATACAGTTATTCCTTATCATTCCTGTCTCCACAAAACCCTCTCGGTTTACTCTAGCTATGAATGTACCTGTCGAATTGAAAGAGAGAGTATCATGCTTTTAAAGATATTATTAAAACTGATGCCCTAGGTAAAACTTTGAGGTGGCTGGATATATTGACATCTGAAGTGTTTTCTCTGATAGATGTTTGAAGATGCGTTTGGTGTTGCTGCTGTTTTCCTTGACAGAAGGGAGACTCAGGGAATGCCTAGTCAGAGGTAAATTCCAGACTCGCCCCTTTTGCTAGACGGAGTAAGTTAATAGCCCACTGTCAATACTCCATGGTAAGTTTGCTGTGGAGTAAAGCGATAGCCTAGCTTCCTTTTCTGTGCCTGATTTTTTTAATAAATGGCTAGAATACTAGCTTCTAGCAATTATGCTCACAATAGTACTGTCTCTTAAAGCACGAGAGTGAAATGATTAATAGGCATTTATGGCAGAATCAGTAAGAATCGCTTAGTAAGTGCACCCCATTACTTCAGGGTAACTGGAGCCCTGATTTTCTTCCCATTCTGCATAGCTTTCCATCTTTTCAAATTACAGTATTTGTAATGTTGCCCTTTTCTCTCTCACCAGGTCTAGGAGGACCATAAGGTATTCCCTGGATAAGTCAGCTAGTTATAAACTCTCATTTAATGAGACAAAGCTGATACTTTTCAACTTTGTCTCTCTTACCTTTTTCAAGTACTCTAATTCGATCACAGGGAGGTGATCGAGCTAAACTGTGGTTGACCTGAAGAGTAACATCAAAGAAACACATTAAATAATATCTCTTTCCTCTGCAGGTCAGATGAGTTACCTAAAAGCAAACATGTCAGATGCAAAGCTGGCACTGCCTTTGATTTTTCCCAGTAGACCAAATAAAGGAAAAGGCTGATTTCCTCAAGAGGAAAATCACATTATTACTCATATTTTATGCATTCTTTCTACTTAGTCTTTGTTAGGATTGTTTCCCTTTGCAAGTAGCATTTTTAATTTTTTTTTTTTTAAAAAATCCCATTTTTAGCGATTTTTCCATATATTAGAGAGTTCTTTAGTGTGAATCTCTCTCTCTTTCACCACCATTCCACCTTGCACTTCCAGAACAGAATGAATGGAAATAAGCTTGTTTTCGCTGTTGATCAAAATATACTTGAATACATAATAAAGCTTAACAAACACGTATCCATTAAGTAACATTTATTAGGTCACAATTGCTGTTTGCTTTTAAAATGAAATTAAGTATTCCTTAATACTGCAATGTATTGCTGTCATCTTAGCAGTCTGTTTTAGGTCCCAAATTAGATTAATATTTCCATAGTCAACATTTATCCTGTTCCTATCCTTTCCTGGCACTCTGTGCCTTGTAATTCTGGACAGAGGCATGATGGCAGAACTTTGTAAAATCCCAGGGAATATATAGAGGTGAGGTCCAGAATGAGTATCTTAGCATTTTATGAATATCTTAGCAAGTTACTTGTTACCCGAATACTAACCTGCCAGTGATAGCTAATATGTCATTTCATGACCCCATGTTACTGTATTCACTCAAAAACTTTACGCAAGAAGTCAAAGCAGTTCCTCTGAACAACACTACCAAAATGCACTACCAAATAACCATTGTTGCATTCTGTTACAATAGGTATATACTTTTATGCAAAACAGCGTTACTTACAGCCGTCATGTATCAGTGGATCTCTTTGTTGAAATACTAGTTTCTTCTATTGCTATTCTCTGTTCTTACGTATCTTTCTTGCATTTGTTAGACAATATCTTGTCAATATATCCACCTCCCCTCCTCCCTGTCCTGTTTGGCTGTTGTCTATAATATCAGAATCATCTTGAAAACAATGTGAATCTTTTTTTATTTTATAAGTAAAACGTGGAGGAGAGAAAGTAAGTAGGAGGAGAGATGAAGGAACAGGAAATTAAACATAGTATCTGGTTCCATTTTCAGGTCATTGTTTGCAAGCTGCATTCCTGAAAATCCAGAGGATCACCACACATTCTATATGCGGATCATTGACTTCCTAAAAAACCTCTTCTTTGCTAATACACAGTTTAGCCTGGTAAGCTTTGCCAAAAGATTCTTTATAGGAGTAGTGATGTATTTCTGTCATTTTCAGGAAGGGATTTCTATTTTCTGTGCTTCTGATCTTATTGTCTAGAATCATTACAAATAAGAACTAGGAGTTCATCTCTTCAGATGCATTATTCCAAAAGGTCAGTAGGATTGCCTTTTTAAGAAGCAAAGCGTGATGGTTTATTATTGCTTAGAATATCATTCAAAATGGCAAATGACAAGAGGAATTTTTTTTTTTAATTGCTTGCCTGAAAGTTCCATGTAGAAAAGCTTGACTGACCTCATCTGAGCCAGCAAAGCGTGCTTTGCAGTTCTCTATTAACCCCCAGATGCTTCATCCTTGACTTAGTAAGGCTACCTTCTGCTTGTCTGGATGCCAGGTTCCCTGCCCCAAGCCCTCTGCTGGCAAGCCCTAGGAGTAGGGTATTTGTATTCTTGAAAGAGCTGATAAACAGCTGTGAGCTGCCTTTTAACCTTAACCTACTGTTGCAGGTTCACTGAGCCAGGAGTCATTGCAGTGTTCTTCCTCCCCTTCTTGCCCTCCTGCCAAGGAGGTGACTCAGAGCTTGTATGCGGATGGAGGACCGAAAGGGAGATATCCCTGTGCCAGAGCATGCTTCTTTGGACTCAGAGTAAATGGTACCTCCACAGTAGCCACTGTTCTCCTGTTTATCTATTGACTGGCTTCCACCCAGTCTCTGCTACTTGAGCAGATGCTCCTTCAAAGGAAACAGTGTTTGCGATGAGGGGTTGTTGGAACAGAAAACAAAGCAGAAACTAGTGTTGCACCACTATCTGAATCTATCACATAGTGATTGCTGCATGCTGTTTGGTTTCCCCCGTCTCGGGGAGACAGTAGCACTAGAGGAGGTGCAGAGAATGCCAGCAGGTACAGCAAAAGTCATTAAACAGGAGCTACTGGAGTAGGACCCTTCCGCAAGAAACACTGAAGGGTACTATGAGAAAATTTTGATCTTAAAGGGTATGAATTTGGTACAGAGAATGACTATTGTGGCTAGCAGTAGGAGAACTGGAAAGCACTCAATGAAATAAACATATGTATTAAAAAATAGTTGCACATGAAAATTACCAGATTTAACTATTGGAACAGCACCTATTTTTAAAAGCTGTCTTGCTCTTTAGAGTCTTGAATTAGTGTAAAGGTGAACTAGATGGACTGCAGGCATGAACACTTTCATCTCCTAAACTTTGATTTCTCAAGAGCCACTTACTCTCTATAAGCTGGCAAAAGAGAAGACCATTTACTTCTGTTGCTAATAGGGCAGCAAAGCCTGAAGTCGGCAGAAGGGCTCAAGGAAGCTCTCATATTTTCAGAGCCTGTTATGTGACCCACTTGCTACCATAGTCCATAACAGCTACCTAAATGATGTAAATAGGCACAGGGTGGAGCTCTGTGATTTTATAAAGAAATCAGTTGAAAATGCGAGCCATTTTTCATCAGGCACTCAAGGCAGTTGCCATGCTAATTCAGAGAGGAGGGAGGACTGACAGTGCATGAGCTGACACATGTCAGCTCTCGACCAGCCCACTGTATATTTGAAACACAAGCAACTCCTGTGGGCTCTAATGTTGCTTGACTTTCTGGGGGGCTTTCAGGAAGAAGATATTCAGTTCGATTATGAGACACTGATGCTGAGGTGCACTGAGACCTTCGATGATGAAGATTTCTAAACAGTATCTCTGTTTGCTGATGATTTGCCAAGCATTGCTGGGTACCCCAAGCACCTGACAAGACTGCACCTCTTTCAGTGAAGCACCTGTCTGAGCAGAGTGTGGAGACGCCGTTAAAGTGGTTTGTTACTGTTGTCTTCCCATTTCCTCATCAATGCTTCTTGATATATCAGTTGAGTAATGTATACCTTTAAAAGTTCTGGGGTTTAGATATTTATCAAATTTTAAGAAATACTTTTTTCTGTTGCTTTGTGACATTTAACTTCATTTCACAAGTAAACTAAGGCACGTAAAGTGATCTTGCCTAGCATAAGGTGTGGAAGAGCTGCAGAGAGGTCACATCAGTGACTGCACAGCCCCGTAGGATGCAGGTCCCAAACTGTAAAATCACAAATGGCCCTGCACCCCGGCAATGATTACTTTTCCAGAGCAATTTTTCAGCTTGGGCTGATGAGGAAAGAGGGTTTTCCTCACAGCAAATGAGATGAGGCTCTTTCATATCTTGATGAGGACAGCAGCAGTGGCCACCCAGTGGCCAAATCACCCGAACGCAGGCACAATAATACACTTTGGATTATTTACTTTTGCAAAGTGTGTAAAACTGAGTGACCAGCTCTGTGCTCTTCTGCCACATCTTATTCATTGATGAGTAGTGTTGCTTAGAGTGTTTCTTGGAATTACAAATGCTGTGAAAATTAACTAAATCCTTCACATCTTGGAGCTAATATTCAACTCTTTGCAGACTTGGACAAATGGTTTCCTGGCAGGGGTTATGCTGAGGTCATGCTTACAGCTGTCGGAAACAGAAAGGATAGAAGTGTTATTTTAATATCAAAACTAAGGCTGCTATGCGGTCTTCAGCAGCCAGGCTTTCAGGGTGAATCCAAGAGGGCTGGGCTGTGGCCCAGCACTGCTTTGGTGCTATGAGCATGATACATGCAGCTGTATTCAAGCAAACACATGTGCAGACTAGCACTGAAGTACAAGGGGAGACTAATTCCTCCAGAGCATCCTCTGTCCCTGAGGTTGAGGCTATGGTAGCACTCCCAGGTGGATGTTTGCTAGGCTGCTGTGTTTGGAAGTAGGAGCAGAGTGTCCTAACTGCAGATCCTGTTCAGGTTTAAGGGGCTCCTTTAAGTTCTCCAGGGTGCAGCCTTGCCTTTCCCTGGCGTTTCTAGTGTGCTTCATGTGCACACGCTGTTGTTGCTTTGAGGCTGTAAGCAATGCTGGCTCTCCCTTTCATTCCAAAATGTCAAGCATATGCATCCCCTGGGCAGTCTGGGTTTTGAGACGCATGCTGGTTGATAATACGTGTACAGACTTTGCAGGGGATCCAAAGTAAAGTCATTCTTTTGTTTATGTAGTGCAAGATACATGTATATACCTACAGTAAATAATTGTTTACATTAAGTGTCCTCCCTGTGTTTTTTTAGCATTCTATAGTTTGGAGCGGGTGTAGGGGGGTGGAGAACAGGTTAGTTTTTCTCAGTGCTGAGGTTACTTTTTCTACAGGCTTTCAGCCACAGAAATCTTAAAGACCTCTGATTTCCAGTTCCATTTGCCACATGACATTTGGTCGGGTTTGTTACATTAATAGTGAAAGGTTATCAAGCACCGGCACAGGCTGCCCAGGGAAGTGCTTGAGTCACCGACCCTGGAGGTATTTAAAAGAGGTGTGGCACGTAGGGGCATGATTTAGCGGGTGGACTTGACAGTGTTAGGTTAAGGGTTGGACTTGATGATCTTGAAGGTCTTTTCTAACCTAATTGCTTCTGTGACTGATGATTCATTCACCACATCCATCTTAATTACTGCATCAGTGGAGATCAAATTTGGCAATATTGGCACATATAGTAGGACAGCCATGGGGGTAGATGATGTTCAAGGGTTAACAGCCTTTTCATATTAGCCTTTCATCCCCACGATATTGAAGGACAGTAGTTAACAGCAGAGTATTTAATTTTTACATGACTTTCAGCCTGCCACCTACCAGAGGAGACAGTTTTAAATGGACACCATACACTACGTAGACATGTCCCCCTGATCATCACACATGAGAGCTTCTGATCCTTCACCAGAAGATGTATAGGTTAGGACTGGCCTGAACATCAGTGTCAGGTACTATGAGAACATTAACTCCTCCAAATGGAAGCAGGCTTTTAGAGGTTTTACAACATTAAGGAGAAGATGAAGAACACCTTACTTTGGTTCCTCCTGTTGCATGATCATCATTTACAAGAGCACAGCCTGCATCCAAAGTGGGAAGGCGGTTTCCTCTCCTGCAGAGCCAACATTACACAGACAATAGTTGTTGAGATCTGCTCTGCCTTGGCAAAGTGGCAGCCTTAATTCCTGAGCACGTTATTGTTGCGTGTGTGCAGGTACTGCTTTCTGCAATGCTCGGGGATTCATCTGATGGAAACCTTTCATGGAAAAAGTCTGGAAAATGCAGGCTAGCAGGCTGCTGGGGCAGGACGGTGGGAAGGAGTTGGAGGCAGAAGGGCAACAGGGAGGAAGGAATGGGAAACTCGAATGCATCAGTAAAAGCATGGCTGTTGCAAGAGTTTGAGCAGACCGAGCTGAACAGTACAGAGTGGGACCAGGCACAGTAAATACAGCAATGCTGCAGTCTGGCAGCCCCTCACCTTATGACATTGTGAGCATAACATAGGGCAGACCTACTGCTCAAGTCACCTCGTCTTCAGAGAAAGCTGTGAAAATGAGCCACTAATTAGTTGTTCTGGAGCCAGGGTAGCCAGGTACAAGCAAATACCCTTCAGTGGATCTCCTCAGCCAGAACAGCAGGAGCATCTGCCTGGACTTCCCAATTAGCTGTCTGCTTCTCCGCAAAGCTGCAAGCAGGGTGACCCCACACTTTGTTGAAATCAGTAAGTCTTCCTGCACTGGGGACTCGACAGTAGCACAAAGGGTAATAGAGTTGACAGGTAGCTGGCTGTTCTCCAGGCAATCCAGAACAGCCCTCAAGTGTTCAGTTTTACACTTGAGGATCCTCTGATTTTCATTTATTTTCATTAAGTAGCAAATAAACAGAAGCTGTGTCGCTGCGATGCAAAGCCAAAGCTGTTTCCAAACCTCCGGTGGCCACATGCAGCTGGGAGCAGTGGTGGCCCTACAGCCTAACCCCTGCCTCCTTCCTTTTAAAATTTGGAAATGTCCTCCTGAGGCAATAAAAGGATATTTCATAAATATGTATCAAACATGCTAAAGGAGGAATTTTAAAGGACATTTAGGAGCCTGAGCTGGAAATAGGGATGTAAACAGCTTCTGAAAACTGCCTCCAAGCCTTAGCAACAGCAGACCCAGATGGCCCAGAGTGCCATACCCCCTTGCCCCTCCAGATGTCTGTGCCTTCTGGGCCATAGGATGTGCCGGGGTGAGCTTCCACTGAGGATCTGGGGGACCTTGTGCCAGAAGCTGTAAAGTCATACACAGCTTTAGTCCAGGGAGCTTTCAAGCCAAATACAAAGATGAGGACACTCAGACACATGCTATGGTCACATGAGCAGTGTTGTCCATCCTTGGGAACAAAAAGCCAACTGAAGACTGATTTTTATAGGAAACCTGTGACAATATCATTTTTTTAACGAGTCTAAAGCACAGCTCCAGCACTTGCCAGCATCCTAACAAGTCTTAGGAGGAGAATAAAAACGGTATGGCTGCAGCCTCCACAGAGCCAGTGACATTACTGAGGGTTCCCCATTTGTGCTTCTCATCTCACTTTTTCCATGTGAGGATCCCAACTGTAGCCTGAAGGAAAAGGTCTCACATGGAAAATGGACCATCAAGCAGCAGCCTGGCAGCTTCAGTGCAGGACATGGGAACAGGGTGATGTAGGCTAGCAACTGCTCTTCACCCATGTGCTACAGCACAAGTAAATTTGAGACTGATGATGAGTAAGACCATGGGTTTGCCTGCTAGATCCCCTTGGAGCCTAGGCTGGATCTAAATGAGCTTAGAGACTTAGATGAGGTTGTGGACAATGAGGAAGATACCAGAGCTGAGATGCCTGGGACAAGTCACCCCTGTAAAACCTGGGATGATGGGGGATATCAGATATGCAGATATGTGCAAATCATTTTTTCTCCCAAAGACATAAACCCCACAATCTTCAATGGTGGCACCTCAACTTGCCAGTAACAGCAATTTATACCATGCAGTTTCCTCCTTTAGGACTCCAACGTTCACACAATTGATCTAAGACACCAATGTGCCCCTACTATAAAAACAAGCACACGCTACAGCAGCAGGATAGGACTAAAGAACAGGAATGTAGTAGGCACAAGAAATAAAGGCTTTTCATTGAAACCACCCAGGTTTTGTTCAGTTTTGAAATGAGAGGGCGAAGGGGGCATCGTATCACAGCCTTCATCTGTACCCAATGGAGGGTACAGAGAAGATAGGGTCAGACTTTTCTTGGAGGGGAACAGTAATAGGACAAGAGGCAACAGGCACAAGGTGAAGCATTAGAAATTCTGGTCAGACACGAGGGAAAAGACTAATGACCATGAGAATGGTCAGACACACAGGCTGTCCAAAGAGGCTCTCCAGCCGTAGCTTGACTGGACAAAGACTACTGCAACTTGGTCTGACAGGACCAGCTCTGAGCAGGGGCTGGCCCAGATGACCTCCAGAGGTTCCTTCCAACTGAATTACATTGTGATTTTTTAGAATACTCCCTGCCACTCACTATGGCAATCACTCTGAGAAATATCATTACGTTGTACATTTTATTTGGTTTTTTTCCCCCAAGATATCTAAGTAGACATCTCAATGCAGAAAAACACAAGCTTATGCTACAGCAATAATGTTATTACACCCCAGGGGCAACCAGCGCCACATGCTATCACATTGTATATGGCAGTATAGCTTCAGGTTGTTTCTGCTGATAAGAGAAAGGAGCAAGAATCTGCAAACTGTTTTCCACAGAAGGGGTTGTTACCGCACAACCACCACATTAGAGCAAACAGGTGCAATGGTGGGGATGCAGGACATAGCAGTACCAGGGATGCATCAGATTGCGAACAGGAGAGTTTTGTCCTTCAACTTTGATGATGTTTCCTTCATCTTTGAAGGGTTTGGTGCCCTGGGGAAGCTGGCACTCCAGGTGGGATTGATTTCAGTGAAGCTGGGTTTTTCTGTTAGATTAAGAACCTTAGTAAGATCTCTAAATTCCCTCTGTGGCCTAAGGTGGGAGAAGCATGTTCACAGAATACAAGACAATCCATCCCATTAACCTTAGATGCCTCTCTTAGAACAACGTTCATTTTACTGACTTTATATTATGGGAATACAGAATGACAGCAATCATGACCTAGGTGTGCCCTCTCCTTCGTGACCAGTATGAGGTGTAAACCACAAACTGAGAGGTGAGTGTTGCCATTACAGATCTTTGAGCTGGCAGGGATTAGCCTCAGGCCAAGGGATGACTGAGCAGCACAGGGATGCCTTCTCCTGCGGCCCCTTGAGCAGCTAGGACTGCTCTGTTTCAGCTGAACAGGGGCTCCTTGGAGTCCCCACGGCTTCATGCATGGAAGGAAACTGAAATCTTTCCGAGGCATTTCTTGGACTTCGGTGTTCCCCAGAGAGATTATGTTCTTCCATAAGAGGAAGAGAGCAGGCAGGAGCAGAGAGGAGAAAAATTACTCGCTCAAGGTCACTGGTGGTGCAGGGGGCAGAGCTGGGAAGAGAAAGGCATTATCATTCTCCTGCTCCAGCCTCTAACAGCTACCAGCTTATGTTCAAATGATGGGGCTACAGACACAATTTTCAGATTCCTGCTTCTGAGATGAGGTCACCTGAAGGCCAGGTGCTTATATCCTTGTATCAGCACCTATCTCAGAGTCTTTTTCTGAACTTGCTTTAACATTGCTTTCCTGTCCAGCAGCCTTCAGTTCATCCATTCTCTTGCCACCAGGTAGTCTTTTGGGGCAAGCGGGGAGATAGTGAAACCAAGAGACAGCACAGTATTTGGTGCCTATGCCAAATGGAAGATCATAGACCTTGGAAACGAGCTGAAAGTTGTCCACCTCTCCCTTGTGGCTGTTCTTCCATGCCAGGAGCCCCCGCTCCTGCTGTGTTCCTACAACAGCAGAAATGAGTTTGTTGTGTTTAAAACAGCAGGTGTTCTAAGCATAGGACTATCATCTTGTGTGCCTCACACCCACTTCTAAAATCCCAGTAGACCCAGCACAACATACAGACCCTTTGCACTTAAACCCTTCTAGCTCCAAAGTTCTTTACAAAAATTAACTAATGAGCTTCTAGACAATACCTGTCTTCCTGCAACATCTTCCAGAAAAGCAGTCTTCTCCACTGCTTTCCATGGGAATCAAGTATACCAAGATAGGTTTGCACAGGCCATAGGGCATCTAAGAACTGTTCAAAGTGGTGGTCACACCATGCTATGAAAGCAAGGCTGGATGTTAACTGCCCACATACTGTGGAGTGAGGGAATTTAGATAGCAATTACTAGTCAGTTACAGGCATTTACCTTAGCCAAGGAATTGCTAAGTGCCTGTAATTGTTGCAGCAGCCAAGTCCCTTTTGGGAAGGGGAGTGAGCACACCTGGGAATTGTTCCCAGAGGAGCTGAAGATGAAGTGTTACAAGAAAATGAACTAAAAGGAGAAGCCAGAGATTGTAAAATAATCTGATAAACAGAATGTCCTTTTTGCTCTTTTTCTGTAGCAGAAAAGAGGGTTTCCTCTCCTATTCTTATGTCATCCCTCCCCAGGCTTGATGAAAATCAGAGGCTTGTTGCTGTCTGTGAGGGCCAGCTGCAGCTGCTCTATCTTATGTCTTTGGTAATCAGCCTTTCCTACTGCTTTGCACTGCTGTGGCACCAGTTCAGCCTGGTTTAGCAGCTCTCACAAGAAGGCATGTATTAGCTCCTTATTGTAGTTGCTTTTCTTTCTCCTTTCAACCAGCAATATGGCTTTGGGCTAGCATTTTCCCTAAAAGACATTTTTCCCAAATAAACCCTTTCCTCAGACTGGGTTGTTTCTGAAAAAAATGAGTTAGGTTTTTGATAAGCTGCTGTTTTCCACGCAGAGATCGTTTCAGTGATGTCTCCTCTTCCTCACCCCTCTCTGGAAGGAGTTCAGTCACATGGTGACTGTTGCTACCACAACTCCTACCTACAAAGCAGTAGTCATGAAGACAGAAAATACTAGGAAACAAACCCTAGGGCAGGCACAGATTGGTAGCTTAGCTCATTTCAGCAAATCCTACCTGGAATGGTGTTATCAAGGATAAACCCCAGGAGTCCACCCACAAACATGCCAGTGGTCAGAAGCACCTGGATCACCTGGTCAAGCTGGATGATTCCTAGCAGAAAAACAAAGCTTTGGATAGCAGTGCAGAGAGATGCATGTTTGACCAGCAACAGCCGATATCATGAGGCTGAAAGCTGTGTGCATGTTTAGACAAGGCTTGCAAATCCCAAAGCAGAGCTTAAGATTTAGCAATGCAAGGGAGAGTGATCTCACTGCCAGTTGCAGACCTACAGTTTTATTCTGTATAATTATTCACTGAGCCAGCTGCCAGTGGGCAGGAGATGATTCATAAGTACATTAAAAGCCTATTAACGGTGCAGACCACAGCACTGTCCAAGAAAAATGCTGCCTTCCACTCCAAAAGTGTTCTGCACTTCCACAAAATAACACCAAGCAGTTCCCTGCAAAAGCAGGAGCTCCAGTTTCCAAATAAATATAGGTTTATTTAGCATGGGATTTCACCAAAAGTAAATTAGGTGCGATGTTTCACTGTGAGGGCTAATTGACATGAGCAAAATAGCCCACTGCCATAAGAGCATCCAATGGGCCATTTTACAGAACATGTGATTTTTGGGCCCAGCTCTTTCAAGAGGCCATCCAGCACACCGTATATACCTTAAGAGGGGACACTATAGCCTTTGTGACCAGCATATTAGTCATGTGAGATACAATGAAGGTGTAACTATTGGAGAACTGAAAATTATAATAAAGTAAAGTTTTAGAAGCACAAAGTTTTATTGTGTATGAGTATGTAAGACAGCTTCATTTGTTGAGATCTTGATCAGGAGTATTCTCCTGTCCAAAGACCCATCTTAGGAATGTGTCCCAAGGAAGAGCTCTGCAATCTTTAGCCTGACAGGGATCTGGTGAGGTGGTGTCACTGAGCAAGAGCAGAGATTTCCACACTGGACTTGTGCTTCAAAGCAAAGGGCAAGAACAGCCCTCCCAGAAAGAAGCATTTTAAAAGGTTTCTCTGGATCAGGCTTTGCTTCAGTTTTATGCTACAGAAAATGCTGCTGATGTCACTTCTTACCTGTTTCCAGCAGCATAGTATTTTTGCTTGCCCAGTTGGGAACTGTGAGGCCGGCAAATACAGAAAATCCAAAGATAAAGATGTTTCTGGAGGAGTTCATATCTGTGTACTGCACAGAGAAATTGTATGCATTAAGTTTGGAATTACCTAATTCTATGGATTACTGTTGTGTTCATGAGGCATGCTCAGATGTAAACACTGCAGGCAGGAACGGACCCAGGCAGCAGCCCTGGCCCGTTAGTCATCCTGCTGCCCTGGTGCCAGCAAGCCCTGCCCTGACCAGGGATCCCTCTGCAATTTAGCCCCTCTGGGTACATGCACTCATCTTCACCCGAGGAACTGCCAATGCAAACATTTGCATTTGCTGAAACCAAAGTCCCATTTCCCTAGGGGTGAAGCACAGCTGTTACCTGCAAATTGGAAATCCCCACTGCTGTGATAACTCCGAACATCACAAGGAACATGCCTCCAATCACGGGGGTGGGTATGCTGGCAAGCATCGCCCCAACTTTCCCAAAGATGCCGCTCAGGAGCATGGCACAGGCACCAGCGATGATCACCATTCGACTCCCTACCTGGGGAAAGAGGAAGAGGAAGCAGTCATGAACTGACCAGCAAAGAGAGGCAAGGAATGGCAGGCTCCAGCGCAGAGTTTGCACCTCTGGCTGAAGCACTCAGTGGCACATTCAGTCACAAAATCAGGTGCAGCTGCTGATGAGCTGGGATGCTTGCATGAGGAGCATCAGTATTTGTACACTAGTAAATATTTATTGTGAAAGGCACTCTGAGAGCAACCATGGTTCCACACCTATTTACTTGATGTTATCCTCTTTTCTACTGCTGTCAGGAAGTTAACAGTTTGCTGTTAAAAAAAAAAAGCTTATTATTAAATTAAGAGCACAGTAATCCTCACAGACAGCTTTGCTCTGGCTCCAGCCTAGAAACTTCTCGACAGACCCACAGGCTGGCACTGCAGCCACCAACTCAACTCACCGGACAATCCTACCACTGGGGTTTGGATTTCCACCTAAAAATGGCTTTCAACTAGGTGTCCCATGCCAATTCCTTCGTTCCCTGGAGACCAAGATTTGGAAGAGCAGAGCTGGCCAGGCTGGCTGCTTTGCTCCTGAGCTCTGGGATGTGATATATCCTTTCTGTGGTCAACACATGGCTAATAAGAAGTGGGGAAATCTCTTGGTCTGCCCCTATCTCTCATCACTCATCTAGCTTCAGGAAAAACATTTTCTTTTCCTTTTTTTTTTCCCTAGGCAAAGCCAGGGAGGCCTCTTCTTGGTTGGGCAATACAACAAAGAAGGGATGAAGCACCAAACCTTTCATTCAGATCTGTTCGAGCATGTGAACAGGGAAGAAAAAGAGTTATCTGCCAAACAAAGGGATGAAAGAGACATTTATAGACTATCGAAAGTAAAAGCACAGCAACGATATTTATTAGACTTTCAATTCAAGATACGCCTTGCCACATCAAAACTTAGACAGCTTAAAGAACCATGCTAAGATTTAGAATGTTCCTGTCTCAATCAGGGAAACTCCTTAATCCTCTGCAAACATTTCATAACTCAATTACATATTTTAATACCTCCCTTTAAATATCTGAAGAATGTCATATTTAGAGAAAGGGCTTTTTGTGAATGCTTTCAACAAAAACATTCCCAGTAACTAGTAGCATCTCTTTTTTAAGTGTTTCTTTAATATGTCCCTTTAAAATATTTTAAGACTTACTTGACTCTGAAAGAGAAATAAAAAACATTTGGTGGACAGTTTCAAAATAAAATAATGTATTGCCTTCAGGTGGGCTTTTTATATTCCTCAGCTTAAGACCTTGGGACACCATTGCCATCAAAACTGTAATTTAATAAAAGCCAACAGATCTATTTGTTTCAGGATTAGAATGAAGCTTCAGATTCTTAATTTGCCAAAATGTCAAATTACCCAGTACATGGAGTTGGCCTTAAAGGCAAGCTAACTAATCCCCTGATACCATGATACCACAACTGGGAGCATATGCTGCTACAGCCTCCAGTTTAGAGTTTGTTTCAATTATGTCAGGAAAACAAGAAAATCAGTTCTCTTTTTTCAGGCCATAGAAACTGCATGGTTTCCTGCTCTGTATATGGTGACTCTGAGGTCTTTTCCTCTCCTTAAAATCCTCCTTTTCTTTTCTTAAAAATGAGAGCTCAGTGCTGGCAGCTTAACCATAGATGCCTGGCACCATTTAAGATGTTGCACCTTGGCAGCTTCTGGCAGCTTCTCCTGACCTGATCAACCCCTGTGGCTATCAGAGATCTCCAAAGATGTTGCAGGTGGTACTGGGCACCTGTGTTTAAGCAGAGGAAACATGTCCCTTACATTTCCATTTGTTGTGGAAAAATGTGTTTCCCGCATAAAAAACAAACAAAATCTGCCTTGTGCTCTCAGCATCCCCACCTATGCCAGCCAGAGTCTTTACACTGGTTTAAGGTTGACTGAGATGAGACTGTTCTCTTAAGTGTGAACAAGGTGAGCAGAGGAGGGATCTAAGGGAAACATTTCTCCTGATGGATGGTATGTTCACCTGAACGACTTAGCACACATGAGGAGAACATGTCCTCTAATCTGATAACCATAAGTATTGTCACTTCTGCACTGTGCTACATCCCATACACACAATGTGTGCAGCAAAGGAAAGAATGGGCTCAGGTGTATGGTCGGCAAGCACAGGTTTCACAGTGAAAGGTTACATGTGGTGACAGGCTAAACTGGACTCCATGCAGACAACCAGACAGCCTTTGCTGCTGGCAGCAGCCACCCCAGTCAAACACTAACACCTCAGACTGTGAAAAATGGTTATTGTGAGTGAGGTTTATAAAATCCTGTGAAATAAGCAGTATTACAGGGTTGGAGCCATAAGTCAAATTCTGTGTTTACTGACTCACGGCTCTGCTGATATGACATTGCTTATTTGACAATGATTTAAAAATGTTTTCCAGTTGGCTGCTGGATGTACCCGTCGCCTGGCTGTAAAGCTTAGTGAAAATCTCTGATCTGATTGTCAGGCTTATCTCTGGAAATTTCTTATAAGAGCAATAAGATACTCAAAGGATTCACAAAACTTTATAGAGAGGTAAAAACATAAAACTTTGCCACCACATTTTATAATTCCAAAGAAATAGTCTACCTTTCACATGACTGCCATTCCTGGGTTATAAAAATAGTGGAATTTGAAGCCCTATTAAATATTTTCTTTTTCCTCTTTTCTCCCCTCCCCTTTATAAATATATTTAAGAAGACAGGCAGACAGGCAGACAAAGACAAACAGATAGTCTTTGGTAAAGCCAGTCCTCAGGAAGTTTCTGGGTTAGTTCAGAGGTAACATACTCTCTTCAGTCTGACCTAAGCCAGGTGCCATGAGTAACAGCAACACGCACTCATGCCCTGTGATTTCCATAAGCAGTGAAAGAGAGGGACTGACCGCCTCTGTTAGGTGATGCATAGTGCAGCTGAAGCAGTCACCAATGTAGAATCATAGAATGGTTTGGGTTGGAAGGGATCTTACAGATCATCCCGTTCCAACCCCTCTGCAATGGGCAGGGACACCTTCCAGTAGATCAGGTTGCTCATAGCCTCGTCCAGCCTGGTCTTGAACACCTCCAGGGATGGGGCATCCATGACTTCTCTGGGCAACCTGTGCCTGTGCTTCACCACCCACCCTCACAGTAAAAAAATTTTTCCTAATATCTAATCTAAATCTCCCCTCTCTCAGCTTAAAATCATTACCCTCATCTTATCCCTGCATTCCCTTATAAAGAGCCCATCCCCCAGCTTTCCTGTAGATGCTCTTTAAGTACTGGAAGAGTGCCTTGCAGGAGGTGGGCTATGGTCACATCCCAGGTCTAGCACATACCCATGTGCACCACGCCTTTGTAAATACCCCCCTGGGAGAAACCTCCAGGAGGGCCAGGGCACCACAACCACCCTGCTGCAGTGAGGCTCACCTTGGTGATGCCCAAGGCCCCCACATTCTCGCTGTAGGACGTGGTGCCATTCCCTGTCCCCCAGGCCCCAGCCAGGAGGCAACCGATGCCTTCCACCCCGATCCCACGGCTGATGGCATGCTTTGGCGGTGGTGGAGCCCCAGACAGGCGGGCACAGGCGTAGTAATCTCCCACAGACTCCAGCATGGAGGAAATCACTCCGGCTAAGATGCCAAATATCCCAGCCAGGCTGATGGTTGGCACTCCCCACTGGCCTGCAAGTAAAGAGCTCAGTTCAGGTCTGAGGGGCATAATTTCCCCCAAATTTACTGGGATAGGGAAGAACAGCAAGGGTGCTTTTGTGTGTTTGCCTGATTTTGGCATTTCATCTCCCCCTGCTAGCCCTAAGTGGAGGTGCAAGCTGGAGCAGGGAGCAGCATGGTGGGATGGGGAAAGAGGTGGGGCAGTGGTACCTGGGTAAGGCAGCCGAAACCAGGGAGCCTGGGATAAAACATCCCCACGGGTGTCTGTCCGGGCCAGGTATCCATAGGCAGTGGGGTCCGCAGGGAGGACGTCGGTCACTGTCAGCACGTAGCAGAACAGCCAGCTCAGGGAGAGCCCCAGCAGCACCTGCCCATCACATGCAGCAGTAGGGTCCAGTTAGGACATGGCAACATCTCCAGCACGGTTCTCAGGGATAAGGTATCTCCTTGGCTGACCCTTTCCCCTGCACATAGGATCGAGATGGAAGGATGGCAGGGGTTCCCGGTGGCCCTCCCTCCCTTACTCCCTCCCCACATGCAGGGCCATGGGGACCTTCTCCCTCTCTGCCCCCTCACTGCGCAGGCTGGACTGGAAAGCGCTAGCTTGGCTGGACATGAGTGGAAAGGGCCCTGCCAGCCCAGGGTGGGTGATGCCAGTTCCTCTGCCACAACCACTGGGTCTCTGGGGACCTCAACATACCGGGAATATCTGGAAGAGGTAGACTGGAGAGACGTGGCACCTCTTGCCTCTCTGGTAAGATGGCAGCAGCACAGGGACATCTTTCAGATACTGAGAGAACAGGACTATGAAAGCAATAGTCCTAGGAGGAGGGAAAACCAGACCCATGAGACAAAGTGGATACTGAGCTGCCCACCTGTCCTCACATTATCTGAAAACCTGCTACCCGAGGACCCAGGGCTCCAGAGGACCTAAAAAACAAGCACTCAGCACTAGAGGGTTGCTCCTCACTCCCAAAATCCTGGAGTGGAACAAGCTTTCCATCACACTAACAGCCCTGCTGCGCTTGCAAGTATTTTTTCCTCTTTTGTTCCAGAACCGACCTCCCAGATGGTGCATCACCGAGTATGACACAGTTGCCAGAGCTTAAAAATGACACTTGAGCAAAAGAAAAACCTGAAAGGCATGAAAGATCCAGGGAGGCTCTGTAGGAAACTGTCCCTGAACTTCTGTGTAATTCAGATAAACTGGGAATATGGGATTTATTGATTTCCTGATTAAAGCTTTACCTGTAGTGCTCTGCAAGTGCACAGGGAAAAGAAAGAGGATTTGATTCAGTTGTGCAAGTCCCTTTTTTTAAAGAAAAAAACACAGTGGGACTGTGGGGCTGCACATATTGTCCACAGATCCCTCCCAGCCGGCTAAGAAGTGGAAAGCCTAGCTGTCTGGTCTGCAAGGGCTGCACAGCAGATGGGTCCTCCAAGGCAAGGGTGCTCACGTGTGCTCCCATAAGCACCTGGTACTCATTCTGCTTGAAGCAATCACAAGGTGCAGCTCCTCTGCCATCCGTCATGTAGGACACATCTCCCACAAACGGCAGCACAGCTGGGTGCACGCACAGCAAGCCCTGTCTGCCCCCCATGTGTCCTCCACCCAGAAAGGGCAATCGGATCAAGTTGGAGGCAGGGACTGGACACTCCACCTTGACTGCTGAGCTGGTACAAGACCATGGACATTCTCCTCCTATGTAAAACAGGCCTCCAAAGGGCTCCCCATTTTCTTATAACAAATTTGAATTGTACACATTCAGTGAATTAATCCAGGTAGAATTTGGTGAGAAATTGATGACACCAGTTGAACTGCACTGACAGTGCACAGAAAGCTGGTGGGTTTCCATGCATGCAATGGTGATGAGCTGTAGATGCAATATTCACAGGCAGGCAGTATAGCAGCAGTGCAAAGGAAATGCTAACCTCACCTTTCTGCAAAGACACACCACAACATACAGCCAAAGGTTATCTATCAATCATGATTCAAAGCAGCAAAGACTGGAGGCAGAAAGTCTGAGGAGGAACTGGCTTCCGTTCGTGATTTCGAAAGTTACAGAGCTCAGACAGACTGCGTCAGTGCTCATTTTGTGCATTTGCATTAACAAAGGTGCTCAGCAGCCTTATGAATCACTGCAGAGCCCTTGTCTATCTTGAATAGGTGTCACTGCTTATTATTGAGGTTGCCTGACACATTCAATTAACAAAACGCTATTTTCAGCTGCTTATAATTCTGCCTGATTTTACCCATTCAGAATGAAAATTTCCATGGAAAATGTCTGCCTCAGGCCAAACATTTTCCATGGAAAAACAGATCCCAAACCTATTTCAGTGATATTCAGGGAATAGACATAATATATAGCCTGCTTGGAGAAGTTGATTTTCCTTTGAGAATTAGCAGGGTCTGCTTATGACCTGGAGCAGAAATTTGAGGTTTAGTAGAACTTGGGTTTTGGGGTGAGGGATATTGCTCTTTCTCACAAAAATCTGCTCAACTATGATCAGTCTGTAACAACGATCATTCATCCCAAGTCCCAGGCAGTCAGCAGAAATATCTCAGGCTTTAGCATTTGCAGCCCATAAAGATTCTGAGCTTTCTGAGTATGTCCAGGCCTTGCACAGTGATGACCTGAGTATGCATGATCACCAAGGAGCAACTAAGCAGCACTTAGAGCAGTTTCTTGATGCAGCAGCAGGCATCGCTCATCATGAGAGCTCTACAATGTGATGGGACCACATGGCTCATCATGTCTTCTGCCTTCTCCATCACCCCTCTCCCTAGTCGCACCCCCAGAGCACAGAGGAGGCAGCAAAAGAAGACATAAAATCAGCCCAAAGCCCGATGATCAGACTGGGGCTAAGGTGTCCGAGTCATGAAATAAAGGACCGCGATTAGCGCAGGTAGAAGGTGGTACAGAAAGGACTGAGAACACGGACATGAGCTGGAGGGCTGGGACCTCATTAATGGAGCAGCAGTTGGGCAAAAATGTCAAGTGAGGGACTGAGGTTAGGAGCCACTGACTGGAGAAAAGAGGCAGAAAACAGAGATAGTCCAGACAGGGATATATATTTTCAAGGGAAAATTCAGACTAAGCAAAGGGGCTAGGACAGATCATCAGATCTGGAGACCAAAACAACAAGCCAGAGATGTGGTGGGATAAACAACGGTGAAGGAAATACTGAGGGCAGGCAAGGTTTGTGGTTGTAACTGGTGGAAGAAAACAGTTAACTGAGGAACTGCAGGTGGAGAAAAGAGGTGGCTTTTGGGGTCTGGGAGGACAAGTGCAGGGAGTAGAAGAGAACTGGAGAGAAGTAGGCTGGAGTATGACCCCACAACAGCATACTGCCTTCCCAGGGCTGCAGTCAAGCTTGGCCCCTGAAGCTCCAAAGGCAGCTCTGAAATCACTGGGAAACTGATAGGAGCCCATAGAGAGGATAACAACCTATTCTTGTTGCATGTTATCCCAAGATGAAGTCTGCATTAGGAATCTGAAGGTGCCAAATCTGCAGGGGAACCATGCAATGGCATTTCTACTTTTTCAATTTGTTTCTGAAATACCAAGAAAATCCTGCCAGCAAGCACATTCGTATATTCATGCGCAGGAATATGCACACAGATACCCCTGAAACAGCATGCCATGCTGCAAAACCACATGCACAGACATTTACAGAGCCCCTCCGGTCCTCTGTGGAGAAAACAATTCCTCCTCATGATGTGAAAACAATACATAAAGCACCAGCTATTTTAACTCAAGGAATACCTAACCCTAAGTGCGCAATTTCGTCATATTAAGAATTTTTTAAAACTTAAATAAAGAGTGTTTAAGACAGTGTGGGTACACAACTGTGACACAAACTGTCCCCAGGAACCACACACAAGAAAGACTCATTTCTTTATTGACCTATGGACTCTCAATTTTCACAAAAAATTCAGATTTGTATCTCATTTTTGGGTTTTGCTTTTTTGCAGAGGGCTTTAGCTTCCAGGGAGTAGGGGGAGAAGACAGCAACTATGTCATGCTGTTGTCTTGCAAAAAGCCTGCCACATGTTAGTGCTCAACAAATAATCCTCAAACCCAGGGGAACCCTCCTACAGACTGCATTTCATATTAGAGGTCAGAGGTTTGTTTATGCTCAGCTTTCCCATGGGGAAGTGAGACTTACATGAACGCTATGCCCCAGTGCTGCCCAGCCTCATCCCCAGCCGAGTCAAAGAGAGGCAGTGCAACCAAGGTGATGGTGGGGGCAATTGTCAGAGGGCCAATGAACCTCATCAGAAATCCGATCAGGCCAGAAAATCCAACGAAGATCTGAAAGCAGGAAGCTACAATGATAGCTCCTTGCACCTGGAAAATTGGAGGAAGAGAGCAGAGGTTGAAAGGAGTTCCAGCTGTTGAGCCTTTTTTTAATAAGCCAGTGCAAAATGGGTGTGAAGGCCAAGCTCAGCCTCCAGTGACTGACCAGCATAGAGGCTTCCCGCTGACTACAGAAAAGCCTGGCTGAGCATTACATGTGGGGAAGGACCACCGTAGTACCAGCACACCAGCTCTACCCTTGGTTGATGGATTTAGTCCTCACCATGGCTAATTTTGCTCCAGAGACCTCTTCCACTCTGTCCTCTTGGGCCACCCAAGCATTCATCAGCTTCCCTGCACCCTTCCCTCCTGCTCCCCCAAAATGCAGGGGAAAAGCTCTTGCCCAGAAACAGCAGCCACAGTCTCCACTGATCTCCCATCTGGGAAGGTCTTGGGGCACTTCAGCACACTGGTAGGGCAGGTGGGTCATTACAACCTCTGGTTTTCTCAGAGTATCGATTTCCCTCTGGGGAAACATTCATTACCCTGAACTTTCCTATGTTTGACAATCACTGCTAAGTAGCCAGTAATTACACCCTGAAAGCCTGTTCTCTGCCTTTGCAGATTTGGAGATAAACCCAGGCTGGTCCTCTGCAGTGCTCAGAAACTTCCCTCCCCAGCTCCAAAGGGAAGAGAAACACTGCGGCCAGAATGTAGCACCTAGACAGCAGTGCCCTTGTGACAGATTTCAGTGTATCAGTAAAGAGGGCAGCCTGTGCTGCACAGCAAATCCTTCATGAGCTCAGAACATTTCTGAGCACTTTGCAAAGCACCCTAATACACGGATTGACAGAGGCAAATTTAGCCACTTTGATAAGGCAATAGATGTAGGACAAGGCAGTGAGATCCCTAGCCTTTCTTCCTCTGACTACCTAAGAATACACTTTTCCTTAATTTTTACAGTAAGTTTTTCCCTTGCATTTCTTTTTGCTAGGTTTCCTGTGCTTAGACTGGGTCGCTTCCTTGGAAACATCTTCCTTCCCTTTCTTCCTCAAGGTTAACCATTCTTCACGGAGAAGGGGTTTTATGGGATCATCGGAGACTTTGCAGTGACCATAAATCACCTGAGGACTGCATGTCCCCTTTCAGCAGCAGCAAAGCACCTGCTTTTCTGCTGAAGACTAGACATTTAGGAAGCTGCAACAGGGTGAGGGCCAAAGACTTTTGGGAATGATGGGTTCTCCAGCACTGATGGCCCTGACATGGTCAGGTGCTTTTCTAAAAGCAAGTAGTCTTAACACAGAGCAGGTGCCACTGAAAATGTAATATACCTCTCGCATCCGCGTCTGCCAGACCTCGATGAACTCTGGTGAAGAGGCATTGACCAGGGTGGCATTCTGTGTCCAAGCAGGGCATTTCCACTTGGGGAGAGACAGCATGGCCAGGGTGGGTGTCAGGAATGCAAAAGTCCCTCCTTGAATAATAGGCAACCTGGAAGGAGAGCAGAGGGAAAAGATGATGAGTTAAGTATGCTAAAAATCCAGTTTCATAGGGGTGAGAGAAAACAGAGCAAAATAAATTAAAAAATCAATATGCCCACGGCCCCTGGTGGTATCTTTTGAAATGTTCTGGCTGGTGTCCATCACTGACCACAGGTGGAAATTGCTGCACTCAAAAGCAACAGCCCAGGGGGAAAAACTCAGATTCAAATACTGGCAATGAAGAGGTTCATCAGTGCTTGACTCCAACTCTGCTATCCCACCTTAAGGAAAAAGTAGTCCTTCTAAGGTGTGACAAGACCATGGAGCTGCACATAGTAAAACAACAATCAAACGAAAGCTGAAGGAGTGGAGAAGACCAAGGAAGAAAGATGTTGAGACTGAAGAAAAGCTCAGCATTAACCTAAGCCCAAATCTTTCCCATGTCCAGTTGCTTGTTCTGTCCCACTCTGCTGCCTCAATTTTCTTCACAACCTGCTAATGAACACAAAGATGTGCACTGGCTACTCCCCACATCACAACCATCCTCATTCTAAGGGCAGTGGAAAACGCCACTTGGCTTTTAGAACAGTTTTTTAAAGCTAATGATTCTACCCTGTTTTCACCAACACTGGAAAGGAGACCTGCACAGATGCGCAGTGTCTGGGCGAGACCTTGGTTCTCCCCTCATGCCACCTGTCTCCTGACCTAGATTAATCCTCACTCTGGAAACCCCTTATGCTAGTAAGGATCTCACACCTCAGAGGTGCTCAGCACTGGCTTTATATAAAGCTTTGTACAGCAGAGCCAGTGCTCCTGTGAGCTAAACCAGCCTCTTCTCCTTCCATGCAGGGAGAAATGGAGACAGAGAAGCCACATGGGCATTAAGTTCCTGTTGCAGAGCAAGTTGTTTTGGCCATTCCTCTAGCATGCTTGAAAAACCTAAAGCTGCCCAAGGATGCAGGCTGGCACAGCAGCTCTGAACAAGCTGAGAAAAACCTCCGAGATGCCTCAGCTTCTTCTGTTCAGAAATCGCCCCAAAAGAAACCTCTCCTTATACCAGGAGCTCTCATGACTCCTGCTCAGAAAAATAGCAGGGCAGCGAGCCAGGTGAGTGCTCCAGCCAGGCACGGATTTCACTGAACCAAAGGCGTTTCCACTACTCTCTGAAAAGTACTGTAAAATAAGAGATGGCATAGCTGTAACATCACCACATTTCTATCACCTAGACCAAATATTTAAACCTCACCGCAATTACTCATGCCATGCACAACTGAAGCACTGTCAGTGCTTTGCCAGTAAGTTATATTGGAATATCATTCATCCGTGGAGTCACTTATTTACGGCATTCAGCCAAACATGTTGCAGCCTTCAAAGCATTTTGCTGGGCAAGGCAAAACCAAACAGAAAGCAACAGAGGACGCCCTGTGCCAACGCTCTTGAATTAACAATAGATTTATAGCTCCTGTTGCGTTGGTCCTCAAGCTATTTCACAGCCAGTGCTGGCATGGGTGTGCTCAGAGCAAACTGGAGTGCCAAGGTGATGCATATGGGGCATGCCAAGCTCTTTCCAGGGAAAGCTGCAGGTTTAGAGAAGGAAAAGTTATGCTCCGATCATCATTATATGATGTCCAAGCGTCTGCTAAGAGAGGCTCACTGTAATGGCAAGCAGCCTGTGTCTTCCCTCAGGAACCTCTTGGATAGTCTGTCCAGTGGCCACCTGGGACCTGTCATTGCTTTTTCATGCCATGTAACGCAACCGAGCTGCAGGTTGCAGTCGGTCAGTCTTTTCCCTTGGCTTCTCCTTCTGGAGGGCTGCTTCCAAATTGCACTCACTCTTGGTGGGAACCTCCCCATCTCCATGGCCAGTTCCCATCCGTTCATTCATGTGCCAACATTGTCTTTTAGCCAAAACGGTTTCTCCTTTCCTGATCCTCCCCATTTCTCTCTGCAGCTGTACCACTCTGAGACACCACTTTGCCAGGCTAACCAGGCAGTAAGATGAACTGTTTCCCTTTCCCATGTCACATTAACAGATTGTCTCTGTACTTATTCTCCTCTGAATTAGTCTTTCTTAAATATGGACACTAACTTAGCTGAATGCTCCCCAGGAAAAAACATCCCCTCCAACTCGTATTTACCACTTTCCTGGCTGTCTTTTTAGTGAATTAAAGTTATCGACTACTACAGGTTTCCAGAAAACAGTAATAGGAGAAAAAAAATCTGCTTCAAACTGTCTCCTCCGGCTTGGTTTGCCTCCAGCCACACTGCAGGCTAAGTCCCACCTTTCTGGCAGGAAGGTCCTCATACACTATAGTTGGGGCCAGCAACAAGGCAATTGTGTCCTCAGCACAGCAAAAGCCATCCAAGCTTGTCCTACGGGAATAACTTCTTACCACTTAATTTGATCTGATGTTCCTCGTTTAGCTATTCAGCCATAGAAGAGGCTCCCTGCTACTCTTTCATCCTCAGCTAACAGTGAGCAGGGGACCGTCACAGCTCTCAGGTGTTCACTGAGGCAATTGGGGGGTGTCTGGGAGTACTCCAGCCTGAATCACACCAGTGGCCATCACAATGGTCACACACCCTAGCCTGAATTTAACCAAACTGAGAACTATATTCTCTTTTTCTCACGGCCAGGGTGGTCCCCTCCTACACTAATCCTGCAGCAATGTAGGAGAAGGGGAGCCCCCTCTGGGAAGAGGTTTGCCCACTTCTTAAGACAGGCAGAGATGGAGAAGTTGCACTGGGGAAACAGATAGGAGGAGTTTTAACCAGGTCCCTCAGATTTGGAAGGCAAAGGATGTGTGATTTTTGCCTTTGAAGCAAGAAACACAGGTACCCACCATATTGGAGCAAAAAAAAGCCTATGGAAAGAGAGAGGCAGCCCAGAACTATGACAAGGGAAATAAAAGAAATTTTGCATGGCCAGCAAAGATACAGAGTCTTTGGGGCAAAGGAGAGAGCTTGCAGTCATGTCTCTTAAGTACTCTATTTTCTGGGTAGTGAATGGCAACACCATGATCATCTCCTCACCGCTGGCTATTCAACAGCTCAGCAGCAAAGAGTATTTGCTTACATTCAGATCGTGCCATGAATCCCTGAGCATGAGAAATGGTACCGCTTAATGGGATATGCAGCAGAGCTCCTCCCTGAGTCCCTAAGAGGTGGCAGATTGCCTCCCATTTCTTCCATTTCTTCCCCTGCCCCAGAGTTTCCTACTGGCTATGTGCTCCTTTGATCCGGGGCCCAGATCAGAAGGGTCCTGCCTCAACTGGAGGATCTTTGGGATAAGGAGCAAGCAGATACTGCTTACTGCATGTTTCAATGCTTTATTATTTTGTTGGACAGGTTCCTTATAAGCTCAAGCAAAGGTGCATCAAATACCAGGAGATGCAAAAGTCAGAACAGAAGGTAGTCCTGCAAAGTTATCACATGTAGTGATTTAAGGATGGCATGTGCTGTAATTGCCCCAGGGTAGCAAATGGCCCTCACTGATAGACAAATTTTACAGCAGATTGGTAGCCGAGCACGTAGTAATTGCGCTTACAAGCTTGTTTTGTCACATGTCCCATTTCTTGCATTTGGCCTACCTGACTCCAAAGAGGACTTGCAGCAGGGTGCAAATCCCTGAGACAAAGAAGATGGTGCTGATCAGGTGGCTTTGGGTGAGGAGGTCGTGCTGGAGACAAAGCTCTTTGGAGAGGATCAGCGGGATGGCTACGAGACCTCCCATGGCTGTCAGGAAATGCTAGGAGCCACAGAGAAAGACTGGGTGAAGAAGGACACAGAACTGGCTGTATATTATTCCCATGTTGTCTAGGGAAATATAAGAGTAACTCACAGATTCTTGTTTGGGCAATACTAATACTATGCATTTTCTTTTTTGTCAACTTTAATGCATTTTTAGGGGCTGTTATGAAACACCTACAAGAACTGCAATGCACCCCCACAAACTTCTCCCATTTTCCATGCCTAAAGACTTTTCATAGTTCTCTGGACTTCCCAGATCGCTGTCAGATGCAACCAGTTTATCCCCAGCACTTGCAGACAAAGCTGCTGAGGCAACTCTTCTGGGAAGGTGGGAACATCCCAAGGTAGGGGGAGAAATCAATCAGGCAAAGTCAATGCAAATGTTTCAGTCCATTTTTTGGATCACAAAGGAGCAAATACATTTTCATTTGCCATAAAAAATTGGCAAACTGGAGCTGCCCATTCTTTGCTATCAGCAGACTTTCTCATACAGTGCAATTATGGATAACCATAAGACTGGATAAATCAGGAATTGCAGTTTTCTTAAGAGTCACTCCAATGACCTTCAGTTAAACGTGACAATATTTTTTCAAACTTAATTTTTGCTTCACATATTAACTTTAACTGTGGTCAGCAATGGGCAAAGCAAGGTTGTTTCAGTCGGTTTCACTTCCCAGTTTGTGCCTCAGAGCACCACAGAACTGCACTAGTGGAACTGGTGGCACTCAGAAACTCACTGCAGAGGAACATTTTATTAAAATCACGATGCAGATGTGTTCCAAAAACCTTGCTTTAATACACTCTACTTCTAAGATGACCTTTTAAGATAACAAAGTACAAAATGCCCACCAAGCTTCAAGCACAGTCCATTGTTACCTTAATCACTCTGAGGTCTCTCTTGGCTGCTGAGGCTCTGTACACAGCTGGCATTGGGCAGCACTGGGCACAACACCAGCGTGGGCCCTTCTGCTTTAGTTTTTACTGATGTGGAAAGGCAGAAGCCCTTAGACGTTTGGTTAACTTCAGCCAAGGTATCTGACCTGTTCTTATCAAGTATCTGGACCCAGCCCCAGGACTCTGCCTTCCTGTTTGCACTTCAAGGATCACAATGTAGCTGTGGGCACAAGAATAATAGTGCTCAGGAGGTGGTGGGAAGGACTTGAAGTTACTGAGATCCAGCCTCACAGCTCAGTAAAGGTAAAGCACTCCCAAATTCATGTTTCACTACCATTAACCAGCTGAACATCTGTTAAAAGTTCCACCCATCCCCAGCCTACACTTGCTCCCCTGTCGCACCTGAATTCCCAGCAGGATGCAAAGGTACCAGGGGGGCACATCTGTGACGGTGTAGGCAAGCTTGCTGCTGCCATGGCCCTTGTCCTCGCCTTCCTCTGGACCCTGGGCAGTGCGGTCCAGTGAGGAGCAGTATTGGCTCCCATCTTCACCCTGGCAAAGAGGAAAGACACTTCATTAGCCACAGACATCCAGTAGCTGCCTCTCTTATGACCACACTCCACATCTAGTGGGAACACCTCACGTAGCTTTCAACAAGGCCATGATTAAAAAGAAGAGCCAGGGTGGAAATTAAAACAGAGGTAAAAAACACCTATGGATTTTTTTCGTATGCAAGTGTCTGTCTAGACCAGAACAAACATTAGAGGATATCTCAACCTCAGATGGACTTCTGGACTTCTCATTGCTGAATCTCCAAAGTCCCATTTCAGATAATGCTGTTGAAAATATGCTATGTAATACCTTTTAAATGCAGTATATTTATCCAGCCTAGGCAGACTGGGAGCATTACAGATACTTCAGAACAGACAGCTGAAGACAGAGTTAATTCAAACTGAACTCAGGCATGAACTTCAAGAGCAAAACGCATTCCTGAATAATTCCCTGTAGAGACATTTTCATTTCAGAACAAGAGAGCCTGAGCCTGCATTAACAAATACACAGCAAGGTATTTAAGACTGCCCATGCACAGAGTTATCTGAGGACATCTACTCTTGAATAACACCATGACTAGATGAGTCCCAAGCTAGGAGGACAGCAGTAAGCTCCTTTCCTTGCAGTGCAACTTTTCCTGTGTTAATCAGGAGGCATATTCCAGCCAAGCAGAGCATGTGCCAGTAACAGCCCCACATGATCATCACATGAAGGCCTGACCCTCTCTGGGAGCTGGAGAGGAGTGAGCAGTGCTCAGCAGAAGAAGGATGCAGAAGAGATAGCAAGATGAGATAGGACCAGAAGCAGCGGGCTTAAACTGAAACACAGGAGGTCCCGTCCTAATTTCAGGAAACACATTTTCACTGTGAGGGTGATCAAGTACTGTACAGAGAGGTTGTGGAATCTCCATCTTTAGAGATAGTAAAAAACTGTTTAGACAGTCTGGGCGACTGGCTCTAGGGGACCCCGCTTGAGCAGGGGGATGGGAGAAGATGACCTCCAGAGTTCCCTTCTAACCTCAGCCAGTCTGTGATGCTGCTACGCTTGGCAGGAGCAGTCCGGAGTGGAAATGGAGGACCATTACTGCTGGTTCTTAGACCAAATTCTCCTTTGAATCCAGGAGACCAGGACACTCTCCTTGTGCCTTAGGCTCCAGGCACAGCATCAGGGTCCTCAACAGCATCTTAAATAAGCACATCAGGAAGGCAGTAAGAAACTGAACTGTTTGAACCAGAGGTAAAAGACCTCCGTCTTCTACCTTCTTTGAGGTTATTGAAACAAGAGGAAGTCACAAGCCTGATCTGTGTTATGGCAGAAACCATTAACAACAGTGAAATAAAATCTCTGACTTGCTCTGAGCACTGCCCTGAGGTTCTGCCTGCAGCTGGCACAGCACCCCCACCTCTACTGCTCACAGCAAGCTCACCAAGAGTTATCCAAGAAATGGGAGACTTGTACACCAGGGGGTTAAATGCCTCCACAAACATCACTCAGGTGGGTTGTCTCTACCAAAGTAACAAGGTTTCAGGATGCCACTCCTTCATACCTGCTGTCATAACTTAAACAGCTCTTGTAGTTTCTAATGGAGGTGATCCTTGCCATGAGACAGGAAAGTGGTTGCCATGCCCCAGCCCCTTGCCCTATGGCTGTTGTACTGTCACTCCTGAACTGACACATCATTCACAGCTTTTACCACCCTGTTTTAAGTCTACAGAGTGCTCTCCCCCACCTTTTCACCCATCTCTTTGACAATTCACCTCACTAGAAATAGATACAGAAGAAAAAGAAACACATTCCTCATTAGGCTAAACTTCTATTGTATTTTTGAAAAGGAAGACATAAAATGCTCTACCCAGGACACTCCCACAAGGACCCACAAGCTCTCTTGCTTTTCAGCACAGGTACACTTGCGCTGCCATTCATCTACACTATCATTTTAGAAATAATGGAGAGCAAAGAAGTGAAAAGGATGCCAGAGAGTAGAAAGTATGCTAAGTCTGCAGCAGCAGGAGGCTGTAGTGAGGAAATCATTCCTCAGATTCCTGTCGATAAAAGAGCTGAGACAGACGTTTACCACACAGCAGCATCCTTGCAGCCAGCCCAGGCTCCCTGGCTTTCCCTTTCTCCTCCTTTCACATGGCTCATACCCATTCATGCAAGAATTACCCTTCAAAGAAGAGCAGACTCACCACAAAGCTGGGGTTATCTAGCCCGTTGAGCTCTTTGTCTGAGGAGGGTGTCATGCCTTCCATGTGCCTTCACCGACTGTCTTGAAAAAGAAAACCAGTAAGAAGAGGAAAACCTCCCAAATTGCCACTTGTTCCAGTCAACACAGCCCTTAAGAAACAGGGTGAGAAGATGCAGAAGCTGGACTTGGGGAGTCAACTGGCACTCAGTCCTAGTTATTCATGTGAGCCGTATCACAGAAGCATTTCCTTTCCCTTGGCTTATATAAGGGACTCCTTTTCTCCAGCTGATTAGAGGACCGGCATTCAAACCAAACTGGAAAGGAGCCCTTCCCTGGGCTGAGTGAATCAGTAACTGATGGCAGAAAAAACTTCCTCCATAGGTAAGGATGCAAAGGGGTATTAGAGAGGTGAGACATTTCCCTGTTTTCCTGGCACAGCCTTGAAACTTGTTGCTACGTTATTGATTGAACAGTAAGTTCCATTTTCCATGTGGGTTGGGCCTGTTTGAGGAACTTTGTGCTGATCTTTAGAAAATTCAATTTCCAGATGGTTTTGCTTAGTCTGCTGTGTATTTTGGCTTAGGTACAAACGTCCGTCATCTTGTATGATAATCCTATTACAACATGAAAAGAATGAGGATTTTACTGGGAACCTATTTAAGGCAGCAACAAATAATCAAGTCATCAGAACAGGACACCAGGAAGGCAGAAAAGACCTAAGATTGAAAAAGGACTACTTCAGGCCATCTGATTATCTCCATTCAGATTAAGATGCTGAATGGTGATCATCAGATTGCCCAAAGCACAGTTACCCTTCTCTTAATAAGTAGCAAATGGTGTTAATGCTCCATCAAATCATTCTAGCCACCCACTCTAGCCCTCCTCAGATTAAATATCTATTTAATTTAATGGCTTCCTGAGATAGTAAACTTTCCAGAACAGGTCCACACAGCTCCTGTGGAGAGGGGCATGCTATTGCTTACACACATAGGGAACATCTCATTTCATTGCATATGTAAGCACTATCCATTAAGAAATACCAGAGTGGATGCAAGATTGATGAGGATGCACCATTGCAAGGCTCTAAGAAAAGAAGAATCAGATTCTTCCATTCCTTTTTTGAAGGCACATTCCTGATATATTTCTCAATGGATACCACACAGTTCTCACAGTAGCCATCTGCATTTGTCCATTCTAATATTAACCCTACCTCACTCCACAAATTAGCCACTCTTTATGCCTCACAATGTCTCTTGTGAATTTTTTTGCGAAGCCACGGCAAAATATTCCTCTGTGGTTATTCTATCTTCCCTGTAAACTTTTACGATGCCTCCCATCATAAAAGTCCTCCACCTCTTAATTTCAGCCCTACATCTGTTCAATGACTCCTCAGTCCTGCCATAACCTTGTTTTCAAATGAGACCTAGGCATTCAGTAATGAGGATTTCTTCTCTTTGATGATATAAACTTGCGTTACAATCCAAAGGCACAGGTGCATAGCAATGCCTGTGTCATCTAGACCAGCCCGTGAAACTGCCCACACAAACAGTATTAAGTGAACAGGATGAAAAGAACAAAATAATAATAATCATCATCTTCATTATCATCATCATCATCATCGCCATCAGTAAAAACAACAACAATCCCTTTTTACCAAAAAAACCTGGGCAGAAAACAACTTCACCATTCTGGGAAACTCTGCAGAGGCTGCAGGTTTTTATGGAAAATGTAGGAAATAAGTCCTACCTAGACAAAAGCCTGGACATCAGAGCAGACTTGTTAGGAATGAAGAGTTTAACACTACCAGCCCCTAGTCAACAAACAGTTAATAACATAACCTGAAATCTAGAAGAACTTTACGAAATAGCAGAATGTATATGTTAAGGTAGAAATTTATGGAATACATGTGAGGTGCTCCAGCTTGGATTATCTTGCCCTTGGAAATAAGCAAAGCATGTAGGAGGTCTCTGTGTGCATGCAAATGTCTGTTTATATCATACGTGCATGTACATGTGTGCATTTGTGTATATAGAAGAGGATTAGCAATAAATTACTAAATTGTGAGTTTTTTCAGAACAAGGAATTGTTCAATTAGCCAGGATGCATGGTTAAGCAGTAATGTCGTAAATTGCTGGTTATTGATGGCAGTCTTATCATTGGATGAATGGCTTTCAGGAATAAATGGGCAGGTATCCACCTGTTCAAGTTATTCATGATGTGTTAGGAAAGAAAAAAGAAAAATGTAATATGAGTTCCCTTTAGACTTGTGTGTCTGGCAGATCTGCTATCAGTCAAGATACTTGGCCAGCTGGTTGTATCACTATACAGGCATTCTCAGTTTATGCCCCTGGGGGCAAAAGCAACCATCTGACTGTTTAAAGCAACCAATCAAGGAAGCTTGGAGACATGGGAGACCAAGTTCAAATCTTCAGGCTCGACCCCAAGTCTCCTGTACCCACAGGGAAAGCCTGGACCATCTGTATCCTGACTCTCCTGACAGGGTTATTTCTCTCTTATGCTACTTTCTCCCTGAAACTCAAAATTCTTTCCCAGGGCAAAATTCATAATGGTTTAACTTATAATGCTAACTTGAGATGCAAACCTGAATCATCCCTGATTATGCCTCCATGACCAAAGAGCTTCCTGCACTCCTTAGATGCCCACCTAATCGTAGTTGGGGTGGCACCAGCATGGCAACTTCCAAAGCACTACTGGTCAATATAGATGTGACAAGTGCCTGTCACATGCAATGCTCAAAAAAACAAGGTAGTGACAAATCTGATCATGGTGGCAGCTCCCTGCACTGCCAGCAGCTACAGACAGGTTTAGTGACTAAGAGTCCTCCCATCAACCTTACCCATTTCCAATGCAGGAACTGATGCATGAGATTCCCTTCCATCAGTGGGCACCTCTAAAACTTCCTCTACATCTTCAAACAGGAGTCCCGCATGGGCTAGATAAAGCAATTCCCTTTTTTTTTCCAGACTATGAAAAAAACAACACTGACTGGCACAGATGAAGATGCCTATGAAGTTGGGTGAGTGAAGTCCCTCTGTGTGGGTCTGTCCACACACAACCCAAAGAGGTACAGACTTGGTGGGTCACACCAAACCCCTTGCTGGGAGAACAGGTTCATCCACAGTGGTCTCACAAACTTGTGATACTGAGCCTCAGCAACTGCAGCTGGGAAAAGTGGGTTTAGAGGGAACTCAGGGCTGTGAAATGAAAGAATTGCATTTTAGAAGAGTCATGACATGGAAAGCTTGCACAAAAAAACCTGTGGTCATCTTTCTGGAGATTGTTTTGTTCTTCCGCAGAGCTAGCCCTTGGTCGGCTTGCATGAAGGATGGACTAACAAGAGAGCTAAGCAAATGACTTGTAATAAGTAATTTAGTCACAAAATACCTCTATGTCTTTCTGCCCGCAGAACCTTCTGGAACCAAAGAGGATCACCCATGGTCACTAATTTGAAATTACCACTTGTGTGTTTGGTAAGGGAAGTTTGGATTCTGCGGAAAAGAAGTTCTGCACTGCCTCACTACAGGACCTGGATGAGGCCACTGCTTTTAGTTTTGACCTGCTGAAGTGCACAAACACTATTTCCCACGAGAAATAAATCTCATCACTTAAGTGCAACCAGTGCAACACACTGCAGTGTACTTGGGGTACTGGCCCTGGTTTAACTTTCCCCAGCCAGGTCAGCAGCTAAACTGGGCAGCTGTAGTCCCAGTTCCTGCTGCACTGGGAAAGAGGACAGGGAAAGTGAGAGACTTGTAGGTTGGAAACTAACAGTAAAACAGCCTTAATGAAGCAACAATAATAAAAATATTAATAAGAGAATAATAAAATATATAGAAGCACACAAAACCAACCCAGATTTCCCAGATGACGATATGGATATGTCCCCACTGATGAGGCAGGGCAGGTGCAGGGAAAGTACAGGACTGGACTCAGGCAGGCGAAAGCTAGACTCAGGAACTGGATTCAGGAGCACACAGATTGGGATCAGGGGCAGACAGATGGATGAGGTCCTCATCAGATGTCAGCCATCAAAGAAGAAGGCTTGACTCTCATGATCCCTAAGCTTTATACTGAGTACAACGTGTATGGAATTAAATACTTCGTTGGCCAGTTTTGGATCACTTGTCCTATTTCCTTTGTGCAACTCCCTTTTTCACCCTTTGAATTAGAGCATTCCAGCAGCTCTAGGATGGTCTTAATTTACATAGGAATAAGAATAAGCAATGGCCTCTTTACATACCAATGCCCTTAACTGAGTGATAAACATCAGGTTTTCACATCTAGAGGCAGACACTGTCTGGAAGACATGTTATTAGCTTTCAGAAACTGAAGTAACTTAGAAGAAACTTAGTTGAAAAGTTAAGAGAATTGGTTCAGCTTTAGCTCAAACCAGAACTGCTACACGGCAAATTTTACCTGAGAGAATGTTTGATTAAAACACAATAGGGGAACAAACATGACTAAAGTATTATACAGTCCCTTAAATATTCATGGACCATTGCTTTCTACTTTTTACTAGGATTTCTATGGCACAGAAAGAAACCAAGTACAGAGTCCAAGACAATTACCCATATGCTTCACCTTCCCCCTCCCACGTCTCTCAGTTGCCTTTTCTCCTCCAAAGGATCTGACACATAAAGACAGTGGAGGCACAGAAGCACAAACTTACATTCCCTGTATCAGTTTTATGTGTAAGCAAAAGCAAGCATTCCTGGGGAAACTGCGCAGGTTGCAGTCAGACAGCAACAATCACCAGGCTGAGCACAACACACAAGCTTCCCCAGCTCTTATGTGGCAAGACTCCTGCAGTCACCCAGCTCACTCAGCAAGTGTCCCCTGGCCAGTCCCTTCTTCTTTCCTCCTGTTACTTTTCAGTCAGCCACACTACAACCCTGCCTTGGGTGCGGCCCTAGATCCCACTGCTGCAAGGGAATCTTGCCAGTCCCAGGGAACAAGCACATCTCCATGCAGGACTGCTCCTGCCCACCATGCGGAGCCCTTGCGCAGGTCAAATCCCGGGGTGCACTGCATCACAACCCTGCAAGGCAGAGCACTATATAGCCTTTTCTGGTCATCCTCACAGTTCATCTACCTGCACTTCTCTGGGGACCCTCTTCCAGACACTCTCCTGTCATGAGGCAGAAGAAAAGCACTTGTTCTTCTCCAGAACTGGTGGGGTTTTGGTGCCAAAGCAGCACAATAGCAAACTGCAGAGTTGATGGAGGCTGTGCCAAAATCAGGGGAACAGTATAAGGGTGTGCCATGCAAGGATGGAAAAAAAAAACTATGGGAGATTAAAGGAGGGATCTCCTAAGTGCCACAGTGCTGCGCTTATGCCAACACACCTCTGCTTGGCTGCCTGTGCTACCAGAAAGGGGATGCTGCTTTCTCTGGCCAGGCGCATTGGTGCGAGGGGAGGCAGGGTATAGGAATGGGACAAGGTGGAGGACGGCCATGTGCCATGCCCAGGCCCAAGGGCATCCTGTCCTGGTGAGCCCATGGGACAGAGTACAGCAGAGCCCCAGCAGCTGATTGGAGCTGAGGTGCCAGCTTTGAAGCTGTAGAGCATGGGCTAAAGGACAAAATTTTCCAGTGCAGGGCAACAATCATACAGATGGGATAGTGTGAATGGGACACTTTTGCAAAGTGGGTATTTAAAGGGTTCAGAGAGGAGAAGTTAGGGGGAAATTCCACTGTGGCTCAGCAAAGCTTTATCTCTAAGTGGATGCCCATCAGCCAGCAGGGAGATCTGAGTGCAGGTGAAAGAGACCTTTGAGCCTGCTTTGAAAAACATCAGCTGGGCTTTGCCTTGCAGGCTGCTGTGGTAGAGGAGCAGCCCTTGAAGGAGATCACCCACAGATGATCCACCAAGAAGGCAGGAGGCTGCAGCCAAGACTCTAGGCCTGAGAGAGCTGCAGCCCTTCAGCCACACCAGATCACCTTCTAGCTTCTCCTTCCAGAATTCTTGCCTTCCCCACAAGCAAAGGGCTCACCAAGCTGGGGCACGGACATGAGGCACAGATATGCTCCTGGCCTGAGCACAGGGTCACCCCCTGTCTCTGCCACAGAGCCCAGTGCCTGGCTCCCTAGCTCTGTGCAGACAGCCACCACCAGAAAGCAGAGTACAGGGAATAGCATGGAAATGCCACCTTGGCAGGATATTAATTTTGCAATAATAAGCCCCTTTATCTCCCTCAGCCCCAGGAATAGCTCTTAAGAGCATTAGCAAAGGAATAATCCATGTCATCTACTCGGCATTTTGCACACAATCTCAAGCATGGTTATTGTGTCCCCAGGCTTTTGCTGAGCCCATTCATGCCCTGGTGCATGTGACAAGACTTAACTGCTGCTGGCCCTGCAGTGAAGGCCACAATTTAGGCACGTGCTCAGTCCCCAACCAGTTAGCATCGGTACAAATCTGGCAGCTGGGAGGAAGCAGAGGGCATTGCCCTTGGCTTTTCCCACCATCTCCCAACTATTGGGGGAGGGGCGGGAAGCTTGTAAGCCCCAGCAGGAGAATGCACATGCAGCACCAGGCTTGGACTCAGTGAAGGGGCCGGTTCAGGGTTGGTCCCATTCCACCAGATGGATGCAACTCCAGTGCCCATGAGGCTGCCTGTGTGCCAGCTTCCAGCTCCTGGGAGATGATTGTGTTTGCAGTAGGGGCATGCCCTGAGGCAGACTTCTCTATTCTCAGTGTTACCTCCTCAAACAGCCCAGCCTGCCTCAAAGTTTACCTTGAATGCACAAACAGCAAAATCCCTGCAGACAGAAGGGAAAAGGAGGAAAAAAAGCCCACAACAAATCAAAAACAAAACAAAGAAAACAGCAATATTCACGGATCTGGGAAGGACCCCCTTGCCCTCAGCTCACTCTCCAGAGGAAGCCAAGGAAAGCTCATTGTTAAGAAGGATTACCCAGGAAAAATAAGAAATTAAAGCAGTTTCTGAGCAAGATCATTATGAGTCATGGGAGGCTGAAACAGGTTTTCCCGAGCAAGCAAATCCCCTGGAGAGAAGCCCAGAGAGGTACCAGCCCAACCAAAACAAAAAAAATGGAGCATCTGACAGACAGATGGACAGACAGACAGACAGAGTAAGATTAAGGTGTTCCCAGGTCCGAAGGTCACAGAGGTGACAAGAAATGTCTCTGCAAGTGCAAAGAGGGCTGGAGCACTGCTGAGCTGCCCTGGGGTGAGTACGATGGGGCTGCAGTGCCATGGAGGAACCACAAACAAGGTCCAGTCACTCCCTGGCCCCACAATTCCACCCTTGGTGGCATCCCTGGGATAGAATGGGATGGAACAAGGGCTTTGTTACATCAGACATTTTTATTTTCCTTTTATGCACTGCAGTAAATCACACGAAGACTGTAGGACCATGGCTTCATTTTAAAAGCAGGGGCTGCCCACACATCCAAGGCCACATTTTGGCACCCCAGACCCACTTGGCCAGCCATGCTCAGCTAAGAACATTAGCTGCGACTACAAACCACAACACAAAAGAGAGGTGAACAAAAACTGACCCACAGAGCCAGAGTGTTTCTCTGTCAAGATTTGAGCTCTTGCAAATATCCTCGCATCCAGCTGCTGAAGCTGCTGCATTTGTGCCAATGCTTTTAATGAACAGTGGCCAGTGCTTTCACCCTTATACTTCCACAAAGCTCCAGGTTGCCCCAGGAGAAGTAAGGATGCAGGATAGGAGGGATAAAGGAGACCCACAGTGTCAGGGGAGCTCCTGGTGGTGCCAAGAGGGGAGAAGATGGGCCCCAGCAGGGGATGCTCCAAAAGCCACCACAAAGCCCTGCTAGTCACACAGCTGGTGTACTGGCCACTGGGAAGAGCCTCGGCACAGAGGTAGAAAAACATCTTGGTATTGAGTGCTTGCACAACATGGGGTACCTCACCTCTTCATACATACATGCAAGGGGCCAGGCAGGTAAGAGCAACCTACATCCCAGGAGGCTGGTTGCTACTGCAGCCTCTCCAGCTATAAAATATCCAAAACCATCATGGCCTGAAGTGAACCCCAAGGAAAAGAGAAAACAGATCTCTGCAGTTCCCGGAGCAGCAAAGTTGGCAGAGTTGCTGCCATGAAACTGTTTTAATTCCTGGGGCAGATATCCTGCTCCACTACTTTTTACAGCAAATCAGCCCTGGGTTCTGGCAGGAGGGACTAGACCTGCACAAGAGGGTCTGCAGCTCACCAGTTTCAGCATCAAGCTCAAGCGTAGGTTTTGGCAGGTAGAGAAATAGAAGAGCACTTGATGTATGGTTCCAGCACGTGGAGAGATGGTGACAGCCAGTCACTGCAGAAGGGAGCTGTAAAAGATGGATCCTGAGCACTGGCTGTTTCTCCTTCCCTAGCCCATGCCTGGTTTCTCTTTGGAGCCACTCAGCAGACTAGCTGGAAGAGGGCTGGCTGTGCTAGGGGCAGGGACATGGGGTTTGTGCTGACACGGAAGAGAAGAAAGCTCTGGGAGGGAGAGCAGCTGCTAGCTTTGCTGCTCAAGGCTTAATGCCCTAAGAACCCAGCTGACTCCTGCTCAGAAGCAAAGGCAACCACAGGCACTCGGAATAGCCAGGCATCCGACGATGCTGTGTTTCCCCAAACCATGATGGGACAAAAGTTTGGGAACTGCATCACCCTTTGCCTGCTGCCCTGGAGCTGCTTGAGCTTTGCCTGGAGTGATGTTGCTGGGCTCGGGACCACCTCACCTGGGGCAGGACGTGTCAGAAAGGGGCTGGCCAGAGACTTTGCCAATGGGACCTACGTGCACAGCAATATCACAGGTACTCGAGCGAGCAATTGCCTGCCTCTACCTCTGCAGGGCTGCTTGGGGCCCCACTGTACAGGAGCACAGGTGAAGGGTGTGGGGATATGTTGGTGATGGCATGACAGTGCTTCTCGGCAGGCGTGGAGGCACCTTTAGGGCATGCCTAGGGACTGCAGGCCTTCATGTGGTCCTCATGGCCACAGCAGCTTCTGTGATTTGGGAGAGATGTATCGCGTCAGAGGCAAAGTCACTAGGCACAGGGAAGAAATCTAATGCTTGACTGTCTTCTTTTGAGAGTGAAGTCCTCCTTCATGTTATCCCCTATGGATATAATGATAGGCCAGACAGTCAGGGTATGGGCTCACTGAATACATCCTTGTCTGCAAAGGCTGAGATGAGACCCTTGGGAAGAAATGAGCACGGAGATTCTTTAAAAGCCCCAATAATCTTCAAATGCTGAGGGTGATTATTTCTTTTCTAATCTACTTCCTAGAGCAGAGCACACACTGTTCCCCAGCAAGTGGGACATGGTGTCGGAACTGCCATGCGGCAACTGCCCACCCAGCGCAGGCAGCCTGTCCACCTCCATGTGCAGGCAGTGATACAGAGTAGCCCAGGCCATACTACCGAACCGTTCACCTTGCAAAACTTCATCAACTTCCAGAATGCTTATTGGGAACAGTCCCCAGACCACCTTACCTCCAAATCACAGCAAAAGATTGTTGAGGAAGGTGCTCACCAGTGCCAGACAATTAACTGCATGGTCCAGATCCGGTCCAGGCATCTGGGTAGCCTCCCTGGCACTGCTGAATTTACTCATATTGACATCTCCACTACCTCTTAACAGTATACTAGACCTGGAGAAAGTCTAATCTTACTCAACCAGATTTCTTTCTTGGCAGCTACTTGGCAGGAGGAGAAGCCTACATCATTTCAGCAAAAATAGAGGAAAAACAAGCCTCTTTTTCTCACATGTTAGTTTTACTGCTGCACTTACAATTTCCCTTGAAAGTTCCCTCTAAGCTAGATAAAGCACATTTCTGCCTGCAAGTTTTAAGCTTGTCTTAACTGGAGTCGATCTTTTTTCTTTCATTCACGATATTGGTACCTGTGATATCTGTTACACAAAAATCTACTAATCCACATATTTTTCGTATATTCAGGGGTCTTTTGCCAGCAAACAGTCAGACTGCCATCCTGTTTGGAGCCTGTCTCACTCCCAGCTCTTGCCAGGTACTAGCAAGCTGGAACAAGGACAATGCTAAAGATGCAAAGGGTGCAATGCAGAAAGGATGATCTAAGCAGGAAAACTGAGTAGCTCTGAATAGTTATGGATAACAAATTAGAAAAAATAAAAAAGCACTGGGATGGAAAAAGTATCCCTCTGTAACACAGAGTAGTATTTTTCTTGCTTTGAGTTCTAGCATACAATGTTCTCCCAAAATACTGGGGTATTAAAAAATGCCTGTCCTCTTCCTTTCCCTCTAAATGGTTGCTCTCAGCACACTGCCCCAATACTGTACCTTTCAAGACCCACTTCTGCTCTTCAGAGTTTGCAACTAGAAGACTTCTTTTCCAGATAAAGCCACTGCGCTTCCCTGTCTCTACTTGAGGATTATGCAAAAAAAAAACCAATCAGCGAATTGCTGGACCACAGGAGTGACACAGGGGCCAAATGCATCACAGCAGTGGCTTTGTCACCAACTGCACTTAATGTCTCCTCTTCTCTCCCAGCACCGTGCACAGCTCTTCCTCCACCACGCTATGGATACTACTACGTGGACAGAGGCTCAGGTGTCTCTTTGGGCTCCATCCTTGTGTACTGGTGCCAGGATGGATACCAACTGGTGGGCAGTGAGAGGCTGTTCTGCCTTCGCCAGGGGAGCACTTCATCCTGGAGCCAATCCCCACCCCACTGCCAGGGTAAGGAGCCTGCTGGCGTAACCCAGTCCCTGTGCCTGCTTAGAGGGTCTCAATGGGGTGCAGGTGATTGCTCACTTGGGAGGGGATGTGCAGCCACTGGCCTTTGCACAGGGGTTTCCTCACTCTGGCCAAGCTGGTGAGGGCAGGAGGAACAGGTGCGGGTGCCCCAGCCACTCCTAGATGGAACGGTGGAGGTCCAGCTTGACCTGGGTAGTGGTCATCAGCATAGGCGAAATGTTGTGCTTCAGCAAGGTCCCTCCAACAGAGTGTAATGAGCTGCATAAGGTGGGAGGGGTTGCCGAGGAGGTGAATTCATCTGGCACTGGCTCAGCAAACATCCAGGCCTTATCTCGTTCCCAGGACACAGCCAAAAGTTTTCAGTATGTAATAACCCAGCACGTGCTGTTTATGAAAGCCTGTGGAGAGCATGTGCCGGTTGCCAATTGCCATCACATTTTTGTGGCACGAGTTCATCAAGAACAAATGCCTAAATGTCGAAGAAACAAAGTTTATTGCTTTAAAAGCTTTCTCTCACGCACTTCATATTGTGCGCTTACATAAAATAATTGCAGGAAGATTGCCCTCAAGAAAGTTATATATTTTTGCAGTGGCAAGCAAAACCACAGAAGTTGTAAATACTATATAGCTTATGCGTGAATTATACTGCTCGTGCCAGACACTGAGAATTAAAGACCCAAGGCCCTTTCAGAAGCAGTTTATGGCCAGACTGTGACTCAGTATCTGGCCAAAAAATAGTTTGAAATAGAAAAGGTCTGCCACATTTGCTTTTGCCCCTTCTCTTTCACTTGCTCAAGATAAGCAAGTCCATTTTTAAAGGGAAGCATCTCACGAAAATCAAATTAGAAAACAAAGTGCTTCAACCACAAGACACTCCTGCAGGTGCTTCAGCTGCATCTTGCCCTTCAAAAATGAAAACAAAAATAAAGCAATTTCCCTCAATTCAGAGCCATAAAACCTGGTGATCTACGGTCAATGTCTTTTGTTCATAAAAGTAAACACAAAAGAAAAGCAATGAACTTTGCTGCAATATGTTACAGGTACTCTTGTAGTAAAACATTCATAAACTCATTAGCAAACCTTGTTCCTTGGCTATAAATGGAAGCTGCAGTTTGTGCACTGCTTAATTCAGAAACAACTTGAGTGAGCCATAGAAAACCTCCAAACTTTAAATCACACCTTCGGTTCTCTAAAATGAAGACATTTTATGACTGGTTTAAGGCAAAATATCCCCATTCACTTGTTCTCTTTGAAACAAAAAGCAAATCTCCGTACTTTCAGAGGTCTTAGTTTGGTTATTTTGCAAGTATGATAGGCTGGGTTTTTTGAATCTGTATATTTTATTGCTTTGAAAACCTAAACACATCACTTTTGCAGATGTTAGCAAATTCTTTGCATTACTTTGCCCTTGAGATGGGAGACACATCCCTAACTTTAGACATTTACAATCCAAACATCATTTAGGGTCCTTTTACAGTTTGATCAGGATGCAACTTATCTGCTCTTTCCAGACATTCATCTTATGGCAGGTAGGGATCACATATTGGATGGACCACACACCCATCCAAGAAAATTCTGAAGGAAGTGGCTGATTTTATTATGAGAGTGGTGAAACACTGGAACAGGTTGCCAAGAGAAGTTGTGGATGCCCCATCCCTAGAAACATTCAAGGTCCGGCTGGATTGAGCTTTGAGAAACTGGATTTAATTGAAGATGTCCCTGCTTATTGCAGGGGGGTTGGACTAGATGATCTTCAAAGGTCAGCTCAACTATTCTATGATTCCATGATTATATCTATCAAAGTTTCCAATTAATTTTTAATTTATGTATTTTGCATTTTAAGACCCCGTTTTTTCTTTCAAATACTCAATGTTCCTTAATCCATTTGAACTTTTCTTTCCATTTTAACTTTCCTTTTAATTTTCTACCCAAGGAAGAGTTAAGCAATTATGCATATTCCAGGTAAAAAAAAAAATCTAATAATTCTTCATTTTTCATTCAGGGCTTAATTCATAGAAACATTTAGGTTGGAAAAGACCTTTAAACCTAATACTGCCAAGTACAGCCACTAAACCATGTCCCTAAGGGCCGTGTCTTCACATTTTCTAAATTCCTCTAGGGACAGTGACTCAAGCACTTTCCTAATCTCCAATCTAAACCTCCCCTGGCGCAACTTGAGGCTGTTTCCTCTTCTCCTATGACTTGCTACTTGGGAAAAGAAACTGACAGCCATCTCGCTACAACCTTCTTTCAGGAAGCTGTAGAGAGCAGAAAAGTCTCCCCTCAGCCTCCTTTTCTCCAGACCAAACAAGCCCAGTTGCCTAAACTGTTCCTTTATAGCACTTATTCTCTAGACCCTTCACCAGCTTCATTGCTCTTCGGGCACGCTACAGCACTTCAAGGTCATTTTTGTATTGATGGCCCCAAAACGTGCCACCTTTGTACTTTATGCAAGACACGAGATGTTTTCTGTCCCATGTGATTATTTTAATCATCTGAAGAAAATATTAACTTTTCATATGACTTTTTCCATATATTTTCTTTTTCAGTCAAGCCATGGCATAACCCACACTCGCTATTAATTTTTTAAATGGTTATTAATAAAAATTATACCCTGAAACATAACTTTAGGTTATCTCCACGAGGCATTTGGGTTGTTGCGGGCATTGTGGCCCTCCATCAACACAAACCCCCCATCTGGGCTCCTCTCAGCCCCTCTCCTCTCTACCCCTACAGCCGCCTCACAGCCCAGGGGCACCGGCTCCCGTGCTGCGATGGCTGCCTCCCTGCTGAGCGGAGCGGTGATCCTGGCCCTCTCCATCTCTTTTGCCATCTGCTGCTGGAGGGATAGGGCGAGGAGGAGCCACGAGGGGTGAGTATGGTGGTGCAGGATCGGTGAGGTGGTTTGTGGGAGAGGATGAGGGCTGCTGGAGCTGCAGGAGAATCGCTGCTGCCATCTGCTGAGATGCACGGGTTGCACCCACTCGGACATGGCATCTTGGAACCCTCCTGCCCATGCATCTGCAACCAGCTGCAGCTTGGCACCATCAGGCACAAAAAAGTGAAACCACTGCTCCACAGTGAAGGTACGTTTGGTCCCACTAAGGAAGATGGGGCTTTGCAACGAGTCCCAGTGGTGGGGATGCTGCTGGCAATCGCAGAGAGGGCCCCTGCAAGGAAGCTCACAGCACAGGAAAAGCTATTTGTCTGCTTGGTGATTTACAGAAAGCCCTCCCACAACAGAAGAAAAAGGGAACAGGCAACACATGGAGCACGGTTGGTGGGAATATTCCTTTTCTGAGGCCATGTTCAATGCAATTGCATTTGCACAGCCCCACAAAGGGAAAGGAGGAGCATCAGACTCTGGGAAAGACTGCGAGAGAAGCCACGGTGGGGAGTAGGGCTGGTCAAGAAGAGATGCTGCTAGCCAGGACCACTTTCACTCAGCAGCATCTCTGCAGCAGCAGTTCTCTATTTTCCCAGTATATGGTCCAGTAGGACTACTTTGGTTTTGCCAGTGATGCTATCCAAACAAGGGGCTACAGCAACAGGGACCACGTAGCCTATTCAGGACACAGTTTTAACCAAGAGCCTAATTCCTTAATATAAGAAGTCCACAAATACAAAGAGTAAAAAAATGCCACCAGCCTCTAAGAGATAACACTTCAGTCCTAGCAAGCATCATTCAGTACATCTCCGCATAGGCCTGCTTTTCCCCACCCTGGCTGGTGCCTCACTGGTTCAGCTTCAGCATCCTTTTCCTGCAGGGCTGAAACAGTTTTGGTACTTTCATCTCAGGGTGGAGGGAGGAGGTCAAAACCACTTGGTGACAACCTGGTTAAGGATATGAATATATCAAATCTTTGCAGGGGGGTAAACAAAAACAGCCAGCCCACAAAGTGCAAAGCAAGCATCTGCAAGGCCATCTCTCTCTTCACCTTGCAGGCAGCAGCACGGAAGGAAAGTCAGAGGAGGGCGAAAATGCAATCACTCCACCCCAGAGAGGAAGAGGAATGCTTTTGGGAGACTGAAACACTACCACCAGCGTGATTACCACCTCTCGGCCCTCTCCAGCTCTGTGTTCCCAGGGGCATTTGCAGGCTGCAATAACCTGGTCTTCCAAAGGTACTGCTCAGCATCTGACACTGTCCCCTTTGTTCCTTACACAGGGGCAAGAATTGGTCCCACACAGCCTAGAGTGAGGAGCAGCCAGATGTAAAAGCCCATGTCACTTAGGCATTTGATCCCCTGCCTCATCCCCTTGCACACAGCAATGAAAACCTTGCACCCACTCTTTTTGAAGGGGGAGGGTCAAGGCTCCTCATCACCCTGGCCTCAGTGTGCTTGGGTGGGCTACAGGCTCCCATTATTATTGCACCTCCCTCTTATTTAACCCTTCTCCCTCTTGCCTTTTCCAGGAGCCCTGTAAACTTCCCAAAATTGTCCCTGCAGAGCTGGCACCCTGATGCACAGGTTTTGCCCCCACTGGTGTTACAACCTGGCACACCACCCATCACTGCCCTGCCCAGCCAGCCACCCCATAACACACTGGTGCCTGCCGTGCCCTGCCATGCTGACCTGCTCCCCCTCTACTACAGAAGCTATGAGGAACACAAGATCTTCAACAAGTTCAGGAGGCCAGTTTGAAAATTTAAACTGCCGTTCAACTATTTCTTTCCTTTTTTCTCTTAACACCACCAATTCCTTGAAACTCTGCAGAGCTCAGGAAAGAATTTCACAAGAGCCAATTACTGCACTGGGTTTTCAAACAGAGAAAATCTGTCACTTCCTGTTGAAAGGCTTTTTGATATAAACCTTTTATTTCTCCCCCCATGTCCAGTAAAGCACATTTCAAACAGGAGTTCCTGGGTTACAGGCTTCTTAATTGATCATTTTAATGAGACGCCTAAAGCCAAGTCTGAGCAGCTCCAGCTCAAACTACAGGCCAAGCATGTGCAGACTTTCAGGCTTTGAACATAAAAGTCTGATTTTCTGTTTAGGGCTCTCTTAAAGGCTGAAAGTGAAGACAGCCAGTTACCAGGAACAAGGAATCTATGTCATTAGATAATTGAAAGCATTTACAATTTACTGCACTTGAATGTAGGCTTTTTTTTGTTGTCATTCAGAATTCACCATTACCTTCCCACTGCTACACAGACAATCTTGGACTTGCAAGATGCTGTGCCAAGTGTGTAAAGATAGCCAATCAAGAGGAAAGCGTGAATTTGTCTTTAATATGAAGGGTCTAGCAAATTTGTAAGAAAGCCCAACAACTTGGGTTTTTTCATCCCTTCTCTCCTGTATTAGAAATTCACATCAGATATATCAGAACCTACAGCAGCACCTGAGGAGCAAACCTAAGTGCCATCATTTGCATTCAGAAAACAATGACATCTATATTTCTGTCCAGGATTTCCTGAGTGGAAATGCAGGGATGTGTTCCAGGCACTGCATGCAGAGCCCAGACAAGCACCTTCAGAACACTTCAGTCCCCATTTGTACTGCAGGACAGACCTGGGCCTGCGTAGTACACCAGATGCAGTCTGGGCACATGGTGCTTGTTGAGTAAGGTGGCATGCTGAATACATAGAGATGCTGTTTGTATCTCAGGAGGCACTATGGTGCTGGCAGCCTCAAGAGCCTGGGGGCACACACGAGGCAGGAAATACGGAGCCCCCAGGATGTGAACCTCCAGCATCACCTGCCTGCCAGCGCTCAAGGATATGATACCCAAACAATCCTGCTACAAAGGCTAGGAGTTTTATTCTGATGACTTCAAGTCCATCGGCATTTGCACCACATTCCAAGGAAAGAAACTTTAAAAGATGCAAGGCAGCAAATTTTTGTGATAAGGCAAGGCCTACTAGTGGACATCTGGGAACCACTGCTGCTTCTCCCCAGAAAGAGGGCTAGGGACACTGTTTTTTCTATTTCTAATAGTAATAAATAAAGGAATCTCTCTCCATTCCACTTCCTATGTTTTCTTTTCACATCACCAAGATATGGGAAGTTTGGTCTGGGGGCTTGGTTTGATGGGGTGTAGGCAGGTGGTAAAGCTTTTACAGATCCCTTGTAAAAGATAAAACGCTTGCAGTTGCCTTTTACCAGCAAGTGCACCATGAGAAGGTTCATTCTCCTAAGACAACTGAAGGACAGGAAAACCAGGACGTGGCTCTGCTCTTCCCTTCAGCTCACATCCTAACTTTACCCTTTTCCCCTCCCTCTTTTTGCAGTCAAGTCTAATGCACAGGGAAGGGAATAATCCTGCTTCAAGGCTCTTTGGTCCCTTCCTGGATGCTTATGAGGCTGACCAGACTATCTGAAGAAAAGTTGGTTGTGCATGCAGATATGCCAGACATGAATTCAGACACAGCACTCTGGGTGTTTTGGGCTCTTGTGAGTATGTTGGTGCCATACCCACAAAATACACTTCCACTGCTGCCTCACCAAAATAGGTTTCATGGCCAGGAATTCAGCCCAGCATCTGCCCTTGCAGATCCTGCTTGCAGGAGACTGAAACCAAGAGAAGAAAAAGGGGTTAAGGGCAAGAAGCCCAACTACTCCATGAGTTTCCCTACCAACACCTTAATCTTTGCCTCAGTTCCTTCTCACCTTGGACCACAGCGTGTCAAAGAACTGAGTTACAGTTGTGAAGAGCTACACTCAGCTTCAACCCAGAACACCTGCTTTCACTGCAAACTGGTACAACGCACATTTCAGATGCAAAAATCTTTTGCCAAACATATCCAGAAAGGTGCTGATTTTGAAGTGTTATAACAAATAATATTTTCAATAAAAACCTGACATGGTAGTTTTTCACAGAGAGAAAACTGTCAATTGAAACAAGCATTCTACACAACTGGTATTTTTAAAAAATCATTTACTTGAAAAACTTGAAGAGTTTCCTTGGGGTAACATTTTCCTGACTTTTTCTGTGTGCAAAGTTAAGCTTTCTACCACAAAAATTTGATCCCAAAACCTTGGCAAACTTAGCCAACTGTCTCCAGCAGAGAGGAGCACAGACAGGTCTTCCTCAAACGTCATCTCAAGCTTGCAGGAGACTGAAACCAAGAGAAGGAAGTTGGTTTAAGGGCATGAAGTCCAATTCTATTGTGAGTTTCCCTACCAATGCCTTAATCTTTGCCTCAGTTGTTTCCCACCTTGGACCAGCATGGCAAAGAGTTGAGTTAAGGTTGTGAAGAGCCACACTCAGCTTCACCCCAGGAAGGCAAAATCAGTGAGGCAACAAGAAGCACTATTTGCATTTATTTGCCAAAAGAGGAAGAAGAAGGAAGGTAACTATGTAGAAGATTTAAGTAATTAGTAAAGAGAAAGAAATAAGCCTCGCAAGCCTATAAAATCACATATTCTTGTCACATTCCTTTTAGAGCCACCATCTACCCAACCTTTCTTCACCAGAGCAGCACACAAGGAGCTGCCCTCCCCAGAGAAACTTCAGCTTTCTCCACGCTGGGGAAGAGGGTTTCCAGCTGTCTAAGATCCTGGCCTCCCTACAACAGAGATAAAGCTTCAAGAGAATTAGTTGTACTGTTACATGCAGCATCAAATGCAACATCCAATTATGCAATACATTATATACCACTTCTATTTATTTAAATTATAGACATGCAATACCCAAGATAAAGGTAGGCCCTGGAACAGAGAGGGATGGAGACAGCTGCAAGGACAGCTCGTTGCTGGTTCTGTCTCAGGCAAACCTCACAAGCAATCACATTCCACTCAGTGTTGGAACAAAGAAAGCAAGCACCCTCAGGCTTTTTTTAAAATAGGATTTTAAGCTTCAGACTCCTCACTGGAAACCTCAGCCTGCGTGCTTATCTAGAAAGAGCTAAACCAGTTCTGGTCACAACTTTAAATTCTTCAGTGAAGCTCAGTGTACCAGCCTCCTAGGACTGTCAGCACTGACAGCAGAGGTTTTGGATGCTCTCTGAAGATCTGGGCAAGGTTAACACTGAGACCTGTAACATTCAAATCTAAAGCCACAAACTCCAAAAAGATACTTGTGATCCTGAAAGAAAGGCCACCCTCTGCCAGTACAAGCTTACTACATTACTGTTTTAAGTGTTGTTGTGCTTGTAGGAACAAAAAACAACTGAATAAATCCCACTCTCTACAAGCATCCGTAATGAAAGGTTATTTGTCAAATTTAGACATTGGGAAGAAATTCTCCATGATGAGGGTGGTGAGGCACTGGCACAGGTTGCCCAGGGAAGCTGTGCATGCCCCCTCCCTGAAAGTGTTCAAGGCCAGGTTGGATCGGGCCTTGTGCAGCCTGGTCTGGTGGAAGGTGTTCCTGCCCATGGCAGGGGTGGCTGGAATGGGATGATCTTTAAGGTCCCTTCCAGCCCAAACCACTCTATGATTCTATGAAATTTTGAAGTCTGAGGACTGGTTGAAAGAAATAGTCATCTAGCAAGATTTCATAGGAAGAAGCATTGGTAACTGTGTGATTACTATATATGATCGAAAGACTCCACCTTGTCTGTGTTGCAGGAGACGGGCTCCTTGTGACCACCACTGGTCAGGCAGATCACTCTCCCATCAGCTTTAAATTTAAACAAGAATATTTCCATACTGTTTTCCTCCATAATGACACCACCTCCGTTCAAATGACTTCCATGCACAGTATCACTGCATCAGACCACTCTAAACCAGTGCTTTTCATCTGCAATGCTGGTAACAAATCTGTTGTTTCCAGGATCACCCAACTCACCTCAAACCTCCACCGCGCAACAGTCCAGACTCCTGCATCCCCACAATTCGCTCTCGCTTCCTGTACTTATATGGCAAGAACTTCATTTGGCCATTTCCATCTCAGGAGCCTTCACTTTGCCACATAAACATAACAGCAGTGAGCCTACAGCAAAGACAAACACCGGGGAGAAGATGAAGATCTTGCTCATATACAGTGCTTGTACATGTAGATCAGAGTATAGAAGGGTTGCACCATTTCTAACACTGTAATCCAAAGCTATGATGATAAAAAGCTTCACCTTTTTTTCCCACTTTAAGAGCTTTGTTTACAGTCGCAACTACAAACAGAAGAGGACCTGAGAGCTGTTTCCCAACAGTGGAACATCCCAAAGTAGGGAAAAAGAGATGCTGGGATTTGGGTGAGGAGGAAGACGCAACAGGTTCTTACATTTACTACATCCACATTCAGCTCCAACAGGTGATAATAAATCAGTGATAGCAACCACGTAGCCACACACGACTGGAAGATGTAAAGCAACTACTCAATGCATGGATTCACATCAAATGGTGCTTCACATTATTTGCGCTGTGTGCACTAAAAATTTATGTCATTGGCAGCTAGACGGGAGAAGAGTTCATTCCACTCAAGAAGTTATGAGTACCCACAATCCCTTAAAGTAGGCCTGGTGACAACTCCAGTCCCCTAACCCTTCAAGCACTATGCTACCTCTCAGAGTTTCTTGACACAACTCGATTCTGAGCAGGAAATTTTTATTTAAGCACTACAGTTCCCTCATAAGGAATTAGTCCCAGGTAATACAGCACCTGCCACGCAGTGGATTTCCATATGCTGTAGACCAACACCAAACTTAAGCTCCTTTGCAGCTTAAGGCAACTTCCATGCACCCTTTGGAGAGGCATGAACAAGAAGCAGCCAGATAACTGTTCTACAGTCATTTCAAGGATATTTTTCTAAGTGCTCTTGCAAGGGTGGAGGAAGAAATTGGTGCATGGCCCCTTCTCCCCACAGAGGAAAAAAGAGGCGTTCAAGCTAAAAATCTCCACAGCAACATGGCCAGCTAGCTCTATTGAAATGTAAAATATCCAGACCAAAAGAGAACAAACAAAACAGCAAAGTCAAAAACCCAAACCTAAACCCAACCATTCCCCACAAGAAAACCCAAACACTGCATTTTCCCTAAAATGCAACACCTTGAAAGCCTATGATTAAGTGAGCATATCAGAAAAAAAGGCTTTTTGGACAAGAGACTATATGATGGAAGGGAAGGAAACCAAAAGTTTGTGGAGTTCATGAACCAGACTACAGACTCAACTCCATGATTAAAAACTGTTGGTTGGAGCAGCCCTCCTAAGACACTGCATTTAAGGGCACACACTGCTCAAACTTGACTTGTAAGTATGAAATGAAGTTCTAAAAGGAAGAAAAACTAATTTATGCAACTATTTTTCACCTTCCTTGTCACCTGGAATGTGACATTCACAAAAAACATCATGCCCTTATTAAAGGAGAAAAAAAAGCAACCAGAAGCTCTTAGTATCAGTCCAGCATTGCTGACCCTCAAATTACTATGCTTGAATTGAGAATTCTTTGAAATGCAACATGACTTACTGTATCAACATGATCATGGCTAACAATTCCCTTCCTTCCCTTAACACACATTCATGTCCATTTTGGAGAAGCCTGGTCCATCCTTTCTCAAGTTTCATCTCCGTTAGATACCAACAACCAAACATGTTGCTAATCCTTGGTAACCAGCCTTTTAGTTAAGAACTGTTCTTTGCTTAGTGCAAGGAAAGCTGCAAGTGTCCGTACAATACATAAAACAACAACTAAGATGATCACGCGGGCAAGGCAAACACATTGATGAGTCCAACAACAAAAACCTCTGGAGAAACTAATTGAGCTCCACATGGTTGAACAGAGTGAAATGCCAATCTGCTTCTCAACAAGGGGCATGTAGGAATTGGCATCAGACAGCAAATAAAACTAGGCTAAAAAAGACAGAAGCTGCACCCTCCCGCACATCAACCTGAGCACAGATATATTTCAATGTTAGGAACATCAGCGTCACCCACCTAGAAGTCTTTCTTGGGGGTGCAGCACCATAAGAAGAAAAGTCATTTTAGTCATTTTAGTTGCAAACCATTTTCTGAAGGCTAAGAATTTGTCCGTGCTCTCCTGAGCAGTCAAAGCCTATTTTCTAGTGGTAGAAGATCATGGCCACAGGCTTCCCTCAGGACATCCTAAACTGCAACAAAAGCAAATTAAGAACCAAAGGCGGGGCAGCTTCAGGAACTGTTGTGGCATGTAAGAAGCAGTTACAGTTGCTCTGAAAGGCTTCCTCATTTTCAGGACCAGGAAGGGCACCCTTCTAAAAGAGAAATGTTAAGTTCAAAAAATATGATTCAAAAATCAGCCCATTGCATCTTCGCCAGGACCTTCAGTGGACGGTTCCTGCTAGGTTGCATCCTCAGTGCCAGGGGCAGCAGCAGACATTGCCACAGGAGAGGATATTCCCAGTCTGCAGTCCCAGCAGGCAGCGCTTCTACCACCACAAACAGTTACAGCAGGGGGATTGTGCAGGGGCTAAACTAAAGCCATTGCTTGCTTTCAGGGAAGTGTTGGCACCAAAGGGCATGTACATTATCCCAGGTAACCAGGGCACACAACTGATCTGCAGCAACAATGCCTGTCCAGAAACAGTACATGCAGTTCCTTAACACAGACAGTAAATACAGCACTGAATGTCAACACAAGTAAGGGAAGAGTAAAAGTGGGCAATTGCCAATAATTCATGTTTTACAATGCAGGATAGTTAGAGTCACTTTATGCAGATTCAATGCCTGATTCTCTTGTCCAGTGATCAATTCAGGACTTGCTACCACTCCTAGGACCGTGAAAGGCCAGAACCCCCATCCCTGTTATATACCCACAGTTCAGCAGGCTGAATTCGCTTCCTTGGCCCTTCCAGCAGCAACACATTTTAGGAGGGCAGCCAGCCAGAACTATACAGCTCAAGTGAGACTATACAGACCAAGTGAGAAATCATCCTGCACGGGCATCTCTAGGATTTCAGATGCTCTGCCATCCTCATGCGCTACATCAATCCAGCACCTCAATCACACGATTTTAAACATGTCTGGATGGAAGTATAAGAGCTTGTTGGAGGCTACCTGTTAAGAGCTCTTCATATCCTGTTATGCAGTGATAATATTTTACACTTTTAAGTAAGGATCCTGATGGAAATATAGTTGTAACTAGAATTCTCTGACACACCTTCAGACACATTATTACATGCTTATCTTTCCCAAGTGCCATGGCATTTCATTCAGAAAGTATAAACAAGTTTTTTTATATTTCAGATTTAGAAGGATACCACAAACAAAGGTTAGAAAAAGACAGCCTGTAGCTATTGCCATGGGTAAAGACAACAGAATCTCCTTAAATCTTTAAAGTGTATCCTTTTTCCACCCTTCAATACAGAAATCACCATCAAAAGCAATACTTCCATGAAAAAGTAGTTCCAGTTAGAATGAACAAGGAAAAAAAAAACATGTAATGACATAGTTTTACCAGATGCAATAATTAAAAATCCAAGCTAAAAAAAAACCCAAAGTGAACACGAAGTCATCATCAAGTTTTCTGTTTTATTTAAGATTTTAGTTTTAATTCTGAAGAAAGAGGTACATTTCCTTGGTTTTAGTTTTAGCATCAGGTTATAACCATGTTTATTTATCTTTTTTCCTGTCTTTTCAATACTGCACAAACGTCCAGAAACTACAGGGTTAAGTAAAAGCTGCAGGCAGAGGAGGTCAGAGGTTGCTCCTGATGGTGATCATGTGGCCCCAATGCAGTGCTATCCCAGAGTGCCTAAATCAGGTGAATCTTGGTTTTGTTTTTAAAAAAAAAAAAGAAAGAGAGACTAACAGAGGAGACAGAAAGACTGAAGTAAATACCACTCATGTTTCAGCTGCTTATAATTATATTATGTATATGCTAGGTATTAAATCTGTGAATACCTTTAAAACATTAACATTTACTTTAAATCTAAAGCCAAAATTAAAAGAAAAAATCTTATTCTTTCCTCTTTAAACCACTCTTTAGCAACATGCCAGTTACTTATAACTTTAAGTGTTTTGTCTTTCAACACACTTCATGTCAAACTCTGACAAAATAAAATCCCCTTCTCAAAAAAATAAAAGCCAACATAGCAATTTCCTTGTGTAGTGCCACTCTGAATGCAAAATAAATGCTAGGCCACTGCTTGCTCCACATGTTCAGTAACTTCATTTAAATTAAATACCTTTGTCATGTTTCTGCATTTGATTCTGCATTACATTTTTATCCCTACTGCAGACTGACACTTCTCCACTAGGCAGAAATACTCATGTGCAAAAGACATAAGACAGTAATATTCTTAAGCATTGAGGCTGCATTTTGATTTCTCTCTCTCTTTTTTTTTCCTTAGAATGGTCAGAAAATATTTCAAACCGTGTATTTCAAACACTGGCTCACCAGAAACTTAATGAAAAGGTATGGTCATGACCCTGCGATGGCATTGCATTCAGGGGGGAGGTTTGATCAGGAACTGGATTCTTCAGAAAGAAAGATATGACAGGGAACAGTAGGTGGGCTTGGGGAGGAGTCAGGGTGGGACACTTCCTGCATTTCTAACGTTTTGGGTTTTATTTTTCTTTTTTCATTTTTCTCCTTTCCTAATGACGATCCAGCGCTGAGCTCTGTAGTAGATCTGTGGGGGTTTTACTGGGGGGTCTGAAGGCTGTCTGAAAGCCTGGAGGTGGGGAATGAAAGCTGGTGGGGTTTGAAGGAGGAGAGTAGGGATTCCAACTGGCTCTGTGCAGAGGGATCTGTGTGCTGAAGGGGTTACTGTGGTGCGTCTGTGATGGTGCTGCACTGGGGCCGTCCACCTCTGTGAGAGCCTGAAGAGATTTTAGCCAATGTGGAGGATTGTCGTCTTGAAGGGTGTCTAAACTGTTTCCTGTGGAGGCTGGGATACCTATGAAGAGAAGAAAAAAAAAACAGGGATACAGACAAGTCAGAGCAGAAACAATAAGCCGAGCATGAAGGAGGTCGATTTAACCTAACAAAAAGCAACAGTAAAAAGACATGATTAGTTTGTACAGAGAATGCATGTTACATTATTATATATAATTACCCTGCGCACAAAATATTTAACATTAAATCCAGATAGGAGAAAGATTCCCCTCAAAGCCCTTCTTCATAAACCAAGCATCAAACATCCTGCACAAGGACTGCATCCCTGTTGACATCTTATCACATCAAACTACCAGTACACTGCATGCTTCACTTCCTACTCTGCCTACTTGAATCATGCTTCAGCCTCTCTAACAGAGAAACACAACCAGACAGCCTTATAAGAGAGAGCTTTATAAACAAGTGGAGTATGTCCCTTTTTAAATAACAAAGTCCAGTGAATGCCTTCAGTGCCTCAGGACCAGCGGCGCAGTACCGGACATGCCATCCAGCAGAAGGGACACCTGCATTGACCCTACAGATAAGCGCTGATTTGCCTGACTACCTGCAAAGGGCCCGGGCATGCATTGCAAAGGCCTAAGTGTCACTTTGTTATACCTAGTGGTTCCACAAAAATTTCTGGACCCTCGGGTTTTTGTGGATGGAAGCTGGAAGAGACCACCGCATACTGACTTTTTTCTTTTTTCCAGATGTAAATCAGTTTGTGCCAAATACCCATTTGATGGTTTGCCAGCAGAGCTGAAGGAGTGAGAAATGGTTACCTGTGATGATTGCGGGGTCCATCCAGCTGCCAGGGCTGTCCCAATTCAGGCTGTCGGTGGTGGCAGTGTTGGACGTTGGTACACTGTGGTTGGCGTTGGAGGGGGAAGAAGCATTGGGCAGTCCACCAAAGTTGATGTTAATGTTCGGTAGAAGTGCCCTTAGCCCGTCCTGCCATTCCTTCATATTTAAACTCTCTACAGAACTGCTGTTGTCTGGGAGATTTACCAACAAAAAAAATGGAAGATAAAAAATAAAAAGCTGAAGTTAGAAACAGATGTCCTTCTTTGGTGGGGTATGGGATTTTGTTTTTACTTTTTAAGCTAAGCATTTAATACTATCCCTGTCCAAAAACTAGGGTCACGGTTTATATGAATGATTAATTACTCAGAGGCTGGCAGGTTTTAAGCCAAGTGTAAGTGAGTGGGAGAGAGATTTAACTCTTTCTCCAAATCATATCTCCCCCTTTTTTTTTTTTTTCAGTTCAGAGAATTGAAAAATCAAGGGCACAGTGGCTCTCCCTCTATTATTAATACGGGAAAACCTACCAGATCCTTTATGAAAATATCTCTGTTTGTAAGCTAGATAACCCAATTCAGCTGCCTTATTAATGGACAGCAGGCTCAAAAGGGTTGTTTTCTTTGAAGTATACTAAAATGAAGAAAGGCTAGGTAGGACTTTGCAATAGAAACCGAACATGAGGAACGAGGGAGGCAGAGGAATATCACAAAAGGTTTTTGTTTCACTATAGCTCACTCATCCACAGCCCTACGGATGTTCTTCTGAAGGAAATGGTAATTAGATTCTCATGAAGTTGGAGAGAGTGCAATATCCTCTTGCAGTTGAAGAACAGTAGTGAAAATTCTTTAGAGACCTTTCAGAATAATTCCTGATACAGCAAAATCCTCAAAACTTTGGTTAGAAGTAAAACAGTTGGACACCAAAGCACCCAAGTCTCAACTAATTGCCTAAATGTTTCAGGGCATGTATTGAAAAAGGGTAACAGGATAATGTGCCTATTAGCACCGCAGCAAATGATCCCTGAGTATAAACATTAAACCATGCTATCTAGAACGGATTATCAGGTTCTACCATCCATCTCATCCAAAACAATCCAGACACAAGCATCCTAGTATTTATCAGCCAATACAGAAAGTCATACTTGTGGTCAAATATATTTGAAAGAACGTGTAGGGTAGCTCTTTGACAAAAAAACCTAGAACCTTACACAGTTTCTGCCTGTCCTAATTGAAAAAAGGACCTTGACATCAATCAGAAGTGTTGCAGTGAGATACTTACATAATAGTGCTACTTCATCAGCAACAGAAAAGATGTAAGTCTTTACGGAAAATTAGAGGGTATCACTAAATTGCAACTCTGTATTGGAGAATGAAGAAAGGAGTCTCACTATCAAAACTTGCCTTGGCAATTTTTATAAAGCTGAATACTCAGAAAAAACTGATGTCTGCAACAAATATCTTTTTTGTAACCAGAGGGGGAAAAGCAAGCTCTTGAAATCCTGTGCCTTCATGCAGAACCTTCTTCCCCACAATATGTTGTTTTTTAGAATAAACTTTATATGACTCTTCTTCTGTATAGAATTACAACAAGCAACTTCAATCACAAATCACAGCAAGTCATATTTCAGTCCATGTTACTGACTGAACTTCAGAACAAATTACTATGCAAATCTGCTATATCCACTTAGAAATGAATGCACTGCTCCAGCAGTTGTCATAGACCAACCCTACACATGCCTCATGCCTAATGCAGCTGTTCTAACACAAGCACTCATCTGCATGCATACATGTCCCCATGTAGCAGAAGTTGGTGATGGTCTAGAGGGGAAGCTGTATGAGAAGCGGTTAAAGTCACTTGGTCTGTTCAGCCTGGAGAAGAGGAGACTGAGGGGAGACCTCACTGTGGTCTACAGCTTCCTCAACAAGGGGAGGACGAGGAGCAGGCACTGATCTCTCCTCTCTGGTGACCAATGACGAGATCCGAGGGAATGGCAGGAAGATGTGCCAGGGAGGGTTAGGCTAGATATTCGGAAAAGGTTCTTCACTCAGAGGGTGCTGGAGCACTGGAACAGCTCCCCAGGGAAGCAGTCATGGTGCCAAGCCTGACAATATTCAAGAAGTATTTGGACAATGCCCTCAGGCACATGGTGTAAATTTTAGGGTTGTCCTATGCAGAGAAAGGAGTTGGACTCAATGAGCCTTGTGGGTCCCTTCCAACTCAGGACATTCTACGATTAGGACAGCAGCTGACACCTAGAATGACCACGGCCAGACAGACTGATGCCATGCATGAAGCCTGAACAGGGATAACAGCACAGATGTGTGCTACTAAAATCATCCTCTATGCCTAGGCAAGTTTGCAGAACATTCCTGACCACAGAATCTGGAAGGTTTATGGTCAACTGCTGTTACCTTACTCACTGACTGAGGCAGGGGAACCACTCTTCCTCAGAGGTTACAGCGTGCGGTACCTCCATGGGGAGGACAGATAACTCGTAAATATTCCCATCAGCAAAAGACACATCAAAAATCAGGGAGTGGAATGAAACCAAAGAGCCTGCCTGCAACTACATGCATCAAGTTACATGTAAAGATTGCTACAGAAGAAATAAATAAAAGAATTGTAGCTCTGCCTCAAACAAGTAACTTGGTATCAGCTTTTTAGTAACACCTCTGCATGCAGAAGCAGCCAAGCCTCCAGGCGTAAGTGTGACTGCATCCACACACTGCCTGCAGCATCGCGCTCTGTGGGGCCTGGCATACAAGTCACTTTGGGTGAAAAAAAGCAAGTTTATCAGCAATTTGTTCTGTGTTCATTTAGCAAACTGTAGTGCATACAACTGGCTTTCACATCTACTTTCACTTCTCCTGCTGTAAATCAAATCTATTTCTTGTTCCCTCCAGAGCTCATGCTTCCTTTGCAATACTAATGCACACAACAAAATTTTAAAGAGTTAAGAGAGTATTAAAGAGTTTGATGCAATATATTTTTCATTCAAACCTATGAAAAAGTTTGCTTGTGTTTTTTATTTTTAATCCAATATTGTGATCCTGTGGTTAAAAAAAATAGTCAGAAATATTCTCTAGAGATATTTGCTCACAGCCCTTTTGAACATCCATAAGCCTATTTGAGATGAGTTCTAAACTATTTTTTTTGAACAAAGGTAGCCAGCTTACCATCACAGAATAACTGCAACAAATTCTGCATGGGATATCATTAGTTTCCACTTTATTTTCTCACAGCTTGTGAAAGGAAATACACCTTTTTAAATTACACACTTCTACTACAGGGCAACAAGCACACACAAGATGACTACCAAGACCATGCAATGAGCGAACATAGTCATCGCAATCTGCGAGCTGGGGATCTGCAAGCTCATTATCATCTTAATTATGTGGGCATTACTAACCCCCAATACACCCTCAAAGCTCACATGCCAGAAAATAAACACACGTGGTGAACGACACACCTACAACATGTCATTGAAGAAGTCTAATGAGGACAAAGCCACCAAGATGTCATATTTGTTAGAAACGGGATAGGAAAATAAATATAGTAGGTCATTAGGCCATCTTGGTCTAGCAAAATACACATATTTTTGTCAAGTTATTCTCCATTTGAAGAGATATAATACAGCATACCTGAGAGTCCAGAAATATAGGAAGCAGTTGAGGTACAAGATTTTCATGGAATGGAAGAGGCTGGCACTTTTGTTGAGGAAATATTAATCTAAGAGGCAGACAGTGCACCATTGCTGTGTACCCTCTCTAACACAGAACAAGAGAAAAAAAGAAGAAATTGAGGAAGACTGTCCTTTATCTCAACTATCAGCACAAAATCCTCTTGAAATCATAGAATTCAAGAGATGAAAGGCCTAAAAGAATTCACTACCTATAAAAATTGCATTATTTGCTAGCAATAAGGAAGTTTATTTATTAAAATCTGGTACTCCTTGGTACAAAACTGACAAACCAGATAATTCAAAAGACTTGTCTTTCCCAGATAGCCGGGTTTGTGGAATTGAAAGGCAAGCTATGACAAAAACATTGCCCTCTGACACCAAAGAAAACCCAAGCACCACGTTACTTGGGTGTCTGTAACAGTTTTCTAGCTCAGCAAATAAATGCAGAGTCAAAAAAAACCAAACCCAAACAGGACCAAAGTTTCACAGCTTTGTCAGACTCCCAGCCTTTGAGGAGAAAGGCTGCAATTAAATTATTCTTGTAATATGAGATCTTCTAAGGGATTAAAGTGCGTTAAGCAGTTAAAGTAGACAGGATCAATAGAGAACAGAATGCCCTACAACACTGCCTGCACTGCCCTCCAAGGCATCAGTTACTGGCTATGATAAGCAAAACACCCAGTTAGAAATAACTCGTGCAAATCAGTACCTGAGCAATTTCCAGGCACTATACAGTGATACCGAAAGCAAACAATTAAGTCAGCATGTCTGTGCTGGAATCTGACAAGTTTCAAACAGGAGTCTAGGTGAAAAAGTCCACCCCAGAGGCAGGAGTTACTTCCACCACCCGAAGAAATTAAGTATCTTCAGAAGAAATTACTACTCATCCCTCAGCTAGTTTGTTCTTTTTGTTAATTAAGTTCATGTTTCACCATGAAGCTAGTACAGCAGTTAAAATGACAAAAAATTAGCTCTTAGCTAATACAGACCTATTAAAAAGGGCGTTTGCCTATTATCTTTCCCTACTTTTAAACTTAATTGGCTGAAGGAAGTGATTTTTTCCCTAGCTAGCAGACTTCTCAGTTGGACATCATAACCTAGGGATGTGAGAACCAATACACCACTCTTTCACTCTCGCAGGGTAGAAATTCTGTCTCCTTCCATAGAATTTAAAGCCATATGTCCATGGACAGTGGGAAAACATAGAAGGAAAGTTAAAACTCAGTTGACTGCAATGAAAAGATTTTACACACCAAGATAAACAGGAGATTCGTTCCACTATGCCCTGGCCTTGCCCCATTGAAAGCACCACCATTCACATGAAAAATAGGTTCAAATGCACACCTTGAACTTCAGTCTTCCCTTGATGGGCATTTCATAGTACTATCTGGTCTAGCAGAAGCTTGTGTTCACAGAGATGAACAGATCTCTCAGCTCCAGGACTGAACTTTTTCATGTGTCTGAGGTAGGATGCCAACATAAAAGCACTTGTATGTAAAAAAATCTTCAGAGTCAACCACTGTATTCAAGTGAGCAAAGGCAAGGAAAAAAAGCTTCATCACAAACTTGACCCGTCCACCCAATTTAAATAAAGAAGACTTAAAGTTAGCTTAAAATAGAGTATGACTGAGAAGCCTGAACATTTATCTGTATAAAAATTGATCATTTAATTTCTAAATAAAGTCATTGTCCCATCATGGCATCCTACCAGTCTGGTCGTGTGACTTCAATAACCTCTACCTATAATACCTTAACACTATTCCTTCACATCAGCAAAAGGGTGTGTATTCATGGCGAAAGAGGGCAGAGACGATGATGGCCAAGCCAGAAACACTGTTCTATTGTACATAATCAATACTTTATAAGATATTTGCACAAGTGTCAGTTGCGTTGGCACAGGCTGTTCCATGACTTCATAAATTCTGACAAATGACACCACAACGTAGACCCTGAAGCGTTTCAGATCTGGCTGCACCACTTCCGGGATGCTGGCACACTTTACCTTTTACGTTGAAGGTCATGGGATAGCACATATTACATTTTACTTGGCGGGAGACAAGTCCACTAAAATGAATGTACTCCAGAGACTAGATCAATTCAAATTATTGCTCCAATTCTCAAGCATGTTTATGATCAAATCCATATCAAAATTCACACAAGTATATGCCTAAATAAATATGACTAACAGCAAAAATCATAAGACTATCAGATTAAGTAAGTGTAAAGCAAGTTCTTAGTTCTTGGTCAAAATTAAATTCCAAGCTATTACGAGAGCCTGATTTGATACTAATTGTGCAAAATCATTAAACATCTTTATGGCAAGAGTCCTAAATATTCTAGTCCCGCTGAAAAGCAAGCAGTCCTACAAATCTAGGTCGCAGTTATTTATTTTTTTTAAGAACCTATCAGTATGCCATGTGTGTGACCAAGGCACACAACAGTGCTAAAGAAAAGCTTCAAATAAGCAAAAAAAAATTAGAAGAAAACCCCCATATGAGAGAAAAATAAACTTGCTAGCAGTGTCAATACCTGACAGCACAGAGTAACAACAAAAGAAGCAAAGAGATTATCAAGGTGTTCTGGTAATAGAATTGCTATTGCAATGACCTGCTTGTAAGAAGGCCCTTGTGAAATCTTCAAGGACACAGTAACAGTTAATTTTGAAGTCTTAGCAAGACAACTAGAACGACAAAGTTGGGCTCAGGGAAAAAGGAAAAAAAAACAAGGAAAAAAAGACAGGAAAAAAAAAAAGAACAGGAAAGACTACTAGGAAGAGTTCACCAGGAGTCTTTCAACTCAAATAGAAACAAATGGGGTCACCAGACAAGCATGCCCTTTACAGTGACATCCCTGTTATTCCCAGCCTGTGCTTTTGCTACAATTTGCACAGGTACTACAGATAGCCTCTGTTTTCCGTGAAACTGCCCATTGCCCTGTTCTGAGAAGTGAGTGGGGCTTCTCTATTTTCATCTCAAAATGACTTTCCACTATTAGTATTTTTATTTTGCAAAAAGTTGTCCAATATTTTACTCGGGGTGGGGCAAGGGGTGAGGAGGAGAGGATGATTTGCTATAACCTAAAATGAAACTATGCCCACCGTATTAGATAATCTCAAAAGTCTCAAAGTTTATACACTTAAACAAAAAAAGTTATGATAAAACTTGTACCTGTGTTGCTTTAATATAAGAAGTTTTTTTAAAATTCCATGAGCAAATATCATGAGTAAAATCACATTTAAACTGCTACTGTCTGAAGGATTTCACTCTCAGACTTCATGGATTCCGTGTATCTAGATTTCTAGGAATCCCACAATACTTAAACCAAACTATGAAGTTACTAATTCGTAGAGGCCTGAGAACATCACTGGCAGATTAAAAACGACTGAATCTGTCCACATTTAAACAGCAGTGCTGCCCATCAGGAATATAAGTAGCGACTTCACATTAGGGAAAGATATCAATTGGCAGGAGAATGTGAAGATAAAGCTGCTTGAAGGGAACATTTTAAAACCTTACTGATGTTCTCTAAACATGGGAAGCAACTTGGCAGTCCACAAAAACAGCTTTTTAAGTGTCATTCCACAGTGTGGATTTCAAATGAAAGTCTTACGGTCATGAGCTCTAAGAGCCGGGAAAGCAAAAGGAATATAGATGCATGACCCTCCTATATGTACACCTCCCCTCCCCTACAAAATTTGCTTTGATAGTCAAGAGACCCCAGTCCGTCCTCAGCTTCAAAATAAAGCAAGTAAAGTAGCTTTTATGTTAAGTCCACATTGAGTTCTACGGTTATATTAATTCCATACATACCCAATTAAAAAGATAACCAAGTAAGTGGAAACAGGCACTATTTTTCAATTTAAAATAAATCAAGTGCAATTTAACATGCCAGTAAGCCAAGCGATCAAGCAGAAGAGGAACATATCAAATTCTAAAGTATACACATCAACGGAATGTCAACAATTTTCCTTTCTTCTGAAGATTTCACATAACTTTTAAGCTGTGACTAAATAAGTGTTAAGAGTCTGAAAATTTAATTTATTTTCAGGGGAAATCCCTTCTACAACATCAGTGAGCAAACAGCTCATCTTCGATATTCAATAGGAAGATTCATATTTGCTTGCATGCACAGTGTCAGAATTTTATTAGGTTTGACAAAAGCAATTTCACATTAAGTATTCTGGAGACTTCTTGTGATTGACTTATACTCACCATGGCTCAAGAGACCTAATCTAATACATAATTATAACAGCCAGTCTCTCAATTTTAAGCTATAACTAAATTTCAAATTGAGCTTCTAACTCGCTTTGAAAAAATGCCTGATTTCATATCAGATCTTTCCACAGTATCCCACCATTTTTTATTACTTTTTAATCATTTATTGCCAAAAAACTTATTGTGGTCAAGTGCAGGACATCAATCAAGTTGGGGCACATTGTACTGCATACAAAAGACAATACATTCCGGTTTTCCACCTTAGTTAATAAAGAACCTCTTTTTTGTGTGAGCTAACAAGACACTTCTCAACCAAAAGAGAATCTCATAGAAAATACCCAGTTCTCACAACTTGATAATCTTAAACATTAATTGTTAAGATACTGAAACAAAGGAAATGGATATCTGACTCCTACATACAGAATAGTTTGATTAAAAAGCCCATACAGACATGCAATTTCATTCAGCTGAGAAAAAAAAATTCATTTTAACTTAAGTATACCTGCTGCTTTTTCTTAGTTCCTGCATCAGGGTTCAATCTCACCAAGTTACCCTATCTGTCAATAAAAAAAAAAGGCTTGGACCTCAAATGAAAATCCCATAAGGTATTTGTGGGGCCATGCATAAGCAAAATATATGGAATTTGCCCCACAGTCAATGCAATAACAATAAAAATCAGATTTTCAGACTTGTATCAATAATTAGCAAGAGCCTACCTAGTTATAAAGGTTCTGGATTCCAAGACTACCCAACCAATCCTCTGACCAAGGCTGAAGCCAGCATTAAAGTATGGATTCAGTGTACTGAGAAATGCTAATTTTTTAATTTTTCCACATGTGTAACAAACATTCATAGATACTTCAGTCTTTCTGTGGGAAGATTGGATAAAACTGCAAGAAAGCTGAGAAGAAAAACAAACCTTCCACAACAGTATACCAATTCTAATTATGAAATGTTGTATTCCAGTAAAGATGACCCACTTTATTGCTTTTTCATTTTTTAAATAAATATCTTCAGGAAGAAGCTAATAGTTCAGCTGAGGTTGTGATGTGAAAGGAACCAAGAGATGGAAAGGAAAAAAAAGATCAGATTCTCCATCCTTCCCTCAAATGTGATTTGGTATCATTGGAAGGAAACTTTTTGTAAATCTGCTCTTTTAATTGCTGTCATCCCTTCAGGATTTTTCACTTGCACTCCTTCCCCAGTACAGTATTTTAAAAGATCATGCTTGACCTTTCTCAGTGGTTATTCAAGTTGGGGCATTTAAAAATGCATTTATGCAGAAAGTCTATGAACTGTCTGTGCTTTTTGCTTGAATTCCTCAGTCATAACCAGTATTTTGTGAGATGGACCTGACCAAGGAGACACCAACATTCTGGGTCCATGCCCAAGGCACGACCTCATTAGACACTGCTACTAACAGGCAGGACTGCCAAGTGTACAAATTTCTGGTACTTAAAGGGAAAATGTCAGGACTTTTTAACCTCATTAAGTCAATTACATCTTTCCACTTATAGTAGTGGTTCTCTCTATATTTTGAAGTGCCAGTTTGTACCTTAGAAAAAAATCGAAGAGACCACAGCACCTTGAGGCTAAGTATCTGCCTGCTGGAAAAGGCATACAGATGCATCAACCAACAGAGCTGCCTCTTACAAAGCTGTTCCAAGATATTACATGTTCCCTATGAAACGAAACAGCCTTTCCAACTTTTGGTGAGCCACTCCTTGTTCTTGTTTTGTAAGCAATAAATGCAGTCTTCCATCTGCAAAACGCTGGCAAAGGCCCAACTGCTAGTGCAACTGAAACTCATGTGGTGACACCACTGCAGAAATGAACAGTTCAAGTCTAACATGAAATATCTCCTCATTTCTGGGGAAAAGTTACCCAAAAAGCAGTCAGGACTGATGCTCTAGAACACAAACTGGGTCAGCTGCTCAGGCCACTGATTTCAGCCAACATTGGATTTTTATTTCAAATCTATCTGTGGTAATGAGATTAGTCATTCCTCGTGATGTACTGCAGCCAAGAGAAGTTAGAGGATTATTTTTTAAAAAATATTTTTCTTTTGGTCACATTTTTTCTTCCAAAATAAAATTACTCATTTAAAAATAAGCATTTTACTGCTAAAAAAAGGCAGGATGCGTGTCTTTCACTGCCATTCCTAATAAACTTTCAATCAAAGATTTTAAGTAATTCCGAAGAACTTAAAACCAAACTCCCAGTGATGGGGGCGCTGTATTTGAAACAGTAACTCCTATACAACCATAAGAAAAAAATCCACAGGGTTTTAAAAACAGTTGCAATATTAGCACTGAAAAGGCGCTGGGAGGGGATGGTTGGGTGTAAGAGATGAGATTTTGAAACAGATGGAGAAGCAGTAGGACTTAAAGGACAGGTGTGGTAGATGAAGTTCTCTCAATGATTGTGACAAGATTATGCTAAAGCAGGCAGGCCAGCCTTGGTATTAAACGTAGAAAGTGTAGAACAGTTAAGTGACAAGAAACCAGAGACAGGACAAGGAATATCCATATCGGATTTCAAACAGTGTAACTTCAATCTTTAATATTTTGGAAATTAATCCAAAATACCACTTCCATTTACTTCATTTTAAACCTAGCAGCACCACTCTGGCTCCACTAAAAGAATAAACACCTTCAAAGCAACAGAAGCAAGCACGCCAAAAGTTCATTTACAAATTGAGTCTGTTCTACATTGTGCTGAACACTTCACCTCTTCATCAGTGAAACAGAAAGTTAGTTATAATGAGAAGTAAAAGAGAAAAAAATCAGCAGTGATGCACACAAAGCACCTCCTAAATAAGGCAGATGTGAAGTTCTAAAAGTCCTTGGAAAGAAGTAGGATACCTTATGCATTAGGACTTGAAGAGAAGAACAAAGTATTTAGTGGCAAAGGCTACACTAACAACAGTATCATCTGTATTGGGCAAAAAAGGACAGACAAGGTCTATGCAGGGGTCAATAAAGCAATCCTGGAAAAAGCTGAGTGCTTGTCATTTTGCAATTTCAAAGCAATGTTCAGGTCTATTTTTAAAGGAGTAACCTTGAAATTAGCGTAACACATACACTTCTCACAGAGGCTGCTCTGTGCTCAGAAAGATATAGGTGTTTGAAGGTGCCACATGTGGCACCTACAACTAATAGTGTTATCAGCCAAGATTAACAGTTTTCCTGTTTGCAAGATTTAAACCTAATAAGAAAAAAGACTTAAGTCACAGATTCAACCAGGGCCACAGAAAGGCAGTGTTCAGCTGCCATGCTTTCTGTCCAGCTGCTGTCAGAAAGCCAAACATCAAGGGAGACCATCAAATGAGTGAGTAGTCTTCTCTAAAAGATTAGGGCAAGAAATTGATGGACTAATGCTTCTCTTACTATTAAGGCTACCAGTACTTAAAACCAGCACTGTCTTTCACATATTGTCAGGTCAAGAACAAGCATGGCAAAATGCTCTTCTAACCACTGCATCCAAATAAAGCGATGTGAGGCAGCACTGTTTAACCCACATTGACTGTTGCTAGAGTGTGGGATTAAGTGCATTTTGTACACAGCATCTGGAGAATTTTAAATTTTACAACATGCTGAATTCAATAGCCATACCACACAGGTCAGACTCTTTTAAAAAGGCACAGTAGCAGAACCCCCTCAAAACCCCATATCAATTCTTATCCTGAGACAACAGAAAAGTGCTTGCTGCTGTGCTGCAAATTATTTTTTTTGTGTGATTCCATGACTCTGTATAAAACAAACCAGGGCCTTCTTTGTTCAGGAGACAGAATCAACTATTAAAAATCAACCCAGAGAGAAGAGACAAAATCAAAACCACAAAGGTGAAATAAGAAACGTGCATCCTAAATGGAAAGGAGGTTACGTTTCAGAAAATACCAAGTCACACATTGATTTAGTATTAAAGGCAAAACATGTCAACACTAATTCTGATCTTGTGTTTTCTGTGGTCCAGATGAAGTCCTTTAAAAACACCACAGTCATAGCCAACATGTAGGGATCTTCACTTGTTTTACTAAACTGCTGTCCAAAAGGTAGCATTAGGTAAGAAAGAATTTGATGTTCAAGACAAGCTAGGGGCATGGAGGCCTGAAAACGTGAAGTGGAAGAAGATGCAAAACCACAAATTGTTCAGATACGAAAGAGCTCAGAACTTAAATTGCAAGCAGCCGATCTGCTTAATAGAACCTTCATTGCTTTGCCCTCCCTGCTACCAGCTACTGCTCCACAAAAACCTAAATGCAGGCAAGACTCAAATGTGCACACTAATCAGTGTCTTGATAAGGAATGCAACACTACTACCACAAAGACTGCTGCATGGCACCCAAACTTAATAGAACTGTCTATCTATTCATTGCCTCAATCTCATCTTTAAAGATAGATAATCCCACCAATTACAGTGTGCCTATTCAAGAGATAAGCCACATCTTCAAAACAAAAAGGTCTTGAGGACGAAATTTTCATTTGTCAGTTATATCCAACTACAAAGACTCAAATCCTGTGTTTTGAACTTCCAGGAACTGAAGTTTACTGCAATATACACATCAATCAGCTTAATCGCCAAAAGTAACCCGATGGGTTTTACAGTGGTTCTCTTCGAGGACACCAGGTAAAATTTTTTCTTTCCCTAGCCTAAACAAGGTTTAATTCTTCATGCTTCCTATCTGTGTACACTTGACTACTTCCTCTACCTTAGATTTCTAATATATGTATGATATAGATAAATTGCCTGTCTGTGTTCAAGTAGGATCTAGGCAATGCTCTGACATGTACGGTTTAATTTTTAGGCTGCCCTGGGTAGAATCAGGACTTGGACTTGATGATCCACGTAAGTCCCTTCCAGCTCAGAACATTAAATGGGAAGAATATATAGACAATAGCATTAGTCTTGGAAGAGTTTAAACTTCAAACTATGTAATTATTATCAAATTGGTAATTTCTTGCAATTAAGTTTTTTCCCATTTGGAATTATGTTCAGGATAATTATGAAATCAAGAAATAAAATAACAGTCAGTGTTTCAAAACATCAATTGTTTCATCTTGCATAGAACTGATAGGAAAAGTGGACTAACCATTTATAACTTCTTCCTCATACTTTTAACTGTGTGAATTTGTTCTTATACTTTTCCTATGTAATAAAATCAATGACTAACAACCACTCAGTAAACTGAATCAGTAAAACTATGTATTTCTATTTATCCCATTATTAATATGCATGCATCTCATTTTCTAAGCATTTGTCTCAAAACACACTGTCAATCTGAAACCTGCTTTACTCCATGACACAATAATATACCTATTATTTTAGAACACACCATCACGCAGTAGGGTAGCAAAGATAATAGCATATTAGCTATCAAATTAAAAGAGCTTCTTGTTACCCTAAAGAAACATAAAAATAAAGGCACCTACCCATGTTGCTGTCAGTGGATCTTTCCTTCAGTGCTATCTGCAGAATGAATGACAGGCACTGTCCTATATTCTTATCTAGGATAAGATTGCTTCCAGCAGCAATCACACTGTCGATGAATAAGTCACTGAATTTTCTCCTGAAGCACACCATTACACAGTTCTAATTACACAGTAAATCATCTAATCCATCCCACTCCACAAGCCTAAATTTTCCCTTACAAATAAAACACGTAACATTTGCTACGGTTTGCAAAATCATACAGTAGGGTGAGAAAAGAATACTAGTTTGGGAATCAGTCAATCAAAAAGTTCATTTAAATACGGGCAGGGGACAAACATATGCCTGATGAATATAATACATTTCAGGTATAGGCATAACAACATTATGAAGTCAATCACGTGTCATTTCACTGGAAACTGCAGAATGAGTTTAACACTACTTCCTCTGAGAAACAGGTTATCAAACTCTATACAGAAATTATTTTAAAATGAAAGCCTGGAAAAAAAAAAGTAGACACTGGCTGTGTCCTTCCATTTACATCTGGTGCACATCACAAAATAGCTCTACCCTGTGCTGTGGGATTATGAATACAGTAATCCTTCAGTGAACAAAAGGAAGCTTCAGAACATTACATTTAATGTGTCACACATGAGCATTTCACTTTCACATGAATACTAATGCCCACATAAAATAGTAGCAGCAGCAGTTTAACATAGCTTTTTCTCCAATACAAGCTTCAAGATCACAAACCACATAAGTAAAATCAACTAAAACTGGAATTAGAAAGCCTAGAAAATAGTTTTGTAACTTCATATGAAGCTATAAAAGTTTTTAGATTTGCCTGTTTTCATCTAAATGAAACAGAAAAGTTGAAAAGATTTGGTTACATAGAGCAAGCAAACTAATTGGATAATGCAAGAATAAACAAATGGTAGGTTTTGTGTCTGGGTGGACTTTTTTGTTGTTGTTGTGGTTTTTTTTTCTTTTTTAATTACTTGCCCAGACTCATCTCCTTGAATTTATAGTTCTGTAAAAAATGGTGATCGGAGTCCTCAAGAAACAAAAACTCAACAGTTCAGGGCCGCTGTTAGAAGATGCAACGTGAAGTTTCACCTGCACTAGGTTTCTTCTACTGTTACTTCTGAAACAGCTGAGTTGATGATACTTTATAAAAACACCCTAATATGAGCTAACTAAAGAGCTAACAAAAAGGAACTTCAGATATACTACAATTAATCTCTTCATACTGCTAAACAGCTCTTATGATGCATATCGCCCTTCTAGCAGGTCAGCTACAATCTGTTACAAAGCTCTGTAATAAAGTCCCATCAGCACGATTTCTCTGCGCTTGTTCATTAGTTTTCTCCCCCAACCCCACCAGACAGCCGTATCTGGAAATCAAATGAGGAAATTAGAAAGTCCAATAATTGTATACCTTTTAATGCTACTGACAGATTAAAAGCAAGCATAAAGCACAGGAATTATTATTTCGAAACCAATATAAAAGGAATTCTTTGAGATACCTTTTACACTAGATGTGGATTTGAAAAAACAGAGTAATCAATAAATTGGAAACTATTAAGTCAGCACACAAAGAAAGAGATATGACCGCATCTCCTGACTCTGAAATTTGTACCTCTGAAGCAGTTAAGATCTCTGCAGAAAATGCTAGGCACTAAATACAAGACAAGTAATACAAATCCATAACCCAGCAAACAAAATGAGAACTATCTGAGACTTCAGCTGATTTCTGACAAGAATTGAAAAAGGAGTAACGTGTGTTTGTGCAAATGATTTTTTTCAAGATATATCAAAGCTGACGCGTACATCAGCTAAGAAGCATTTTCACTGCAGCAACTGCTGCTATCTAATTGTCAACCAGCCAACTAACGTTTTCTATAACAGTAGATTAAGACTGACTCAAAGGAACTTTCTATAGAGAACACAGCAGATATTTATTCCCTGTTTTTAGCACTGTATATGCTAAAAATATTTTGAGATTAATTGGTTCTAGCAGTTACGTAAAATATCAACTCTGCTGCCTTTAAACATATGAGGGAAGTACAGGAAGTTATATGGCATGGGCAGCACATCAATCAACACTACACAACTGGGTCTTGAGGAGTCCTACCAAGGATCTACAAGTCTACGAGCACAGAGGTACACTTTCAATTGCCAGTGGTAATGAACGTAAAAATCCTTTCACAAACCTAGAATCAATCTGTATCTCAGATAGGTCTTTTTCCAACACTGAAGCGTACCTCCCATACTCTAGAAGAAAGCCTTATTACTGGCCCCTTGAATGAGCAAGTTTTAGAATTGCGTGGTAAATCCGAAACTGGATGTCTTGCAATGTTCCTGGAAGTTCAAGGTAGTTTAGGAGAAACTGAGCAACAATTTGCAGTGCTGACGGATGCTGCATCCTCTGCCCCCCAACACTTTGGTATAACCAGTATCAGTAATTTTAGTCTAAAACTTTGTCACTGCCAGTATAAAGAGTTTTGAACTACTTGCATTTGTGGTTTGGACTACGAAGTGGCCAAAGAACCCTACAACAGCACTGTAGCTTCAACAAGCATTTAAAGAGGACAGAGTACAGGGACATAACAGTCAAAATTAGCTCTTGTACAAGAGCATCAAAAACAGAGTGGCTTTTTCTAGGTCACTTTCTTACAGGATAGCTAGTACTTCTCAAAACCCATCAAAGCAAAATAACACTGGCAACATCTCAAGAAGCCACATCTCAAGGCTACAAAGAGCTTACAGAGAGTTTCTACCTGCAGCTCATTATACACTTAATACAGTTTTTGTCCCTGTTAGGAAAAGAGAATCTGTTTAGGCCAAGCTAAATCAGAAGCATAGAAGGATTTTAAAAAAAAAAGTTAAAAAGTGAATTTTTAACCAAGACAATTACAATTAGCTCCTTAGTTGTAATGTTTGCTGCAAAAGCCTACCAAACCATTCACGACAGTCTGAACTGGCCTGACTGCACATGTATTTTCTGCCAACATCACAACTCTCAATCAGGACAAATGCTCTTACACACATTGCAAATATCCATTCAGTGAAAGATTAGCGTAATATTAGGGCCACCTGAAGCACAGAAACGAACAGCATTGAATGTTTTCTGTGCAGCCATTCGGTTATGCACAAGAGCGAACAATCTGGCCAAGACATCCGCCAGAAACTACTGTCATTACAAAATTTTTTTCACAATTTTAAGAGCTCTGGTCAGCACCTGCACATCAACAAGGAAGTCACAATGTGCTTCCATAGCCTACTCTTAAGGAAAGCCAGTATGGCAAGACTGAAGAATCAAAACACCCATCTGCTTTGGCATAAAATTAAGCGGGCACAGAATACTCCACCTTCCTTATAAAGCTCAATATTACAAGGCTAAACATGGAGAATTGTTTTAAAACATGGGAAGGGCCTATTTAAAATAATATTCCTCCCTCTGTTCATAAACCTAGCATCACAGTCAAGATACTGCTCTACCACTTGTAGCTGGCTATTCTCTTTTCTGTCCTGGCTCAGAGAAACTGAAATAATGAATTAAGTCATATTCGCAGGCGTGCTGATTCACCTACCTGATATAGGGATCCCTCCCAGACCTGTGCCGTGTTGTGGTGGGAGATTCAAGTCCAAGAAATTACTATTTGAGGTGGGATTTGCTGTGTGGTTCAAGTGCATGATGCTATTGCGTGGGAAGGCCATCCAAGGATAGCGAGCTGCTTGGCCTGGAAAACTGAAGGAGTTGTAAACTGCTCGATGCTGTTGAAACTGTGGAAACCTCTGTGGCATAACTGGAAAGGTGCTACTGAGAGAGTTGGCATTTGTGGGTGCAGCAGGATGCAGGAATCCAGAGCCTGGCCCTTTGGCAGTTGTAGTGTGTGGGGTAGGGTTCTGAAGAGATGTGGGCGAGAGGGAAGGTTGGTCTTGAACTGACAGTTCCTTCTCAATCAGGTCTGCTAAGGCTTTGCGGGTGATGTCAAAGGGGTCAAACCCTAGGTCGTCCTCCTGCTGTTTGGAGGAACCAAACCCAAAAGCCGCTTGCCAGTCTGTGGAGGAGGACACTGGTATAGTTTCTGTCGGAGAGGAGAGAAACAACATTTAGAAAAATAATTAGTAAGTTTTTATCCATACAAAAATTTCACTCTCAGTATATTTGAATCGGTTACCAGTTATCTTTTATATAACACCTATTTATACATTCCCAAAAGACATCTTATTCAACAGCTTAGAATACCATTTTTATATCAAGTTGTCATATTTCTGTTCAAGGTGAAGCGTTAGAACTAGCAAATACTGTTTTACTACAGAGCTGCTCTGCTCCTGAATTATAGAAAAGCCTTGCCAAATAGTATTTTTAGTAACAGCACCAAGTAGAAAGAAACCAATAAACACTTCCTTAGAGCCTTCCTGACACTCATATTGCTGCATGGAAGTGTGACCAAGCAGAGTTTAAATAAGATTGTTATTCAGTTCCATATTTTGCGTTCAGTATTAATGCTGAGCTTCAGCTGTACAAGAAAGGGGGGTGGGGGAAAGAGATGTCCCCCTCAAGGGAGGAATCTCTGACCAGTAGTCAAAAAAATAACCTCTCTCCCCACCCTGTAAACCTAAACTATCTACCATTACGAACAAAACCAAGCCAAATCCTTAAGTAGACAGTTTGACAAAAAAAAAAAGGAAATAAGGAGCTGCATTACAAGATACTGCTAAATATTTTGAGGTAGCGTTGCAAAGAAGATTATCAGAATTTCCCTGCATTTTCAATTAGCACTTCATTTTGTTATATCATAAGCTTCTTATTCAGGTTCAGTAAATGACGGGTCTAGTTTCACAGTATTTTTCCACAAAGCTGTGGTAATGCAAGTTGATGACTACACGGTAGCATCACTTACAACATTAACTCCCTCTGCTGGTAGGGAACCTGGTCTGCTGCTTTAAGGACTTCATAAAATTGAGTTCAGTATCCTGTCTTAGAAAACAAACCTACACTTCTGTTTTCACTCTAAAATCCACAACATAAAAAGAGCTGCCAGACAGCCAGAAACTTGTTCTTTGTGTTCTCATTTAAATATAAAAGGCATGGTTGCTATTAATTATGAAACAAACAAGATCTCTACTACCTGGAAATTGTTTCTCAGTGTACTCAATCCTCACAAAATTGGTCTATGTAGTACCTTAGGAGCAAGTAACTTCCTTTGTAATAAATACTGTTTACAAACAGGATTATGACAACCAGAAGTGACAGTAACATCAAAAGACAACTAATCATTAAGTAAACAAAGTGTATCCTAAAGTACCATTTCACATTCTATTAATTACTGATATTTTTCATCTAATTTCCTAACACCTTACTCAAACTTACAATTTGTGAGCTCTACAAATATCGTCAACCATTACCAAGACTATGTAAATACACCTCAAATGATGTTTAATTCATATGAAGTCATATTTCATGGGAAGTACCTAAAAAATACAGGTATTTTTCAGTTGATTTAATTAATCGTGTTTTCACCTCTTCTGAACGTATACAAATTCATTTCAGAAAGATTAGGCACCTTCTGGTAACTACACAGGACACTAAAGAAAATTCTGAATTACGCCGCACAGCTTCTGATGTTAGAATTACAGATTATAACAGATTATTACATCAACATATACTGAAACTACGTGTTTTTCCCACTCTCAAGAAAAACTTGTAACACTGATTATTACGAATACACATGACATCCTATTATTCAGATGGGCACATGTTAAGAAAAATAAGCACTCCGATAATCCAGCCACGCAACCAGAAAACTCTGCACAGTTTCTTTTAGAAGAAACCCTTGTGTCAGTGCAATTCACTTGAAGTTAAGTGACAAGTTTTAATCATTCATGAAGGGGAAAAAAAAAGTATGGAGCAAGTCCTAGAGTTTTTGTATCTACACAGTTTTAGACAATAGTTGCACATGTAAGCAACACCCAGCCATGTAACCTGCGTACATACCTGATGTGAAGAGGCTCTGTGGTTCTGGTGCTGTAGGCCAGTCATTTGAAGTCTGCGGAGAGCTGGGGAATGGAGGAAGCCCACTAGGGATGGGGTTAGGGTGCCGAAAGTTGTCAGAGAAGAGTGACTGTGATTCTGTTACAGCCCCTTCAAAAGGAGATCGTGCACTGTGATTAGATGAACTGATAGGTATAACTGGATTGGGTTTTGTTAAACCAGGCGGTGGTGAAGGTGTGTCACTGTTTGTTATCTAAAGGAAAGAGAGGAAGAGAAACAATTAGGACATGAGTGTTATATATAAAATATTCTTCACTAATACAGTTGAAAAACTTCCTCAAAACTTCAGGTTGCAATTAGGTTAGTTAATATACAGCTCAGCACAAGGTCAAATAGGAAAATCAACTTAGCAATAGCATTTAAAATTATGATAAACTTCAGAAAGTACTTGCTCCTCCAATCCAAGTTGCACCAAGCTCTCAAACTCAATTTTACATTTACAGCATTTATCTTTATGTCTTACCTGCTGGGAGCTGTCACCATTTCCTATACTGAGGGAATCTGAAGGTTTGTCGATAGGGCTGCAAAAGTTGGGAAGGGAAAATAAACAATTAGACAGTCAAGCATTTAACTGGAAAAATCAACATTTACTTCCATAGTGGTAGAAAAGCCTTGAAATAAAGACAAAGCAATACTGATTATGAGGAATTAAGAAGTGAAAGAAGTCCACTTATTATTTATGAGACTGTTTTGTTTTTTTTTTAAGTTACAAGCATTCAAAGCATTTGCCATATACTGCAATACTTCTTCCCACCACTCTCCACTCTGCTTGGCGACTGTCCTGTTACGGAACAAAAGGGAAGTTTTAAACATGTTCATAGTAACTATGCCATTCAAAAAACAGGACTCTTGTACTATCACAACATTCTGTTTGTAGCCAGTTCCACCTATTCTACTACTGGAGAGAGAATCTGGAAAACAAATCTGTTCCAAAGATCTAAGTTGTCAGTTCCCATACAAGCCCTAAATGTGGGGAGAGATAAGAGATAAAATTAAACTATTTATTCCCGGTAGCAAGTAAAGCTTCCCTGCAGCCTTCAAGCTTTAACTAGCAGAAATCAGTTCCAAGGTCAGAAAATTGAGTTTTGAGATGACTGAAGGGGAAAAATGCAGGAAGACCCACAGCATAAAAAACTGCCAACAAAGATACAGAGAATAAAGGATAAGACACAGCAGAAAACCGCCTCAGAAACCTATTCAATGGGAATTATGATGATTCAGCTGAAAAGGCACATCTCAGGACTCAAGATTCTGACAGGTTTCTGTGAGCAGCCTTAATTACGCAAAATACGATATTAATGAATCAGTATTAGTTCAAGTACAGATTAAAGCCTCTGCTTCTCAACTTCAAAAGTACTCTTACAGGTAGATAAAAATGAAAGAAGATGCACAAGCATCAGGCTGCACAGCCCAAAACACTGGTCCCAAAAACAAGGATCAGAAGAACATGAATTGCAGTTCTAATAAGAGGTCAGAACATGATACAAGCCAAATTACAGGCAATATTTGTTAGCACAAAAAAATACATACATAAAAATTTTAAACGGGTGCAGACTTCTCATTCTAGCTACAACTTGTTTTCAAACACCTCTTGCTGCTGTAAAGTTTAAATACTGCAGAGCCAGATAACAAGGTCAAAAATTCATGTAATTGCTTCCTCCCATATTTGTTGTCACCATCCCAGAAGAAATCGATTTTTCTCCATTCTAAAAAAGCTATATATGAGCAATCTATCAATAAAAACAATTTTTGTGTAAAAGAATACTGAGCTGGTATCTCAAAAAAGATAACTGAAGCTGAAGTATTTGTGACTATAAAAGAAAAGTTTGCTGTAGACTCTTCAATACACTGTTATTCTGACTGCAGAGCTGATATTCCAGACAAATTCTTTTCCCAAAGCTGCTGACAGAAAGTCATAATGCTGCAGGTTAAAAACCTACATGCAAGACAATTTTTAATGACAACCCAAGTGCTGAAAATATTTATTATACTTGAGTCTGCCTAAGGAGCCTTTCATTGTAAGACAGTCCTCCACCTCTCAGGAAGGAAAAAGATTCATTAAGTATTGACTGCAACATTTTTACCTACATTTAGCGCATTCTTTTCAGAAAACAGTACATCCAGACTGAGATGCAACCACAGGATCTCTGATCACACCTTCACTGGACTGCTATTAAGCCTAACAGAAAGGCACTCACAATGACCACGCATCAGTTCAATATTGATTTAAAATGAAGATCAGCTACTGAATCGGCAACACCACTTCTTGAAATATTACAGTTTACCTTTATTATTCTTCCATCCAGCCTCTGAATGAGGCCACCTAATATTACCTGAGGGGTCCATAAAAAAGAAAGCAGCATGACTAAAGACTGCCACCAAAGCTGCAGGTGATGTTTATGACAGAAAAGGACATCAGTTCTATTCAAGGAGGGCACCAAAAGACGAAAAAAATGTTGGTTAACAATAAGGAAGTTATTGCAAGCAGATTAATTACTTCCTCTGTACAAAGAAGCCTCAGCTGGATCTACTGTCCTGTTGTTCCTGTTACTGAGTGATAACCAGGGAACCCTCATGTCTGCAGTTGTGTTTCTGGAACACACCACTGCAAAGAGATGACAGATATCCAACCTTGACATTTAGCTTCCTTCTGTTGAAGCTTTTCCAAGTGACGAGCCTCCTGATGTATAGTGACTATGGTGTAACTTTCGTGGAAGCTTCTGTATAGAAATGAAGGGCTCAGCTCTGGCTGGAATCACTCAGCTGTATAAGCTGTTGATCCCCCAGTTATTCAGTTCCCCTCAGCCCTTACCTGTGCCATCACTTATTAACTTTACATTATGGTTTTCCTATTCAATCTGCCAATCAGTCTTTTTGACATGAGCTAGGCTAAGCCCAGCTATTAGTGACCTGATCAGGATTTTAATCCAGCTCTCCAATCAGAGAGAGACTGAAGAATCATTCCCTCCACACCAATCAGTGAGAGAGAAAGTAAGCTATCTGAAGTATAAAAGCAGCACAATTACCCGAAATCTGAGTTTGCACCATCTGGAGTCATGTGTTCTGGGTCTGTGCCATTTTCTAATATAGGAGGCGTTTTCCTGTGTTCCATTGTTAAACCGTTGGCTGATTTACTTGAACTCTGTAATGATGGCCAGGCATCTTTGTTATTACTGTTGGGTCTGGAAAAAGGCAAGAGTGGGAAAAAAAAAAAAGAGTTCAAGTTATGAAGAAAGTGTTTTTAAAAATTGTAAGCACTGGGAAAATTAATCCTTGTGCCAGACAATCCATAAGAACTGGATATTACTTCTCAAACTCTAAATGGTGATGAGTTAAAAAAATAATTAGTAGGGTAGGGAGGGGCGAGAAAAAAAAAAGAGGGGAATTCCTTTTTCTTCACTGAACAGATAGTTGAAGTCCAAACTTGCCTATTTAGGGTAGGGAAAAAAGTAAAAATACACCAACAGCTTCAGGTATCCTGACCTACATATACCTCATTTAAAATTATTTGCTTTATCCCACAAGGGTTGTAAGTTCTGTTAATAATGGGCTTTTAAAAAAAATAAATAAATGTTTTATATTCCAGGCCCTATCAAGCCTGGCCCAACAGATGAAGTTTGTGTTTTATGCCCACACAAAGGTCCACAGCTTTAACAGACCACGAGACCAGTCAGACAAACACACTGTTCATTCAAGCTACTGCTCCCTCCGTTTCTAGTTTAAAGTCATAATTACTCCCCTTTTATAAAGTAACAATAAATTTCATTTCAGAGCACACGTTAGATGGAAAAGCTGTTATATAAAGGACTCAAAGGCCAAGTTTCTGCTGATAGTAACATTTTATACAAACTGAATCTCTATAACTGAATGCATTCATATACAATGTTATTTGATAACCCTACAAATTTAAAATAAAAGAATGGCATTTGCTTTCTCCAGTTCTTTCATATCAACTTTAGCTTTTCATTTGCTTGAAGCAGGACGATGTTTTTAATGTCCAAATGCTGTCTTCATAAGGAACAAGCTTTAAAAATTTTTTTAAAGTTACATATGTTCCCCTTAATGCCTTCTGTCATCAATATGTTCTTAATACAAGGTCAAACATTTTCTCTGTATCTCTAGGTCAATTTACTAATTTCATAGTTGGAATCTAGAAATTCTCACAGCTGCTATAGCAACACAGTATTTCCTACTCCTATCCAGACAGAATTGGTATTACTAGCTACACTCAAATCTCAACTAGCATTGTGAGATTTGCTATTCTACCTCCATCTTCTCTCATACACTCATACAATTCATACACAGATGAGAGACTTGACCTGATTTACAGATCTCATCTTTGCTTTGTACACACTTGAAGTAAGTTAGAGATAGTGAATTGATCAGATATTGAACATCAAGGAATGAAGACGCCATCAGCACGTCAGTCATTTAAAATTCTCATCCTCACAAAAATGACCCTTAATCTAGATATAACATGACTTTCAAATCATTAACAGATTTATTTTAAATATCAAAATGTCTGCCAAAGTGCAAAGTCAGTTCTACACTAAAACTAGCTTTAAAATGTCAGTTAAAAGTCAGCTTTGCATCCAAGGAGAGAGGCAGAGAAACTAGTTTATACTTTGGGGTGGGGTTTTGTGCATTTGACATGTTTTGTTTTATTTAACTGCTTCTAAAGGGCTGTTATCTAAAAGGCCAGCAAGTGCTTAACAAGCCCTTCCACTTGTAGCATAAGAAAGCATTAATTTCAGTTCTTTAAGAAAAAGTCAGCATAAAAGTTAAAAAGTTTAATCTGTTTTAAAGGTGGAATATACCTCTAATTTTAAGAGAGTGCAGTCACCATGACTATCTAATGACACATCAAGAGATGAGCACCGATACACACAAAGCAGCACTGGGGAATTTTAACATTTGCCTTCAGCAGTCAGAAAAAAGGTCTGCAAGTAGGATCTTTCACATCAGAACATTTATGCAGATTTTAAGATACTGTTCACTACTACTGAATATTTATAATTTAAAATCTATTATTTAGAACTCAACTTCTGCTTAATTCCAGAGTGAAGCAGAAAATCCTGCACCCCAGAAACTCAAGAACAGCCTCTGACAAACTGCCAGAAATATTAGTGCTGTATCAATGAATCAGACAAAAAAAAAACCAACATGACTGGGTAAAAAGCTGTGAAGGAGAATAACACACATTCAGCAGCTCACAAGCTACATTTTGTACCGGTGAGACGGGACTTGTAGAAAAACTTCCAAATCCCAGTTGCAAGAAGAAATTCACTTTGCAACCCAAAAGGTGGTGCCTTGCCTTCAGCAAAGAACAAGAGTCTGTTGTGATGATGTTCAGCTGACTGGAGAAACTAACTCCAGACCACTTGTTGCCTTTAGAGTAACATGCCATTTTTTTCCATAAGTGCCAAAACTTTAGCACCACAAGCTCCAATTCATAATTCCTTTCTGAAGACTTAAAAGCTTACTGCATTTTCAGATAGAGCGTTCCTTCCTCACTGGTATAATTTGTTTTGCTGGAATCTAATTAGATTTCAAATTAAGATTAGTTCAAACTCTGAACATAAATTAGTCAATACCAAAATGCATGAAGTGGTGCATTTGTTTTACTCACTGCATTTCTTCCTTCCAAGTCAATACTGAACCAGCACCCAAGAACTAAGAAGTGTCACAATCCTTAAAAGATCCAACTGGAGTTCTTGACCACTTGCTGTCAAAGAGCATATAACACATCCTCCAGAAGTTAAAGTAAATACTTCCAGTACACCAGCTGGGACAGCAGTTCGCAGATTCGCAGTTCTACTTATTCAATCTCCATTGGCAATATCTTAGATACTGTACTCACTTTCTTGTTTAAAGTGTTGTGCAGTGATGCTGCCAGTGACAAATGATTATCTAAAAAAATTCAGTAGTGGATAAACTAGCTCACAACATAAACCCCGACCTACAAGGCTAAGATCAATAAGAAAAGCAGTCTAACTTTTGCATTCCATTCTGCCCATATCATTTAATTCCTACAAAAACGAGTGGAGAAAATTAACAGGTTTTAGCTCCTTATCTTAAATAGGGCATTGGGATAATTTGCATAAGTGATGATTTCCTTAGGTTTTCATTTATCTGTGTATAACTATGCACTCATATGGACAGAAACATTTTCGTAAGTTACTGAACAAACTACTTCAACAGAATATTATTTTAACAAGCAGTAGTAAGTGTTTATCTGCAATCACAACATAGTGAAAATACATCATTTAAGTTTAATAGATAAAAGCAAAAAAACTTATGTCTTGTGCATTCTTACTCACACAAAAGAAACAAACTGATTTTATTTTCAATTTCCAGGGTCCTTACACCTAATGTAAGGGTCACAATAAATCATGATGTAGAAAACAAAATACACACAGCAAGACTATAAGGAGTCTCAGTTGTCAGAGTATAGATTGGATTCATCATGACACCGTGATACCAAGAAAGCTGACATCTGTTTTTTAAAAAATATTGAAATGTGTGTTTATGCAAATGTAAAATACAAGGTCTTCTTTCAGAATAACAATACCTCGTTCTGAACTAGTGAACCAAATGCATACAGCAGAAAAACACACTCACTTTGTATTAAAACAAAGTGGTGCATATGTCTGCAAGGAGAAAAATGATACCAGAGTTTATCATATAATAACCACTAAAAAGAGCAAGCAACTGAGGGGGTGCAATAGGAATAAGAAAGTTTTCTTTCGGATTAACCAGAAAGAAAGCATTGCCAGGCAGTCCAGCATCAGTACTTACGGATCATACCTCTGCAGTGCTGTCACTTTGTTCTTGTTCTTGTCAACTGTACCCGTAGATAACTGGAGAAAGTTGGGGTTTAGTTTGTATAATTCTTGCAGTAGTTTCTGTTCATATTCTTGGTGCTTACCCGCCTAAAGAAAAAAAACTCATAATGAATGAATGCTGATTTAATATATTTACATATATAAACATTTTGTGTATATAAATATACATATGTATGTTCCCAATTGAGCTGTAACAACTTAAGAGGTCGCTACTGACTGAAACTCAAAACAGTGCTTCTCAGTCTCATCACTGATGTGATCTCAACAAATCTAAAGCCTGTCGAGATATCACTTGAATGTTTACCAATTTGAGACGTCTAAAGCAGAAACACAACTATGACCTTACTAGAACTTGCTCTTCAGTTCTGGTCAAGAGCTTCACAATATACCCTCTAAATCACAAACACCTAAATCTCCAAAGCAGTCTGCATTTGATATATCAACCATACTATGCTTTTCAGAAGATGTGATGAAGCAAAACCATAGAGTCTCTCATTGAAACCAAAAGTTTCAAAATGGAAGTAATTTTATATAGGTTTAATAAAAACAGGTGAGCTGGTCCAAGTGTTAACAACCATGTGACAAGGTGTATAATCTGAGCAATAATTGACAAATCATTATTTTAATAATTGAAAACTTGAAACATTATTATAACTAATTGAACTAATTAATCAAGAACAATTTATTGCTTTCAGAAGTTGAGGAGACCCAATCGAACTCCAGAATATTTTATCTGGCTAGTGAAGGAAGACAGTATTTTTCAATCTAGTTTACTTATAACATTGTGGCTAAATATTTATAACAAAACCAGCAAGATCCACCACCTCCCAAATATTTAAAGTGACACATGAAACAAATTCAAGATAAATATTCACCTTTTTTTGTAACTTGATTTCATTCCAACTTAAGAATTACTATTTGTAAGTTAAAGTATTGTAGAGAGTTGAATCAAAATGCAAAACAGAGCAGTGAATTTCAGGTTGTCAATAAGATTTATCTAGAGTTTCCAGATACTAAGAGATGTACTTTAGCAAAGGAAAAAAGTGTCAAGATTTATGGTCAGGCCTTCTGAATCTTAAGTCTGGAACACATACGTTATTATCTAATCACATCTTCAGTATGGATTTAAAAGCTCTGACACTACCTGTACACCTAAAAATTAACATTTGTACATTACTTAATTCAGTCCCTTTATAAATGTTTTGTTGACTCAAGAATGGAACTGATGCATAGGCAACGTGGACATCCTCGTAGAAAAATATTACAATCTAAAAGAAAAATAGTATCTGCTTTAAAAAAAAATTAAGCATGAATATGTGACAATATTAAAAAAACAGCACTACTGAGAAACTAAATTCCCTTACGGGCTCCTTTAGAAGGGCAACTTCATATCCCAACTGAATACTTCAAGTCAGTTCAATACTATAAATATCTCCAGATTTTGCTATTTAATTCTCCAGTTCTCCATTACAGGTTGATTCCGAATGTGTCCTTCTCTACCTAGTTGACCTACACAACCCTCAAAAAAAAGGGCACTGAAAGATCTAGCGTATGCACCACCTTACCCAAGCTACTACCTACAGTAGAATAAGGTGTGGTTTCAGAGTATGGTTCACCTAAATTCAAAACTCATGAGCTATACTGCACCACGGAAAAGCTTCCTTCTCCATCCACTATAAAGAGAATATAAACAACTAGCTCAGATGCACAGATCTGCGCTGCAAACATTAAGCAGCTGAGTAAGAAGAGACTTCCCTGGATAGCTCATCTCGCTTAAGACTTCAGTAGTAAAAGACTGAACGTTACGGTCTGAACATCAGGCCAGTCCTAAGCTCATTTACCTCTCACATAAATGGAAGAAATAAGATTAAATCTTGTATCGGAGCGTGAAGTAACTGATTTATAATCCAGAGGTCAAACTTAGCATCTCCAACCTACTCTACCTAAAGTCCCAACTTCCCTTTCAGAGACCTCCTCGAATTCTACCAGTTCTTTTCAGTTTGTCACAATGTTTGACTCTATTAACAATTAGTGACCCTAGAATGGAAGTTCACCCATTGACTTTTTCTTTTTAAAAAGAAAATCAAAGCCCATGACAATGAACATTCAGTCTCATTAAACTGACCAGTAAATTCATTGATGCTAACTCAAACTCCAAAAGTTGGAGACTTCAGATTCACTGGATTGTGCACTGAAAGCACAATGCTCTTTTTAACAGCTGTGTAATTCCCAATTATTTCCAATAAAGTAACACGAAATCAAGAAGAAAGCTTAAGGAATGTAACAAGGAACAGGAAAGGAAGATTCATTTAAGTCACCAAGTTCAAGCATAATCCACTCAAGACTTCTGAAGGAACTCATGTGAAATGGAATTCCTGGCCAAGGTATGTAGCCTACCAATTTTAACTGCCAGTTAGGCCAGAGGACTGACAGATTGCCACTGCCTTCTATAAAAAGGGCTGTAAATGAGATCCTGTGAACAACAGGCTGCTAAATTCAAACTCCATCCCTCCTCAGATTATAAAGCCTGTCTTAAAAAAAAAGATAGAAGTTTATGGATAAAAACAATCTGGTGAGAATGAATCTGAACATCTGCTTTAAAAGTGAATCCTATTTCACAAACATGATGGGATTTTATGATGTGTCAATAAGCATAAATAAAGAAGATCCACAACATCTTAAAAGAAGTCTTTGATAAAGTTTTCACACCAGAAGTTATTTAGGAAGCTGCCCTAGCATAGAGGAAAGTTCTTGTGCAGATTGAAGCGGGTTCAAAGATAGAAAGGCAAAGGTGAGACTTACTGGTCGCTCTTTTAGGCTGAAGAAGAGAGGGACGAGAGGAGTGATGACTGACATCAGTTTTATATAACTCCATCAGCACGCATGAGAATAAGTGAAAACCACCTTCCCTGCTGACAACACCAAGCTCACTGGGTATTAAACTGGCTTGCTGATAACGAGCAACTCCAAAAGAACTCCAAAGAACTCAGAGATAGCAAATAATTTGCACCAGAGATGTCAGATAACACACTAAGGGAAAAGCAGCCTGAGCCATATTAGCAATATATTGAACTGTGAACTGGCTGTTAACAGCTCAGAGAAGAGATACTGGGGTTACTGCCAACAGTCAGTTCACTATGCACTGGCAACCAAACACAAAAAATGTGCTGGGCATCACTAGGAAGGGCACTTAAAAAAATCCAACCCAAAAACAAGTCGTCCCCCACCAAACACAGAGTTGCCATATTAAACTTTGCTTCCCCCACATTATGAGTATGATGCATCTGACCTCTACATCTCAACAAAGATACAGTTAAATGGTACAAAGAATGGCCACAGGAATAACCACAGCAAGTGAGGAACTGCTTTAAGTAGTTTAAAAGCCCAGAAACTGTGATTTGAAGAGAAGGCTGAGAGGGATAAGATCGAGTTTTGCAGCCTCACAAAGGGCATGGATAGGGTGAAAAGAAGGTTTGGTTTCAGCAAGTACTACAATGCTAACATTAAGGGACACTTGACAAAACTGACTGGGGATCAGTTTAACACAGGCAAAAAAGTATTTTACAAAACAACTGGTGAACTTTTAGAGTTTGCTGCCACAAAAGACTACAGAGTTGACAGTATCAGCAGGTTCAAAATGGATTAAATAAACTCATGGCTGACAGCTCTATAAGAAACTAAAAAGACTCTCAAACATCTATAATACAACAGATACAGGTGGTGAGAGAAAAATAGGGAAACTAACAGGGAAGGTGGCCTGGTTTGCAAGTTCTCCTTGAATTTTATCTCCAATTGCCACATCAATGACAAAATATATACTACAAAATATATACTACTATATATACCATTCATTTGAACTAGCAGGGTACTTTTTAATTTATTAAAAGTGTAGCTGAAATCCTCAGAAATAAACATTTTTTCCCACACATCAGCAGCTAACAGACAGGGACATTCTTCCTTATTCTTCGTCTTACATCAGCTTAACACATCAAATGCACAACAGTTGTGGTGACAATAGGGGTGGGGAACACCTGCTTCACGGACAGGCCACATCCAAAAATTACATCATGGATGCAAGGCTGGTGTACTTGAGATTAAAGTTAAAAAGCTTTACCATACCTCATGGACAGGGACAGACCCAGACCCCAAACACCTCAAAATGCACCACCTTTGAGAAACGAAGCTATTCATCTTCTTGCTTCCCTATTCTAGGTAATAAGCATTACAACGTTGAAATAGTAAAAACCCCCCACATCAGTATTTATGCTCTACTAGAGTTATCCTCAACCTTTTAATTGCAAACAGTTTCTATACCCTTCCCAGTCTAAAAGGGATATCAAAATTCAGATAGCATGGCCAAATCACAGTATAATAGTTAAGCCATGATAACTGCCCACACATACAAAGCCTACAGGAAAATCAGATGTGCACTAACTTCTTACAGAGACTTAAAATAACAGAAGTTACCTTGCATTGGGAAAGTAGCTAACTCAAGGTTATCTGAATTCTTACCTAAGAGTTTACCTCCATCTTTTTGGCTCATTAACACTTGGTGGCATTTTAAGGCTTTAAAAGCAGCATGCAATAAGAAAAATTAATTAACTATTCACTTCCAATAGCCAACTGGTTAATCAACTTTTGGATTTCAAAATTTATGCCTGCCATAATATTCAGCAAAAGGTTACATTATACAGATATTATACTAAATTATACACAGTAAAATACATACATGTCACATTTCAAGTATTTCCCATTCATTACACTTACCTGCATTTCTTCTTTTGTGAAACTGGCTGCTTCATCTCCCAGCTCATGTAGATACATGCAGTCTGGTTTTGGACACTGCATATTTTTTAGAAAATAACTGCAATATTTTGTTGTACCTAATGATGCCTGAAGAAAAAAAATCATTACTTAAGTACTGGAGGTTAAGAATGCCTTTAAGTAAAAAAATTCCTTCCCAAGACTTGGAATTCCATCATGATGCATTTTTCGATGCAGGTGAACTAGGAAGTCCATTTGTAAAAAATCTATATATTCAAGGATTAGGCAATTCGGACATTTATATTTTCATTTAGTCTAAACAAAACACCAAAGTAAGAGCCTCAGTAAATATTTGCATTCATAATCATAAGAAGCCAAGTAGTTATGAGTTTGTATTACATGAAACTGGTTATTGTTTTGTAGCAAGGTCAGAAAATTAATATTAACCAGATTATTTTCTATAGCCATAAATTTGGCCAAGTCATCCTGAATACCTGTTTACACAGGTACCAAAAGGAAAAAATTTGCATCTCCCAGGGAGCCTTTGAAAGCTGTGGTGGTCAGACTACAGAAATGCTCTGTAAAAGCAAATAATTAGGTTTTCAAACCGTGGTATTAAGCTATACAGCGAAAGCGCCACTGTGGGAAGGGGGAGGTGGTGCACCTCTTCCTTTGTCTCAAACCTTTATTTTAAGATGCTACCTATTAACCCCCTAAAATATTGCCTGCTGGAAGTTAACTGAACTTCCATGTAGTGATTGATGCCAGGAAAATAGGCCAAAACCCAATGCCCAATAAACAGGATATTTTAGTCCATCCACACAAGCATACCTATACAAATAAAATTTTCTACCATGCACTGATATTAGTGCCCTACCACATATACATAAGAATGGAAAAATGTTGCCACCTTAAGTGTTCTGCCATCTACCACCACGTTATTGACGCATTGTATGGCTCTAAGAGCATCTTCTGACCGGATGTAGGTTACATATGCACTGGCACTTGGACCCTGGAAAGAAAACATACCATGTTTTATTCTTTTCTTCTGTCTTCCCAGACATATCTGACAATTAAGTTGCTCTTTTAGCAGCTCATTCAAACTGGTATATTCACAGCTAGATGTTTTTATCAGGAAAACTGACAAAAATAGTAACACTCATAAAAACTTAGGTGTGACGCATAAAGAATGGAGAACTGAAGAAATTTGTCAAAATGTTGTTCGAAAGTTCTAAAAAAAAGGTATTTTTTCACTGAAATATACAATAATGAATAAATACCACACTGTTGCTCCTTTGAATGTTCTCATCCTGCCTCCTAGCTTTTTATCTTTCTACATTATGTCTTGCATCTGAACTTTCAGACTCTGTTTGGACTATGCCTCAGTAACTTAACAGTAATTTGTTTTTTTTCTTTTTTGCAATACTGTTCTTATTTTCTTTTTTACATAGAATCATAGAATGGTTTGGGTTAGAAAGGACCATAAAAATCATCTAGTTCCACTCCTCTGCCACGGGCAGGGACACCAACAAGAAGCGGCTGCTCAAAGTCTCATCCAACCTGGCCTTGAACTCCTCCAGTGATGGAGCATCCATGACGTCTCTGGGCAACCTCTTCCAGTGCCTCACCATCCTCACAGTAAAAAACATTTTCCTAATATCTAATCTAAATCTCCCCTCTTTCAGCTTAAGGCCATTGCCCCTCATCCTATCACTACTTGCCCTTGTAAGACATCCCTCCCCAGCTTTCCTGTAGCCCCTTCAGGTACTGGAAGCCTGCTATAAGGTCTCCACAGAGAGAACAAGCCCAGTTCTCCTAGCCTATCCTCATATGGGAGCGTTCCAGCCCTCTGATCAACTTTGTGGCTCTCCTCTGGACTCTCTCCAACAGATTTATGTCTTTTCTTTAACCTACTGCTTAATCAGAAATAGGTAGTCCCAGATTCACTCTGCACACATGTATTTTAATTAAAGAAATAAAATAATCACAAGGGCTTACCTGTGAGCCTGCATATGATGTGCTGTTATTAATGACAACTTTATGTATTTTACCAAACTTCCCAAAATATTCTGGTCGTTTCAAAACCTACAACAAAAGAAAGTTAAAGTGGTATATTGGAAATGTAATTCATACAGGACTTATTCTCCCATTTAATTGTGCAACTAAAGCCTGTAACTAATAAAATCTACAAAGAGGAGGAAAGGATGTACATGTGGATTTGTTTTCCAACGTAAAACATGATTACTAGCAATACAGAGTACTTTGCCACTGCAGTAAAAAATTACATGAGGGATATTACATATTTTATCTTACATATTTTTAAATTTCTTTTGGTACTCAGATCACCCAAACTCTACCCTTGCAAAACACATGACATTCAGCATGAAATACTCCTCTACCTACGTATTCTGTAATTTGAGGTAAAAATAAAAGCCACATTCATTCCAGTTTTAAAATAAATAACTATCTTACATTTGCATTCAGATACATTAACTGCTGGGAACAAAGCCAAAGAGAGTATACCAATTAGCTCGAGATAGCCTCAAGTACAGGAAGACAATATACGACACTTGGCAGGGACAAGAAAAGATGTTTCATAATCAACATCATCCTGAAATGAATGAGGGAATATTACATCCCTGAAGAGAAAACCTCCTGTCTTGCCCTTCCCTGCATCAGTTATTAATAACAGACCATTTAGGGATCCTGTGCAAAGCAGGAACATCTCTGGCGTATTAAGCAACTCTGTTGAATAACGGTTACCTGTGAGCCAATGGAACTGGCAATATATCTGACACATTTGGTACAAAAAGCCTTTCTCCTCCTACCCCCGTGACTGAAGGATGTGAAGAAATACCAACTATTCAAACTGAAGCTAGACAAGCTAAGGGTATTTCCAGCTCCAGACAATAACCTAAGAGGTTAAAAAAGAAGACTAATTTCCACGGCTCCATCTTCACATTAACACTGGATAGTACAGTTAAACTGTACCAATCCAAGAACTTTTTCACATAACTACCTCCTCTCCCCTCTCAAGGGAGCACCAATGTTTTCAAGATCTAACGTTTGGAGCATTAATCACATTTGGAACATCCTATAGAACTACAGGGCACATTGTACAGACATCTGGTCACTCAGCAATCTTTTGCTCTACAGCCCTTTAGCAAAGATCCTACACCCTGGGGCATCATTCCAGAGGAAACTGACAATCCTGAGTAAAGTGAAAGAGTTTCTTCAAAAATCTTGCAGATTACACTCCTAATGAGATAAGGCAGCATGGCCTTTGCCATTTTCACTAGAGCACACCAATAGAAGTGGATCCACCTTTACTCCATTATGATCCACAGCTCTATTTCCAGAAACAGCAAATAGCAGCCAACCTTCTCTTTCACATCATCTTTATTTATGCAGGAGGTTCTTTCCTGCTTAAATGGAAAATTTAAATCTAATATATTGAAATTTTTTTTTAGCTCATACCTCTTTCAGGCTAAGTTTCTTGGAAAATCAAGTCATATTGGTGCTACACGCAATATTCAGTAAGTACACATTACCTCTGGCATGCCAGAGAGGATACTGCTACCACCAAACCTAACACAACCCATCTTCACTTAACTACATCAATAAACACATTTCTAATTACTTCAAGTACCGAGTATGAAACTACCTGAGGGTAAAAAAAGAAATTCTAAGTGTATATACCAATGGTGTTAAACTCACAGGTCAAATCCAGCCCTCCACCTTGTTTTATCTGGCCCAGCACCTTGTTTCTACCTGGTGGCAGCACCGAGCTCCTTGCCCCTACACTCCTGCCAGCATTGGTCTCATGTGCAGTGTGTGATGCGCATTACGCTGCAGGAGCAGGAAAACAGTGGGAGCCGCGAGTTTGACACCTCTGGTACATACTATTATTTCTCTTACTCCACCTGGTCAAAGAAACTGAATACAACTTTCAGTAAAACATAGCACCAAGCCAGAGCTGACAGATGCTTGCAAATACTTGGTGCTATATTCTTACAGAAACTGAGATGCTATACGCCAGATCAGTTCAACACTGACTTTTTTTTCTTTCCTTCATATCTCCCCTTTCCACTCCTTCCACCAAAAGGGGATTTTTACATTTATTCTTTCCCATTCTACCGAAATGGAGACCATAATCTATGAGACCTCAGAAAACAGTCACTTTTACTTGAGATGTCTCTACTTTAGTCCAATCAGGCGAATTTAACTTGGCACAGTACTTTTGAAGACATTTATCTTATTCTGTAGTACATCTCCATATTCTAATGCAAGATACTTTTACTCATTAACACTAATTCCATGAAGGACTTGCAGCTGATTGATGATGGAATTCAATAAAACATTTTAAACACAATCAGTTTTCTCAAATGTAAAGCTTCTTTTCATTGGTGCAGAGTAGCAAGCCAACTTTTTCTTGGGCCTTCATCTTACTACTTTTTTTTCCTCAACTGACATCACTTTTATGCTCCTTTCTAGCTACACTTCAAGTGTTGGCTCTTTTCTTCTGTTCCTGTAGTTTTATGCTACATTTCATATTTGTTCTTTATAATTAAATCAAGCTCCTGTTTTAGAATTGGTGGTGCATGACAGCTGTATGGTGCCAGCAGATCTAGCCTAGGAAGATGAGTACCTGTAAAAGTCCTTATGCCTATTTTTAGCCTTAAAACAACCATTTTTAAACAATCAGAAAGAATTATTTCCTTAACAAAAAAACATAGAGTATCCGTCCTCCCAAAACCAAAGACATAAACACTTATTTGGGTTATTTCAGAGGAGGAAGCTGAGCAGGTTTCCCTATAAAGGGGGGGGCCTCACTATAAGTAACGCTGCTTCATTCTGTACCCATCAGGGAGGCAGACAAGGTTGAGCACAAGGGTATTCCAATGGTTCCTCAACAATAAGTTAAGAGCAAGATCTGCAAGTTTGAACTGCTCACCTCTGGATCTGCTAGGCGCTGAGACAGGCCTACCACAAAGACAAGGTTCTTCTGTACAACCCGTACACTGGCCAAATGTTTGCGATTCTCTGATATCTTCTGTTTCCTCTCATTTTGTTTCTGTTTCTTTTCATTTTTTATCCTTTGCAGCTCTTCCTGGGAGAGTGGTTTGTACACTGCTGGGTCTTCTGGATATGGCTAAATAGAGCAAATACTATTAAAAGCAACCCATATAAGAAACAACACATTTGAAAATCATTAATCCCGATGTTTTAATGCACAAATGTCTTATGTTATACTGTTCCGGTTGTTATGGCCAGTCACTTTCCAGAAGTAGCATATTCATTCCTTTGAGAAAGGTGAATATGCACATTTTCAGGGAGTTCTCTTATTTATAGATATAATATTGATTTGGGCAATAGCTGCACGCTAAGCCTGTTGCCCTAGTCAGTTCAGTAACACTACAAGCAACTGCAACGTGACCACCCACACATTCTGTTCAGATCTCTCTAAGGCAGCATAGTAACCAAGGTGAAAACATGTCCTGCATATTCACTTTTCATCCAGTTGCCTAACAAAACAAGGTAAAAACTGCAGGATAAGAGATCAAATACAAACCTAACTCCAACAGCCCACCAAGCTGCAAACAGCAAAAGCATTTCACAGTTCAGTTTTACATAATTACCTTCTCGTGAAGAGACAGATTACAATACAGCTACTGCATACTGATGTAGCAGTATTCCTGCCATATTTGTGTATGAGTTTGAAACTTGGGGTTTGTCTTTCCTGGATAAAGGTGCATTTTTAACCTCAAGATTATAATCTACAGACAACTTCTCAAACACAAGCATAACATTGTATATTTTAATCTTTAAAGTATCTAGCAGAAGTACAAGTGTCCTCAGAATTACCTAGAAACACTGCTTTTTTCATCCAGAGGATTGCTATAAAGGCAGTATTTTAGCCTGGTCTTGTATACCACACCGCGCTGTCCTCCACCCCAGATTACTCCTCAAAGCAGTCCCATATTTCTTACCTGTCCCACTTTTCTCAGACTGAAAAGTTAAATTTCACACTTTATATCCAAAGTAATGCTAAGCACAGAGGAAAGTACATAAAGTGTTTCTAAACACTGAGATGAAGTCAAAATGAGAAGACTACAGGAGATGCACACTCAGGTAAAGATAGAGGTTAATCTGACCAATATGCTGAACTAAGTTCTTTGCTTGTACTACCACAACCAAAGGTTTCAGAGTGCAAGACCAACGAAAATGCATTTAATGTTTTCCTGACTGTCCTATGTTAATGGTAGAATACAAAACTAATTATCATACTAAATGACTTGAGAAAATTTACATCAGCAGAGGAAAATAAGGCTTATGTTAAAAACGTATATTCCTCATACATGCATGATGCTATTGGTAAGAGTCACCAAGCGCTCAGACATGAGAGTCTTCTAAGTCAATCTCCAAACAAAACAAGACCATTTTACAGTTTAAATAAAGTTCAGCATCATTATGTTGTACTTGAGACATCTGAAAATATGCTGCAGACTTCAGCAGATGGCATCTCATGTTTCAACTCCAAGCCCTCTGGAATACATTTTCAGTATGACAAAGGAATTTAAACTTGTAAGACTTTAGCAGTAGCCAAAGGCACACAACTAAGTCATTAACAGAAAAATACAATAAGGACTCACGTTACCCTCAAAGAATAGTTAAAACTGTACCTTTTCTTAAGTTATATTATTCACAAGTAAAACTGAATACCTTATACAGATTTCACAATGTACTTGATGAATAGCAATGACCTATTGGCAAGTTCATTTGAGATTAGCTACAGCCAATGATTATCTTTTGTTTTAACACATGTACGCAAGGACTTTACTTATGCAGAATAATTCTGCAAAGCATTTAATTTACTTAAAGAGATTCTCAAAATCTATCTTAGTAAATCAAGTAGAATAAAGAATAGATATTGTTTTGTTTTAGGGAAGAGAAAGACTGCTCGGCAAAGAGAGAGTTTAATCAATTATCACAGTCAGGCTGAGGTCAGGTAAGAATAGGAAGAAAACAAGTGCACCAGTATAAGTTCTACCTAAAATACAATGGCTCATCCTACATCACATGTATGATAAACTCTTTCGTAGATTAATTCCTTCTCTACATCCCATACCGTGCAAGGCAAGGCTTGGAAGTGTGCCAGTCTCTGGTTTTCAGTAGACTCATGCAAGGTAACTACAATAAACAGTGCTGAAGTACATCAGCTTCTTTTTTTTGCCAAGTATAGCCCCATTCAGAGCATATTCTCAAATAAGAAGCAAGTCAAGACAGTGTGTTTCTTCTCTGTACAGTTATTTGCCACTGAAGGGTCTGAACACTACTCAGGAAACATCTTGGGTAGCTCAAACATAGCTCCAAGCAGAATGTTTATTTGTTCATAGAAAGATTTGCAGTTTGCATTTGTCCAGGAGAGCACAAGAACTACTGGGAGGCACACAAGTAAACAGCAACTTCAATTAGGGAAGAGAAATGGCTTCATCTCTGTAAAAAGTATGAGACTGCCTGAATAAGAATCTCAACTACTAAGAAGTCGCAGCAGTTGACTTGCACCATGGATAACAGCACTTATTTGAGCAGCACAGTCATGAGAAGTTCCTGCAAGATGCTGCAGAGTTGTATTAAACACTAAATGCTTCATATGTACATCATTTATGACGTGTTTAATGCTTCTAAGGAATATGAGTAGCTGAAAATCCTGGCTTGCAAGACCTGTAAATGAATCTGTGTGTACCTCGAATCCCAAGAGTAAATCAGAAACCCAATCCTAAGAGGTCATAGATGGTTTTCCTATCCATATGTGTGACATGATGACAGATAAAATAGTAAGTATTAGAAAATCTGTTCCTAGACAGAGTCAGTCCACAAACAGGACAATAAATTATTTCAATCAAAGAAATTGCTTCCTACAGTGTTGACATTCATGAACACAGATGACAGTTCAACTACAGAAAGAACACATGCAGGGAAGACTGGTGGAACAAGGCACATTGACTGCTGGTGTATCTCATTTCATCTCGTTTCCTCTCTGTCCAGCCCTTCAAAATATGGGTTGGGAAAGGACCACAGATACCAGAAGTTCTCAGGTCTTTCAACACCTAAAGTTGCAATGGTACTGACATGACCACTTCCACCCCTTGAAGAAGTGTAAGATACTTCTTCAACCTACAATCACTGATTCCTTAGCTGACAGAGGGTTTTAGATCCAAGCAAAGCAGTACCATCAAGTGTTATCATTATTTATGTATTTTCAGATACAAGACAGATATCAACATCACTGATCACTAAGTTTAGCTGACACCCTGCACTTAAGTTATACAAACTTCAGCAAAAACAGGGAAGCCACCTGAACAAGATGACTCAACATGGAAAATGATCAGATTTTGTTTACACTAACTGCAAGGTGTTGGTAGTCCTACAAGAACTTCACCAAAAGTTTGAAATGTGGTCTGTAGTCTTGTTTCTTTAATCAAAGATGGACCTTGATGAATTCTCAGTCTTCCTGACTAAGATTTTCTTGTCATTTAAGTTTTGTTTCCTTTCAGACATTTTCCCCCACATTTTCCCAATTGTTGAAAGCTGAGCAGGGATTTATCAAGCACTTTGCTTTTGTCATTCCCAGATGGGTCTTATTCCTTCCACACAATGGATGTACCAACATTTCTCAACTGTTGCCTTGCTATCAAATAGGTTCTGAAATGAGAAATACAAAGAAAGTGAGTAAGGTTTGTGCATAGTATACAACACAATACTTATATCACGAAAAAACAGCAGTTTCCTATATATGTCTAAATACCAATATTTGCACCTAACTACTCAGTTGTGAGATTAAAAGCACCAGAGGAAACATTTACAGGTTGTGCACTCAGACCAGGTGTTCTGAGCAAAACTAGGAGAAACATGGACAATAACTCACTTAAAACGTGATTGTTTCTTGGTCAGAAACATGTACATTCACTATTTCTCTCCATCTCTAACACAAGGTGCTAAGAGCAATAAAGCTCACTAAGTAAAGGAGATGGAAAACAAGGCAAAGCCCCACTACCGGAAGAGCCGTGTATCTAGCTGTATTATTTGCTGGAAGGGCAAAGCAGTTAAGAAATGTGAAGGAGGTAGGCTTTTTTATTGCCAGATTTTAAAACTGCAACAACTGAAATTAAGGTCTGAGAGTGCTATGCTCTATTAAAGCCACACAGGTGACCCATTATTCGTAAGACAAACCATACCTAGGGTTGCTGAATTTTAAAGAAAATAAAAAAGAAAAATCACTGGCCTTACAACCATAATTAGTTAATCTGCTGACCTGTAAACCACCTTTTGGCTACAGAAGTCTTTTTTTGAGGACAGCATATTTTCATTTTAATTTGACTAGTTAGCAGCTATTTCACTCACAGTTAAGAAATCAATTGACTGGAAAAAACAGGAAAGCTTGCTTAGCATATCTTACAATTGACTACACCTACATTTCTGAAGGGCATCAGGAACTCACAGCAGGTCAGTTCTATTTTTTAAGGAAGTACTTTTTGTAGTTAATGAATTAAACAGAAATAATTTCCAAGTCTATTTCAGAAGATTCAGACAAATTCAGGAAAGCTTTTAATGCATTAAGACTAACAAGTGCTAGTTTCCAACCAGCATTCAAGTTAAATTCATGCTAGCATCTTACTCTCATAACAAAGCAAATGTTTGTCTACTACTAATAACAGAAGGAAACTTATGACACACTAACTCAACTGACTGCAACCACATGAACATATTCTGTACATGTAAATGTTAAGCTATATCGGTTCAAGAACACAGAAGTATTTTCTCCTTGGCGGAAAACCTGCAAGCTAACATCATCTCAGTCAGAAGTAAATTAGAGAAGCTTAGAAAAATAACAGTATATACACAATGCACAGTTAAGATCTACCTTATAGGCACAGGCACCACTACAGCATATAGCCAACCTATTTTACCACAGATTTTTGCAAAACCTCTCCCATAATCCCCGGATAGAGAACTTCTTCATTGCTCCTCTCCACAAACTAGTGGTCAAACCACTGGAGACCTTGCACTGCATTTGATATCATTGTCACAAATAGTAATTTTCTGTTATGTCATTGCGCATAACACACTCAGCCTTGCTTTAATATATGTTTATCCACAGTCCATTGTGCAGTATAATGGGGTATACCCATTATAAACAGGATGTACCTGTTGAAACCATAGTACCTACTATACACTTTCCTGCAACAATTTTGTTGCTTTGTCATTTTCAGTACTTCAGTATTTTAAGTGGTCACAACCAATGCACACCACAATAAATACGAATTAGAAAACTACTTTCACCTTCTCCCCAGAAATCTGACTACACAGATAGGAAATACTTAGACACACTGCACACAAAAACACATACCTAGTTCGGAAGTTCCAGCACACTTCAAAAGGTGGTTTCCTCAGACTTATTTGATGCTGCCATAAACTGTGGAGCTTGAAATGATTTATTCCCAAGATCCTGATGGGGTCTCTGGGTCACAATGTCTTTGTCTATGCCACAAAAGGAGCGTACTCCACAGTCTCCTCCATGTAAATCTCCTACAATCCAGTAAAATAGCTGCAATTCTACTCAAGAACATCTTGCAGTTCATGGATGAAGGAAGTAACAAGAACATAATCCTCGTCCATTGTGAAAGAAAAAGACTCCTTCCTCTCCTGGAAAAGTCAATATTCTTCATTCCAGTTGTAGCACTCATTCTAACTCTTGTCCCAGTACTGTTTTTCTAAGCGAACTGTATCCAATTAGGCAAAATATTTGCACATCCGATCATACACCAGATTATTCCACATTAAAAAGTGCAGCTGTGGCATTATCCATATCTGAATGAATTCAGATACCCAGAGGCAGTGAATAGCATGCTGCTTCTGTGATTTTTCAGATATATTCCATAAACATCCAATAATGAATAGGCAGAGAGGAGTCAAATAGTTGTTGGCAAAAAGTAGTGTAACAAATCCAGGTAAATGAAGTGACTTAGACAAGGAAATTCCAGAAATCTCATGTTTGTACCAACAGGGTAGAAGTTCTCTTGTACCATGAAAATTACTATGCAGCATGTGTCATCTACAGCAGGTATCACATGTGGAGATTGATTTGGCTGATGGCAGGTGGATCTTCTTTGTAGAACAGCTCAAATATCCCAGGAAATTTGTGCAATTTTGTTAACAAACGTTGCTGTGGGATTGCCTTCAAGCTTGCAGTGGTGTCCAAACAGAGGCTAGCAGTGATACCTCTAGTGTAGCCAAAGCCCAAAAGAGCAGCAAGAAAATATGACTGGAGGTGCTTATAGAAAGCTGTGGCAGTGCATAAAGATAGTGAGACCAAGTAAGATTATTTGGGGTCTGAAGAGGGAGCTGTAGTATGAGACAGGAAGCCAACAAAGGCACAAACTGAGGATAGGATCACAATTAAGTAGCAGGAGAAAGAGGGAGCCTAAGTAGCTGCGATTACAAAAAGAGGAAGACTAGGCAAGAAGGTTACAGTCAAAGGAAGTCATTAAAGAGAAGATATTCAGAAAGAATTTTATTAAACTCTGAAGATAAGGAAATAATGAGGTTAAGCAAAACACTAAAAAGGAGGAAAATAATTCAAAGGAAAAATCAGGCAACTCAGCAAAGCTGAAGTTTTTAAATTGTGGCCAAAGTATTAGCAAGACATCAATTAAGAGACAGGAAGAAACTGTGACTCCCCAAGTACTACCTTTAAGCATTTAGCAACTAGATCAGAATACCAGAAAAATAGACTTAGCCTAGACTTCGAAATGCTTTAAACTTTAACACTCTTGGATAGATCTTCCCAAGGTTTTACAAGTTTACTGTCCAGAAAAATACAGATTAAAAGCTCTGATACCACAAAAAAACCAAGCAGGTGCTTTACGGGCTTGCCTTGGACAGCTCTGCTTGTTTAGCTGAACCTTGGTCCTCAGCAACCCCTGATGCTGGAATCCTCACTGTCCTTCCTGAAAAGGTTTTGTCAACGCACAAGTACCCCGAGCAGTTCTCCCAGCATCAGTATGCCTTGGTTCTGATCCACAGCTTCCCCATTAATCCAATACAGAATTTAACAAACCAAGACTAGCCATTGCACAACAGCTCCAATGCATATCCAGACAGAATCTGAAAGATGCAACACCTCACCCTTGATCTAGGCCAAGATTAGACAAACGTTTCCCTGAAGGAAAAGTGTGTCTTTGGTACCAACACAATGCAAGAGCCTCATGATATGTGCAAGAAAAGCTGCTGTTCCAGGATATTTACCTTTCTGCAAGCAGGACAAAGTCCATTCTCATCAGTGCGGATACGATGCCAACAGAAACGGCAGATTTGGTAGCCACAGGTGCAAGGGAAGAAGTTGATGTCATCAATTTCCAGAGGCTCCATGCAAAGGGGGCATTCCACAGGGTCTTCCTTAGCATCAGGGCTGCGAGACATCTTTATATGTTCGCAGAGCAGCAAAAGTTTATAATAACTTAACAGACCCAGAAGGTCAGCACTTGGAGGTCTGCAAGAGAAAAGGGAAACAATAAAGGATAAGTGATAAGTACTTCTGACAACATTTTACCTCTTTCAATAGTTCAGTTCTTTACCACTTTCCTTCTCCCCATACAAGTTATCTACTTATACACAAGTTACTCTCTAACAAACTTGAGAGTCTCCTCCTACTTCTAAGCAATACAGGTAATATGAAAAATAGTAATGGTGATGTACCTTCCCACCACCCCAGGGAACCACTTCTTTGGCTGCTGACCAGCCTACTGGCATTTCAAACTGTACAGCTGCAAAGAAATGCTTAACACTGTAAAGCATACATTGCTTGTAAGTTCTGCCAGCTCCTTTAACTATTGCTTTCCTGAAATAATCCTCAAATCCAAAGTCAAATCCTTGAATGCTGGACTTCATTTTTAAGATCTATTTATTCCTTTGCTTAGAGACTTGGAACAATTAGATTTGGAACAATATTTAGGTCATCCATTCAGACTTTTCTGTAGGGTTACAGAATTAACAAACAAAAACAAGGAAATCTTCTTACTCAGGAGGATTCATTTCTTTGTCCACCCTATTTTTTTTGGTTCAGAGACTTATCTCTGAGATCAACCCTAGGACTACACCATTAGCCAAAAATCTGTCAGGTACACAGCTTTCTGCACAGGTCAGACAATTTTCAAAGTAATTTTTGCTTTTCAACAGCATCCAACTCACACCAAAGCCTAAATACATGTGGTTGAAAAAACCTAAACTTTAACTTGGAGTGCAGCCACAATATGGTATTTCTAGATCAGAATTTTGAAGATAACCAAAACTCAGGCCATTATTTTCTCAACTGACTTCTTGAACTCAATTACTTGAGCATGCTTCTATTCTGTCAGTTTAAGAAACCGGCACAAAAAAAGTTACTTTCAGACTCAAAACTAAGCACGCCCAGTCCTCACACTGAGCTATTCAATCGGTTAGAGTTTTTTTTCTTTCTATTTTCATTTAAGTACTACTCTGGATACTTGAAGTTGTATCTAATCTCAGCAAGCTGTCTCATTCTGCTGCGTGTAAGTCAGGCATGCAGATGGGACAGAATTAAAGGGCAACAGTAGAATTTTTAGATGGATCTTTTGGAGAAAAAAAGATGAAAACCAAAATCCAAACAAAACAAGCAAAAACCCCAGCAAAAAAAAATAAATAAAATAGAAACCTATGGAAAAGCACTGAAAGGGTGCTACCAGAACCAACAGCTGGATGGTTACACTATAATGAACTACACTACTTCTTTGTAAAGTAAGTGATCTCAAAAGTTTTTTAAAAACCCAAAATGCTTTTTACAGCTATGCCTTTCTATAACATCAGTTATGCAATTACAATTAAAACAAACACACAATCTGGAGTCCCTTCTACCTCCCCAGAGAGTTTTCTGTTTCATTTCTAACCAATAAGTACTAGAACATGTATTATCCAATCTTTCTCCAGGCTTTGAGGAGCAGGTCCAGAAATAAATTCTCACATCTGCCTACTTCAAAAGTGACATTTACTCCAGTCCTTGGAAATAAGATGACAATGTTTTGAGATAGAGCCCTTGCTTACAGATTTCTGTACGTTTTAGCGTTAGCCTCACTCATCTTGGATTTGATACTTTAGCAACTACAAAAAACAGTCTTGCTTATGATTTTCCACACTCTAAACCATAATTCTTTGTATGAAGTCTATCTTGTAAAGACCAACATGTTCCAGTTCAAGTTGGGACTTTCCACCTTACAGGACAGGATCCTTTCAGCATCAGCTCACAATACTTGTCCCTGTCTTTCTCATCTATTCAAGGGCAGAAATTCCTCTCCAAGTAACCAGAAAAGAAGCCTGGAGAACAGCATACATGCACACAACCAAAACACCAAACACACAGCAGAGGGTATATAGCTTTGTACAGGAACAATCATGTTGTAGCTACGATAACCTGTGTTCACAGTCTGTACACCAGAAGCTGATACTGCAATTTTGGCTGGTATGGTAGGGAGTTTAGCCCCTAGGCACGAAGTGCAGTTCTGGTAGATGTACACTGCCCGAGAGAGAAAAAGTTCCACTGGATGCTCACATAAAAAGTAAGAATGAAAGAATGCATTTTGGAGATGGTAAGCGCAATTTCCTTACATGGCATACGCTACCAGCAACTTCATCCTCTTTCTGACCTCCAAAATCACTAAAATCATAAAGGTAAAAGCCTACAATAATACAGCAGCTTTATATAATACATATAATAGAAATATATTATATTTACAATAAACTTTGACAGACTCAAAACTAGATTCTGGGCCTGTGTTTTCTACAGAGAACACTAGTAGAATCTGACCTGCAGGAAGGAAAGGATTAGAGCTTTGTCTTGTTTTTAAGAACACATTTCCATTGGCTGAAGAATGGGAGGGACTGCAAAAAAGTCACAGAACATTATTTAATTGCTTACTATGCAGATAATAAACATTTCTACACCAACCCTGTGAAGTTTTCAGTTTCATAGTATCAAAGCCATTTTAACAGGAAAGTCAGACTGAAGCATAGGATAAACCAAATGGATTTTGATCAGTTTAGATTTGGATTCATCACAGATTTCCAGACAAAGGTCAGTAAGCAGACAGCATATCCCCTTTGACTGTGTACTCATTCCACAGCATGCTCAGCATCTCTGAGCCTACTGAAACATACCTAACTAAAGCTATACTGGTACAGCGAAGATACAGTTAAAGGTAGAGTTTTGAAGAAACTTCAGCCACTACAGTAAAACTACTGAATTATGTAGTTACTATTCACAGACTCTGCTAAGAAATGTCATCAGTTCAAGTGAAATGTGACATATTGGCTAGTGCCTCTGGGATATGCAGACAAGCTCTAACAAAACTGCAACATGATTAACATTTATGAGCTGTTTAAGTTAACGCTAAGAGTTCAGCAGCTGCTAGCAATAATGCCAATAACTTGCTTCAGTCAGCAAATGGCCCATTATTTTACAACAAGGAGTAAAAAGCTGCTGTGTGCCATGTTTCTTGAAAGTATGTAAGAGGCAATATTTATTTACTTGGGAAAAGACCATTCAAGCACCCCATTTAGAGATTCTCCACTGGAGTGTCATTCCATGCCCGGAGAGTTTATGGACTAGGGTCTGCATCTCAACTCTGCATCAGAACAATGCTTTTTTTTTTTTTTTTCAAAACTGGAATAACAGGCTTAGTAAGGCATCATTAATGCATTGTTCATATAGCGCTACCAATAGACACACTCTAAGGGTACTGCTAACAATTTCAGATTAACATCACAGGAAAAGTAACACAACCATTGCAAAAAAAAAAAGGCAGCATTACACGCTGTGTTTTTTAGAGAGTATTTGGTCTTTACGATCAACTTCAAAGATATTAAATTTTCTCTCAGGAGAAAAGAAGGAAGATTGCACACGTGAACACACGTGATATAAGCAGCCAGAATTTGCCGATACACTTCGCAAAATGCCGACAAGTGCAGTCAAACAGGGCTACAACAGCTCCCCATCCTGTTTACAGGAGACTCAGCCAAAACATTCATGCACATAGGGATGGAGTGGAGGTGGACAATGTCCAGCAGCATGTTTTAGATTTAGTGAAATCGCAATAGGCGATAAGTACAATATAGAAATATATAGTTGTGTGTCTTAACCCTTCCACCATAACCAATAAGCTCCTTTTTTTTACAAACACATATGCAAAATGAAAAATCAAGATAACTTTTCATTAATTATTAAAAAATGCTTACTTAGTGGATTTGACAGCTGTGTCTAATCAGCTTCACTGTATGATTGTTTCTCTTGATGAAATCCTCCAAATTTTGCAGTTGGGAAAAAGAGATCCTACTGCTTGAAAGTACTCACCTAAACACTACTTTACTTCTAAAATAGGTAGTGATTTCAGTCCATTTAGGACACAGACGTCTTTCTCTTCTGCTTGAGATGAAAAAGTTTAGCTTTCAGCAGTTTATCTTCCCTATTTAATTTTAAAAGGGCTCATAAAATAAGGAGCCCGGGTAAAACAACTAGCTTGTTATCCATTCTCTTCCCTCAATTGCACCGATTTGAGACTTGACTCGCATTCCCCTTCATCTCCCCCTAGTAGACACCAGAACAACTCCACTAGCTAGCAGTGCACTTCTATAAATGTGTTCCTTACAGCTTTAAGTCCTCCCCAGACAGGCACCAAGCTCCAGGGGATACAGACATATTCCTCCGCTCACACAATGGGCTGAATTCGGCCTTGTTACTTGCACTTAAACATTTAAGCTGTCACAGTCAAAAGTTGTCAAAATCTAGTCATGAAAAACCTGAGTAAAAGACTCACATCTCAGAAAATAGGGCCTATCCTTACTTGGAAGGAAAAAACCCAGACTTGTTAGCTAACATTTCACTTGACACAAATACACATGACACTTGAAGTAAAAGAGGTCGGAGTCTATGCATTGAACCTCTAGTAAAGGCTCATTGAACTTAAGCAAACAGAAACTCATATTTTTTTTGGTGGTCTTGTAGTATCTTTTGAAACTTACCAGCCCCGAGAAACCTCAAAACCACGCCGTGGATGCTGCCCGCATAATTCCATGGGGAAGGCAGTCTCCCACTCCCCCATCCTGAGATCCCCGTTCCCACTCTGCCAAGGGATCAGTTCCCTTTCCACACTTCACTTCTGTGATGATCCAACACACAAGCTGGAAGCAGAAAGGCAAGCAGGCTATGTGCAGCACCTATAATGGGTTATCCCGTCCTTGAACGAGGGAGCAGCGGCAGTTCTGTCAGCACAGCTTTCTCCTCCAGGTTGGCACAGAGGCACAGCAGCCCATGCTTGGGCTACCTCCTCCTGCTAGTTACTGCTGAAAGAAAAGCAGCCTTGAGCTCCTTTGGTCTCCGAATGTAAGACAGGCTATCATTTCAGTGCATTGCAGTGACCACTGGAAGGTTTACATCAAAACCTTTCACACGCTGCAGAGAAGAGTACATTTTTACTTTTAAGCACGCAGAACTGAGGGGGATGCAGCAAGTCAGTCGTTCAGGACTCCACAGAGAGAATGCATACAGGAAAAAGTTCACATCTGCATGTCCAAAATCATGAATGGATGGTCTAGTCATTAAAACACTGAGTCTTGTGTCTTAATTAAGTCATCCACATAATTCAGAAGAAAACTGGGGAACTTACCCAGGCCATCTCTTTGACATCCCACCCCTCTACTTGCTTGCAATTTTTTGGAGTGCTACAAAAGGAAAGCGATCCTCTTCTCCCACCAGCTCTTCACTCACATCAAAATACAGTGATATTTTAGAATCATCTGGTTAGAAACACTGATTTAAGAGATGGCAGGAGTGCTGAAAACTGGCTGTGCTTTTCTAAGCTTTATGGCACTGTTATTGACTGAGGACAAAGACACCTCAGTGGCAAGCTAACGGGCTTGTGAATTCATTAAAGTTAATTTTCATCTGAAGCAGAAAAAGTTCACTTCCTACTTTTGTTTCCTGACCATGCTGAACACTTAAACTAAACTGTATTGCTAAGTGCAAAATGACCGTAAATGTCCAGTCCATTTTCTCTCATGTCTTTTCTTTTATATAATATATATTTTTGTCTGTGGTCTGCAGCTACATCTTGATCACAGTACAAGTAATGCACAAGACAAGCAATAGGCAGACAAAGTCCTGAGTGTGTAGACAGTATGACCAGGCATCAGGTAGCCAGTACTTCTAAAAAGAGCGTTACACTGACTAGGATTACCCGCAAGTCATTTAGCTCAAAAAGGTCAAAACTGAAGTTTCTAGACACTCCTCTGCTTTAAGCGCTCCTGCACGTGTTTATGGAGCTTGTTCTTGTGATTTCAAACTTTGAATCCTGCCAGCATAAGCAGTTGTACTGTCACTTAAATGAACAAGACCAAAACATAACTATTTTTGCTGGGTCATATTCTATCTAAACCAATGCTCATTCCAGTTCATCACACAGCCATACAGAAGCTTGCACCAGCATGGTGAAGATGTAGAATCAGCACCTAGGGGTAGTAACTGCTCAAGCAGCATCAGCAGCAACAGTGCAAAAATCAGCCAAAGAATTCACTAAATAAGTTTCAATGTACTGTCCTCAAGGCATCCTAATAACAGAACTAGAAGAGTCAGATGCCACCTGCTAAATGAAAGGGGAATAATGATTCTTTATAAAGCCACTGTGAACACAAACTAATTCAAGATAGTTACGCGGCAAAAAAAAACCCCAACTTACGTACCACAAAAAGATGCTTTACTCTCATTTAAACTAAGTCAAGAATTGGTTACTCTAGGCTTGTTAAAGGACCCGGAGCTTTTATGCATAAAGGGCTACATACTATCAGTGCCACATGAATGCCAAGCAAAAGATTATTTACTGAAATTACTTTCTTTAAAATCATGAACAGAATTAAGGTGTTAAATTTTATTGAGAAAAAAACAGGCCAAATAGACTTGAGAAATTTATCCACAGTCACAAAGTTCTGGACACATCCACAACGACAACACTATCCTAGCATCTAGGTCAAGGGTGTCAAACTCACAGCACACAGGCCGAATCCAGCCCTCCACCTTGTTTTATCCAGCCTAGTGTTTTGTTTCAACCCGGTGGCAGCATCGAGCTCCTTGCCCCTACGCTCCTGCCACCGCGCTGGTCACATGTGCAGCGAGTGTGACCTGCGTTATACTGCAGGAGCAGGAGAACAGCAGGAGCCACGAGTTTGACAACCTTGATCTAGAAATTATTTTCTGCAGTCATTCACATTAGAACTTGAATGCTAGCATTCCCTACTTTCTCCTTCCCAGTTCATTTTCATACCTATAGCACCACTACATATAGACACAATACACCAAAAGCACTTGGATAATGAATTAGAAGTGGACTATACAAATAGTTTAAATATTTTAAAAGCTTATGTCACAGACTGACAATCTAATATTAGTATACATATTCCAGCATGATTTCTTCCAGCTCCTCAGGACACAAGCAATAGATGCTTAAGCAACAGATGAATATATAGTTGTAAACTGCAAATTACGTATCAGAAATTGTTGACAAAGAATGTTGTAAGACCATAACATATCATGCAAAAAAAAAAATCTGTCAAAAACCAGATCAATCAGCTGCTGTTAAACACAAAATATGTTTTGTTTGAACTATCCTGAATTCTGTAAATCTCTCTTTACAGAACAAGAGGTGCTACTCCATTTCTTCTTCTTCTTCTTCTCCACAGCATCTGCTACCAGTCACAGTATCTGCTACCAGTCACCATCATAAAGAGGATCTAGATAGATCAGCTTGCCAACCATGCAGCAACCACAGGCAGCTATTGAACAGGCTCTTTGGGGAAGGGAGAGTCTTTATTCTGTTCACGCAGCACCCTAGCACAAAACACTCATTCTACAGTTGGGTTACCTACACATCAGTGCACTACAGTTCAACTTCTCTACAATACTGTGTTCTAGCTAGTGCTTAGTAAGGCAATACCTACACAAACACACACTTGTCCTCCTTGCAAACTGGTAAAGCACTACTAGCATTGAAAAACTACTTTTTCCACATCATAATACACACATTTCCTGTGTTTGAAGAAGAGCATATTCATTTAATTGTAGAAGACACTAGCACAGAAGATTCCAGCACAGAAGCACTATCAGTTGAAACAGTACTGTGGGAAAAACAAGTCTTTTGTAAAAGACAGATGACAGATCAAAAGTTTTGTCAATGCATATGCATGCAGTCACAGTATGACAATATTTAATTGTAAAGGTAGACACTAAGTTAACAAAGTGTATTCAGCACTAGTGTAGAGTATCCCAGCAGACTGAGTTTTCTAATAACACAACTGGTTAACAGTAAGACTCTCAAGAGCAAGGCGCATAGCCTGGGTGAGTGATGGCGGTGCCACCTCACTCATCTGCGCTTCCATCTGTTTCACAGAAATTTCCAACATCCGGTTTCTCCAGTGCTTTTACCTCTGCCATCTAAAAAGTCTAGATACAGATGTTTCACTGCTGCCATCATGAGTAAACTTGGGAGACACTGGCTGGAAACGCTTTAAGCTTCAACTTATCCTATGTTGCAAACCACTGAACCGTGACTTGGCGCAACTGAAGCATCTCACTTACCTACAAATTGCTTAGCCTTCTGCTGCCTTTTACTCACTATGACAAAAGTACCAATTTTAAAACTAACTGCGAATTAACGCACCCCTCAATTAAAACTGATTTTAACTTTTCAACTCCAAAGTATATTTTTTATATTGATAAATACTACATATGTTGATCTACAACTAAGCCTGCAGAAAGTCTGCAATACCCAACACTTAAGCTGTTGCTTTCAGTATGTAATAAGTTTCCTTATTTATATCATATACCATATTTATATATTTATTATATATTATATTATCAAAATCCTCTGATTTTCAAGGGTTTGTTTCTTAACCCAATATCAGTGGTGCGTTCAATAACTTTTAAAAACTCTACATGGAATTTTTAAATTAGCAAAGTATACAAAAGTCATACAAACTCTTAGCTGTGCCTGTAACTCAAGACAACTTGCAAAACTTGAAACCAATTATCTAAAAGTAGCAATTTTAATAGCAGGTTATATCTCCAAATCCTTCAAGATTTGAGAACTAGTATAGCATATCCTCATTTTCCTTCCCTCAGGATAAAAAAAGAAAAAAGCTTTTTGACCTTAAGAGAGTTGGTTCCTCTAGTGAAAGTGAACACATCATTGAACTAGTTAATTAACAAGTGGCATGACCTGACTCTGCCTTTAAGAAAAGTTGGTGCAGCAGGCAAACAGATTTCAGTTCTTCAGCCAGCAAGCTCTACCAGTATAATTAATGCTCAGACTCCATAGCAGCATCAGTCAATGCGTACTGATAATATGTTGAATAGTTTCACTACTAGAAAAAAAATGTTAATAAGTGACAAAGATAACTAAGTAGAAGACTTACACGTAACACTTGACAAACCAATTTTCATGAGGGAGTTTAGCAAACAAATTTAAATTGGTCTGGAGACCATACCTCTTAAAAAAAATTGAAATCTACAACTCAAATAACAACAGCGGTCTTGCCTAAGTCATCACCTTAGTGCTACCCTTTTCCTTTGTATAGCAGTTGAGTCTTTCTCCTCCCTCTCCCGTGACACAGTTCAGCTCTTTGTCTCCTAGGCAGTCCTTTTGCCATCTCTCACTTTTCATCAATCTCTACACCACCGTTCAGCCCATTCACATTTTCCTTCATCCAGAAGTCAAGAAAACCAGAGTTTGCTCCAGGTTTCCAAGTTTTTATCAGTCTGTTTCTTTCTTCACTGAAAAAGAAAGGTAAGAACATGCTATTCTGTAATGAAAAATTCTCATGCTAGCTTGTATTAGATTGCATACTTAATAATGGTCAGTATTCCCAGATCCAATTATAAAGAAAAGCTCAGCTCTGAAGAACTTCACAGCCTTTAAAGAGAGACGACCCAGAAATTCTCAGAGACACACACAGATGAAAAAAAAAAAATCACCCCACTTCAGGTTGCAAGATTGTATTTGAATATAACCCAGTTTGTCACACACTCTCCACAGTCATCACCTTCTAAATAATTTTGGACAAAAGGACTTCTTTTTTGACCTGCTGCTTCAGCTGCATTAGTAATACTAAGTGTATGTGAACAACTAGCATGATCTGAAAGGATGCCTGAACAACAACTTTCACACCACCACTGTAGTAGAATCTGGCACAGAGAACCATCAATGCAGTATGCTTAGAAAGACATATGCAGTTTTTTTTAGTACTTGCATTAAAGGACAGCTCAGCTTTTACATCAAAAAACCCCTCCCATCTGCATTTTCATGGTGCAGCATGAACAAGACTGCTGTGGCATCTTTAAGAGTCCTGCCCATCCAGCTGTACTCGGCAATTACAACAGTTGTACTATCCACTGCAAAAAAGCCTTGTAACCAGTTTATTTACTAATTCCTGGATATTTATGTTATCCAAATGGAGGAAAAGGAATATTCAAGCTAAGCCTGCGGCAAACAGATCTCCAGATATCATCTATTAAATAAATACTTTTGTCTATAGCAGAAGGATTATCTGTTATTTGCTCCTGAAGCAGTTACAGAAACTGTACCTTCCACAGAAAGCATAACTGAGAAAAATGCCATTGCAGCTAAGGCACATTACACATGAAATTTTTCTCTTTGGATTTTTTAATGAAAATTCAAGAATCTTTAACTGTGAAAAAATGCAGCACTATCTTTTGCTCTTAGGAGAATAGTATCCAGTAGTTGGCAAAAAGTTCTGAAGTTATCTTAGGAATGAAGCACAGAAAAGAGGGAAAAAACCCTGATCACATCAGAGCAATATGCATTCTTACTTACAGCACCATGCACTGTAAAGACACACACGTATTCCTTTATACTTATAGAAAATTAGGTATAAAATGAAAGACTGGACAATCACAGGTCGTGGCTTCTTGTCTCTACCTGCTAAGCATTTCCGGAACCTTACAAATTCCTTAAATCTCCCTTACGAATCACTGAGTTGTCACAGCAATATTAAGTGATAACAAACCAGAAAAGTGCACCAGCCAAGTATTGAAACTACTAAAAAAAATCTCACACACCACACATGACAAGCAGTAAATTTTCTGCTAATGTTTAAGGGGGGGGGATTGTGTCTTGTCTCTGGCTGAGAGCCCCCTTGAACGTTGTTCTTAATTCTGTAGACTAGCCAGCAGGAGTATAAGTGAATGTACTAAGGTAATTATTCTTCTGTGTTACCAAAAGATGAATAAAAATAAGACTTAATCACTCTGAAGCTTACTAACAGAGCTGAATACACTTCAGATCTAGGGAATGGGAGATCCAGCCAGTATTAGCAACAATACCTCAGTTCCCTTCAGTAGCATCCTGGAAATTAGGAAAACATAAACTAAGACACCAGAAAATCTGAGAGAGAACACAATTCGAATAATTCTCGAAGCTCTTTATGTAGGTGTTTAAAATTTCTTTAAAACAGCCTCCAGAAAATGGATGACAAACTATTATGTTCATTTGTTTTCTGCTCGCCTTCTCAATTAAGGTATATTTATTCTAGCCTTTAACTCCTGCAGTTGTTCAACATTTCCAAAAGAGAGCAAAAGGATAACTTGACCTTTAAGTATTACAGAGTGACAGACCTATTACGTGCTTTTCAAGTCATTTTAAACAGCAAACATTAACATAAGTCTAATTATTGTTTTCTTAGCAACAACAGTATTAGGTCTCCCCTGTTTTTCCACAATCCATGTTTTCATATAAAGACTTTTTAGTTGGATTGAGAGGGAGAGAAGCACCAAAACAGGCCTAAGCCTAAGAAATCTACACAGAGAAAGCCTTATACAGCTCATCTACAGGTTCTGGATGAGCACTGATTCCAGCTTGAGTGCTTCTGCTTATCAAGTAATAATGCAAAGCATTGAGCTCAGAAGAATAAAAACTCTTTGTCCAAGTCCATGTACTGCTCAGTGCCCACAACTCTATCTTGCAACTCTGACAGCTGATGCCAGGGATTAGAGGACTGGCATGAAGTATGCTGTATGACACAACGATTAACAAATCAACAGCCACATACAGCACTAGATTGAACACAACTGCTAATTCTTACGCAAGCAAAACAAACTACTTTGTCACTTCCTTGCTCAGAAAACCTGTGAGCACCTATGTCAACACCACCCCTTGGTTCTAGTAGTAGCTTGTACTTTAAATCTAATCCTAACTTATGAAAAAATTAAACCACAATAATTCTGGATCTTCATTTCACTCAGAAATTACATGAATGCTTTACAAAGATCTCAAATCATCTTCTGATCTCCAGGCTACAGCTTTATTCCTGAAAATTCAAAGTGTCCTACTGGATGCCATGAATCAACAAGTCTTCACAGAACTGATGTAAATAAGAACTTTAACAACCAGAAGAGTCCGAATGGTCAGGTTCAGTATCAGCAAGAAGCATGCCACACTCCTCAAAGTTTCTATAGACCTCAAAAGAAAAAAAAATTAGCAAGGGAAAAGCATCCCAAGGCATATATAAGAACACTCACATTCTTTAAAAGGAGTCAGAAAATGATGGAGAGAACTCCACAAATCTCTCTCCTACACAGCTCAAACTGCTCCCCTAAAAAGGCAGCAGGAGCCACACTTTAACTTTTTCTCAAGGTACACTGAGGTTGGCTCTATGAGTAGGAACCTCAGCAGGAAGATATTATCTAGATCCCTTGGCCTAAATTAAAGAAGATAGCAAGTGAGTAAGAAAGAAGTGATAATATGCCCAAAACCCAATTGCTAATCACCACACAAGTCATTCTTGAAAAGGTCAGGAATGGAACAGAGACAGTAAAAGTTAAATTTTAAAAGTATTGAATCACTTAATATTTCAGCACCCAGAGATACAGCGTAAGAGCAATAGCACAACTGCTGCCATTCCTCTGTATAGAAGAGCCCGCAAAAAAACCTGCTGGAGCAATAACTTCTGACAGAGTTTGGAGTTTACTCTATCAGCTGTTTTGCATGATACTATTTAAAATACTCCCATCTGAATCAAGTAATTTACCTTTTAATGACTCTGGTTACATACAGTCAAACCAAGATGAATAGGGTTTTTTTTTTGAAGTGGTAACTCAGCAGCACTTTCTTTTCATGTACGTCACACTTTTTGAATATGCTGTGGTCTAGCACTCACTCATGCAGAGCAGACATAATGCAGAGAACTGCTATACATAACATGAACTTCCAAACTCAAGTCTGATGTGAAAATAAGCCATTACATTTTGTTCAGACAATTCTTGAAACAGGGCTAGGAGAGTTGGGGGTAGGAAATCAAATCGAAACCCTGGTGCAAAGTGCTCCTGACTCAACAGAGGAGCAACAAAGTCAGAATTTTCTCTTTAGGAGCATCAAGCCAAAAGTTAATAAAGTTCTATTTTGAATTGTATTTTCAAGGAAAACACAGGAAAATGTTCGCAAAAGATAGTGACAACCAGCAATCAGTCACAGAACACTGACACTTGAATTGCCATTCCCAGTCATTAAAAGTTACAAAAAATCTTGAATATATTAAGCAGTAGTCTAGAATGGGGATTTCTTGCCTCCATTTATTATAAAACAATGGTAAAAGCTCCAATGTGTTAATATACATGGACTGAAAAATCAGCAAAAAAAAATCAAAAGCCCATCAATAATAAGAATAACAGAACGGCCTCAGTTGGAAGGGACCCACAAGGATGACCAAGTCCAGCTCCTCTCCCTGCACAGGACAACCCCAACATACACACTGTGTGTCTGAGGGCATTGTCCAAATGCTTCTTGAATATTGTCAGGCTTAATAATAACTGCACATTCATTCTTTTTGATAACTTCTTTCAATGCAAGCTCTACTTGGTACAAATGAGGAGTCCAAATTTATAAAATTAAACGTAATTAATACTTGATTGTGACAATTTTGAATCAAACTTCAGTGAGATCAAGTTTAAATCTCTTCACAAGCATTTTATGCAAAAGAGCAATAAATTTTATTTCATGTTTATTTTCAAAGCCATTTTCCTTAAGGAGTTTGACTGGGTTTGTCTCTACAAGTTTAGTTTATAAGTTATTTGCAAATATCCTTTCAGAGTCCAGTTACATGTTGAGTGGGCAGCTGGGGAGGAGCACAATTCTCACCTGCTGAGCCTGTACTTGAGTTTACACAAATGTTTTTGAGCACGTAGATGCAGCAGCAGCTTTTTAACAACAGTTTTATAAGGGTTTTCACATACTTGTCCCTTACTGAAGGGAAATATTTTGCTTAGAAAAGCGTTAAGATGTTTCAGAGAAAATAAGTAGGTTGAATTTCTTTGCCTATCCTTTTACTGGGTTTACAGAATCAGTGGTACACTGGTACTTTCAGCACTGCACATTATTTCAGATTCCAGACAGGTATTAACCATCCAAAGAAGCATCCATTAATAAAGAGAAAGACATCAGATTTTCCAGGTGCGAACAAACACCACAAAGCCTGAGCCTTTTAAGATTTAGCCTGTAATCAAAGCCAATGACCATTCTAGTTAGAGACAGAATTAGCAGGCAGTCAAAACAAAAAGAGAAAAAATATCCAGCTGTTCCTGGAGAGACAAGCCATTCCCCATTCATTAATTTCCTGAGGAAAGTCATAGATCATGATGACCAGAGCAACTTTGTTTTCTCCTTAACTTTCAAAAAGGCTTTAAACAGGGTTCTGCTGAGCTCCGTAAATAAACTAAGCTGCTATCAGAATTGTCTGTCCTCTTATGGATTAAAAATTGATTTAAAAACTTGGGAATAGAAGAAGGAACAAGGGAAGTCAACCACAGCAGCTCTACACAATCCTCTGGTATCACAGACACAAGTCCCTATATATTAACAATGTGAAAAAGAAAGCAAGGAGGAAGCAGACAAAAGTCACTACACCTAAGGACCTGCCATTTAAGACCAGCACAGAAATCTGAACTATCTCATAAGATTCAGAGGTGATAAAATAATTGCTAAATGCCAAATGATGCAACCAAGGAAAAATTACTTCTGAACGAGCACAATGATGCAGCAATCGACCTAATAATTTTAGAGAAAAAGTTCTCCGAGCTGTCAGAAGTACCTCCTCTAACATCAGCTCAGTAGTAAGTCACAGCCAAAAGCCAAACTAAATACAAGGAATTATTAGGGAAAAAAGCACCAATTGTTATTGTAGAAGTCTACAGTGCATCTGCATCCTGTACTCTTAACAACTCTGCTTTCCTCTCACCACATGCAGAAAGAATTAGCAAGTACAGAAGGAATAACAAGAATTATCAAATGTATCATAAGGAAGAGAAGATCCACTAGAAAGAGTACCGTGGGTACACATGCAGAATGGAAGAGGAAAAAGAATATGTATATAATCCCTTTTATATATGTTCTATTATATCATACATAAATACAACACTGTGCCTGGTTAAACCATGAAACTCCTTGCTATGAAAGGTTGCTGATGACAGAATTTAAATGGTTTAAAAATAATCAGACAAGCTGACCAGGGTGGAAAACACAGTGTAAAGCGAGGGGCTCAATACTAAGCAGAAATTGTAATGCCAAGGAAGTAGCTGAGCTAGAAAGTTCCTGAGCTGGAGAAGTCCACAGACTTAGGCACTGCTATGAGAAAGCATCCTAGGAAGTTTAACTATGCTTATCCTGATCTTACAGTATTTCCTAGAGAATCTTCTGCTAGCCACTAACTACAGCTAGATACAGGGCAAGATAATTTTGTTCTGATCTAGTACAGCAGCTCTTGCACATGGTGTTAGTCTAATTCATTACAAAGTTCCACACTTTTAGAAACATAAAAGGAAAGGGAAAATAACCATTAATACACACCACTGAGTTTGAGTGAATTTGGACACTGGATTCCTTCCACATCTTTTCAATTTTGTTTCTTATCCCTAGACCTGACTTTAGCAATTCTAGAGGCATGCTTTTACAATGATTTCAACTTTGCAGAGCAAATAAGAAGCATAAGCAGTTATTTGCCCAGCATCTGCTAAACACAAGAAAGTGAAAGAAACGCATCATACAGAAGAGATGATGAAAGTATAAAGACTTCTATGTTATCCCTTCGTAATTTCATTACAAGCCCTGAAGTTCATTACCAGCAGTTAGCCAGGCAACAGACAGAGAGTGAAATCTTAGGCTCCTTGCAGAAAGACATCAGGAAATTATGAACTGCTGAAAAGTATTCCACAGCTTTCACCAACAAAATCTATAAGAAGCTAAATTAATGTTACAAATCTCTGCATCTGCCAGGTAACCACATCTATACTACATCAGGAGAACCACAGCTGCAAGACTTACTTTCACACTATAGGTACTACCCAAAGGAACCAGAATTCACTGCTGTTTATAGGTGTTTTCAATCACAAGCCTTTAAGAGGAATCATAAGTAAATCTAGGGCAAAAAGCATTTCTGTGTCCAGTGACACCAGGCATTATGATGGAGAACCACTTAGTCACTGTACTGAGATTCTGCCCATAAGCTGTTTCCCAGACTCTAACTACTGATAAAAACTTGAGAAAGACATTAGTTAGATCAAGATTCGTTTTATCTACTCGTAGAGCAAGAGTACAGAGTTGTTTCTACAGTATTACTTGAACAACACTACACACACACAGAAGTACAGCTCAGCTCCATAGCTTCAGCATTCACAGAAGAGACTAACTTACCTACTGTTAATATCACTTCGAACAAGTTGTTTGCAACCACACTACTTTGGTTGGTTTACTTGTTATTGTAAACATAACTTTGTTTCTTGACACAGAAATATCTCAAGTAACCACATCCAAGCACCTCAGACCTCCTAACGCACTACAATTTAATACATAATCTGTAGTGGCAGCCACAACTAAAATCTTAACTATTTTAAGAAAAAAAGAAGTGACACATCTACAGTCAGAAGATTACATGGCCTTATATTACACGTTAGAACAACTCTTGCAATGTTTTTGACACTGGTGCTGTCCCTTCTCATTAACAAATGGCTTTCAACAGCAGAGAGAGTACAGTATTAATCTGAACAATGACTGAAGTCAATTCTGAAAAACAGTAGCATAAAAATACATGGAGTTCAGAGCTGCAAAGAATTACAGGTACAGTTACTTGCAAAATGCAACGGGAAAAACAAGAGAGGCTACATAAGCCCAGCTTGAGCAGCCTCCGGGAAGGTCCCTATTTATCACCTGGTAGCTAACCCTTATCACATCAAGACTCCCACTAGGTGGAGAAAGATCATTCTCTAACATTTTCTGCTTTATCCTTTCAGCTGGACAACATAATCAGGAATTTCAATCCATGCATTTTCACTTTGCCTTGGATAAGGTTATCTGGGAAGAAAATTAGTTAATCATGTATTTGTTCTGATTAAGAGTGCAAGCCTACTTCTGTCAATAGTTTAGGGCTGGATTTTACAGTAACGCTACCATTACAATAAAGTAAACTGCAGCCAAGTTACAAGGGCCTGTATCCCAGTGACCTCTCTGGTTAACTGCCAGAGTAAGTCTGTCCTCACTGTATTCTGTCATCATAAGCATAAAAGAGAGGAAGTAGGCTTCCACGGATTAAAACAGACTGTCCAAATCTTTAGGATCCATGATGGACTAAAAAGCCATGAAAAAGACCCTATAGGAGTTCTGCTGTAATGGGAAGGATGCCAGATGCACATAGTACATCCTACTGCCAGCATTAGTAGGCATAAAGAATCATCACATGCAGCCTGAGCAGGTTCAGAGAAAGAGTGGATTTTCCCAGCACGGGCAAGCACCCCAAGAGGTCAGTATCACAATGAAGAAATTATTTACTACTTCTGGTATGGATCAAACATACAATAAGAACAATCAGGAATCAGAGGTAAATCTCTAGAAAGACATTCACACAGCCAGCACACAAGCATCTCATCATCTTCACAAATCTGGTCATACCACAGGAAACTGAGGAAAGTCTAAATCAGTTCCTTGGGAAGAAAAAACACCATCACTGTCCAGAGCCACGACTCTGAGAACTAATTCAACACGTTCCAAAACTTTTAATTTACAAGAAAATCCTGCAGAGAAGTATGACAGAATATCTCCAAGAAGGGAAGTGAGTATACAAAAATATTGTTCCAACATTTAAGAGGCTGCAGTTAGCTAAACCGCAGCTTGCATCAAGATGAGGTCTTTTCTTTGCCTTCCCACAGCACACCTATACTGTGAAACAGTAACACTAAACCTTGCAAGGCAGGCATATTACCCGGAGCTATAGTCTGTTTGCACAGTTTGTTCTACAGAAAAATCAGTCACTTTTAAACAAGCTCCAATGTGTTCAACCATTGCATTAGACATAAAGGAGACACCATACATTATGTCCAAAGATTCCATCTTGCAGACAGGGAATTCAGAGGGCTGGTGCTAACAGTCCACCCGACAAAACACAATGGGTTTTCCTTGTGCAAAGGAGGAAAAAACACTTGCTTGTAAAGAGAACATACTCTCTGTGGTCAATGAATGACTAGGCTACTATTGAAGCAATTAACATTTGAAACTACAACAGAAACCTCATATCTCTGTCAGGTGTCACGGCCTCAGTCAACTTCCAGACTAGATCAGCAACTATGTACCATTCCTGGAAAATCAGTAACTCGTTTCTTAAGTCTATTTACATCAATCTCTAACACAATTAGGAGGTTGAATGTTTACATCTCAGTAAAATGTGAATGCACTCAAAAAATATTTCTCACCGTTCCACAAATGAAGTTGAATGAGTTTGCCTTATAGCCTGCCCTAGAAATTGAGATCCTTGCCTTTGCAAAAGGTAGTTTACTGCATTAAAGTTTCACATCATCCAAGCCAGTATGATTAAAGATAATGGAAGCATCAAAGAAGCAGGGAAAAAAACAAACAAAAACCAAACATCGATCCACCAACCAAAAACCTAGTATGCCATCATAACTCCTCTGAAAAGCTACCTCTCCCTCTGAAAATCCTTGGTTTGATGACCACTACTTTTTCACCCTATGGGAAGAAACACAGATGACTTCCACTAGTAATAGTTCAAGGGTTTTCTGTTTGGGGCTAGAGATGTTAGTGTCTCAAATTAGGAAAGGAATTTTGGACTGTACCCATATATTGGCTCTGAGCTTCTCCATTCTCAGAGGCAACTAAAAAGTTTTGTTTATTGTGAGCTGTTCTAGTGCCAGACTCTGTCTGAATGGCCAGCACAGTGATAATCACCAAAGACCTCAGTGCAAAACAGTGCCAGAAGCATCACAGTCCTCTCTAGATAAAAATTCAGGAACAGAGATTCTAGAGAAGTCTCAAAGTAGTAGGTCTAGAAGATTAAACGCAGGTAGAACATCTTAGTTTTTTTATCATTACAGCAATCCACGTAAGCCTTTGAGAAGAGGGCTCCTTTCTCTTCCAAGACACTAGCCACAGGAGAAAAGCATCTACAGGCTCAGGGAGGCTCTACAAGCATTCCTTCCAGGGAAGTTGAACCTCTACAAAAATTATCAAAGCAGTCCATCAAGAAATAAAGTAACAAGCTGCAGGGTCTTCCTAAAAAAAAAAAATTTATCAGATGCTTTATTCTGAAAGTCATTAGCACCAAACAGCAATCTGGATGAGAAATATATTCCAAAAAAGCTTCACACTAGAAAAGCAGCCACATAATCTATCACACACATCTGAACAGTGATTCCTGAATTCAGACGAGAAAGAACCAAGAAGTGGTTGCACCCTTACTTTCTCTTATTCTTTTAGCGGTCTAGGCCAAGTACAGCAGCTCCTCAGGACAGAGCTGTTCAGTACGCCCAGCCTCAAACACAAGACCCCTGAGAAAAGAATCCAGCCAGCATCAGAAGAACATAATTTTCCCTTGCTATAATCACATATTCAAGATGTGTTGTTATTGACTATTGCTCCTCAGTACTCAGAGCTCAATTGTTTACAAGTACTCCTTTGACAACGTCATTCTTTTTTCTTTAGGACATTCCACTTAGTAAGCTTCATGATATTTGAGTCTTGGGCGTAACTACAGTGTTACTCCCAGAGATCCTAAAACTGATTCTCAAAAAAACCCTGACACTTCTAGTTCAGAGAAAATCATTTGGAAATCCAATTTTAAATGGGAAATTGCCTAGCATACATGGCTATTATAAACAGCCGCACACCCCTGTTAATCAAGGTATTTGGAATATTAATATGCAAATAAACCTAAATCAGCTCAGCACTTGCATATAATAAGAAAATAATCCATTCAGTTGTTTTAGCGTTCAGAATTTCTAGGGTTTCGGCATCAAAGGCCCAGTAATAATGAACCAGAATGAAATATATATGTGCACTTTCTACATTTATGCTTACTACGTGGAGTAACTACAGGAGAGACAGCAGTAGCTAGTATCTGACATGCTACATTGGCTTTAGGAGAACAGTTAAACACGAAGCTTAACTTGATGAGAAAAAGTCTTCCAATGTTAATCTTGAAACCATAGATATTCCATTTGAAATCTGTGTGCAGAATTAAGAAAATAAAACAATGGGTCATGTCGCACTGCCACATTCGTGTGGGTTAGCAAGTGATTATGAACCTACAATAGAAACTTTACAGTGTGGTTTAGTCTTCATGTGCAAGGTGCTGAATAGTAATTAAGTGTTTTAAAGAGCAACCATAAAACACTTATTAGTGTTCCTACAGAGTGGAGTGGTTTTGCTGTCTCCAATAGAAATGCCCACTTCCAAAATAATGCTAAGTCACCATACCAAAGACTTACTCTCTGGGTTTTAAAAGATTATTTCTCAATATTCATCTAGTAAACAGCATAATTATAGAAGCATTTTTCCTGGAGACTTGGAGAGGGAGTGGGTTATCGTACCAGTATTATTCAGGGACATGGCACCCAGGTTACCCGCTTCCTGACATGTGCTGTAGCCATATCACAGGTAACAGACTACACACTCTTTAATATCCATTTGCATAAGGTCCAGATCCATAAAGGAATGAAGAGGATGTAAAATAATTTGTACAGCCCATAACACCACATACAGTAAGTACCTTTACTCCTCTGACTTGATAAAATAACAGATTTTATGTGCTTTTTGAGAATGGACATTTATCTTTGAAAAGCAGGTTAGTGTTTTCCCCTAAGCTACTGTAACAGAAAAGGCTTGTGATCAGTACTGTGCATATGGACAGGTAAATCAGATGTTATCAAGAGTTTTACTTGATAACATAATGCACATATAAAGACACAGTCAGTTCAGATTGCCCATAAAGCGCTAACATGACAATAGTTAGCTAACGATGAACAGTCAGTGTGAATAAATGGTACTTTGCTTGCGTGGATTTTCTCCTTCCCCCAACCCCTGTGGTTTTTTTCCATTCTGTTTATTGAAACTTGGTTGTGTATGCCTATCTCGACTACATCACCGTTCCAAATTTATGCTAGAACATCATTCAAATTAATTCCCAGCTCTCATACAAACATCAAACTTTTAGAAACAGATGAAGCATTCCTGCTGCTGCAGGAACAGCCACAACTCAATTCCCAGACCCTCTGGAAGGAAATCCTCATTGGGTGGAGTAGGTAGTGCAGAGAAAGCCAAACTCGGAGAGTAACAGAATAGCAACATCCTCTCCTAGAAGGAAGAAAGTCTGGTGATGTCGTCAGCAGCAGGGATGTGCTTCCCACTACCCCAGTCCTTACAGTTTACGGAAGCTACAAGGTTAGCTGCCTTGTCTGCTATGCAAGAGCTTCAAACTGCCCACATGCTGAATTCACATCACTTCTCATCCACAAAGAGTCCAAAGGTAAAGTATTACTTCCCAGTAATTCTCTTGTAATGAAAACTCCAGTCTAGTTCTTCAATATTCATATGAAAACAGTTTCAATGAAAGCCTGAAAACTGTTCTAAACACTTTTCAAGGGACATTCATAGCCACAGGGTTTTTTTAATTCCTTGAGATGCATGGCTATGCATAAGACAGACTGCTACGGCACACAGAATATTCTCTCCAGATTAAGATCATAGGCAACATACAAAATAGCGCAAGGTATCACTACTCAGAATTCAGGTTTTCAACTTGAAGTTGCAAGTCACTTCGTTACATCTGAATGCAGGAGTATCAATGTCAAACAGAGAGCATGTGCCCACAGCAGCTTTTCTTAAACAGCAGGACACAAATCAAGGATGACCACAAGAGAAGATGACAGCAAGCACAGAGGGTAAGAAAACTTGTCTTGCTCCTAACGCTGCAAACCTCTGAAGAATCCTGAGGCTGCCAAAGACAGAGAAGCCACATCCTTGTGCCTCAAATATACTCCTGTATTCAGCCTATTCCAAAGCAGCCCCAAGGTTTGAAGGCTTAGGTAGTATCTTTGATTAGACCAACACATGTAATGAACTGGTATACTGGTCTAACACAAGATATTATCCCTGCATCCCTGACCTTGCACAGTTGGACAGGATGACAAACTCTGAAGATTCCAAAATTCAGTAATTATTGACTGATATAAGTAATAAATAGGCTCTTTAACAGATTCAGCACTCCATCTCAAAGTTTTGACGTCCCAAATATTCACCACAATTAAAAAAGAAGTTTGTCAAATTAATTTAAAAATTGTTCTTAGGGTGTGCATAAGAAATAGAATTAATAGTCATTTACCTTGCTATTTTCAGTGAACAGCAATAGGAGAAGTGTGGTCATTATGTAAGTAAATTGATTAAGATCAACTGCAGCAGGATACCACCAGCTATGCTTGGGGGTGGGAAAAGTAGAAGAGGTCTTTCAAGATACTTTTCAAACAAACCACATCATAGGTTACCCGGTATATCAAAATCTTTTCAGACAACATAAAAAGGAGAAAAAGAGAGTCTTCAGCATACTATATATGAGCAGTAAAATAAGGATCTTGCATCATTTAAAAAAGTGTGCATCCGAAAAATCCCTTAAGTATCTACTACAGTCATCACACAGTGTCCGTAACAGACAGCATCATGGCTCCTGAACATCCCAACTACATTTGCTTCCTACCTAAACATGTTTACAAATCTTGCATTTAGTCTTTTCTCACACTTCAACACAAATTTGAGGTATTGGTGACAAAAACCATTACATATGGCTATGTAATTAATGCCAAGTATTTTAAGCAAAACTGAAGCCACACACTGCTAGAATTCGTTATCACAACATACTTTGCACAGAAAAAAAATATATTAACCAACACAAGCTTAAAATGAAAAAAAAAACTTAGGAGTTTACTGCTCTCCACAAAACACAGGGTCTATTCAAATTTTTTCAGCCTTTAAAAGGCATTTTGTCTTTCAGAATGGTTCTCATACTAATTTTATATAAAAGGACTATGATACAGAATTGCTTTTACAGTATAAGTAGCTTTCCCCCATACCCTTAAAAAAAATCTTAAGATAAATGTTACACTTGCGTTTTTAGATGGAGAAAGGCAATATTATAGAAATTTTATTTTCAGTATATCTAACAACAGTCAAAGTACCAGACGTAATTCACTGATAAATTATACAGGAGGAAAATGGCAAAGATGCTGTTACGCGCAACATTTCCAAGTAAAATTGTGAAGAGCCTGCCCATCATCTCTGCTCTCCTTAAACAGAACGTTGTTTGCAGAGCACTACTTATCCAGTAATCATTGAATATTTTAGAACTCTGACCTTTTAGCTGGCATCTAGATCTAATTCAGGGTTAGTGGTGACCATGACATGTAAACTACTTATACCCGTCAGCTAAAGTCCAGGTCTCAAGTGCCCAGTTGCCCAGTATCTCAGTTTACCCATATCACACTAAGTTACCAGTTGTAGGGAGAAGTCCAAAAAAAGGTCAATCTGAAGAGTGAACTACCTTCTCATTCTTCTAGGCCAGAACTAAGGCACACTCTTACAATTATTTATATTACTCCTGCTAAAGCTGTTGGACCGACACAGTGCTGAAGAGTATTACTGGACACAATAAGTTCTCTCTTTCTTTACAGTATTCTACAAAAGTATCAGATAGTTTATAAAGACTTATATTAGTCAATCCATCTGTAATTAGTTTTAGTTCCCAAGTGCCATTAAACCACCATCAGTCTTAGAATACAAGAGTCAAAAGCATGAGAAATATTGCCCAGTGTTCCGTTTTTAGAGGAAATATAATACTAAGGCACTGAAAAATTGTCTCTACATCAGCTTTCACCTACATCAACTTGACAAAGGGTTAGTTTAAAAACACTTATGTAATTACACGAACAAAACTCCCAAGCTTGAAAAAGAATACCTGCAAAATACAAAATAACTGGTGTAAAGGACACTATTCATAGGCACAGTGTGAAGATGAAGAAAATAATTTTTGGGTGCTAGAATCAGATCTCCTTCATTGCCTGCATTCTCCCAGGGGTCACTGTGGAAGCTGTGAGGCACCATAACCATGTTCAACACTTAATTTTATCTTTCATTTGGGACTCTATTCACAAATGTGCTGATCACTATGAAGCCACCTGAAGCTGCTTTAGGCAGAAAATTAAGATGAAGTTCTGCCATAAGACAAATTATAGCATACTTGCAGTTACAAATTGTAGAAATTATTCTGGATTATCAATTTTAAAAATTGTGCTTTTTAGCAAGAAGCAAAGTCTATTCCTCCTGCTTTTTGCAGAGACACAACTACAGGAATGAGCATTTAGACACACACAGCACTGTTAATATTCCTGAGACTTTGAACAGAAGAATCTAGCCTGAAGCACAAATGAAAAGAAAAACCTTACAGAAAAAAAAGAGAGAGGAAGAAGAAAAAAAAATCACAAAAACCTCACCACATACAAACCCCATCCCAACTTCAATATTAAACCACTTTTATTCCAAGACATTCTCAGAGCTCCTGCTACTGTGGAAGGGCAGCGCCTGCACCTGCAGTACCATGGACAGGGTATGGAGAAGTTCACTGCTGAGAACTTCATCACCAAAATTTAAGCAACCAGCTCAAACTTTCAGAAAACAAACAAAACCCCTTCGACAAGAGATTCAGTGACCTTCTGTATTATATCTATAAGATTCAATGTTTACATCAAGGAGTACCTTTAAGTTTAAAACCCTCTTATATTTCCACTGACACTACACTATCTAGATCAGGGGCGTCAAACTCATGGTCCCCTGGCTGAATCCAGTCTTCCACCTCATTTCATCCAGCCTTGTATCTTGTTTCTACCCAGCAGCAGTGCCAAGTTCCTTGCCACTACACTCCTGCCAGCTCACTGGTCATGTGTGCAACGTGTTTGACAAGTATTATGCTGTAGGAGCAGGAGAACAGCAGGAACCGTGAGTTTGACACCCTTGATCTAGATTAAAGCTTTTTACTACAAGCCCATTACTGATAACTTACTTTCATACTCCCAAATGTATATTCATGAAGTTGAGGATTTTTACAGTTTGTTTTTTTTTTTGCTACAGAATCATTGAATAATTCCATTTGGAGAGGATTTCTAGTGTTCTATACTCAACTTCCTGCTCAAAGCAAGGTCAGCAAGATCAGTCTAGATTACTCAGGGCTTTATCCAGTTGGGCACCAAAACATCCAAGGACGGACACTACAGAACCTACTTCACCTGTCCAATGGCTGTCCGACTCCATGGTGAAAGATGTTCTTCTTCAATGTAGTTATTTTAATGCATGCCTGGCTTCTCTTACCTGCTTTCCACACCCTGCTATAAGGAACCTGGCTCAGTATTCTCAATAGCCTGACCATGGGTACTAGAAGGTTACAATTAGTTCCCCCGACTTCCCAAAGCCTTCTCTTCTGCAGGCTGAAGACATTTGCTTAATAAACTCTTACTTCTCATATGCATCTACTAGACTTAAAGTTTTTATTCAGAGTGGCTTTTCATCTTCACCCTTGCACTTCACCAGATACACCAGCAGGAGCTAAGAACTCATAATAAATCCTGTTCTAGTGCAAGCTGAAATTAGCTGTACAATGCCTTTCTAGGCTCACTATAATGCCTCTCTAGGACATACCTCAATTATAAAGAGAGAGAGCATCTCCTGTTCAGCCTATAGCTCTGTTTCTAAACTAGAATTAGAGTTACGGAAGAATTTCTAAAAAAATCCCACATAGTTGAATGACAGTTCTGCTGAGCAAAGCAGAAGTTTTACTTGCATACACTTGGATACAAATGAAGAAGCTCAGAACCAAAGAGGAAAAAAAAGCACTCGAAGTATGTAGATCAGAAATACATCAGGAAGGAGAATAATAGTACATTACTAAGGCTGCTGTCTAAACCTTTAAGTTCTTATTAAAAAAAAGTGAAAGAAACATGGCCAAAGCAGCCACTAGCACCCCAGTGTCTGAAGCAAGTTTCTGATTAAGTAAAGTGCCCTACTGGCAATTATAAGTAAAAGTTCCTATGTCAGTTTTCCAAATCCTCCACCCAGTTCTATGATGTTACTTATCAAGATAATGGCAAGATAATTCAGGACAGTATCAGCTCTTCAGACATAAACACTCTTTGGTGAGGCAAGTAACATCAGGAGTTGTTAACTTCTGGAAAATCCCTGTCATGACTAGTTAATCGACGAATCCCAGAGCCAGGAGGGGAAGGAGTGAAGGAGAAGAGTTGTATGCAAAGATTTACTTTAGACTTCCCAGCAATAACTGAGATGTGTGCCAGCCCTTTTCTCTCAAGGAAAAGCAGAGGGAGGGGTGGGTAGGGGGCGTGCACTACACATACTGGAAGAAGTAGTAATGCTTCCTTTACAGAAAAAAGGAATCTTCTCTACAGACCTCCATGCCTCTGGAAAACTCACGTCCTTTCTTCCATTACTAGTGGAAGGGGATAAAAAATATCAGAGAAAGGTCTGTAGTCCTCATCCAGCCTCTTTTTTTAAAAAAAAATTCATACAAATAACCTGTTGCGCAGGCTGAAAAAAAAACCAACTTATTTGTAACCCTTGAGAAGCTACCAAGCATCAAGCAGCAGGAAGACTACTTGGTCAGCCTCCTCAACCTCATCCTAATACTTAGGAAATAGCACAGTCACTGCCTTAGACTCACTTCCAGCCATTCATACTCTTAATACCTTTACAGCCACAAGAGAGAAAAAGAAAGCAAACTTGACTTTTGTAAAAAGTGACAGTGCCTGCCTCGCTTCAGAGGGGCTGCCAAGTCAGCTTAAGCTACAGGCAAGTGAACACTTTTAACAGTTCGGAAACAGAAAAACTAACTGGGCCCCCCAGCATAAGACAGATGTGGATGTGTTAGAGCAAGTCCAGAGGAAGGCCACAAAGATGACCCGGGTGCTGCAGCACCTCCCCTATGAGGAAAGGCTGAGAGAGTTGGGGTTGTTCAGCCTGGAGAAGAGAAGGCTCCAAGGAGACCTTAGAGCAGCCTTCCAGTACTTATAGGGAGCCTATAGGAAAGATCAGAAGGGGCTCCTTATCAGGGAGTGCAGTAATAGGATGAGGGGTAATATTTTTAAACTGAAAGAGGGGAAGATTAGATATTAGGAAGAAATTCTTTACTGTCAGGGTTGTAACACTAGAACAGGTTGTCCAGGGAAGTCATGGATGCCCCATCCATGGAGAAGTTTAAGGTCAGGCTGGATGGGGCTTTGAGCAACCTCTTCTTGTGAAAGGTGTCCCACGGCAGAGAGGTCGAAAATGGATGATCTTTACCATCCTTTCCAGCTAATCTGCGATCCTATCAATTCGTCTATACTTTCCATTTTAAACCTAAGGCAATACAGCAATTCATTAGAGCTTAAAGGCATTTAGGCAGTGCTTAAGGCAGAAAGCCAAAATACTAGAAACTGTAGAATCAAGGCCTTAAACATTTAAGTAGCAAACTTCACCCAATGGAATGGAACTACTGACTACAAAGAAATTACAGAACATACTGGAACCAGAGAATCAAGCCTACATTTGAAATATTAGGTGTAAAAATTTAAGTTTTAATAAAACAACTCCCCAGCATAAAGACAGCCATTGCACAATATAACAGTCTTAGTCACACTAAATCACACATTGGGATTACTGTTGGCTTCTAAAGAGAATACTTAGAATTCTACTTTCTGCGGAAAAAGAACAAAAAACTCAACCAAAAAAGCCTACCACCTCACAAATGTAGAACTGGAAAACAAAACAAAAAACGCTTAATATCTCCCCCATGCTCACTTTTTTCTGGTTGTACTTCAAAATCTTAGACATCATGAACACGCAGCTTGGACAAGATGGAGAACTGGGAACTGCAGGGTGAAACTCACTTCAAAAGTAGTCACTCCATTCCCAACCTTTCCACTACTTCAGCATACCCTGTCATTTTCTATCCAATATACCTTTAAGAAGGTAAAAGATTACACTTAATGCATCATTCTTTAGGCAAGAGGATTGCCATCGTAAAAATCAGTACAAAGCAGAGCTTAGATCTACAAGCCTAAAGTATTTCAGGCAACAATCCTCAGAACTTACTGATTATAGTTCACTTTTATCAGAAGGAAACAAGGATAAGAAATTCTAAAATCTATGCAAATGAAGATAAATATGGAAACTACAATCACAAGACTGTCCCAAGTGTAAAAGTGACATTACAAGGAACTGAACTCCATTCCTTTGGGGCAGAAATCAGGAAGGATCTTAAATTATTCAAAAGTTGATATTTATTATATGTAAACACATGAGTTCAAAGACTCCAGATAGAAATTCTACATCACTGCCTTCAAGTGAAGGTTATGTTGCCCCTATGGGATAAAAAAATAGAAAGTTTTAAGGATTCATAAATTAACAACAACAAGGTATAATCACTTACACGTACTTGAGTCTAAAACCAGTCAAAATAAGTTGCAGCACTAATGCAGACATCCATTTTGTATTTGCAAGAAAATTGAGTTTTATTTCAAAAAGCAAACCAGAATTCAAACGCTTAACCTAGAAGCACAGGAAAACCTCAGAGGATGGAAGCAACTTTATAGATTCACTCCACATACTTGCTAGAAATCAAGAAAGTTAGCTGTTTTGTGCAATATTCACTCACATCATAAATCCCAATTCCCACATATGTGGTACACAAGCTACAATCTTCTGCTTCTACTTTTCAGACAAATACATACTTGTTACTAAACAAAGTTGAGAAAGATCAGGACCCACATTCAGGGAAGTACCTTTAGCTTTATGGGAAGTAGAATGTATAACTGCTAGAAGGTAACTTACATGTCGTAGTAAAATTCTAGAGACAGTTCAAAAACAACACAACTGTCTTAAAAGAAAAAAAAGCAAAAAGGAAACTGAGAGCATTAACAAGTATTCTGGGGAAATAAGTTTTCCAGGTCATTTTCTAAAAAGGCTGGAAAGAAAGGGAAAACTAATTTAGCAGCCTAAAATGAAGCTACCTCATAAAACACTCAAAAGCAGAGAGCATCAGTTACTCAAACTTAAGCAGGATGCATATTACTGTTTTTAGATAAACTCCTTCTACTGCTACCTCAACTATATGAAGCTGCTTTAACTCAGGCAGGTGAAACTAAGGAGTCATTTAATATGCACAAAGCACTGAATAAATTCCAAACAAATAATCTGTCAGACTATGACAACACATGCTACAAAAAGCACAGAAATTCAAGTTGACTGCAAGTGCACTTTCCCAGCATATCCTTTAATTACTGTGACTTTTTAGTAATAACAAACAGTTTTGAGTTTTTATCGATCAAGAGCAGCTGAATGCAGTTCCTTCAGAGAAGCCTAAGCCCATGTGAGACAAACTAACCAGAACCCATACAAAATTCAAATAACTGTTTTAAGAGAATGAAGAACTGGCTGTTAGATTTAAGTTTATTTAAAACAAAAAAAAAGAAAAAAAGAAAAAATTAAGGAGGTCTCAGAAACATTTATGCTTATGTCAGCTCGGCTGGGAGGAATGCTCTGTAATACCTGACTATATATTTATTTAGTAAAAAAAAAAAAGATAACTGCACTGAGTCCATCTCCTTTCTTGTACTTTCATATACTGGGGTCTTTCCCGAGCCCACTATAAGTCTTAGGAAAAAAAAAGATAACGTCAAAAGATGCTGCATAGCACCTCTATGGAAGTTACCTTCCCCACACTCCCAGAGATGGCACACACTGAATACAGCAGAAACAGCAGCTGGTTGCTATTCTCAACCAGCAAGTGGCTCATTTAGTAAGCATGGATGACTGCAGCACTGCAAGTGCCAAAAGGAACCTGCCCCTCTCACCTCATCCCATCAAATCACATTTGTTTGAAAACAAATTTTGCTTCACCTCTACTCAAGTTTAACACACATATATACATGCAAAGGATTTAAAAAGACACATGGTAACTGGTATTAATTATCAGTAGAGACAGAATAAGCATTATACTTCTAAGTACCTGTCTTCCGATTCTTCATTTTAATTGCACTTGATATAACTAAGCCCAAAAAATCAAACTCATGCCACTCACTGCAGGCTTTCTTATAAAGATGGCTGTGTGGTGTATTCTTTCTGGCCACCAAAGTACAAAGCAGTTAGCCAGTTTCCCAGAAAAAGATACTGTTGTCTACAGAACCAATTCGAAGCAGTTCCTGATGAAGGTACGGTGTTTTTCTAACACTGTCAGAGTCATACGGTTACACAACATAGCTGGTTCTTACCAAGTTTCACTGTGCTATGTATTTATACAGTAGTAACAAGAGCAAGAGTTCTCATACCAAGTATGACACTGCCCCACCCCCAGGGAATCACAGGCCTCAAGGTTAAATCGGAATGAGACCACAAACAAAAGAATTTAGAAATTAATGGCTCTAAATGGGCTCAATTAGAGCAGGAAGCCACTACACTGGTGAAAACAGGAGATGGACCTACCTTGGAGCATGCTTACAATTATAATATTCAAGACAAAAATAAAACTGTAATCCAGCCAGAAGATGACGCTACCCATGTGCAGAAGACAGCTTGATGAGTATAAGAGCTGATATTTCCTTAAATTCCCCAGCTGTTCTTCCATATTTTCAACATGTACTAACAGTTATGTAAAAGAAAACCAGTGATCATAGTTCCAAAGCTGATGTTCCAAAACGAGTTTGCCACTAACTGTGAAACCACAACATTAATATATGTTAACTATATGCTTTACTAAATGAAAGTATTAGCAAAGCAGCATTCAAGGATGGGAAGAAGCTGTAATTTCTCAAACATGGTTCCTCAGTTATAACTTCCTTGACGCTTAACCCAGGATGAAGTTTCGTAAAATGAAAGCTTAGGAAAAGAGATGCAACACGCTAAATAACCAACAGAAACACAGACAGGCAGGCTCCTTCAGAGAAGCAGCAGTTATATGATAGATAGCAGTAAGATTAAGTCACTAGACAAATTGGATTAATGCTACTTGGCCTCTCTCATTCAGACCAGTGCTTTTAACGTAAGCCCAGCAGTTTAGGGGGCCCATACATTTCATACCAACCAACTGGGGGAAACGCATTCAAATTAATTATTGTCAAACTGACCTATAAACACCAATTTTGACCTTGCAAGTTTTGGCCTTTCATTTTATGCTCCTTTAGGAGCTCTCAGAGGACACTTTTTATGAATGAAACACTGAACGCTAATTCCAGATTTCATTCAGTAAAAAAAGGAAGACGTTTTCATGTAATGAAGCAGTAGCTATTCAAAGAGGGAATAGTTTCTATTCTTGCAACGTCCAACACCCCAAGGTAACTTCTACAGATCATAGAGAAGCTTTGGGTCTTTCACTGACAGGCACAACAGCTACATATAATCATCTTCATTCATTATATTTGGAGAGAAGGTAAAAAAAAAGTGGTAGTTGAACAATTTCTTGACACATCTAGTGATTATTGCTATGTACTTCTTTCTCCTCTCTCAATTTCACATCTGTCTGGCAAAATGTAAACTCTGAACACCAGCCACCTCATGATTACCTATGTGGGACACTGTCTTCAACAAAACTTCTGTCACTTAAAATTCCTCAGGTAATTCCAAAGCACATACGAATATAACGGAACTACTTCCTCCCATTCTTGCACTCAAATTCTGCTAAATTATTTTGAAATGTTGTTACTGTAACAAGTAATAGGAGATAGGTTTAGAAATAATAAAATTACTCTACATGCAAGTACAGCATGTCACACTTGAGTAGTCTTAGCCCATGGATCTTGCAATTCAAAATTAATATACACCATTCAAACAGGATTCACATAAATCCACACTGGTGATAGAAACTTTAAACCAAAACAAAACACGCAGCCTGCTTTCAAAATAAATCTCATCTGTTGAATCCAGTGCTTCTGAAACAATTTGCCCAGCTTCTTACTTTTCCACTGCACTGAGCCAAAACTGACAGCAAGTCTTCCTATGCAGCGTATTTTGTCCTACAATGAGCAAGACTGCTACCTTTTTTTAGTTACTACTTTTCTGTCTCAAACCTTACGTGGAAGAAGCCACTTAAGAACACCCACACTGCAAAAAGTAAACATCCCTTCTGTTAAGGCAAGGAAGCTATTCAAACTCAATAGTCCAAAACATGACTAGGTTGCAGTCCACCACAAACAAGGTCTAAAAATGCACCGAAGTAAAACCAGAGACGAAACACTACTTGTAAAACATAGTACACTTACTCCCATCGCATTTTTGGTCATTCCTACAAAGCTCTTGTGAGTCTGTTCAGAATTTGAAGAATCCACTAGAAGTAGTTTTAAGTCAAGAAAGGGAAGTGTGCTGTCATTTTTACAGTTTCTTTATCTACTTAATATTTTTAAAAGGAAAAAAACACCCACAAATACACCACCCCAAATTCCTAGTGCAAATAAGTAATACTTGCAATCAAATAGAAGATATTGCAATGTTACTTTCCAGCAACCAAGGACTGCTAAAGTGTGACAAGTAAAACAAGCAAAGCCCAGAAGGGGACAGTCCAAGGAACTACACTGCAACAAGGGACCCTCCATCTCACAACTAAAACATGCAGAAATACAGTTACTTTATGGCAGATACCACAGTCAATTGAAGCCTGATTCATATTAGGCATCTACTCTTCTGGAGAAGGCAGCAGGATAGCAGAAACTGATGCTGGGATCACAGTATGTTAGAAAGACACTCAGACAGCTGTTTTCCCTTCTTCCCTTGCAGGAAAATAGAACCTGATAACAAACAGCACTGCCCAGGGGCACAAGCCTCAGCCAAGAGCGGAACTCCCTCTCCACCAAGTTCAGTAGCATGTTTGCTTGATCTCTACATTCACCTTTATTTTTAACTGAGTGACTAAAGTTAAAAAAAATAAATCCCCCTTTTGCTGACCCCACTCCACCCTTCCCCAGTTTGAAAACCGGCAACAGATAAAGTACCTAATAAAAAAATTTAAAATGATAGATCAATCATTATGGAATTAAAAAATAACACTAACAGATTCTGCTGCGGAATAAAAACATAGTACATAGCTTTCAGAGTACACAGAAAGGGCCAAGAAGGAGTGTTGTTCTCTCAGCCTGTACTCTCCTGATGGTTTTGGATGCAGTTGCCCTCAAATTGCTAAAGCATGTGCATAAGATAGTTTATGAATGCATTGTTTTGTACACGTGTTCACAAAACTCCTTTAAATTCCATTTAAATGATAGACTCATCCAAAAACTACCTTGGAGTCGTCATGCTCTCAGAAGAGTCAATGAAAAGGAAAAGAAACAAACCCACACCACTAAACCTACTTCTTAGTACTATGTGGACATCGCTAGTTTAAACACTAATTCTTTTGTTTAAGCTGGTGTTGTCAGCCTAATAACAAACTAGCCAGAAGTCACGAACATGTATTCTGAATGTTCACTAATTTTGTAAAATCTTTTGTACAATTCCAAAGTAAGAAAATTATCAGAATTTCCTTTTCAAACTTGCACAAGAAAAATGCCATCTGACAAAATCAAGCATATCATGAAAGTTTCTGGTACGACATAACAAAACCCAGTTTGATGCAAACATGCACCTAAGTGACCCAAACAGTTTAATGCAGAAATGCATACATGCTTTTACTTGCAGAGGTTAAAGTCATATTTTCTGCTAGATACTTGTATTGCCCTCGCAATTTGCTTACAGGAAGCACTAGAAGGTCTAAGCAGCATCTCAAGCCATGCCAAACCATTTGTTGCTATAATTCATTTTCCAAGTCTGAAAAGCATTTACAGTTGTTAAAATGCTAACAAATGTTAACCTGTCTCCTGAAGGGAATAAATTCCTGGACTAGTCTCCAAGAATCAGAAGAGGGGATTTCAGAGACATGGGGGCTCTATTTATTCACGCTATTTTCATCCACCAAAAACAGGACAAAACAAGTGGAAAGATACACACTGGAAAGCAAAAAAAAAAAAAGAATTCACGTCTTTAAAAAGCTGATACGTTCAGGATGTCACAGCATGGTAAGTTATGCAGTCTTTCACATATGCACTTACTTGAGTTATCTCAGCACCACTACTCAACTGCAAGTGGGGCAACAGGTGGTTTGTACAACCTAAGACACCATTCACCATGTAAAAGTTGAAGAACCCTTGATCCTAGTGGTCTTGTTGAGCAAGTAATTTCCTTCCAATATGTGGTAAGGCCTAGAGATTAGCCTTATCTTACCAGAACAAGGAATTCAGTTGTCCAAGGCTTAAGATGCTATCTATGATTGGCCACTTAGCAGTTACCTGTGCTTACAAAACACTGTCAATTTGAAATACTCTCATTTTTTCCAAAGAGGTACGCAAACAGGGTCCACACTTAAGATCTTGGTTAGAGTAATTTCAAAACATCTCCCTCAGAAAGAATATCCTAAATTACCTAAATGAAGGAAAACATGCATCTGTTTGTAATGATTATTTTCAATTAAACAAAAAAAGCCACATACTTGTGTATATTCTCTCACCTGCTTCTTTAACACAAGCCTTTTATTTAGTGGGCACTGAATAGCTGTTACTAAACTTTCTGAAGAAAACGTACAAAGAACTATTCCTGACAGACACTCACCACCTTTCCTCCACAAATAGAAAAGCTGTAAGGATCCTCCAAGACTCATGATTTTAAAAGCTACTTAAGAGGCACCTGAAGAAACACGCAAGTTAAAAGAGGAGATCATTTTAGCATTGTATTCCTCCCTTTCCAAAACAATCCTTTCCCCCAGAATGAACTCTGTTTGCAATTCAGCCAAGTTCAACTGCCAAGCATTTCTAAACGCTTGCATGTGTTAGTCTTGTTTATGAAATGGAAACTCTACCACAGAATCCCAAAAGCCTAAGGTACAACACATTTGAATCCTAGACCATGCGCTAGTTCACTACATTATTAGTGAGTTGCTAAGAAATGAGAAGTATATTTGAGTATTTGTAGGTCATCTGAAGCCAATTCACCCTCTCAAGCCGAACATTTAACTTGTGTTCTCTCTTCATAAGGTCTCTTTTTTTTCCTTTCTCTTTTTTTGCTTTATGCAGTGAGAGAAAGAAGCTAGAAGGAATTTCATTATTCTACCTACTCATCTTTTGGTATGAGTTTCTTTTCTGTTAGTGTCACTGACAACCTTTACAAGAATATGAAGTTGAAGTATACAGAGCTCAAGTCAAGACCTTTTAAAACTACAACAAAATACAGTGTTAAAATATAGCACATCAGAAACAGCCCCAGTAAACATGTGATTGGCCAATACTAACTTCTAAAACTTTTGGACAGGACTAAGCTAACATCTGCAGGCCTAGAGTTTCCACAGCTTTAACGAGCTCATGGGTTTTGCTTACATTAACATATGCTCTAGATAGAGCTGCTTTGCCTATGAACTACGTACCATACTGACACAAATATATAAGCCATGGACAATTAAATCCTTTCAGGTAAAGTAACAAAGCATTTTAAGATAATTATCTAAAGCATTTTCCCTCCCCTTTTACTGCACAGATGAAGGCACTGGCAGCTCACTTTCGGACTGGCAGGTAGAGCTGTGCAACCATCACTGGAAGTAGAACGAGAGCCGGTACGCAGCATTGTCATTTGCTGCTGCTAACGCAGAAAATGGAAAACAGCTCCTAGCATTTTGTAAGCAGGAGACATAAAGTTCCATACCAGTTATCGTACTGACACACAAATCTCGGGAGGTAACACGGACAGTCCAACACCACCCCAAAAATAAGAGTCTGCCATTTACCATCTGTTACCCTCTCAGGGAAAAAAAAAAAGTGCCTATCACAAATGGAGCCTCACTCCGGGGAGGAGGAGGAAGAAGGGGAAGAGAGGAAATTTCCACAAAAATTCTAAGTGAATCACGCCGCGATACCCATGCTCGGGCCTCCACGGGGTGGAGGCGAGCGGCCCGGGGAACTCCATTCCCCCAGCACCCCTAGGGTAGCTCCGTCGCCCCCAGCACCCCCGGGGTGACTCCCTCCGCCCTGGGCCCCAGGTGGCACGGGAAAAAGAAACGGAGCCTCCTGCGAGCAGCAGCGAGGAGGGAGCTCCGCTCCCCGCCGCCCGCTCGTCCTCCCGACCCGAAGGAGCTGAACAAGCCTCCCGCGGGCAGCAGCGAGGAGGAAGCTGCGCTCCCCGCCGCCCCTCGGCGTCGCTCGCCCCGGGCACGGCGGGGTGGGCTGAGGCCTGCGCCGTCCCAGCGAAGCCTCGGCGCTCCCGTAGCCAGAGCGGCCCGGCTCCCCTCCTCCTCCTCCTTCTCCTCCTCCTCCTCGCCTTTTCCTCCCTCTCTCCTTCGTTCCCGGCCTCGCCGCCCGCACTCACCCGCCTCGCTCCTGCCTGCCCGGCGTCGCTGCCCCTCGCGCTGCCCGGGCGGGTGGGTGAGCGGGCGGGGAAGAAGAAGGCGAGCGGGGTGAAGGAGGAGAAGGGCGGGGAGGGAAGGAGAGGAGGCTGCGAGGAAAAGAAGAGGAGAAGCGGAGGGGAAAGAAAAGCCGCAGCGACGCTCCTGGGGCGGGACCTGCGGCCGTGCCGGGCGGGCGGGTGCTTGGGGGCGGGTGCTCCAGCGACCTCTACGCGAGAGACGGGCGATCTCCGAGCTCGGGGCGCTCCGCTGCCAGCCCGGCCACCATCTTACATTGGGGAGACTTGCGCCGGACGCCGTCTGCGCTGCGCCTGCGCCGCCGGCAGCGGGCGGGGCACAGCGGCGCGGGCGGGTGGCTCCGCGCGACGGAAGCGGCCGCGGGGCGCGGCGGGAGCTGTAGGCGGAGGCTCCGGGAAGGGCGGTTTGGGAGGACGCGACACTGGGAGGTGGGGGGTACGCCAGTTCCGCCAGTTCCCGTGTTGATGGGATTCGACACCTCTCCCCTGGGGAGGGAGACACCTCTGCCCAGCGCCCGACGCCCCGCTGCAATCATAATCGTAGAATCGCAGAATCACAGAACCATTGAATGGTTGGAAGGCACCTTAAAGCCCATGTAGTTTCAATGCCCCCGCCGTGGGCAGGGACATCTCCCACCAGACCGGGCTGCTCAAGGCCCCATCCAACCCGGCCCTGAACACTTCCAGGGAGGGGACATGCACAGCTTCTCTGGGCAACCTGTGCCAGTGCCTCAATTGTGAAGAATTTCTTCCTAATGTCTAATCTAAATCTTCTCCCTTCCAATTTAAAGCCCTTCATCCTGTCACTACATGCCCTTGTCAAAAGTCCCTCCCCAGCTTTCCTGTAGCCTCTTCAGATACTAGAAGGCCTCCCCAGAGCCTTCTCTTCTCCAGGCTGAACCACCCCAACTCTCTCAGGCTGATCTCATAGCGGAAGTGTTCCAGCCCTCTGATCATCTTTGCAGCCCTCCTCTGGACCTGTTCTAACAGTTCCATATGCTTCTTACATTGGATTATGTTCTTTCATCATTATCATTGATTTCACTCCATGGCCATAAACCTGCTGCAGTTTCAGCTAACTGTTGCTGGCCATGAAATCTGCACAGGTTTGAATTACTGAGGTGATTACTTGCATTTTCCACTTTCATTGGTGTTGCTTTGGGTTTTTCCCCCTCCTGCCATGCACAACCCCCTCAGACCGGGCTGGCTTTTGGCTGTAGCGCCTGGGTCAGGATTGTCCTCACAGAGACTGGCTCCCAGAAAGGGCAGCTGTCACAGTACCTGGGGTGGCACTGGATGTGAGTCCCTCTAAATTCCATATTAATCTTTCTGCTCACATGCCAGGAGAGTGGGACTGTGTCCCAGGGACTGTACCTTGGAACTGCCCCAGTCCCTCCTGCCATCACCTCACCTTGGAGCCCCATACTCCCCTGTGCCATCCCCCCCCCTTACCCTTTCCTTCCCTTTTTTTCCACTTTTTTTCTCTCTTTTTATTGTTGTTTTTCTCCATCCCCGCAGGCTCCAACCACCAGGACCTGGTGTGACAGGACTGCTTTGCTCATGAGGACATCCTTTGCTGAAGTTGCAAAATTTAGAGACCCAGACCCCTTCCACATTCTCCCCTGACTCCCGGTTTGCTGTGCCGCTGTCCTGCCAGGCCCACTGTCGGGAGGCTGAAGCCTTCCCCACCTGCAAGGCAACTCTCTCAGCCCAGCACGGCTGCCCCATGGCAGCAGGCACTCACACGGTGCTGCCCTTCTGCTGCACACATTTTTGTTATTATTAGGATCTTCCAGGTCCATTCCCATTTGGAACAGAAGCCAAGGGCACAGAAAGTAAGTGTTTTCTCTCTTCACTTACTAAAATCCAGGCAAATGCTGTTTTCATGCATAGGGGCTGTAAGTAATTTCAACAGAAGTGACTTCCTACAAATTCATAAGGAAAGGATGCCTTCTCTGCCAAAAATGTTCTTTTTTTTTTTGATCTTTGCATTGTCAGAAACTCACACAAACCACATTATTTTGGTCTCCTTTCTACCATAGACACCCCAGGCCATCAGCCTGTTAAAACTGAACCTGTGATTCTCCCTTCCTTTTTCTTGTAATCCCCACGTCACACAAAGGACCTCATCCCCTCAGCTAACAGACAAAAAGAGCACTTTTACTCACCACCTTTGTAGCTCTCCAGTGGCTCTCCTGTATTGGCATCCTTAGCTCTTCAAACAGACACCCTCCTCCTGGGTGTTTAATTATCAGTGATCTCAGTGCACAAGCTATTGCTACTTTTATCATGGTAATACCCACCTGAGAATTTTACTTATTTCCACAATTGATAAGAAAGAGGTGCTCATCACAGAATGTACTAGCATAACTATTTTGTTTAGTGACACTATGTTTTTCTTCTTCACTTTTGTGTCTTAGATTGAAGTGTTATACTAGTACAGCCTCATATGATATGCCTGTTCCACTAACTATACAGCACTTTATGTTGGCATGGCTTATTCTCCTTCGTAAAACAAATTTACATTACCTTCTGCATATTAAAATTTGTATTGATATATATACATACAAACCAGAAAAGCTATCTGAATTAACTTCACTTCTGGCTGTAGGAAATACCCAGGTCTGCAAAAAAATAAATACTCTTTTCAGTAGCAGTCTTCACATATGAACACAAATGTAATGTTCTTTTGAAAACAAAACATACAACAGATAATAAACACCTAGATATGTCAGAAATTCCATATTTCTTTGCACACATGTTCAACTGCAATATATACTTCATATATATAGCTACATCTTAATCAAATTCAGGTGAATACATATAGATAAATAATCTATTTCTCAAAAAATTTGTAGTTTTCACATTATCTTATCAACTTATATATGAACGATTAAGTTCCAGGAATACCCACTATGTAAGTAACTTACATAGGTAATGTAATTGTTGTCACTCTTCATACTTGGCAACATTTTCTGTTGAATAAAATCAAGTACTTTGACTTGGAAAGAAAGATTAAAAATATTTTATGTAAAAACTGCAATTCTTGGTCAGAGTCGAGGCTGTTTATTAAGTGAATTCTGTGATTTCTTTTAATCCAAAACCGAGGAGTCTTTCCCTTAGTAAGAGTCCATTCATATCCCTTTTCTGAGCAGCATGTTCTGCATGAACACAAATTTCAGCAGCACCCAATAATAATGTAGAAAAAGTTGACATGGCTACAGATTGCTTTGGCTGATGTTACTGAAGGTTACCTGTAGCCCTGGTTCTACCTCTGTTTTAATTTGGTACGGATAAATCCCTAGGCCATCATGCGGCCATGGTAAGATTGAAGATGTCCTTTAATTAATTATTTTCTTGCTTTTAAGTCATTGTAATTACTTTCATTATATTAGTATTACATAGACAATTTTTGACATCTTATTTGCTTTTGGAAATATTTGTTTTCCATTTGTTTTGAGTAAGACTGATAACTAAGCAAATCTGTTTCTAAGAAATCGTTTCCATACCTATAAGGAAAAGATTTGAGGATACGTTTTCTTGAAAAAAAAATGCGTACTAGCTAGAATAAAAATACGTATCCATATGATTGATTTATTGTGGTTTGGCCCCCATTTACCTGTGATTCCTGGCATATACAGTGTTGTGCATTGATTCACATCACATGCTGGGAAGTTTTTCTCCCAGGAAATGCTCCACGGTTGCTGCCTCATGGAATGTACATAGGAACCTACTGGAGTTCTGCAGTTTGGGGTGAAACTAAGCTATTTTTAGGACTAATCTAGTGTTAAATCACCACCAGTTCAAATGCCTGCCCAACTGTTTGGAGAAAACGTGGTGAAGATTGACAGTGGGGTGTCTTGAGAAGGGATTTGAAAGGCACATGATGGTGGTGTACCAATACTGGCAGAAAGATTGAGTAATTCCCATGCATGGTTGAGATGAAGAGTAATTAGGCTGGGACTTCAGGATGGGAAAGTTTGCAAAGCATCTGTATGGACTGCGGTCTGCATATTCAGCAACAAAAACTTGTGTAACTATTAGTGCCTCAGTGCTTGCCAGCAATCCAGTTGGCTTGCTGACTGGATTGATGCTGATCTACCAGTGTGTGCTGGAAATATGTATTATATGTGTGTTTCAGTGTGACAGTACTGAGAAAACACTTCAAGATTCAGAAAGCTCATGATCCTGAGTTGTGTTGGAAGCAGGGGTTGGATGTGTGTGCCTGTACTTCAGACTGAAAGTCAGGTTTCATAAATAGGAAAAAAAAAATATTTTTCAAGCTTCTGCAAAGCATCATTGATTACAATGGAAAGTTCACAGATATTAATGCAGAATAATACGCAACAGTTGATGGCAGTTTTTTTAGAAATTGAGCAACAAAAAGAAGAATTTCTCCCCGGACTGCAATGGAAGTTAACGATGTGTCCATTCCTTTTGTCACTCTGGGAGATACATACATCTTTCTGATTCTCTGGCTAATGATATATTTTACTGGGAAAATGTGTTGGAGAAAGGAACTGTATGACTGTTCTCAGTAACTGTAAAATAATGATGAAGGGCATTGTTGAGCAATTGAAGGGCAGGTGGATCAATATTTGCTGCAGAGGCAGATGTTCACAACGTCTTGTTTGAAATCCATGAGAGACAAAGGAGGTGTCCGTGGCTCAGGGAAGCAGGGTGAGGCATTTGTCCTGCTCCTTCTTGAAGAAGAGAATACAGTGGTGAAAAACTAATGTAGTGAAGCCAGAGATATGAAAGAGATGCATCTTTGTTAATGTTTTTTTGCTATTAGGTGAAAATAAGAACTTTAATGGGATGCCCCAGACAATGTTTGCACAATAATCTTTACTTACTCAACATAACTCTGGCACAGTGCACTTTATCTGCTAAGTGCATCTATATTTGCATATGAAAGCAGAAATCGCTCCTGTTTTCTAGAAAGGTTGCAATGGGGACCTCTGGAAAGCTACCACTACTCTTGTTAACCTCAGGGTGCTCTTCAGGTAGTGGTATGAGTATAACATTCTAATATTCTTCAGTGGTCTGTTTCTTTCCGCACAGTTAACAGCAATTCTTCTTGGATGTTGTTTTCCTTTTCCCAAACTCCTCTGAATCTAGACACTAATGTGAAAGTTAACACAAGTTGTTACAAGTATCCTTCCAACTCTTTTTTTTTGCCTTCTGGCTCCTGTGCTGAAATCCATTCACAGAATCCTTTGACTTCTACTTCCTATCCTCCTTTTCTTTTTTTGAAGCATTTTTTAAAGCATGAAACAGCTTGCAAAACTCATGTTCCTTATCTTAATGGTGCCTTGGTTGCCAAAGAGCAATTGCGAATATTTTTCATTTCTATACTGAACTCGATGCCAACGATAATAGGCTTCCATTTTTTTTCCTCAATTTCGGAATCTCATTCCCACTTGTTTCCCAGTCTAGACTTCCCTAGGAAGTGGATGTTCCCAGGGAACCCAGTAGTGTGTAATAAAATAAGATGCCTCCCACTTTACATCTCCTTTCAGTAGAAATACTGTGCTGGTAGTGGAATGGGAAAGAGGGAAGGAGATGCTGGGCTAGTGAGATGTGAATAGTAACAGGATTCAGTTCTGTGTGTACCTCTATAACAATGTTACCTTGTGTGTTTCCAAGAGATGAGAAAAAGTCTTACCGAAAAAGGCAACTAGTAAATCTGAAAAATCTGCATCACTGCACAGAAGGGTGCTGAAATATATTCAATTGCAGAAGTGAGAGAAAGACACCATGGAGATAGGTAACCAAGAAGGCTACATTGCTTTGTTCTGTGCATAGTAAAATGAAGGGCGGTCTTTGTCTTAAGATCTTCTGTAACACACACAGGTCAGCATCATGTGCACTGGAAGGGAACAGACTTTAGAGCAATTGGCCTGAATCCGATAATTTTATATTGCTAAAGATCTGATTGTAAGTGCAGCATTTTGTAATGTTTAATTTTGGTAATTCCTCTCATAAAACGTGAAAGTAGCTAAAGAGTGACGAACAAAATAAGAGCCAAAGTAAACTTGCTATTGCTTTTTTTCTGCATTGGCTGTCTCAATAAATATGCCTGCCCTGCAATTTCTTTTAACTCTCACAGTGCTGCAACGTTATTTGAGTGGCAGGAAGAGTAGCAGTGAGCCCAGATACATAGTCAGGCAGCGCAAGGTGGGGATGGAAGATTGAGTTCTTGTTCATGGAGCACCACAATGACCACAGTAAGGAAGGCAGTACCAAACAGATGGAAAGAGGCTCATTGTTCATATAGCTCATTTCCACCACCACTGATGGCATCCAGATACTTCCTGGTCTAGAGATGCAGAGCTACAATACAATGCAGTACATGATAGAAATATTTCCCTCTGCAGCATTTCCAAGCAGATCACCTATCTGGATTTCAAACAGAATTTTTGTAACCTCAGTCTTTGCATTCCAGTTTAGTGGTTTGAAAAAAATATTAGCTTTACAACTCCCTATTTGAACTGGCATCATTTGACAGTTGTGGTAAATCATCTGGGTATGTTATAATACTGGGGGTTAGGGGTGACTTCCCATGGATAACTCTTTCACAGCTCATCCTATTCTGAACAGTTGGAAGCCCTAGAGGTCCTGTTCACATTCCTTGTGCTCTTGTAGAGCAGCAAGTGTTTTTTTTCTTTATGGTGGCACCGGTCCATTTCTCAGGAATGTCTCTTTCTTGCATTCAGCTTGGCCAACACTCACAAATCCTAATATTTGAGGCAGTGTCACAGAGCTGGGTCCAGACATGCTACAGACAACCCATAAGACAATATCAGGGGAGGAAAAGAAATGCTGCTCTAAAAAAATGTATGAATCTGGGGTGAGGTGGACAACACACATTGGAATTGCAAAGGAAGCCATCGGTATTCAGTGAGACTGGTAACATACCTAATCCAGATGATATTGTAACAGAAGAGGGCACTCGGGGGCCAGACAGCAAAAAAACCTTATGACATTATACAATGAGGGAAAATCATTCAAAAATGGACAGAATCCTTTCATGAGCTTCATGCAGCTCGTACCTGAGGGCCGTGGGCTGGTGAGCCTGGATTTCATTCATGTAAAATGAAAGCCCAGCCACTTTAAAATAAATCTTTGCAAATGCACTCAAGCCAACTCACCTAAAATGTTTGAAGTAACATCTCTGTGTAGACAGGACTTCATTATATTACGTTACTGTTCTCAGGGAGTCCTCATCTGCTCTTTAAAGTGCGACATACGTTATGAGAGAAAATGATTGCTCATTATTGTTGTATTCCTTAATTGCTTTCTATATTAGTGTGTTTAAAGTAATGCAGTTTTTCTCTCCTGCCCTTCTCTGCCTGCATCCGACAGCACTCAGCATTTTTCACAGAACTCAAGACTGCTCACATTCTTGTAAAAACGCCTCAGCCATATGGGATTTGCTGAGATGGAATAAAAAGTGCACGACTTGAGAAAATTCAACACTTGATCCTGCATATTGATTCTGTGGTAGCCATATAAACAGGAATGGTTAGTTACAAGAATTTTCACTGACTTTATTGGTGTTTCTAGCTCTTGTTCTGCACAGGCCAGGTGTGATAGGAGCTAATCTGTCAAGAAAGTATGAAGCTGGGTTAAAGTGCTGGGGTGAACTTTGATGCTTGTAAATATATTGCAGCAGCCAAACTCTAGCTGCAATCTTGCAGTTTTCCAGGCAGATATACTTCCTTTTGACAAAGGAATGTGATCTACTGCAGCTAATTTTATGCTATATAAATAACGCTGATAGAGAGACAAGCCTGAAATTAGGTAGGTCAGATAGGCAAAATAATAGATTAAATAGGTAAGTCGAAGCATTTGTTAATCAGAAATATGAGTATGATGTTCTTTAAGGAGCTGCAGGAACCTGACTGTAATGATGACAAATGAGAGATCCCAGAATAATAAGATCAGTCTTGCATATAGGCAGCACCGTAACCGAGACTCTGTATGACATAGATGCACTTGTACAGACAAATTGGGCCCTTATATTCTGCTAGAGAACATTTCCTCTTCTTAACAGCCTGTGCTTGACATACTGACAGAGCGAAGGTTGTGCTGTGTGCCTTGCGCTGCTCTGCTCTCTTTCCTCTTCTGCTCGGTTTTCCTTCCAGCACCCCATGGCATCATGAGCACAGTTTGAGAGGCATTAAGGGCAGAGATAATACCCAAAGGGAGCAAAGGCCAGGCTGGTTATTGTGATCATATTGTTTAAGATAACCAACACACCTAATGGATGGTAGATATTTTTCTATTTTAATATATGTATTTTTATTCTTTCATACGTATTTTAAAATGTTCCCCTTTTTCCTCTGCAACATTTAACATCATTACTGCATTTCTTGCTAACAGGCCAGATGTAGAATTAAAGTGCTGGGTAGACCTGGGTTTTTTACTAATAATCTAGCACTTGTCTGTTTTGGTTTTTTTTTTAATGATAAATTATCTCTGATTCTTAAATAGGTTATTCATTTTAAACTGTATCCAGTCAGCCTCTGATAAGAGCCGTATTTTGCTAAACCATGTAAAACGTGCTGATTTTTACTTTAACTTACTTTAATTTTGTTTTCTTCTCATTTTTACCTGGGAAACCAAAATGACATTTTGCATGGAAACCTGCAGCACAGATCTGCCAGCAGCACTTCCACTGGTAATGTATTGTGTCACACTTGCCTGAAGTGCTTACAATTTGTTTTATGCAAAATGTATTGCATAGTTGTTGGATTAGTATGGGGAGCAGGAAGGCTATGCTGTGTTCTTGTGTGGTTTCAATCTGTGCTCAGCAGCATTTCTTGTAACTAGTAAATAGAATAGTGTAATGTCTAAAAGCCACAACTTTCAAAACTTTTAGGTGTTTATATTTCTGCGAGATCCCATGAAAGCAGCCCAACTTCCAAAACAGCTGAGCATTTGCAAGTTCTCCTGAGGTCAATGAAAAGTCATTTCTTCTGAAAGACAGTTCCATTCTGCAAGTTTTCCACTCAGTATTCCCACATTGAATAGTAGACTTACACTGTGGAAAACACTGAGTACAGTATTATGATACAAAAAAACCAAAAGTGGGCACACATCATATCCTACCAAATATATCCAGAATCTCCCATGTTTAATCTCTTGGTTGTATTATGTTGGAACAAATTTTGAAAAGACTTCAGGGTAAAGCTATCAGTAAGCAGAATAGTAGGTAATGAAGAATCCCCTGAGAGAAGAGGGTAGGAAATATACCACAGAGCAAGGTGCACAGAGTGATGCCTAACAGTAGGTTCTGCTATAAGCATGTGGACAGCTTTGCTCTCCTTCAGAGGTATGTGGTGGGCCATCACTTTCTTCTCTCTCCAGAGCAGCAACAGGAAGAGTGTTAAGATTAGGCGGGTAGCCAGCTACTCCCCACTTGGGTAAAAAGACTTCACCAAAATCAAGGATGGGAGAGAAGTGAGTTACTTGTTGCTTGCTTCTTCACTCTTCCTCTTTGCAGATAGGTATCTAGACATTAGACTTCCTTCCTTCTGAGTAATATATGTCTTTCCTCATTCTTCTGAGCAGTATATACCTTGACTCACTGCAGGCCTACTTCAAAGGTATGGAAATCGGAGGGAACACTCTCAGACCTTTTCTCACTAGAGCAAAGTCATACTTCTCACCTCAGGACAGGTAAACAGTAAGTAGTCTCAGCTGAGATCTTTGTAAAGACAAGGGAGTTATTTTTTCCTCTGAAATCTAGCTGAAATCTAAGCTTATCTCAATTTAGCAATGTAAGTGAAAATATCCCTGTGGATTTTATTTAAAAATAATTAAATAGGTACAGTATCTATTTATTGTGATGTGACTATTTTGGTGAAAAGTAATAGAGCAGAAGCAAAGATGGTATATCTCAAAATGTGAGGTAAAGCTGCTGCAAGAATAACAACAGTTCAATGTACTGCTATTCAAAGCAGAATGTGATGGCCTAATTGAGGTTTATTAGGTATTGCTTTCCAATTGCTGATGTAATTGAACAATCAAAATCCTAAAAGGTGTTTGGTTAATATTCTGAGCAGTGTAATTCCTGAAGAAAACTTAGCTGCGACACAGTATTCACCTTTAATTGGTACTTTTCATCTCAGATAACTGAAGAATTAAGAGAACATATAGAGTTACTTTAGGTTTTCATGGCTCATCTGCATCTTTTATAGACCTTTAAAGTTTAGTAGCATGTGATGTCCACCTGGCATTCAGAAGCAACCAGTTCATGACAGAAGTCTCAAAAAAATTCAGCACACAAAAGCTGAAAAGGATGGTGGTTTTAAGCCCCCTTTTCAAGAAGCGTTCCTGTGCTTAAGTTTTTGCATCTGTGAATTCAACCATTTTTTTTAAATAAAAGCTCTAAAAGTGAGCCCTGGCAGCTCAGTTTGCAGAGGCTGACAACTGCAGTGGAGCAGATTGACAGTACAGTTATCTGTGAGGTGTGCTCCACTGGGAAAAGGCTGAGCTGGGGCAGTTTGTTCATGCGGCAAAAGTTTACTAGAAATGCGATTACTCCTATCCTGTCATGGCAGCTCTTGTGTCAGTTTGCTTTAACAATGGCAGCCAGGCTTCCCATTGAAGAACTTGTCACTAAGACATGTCTGACCAGCCATGATTTGGATGAGAAAAGGATGTAGGCAGCAAAGCATCATATAAGAATGTGGCCTGAGTGATGCTAGCTTTGTGTGTGCTTACTGTCTCCATGTTCTTTCCCTTTAATTTTATATACCATCAATTAATACTATCCCCTTAACTTTCTCTAAGTTTATGTTTGCACAGTATTTCAAGAGGAGGTAAGCTGTTCACAAACAGGGAGTTCTAGCAAAGTGGAAGGATATTAGCTCTAAAGGTGAACTCCTCAAAAAGTCCTTTTTCCGGTGTTGTGCATAAAAGTTGGTGTGAGGTAAGACTTGGAGTTGGACCATTAGTTTATGGAGCCATGAACAGAGAGAGAAGACACAAAACTTTCAGACAAGAAATCAGTTTATTGAGAGCAGTGGGGCTATATGATTCACTGAGTAGGCAAACAAACCAGAAAGTATTAAAAGAGTGTCTCTGATGAATTAAAATAAAAACATGTTTTTGTTCCACCCTTAGAATACAGATTGCTTTGGTTTGGACAACCTGTAAAGAAATAAAGGTTATGGCTGGTCAAGTTGACAGAGCTGGTGGAAATGGTGTGCCCTTTCACACATGGCTCAGATTTTCGAGAACTCTCCAAAGTAGTAGACACTTAGGTTACATTTCTTTGTGGTTTAGGCAGGATGGGAATTAGTATCTGAGTCTCACGTTACTTGTGCAAGACCTCTAGACAGCTGAGGGCCTTGGATTGTGCTTCCCTCAGTTCTTTTGGTTGACACTGATGCTTTTGTCCAAAAGACTTAATCGCTGAGACAAATTACAGGAGATTTATTCTTTGCCTGGTGGTCAGATTAGTCATTTGAACAGTGAGATTATCTCTGCCATGCTCCCTGGCAGGTTTCAGTCCATATCCAGTGAAACTTTAATTATTTTTGCAAAATGAAGTAGCTCTAAAGAGAGGTTGAGAGCATACAACATGGAAGTCCCCTCCAACCTGCATGGGAGGTAGGAGATATATATTAAGCTGGAGGTGGGGGCGGTATTTAGCAAGCCTCTCACAACCTGAACAAATGATCTGAACTTCTCCAGTGAAAGCATTAATCTGTCCTATAATGCTGTTTGGATCTCACCTCAAAACTGACATTAGAATTTCTGAGGAGTTGTGGGAAATCACACCTTAAAACACGTTTACCATATGCTAATATAAACCAATGTCAAACTAAGCCACTCAACAGGCAGAATCAAATCTTCATTAAAAATAAAGCCATCTCATTTTTAGGGGTTTCTCACAGCTTTGTGTCCTTGTATAGTTACAGTCTAAATATACCTGCAAGCAAATCTTTCCCTCAGTGTCTCAGAATGAGTCAGTACCTCAAGATTCTCCTGGGCTGGACCTCGCTGCAACTTCTTGTTTCTGCAGACAGACTGTGCATTAAATAAAATTGAGTGTGATGCATAAGAAAAACAAAATCATATTATTAATAGGCAGATACTTAGGAATGCAGCCGAGTGACACATTCTGAGTGTTATTTCCAAGCAAATATTGATTGACATTTGTAAAGAGATAGCATAAGATGTAAAGCTATCCTGAGATTGTAATTTACTGCTGTTTACTTAGAGAGAACTGGTATGACCCTTTATGCAGATATCAACCCTATGGATGAATGTGGGTCACTACTTTTTTTCTGCATGTTCTTGACCTCTGAATTTCTGTTCTTCAAATCAGTATGTCTTGTATGCATGCTTTCAACACGTTATTAACTTTGGAGCAAACTGTTCTGCTAAGAATGTTCTATTATGATTCCAATAAAGTTTATCTACAATACTAATAGTTTTGGCTTGCAGAAGGACCTAAAGGATTACCATTCCATCATGTTGGACATCTACAGACACACACAGTTAACTCTAAGAATTTTGTATTCTCAGAGTTATTTTATTCAGGAGTTCAGATTAGTTGACCAGGTGTTTTTCAGCACTACATTTCCAAGACAGAGATTTAGCTTCGTCTGATTTACAATAGAAATGTTCTTGAATTATGAGGGAAATTCATTTTGACCATCTGTCACTATCTAGAAGAAAAGTATGAGAGTTATATGTGCCAAGGAGCTCAGAAACCTGTGCATAAGACAAAGGTTTTCCACTATTCTACTCTTAAGCACTCAAGCAACTGAATGAGCATAAGCCATAAACTCCAGCCTTGATCACTCAAACACATAATATAGTTTAGTTCTCCAAAGTCTAAGGTGTCACCTTGGTAAGAGTTATTGAACAAGCAGTCTCAACAGTTGCCCCACTAATTGCGAACAGCTAATATGCTTCTCATTATCCTTCTGCAGCACAGTCATAACCAAGTAAGTCAGGAGGAGACTTTAACAGACATAACTTTCAGTGAAATATTTTGACACCACAGCTAATTAATACAGTTGCTATACTAGATATTGGATTTGTTCAGTTCATGCACTTCAGATTCTTGCTCCTGAGGATAATACTTCCTGACCCTCAGGAAACTTCAACAAAACAAAAATAGATAGGAGCAGAAAGCAAATCCTTTTTTTTTATGCTACCTATTCAAACAGGGCTTTCCTTCAAATAAGCTATCTCAGAGCACCAGGCCAGGGAAAGTATTTCAGTAATTGACTGTCAGAAGTACCCAAGCAATATTCTGCACACGTCTTTGGTGTACAGGAGTTTCTTATCTTGTCCCCAGACAATTCAAAAAACATGGACAGTGCTGGGAAAATAATTAACAAAATGGTAGTAGAATTTGTGAAGCAATTTCATGTTGTAGTGGAGATGGTATTGTGAGATGCCATTTTGCCTGAATCTTACTGATTCCCATGGCAAATTCACTCAGTTTGTAATTATAAAGTCATGATTTGTTTTACAACTTAGCACAGATTATGACTGTCAAGATACTTTTTCTAATGTTCTTGTATCATCTCCCCTTACAGAAAGCCTGTGCTTTGCAATATCAGCACAGACATTTCTAAGCAATTTTACATACCTTCATCACACTTCAGTAGCTTCAGACCTATTCCAGCACAGCCATCCTCTGTAGAGAACGCAAAACAATGCACAAAGTGTACAACTCAGCCTGCAGAAAATATACAACATACTTCAGAAAGAGCTCAGCACGAATTTCAGGACCAAGTCTGAATTTGCAGGACTGGCAACTAGCAAAAACATCATCCATCTGTAAATCTGATACAGAGATCACTGAACAGAATGGACATCAATAAGGCAGTTCATGTGCCAACACTTCTACTTACTATATCAAATATCTCCATTTTGCATGTCCTTTATCTTTCCATCATTTCCCCTGTCATATGTTTCTCCACCTCTTTTTGTCAATTGTTAGCAGTTACTCTATTACAATAATCAGATTATCTCTTGGGTTAGTAACTCCCTTCTTCCCTTCAGAAGCTCAATGAAGAAATTATTACAAGAAAAAAAAACCAAAACCAAAACCAAACCTATTCTTCATTCCAGGATAGAGAAGAAAGAATAAAAGGACAGAGAACTCCAAGGGTCCCAAAGCAGAAATTGGGAAAATGTTAACTCATCATATATCACGTGGCCAGGAACAGTTTTTTCATTTTACCTGTAAAGCCTGAACAGGGATCATAAAGACCCAATTGTCAAGCAAGAAGATTACTGATACTGTTTATCGAGGCATTCATTTCTGGTCAGATGCCTACAGTCAATAACTGCCCTCACCTACACAGCAAGGGCAGCACTTACCATTGTTCAGCTCTTCTCCCCCTGCTACCAGACCCCAAGGAAGGTATTCATATAACTTTGAGAACATTTAGCTCTTTGTTGCCTTGGACTAGATAAACCACTTACCCAAGCTAGCAACAACGTCATGCAGTTTCTCTGATGTGCTTAGATACCATGGTGACAGTAGAAATATCTAGGATGGAAGACAAAGAAATTACAAAGCTATTTTGCTGAGAATCGCTGCAGGGAAAGGTCTTCTGCTTTCTTCTAAGATTTGATGTCAAGATAATTATCCCGATACATAAACCATACCCTTTTGCAACAAAGACATTTATTATAGATAGCTAAGAAGTTTTCAGGAAAATTAGCCAACATAGCAAGGGAATTCAGGGTTTTTCACTCTTCTGACTTAATATAGCCCAAAAACACACTCTTTTTCTCTGTTCAGATAGGGCCAAACTAAAGATCCAGTCAATCGGCATTACAGGCCTGCTGTGAAATGGTATACCCATTTTTACAGACCAGTAAGCTAAGAGGCACGGTGTTAATGTCAGTCACAATAAGAGCTTAAAGAAGTTTTATAGTCTAATCAGTAGCCAGAAATGTTTTTGACTTTTTGGGTAAAGAGGCGTACTTCACAATGTAAAGACTGGTCTATCTGTGCACATGCACTTCTACAAGGCACCTTTTTCAGCTGCAATGCAGCAAAGCCTTTTAATTTTCATTTTACTCCATCACAAACAATGTGATTACAATGACGCTCAAGATTAAAGGTAGGAAATTAATCATGGCCTCTTGGGCATTTGAATAATACTTTTTATTGCTACTAATTATTCTTCTTGATTGTAATAAAATGTAAAGAAAATTAATTATATCATCACTATTATCTTCGTATCTTGATGTATGATTTGTCTATGAACCGTAGTGAGTAGATTTAGTATTATTAAAAATAATATATAATAATATTACACCTGTACTACATCACAAACCACCTAGAAGTTCCAATCAAAGAGAAGAGTCCCATTGTGCAGTTCATTTTAATTATTACTGGTAATTATTTTCATGTACAGAAAATAATATCTCTTCACAAAGGTCTCATACTGCACAAGCCGAATTTACTACCCCACAGGCAACTGGGACCTCCTTTGTCTGGAATGCAGAGGAATTAATATCCATCCGAGGTATTTACTGTCAGCCTTCCTGTCATACTTCACAGGTTTCCCTCTTGTAATCAACAATGAAAGAAGCCATGTCCCTCAGTGAACCCAACTGTACTGGAGAACTTGCTGAGAGCTATTGTTAGGAAGAGGAATGAGGTATTCTTTTCCTATAGTGACTTGGCAAAAAAAGTCTACCAAGCCAGCCAGTGATCCTGGGTAAACAATAAAATCCTAAATTAAAGGACAGTCAATAAAGTGAGAATAAGTGAAGAATTCATGGACTTTCCTGCTCATCAAAGCATGGATGGACGCAGTTATGCCAATATGAATGTGTGCAGAATACATTGTATGGTGTATCTAGACACCGTTCTTACTTTACCTGTATCAGGAACTGCACTGTTACAATCATTTTGCATTAAAATATCACACTGCCAGCAGAGAAAGAGTATAATATATGTTGTGCAGCTGGAGGTAAATATGGTATTTTTCTTCTGAAGTGCCACTGTCCAATGACCTACCCTATGCCACCCACTCTTTTCATGGTGCTTTTTTTCTTCATGTTGCTATGTGACCATAAGCCAATTGTCAAGGAGAGGAAATAATTATCTGGAAATATAAAATATTAAATCTGCAGTGGCTAGAATGCTTTTTTTTTCTCCAATAGAGATTAAAAAAAAAGTGTGCACAATCTGGCTGCATCTGAATGCCAAAAGAAACATGATAGCTCTTAATGCCTGAGAAAGGCTTTTTAAAACAATTGAATCATTTATTTATTTCTATTTTTCTCTCTCTTCTTTTTTTTAATCTTGTTTCTTAAGGAAACAAGGTTTAGGAAACCACACTCTGTCTGCCAAACATTTTTAGTAGCTTTTGAACCTGTTGCAATTCCTGAACCAATTCCAACCTAATCTGAACAAGGTCTAAAGGGCTCAAAAATGTATGTCCTTACAAATTTTATGAAAATCAGGGAATGTTTAAAGGAAAAAGATCAAAATTAGGATCTGTGTATTTGGAGAAGCTGAAGCAAAACCTCAAGCTAAACATTAGGTTTGCTGTGGCCAGGTTATCAGTACATAGGACTCTGAATTTATCATGATACCTGCCTCTCGTAGCCATGAGTCTTGACATGGCACGTGGGCAGCATAGGAGCAGAGCTATGGCTTCGTAGTGATCATTACATGGGAGAAGATACAGATACGCTGCACCCAGACTTCATTAGTTGTGCTGCTTGTGGAATAACTTCACTTGTTTCCTACTTTCACCTCTTGCCTGGCACTTTTCCTTTCCTAGAATAAAATAATTCACTGTCTCTCATTCTTATTGCAATAGGTCTATTCTGGTCCATGGCTAAGACCAGGAAAAGGAAATCTCAAGGAAATATAAGCCCTTTGGCTACATGAACAAACGAGGCCAAATTAATTAGAATGGTTTCATCAGCTGAACTCTGAGAGGAGATATTCTTGACAGGACAGGCATTTTATATATCCTTTCTGTCTCCTCTTTCTCTTCTGACAAATCCTTGTAAAACTATTTCTCTAGTTTCTGTTTCTGTTTTCTTATAGCTGCTTTGCCAATTCACTCTCACCTCAATACCACCACTCTCTCCATATTGTCTCCTCTGCCACCCCATTACAGGGAAGATCTAGAGAAGCAAAGTTACTTATCATGCCAGTTTCCTACAGGTCTAGTTCATAGGACATGGTCTTGCAATCATGGAATAGTGCTTTATTAAAGTTCGAGAGAGGAAACTATTGGCACCAAAACCGAATGCATACTTTTGGTGGAATCTTCTATCTTAAAGGTAATATAGGAGGGGATTTCTGGAAGAGACTTGATTACTGCTGGGACAGAAGGTGGTAAATTGACTTCAGATATGGAATATTTCTAAGATAGTAATTTTCATTCCTTAACTCCTGATACACATAGAAATATCCTTTTTGCTTTCTTTTTTTCACGCCACCCCCGGAGGTATCCAAGGCCAGGTTGGACAAAGCTTTGAGCAACCTGACCTAGTGGAAGGTGTCCCTGTCCATGGCAGGGGGGTTGGAACTGAATGATCTTTACTATCTAAGATTCTATTATTCACTCCTGGTATTTTTTTCCTTGCACATGCTTTCAGTTTAAATGCAGGTTTCTTCACAGGATAATTCCCTAACAGGAATGCTTTTTTTTCTACACAAGATTGCAAATTCTAGCTCACCACTCGAAGCCCAAGAAACTTGAGATTTAAATGTCACACACTTGCTAACAAAGTTGATAAAAAAAGTGGTTTACTGGTTTTAAGTGAATAATGCTGTTTAAAATATGTGTGTTTTAAATAACGTTCCTCCATCATCAAAATATTTACAAATTACTTCAATTTTTTTGAAGACGTCAATCTGAAACCATAGAAACTGAAACCATTCTGGTTTTGAGAAAAGAATAGTAGCAGGCTTTTTCTTTTCCACTTGAAAAAAATGGAAAAAGTCTAATAAATTTAGCTCGTCTAACTTGAGGCATTTTGCCGTATTCAATGAACACAGCTTGTAGGGAAGGGCTTGAAAAGAAAGACTCAATTCAGCACAAATCTTCTAAGTATGAAAACCATTTTATTTTGTCCTTATCTTAGCCTAATCCTGGAAACAGAGCATGGTGACAAACGAAGTGAATCCAGACTCGCAGTGGGTTCAGATTACCTATGTTTGTTTCTTTGCTACTTTAACGCCATTTTTCATTTTTGTATCTTACCCTTATGCATTATGTCATAATTCATTAATAAAAATCCCTTCCAGTTAAAAATAAAACTGTAAATTAGGCTAAAGAATGTGAGTTCAATGGGTTGTATATTTAGATCCAGTTGTAGCAATTGGGAGGATCATGATTCAAAATAACAGCATAACCTTCTGCTTTGGTCTGTGGACTGATGTCTTGTCTGTTTTGACAATAAGATGTTGATTCATAGCATCAAGAGAGACTGTGACATTGTACTCTACTAAAGAATAATAGTTGCTGATTAGTTCTCCCAGCAGTAGAATGATATTGAATGGGTGGGACCTGAGACAAGGACTATGATACAGCATAAAGTAGATAAATTTATGCGGGACTGGAAAAGATTGAACTCTAGAAATATTTATGTTTCTAGACCAAGACAATAATCAGTCTATAAGAAAAAGTCAAAACTGTGATGGCAATTGTTATGATTGAAATATCAAGTGTGTTTTTAGAAAGTTTATTTTCATCCAGGCCACTTAGCAATTCAGAACAATTTGGAGCGAGGCTGGTTTAATACCCTGGATCAGTATGAATAGCAGACGTTGGAAGGAAATGTTGTCTCAGTTTACTAGTGCTTTTATTTCATTTAGCTTAGTTTAGTTTAGTTCCTTGCAGTATCTCATTCAAAGTGCAAGTCAGACATAATCTCTTTGGGTACATTCCTATTCCTGCCAGCCAGGAAGAAACAAACATGATCTTCTCCATAGCAGCCCCAATGATTATTGATAGAGAGGGCCACTCAGTTGCTATGCTCCCTCTTCTAAAAGCTGGAGAAGGATGTGGAGGAGAATGAGGGGGGAAAGACACTGAATGGCACAGGAAGGATGTGTCACTGGCAGCAGAGGAGTGTTTAGTTTTGGGCCTCTCACTACAAGAAAGACGTTGGGGTGCTGGAGCATGTCCAGAGAAGGGCAACAGAGCTGGTGAAGGGGCTGGAGAACAAGTGTTATGAAATGCAGCTGAGGGAACTGGGGTTGTTTAGCCTGGAGGAGGCCTTATCACTGTCCACAACTGCCTGAAAGAAGGTTGTAGCAAGCAAGGTGCATGCTCGTCTCTTCTCCCAGGTAACACGGGAAACGGTCCCACGTTGCCCCAGGAAAGGTTTAGATTGGACCTCATGAAAAAATTCTTGACTAAAAGGGTTATCAAGCACTGGCACAGCTGCTCAGGGAGGGGCTTCAGCCACCATCCCTGGAGGTATTGAAAAGACAGATAGATGAGGTTCTCAGGGATGTGGTTTAGCAGTGGGCAGGTACGGTTGGACTCGATGATCTCAAAGATGTTTTCCAACCAAGTAATTCTGTGATTCTGTATGGGGGCACCAAGGGAGCTTGCTTTTGGTCAAGGATCATAATCACAGGGTCATAGAACAGTTTGTGTTGGAAAGGAACTCAAAGGTCTTTTCCAACCAAATGATCCTGTAATTCTATGAAGGCGGGAACTCAGAGCCCCGCTGCTCTCCCTTTTCCGTAGCCACCCCAGAAAGCTCTAAGCACGAAGCCGGCTGACGGGATGAATGACCAGCCTGACACTTATCCCAGCAAGAACCGAGCACACCGTCATCATCTACGGCCGCAGCCGGCGCTCCGTGCCCTCCGCCACTACAACTCCCGTCAGCCCGCGGCGCAGGGCCCTGTCCCTGCCCCAGTCCCCGCCCTCGCCCCTGCGGGAGCGCCCGGCGCGGAAGCACCCGCTTGGGAACTTCGCCCAGCGGGGCCGCCCCGAAGCCGGCACAGGGCGGGGCAGAGCTGCGGGACACCGTTCCCGCCCCGCGCGACGAGAGGAGCGGGTGGGACGGGCGAGACCGTGGGAGGCGCCGCGCGGGGCAGCCCGAGGAGCTCGCGGTCCTTCCCGAGCGGCGGCGCCGCCTTCCTCGCGCCAAGATGGCGGCGCCGCTGGCGGTAAATTCGGGTAAGAAGAGCCCGCGCTCGCCGGGCCGCCGCTCTCCCCTTTTCCTGCTCCTCCTCAGAGCTCCGCGGGGCCGAGCGGGAGGTTTGGGGGGTGGGAAGAGCGGTCTCCGCCCATTCGGGAGCACCCGGGACGCGCAGAGGTGCCTGGGTGGGAGCCGCCGCCGCTGTGCCGGGGTGATGCTGACAAGGGGTGGGTGAAGCTCGTGGCGGGTGAAGCTCGTGGCGTGGGGGAGCAAAGGCCACCTTGGCACAGGGGCCCGCGGGATGAAAGTAAAGCTTCTGTCTCGCCTTCGTGCCTTCTCTCTAGTGACCCGTGATAGGACCCGGGGGAATGGCAGAAAGGTGTGCCGAGGAGGGTTAGGAATATAAGAGGGATATTTAAGAAGAAGGAAGGAAGGCGCGTGGAAAGAAGGAAGGAAGGAAGGCGTGTGGAAAGAAGGAAGGAAGGAAGGCGCGTGGAAAGAAGGAAGGAAGGCGTGTGGAAAGAAGGAAGGAAGGAAGGCGCGTGGAAAGAAGGAAGGAAGACGCGTGGAAAGAAGGAAGGAAGGAAGGCGCGTGGAAAGAAGGAAGGAAGGAAGGCGCGTGGAAGGAAGGAAGGAAGGAAGGCGCGTGGAAGGAAGGAAGGAAGGAAGGCGCGTGGAAGGAAGGAAGGAAGGAAGGCGCGTGGAAGGAAGGAAGGAAGGCGCGCGCGTGGAAGGAAGGAAGGAAGGCGCGTGGAAGGAAGGAAGGAAGGAAGGCGCGTGGAAGGAAGGAAGGAAGGAAGGCGCGTGGAAGGAAGGAAGGAAGGAAGGCGCGTGGAAGGAAGGAAGGAAGGAAGGCGCGTGGAAGGAAGGAAGGAAGGAAGGCGCGTGGAAGGAAGGAAGGAAGGAAGGCGCGTGGAAGGAAGGAAGGAAGGAAGGCGCGTGGAAGGAAGGAAGGAAGGCAGGCGCGTGGAAGGAAGGAAGGAAGGCAGGCGCGTGGAAGGAAGGAAGGCAGGCGCGTGGAAGGAAGGAAGGAAGGCAGGCGCGTGGAAGGAAGGAAGGAAGGCAGGCGCGTGGAAGGAAGGAAGGAAGGCAGGCGCGTGGAAGGAAGGAAGGAAGGCAGGCGCGTGGAAGGAAGGAAGGAAGGCAGGCGCGTGGAAGGAAGGAAGGAAGGCAGGCGCGTGGAAGGAAGGAAGGCGCGTGGAAGGAAGGAAGGCGCGCGTGTGGAAGGAAGGAAGGAAGGCGCGCGTGTGGAAGGAAGGAATTAGGAGGTGTAGGAGGAAGGAAGGAAGGAAGGGGGACGTGCGGAAAGAAGGAAGGAAGGGGGACGTGCGGAAAGAAGGAAGGGAGGGGGACGTGCGGAAAGAAGGAAGGGAGGGGGACGTGCGGGAAGAAGGAAGGAAGGAAGGGAGTGGGACGTGCGGGAAGAAGGAAGGAAGGAAGGGAGGGGGACGTGCAGGAATATTAGAGGGAGGGAAATTAGGAAAAGTTCTTTGCTTGGGGACTTATAGGAAAAATGGGAAAATAATCTTCAGCAGGGCTTGTAGCAATAGGACAAGGGGTAATGGTTTTAATCTAAAACAAGTTTAGACTAAATATTAGGAAGAAATTTTTCACACTGAGGGCACTGAAGTGCCCTATCCCTTAAAACATTCAGGTCAGGCTGGAAGGGGCTCTGAGCAACCTGATGTAGTTGAAGTTGTCCCTGCTCACTGCAGGGGGATTGGGCTGGATGCCCTTATAGTCCCTTCCAACTCAAACCATTCTGATTCTACACAAGGATCCTGGAAGTGTTGAGCTGAGTGTTGCAGAGTTGCAGTGTTGCTAAGGATTAGAAGCAGCAGGATCGTCTGTGGTGCTTCCAGAGCCTGTCACAAGGAGCAGTTTTGGTTTACCAAGGCAGCACTTACCGATTGTAACTAAGGAATAAATCTAATACAAAGGGAAATAACTGGATAATCAGAGAATAGCTTTGGAGGTCATCTGGTCCAACACTCCTTCTCTTCCTCCCCCTTAAAGCAAGGCCAGCTCTATCAGCTGGCTCAGCCTTATCTAACCTAGTTTTGAATTCTTATAAGCCAGAAGATCCTCCCGCAGGCTTTCCTGGACCTCTGTTCCAATATGTGACCACTCTTGTAGTAATTTTTTTGTCTTCCTGGTGGCTAATGGGAAGTTTTGGTATTGCAGCTTGTGTCAGTTGCTGCTTATCTTCTCCTGGCGTACCTCTGTCTTTGTTTTCTGTGTACAATGCCATTCAGTAGTTGAACAGAACAAAGCTCCCATCCCTCTTTAGCCTTCTCTTCTTAAGACTGAAGAAGGTGAATTCTTTCAGCTTCTCCTCATTCATCCTGTTCTCTTGCCCCCCGTTTCAGTGTCTTTCTCTGGGGAAACCAAAACTGGACACATTACTGGAGCGAAGGACTCTCAGAGATGCCTGAATAATCACTTCCCTACGCCTGCTGGCTTCAACTCTGTTAGCATAGCCTGTACGAGGATGTGCTGCTGACTAGTGTTCAGCTTTTCATCTATGAAGATACTTGTTTTTTTTTCTGTAAAGCTGCTTTTTACCCATGGGGTCCCCAGCGTGTATTGCTGGGTGGAGTTACTCTGTCTCAGATGCGAGAAGTTGCATTCCTTAGGGAGAGTGGAGACCCTGTGGAAAGTGATTGTGACTGGAATAGGGGCATGGCCAAAAGGTCTGTGACTAAGATGGTGTTTGTCATACTGACTACTTAATAAAATTAAAAGCTCCATTTCTGTGTCAAGCAGGGAGTAAATTCTGTAAAATTTGATCTAACTGAATCAGTTGCATCCCTGCCCCCTCAGAGAAAAGGAGTAATAAAGCAAAGACCCTTCATTTGAAGTGTGACTTTGTTAAAGTGAGAATTGGAGTAGTTCAATTGAGACTATGCTTTATTGTATAAATTACATGGCAAAAGATTTTATAGCCTTGTAATTAAAATAAAATAGGGGAAGAAGGAGTTTTGTAGGTGAAAGATGAGATAAGAATTAGAGCAGATGTCACACTAGAACTAATGAAGATTTTGCCTTAAGTTATAGTACGTTGTTTGTGGGGATAGGCATAGGGTGGTTACGTCTATAACTTGGAATGAAGTTCAGGTACAAATGTCAGATGCTCTTGCTGCCAAAAAGAAGCAACCCAGCCTGTCTGTTCTTTGCTGTCCCTGAGGAGATGGTCAGCCTTTCTAACACTGTAATAATAATAGAAACAGTGTAAGTGGGAAAAAGCCAGCATGGTTGCTGAAGTCCAACCATTTTCCAGCCCAGTTGCTTATTCCTTTCTCTGCAATACTACATGAAGATGATATGTTGCCTCTGTACTTGGTTTTGTACCACAGTGTTAACTTGTACATTAAAAAGAGAAGGGAAAAAGAAAAGAAAGGGCAGTTTTAGGTGAAATGCTAGCATTTTTTGTATACAGGCTGTTCTGCAAGGCATAGTTCTATTTTATAATTTCTCCAGAAACAAAGCCAGTTTCAGAGGTCTCTGCCTTTCACTACGTGCATGTTCTTTCTCTTTATGCTACAGGCGTTGCTCTTTCAACTGTTTGTATGGTTAGTAGGGCCACTTTGTAGGTTTTGTTAATTAGATGTGCTGATTTTTAAAAACAAGATTGGAAGACCTCTGGAAAATGTTGCTGCTTTTTTTTTTCCTTTTTTAATTTGAGTGATTTGACTGATGTGACTTACAGTGCAGTCCATCGGAGTTGATGAACCAGTCTTGTGTACGGTTGGTTACAATGGCTGTGAGTAAAGGAGGGCAGCAACCGCTTAAAGCAGCTTTTCCACTGGCTAAATTGTAGCACGCAGAACCCACTGGTAGCTTATAATATATTTGGGTCAGCGACCCTCTCAGTAGATGCTCAGAACACAACACTGCCTGTATTCAGACAGTGGCTGTTATATGGTAGCTTGCATGCAAACAATACAATTGGTAATAAATGTATCTGGTACATCTGTCAGTGCATTGTGATGTGTAGAATCTGAAGCTTTCACAAATACAGATGATACCTAGCAAGGGAAACAAACAATTCGGTACTTCTGTTTAATGTGGGTCTTAAACTTTTAAGTTTTTTTTTAAATAGGGTCTAAGTACGAGGTGGTAAGAATAATTTTCCATCTGCAAGCTTTTCAGTTTAGGCAATGGCTCTAGCTGAAGTCTGAAGACCAGTTTGGTATACTGTTTTCTTGAGACCTGGTGATAAGGAAACTTCCAGTCTTTGGATTGTAAATGATACAACTTAGGAAGAGATTGTTCTGCTGTAGTACTAAATTCAGATTTGAGATATTCAAAAGAAACTTTTTTCAGTTTTAAGGAAGAGGAGAGATTGTATTCTAGAGTAGAGTCAGACTTCTCTTAAATAATATATTTGTGCTTGCTAGCTTCCAGAAATAATCTAGTCTCTCGTAAACGTAGTCAGGTAATTATTTATATTGATCTATCTATTTCTAGAAAAGGAAATTCGTATCTTGCAGAGCTCTTGTACGGAACTTTAGTGGTAAATGTATCTTAGGGATCAAAAGTTCCCGCATTTATTTATATTTTAAATTAAGATGGGAAAGACGAATAAACATGAAAGAATGTGTCCTTAGGCTTATGATTTTTGTTTATTATGTAATAGTGCCTTAAATCTTATATTTTTGGTTTCTAATATATTTTGTTCTAGACAGACTGATGCAAATGATGGGACAGATTCTGATAGCACTGCTGTTCATTTTCAGTCCCTCATATGTTAGGTATTTCTTTCAACAATGGAAATCAGGAAGCCTGCCTTGCTGAGTTGCTTTTGGATTCAATGTCTACTGTCCAGTTCTTGGTTATTCTTTAATCTTACCAAAGTGGACGGAATTTCTTAGGCATATAAGGATGAAAGATTACAGAGCTTATATCTAATATCTTTATAAGATGACGTTCAACCCCAGAACTTAGGTGCATACATCATCTTTTCTGCAATTCGATTTTGTATCATACTATAGTTGTTATTTTATTGTGCCTTAAGAAAGGAAAGTATGCTTTGCATGATAGGCATAATGGTTTATACTGTCAAGCTGAGACTAACAGTAAGTAAAAAAAGGTGCTTGTTGAAAATAGTATATAAATAAAGTGTTTTCTTTCTTTCTCCATTTCAAATGTATTGGTTTATTTCTTCTTTTAGCTGCCAGTTTGTGGGGTCCCTATAAGGACATATGGCAGACTGTAATGAATGCCATTTGGAAAAGGCAACCTGAAGCTATCCATCGCCTCGACCAGGTTTTAAAGAAACACAAATCTGACTTCATTGCTCTCTTCAGAAATCCGGTACTGGACTAATGCTCTCTTCTGTAATGAGTTGGAGAGTTGATGATTTACTCTGTCTGCATTGTTGTAGTGCATACCATTTAGGCCCTGACCAGTCTTTTCATTAACACAAAAGTGTTACAACAATCTTGTTCTGCTGTAAGAATGCAAATAGCTTGAATAATACGTATTATTTTATGTCTTGTACAGGATGATTTTATCTACACTATTTTTTTTCTCTCATTGTTTGAAAGCATTATTCTCTAATACATTGAAAGGAATAGTAAAAGTATCTAGTGAACCATCAGTCAAGTATTAGTTTTTTTCACTACTTTTGTGTGTCTAAAATAAAGCATAAAACTATTTTATCTGGTTTTGGTCCACAATCATGCTTCAGTCAGGTAATGAACACATGGAACAGGTGAATGTATGAATTTACAAAATACAGAAGTTGTCTTGTTAGGAATGTGAGACAGTGTGTTTCTTGGCTGATGGATCACATGTAACAACAAAAATACATCTTCTTTCAGTGGTGTTACTTCTGAAATAGTATATGGCTTTTTAAACTGATAGATCATAAAATTTAACACCTATAGAGTTTTGTCAATATATTTTAGCATCCGAGTTTAATAGAAAAAGGAACGATGTAGAAAATAGCACTTGGAAGTAATGCAATAGTTCTGATAAACAACCCAGATGTCTTTTGTTGAGCTGATACCAATTCTTGTTGAGAATAGTATAGAAATTTACTTTAAGTCTCCTTTATTCTGAGTAGACTAATTGTCAGCACTGATGATATAAGATTATTTTTGGTATATTCCCACAAAGAGACTGTTGCTGTGCAAGTGTGAAGAATTTTTAGGATGCCTTTACTATCTCTGTGTTTAAAAACACTGCTTCTGTTTTTATAATAACGATCTAACCTGTCAGAACAGTTTTTGTGAGGAACGATTAATGTGTAAAGCTTTATTCAGTATTTGATCTTGCCATTTTGAATAACTTCTGATGCTTGTTTCTCTTGTAGCCAAAGAATATTCAGCAGCATGAGAAAATTCAGAAAGCAAGCACAGAAGGGGTTGCTATCCAGGGTCAGCAGGGAACGAGGCTTTTGCCAGAGCAACTCATCAGAGAAGCCTTTATCCTCAGTGACCTCTTTGATATTGGAGAGTTGGCAGCTGTTGAGCTTCTTCTAGCTGGTGAGAAAGGAAAATATTTAAGAACTAGAGAAATGCAACTTGAATAGGGCCTTCTTTTTTAAGTGTATGCGTAACGTGAATGCATGATTCAGTCGAGGCCTTAGCTTCCTAACGTAGAATGTTCTTAAAAAGAAATCTGCTGTATATGTAATAAAATAACAGTGTTCTGAACCTTAATGTTCATATTTTATGCAGCTAGTGCAAAAGGGGAATAATTTGAGGGAGTTCTGTGATTTGCTTTCTCTGTCCCTGAATTTGAAAATAGTTTAAAAATAATTGATTGAGAGATTTTCCATAAAGCAGTGCAATAGATATTGGTTCTTCAAATTCTGTATTAGTGGTACATTGATAAGTGACCTATTTGGATCATAATCTAATAAAATATAGTAAAGAAAATTATTCTGGAAGGTGATACATGCTGTGCATATGAAAAATTGATTTAAGAGTTATTAAAATGTAATTGTTAGTTATCATTACTAGCTACTGTTCATCAATAACTTTTAAAAAATTCATTAAAGAAGTAACTTGCAAATTTGTCTCCTTTGGAAAGCCATCTTCAACTTCACTTTCTTTTTCAAACTCCAGTTTTCAATGTAAATTCAGACAGAAAAATTTCATTTTGAATAAAGATATTTTGCTGATAATGAGTTTGAATTGATTGATGAGATAGGTGGATATCAGTCACAAATACCATTTGGACTAGGACATTTATGGACTTGCATTTCTGTTTCTTTTAAATTTTTTTTATGTTTTAATAGTTTGATATCAATTTTAATAATAGCACCCAAATATCTGTGCTTTTTTCATCTTTTAAGTGTGAAACAAATCAAAGTGATAGTGAATAGCCATGATTCCTTTGAATGATACAATTTTATTTCAGTTACAAATACAAAGATAGAGAGCTGTTATCGTAGTGCATGTGTTCAACTTTCTGTGACTACTCTGTGCGTTTTCACTCAATAGGAGAACACCAGCAACCTCATTTTCCTGGCCTTACGAGAGGTCTAGTGGCTGTTCTGTTGTACTGGGATGGAAAAAGATGCATTGCCAATTCACTACGAACCCTCATCCAGTCACGCCAAGGCAAGACGTGGACACTGGAACTCAGGTCTGTGTTAGGGTGATGAGCTGATCAAAACTCTTTGCTTTAAGTGCTTTTAGGACTAATTAGATTCAAGGGAATATGAATATTTTCACATCTTCCTTTCTCCCTATCCTTGTGCCCTTCCTTTTGCCTTTCCTTCTGCCTTTCCTCTCGTAAACTGAGGTAGCTGCTTTTTTTTTAAGCAGAATATTATTTTTTCTTACACGTATTTTTGTTGGGTAATAAGGACATCCATTTTACTTTCAGTTCTTTCATGCTTCTTCACCTTTTGGCAGTGTTTTGTTTCAGACGCCCTCCCAGTTAGTGTTGCTTTAACTAGTGATGATTACTCAGTATTTCAGAGACTTGAGTTTCTGCCCTTGCTGTGTTCTGACTTCCTGTGTCCTGCAAAACAGAGAATTGTGCTCCTGCTTTTTCTTAAAATAGATGCACTATCAACAGGCAAAGAAAGCATAACATTTTTTAACTTAAGAAAGAAAACAATGTTTACTGCCAACACACAGTGACTACTTGACTAGAGAAAGATTAAAAGATATGTTCTAGTATGAATATAAATTCTGATACATAAATTATTACATTAGAACTGGCTCCACCGCTTCAATACGGTGTACGTAATTGGACAATTGCATTTACTAGCAAGAACGAGTTGTGAGCTTGTGAGTTATGTGCATCTTATGTATAGTACTTTTTCCTTTTGATAGAAATCTTAACTACCTGATCCATATTGTATTTTCTTGTTACATGTTCTTGAACCTACAGTTACCTAAAGACTTCATATCTATTCAGGATAATGTTTGGAGAGGGCACTGCTTACTGATCAGTGATGCACCTTTAGTTACTTTATGTATATGATTTAGTTGTAAATTTTCTGTCAGCAAATACATTTGATGGAACTCATTATTTTAGACTTCCTCTGTGGCTGGCAATAGTATGATTAATTGTTAAATTTGTATTATTTCCATTGTAGTCAAGAGTTAGTGTCCATGACAACACAGTTTACAGATGACCTAATGGAGCAGGGATTAACTCAGAAGATCCTCAGTCTTGTGTCTCACATTGATTTGAACAATGAGTTTGATAAACTCCAGAGAGAGCGAGGATTGGGCAGTGAGAAACATCGCAGAGAGGTAAGTATTTACTGGGTGTGAGTATACTTAAACTACTCCACAGCTTGTGCTGTTCCAGTGTGGGATCCGTATTGCTTCCTGTATTTCTGTTTTGAAATTTCTCCCCAATACATACCTTATTTTTAGTGAAGAAGTGTAATCAAGTAGCAAACTAAAGTTCACAAATTATTAAAACAGTTTGAAACCAAGTCCAGTCAGTCAAATAATGCTCTTTTTAAAAATCCATCGTGTTATGAACAATATGAAGCATTTGTAATAATGAAGTGAGAATTGCATGAGAATGAGTTCTCATTGTTATAATCCTTGAACTTAATAGACTGTGACTGACTGCAGAACATGTTCCTCGTAGGAAGGTTTTAAACATTATTGTTTAAACATTATTGTTTTAATTTCTGAACTTCTTCTAATGGGTGATCTATCTAAAAATATTCTGTTATAATCAGTCAATTTGGTTTCCACCAAATGAAGAACTAAATTTACACTTTTGCTTTTCATCTAGGAACTATGCAAATAATGTCCTTCTGATTTACCTTAGATTACCTTAAGTTACTTTAATTTTACCTTAAAGTTAATTTAATGCTTAATGTTAGAAGTTCTTTTCCTTCCTTGTAGGTGGACTAACATATTTCCTCTCTATATACATTAGAACTATTATTTTGCTGGAGTCTTGAGTGCAAATCTAGTGCTGTGTTAAATGTTGAAAAGTTTTTCTCATTATCACCATGCACGTGATTTCACTAGAGATAGTATGCTTATAGCTCTTTAATTTAACCAGGTTCAATGGATATAGGGCAAGAACATTATGAGGAGCTTGTAATTTAGATAAATAAGATAGTTTTACAAAGACCATTATGAATGGCTGTTAGTGGGTTTTTATGTTTTAAGATGTTTTTTTAAATTTATACTGTTTTTTACTACTTTAAGTCTTCTGAAAACTTGACTTAAGGGGAGGAATATAGTTAATGAATTAAGTAAATGTTTGTCGTTTGAAAACAGGTAATTTTTGGTGTAACTATTAAAAAAAGGACAGACTCTTTTAAAGAGCTGTTATACTTAATTGTATCATAGCATGCAGTATTTTGCCAAATAAATATTTTTAGTATGCAAATGCGTGATAGCCTTTAGGTTGGGCATGGTATTTGTTCCATGTATAATAGGGTGTGATTGATTTAGTTTACGTTTGTATTTTAAGTTGATGTAAGTATTTTGTCTGAGGGCAAAAAAGTTCTGGTTTTAGATATCTTTCATATTTCTCAATGCCTTAAAAGCTGGGTACTTGTATAGTCAGTTGAGGGCATCTCTTCTGGGGCAAGGGGAAGCCTATGACCTTGTCTGGATTTGACCACCAGCGCAGTTGTGAGTTAGAGACAGGAAATGTGGCGTTTGTGTTCTGTGTAGATTGATAGGTCTCCTGACCTCAGCAGAGATGCTGATTCGCATGTAGTCATATTCTAGGATATCTGCTCTCACCTTCCATTAAATACATGGGAATATGAATGCATTTAACAAGCAGAAGAGTACCTTTTGTTATTAAGCAATTAAAAACATTTAGCATTTTCTGTAGTTGATGTCTTTAGCGTGATTTTTAACTTAACATAGTCATTGTCTGAGAAAGACAAATTGAACGTGTTGCCTGGATATTCGTGTTCACTGTTTTGTGTTTGGTTTTTCTTTTAAAGGTTTCTGACCTCATTAAAGAGTGCCGGCAGTCCTTGGCTGAAAGTCTGTTTGTGTGGACGTGCCAGTCACCACTGAGTAAGGATGACACTCTAATCCTCATAAGTTACCTGGAGAAAGTAACAGTGGAAGCTGATGGCTCCTTGGATGGTGTGAACTTGTCTCTTCTCATGGCTCTCCTTTACTGCTTTGATGTCAGCTTTCTGGAACAAGGCACAGAGGATCGTGAAGGTAAGTGCTGACAGGTTTCCCGAAGAGGTTGTGTTGTGCAAATGCATAGATTTTTATTTAACCAATTTTGTTATTGATCAGTAACAAATTGGTAGGATTTTGCGTGTTTGTTTTCACGTTCATTAACTGGGTGTTGGTGGCGTGTTTGTTTTTGTTGTTCTTCAAGATTTGATGCAACGGCTCCCTCTGTTAGCAGAAAGACACTACATAGCAGCAATACACACTCGTCTTCAGGAGTCTCAGCCTTGGAAATTACCTGGCCTACAAGCTACTGTTAGATTAGCCTGGGCGCTGGCCTTACGAGGAATATCCCAATTATCTGATGTGACAGGTAAATTACCTGGAAGTGCAGTTGCTGCACGTTAGTATCCAGACCTTGCAAATGGTGTAAGTCAAAGTATCTGTTACCTTTTTGAAGTTTATTTACCTTTAAAAGAGTGTTAGTGGTAATTTTATGGTAAAGCTTTCTCAGTATGTGAGTTTTGTTGTCAAGAATTGAATTACTCTGAAATATACACAGATTTAGAAATAATTAGTTTAGACAGTGATATCTCACAGTGTCTTATTGAAGTGAAAGAGATTATAATGTACTGAAAAATGTGAAAGATTGCATTTTAGCAGCATTAGTGTCATTTGAACACTTAAATTAAGAATAGATTCATACTTACGACTTTTTGCATCTGTAAATGTTAAAACTCAGTATCTTGAAAGGACAAATCTGGTTTTGATTTTTTTCCTCTCTCTACTTCACAAACTTTCCAGGATCACTGCTAGGTCAGAATTGAGTCTACTCCAGAGTATCTATTAAAGAAAATGTAAGCTTTATAATTAATGTTTAATTAAGGTTGGCTTCTGTTTCTTGGTTCACAGCCTTAGATTTAATCTGGTAAATGGATTATGCACTTTAACACTTACTAAAGAAGCAAGTAGAGATCATCACCCGACATTAACTTGTCTTTTCTTGTCTAGAGTTTTCCTGTATGGTAGAAAAAACCCATAGTTATAGAAGCACACCGATTTGCATGTCAGCTGGATATTCTGAAATATGTTTTGTTTGGTAACAGATAATTGTAAATTATTTTTTCCCTTTCTGTGATTTTTGTTGCGCAGCTCTTGCGGAATTCACTGAGGCAGATGAAGCAATGGCAGAGCTAGCAGTTGCTGATAATGTCTTCCTGTTCCTGACTGAATCTGTTGTGGGGTCTGAAAATTTCTACCAGGAGGAATTTTACATTCGCAAAATTCATAATCTTGTCACAGACTTCCTTGCACTTATGCCAATGAAAGTAAGTTATTTGTGTCAACAGCATGTTTTGAGAAATGTGGGCATCTCTTCTATATTTCTAACTCTAGGACAGGTAGCGTAGAGGTTCAGATATGACCCTTAGCTTGAGGTGCTGCAGTTCAGAAAACTTGTAGAATTAATGGAACCCATAGTGTTTGGGGTTTGTTTTCCACACCTAAGTAGAATGTGATTTTTAAAACGCTTCAGTGTGATGAGATTTGCACAGCAAGCTTTTGTGGTGGTAGTGGTTTTGTTTTGTTTTACATGATTAAAATTTAAATGAGTGCTGAAATTGATGGCAATGTATGTAGGTATTGTTTTTTTGTTGTGAATTTTTACTCTCCATACAGAGAGTAGCATAACCTAAATGAAATTAAAGTTTTTGTCTCAATTTTCATTTATTCTTTTACTAATTACCCTTTCCAGTAGTTTTTTTCAGTAGTATCAGTTGTTGGGAAAATGAACAGCTGTTTTCACTAGAACAGCAGAAATGCTGAAAAACGGGTCTGAAAAAAATGTCTGAAGCAATTACAAAGGTTTCATTTGTGCAAGAACTTGTATCTAGGAATGAAAAATTGGAAGTCTGTGAGAACACTTGGAAGCTTTATTTTGTGACCTTCATTGTGCTGAACTGTAGTTGGAGTTGCCAAATAATTACTTTTTCAGTGTGCAAAAAGAAGGATTGTGAAAGATGTTTTTGTCATTGTAACCTCATAGAATGAGAACAGTATTGCCAGGAAAAACAATATTTAAGTCTTCAGAATTTTTGAGGGCATATATGAAGACAACTTTTAGGTTTAATCCTAATTTATTTATAATCTGCTGGTGTTGCATGTGGTTTTCTCAGGCTGTCTTTTTAACCCACAGAGCATCAACAGAACAAGTGTAATGTCAGTTCAAACTAGTTTACACTGATAACTTTACAGCGGTATTGCTGCTGCAATGGCTGCCTGCATTCACTTGTTAATGGGCTTTAGATGTCGTTTGAAGGCTGCATGCAATGGTGCTTTCTGTAATACAGGCACAGAAGCCCTTAGGAATCTTCTGTATATATGAGGAGTATGTGAGGTGTATATTTTATGGAAGTTTCTTAAACAGTCGAGTGCAAACAGTTCTGGAACTGGGAACTTTTTTTATGAGGCAGTCCTTCATTGGGTGTTGTTGCTTCATGAAAGATGAAATGTTTTCCCATAATGGTACCAGGATTTATGCAAGACATATAAGGTAGATTTTTGAATGAAGGTGCAAGAGCTGGAGACTGACTCAGGCCGAAGTTGCTGCCATGTTAGATTTAGGACAGATGTGACTCCTACAGTTACACAACTTCTTGAAAATCCCAAGGCTGCTAGTTGGTTTCTTGGTACATCTCTCATCTTCATTGCCTTGTGGAATTGGAGGCTTTATCTCTGGGAAGAGTATTTCTCTTCAATTTCTTTTTTTTTTTTTGCTTTGTTTAAGGTCTGCAGTTGATTGTGGCTAATGCCTGAAGATGAATAGAGATATTTTTCATTACAAGTATGATTTTGTAATACAAGATGTAAGCAAAAATCTGGCTGTTGACTTGTATTTCAGTTAGATAGAGGCCAGTCCTAGTTGTTTTACAAGAAAGACCTTGTTAGCAGGCAATTGGGATGTAGCTCTACAAGGGTGATTTTTTTCGTCTTAACTGCTATTAGTTGGTATTTGGCTTATCTACTTAGCTATTTCTCCTGTGTCTCAAATTTAGGTAAAGAGAAGTGTCTGCTTTACAGGATTTTGGTTTTATATATAAACTTAGTTCAGTTTTATTTGAATCTGTAAGCACTTTATTTAACTCTCCTGTAAAATTTTAACATTTATACTGCTTGCCAGTGATGGTTTGGGTTTGGTGTGATTGACTGCAGTGCATTCCAAACTCAGTAATTAGCTTTAGTATTTCATGAAATTTATTATTTCCTTTATTAACACTTAATTTTGTACATGTATTAATTTTTCCTTAGTATATTAATTTGGCTAGTTTGCTCTGACCCTTTCCGTAGTTACTTCTAGTTTTTAACTAGAAAGTTGAGTCACAATTATTTTGTTGCTTGTTCAGTTTTGCAAGTGTGTGAACTGGTCTCTATTGACCATCACCATGTTTTAATATTTGGTGTGTTGAATTGGTTGCTTATTTTAGTTACTTGTTTTTCAGTGTCTGCTTAATATTTAACAAAACTTCTCATCTCATGGCTATTTGCTTTTTATAAGCATCTCTTCAAATGTTGTGTCAAAGGCTTTTTGAGATTAAATAAATGTCAGCTGTTTTTTGTTTAGTAATTAGTATTTTCAACACAAACAATTTTACGATACTGTTTAAAGGGCTTTTTAAAATTGCTGCAGGTGTTTTTCCTCTCCCTTTTCTCATTTTTTTCCCTATTGTATTTATTGACATATTGTAACACTTCTAGTTGTGACAGACTGGGTGACTGGGTCCAAAGTAATTACATCAATCCAAAACTTATCAAAACATTAATAAGTTCTAAGCAGAAGTAGCCTTAAATGGTTAGAAAGGTGCAGTCCTCAAATCTATTTTGTTTCTTTTCACTCCTTGTGCATAATAGTCTAACTTTCTTTGTTTGAAGCTAACCCATCTAACTTTTGAAGTAAAAGAGGAAAAGAATCCTCCTCTTGAGGCCAAACCAGAGGATCTGATGAAGTCACTTGGAAAAAAGTCCCATGGTATAATTTCAGGGCTTTTGCTATGGGTACTGTGGCAGCAAGAAAGTGGTTCAATATATTTTTGAATGTAAGCTCTTGGGGGCAGGGATTAAAAAAAAGAATATTCTTGTCATGAATGTGCAAGTTTGTTTGTTTTCTTAGTTTTCAATAGGCTATTTAGACAATTCCATTATTTCTGTTCTGATTCTTTCTTGGTTAGATATAGACCAATGTTTTTCTCCACTTATTGTGTAGGTGAAGCAGCTGAGAAACCGTGCTGATGAAGATGCTCGCATGATCCACATGAGTATTCAGATGGGTAATGATCCACCTATTTCCCTTCGGAGAGATCTGGAGCATTTAATGCTTTTAGTAAGCCCTGTTTTCTTTTAAATTAACATGACAAAAAGTGATGGTGCCTTTCCTTCTTCATCAGAAACCCCATATCTGAATGATAACATACAGTTTCCCTCTTTGGATTAGAGGGAATTTTTTTTTTCTATAATGTAGACACTTTCTATAACTTTTCATGTAAAGGGATTATTTTACTGCATTGGCTTGTGGTGTTAATGAAGCGTCATTTAATTCTTGTTTAGTAAGTAAATACTGCATTGTTTCTTAAGCTACAGTTATTTTACAGAATATTTAAATAACTAAAATCTAAATTATAATAAGATTATAATAACATAGGAAATTTAAGACTACAGGCTATCGCTGGAGTTGAGATCTGGCTAAATGCATGGTAGATTTTTGGAATGGAACACTTCTGTTTATCTAGACCTTAATGTTTACACAGTGCCCTATGTTTCTTTAAGTCTACAAATTTCTTCCTGTTTACACTGGGTAAACTATAATCAGGTTTTAGGGGATTTCCCCGACTATTGACAAGTATTCTGATAAAGAATTTAAATGTTTAAGTAATTTTCATATGTTGAAATATTTGTAATGAGAATTTTGGAAGATTGTGTAGTATTTCCTGACCAAAATAAGGCTGCTGGAATTACAAATTCCCTAATTTCAGTAGAATTTTGATGACAAGTGTACATTTAAAAGAAAGATCTTTCTATTTCTGTCATATATTTAATAAAAGAAAGAAAATGGAATTTATATAAAACTGAAAAAAATTTAAGTAAATGTTGATTAAAATTTTAGTTGTTAAGATTATCTAACTGCGCTTTCAAAAAAGCCCCACAGCAGAAAACAGATTTCTATATTGTGCTGGTGCATTTTAAATTGCTGTTAATCAAGACATTAGAAATATGTGCATTTCCACCTTATTTAGGATCAAAATGTACAAGAGGGTAATCTTTAATATAGGGATTACTTGTCTTTTCCAAAGGTATAGGTTATAGGACATTAACAGAAAAATTTATAGTGAAATATTTTGTTATGTAGCTCTGAAATATATAGTCAACTTAAATGAAGAACTAGAAATGCAAATTTACTCTGATAAATTTGTATGTTCAGCTGACAGGCAAGATTTCTAATCCTGATATTGACTAACTTGTTTGTAAGTTAATATACCAAGGTATGCAAATGGTTATTTAAGGAGAAATGACAGTCTTATTAGCAATGATTTAATCTATAGTAATTAGATAGAAAGTTATGAACGTTTCACTTTATACATTTTGAATTTTTCTGGCTGTCATTTGTTCTGATATTGCTATTTAGAAGCTATCACTTTTAGAGAGTTTTAAGGAACGAAACATCAACCTTGGGATGCTTTGCTTCTCTGATGTGTTTATCTTACCTAGAAGCAGTCCTTATTGTTAATGTGATCTACTTTTCTTTATATTGTTGAGATTTTTCTAACTTCTTCCTTTCTCTGATAGATTGCTGAATTGTATAGGAAAGACCCGTTTAATTTGGAACTTGCCCTTGAATACTGGTGTCCCTCAGAGCCTTTGCAGACATCTACCATCATGGGGTCCTACCTTGGAGTAGCTCATCAGCGGCCCCCTCAGCGCCAGGTTATCTATTTTTTCTTGAGTAATTACTAGTAACTTGAAATTAAAGTAATAAAATAAAGCAAGAAAATTTTTGGCATCCTTACTACAGCTACCCTCTAAGAAGACATTATCTTTTGTCAGTGGTTTATCTGCATGTGTGCTGCTCTGCCTGACATGGTTATTGTTTTCTCTAAAGTGAACTACTGCCAGTCATTCTTGGTTGTCAGTAAACTTAGTGAGAAAGAGTCTTAAAACCTTCTTTGAAAGTTTTGTTTAGATCTGATTTTGCTGTAGTTGCTAAATGAATCTGATAACGGTGCTTTTGTGTTTTCTGTCTGATGAACTCTGCATATCTTTTTTGTGTAACTGAGAAGTTATATTCCTTAACAATAAAAAACTTTATTAACTAGTTTTGATAGTATTTTGGGGGTAAAAATCCTTAAGAACATTGTAATTATTGAAAGCCCAAAGGTTATAGCCCATGAGAGACAATATAAAATTAGAATGAAGAACCAATCTAAACACATGAAGCAGATGTTCCAAAACTCTTTAAACCCCTGAGATCTTCTCAGCCTTCAATGCTTCTTTGAAGGACTGTGTAGTATTAGGCAACACCTAGCACGAGATCTCGAACGCATCCCAAGGCCCACCTAGAATTCAGGCAATTTAAGTTAGGTCCTGGTGCAATCTGCAAACACCCTAATGTGGCATTGGGAGAAATGACTCTGTGCGTTATTGCTGTGTAGGGATATGACAAACATAATGAATTCTTTCACAATATCACTTATCTTGCACTGTGAGATGTGTTAGTAATTCTGCTGTGCAGCTTTTGTGAGCTGAAGTAAATTTTTTCACGAGAAGTACAGAATTGGAGAATTCGTGTACTTTGCAATAGCATGAATTGTTTTGTTTTGTTTATTTCCTCTGTGAAACATGATTTTCACCTTCAGGGATACAGAATAGGCCAGTCTACAAATGATATATATCTTTTTTGGAGTTGTAATTCCACCCCCCTATCCTGCTCTGATCACATTACAATCTATTTTCTAACTTGGGCTGCCTTTTGTTTTTCTAAAACACTCAGGTTTTTTTAAACACCATTTTTTTTCCTAGGTTGTCCTGTCAAAGTTTGTTAGGCAAATGGGAGATCTACTTCCTTCCACAATTTACATCCCATACTTGAAGATGCTGCGGGGACTGGCTAGTGGGCCTCAGTGTGCTCATTACTGCTTTAGTTTGCTAAAAGTCAATGGAAGTAGTCATGGTAAGAAAAGTGACATTTAGCTCTTTCTCAGCTCTTTTTCATTAGAAAAGTACAAAGGCTCATTTGAGAATAATTGTGGCTTCATACTTTTAACACTTCATTCTTAGTACAAAAATGAATTTGGAAGGCTTCACTTCAAGTGTAATCTGGAAGAAAAAGACTGATTGCATAATTAAACATCTGAGCACCTTAGCAAGGACTTCACATAAAGAAATAGTGCATTTTTTTAAAAGCTGTGTCTTAACACCATAAGAAATGTAAAATGTGAACATTGCTTATTGTAAAGTATAAAGTGAGTAATGTCTCAAAGTCAAGTTGTGTATTTTGTAAATATAGTTTCCTGAGCTGACTTTTCTCAGAAGTATTTTGTTCTGTTAGAATTCTTTGATACATGGATATAATAGTACTTTCTCAAAGTAAAAATGCTGGTCAATCCTGTGTTTTGCATTAATTTTGCACTGATGAAATTGGAAAACAGACTCTGCTTTGAAGATATAAATAATGCTATGGACATTCTGATTCATAAAACAGAAAACTTATTTGTACTGACTTTTCACATTAGCAACTTTGTGTCTCTTAAAAAAAAAACCAAAACCAAAAAAGCCCCAATAACAGCAAAAAAAAAAACCCCAAACCAGAACCTCTAATTTCAGAAATGTTAGCTATGCTTTGAACTTTATTTTTTTCTCTAGGTATGAAAATTTTCCTTTTTTATTTAACTCTCCTGCTTGTCACCCTGTGAAAGACTAGAAAGAAAATCTTTTCACCTGTTTGTCATTTTCTAGCTGAAAACATCCAAGGAGCAGGTGGCAGCCCTGTCTCCTGGGAGCATTTCTTCCACTCTTTGATGCTTTATCATGAGCACTTAAGGAAAGACTTGCCAAGTGCTGACAGTGTCCAGTATCGTCACCTCCCTCTCCGAGGAATTACACAGAAAGAACAGGATGGATTAATTGCCTTTTTACAGCTGACCACTGTTATAGTAAATTGGGTAAGTGACCTTTTATTTGGTTTTCTTTATTAATAATTTTTTTTCCTTGCAAAACATCGTCATTCAGCTGTGGAGTTCACTTAACCAAAAAGGTCTGTAGGGCAAATTTACGTAGCGGTTGTGATTTGATTAGTGAAGTTCAAAAGTATGGGAAGCATCAGGAATAACTGTTATGACCAAATACACAGTCTGAGTGAAGCAGGAGAAGATGACACCTTTTCCTGTATTGCTGGTGTTACAGATTTTCTTGCTTTCCTAACACTTTGATGTCATGGAGATGTCTTTCAGTAGTGAAGTATGTTCAGAGGAAATGACTACAGACTAGCAAAGTTCTTTGAATGTGATTATGAGTTTGAAAAGGCAAAAAAAATAGATTAATTTGAAAGAAAATGGTAGAAATTTGGTAAGGGAACTCATCAACTGTGAAACGCAAGACAGAGTTAGACTTAAAGTGTTCCCAAACCAAGAGTGTAAAATGTGCCGTGAATTGATTGGAATAGGTTTCCAAAAAAATAAAACTGCAATGCTGTATTGTGGATTATCTAGGTTATTCTGGATAGTGTGGAATTCAGCTCTTCTGTACCAACCATATTCTGCAGCCTGAAAAGTCTGTAATGTAGTGAGATACCTTGGTTTTGCTGGCACAAACATAAGACAGATGGGTGAAACTAATTAGGCTTTTTAAAAATCATCCTTGATGGTGGTGTTAGTGGGGTGTTCCGATGTGAGCTATAATGTCAGAATTCGATAAGCTTGGGGGGGGAAATGAACTCTTAGAACTTATACTTCCTGACATAATCAAACCATAACCTGGGAAGAAGTAAATTTGTTCTAAGCATGCAGGGAGTTATCATTTGATGAGGCTAGAGGCTTGTTCCTGCCCAGTGGTTTGTCTGAGAGTCTCAAATAAACTTACACTGGTGATGGCCTGCTCTTAGACTTAAAAATTTCATTAAGTTCCTAGCAAATGTCCAAATGAATTTAAAGTTCATGATAGAAATATTGTCCCTCTACAAGTGCTTGAAGAAGCTGTCTGCCATGCAAATATGTAAACTTATTCCAGACAAATTCCATGAATGCGTCTGCTGAAATAAAAAAGGGGTTGTAAGAAGCTTGTGTTATGCAGTTTTGTGTAAATTCAAGTACAGAGCAGAGTCATTGATACCAAACTGTGAGTTAGAGATGGTGAGATATGAATAATCTTCAAAGTAATAATCTGCAGTTTTGTTTTCTGTTTATCTCCAGAGTGAAAACGCTCGCTTGGCTCTGTGTGAGCACCCACAGTGGACACCAGTAGCCGTCATGCTGGGACTTCTGCAGTGCAGCATTCCACCTATTTTGAAAGCGGAGCTATTAGAAACCCTTACTGCTTTTGGAAGATCTCCTGAAATAGCTGCTTCGCTCTGGCAGTCGCTGGAATATACACAGGTATTTTCTGTGCTTAGTACTATAGCATCCCAATGATCTGTTAGAAGGTAGGATGGCCCTGCAGAGGGACCTGGACAGATTGGAGAGATGGGCCGATTCCAATGGGATGATGTTTAATAAGTCCAAATGTCGGGTACTTCATTTTGGACACAACAATCCCATGCAGAGCTACAGATTGGGGACAGAGTGGCTGGAGAGTAGTGAGGCAGAAAAGGACCTGGGAGTGCTGGTTGACAGGAAGCTCAACATGAGCCAGCAGTGTGCCCAGGTGGCCAAGAAGGCCAATGGCATTCTGGCCTGCATCAGGAATAGTGTGGTGAGCAGAACCAGAGAAGTTATCGTCCCCCTGTACTCGGCACTAGTCAGACCTCATCTGGAATACTGTGTACAGTTCTGGGCCCCCCAGTTTGGGAAAGATGTCAGGATACTGGAATGTGTTCAGAGGAGGGCAACGAAGATGGTAAAGGGGCTGGAGCATAAGCCCTATGAGGAGCGACTGAGCGAGTTGGGGCTGTTTAGTCTAAAGAAGAGGAGGCTCAGGGGAGACCTCATTGCTCTCTACAGCTACCTGAAAGGAGGTTGTAGTCGGTCAGGGGTTGGTCTCTTCTCTCAGGTGACCAGTGACAGAACTAGAGGGCATGGACTCAAGCTTCGTCAGGGAAAGTTTAGGCTTGATGTGAGGAAGAAGTTCTTTACTGAAAGGGTGATTGGCCATTGGAATGCGTTGCCCAGGGAGGTGGTGGAGTCGGCAACCCTGGAGGTGTTTAAGGGGAGATTGGATGTGGCACTGAGTGCCATGGTCTAGATGATGGTTGGTGTTAGTGTTGGGTTATAGGTTGGACTTGATGATCTCAGAGGTCCTTTCCAACCTTGTCATACTGTGATACTGTGATACTGTAATGTGTTGAAATTGTCAGGGCATTTGCAATAGTATTGCATTTTCTCCTAATTTTTTTTTGTTGCCATTGCTGAATACAAATTTTCTCACTTGGTTAGTGCAGTTTTACTTTGAAATTATTTTGAAAATTAGTAGTATGGTTTTATGACTCAGGGGATCTCATTGGCTGTGTTTATTTTACATAAATACAGATTTCCTAGCAGACAGTCCTGTGTGCTCAGTGTGTTTTTTCTTCAGTATGTGTCATCCGTAATAAATGTTCTGCAAGTTACATGTTTTTCATTTGGGTTTTTCTTTTGGCATGTAATATTCTTCTAGTGTGAGTAGTGTTCATAGAAAGAAAGGGCTGGCGAAAAAGCTCGGCTTTCAATCATTTCATTTTCAGCAGAAATCAGTTGTAATTTACAGGATATTGTTGCCAGCTTTCTCATTTAGATGACAAACATCAGAAATGTATTTAAAGCCCTACCTTTTAAAAAAGTTTTTCGCTTCTGTCTTGATTTCACAGAAAAATATGAATCCTAAGGAAGATGAATATCAAATCAAAATGCTGTCGGTATTATTAATTCAAAAATCATAATGGGATGGGCTTATTTTATAGGCTCCATTGTGGCTCAGACTAATTGCTGTTTTTGTTTGGAAAAACTTGAGGCATTTAAACTGCAATTGCTGGTTTATGTTTAGTTACTAGTAAGAAGACCTGACAATAATGACATCTTATAATAGTAGTATTTTAAATGCTCACCACCTTGCTTCCTAATTTATGATATTCTTTAAAATATACTCTTGTAGGAGATATCAAGGAAAATGTCTTTCCCCTAGCAAGTGTAAGGCAAAAATCATTAATGTGAGAATATTTCTGCTCTTTGTTTCATTTAACAGTGAACATGATGTAGATCTTTGAGGATGTAAAGCTAGAGGTGTACAAGTGTACAGCATGTAATCCAGCCTTTCAGATAGAAAAATCTTAGCTTTTTACCTTTTAAGAGGATTTAGAAAACCTCTCATTACAGCTAAAAAATGATGAGTACCTTTTCGTCCTGATAGAAATGATGGAGGTGCACTTTAATTATGTGAAGTGTATTGTTTGTTTGCATTAAGTGCTCTTTCTGTTTTGAAGATACTACAAACCGTGAGAAGTCCAGGCCAGAGGCAAGCAATTGGTATTGAGGTAAGCATTTCTCTGTGCCTGGGCAGCCTCTCTGGCCATCTGTATGCGTTTGGGAAACAATTGCAGAGTCTGCATCTGCCGCTATGTCCACAGGAGGCCCTTGGGATAGGTGCTGTCATTTCACTGCTTCTTAACTTATGATCCGGCCTGCTTGTAATTTCTGGAAATTTTATCCTTTAATGAAGCTAGTGCAGCTTCATACTAGCAACAGAACAGTGTCTCAACCCTCCAGTTCCTTATGAGCACTTCTTATTAAGATTTTCCTATTTTCCTAAATTGGCTTCACTACTATTACATTGTAATTTCACTCACTTCACTTCTAATAAAAGTGGTAAATAAAAGAAAAGTATGTAAATGTTGAGATATATCTCCCGGTAGCTCAGAAATCAATGGAGAATGTATTGCTGAACTGAAATGACAGTACTGGTGCTTCGCTGCTTTTGCTGTATTTGTGGTGTACTGTAGACAAAAATGCAGCAACATCAATTCACTGTAATGTAATTCACAGATGATACCTTTATATTATGTGTTCTCACATGTTTCTTCCTCCCTCAAAATCTTTGATTTTTCTCCTTCTGTTTTTGCTGTTCTCTTGGGAAGGTTGAACTGAACGAGATTGAGTCCCGATGTGAGGAGTATCCTTTAACCTGTGCCTTCTGTCGACTCATCAGCACGCTAGTAGAGAGTTCATTCCCTTCTAACTTGGGAGCAGGTCTCCGCCCACCAGGCTTTGATCCCTATCTCCAGTTCCTCAGGAATTCTGTGTTTCTCCGATTCCGCACCAGAGCTTACCGGAGAGCTGCTGAAAAGGTAATTTTTGTTTGAAAATATTTTCTTTTAGAATGTAGTTAAAATAATTTGGGAACTGCTGCTGTGGCTTGGACCTGTTTGAGAAGCTGTGCAAGTTTGATGCTGCACAGGTAACCTGGAGCAGTTCATAGTATCTTGATTCTGTAAACAGGTGATTTTTTCAACTCATGAGTCATCAGGATCTATGAACTACTTTGAAGTAGCCTGTATGAAGTATCCTTTTAATATAAAAAGAAGTTTGTATTTTTGATAAATTTCAGTTTGATAGAGGATTCTGTGGCTCTATTGCGTGGCTAATGACTTCTGAACATCACGTGCCGAAATCTGAAAGTCAGATTTGTCCTTTCCTTATGTTACTTCAGAGAATATTTCTGACTTGCTGAACCAAGGAATTTGAGTTTCCTTTATGATACTTCTGGATGAAAGTGCATGCTAAACTGTATTTATTAGTTAAGCAATTAATGATCTGTTATTAGCTATATAAATAATAAACTACTTGTAGTTTCAGTATATAATGTGCATTATATAATAGAGCCTGAAATAGGCAATAAATCTTGGTTCCATTTTACTTCAAAAAGAAAGATTGGCCTTTCAGGTTATTTGACACTGTGAATTGTAAGTGTTGTTTGTTGGTGTTTCAGAATTAGATAGTCATGCAATACTTTGGATCCAGTACATCACTGCATTTTGCCTTTTGCATTCTTGGTCTTGTTGCTGCAGTATCAGTCTTATTGTGTGAATGACTTTTCTTCATTTTTTGATCATCTACAGTGGGAAGTAGCTGAGGTAGTTCTGGAAGTGTTTTACAAACTGCTGCGGGACTATGAACCTCAACTTGAAGATTTTGTGGACCAATATGTGGAGTTACAAGGTTAACTTATTCATCTGTTCATGGATAAAAAAAAATTAACTTGCTTTTTTCTCTTGCTTCTATCTTGTGATCTTGTTTAATGTTGGAAGGAAGCTGGTGGAAAGCTAGACCAAAATAGAAAGACATTCAAGGGATGTCCATGGGAACTCTCTTGCTGGCTTTGTAGGGTTTCATGTCTTACTTCCTTAGCTGTGTTAGGAGGATGACTTGTGCCTCTCTTGCTTTGCTGATATGATTAAAGAGCATCTTTTGATGCTTAAAAAACACCTTGGGTTTGTTCCTCTGGATTTGTTTGGTCTATGTTTAAATTGCCACTATTCATGTCGGTGTATTTGATATATACGCTAATATTAATATTAGTAGTATATTAATTATTCAGAGCAGACAGTAGCAGTAGAATTATGATCTGAAGTCATTTAGTTCTGGACAACTATTCTTTAAAAGGCTGAAGTAGATGGTAGTTGCATCATTTTAGAAAATTTAAAGCCTATTTGGGCTGCAGATTTTTTTTTTAAATACAAGGTTTCTGCTTCATATTGAATGTCAGCCTGATGCCTGTGGGTTTGTTTATAGTAGTAGAGAGCTATACACTTCTTGAGCAAACAAGGACTTCAAGACCTAGCTCTCCAGTGAGCTCACCTCAGTCTGGGAGGCCTTTGTGCTCTGTATTTTGACAAGCAATTCATGGCAGCTTTACTAGCTTGAGTAATTTCTGTTAGCTCATCCATGTCCTCAGCTAGTCCTTCAGCTTGTATGATCATTTGTGGGTTGCATGATAGATTGGAGAAATAGATTAAACTTGATCTTTTTGACTAGACCTTTTTCTTGAACTGATTCAGTATGTGGCTCCACAGTGTCACGGCATGTCTGTTGGTGTGCTAGGGAGCAGCACAGACACGGAATGAATGGAAAGAGAAGGGGTTTTTTTTAAGCTGATGCTAAAAGAAGCTCTGTCTTCATTCTCCCTTGCATATTAAAAAAGATTCTTACTGCTCTCCTGCTTTTAGCTGCTGTAGTTTACTAGGAGACTGGATAAACCAGAACTGTTAGTCTTAACTTTTCCTTTTATTTTGTTGTGTGAGGATCTTTGAGGTTTTGGCTGCTGGTTTCATTTTTGCATATATTGTTGCAACAAACATGCAAATATCTATGCACTATGAGCATCAGGGATCCAGTGGACCTTCTCAACTTTGATTTCTGGAAATGCTTTTTCCCTCTTCCAGGGTCTTCATGCAGGTTTGGGGGGATGTAAACTTTTTCTGGTTACTTTTCAGTTTTGCAAAACTATTTACTGTAGCTCCAATGTGGCATAAAGTTCTAACATGAGTTTGAATCCAAGGTCTACTTAGGGGAAGACTAACTGGTTAAAGTTGAAATTGTGCTATTAGGTATTGAAAAGTAATAATACTTGCCATTACTACCCTTCCCAAACTTTTGAAATTACCTAAATGGCTTACGTATAAAGAAAAACTCTGAAGACTTTGTATGCAGTGTGTTTTGTTTATGTTGGTGTTACTTACAGCAATGGGGGCTGTTATGTTTTGTAGCTCAGGCTAGCTTTATTAATGGAAATCTTTTCTATTAGGTGTTAATTTTTTGTTCTCTGCCTTTCTTTAGGAGAAGAAATAGTTGCATATAAACCACCTGGATTCAACTTGATGTATCATCTATTAAATGAGTCCCCAATGCTGGAACTGTCCCTTAGTTTGCTAGAAGAAGGGGTTAAGCAGCTTGATACTTATGCTCCGTTTCCTGGTATGTGTCTAGAATTTATTTTTCATTTTAAGTTAAGTACATACTAAGTAGGATTTAAAGCTGACGTTATATATCTTCAATTTGGTGTTTCTCCTGCATATCAAAACTGTGTTTTGGTGGGAATTTTCCTAGTAGTGAGCAACTGACAAGTTCTTTCTTGGTGCAAGGCTTGAATGCAAGGTTTAAGAATGTAATCTACTTAACTGCTCCCTTGCTTTTATGATTCTTTTTTGTTTATGCACTGCAGGGAAGAAGCATTTAGAGAAAGCTGTTGAGTATTGCCTCGCACTTCTAAACTTAACCTTACAGAAAGAGAATCTTTTTATGGATCTGTTGCGGGAGAGCCACCTTTCCCTTATTGTCACGCCACTGGAGCAGCTGCTTCAAGGAATCAATCCTCGTACTAAAAAGGCAGATCACGTGGTGAATATTGCTAGGTGTGTGCAAATTACTGAGAAGGAAGGAGTTTGGGAGACACATGAGCGTTGGAATCCTGGTCCTTTGATTAGTTTTACCGGCCAATGCTTCTCTTTGCACAGAGCATCTCTGAAACTTTTTTTGATGGAGGGAGGAGGCTTCGCAGGTGGTATGATCTGTGTATTGTCTAGTACAAGATTTCCCCCTCGTTATTTCTTCCAGGTTTCCTTATGTGTGGTTATTCCCTTGCATGTAATTTTCAGTTTACTCCAGACTTTAATTGTCATAGAGTGGGAGTCTAAAACTCCATTTCATAGCTATTGGCTACTTCAGTGTTTTACAGTATTGCCTGTAAGTTACTGCATTAAAAGTATCAGACTAATAATCTGAAACTCCATTTCAAATGTGAAACTTGAGGATTTCCACTTTCCACTGATACATTCTGTTACTGTTTGGTTTTATAATAGCTTTACAGACAGACCAACATTGATAAACAGTAAAATTAAAAGCGTAAAAAAGCAGTGATATTCTGACATGGGATGCACTAAAAACTTGAACTCTTTCAATATATATGTTTTTTATTTAGTTTATATTACTTTTTTGTGTAACAGCAGTCAACAAATAGTCCTAAAAAGTGTGCCTTGTAATATTCTTTTTTTTTTTTCTCTTGCCTGTTTCGGTTCATGCAGTAGTTGATTTTAGCTACTTTTGGTATTCAGTGATACTCATTTCTGAAGATATTATCTTTGTATTTCTTGCATGAGTCTGTGACCCATTGCTTTAATTTATCCTGCGGTGTTTGAGGCAGATTTTGGATAAAAAGAATAGTAACAATTCCAGGAGAGATTTTTATCCCTGCTCAGCTCCTTTTCATGGAGAAGTGTTAAGTGCTTCATGTAGAACAAAATCTTATTTATAACTTTAACATCTTCTCATGTAGTTTGATTTGTGTATGTTTTAATTCTAAGTGCTTTTTAATTGCTCATCTGTGCATTACTATCTCAAAATAATAAAATTATGAATAATTTAATTACAATAATCTTGTATTTTTGAAGGTATCTTTATCATGGAAACAGCAATCCTGAACTGGCTTTCGAAAGTGCCAAGATTTTGTGCTGTATTTCTTGTAATTCCAACATCCAGATGAAACTTGTTGATGATTTCACACATGATCAGGTAAGTTTCAGTTTCTTTGAATCTGGAAAGAGACACTGGTGGAGAAATATTGGTGCTTCATAATGTTACTTTAAAGGATAGGTTTCTAGATCAAGTACATTTAAAGTGTATTTTGTCTTATATCTGCCTACCTTTAAGAAGTCTTTTATTGTGGCATTTTGAAAAGCAACTACTTCATTAATTGAAAAAAACAAAATTGTTAATATTTACAAGAAGAAAGCGACACACTGGACTTTAATCTTCATCGTGTGAGGATAATTTAGCACATGTAACAATAGCAGGGTTTTTTTTTCAGTGGCTAATTGCTAACCTGTGCTTAGAACAGCTGTGACTCTTAACTTGGTTATATAATTTTTGTCTAGAACTACTGTGAACTTGCACAGAGGGAATTATGAATGATATTGGTTTTATTACTCTTAAAATCCTCTTTGTTTCCATTCTTCCATTGCTGAATACAGAGTATTAGCCAGAAGCTTATGGCTGGGTTTGTAGAATGTTTGGACAACGAAGATGCAGAAGAATTAATTGATCCAGATGAGGGTAAGTAAAGGACTTCTTAAAAGTGGCTTACCCTGTTGTTTTTAGCATAGAAGTGAAGAAAGTACTTTTAAGTCAGAAAACTCCTTGCTTGTGTTGTTTTCTGTAGAATTGGACCTTTAATGTAATGGAAAACACGCATGTGTTGTTAAGATATGTCCGTAGTGTGATAAACCAACTACAAACTGAATCTTTTTTTCCAAACACAAGTATTTAATACAGCTCTGGATGTATTATTTAGAACTGTGTTAATAGTAATTGAAAATTTTGGTCATGTGTCCCTCTGTAGTAATACAAGTTGATGCATTAGCTTTCTTGTATTTAATTGAAGGCTTTGAGGACTGCTCGAATAAATGGATTTCTTCACCTCATTATTCACCTTTTTCTTTTAATCAAGAACTGGAGCCTGAAAAGAAGCGGGCACGAATCCATCATGAAACAAGAATCCATATTCTGAATCTCCTTATCACCTCCCTTGAGTGCAGTCCTCCCAGCCTTGCTCTGTATCTCTTGGGATATGAACTAAAGAAACCTGTCAGCACCACAAATCTGCAAGATCCAGGTATGAAGAGGAAATATTGATCTGGCATTTAATCAATTCTGTTACGAACACTGAGAATATTTGTTGGAAAAATCCTGGGGAGAAGTTCCTCTTAAAATTAAGACAACAGGCCTTGTTCTAATGCAGCATTTAAATGGCTTCAGGATTTGATCCTTTGTTTAAGTTGGATTTTGGAACAGACTTGAAATTAGCATTGTGGGGGACAATGATAATTTAGAAATGAAACATTAATTTATTTACTATTTTATGCAGCTTGAGTTGTGTCCACAGTACAAAGAAATTGATTTGATAATCCAAGAAGTACCTACATGTGACAAAATGGAATCTACAAAGTAGATTGTCACTTTGAACTAGTTACGCTATTTGACTACTATCCTGTTGCTCCTCAAACTCCTGTTTAGGATTCTTTATAGGGAATGAAAAGAGTTTTCTCGTTTAGCATTGTAGAAGAAAACCTTTTAGAATTTGTGGGGTTTCATTTTACTGCTAGGTATATTAATATATTTAAATATTCCTAATATATATTTATATGTTCATATGCACAAATATGTACATCAGAATACGAACTTCAAGGCAACAGGAGTGACATTTCTAATGTTTCTTGAATTGGTGAGAAAAAGAGTATGTTAGTATGTGTCTTGTTTGCCTCCTTAGCTTCTAACTTGTATTCAGTACCAGACAGACATTGAGAAACTTGAGCAAGTTCAGCTGAGATGGTCAGGAGGCTGCAACACTCAGCCTGTGAGGAGAAGCTCAGGGAATGGGACTTCTACAGCCTGGAGAAGAGAAGGCTTTGGGGGGACCTAATAGCAGTCTTCCAAGTACCTACAAAGAGGTTGATAAGGGAAAAAAGCCAAATGCTTCAGAGTTGAATGGCAGGAAGATGAGCGACAGTGGGCGTAAATTGAGAAGCCCCAGCTTGAATGTAGGAGAAACTTTTTCACCATGAAGACAGTGAAATAGTGAAGTGGGTAGAGGTCATGCAGTCTTCATGCTTGGAGGTTTTCAAGACCCAACTGTATAAGGCCATGAACAATGTAGTCTGATATTGTAACTGAACAGTAGTTTGGAGTTGAGATGTCCTGGAGTCCCTTCCAATCTGAAGCATGAGATTCTTTCTCAGCTGTTTTAAGTGATGTTGAACGTGTTTGAACAAACATTTGATTTTAGTTATTTAGAGAAGAAAGTTTCTCATTATCTTTAGGTTTGTATTGAATACTGTAGCCCAGCAGTTTTCAGTCCTTCATAGTTCCAAATACAGGGTAGATAGGACCTGAATTTTATTTGGGGGAAAAAAAATCCTAAAGTTATTTCATACGTCAGAAAGATAGGAAAAAGAGGCCAACCAGTTTTTTTCATCTGCTAAATAGCTTACACTTGCAGGCCATGTTTTGGATTTTTTGAAATTCCATGGTTATACAATACAGATAACTGATGAGTGATAAGGGAACTTTGTCTTAAAACCATGAGAGAGCCTTGCACATCTCTTTGAATTATCCCATTAATAATGTGAGGAAAAAGACCATAAGTCATTTGCCTCAAGATAATAATTTCATACTAAAACACAAATTATGTGTGTCCAAACAGAGAAGATTATTTCCCTTGTACGAACTGAGATTATTCATGCCTTTACTGCTTCAGGACATCTTTCTAGGTTGATTAAAGAATGAATTGTCTAAAGGAAGAAAGCAAAAAGGCGGGATTTTGGCTTCAGTATTAAAATCTTCTTCTTATTCCCCTTGGTTGCAGTGTCAGACGCCTTTAGCTCATGAGTCCATAAGACAGGAATTTAAAGCTGCTCTTTAGAATTGTCACTTGAGTATTCAGTTAAAGTTTAAGAGCAAGAATTCAAATTTTCAGTTGATTCATGCAGAATATTAAAGAATCAATTGAATCTCTTTTTTTTATACAACTGAAGTGAAAGTTCTTAAGTTTTGATTGCATAATTTATCCTCTTTCACCAGCATCTCCGAAGACTACAGATTATGCATAAATGTTTTTGTTAGATTTTTGCTGAAACACAGTTCCTTCTTTTATTTTAATTAACAGAATATTTTTTTGGAGCTTTGTAGTGCAACACAGGCATCTGAACAATTTAGTTTCCATAATTCTATGTGCTAATTTTTATTTGCTATATAGGCAAGTAAGATCAAGAATGTTAAGAAATTGTTTTTGTATTTTAAGGTGTCTTGGGTTGCCCACGGACTTGCCTTCATGCTATTTTGAACATACTGGAGAAGGGTACCGAAACAAGGAATGGGCCAACAGCAGTTCAGGAATCTCCTCATCTTGCAGAACTCTGTTACCAGGTATTCAGCATGTTTTCTGTTCATATACTAAAGTAGGCTCTAAATGACAGTAGATACTTCTTGGTTGCTGAACACAGATGATTGATGGTTTTAATAGTAGTTTCATTTCTGAAATGCGTCTGTCAGGTTTTTACATACATTGAATTCTTTCTAGTCTACCTTTTTCTGTGGGAAAAACTATTATTATGCAGCAACACAGAAAATAAAGAATTTACACTCATGTCAGAACTTGGAATTGGGATATACTCACAAAACTAATTTTCTAAATATTTTTAGTGAGTCTTTGAATTCGTTGTGATCATACGCCAATTTTTAAAAAAAATTTGGAACTGCATTTTGCCAGCAAGTAAGATAATAGAAATATCAAACAAACCAATACATTTATGTTTTTATTCTATAGCAGTGGCAGAATGTATGTATGTCTGAGGGGTGAAGGTGGGGAAGACAGCTGAATTAGGCCTATGCGTGAGTTCGCTAACGTTTGGCCTTCAGTCATATAATCGTGTGATTACACAGCTGTATCATGTTGAAAATCTGTGGAATCTGTAAAGGATATTAAACATTATTAGAAGTGAAAGAGGAAGCAGGAGGAAATTGTAGAGGCAGCATCTCCTACTGTAGAAGGAGAAAAAGAAAAAGATTACGTTTCCTGTCTCAGTGAACCTGGAGACTGAAAAAGACATTCATTTTTAAGTGAGCTGAATAAACAGAAAGGCTTATGTAGTGTCATGTTTTGGGCAAATAGCCGTTGGAATCATTCACATGCTTATAATCCTTTAATGTCATAGTTCAATGTCTGTTATAAATAACGTTCAGCTTTGGAGTAAGCTGGTGGAAAACTTACAGCTAATATTGTTTAAGCAGTAAAACAGTTCTGTGCATCTTCTGTTTTCATTGTTGATTTGTTTTTATAATAAATTCCATAAATGGGTGTCTTCCATTTTTGATTGTCAGGTGATCTATCAGTTGTGTGCATGCTCTGACACATCAGGTCCAACTATGAGATACCTGAGGACCAGTCAGGATTTCCTATTCACTCAGCTGCAGTATTTGCCATTTTCTATCAGAGGTAAGTTTTATGCTAAGATAAGATTGTGCATGCTTAAAATTCTATGTATCTTTTGGCTCCTTAGGAATCATAGAATAAACATAATTAGTTTATTAGACTGAATTAATTTCTGCCTCTGCTAACCTTTTAATTCTGCAAAGGTTAATTCTGCAAAGGTTAATTCTGCAACTCTGCCTGTTTAGGAAATTCAGATTGTTAGTGCTGAACTTTTACAAAAGAGTGTTAATTTCGGAATGCACCAAGTCTCCAGAAACAAATCCTGATCTGTATTTCAATTATCATTACAGTTCTGTTAGATTATGCTACAGAAGAAAAATTATATGTTTGAAAAGTAAGAAGGCTAGAATGAACTGAGGAAATAGAAGGCTGGTGGTTGTAACCGCCTGTATCTTCCATTCCTTTGAATAAAGAACTTTTATTTGGTTATAGCAGTAATTTTTAAGTTAATACATGTGTTCTTAGTGTTGCAGACCAACATTTTTCAGGGGTCTTAAGCTGCATAAATGTACATATTCACTTTACCAGGTGTTTCACCGCTAGTCCTTAGTAAACTTGGCATTTGAATATGTGTCCAGCATGAGTAAAGCACTTTAGATGGTTCTTATGTAAGTTAAGAATCTAAATTTGATGAATATATAATATAGTTAAATATAATGTAAATATTCTCAGAGACCCAAATTTGATTAAAGTTACAGTTAATTTGGGGTAAATGGTTATTTTCACTGACCCTATTTGCTCATGAAGTACTGCATTCTCCACAGTGACTGTTAGTACAGATTATAGCCAGATGTTTTGTGTACGTTTGTATTCTTAATTGCATGTATGGATATGATTTGTTTTCACAATAATCACATGTTCATTTCATGGTTTTTGTCAGTGCTTTTGTCTCATAAACAAATGGTGAGCAGATAATAAGTATTGACACCCTCTTAAAGCTTTCTCAAATGAAAAATGCTTTCCTTGGAGTAAGTAATAAAATTTATGTTCTAATTTATAATTATTTCCTTACCCCCACCCAGAACATGAGATTTCAACTCTGAACCAGATGTCTTGGCTGATGAAAACTGCAGCTATAGAAATGCGAGTGACATCGTTGAACCGCCAGCGCTCCCATACACAGAGACTGCTGCATCTGCTGCTTGATGACATGCCTGTGAAACCATACTCAGGTAAGAGACATTTATTGTGAGGGTAAATGAACTTGAATGAATGGGAATATGAGAGACTTTATTTGAATTCTTTTCTGTATAAGCTTGTGACAGTTCATTTAGGAGATCGGGTCCGGAGTTGCCACTGGAGAGATGGGTGGTTGTGAACTCCAAAGTGAAAGAAATCAGGGCATCCTTTTGTTTGTTGCTGCTTTGTCTGTATTTCTCCATAAACACCTCAGTGTACACAATGATATTTAAAAAATAAACATAGATTATGGGGTAGGAGAGGGGAATATAAAAAATAATAAAAATTATAAAATAATTTATCTTGGGATGCTATCTGGAGTTGACGCTGTGTAGAGAAGGTGCAGGTTAAACAGTTTTAGACAAAGTTTTCTCAGTCTTCTGTTTGTTAGTCACATATTTTCAGCCCTCTCACAGAAGGTCATAGCTAAAGATCAGTTTGGCTTTTGACATTATAACATCACAAAAATGATATTTCATCCCAATGTAATGTAACATGCAATGTTAAATAAAAAGGCAAGATTTCAGAGTTTCAGAACAGAGTAGACATGAATCAAGAGAAATAAAAAGAAGTGAGTTTTCTTCACATGAAGAAAATTAAAAAGAATAAATGGAAGATACCATAGCAGGTTGCACCAGTATGGTGCTTACCTTCACTTTTATAGATCTGGACACTGTCTCTGCATCCTTGTGGAGATCTGAGTACAAGAAACTGTGTCCAGATACTCTACTTATTTTAATTTTACAGTGTTCATCCAATTTCATTATTCATCCTGGAGGGTGTGGTGTATTTTTAGGGCTTTCGAGTACTATTTGATCTGTATTTGATACTTGGCTCTACCTCCTGTGCGATAAGGTTTGTTTTCATTTTATTAACAAGGATGTATTTCTAATTAGAAGATTTTCAGGTGACAGGCGTGTCATAGTTCTTTCCCTTTCAGTATTAATAAAGTAGGTAATATTTTCTTTTTAAATTTATTTATTATATTTCATTACCTTCAGTTGATGGTGAAGGAGGGATGGAAGATGAAAGTCGATCAGTCAGTGCATTTCTCCACTTTGACACTGCTTCCAAAGGTAAGCATTGTGGCTGTTGATTGTTTTTTCAGTAATGTTTTTCTGATCCTGAATGGGGGAAGGGCCGCCTCTGGGAGGGACACTTTTTAAAAGAAAATGATAGACTTTCTAAGCAGCAGCCATACATGGAACAATTGTATTGAGCGTGCAGAAAACTCACAAGTTTTAGAACTTTGGTGTAGATAGTTGGAGTGAGTGGAAAAGACTGGATTGGAGAGGAAGTTAGAAGAGTCTGTGTTTAAATGTCTGTAGAAGGGCAGAATGTGAGGGTGGCAATCTATAAATTTACTTGTAACGGTAAAACTAGTGAGACTGTTGCTAAGGCTGAACATACTTGTATTTTCATGACAAAGAATATAAAACCAAAGTAAGTAACTTCAGTTTCCTTCCAGTGTTTCTAAGTCTCAACATAAGACTGGATGGTTCTTGTTGAAAACCGACCTGCTTTTATTTAGGAGAAAAAGTTAGGATCTTGTATTTGTAAATATTAGATTACATGCATCCGTAACAGGAGAACAATATAGTACAAAACAAATTAAGAATGTATTTAAGCCCCTTATATTGATTGAAAGCACTTCCTGAAGATTCAGTGTTTTTTTTCGAAACTTTAGTCATTAAGATTTGGATTTACAAAGGTAAGGTAGGTTTCTATTGTCCATTGTTTTGTTTTCCCCTTGATATTTCTGAATACAGTTTGAATTGGTTTACATTTCCAGTACGCAGGAAGATCTTAAGCATCCTGGATTCAATTGACTTCAGTCAGGACATTCCAGAGCCTTTACAACTGGATTTTTTTGATTGGGTTCAGATTGAGCAAGTCATTGGTAATTGTGAGCACAAGAATGCACGTGGACAGGTGGTCTGCAATGTCAAGGTGTGTAGTGCTCTATGTTCTCAAGTTGCATGTGCTATTTTATATCTTGATACTACTACTACTAAAAACGATTGGTGTATTAATACTTTGAAACTTGCTTTCACATTAAAGGTGTAGCTGTCTCAGATATGTTCATAATTTATGCAAACTATTCGGATTCATTTCTTTCTTCTGCATTGCACACACTGTTTTCTCATTTGTAGTAGACAGATGCGTCAATTTAAGATACTTTCAGGAAATACGAAAATATCTTAATGTTTCTCCCATCTTGGAACACCTAAGTGATATTGCAGATTAGAAATCTACCTTATGTATTTCATTCGTCTCCAGTACACAGCTATGTAGTACTTATATGTGTACACAATTACGTAGACAAAACAGTTGTGTGTTGCAGTAGTTCTTAACAGGCTTTTCGTAAGATATTGTCGCATTGTGATGAGTACTTGACAAGTGTATAATAAATAGTCTAGTCCTGAAAGTGTTGTGATCTTACAGGCAAAGAACAGAGCAGGAGCAGAATGGAAAGTAAAAGTGATCTTAAAGGTGGTAAGAATGCAGATATTCCATATTAGGAGCAAGTGTGTATCCTAAAATGTATTTTAGATTTGGGAGGAAACAAACCTTTCTTTCTATGCAAGAGGACTTCAGTGGTGGTTGAAGAGGAAAGGGAGTGTGAGCTGTTAAGAGCTCATGAAAGGACCCAACAGCTCAGGACCAGAAGGAAAATAATGAGTGCAAAAATGAGAAGTGCATTGATCAGGGAGAGAGCCAGGACAGCTAAAAGTATTGCAATTAGAGAGTGAAGTATGGGAGAAACCTAAAAAATGAGTGAAATTTTCTTGAATCTCAGCCCTTCATTTGCTTCTCTCGTTATGTAGCCATCTCCTAAATACTTTTAGGAGGGACAAATGCATCTTCCGTATCACTAAATTTTCCTTTTTATCTTTTTAATTTCAGTACCTTCACAGAGTTCTGGTTGCAGAAGTCAATGCCCTTCAAGGAATGGCAGCAATAGGCCAGAGACCTTTACTTATGGAGGTAAGTATGGAAAAAGTAAACTACTGTTGTTGTTGCTCTTGGTGGATTTCATGCACTGGCAAGCAGTAAGCTTTACTGTGAAAGCATATGGATTGGAGTCTTAACTTTGAGTTAATAATTCCTGAATAATAATAATAATAATTAAAAAAATGACATTAAAATTTGGTGAGATAAACTGCTTCTTAATACACTGTTCTCTTAACAGCAGAACTAGAGCCTCTTTACTTTTTTCTTGAACCTTTTCCCTCCCCATTACTGATAACAATTGCAGCTCCCACCCCACTGTACAGGAAGCAATACAAACTGATGTCAAGATTGGCTCTTGACAAGTACAGTGTGTAGCAGCCAAGTTAATTTTGCCTTTCTCTCACAGGAGATGTGAATTTATTTCTCCTTTCTTCTACAAAGCTATAGTTTCGGTGAACCTGGACCTTAATTATTTTCTGAGCTTCCTGCCTTCTTTTAAATATAGTTGATATTGGCAAAATCGATTTGGAAGTTGAAGGATGAAGGAGAAATGACATGGTCTAAAATGGGAAGAAAATGCATAAATAGATTTTTCATAGTTGTTTTTGTTTGGTTTTGAAGTGTGAGAGAATAATTTCCCTGGATAATTTTTTTTTGGTTTACTATGAGCCTGAGACATTCATGATGGAAAGGCCTTATGAAAAAGCAGCTCAGAAATGGATTGGATTATCTTGTTAAAATTACTAATAGCAGCTTGTTTCTGATAAGCTGACTTACCTTTTTTTTTCCCAGAGACTAGTACTAATAGATAAAACTATGACCTGGAAATGTGTCTTTGCCATTAACTTCTTTTAGTGTGTTATAACTTGATTTCTTTATTGTGGGTGTTCAGGAGATCAGCACTATCCTGCAGTATGTAGTGGAGCGGAACAAGCTGCTGCAGTGCCTCCATGCAAAGAGGCATGCTTTAGAGTCATGGCGGCAGCTGGTGGAAATCATACTCACTGCGTGCCCCCAGGACCTCATACAGGCTGAGGACAGACAACTGATTATCCGTGATCTTTTGCAGGATGTGCATGACAAGGTAATGTTTTGCTGGAAATCAGCCCTCTCCTTGACCTTTGTTGCTATGTCTTTTTATATGAAAGATAAACTTCTCTTCAAATAGCATTCTTGATTGTAATTAAAAAGTGTGCCTTTTAATATTTTTTCAGTTTTCTGATTGCTGCTTTGCTGAAGTTCAGTGCAGAGGAGATACTCTGTATTCTTGCACAGCTACTGTTGAACTATGAACCATGTATTGGCAAATTTCAAACACTTTTCAGTATAATTCAATATGATAGTAGTCTGGAAAGGGGATATATGAAAAGGAAACAACCGATTTTTACAGAAGAACTCACTGAAGGGATGAAGGCAAACAGTACTGCAATTGCTGATTTGTTGCATTTAGATGACACTGCAAATCCTGCTACTGCTGCTGCTTTTGAAAAATTAAAGAGTTGAATGAAGCTTCATAGTTAAAAAAGTAGAGATTTTACCTTTAGAAGGGCTTTGGAAAGGCAAGATTTTGCTTTGTATTAAAATACTTAAAGTTTAGGTGTTTTACTGCTGAATTATAGTAATAATTTTTGAGACAGGCTAGGCAGTTACTGCTGACCCAGCCATTCTCAAACACAAAATTTAATGGAGGGTCCTTGTATTGTTTAGGCTGCTGAGGCTTGATTATCTTTTTTTGCTTTATTGTGAGAGTTGTGCTCTTTGTAGTTCTCCTGATTAGACAAGTTGTGTTTTGAGAAATATATATGAGATATTATGTTTTTTTCAATCACAAGGTAACATTTTGGTGTTTTGTTGTTGTTGTTCCCATTTTTTCATCCTGTAGGAGTTACCTAAAATCTATGTTTAGTGGAATACCGATTTTGTTTATTGTATGAACAAAATTTAAAAAATGGGAGACGAGGAAGGCCTTTGCTAGCTGAAGGAAAGCCTCTCTTTCCTGAAAATCTTTACAGAGCAGAAATTTCAGACTAATTTTCTGTAGTACTTTTTTCTCGAATTAACTAAAATCTTCACTAAAAGTATGGTTATTTTCTTTTGAAAAGAATTGATAACACTATTAAATGACTATATTACTTAAAAGGAAGGCCTGAATGTCAGTGGTAAAGATAGTTGGTTTACGTTTTAAATGACAAAGTGACCTAAAATAGTATGTGCTAATTTCTCATTAGTGTTTCTCCACGTTGCCTTAAATGCTTCTTTGAGGCTCACTTCCTTCATCACCCTTTAGAATTTTCTAAATTATATAGTCACGTTTTAAATGGACCTCGTTTTCTTAAATAGCTGTAAAGGCAAGATGGTGTCAGTTCTTCTTTACCCAACTTAAGTTTAGATATTTTACTAATTAAGCAACTCAAATGGCAGTCTATTCCTTCCCTTTTCCCCGTGCAGAGTTAATTATCATCCTGTCTGTGATTTGTGTAAATAAAACCCAGAAGGCTAATGGTCTTCTCAATTAAAATGTGTTCAACTCGTCTTTCTGAACAAATTTTTGACATTACTGATTTTGATTTGTTTCCAATAGTGCCTTGTTAATGAAATCCTTAGGCATACAAAAATAAATGAGAGACACTAAATTAATTGCTTTAATAGCTTATGAAATCAGATTCTTTTCTACTTCTTTTTTTTTTTTTTGTCCCTTCTTCTGTGTTAAGGTCCTCGATGATGATGCAGCTCAGGAGTTGATGCCTGTGGTGGCAGGGGCTGTGTTCACCCTGACTGCCCACCTGAGCCAGTCTGTGAAAACTGAGCAGAAGCAGCCACTTGCACTCCCTGTGACGGGACAGTCCCAATATGTCTTGATGCTGGATGGTTCTTTTACCTCATCACCTGGCTCCGAGAGCATATCCATGGGTTTTGCTTCTATTGGTGACTCCTCCCTCCACATCATCTTGAAAAAGCTGCTGGATTTCATATTGAAAACAGGTGTGTTAACCTTTGCAGTGCGTGCATGGGAATTTCGACTACCAAGAATAGAAAGATGGATTTAGCCGCTTCCTGTTACTGCAGTGAAGATTTTCGTTACAGTCAATTAGGTTGATCTTACATGATTAATACACATCTAAATGATGCTACTAACAAGAAAAACTAAAGGCATATTATTTTTGTAATCTGAACAACAAGCAAAAGAGATGTGCAAATAACTTTAAAGGGAATTTCATAATGCCACTTTTTTTGAGTAGTGTAAACTTGCTGGATTTACTTATAAACACATTTTTATGTGAACGGTAGAACTCTGACTTAACAAATGTGTTTGTTTTGTTTATTTCTGCTAGCGCTGTTGTAGGAAAGTTAATTTAAGTGCCAGTGGAAGGTGGTGTTATGGAATGTGTGTTTATTTGATTTTAATTATGAATGTTTCTTGTGAACAGGTGGTGGGTTCCAGAGAGTGAGAACGCACCTTTATGGATCACTGCTTTATTATTTGCAGATTGCCCAGAGGCCAGATGAACCAGACACTTTAGAAGCGGGTATGGTTTAATTGTATTATGGAAAAGAGGAAAAAAAAAGTTATTAAACCCTGAACAGTACGGTTTCTACATACTGTGTTATCTTCTGGAAATAGATAGATTATGTAACTAGAAACCATCTTACCCTAAGAGCCTCTGAAATTAGTTGCTTGTGCTAAATGATGCAAATATTCTTCTATTCTGACCTACCTAGCTGCATATGCTTTCAAACTTTATTGTTTTGGATGAGGATATTAAATTTCTGACCTCCAGCACTAAAGAAGCTATTTAATTTGTGTCCATTTAAAGCTGTGCATCATGACTACAAAACTGTCAAAGGCCTGGACATGACTTGTAACTAACTGTTCTCAAGTAGGTCCAACTGGAGAAATATAGTGCCTCCACATCTATAACACTCGTAACACTGTGATCCTATTTAAAAAAAAAAAAAACAAACCCAAAGATTATTTCAGTTCCTTCAGCTGAAGTCCCCTAGGGGAAAACAAACAAAAAGGATCAGCCACCCCCTTCCCTTCCCAAAATAAGCAAAAGATGTCAGCCAGAGTTGCTGCTTGACCAGGAGAGCTTATGGTGAATATCACGTTCTCTCTATTAATGGCCTAAATACTTGTTTTTTTCAGTGTTACTAATCATTATTTCATCTTAGAGCTTTGACAAGCTCTAAGAAAAACAAACTTGGGGCTGGTACCTGTGTGTGCAGGCTCCTAGTGCTACTATTTGGTCAGCATTTTGAATTACAGTAGTGAAAAAAAAAAAAAAGGAAAAAAAAGCCTCAAAATAACCCACTTATGAGTTTATTATGACCCCTTTGTAGTTTATTATTGGCTTTGGATTCAGCCCATTGTGACTTGTCAGCTTGTATGCTTCCCTTCAAACCAAGTGTTTTGGTCCCAATGAAAGTTCTAGGGTCTAACCAATATTATGTGTTACATATAATGGATCTTAGAATTATTTTAACCATACTGTTTACAAGGGTTGTCCATGTGTACAGACACACAATATTTTTGTTCTGGCTGGCCTGTATGTGATATTCAGGAAAGAATGGATTTGTAGGAAAATGTTTGTACTTCAAGTAACACCCCCCCCCCCCCCCCAATCCATTGTTTGGGGCATTTTTATGGCAAGGTAGAGGTTTTTTGGGCAGTAGACTAGATGACCTTTAAAGGTTCCTTCTAACCCAGACTATTTGGTGATGATATGAATGCCCTGAAGGATGTGGCCTCAGCTGTACTGTAGCTAAGCTAATGCTAATATTTGCATTTTCAATTTTTTATTTTACTTGAATTTTACAGCTAAAAAACCAATGTGGGAACGTCTGACAGCTCCCGAAGATGTGTTTAGTAAATTGCAACGGGAAAACATGGCAATTATTGAGAGTTACGGGGCGGCTCTCATGGAGGTGGTCTGTCGTGATGCTTGTGATGGTCATGAGATAGGCCGGGTAAATAAATTTATTCCTTTGCCGTCACTGTGCGTTTTATTTTAGATGACATTTTACTCCTGTGCAGAGAGAGAGAAAATTTTGTGAGTTAGAACTCATAGAACGTTTTTTGTAGGTACTTAATCTCTTTCATGTTTCTCTCCTCCCACTCATCCTTTAGCTGTTGAAAGTAGGGGCTTACATGCATATTAATTTTTTTCTCAAAAAAGCTGTGTGTCCTCTTGTTCAAAAGTAAGGGTTGCAAGCCTGCTGCAAGAGATTGTAGGTATGAACTGCTGTGGCATTTATTTGTTAGTATTCTTAAATCATGGATTTACTGGTTTATTTTCCCACTTTGGGTTGATTTGGTTACTTAAGGAAGAAATATTTTCTGGTAACAACTTCAGTAGGTAAGAATCTAGTCAGGATGGAAACTAGTTTTAAACAGTAATAGTGCTTGTAGCAATACTTAATTAAAATATTTTGACGTAGTTATTAATCAAAAATATCTGTAATATTTTGTTAAAGAATAATGGAGGAAAGTTAATGGGCTTGTATTATACTGAAATGTCAAGAAATCTGAAAGACATCCATGCGTCACATAAAGGATTCGAATTGTAGTGCAGAAATGTATCCTGCTTCTATGAAGCAACTCCTTGTCTTTTCACATTTCTCCTATTTATTAAAAATCTCATTGACCTCCTAGATTTAATTCTGGTTTGATATTTCTTAATTTTGGGGCTTTTTTTCTTCTTCCATCCCAGATGCTGGCATTGGCTTTGCTTGACCGTATTGTTTCAGTAGACAAACAGCAGCAGTGGCTGTTATATCTCTGCAATAGTGGCTATCTGAAGGTACTTGTGGATAGTCTAGCAGATGATGATCTGACTCTTCAGAGCTTGCTCACACCTCAGCCCCCTCTGCTTAAAGCGCTGTACACCTACGAGTCCAAAATGGTAATAAAACTTCAGAGACCATTTTGTGGTATGGTTGGGTGTTTTTTTTTTAATTAAAAATTGTTTGTCTGTACTTCACATTGATTGTACTCAGAGACAGTATTTGAAATGATGTTAAAATCAAGAGAGAAAATAGTCATGAACATCTTATCGTGAGTCTCCAATAATTACCCTTCTCTACTGTTCTCTAGGCATTCCTCACGAGAGTAGGTAAAAGTCAGCAAGGGGCATTAGAGCTGTTGCGGTCTGGAGTGATAGTGAGGCTGGCGCAGTGTCAAGTCTATGATATGCGACCCGAAACAGACCATCAGGGGTAGGTGTTGGTTCCCTGACTGATTTTGAAACTGTAATGTAGTCTTGGAAGCATGTGATGTCCTTCTGTAGCCACAAGTCTTTTGAGTAATTATTTGTGGGTATGTTCTTTCTCTGTGTATGTGTTTCTTTAACCTATCCGTTCAGTTTAAAACTATCTTTTATTATAGAATCATAGAATCGTAGGATGGTTTGGCTGGAAAAGACCTTTGAGATCAGAGTCCAACTGTACGTTATTTTATTAAGTAAAAAATTCCAAATAAGTGGGTGTGAAGTTGTACTTGCAGGTCCATTCATGTAAAATCTTGTTTGATACCTTAGATGGGAATTGTTGTTATTATTGTTGTTATTATTATTTATTTCATTTAGACTGTAATGTTCGAGAAACAACCTACACTTGAAAATAATTTTGGGGGCTTTGCAGTTACTGAACAAAAAGTGCAGAGTTTGTCCTCCCCCATAAAACACTAATGAGAAAGCAGCAAAGTAAATATTAATTCAAAAATATTTTATGTTTCTTGAGAAAAAAAAAATCACAGTTGCATATTACCTGACAAGTTTCTTGATGTGTTGCCCTGTTAGTCATTATGAGATGACCGAGAGAACTCTGAGAAGGAATTTGCATATTTAGGGAAAACTGCCGTGGTTGATTTCAAATATCAGTCCTTGCTTTAAATTTACAGATCTTAGTGACACACTGAGTGTTCAAACACTTTGGAAAAAGTTTAAAACTTAGACAAATGCTCTATTTAAAAGTGCCAGTGAGATGTATAAGATTGTATGAAAACTGCAGGGCATTTGTCGATCACTGTATTTATCGGTTGCTTTAGAGTTAAACACACCTTTTCCTAAAATATTTGAGAATATTTAGTTTCATATATAAGTAAAGAAAACAGATGTCATATTTCTACAGTAAGATAGTCTGTAGTAAGTGTAGTATAGTACAAAGAAATAATTTCTTCTGCTTACAGGAAATGTCTGGCAGCAGCTTTCTACTTGCAACTCCTGTTTATCATTTGTTGCTTTTTGATATAAACTCAGTTCAAGTACAGACGTATTATAGAAATATGACTTTTTTCATGCTCTTGAGGGTGATTGTTGGCTGAGGCTCTGCCTTGCTAGGGGACTTCACTTTTCTTACAGTGTCTGTCTTTTTCTCTTTCTTCTTTTTAAACCTCTTAAGAATGTATGGAATGAGAGATCCCCCAGTCTTTATTCCTGCTCCAGTGGAACGTTATCATCAGATTCTTCTTCCAGCTCTTCAACTGTGCCAAGTGATCCTCACTTCCAGCATGGCACAACATCTGCAAGCAGCGGGACAGGTAACTGCCAAAAGATCCTGGAGTATCACTGCTACTGCTCATTCAAAGAAATTATGTGTCCTTTCGCTCTGAATGTAAGCTTTCTTAAAAATTCCATCCTCACTGGTATGAGAGATCACTTTAAAATTCTGAAAAGTAAAAGCATTGCTTCCTCTCTGCTCACTGCTAAAGTTTGAGTCATTAATATTTTCCCTTTTCTTCTTGTGGTACAGGTTTTGCAATTTCTAATTTCCCATTCAGATACTATCCAGGCAATCCTGAGGTGTCAAGATGTTAGTGCTGGATCTCTCCAGGAGCTGGCCACCCTGACAGGAATCATCAGCAAGGCAGCTTTACCTGGTAGGAGCTGCAGTTTTGTTGAAGTCTCTTTGCCCCATCTGCATGAATCTCAGGCTCTATTTTGTATAAAGAAATAGTAAGACATATAAGAGGGATTCTACTACAATACAGAATTTTCTTGACATGTAGAACTTTGGGAAAAATAAAGAAATGTTATATTATTGTTCTGGAAACTAAGTATGGTGGATTTGCAGTAGACCTAGCAGCCTTATCAATATCCTTTGACTGCCTGTTTTCTTTTCAATATGCTACCTGATATTAAGGACTTTTTGTCTTTGAGATGCCTTGTAAATAGTCGTGTTCGAAGTGCATGTGGTATCTTCAAAAAGATTTTCATCCAGCAAGTTTTATGGCTGAGGAAATGAAGACAGAAAATTGTTTGCATACCCATAGCTTTGTCAATGACTTCTTCATTTTTATTTATTTTAAAAAAACCCAAAGCCTTCCAGGGACAAGCACTGTGGATTGGATTAGTATACTGACATTTCTCTTGGCTGACGTATCTTCACAGAGGACTAATAATTATTGTGATGGATATAGTGATTTCTTCTTCGTATTTAGAAGACTTGCTTACCATTTCAAAATAACTTCTCTATTTTGCTTTAATGACTTGCTTTGTCCGGGAGAGATATCTGACTACAATAGAAAGGAGTACAGAGCTGTAGGTTGAACCCAAATGTTTCTTTGCTTACAGTATACTGAGCTTTGCACAACATTGCAATTTTTATGCTAACCTCCCTTCCTCTCCCCCACCGGCTTTTAATTACTGAGCAGAACAGTAAGCTACATGCTCTCATGCATCTCGTAGTAGCTGCATTCATATCTGAATGCTTTCTTCAAACAATGCAGAAAGAATTTGATCTTTTGGCTTATTTCTTTCTGATCAGTGCTTGTATTTAAATATATATACTGCATAAATCTGTTTTGGGGAAAAAAACGCAAACAATTTAATGGCTGCATCTTTTATCAGGAGTGCTAAGTGAGCTGGACATTGATGTTAATGAGGGGACGCAGATGGAGCTACAAGGACATATAGGCCGATTTCAGGTAATAGAGTAGTATAATTAACACTTGCCCTTTTAGAATTGTGTAGCTGGATTAGTTTCTTCTTGGTTTTGTATTTTGACTAGTAGCAGTTATGAAAGGGATATTTTCCACTGTTAAGAAGAATGTGTGAATTTTGGGGGTTATATTTAGGGGTGAGGGTGGTTTATGTGGTATGTGGTTTTGGTGGTTTTTTTTGAGCTGGTCCCTGGGGCCAACCAATTATTGTAGAAAAGATAACATTTGGCAACATCAGAGTTGCATCAGGGACTTGGTTTCCCTCCCTGGCTTAGAATTCGCCTCATGTGGAGGAGGAAAAGAATTCAAGGTCAACACCAAAGCCTATGAAGTAATGCAGAAATACTTTGTCACCACTTTTGCTACAAGCATGTCTATGTCTCCAGCACAATAATTTGGAGTATCAAACAAGTTAGTGTTTTATTTCTTTCCTCCTCCTTTTAAAAATAAGCCTGACTTAGAAACCAGAATGAAAGCCAAGACAGAGTAAGTCTTGCTCAAAAGCTGTCATTGCAGACCTCATTACAGCTTAGCATTCAGCATACTGCAAGTTTCTGAAGCTTTGTGGTTCATGTGAGTAAGGACTTTTGTAAATAAATATTTAATTGAAAACTATATGTAGAAAGGTCTGTTGTAGCAAATACTTCTGGCTGCAAGAAAAGGATGTGTTCTCTGGGTGCTTTGATAGTAACTATTAGACTGACCAGCCGGAAGCAAAGTAGCAAGCTGTAAGTGATTGCTGTAACCGTGGGGTACGTGGTACTCTGCTACATCACATCAGCAAGAAATTCCCATGTGAAAGCTGAAAGATTTTTTTTTTTTGCTGCTGTTATTATAAGGAATTTCAATTAGTTGATTTGAAAAAAAAAGGTGTTCTGAGCAAAACTGTGTGAATCAGTCATCTTCTATTGTAACTTTCCTCTCTAGTTTGTTCTGTTACTTTCATCAGGTAATAAAAGGATTGAGGTATTTTACTCTTCCCCAAAAGTAACTGCCAGAAAATCTTTAATCTTTTTTTTGCTATTCCACACAAAACTGATTTACAGTCTGAGACACTTTGATGATCTTAGCAGCCACATGTAAATTAAAATTAAACTTATTGATCGTTACTTCTTTTTATGATATTACTGAACTGGGTTTTCTACTGCACTTCTATGGACCTTACCATCTTCATATCCAGATTTTGTTAGTTTGTCTATACAGGTAAAGGTGTTTTAAGTAGTAATAGGTAAACCTAAACTGTCATTGATGCTGGTCAGTGTAATAGTCTGGAAGAGACGTAAGTCAAAGTTGTGCACTTTTGAATTGCACCAATTTCTCAAGGAAATGTTTTAGGGTGCCATTAATTTTTAGATTAATTAAGGGTGAGTTAAAAAATTGTTTTAAAAACTTAGATTTCATTCACAAAGTGCTTTAAGTTCTATCTGCATTGCTCTCCTGCTATTGTGTTTTAGGAGATATGTGTCACTTAAGTGAAAAGAATCATGCGCTTAATTTGATGAGATACTAATTAAAATGTTCATTTCTTATGGCAGCGCCAGTGCTTAGGACTTCTAAGTCGATTTGGTGGTTCAGACAGACTACGTCAGTTTAAACTGCAACATGATAATGCAGAGGGAGACAGAGTGAATAAGAGGGATGAAATTGAGTTGGCCATGCAGCAGGTAAGAATACAAGAAGCTGCTAGAACCTTCAGTCTCAAATTGTGGCATTATACCTGCTGTGCACACTTGTTTAGTTGTCCTACTTACACATATAACAGTAATGCTCTACACTGGTTTTATTTGGTGTAGGATCCCACATTTTATTTCTATTTAACATTAACCTTGAAAATTTGGTTACTTAAATTTGTATTAGCAACCATTAATGTTTTGAGTACAATCTCTGTGAACTTCAAAGCCTTAATCTGAGAAAATTTCAGAATAAAGGCTGGGTATAGAGGGCAATGGCTAACAGTAAGTTAGTGTCAGAGAAGACTTAAAATTGCCCAGAAACTTTAACCCGCGTTTGGGAAAAGAGGCAAGGTTGCAAGTCCTAGACTTGAAATAGAAGAGAGGCTTTAAGTGATCAGCAAAAGGAATCATCGTATTCTGGTGAGAAGACAGGGAGCAAGCCATGTTGTTTATTGACATTTATCTATTTAAAATGTAATGCTCCAAAGCCTGTGGATATTGTAACTGACGTGCTGTCGGGTTTTTTGGTTTTTTTTTTTTTGGCAGATCTGTGCAAACGTGATGGAATACTGTGAGTCACTCATGCTGCAAAGCACCCCCAGTTCTCAACATGCTGTTTGTCTGTTTACTCCCAGCCTGTCAGAATCAACCAACCGAGATGGACCTCGTCAGGGTGAGAGTTTTGGCTTGCTATTTTGTGAGACTAAATTGGGTGACACTTGTTTTAGGAGAAAATGTTCCAGAGGCTGTAGTTTCACATATGTTTTAAGTCACTTTATGCCAGTACTGTAGCTGCCTGTTTTCTAATTCTGAAACATATGCTTGCACAGCTTTGCACTAAACCAAATCATGAAACTAAACCAAGTTAAAACAAAAGTGACCAAAAAATCCTTTTTAGTTCACTTCCCATGGCAGCCTCAGCAATACGTATATCAGTAAAAATATGTTTATGTAAATAAACAGCACAGGAGAGGGGAAGGTGAGGACATCTTTTTTTCAGCATCTGTGCTAGATGTGAAACTAGGACCTCATGACACGTAAGATGTGTTTTGATGCTACCTGAAACTCTTCATTACACCACATGGCTGTTATGCAGCCCGAGTGGTTAAAGTATTTAAATAGTAAGTCTTCTAGTCTACTTATATTTTATATGTTACACACTGCCATCTTGTACTGCAGCCACAGAACTTTTTACCTAAACTGTCTGAATGACTTCAGACACAGAAGTATAAAATATAAACTTGCCAGTGCTTCCATCTCTTTCACTACTGTATTGACAGAGACCAAACTTTATCAATTTCTTTTTCTTTTAATTTTTTTTTTAATTTATTATAACTTATTCATCATCTTTTCAAGATACACAAGCACCAGTGGTCCCGTACTGGCATTTACCTGGCTTGGGCATTATTGTCTACCTGCTGAAACAGAGCACTAGTGATTTCTTCAGTTACTATGATAGCCATCGTCAGAGTGTGAACAAACTGCAAAATGTGGAGCAGCTCCCACCAGACGAAATAAAAGAGGTAATATTTCTTCTGTCTCTGTAGTCTCTATATTGTTTATACCTTAGACATGGTTGCAACAGAGACTCCAGAGCATCTCAGATAAGTAAATAGTTCCAGTTCCTGCACATGTTCCTTTGTACTGTTGATGAAGGGGTCCATAGAATGAGTGACCTAGAACTTGGGGAAAATATTGGGCTTAACTTTGTAAATTTTGTAATTTTCACAATAATTGCTTGGGGATACATTTAATTTCTCCATGTTTTGGTCAGCAAGGTTATGCAAATTGAAAAAAACACAGTTTTGAAGAAATAGTGGCTGACAGGGAAGTTCTAGATATTGGTATGTTCTATTTCTTTTATGCTTTGTGATTTGCTACAATCTTGTTTTTCCTCTTATCGCAGCTGTGTCAGTCAGTTATGCCAGCTGGGGTTGACAAAATCTCCACTTCCCATAAATATGTTTTGGCAAGACGACGCCTGGTGAAGCTAATAAACAACCGAGCCAAGCTACTGTCTCTCTGTTCTTGTATCCTTCTAAAATTGAAATGACTCTCAAGGGTGGTGCTCCAGAAAAGCAGAGAAATAGGAACAGCTTCTTTTTACCTACACTTCCAGCCTGTTTAAACAGTACTTTCTGCAAAGAGGAAATTTGAAATATTGAGAATTAAATTAGTAAGAGAGTATTGTTCTGCTATTGTCAGTTTGTAAATATTTTCAAGTTAGTAATTCCCATTATGGATACCCTGCTAAGACAATCTGCAACATTACAATGGGAGGAGTTGGTATAGCCCAGCTCTTCTGTTCAGTATCCAGATCCACTAAACATCCACGTATGTACGAGAGTTGTGGAAGAAATATTTTGAAAAATAATTTTGAGATGCCTACAGGAGCAACTGGAGTTTCAAGTCTTAGAGTCAACCTTGCATAAACCTAATCTCGTAAACACCAGTAGTCTTATGGAAATAACTAGTTATGCACAAAATAATTGTCTGCAGTGGATCAGAATTTTCCTCTGAAACCTGCTTTGAGAAAGATGTGCTCTTACAGACTTACCTGATGTAACTAAAGGTATTAGTGCCATCCTCAGCTTTATAACTTCCACTTTAATTCGCTGTCTCTGCAACTGAGCTGTCATTACAAATCCCATGAATGCTCATACTCTGCTGTGGCTTGTCAGGGTGAGTAGCAGCCCTTGAAGTAACCGAGCCAGCGCTGTGCTGAAGCAGATATGGAGAGTACAAGTGATCCGTTAATGAGCCATAGGTACTGGGGGTGAGAAGCTTGTGCTGGAGGAGGTGACAGATGGCTGTGTAGACCTTCATCTGCTTCAAAGTGTGTAAATGAGCTCATACAGTAAATGTAGAATCTAAAGACAACAAAATTATACTCCTTCACTTAGATGTGTCTACAGACATTATAGAAACATGTCTCTTCATTTTCTGGCGTCACCTGGAACATTATCTACTGCATTGCACACCCACTGATTCCCAAGACCCACTGCTGTCCTCCAGGATGTCTTTTAAGAAAGGAAGGCTGCAAGGTAAGATTTCGCAAACATCTAAGTGCCTTTGAATATCTTCTGCTGGTTAACTTTAAAACTGATTTGCTACTATTAATCTTTTGTCGTTTATATTTAATAAAAAATAAATTGTTTGGGCATGCCTTACCTTTGGATTTTCCACTGGAGAATTAGCAGTACAACTGCTAATTGAGTCATAGACTTTTGAGATTTATCTATTATGCTTAACTCCAAAAGGAAGTAAAATTATTATAAAATATATACATAAAATTTTATTTCTGTTTTTCATATCAAGTGAAGTTCAAATATTATAATCAGATCAGTGATCCAAAACAATTTATAGTAAAATATTTCTATATAATAATGTAGGATGAAATTAAGAACTAAAATTAATAGTGGTGGTTTTAAAAGTATTTTTAGAATTGTAGGCATCATTGATTTACCAGAAGATTTGAAGTTTATTCAATTTTGTTTTTTAAAATAACATGGGTGGAAGTCAGAAAGGGAGAAGTGATACAAGGAACAGCTTTTTGCTTAAAGTGCCATGTTGTGTGATCAAAATTATGGCTCTTATTTAACGTATTTTCACTAAATCGTTTAAGTAAAAAAATTAGTATCCTTTTTGATGCACAACTTTACTGACAGATTTGGAATGCTGCATTTTAAACCCATTTTATAACTTGATGTGGAGAAAGTAGTATTGGGCAACCGACAGAATTTTAACATCCCATTTTTTATCACTAGATTCCTTTGGTTCAGATTCCAACTTGGATTTCAGTGGCGGACTGAATCGAGTGAATCAGCATGATATAGAACAGGTGAGATGTGACTGTCTACTGAAAGGTACAGAATGCAGTTGATTACCATACAGCTATTGAGAGCGGTCTGACTATACTTTTCTCACCTCTAAAGAACATGTGGTAACACCAGCAGGATATAACTTAATTGAGGATTGATTATATGTTGCAAAATACTTTGGAAAGCATAAAGAAGCAGGTGGCAGTTGTGCTGCTGCACATGTGTTTTCAAGTCTTTATATAAAAAGTTAAAAATTAGCTAGACTTAAAAAGAAAGATTAATCATTCTTTTTCTCTTGTAAACCAGTCAAATGGTATGTGTTTTTTAATAATAGCTTTCTGAAAACATCAGTTATCCTTGAAAGATTCACAATATGAGGGCAGGATTCCCAATTTTCTATGATCCTGTAGCTGTGGACTGCAGGTCAGCTGCAGCTAGGCTGTAGAGAAATGAGATTGACAAGGGTAATAGAAACTGAGGAGACAATAAAATGTGAATGCTAGCAAAGAAATTATTTCTGCTTACTCAGCAATTTAATAGTTTGTGTAAATTTGATGCAGAGGTGGCAGAAAAAAAGATCATGTCATTGATAAATCCCACTGACATGTCTACTGCTGTTTTTGTGGAAAAATAACTGTGCTCAAAAACCTGTGCAGTTTCAAATACCTTCAGAGAACAGCTGTATGGGTCTTTTGTGATGAGCCATCTGTCTTTTATTTCATTTGTTCGAAAGTAAAATATGCAGTAACATCTTGCTAAAATAGTTACAACGTAATTTTTTTCGGGGATTGTTTACATACCTGTTAATGAAAAATGTTGTCTGTGCACATGTGCTTAACTCCTATACAGTCTTTAAAAGGAAAATTTTAATTGGGAGAAATGTTTGTATGGCTATAACTGAAGACGCTGAATTACTTAAGGCTGTTTAGTTCCTAAACCAGGAATTTAATTCCTAAAACTTGAAAAGGTTTTAAGGTGGTAATATTTGGGTGATGTGTAAATGTTCTGAGTCACCCAAAAGCCTCTGTAGAAAGGCTATCCATTATATAGTTTAGAGAGGAAATACGTAAGGGAAGAATGGAAGTAGTACTTACTAAAGGAGCCAGAAAAAACATGCTTTTGAAAATGGTTTAGAGAATAAATCCTAGTGAAAGGGTTGACAGGTAGTTGATGATGGATAAGCTGACATTCCAGAAAGACAAGACTTTATATTGATGACTGCACCAAATTTCTGTTTCTCAGCTTCAGATTGAAGCCGCAAACAGCTTTGGTGAATCTCTGCAGAAGAAGCTTCTGGACATCGAAGGGTTATATTCTAAGGTTCGGTCACGGTACACCTTTATTCAAGCTCTTGTTAGACGCATCCGTGGTCTCCTAAAGATATCGAGGACCTGAAAGACTCCAAGACATGTTGCTTGCCCCTTGGAGCAAAGTACTAAGGCAGGCCTCCTGGATCATCAGATTTTATAGACCATACATTTTCTAATTAATGTCAGAAATATTTTGATACTTTTTTTCCTTATCCTTATGGACCCATTTGGTGTATTCTTTCCTACTGCTCCCAAATTGACAGAAAAAATAAAGGATTTTTTTAAACTGAGTTATGATTAATGTAAAATTTCGAGCAAGAAATAATTCTGATGGAGGACATGAAGGAAACAAAAGAAGTTCTGCAACTGTGACAATGATACATTGATGGGTCCTTTCAGAGAGAGCTGTCTGTGTTTCTTTATGTCGTTATTGCATCAAACACAGGCCTAATGAAATGTGGATTTCGGGTCTCAGCGCCTACAGATGATGATCACCCTTTGGTTTGTATTCTGTACAAAAGGTGATCATTTTGCACTGTGAGCTGCTTGTTTCTACTCCCTCTTATTCTGCCTTTTCCATCTGATTCAAGTACAAGCTGCTTCTCTTTCGGCAAGTCTAGATAAGGAAAAGAAAATATGTGGAAAGCAGTGGAAGGTGACTGCCATAGGTTTGGCGCTTGTGGCTTGGGGGCAGTTAAGTTTTCTGTGCTGTTCTTGCTGGAACAGGAGCACTGAGACAGATTAAAGTGCATGATGAGGAAGCAAACATGGTTGAGTGGAAGATTGGTTTTGTAGTTACAGATAGTTCTCATGAGAGAGAATGAGATATGCTTATCTCTTATGTGAAAAAAAGTAACGGTCTAATGAGTAATTACTGACCAGAGATCTATTGGATCTCTCTCTTATTATAGCCTGGTCTTAAAGCCCAGTTCTCCATGTGTGCCTTGAAAATTGTCTCCCCTGAGTTTTCATTGCTTAGTATAAAATCATAAAAAATGTTAAATACTTTTCTGCACAAATTACATGAATTGCATCATGTTCTCTGCAGGCATGATGATAGCCTTGCTGTTGGGTGATGGTTATTGGCTATTGCACAGGCACATAAATTATGAGATATAAATTATGTACATAGTTGGACTTTGATTCTTTATGGATTTTTTTCTTGTTTCTCCACCATCTCACTGAAAACTGGGAAATAATGTATAGAGGTTCTCACTAAATATAAGATTCTAACTTTGGAATTCTGCTAGTTCAGAGGAATTCACGACATCAAATTGTTAGGGGAATCGGCTGATCCTTGTGTGGAACCTTGGTCACATCTTTACCATAACTCTATCCTGTGATGGTCTGTGTCCTGCAGATACAGCAGGACGAACAGGAGTTGCACACCGGGAGTGAACTGGAGTTGTTCTCTGCCAGAAGCGCAGGAGCCTCTCTGGCTACTGCTCTGGGTGGGCTGCGGCTGCTTGTGCTGTGGTGGCCAAACTTGGGCCAGCCGTACAAACCCGCTGCAGCTGCTGGTAGCACATCTGTCACCGGTGGCTGCTGGCAGCGCTGTAGATGTTATTTATTTACTGTTACGGGGGCGAGGTCGGGATGTGGGCGCTGCGCTGACCCCTAGAAGAGCCCCCACGTCCTCCGCGCTCCACGCGCCGCACACCGGCGCCCCCTGTCGGCGGGAGACGCAAGCGTCGCCGACCGAGTACCGCCTCTTCTCGCAGCCCCGCCCCTCTCCTCCTCATAGCCCGCCCGCAGCCCCTCCGCTCTGGCAGCCCCTCCCCCCCGCAGCCGTCGCCGCAGATTCGCCACGCTTGCTACCTGCCCCCACTTTAATTTTGTACTCATTTCTCCCCTTCTCCTCCCCGCCCGAACGCATCCGCATAGGGATCGCGTAAGCAGCCCCACCCTCAGCCCTCTCCTTCCTGGCCGAGGGTGGGCGGGCGCCACCTGGGCTCCGTGTCGAATCGGCGCGAGCGGGGAAGGGAGCGCCTCGTTTACTCGGCCCCGGCGTGCGACGTGGAGCTTCTGTGAGGGGCTGCGGCGGCGGCAGGGACAGCGGGGCGCGACGGCTCGACATGGGTGAGGAGCGGGCGGCGGCCCGGGCGCGGGGCGGGGAGGAGGCGGGGGCGCGCAGGGCTCCGTGTTCCATTCTCCCCGCCCCGGGATGCGAGGCCGTGGCGGGACGGAGGCGGCCGGTCCCGCTGAGGGTGGTGGGGGATGGATCGGTGGGGATGAGGGATGAGACGAGGGGATCGCCAGCTCTGCGGCGGGGTTTTCCTCACGGGGGCGTCTCACGGCAGCGCTTCGGGTACCGAAAATGCCGGCGAATGAACTCCCTAAGGCTCGTTTTGGAGTTTCAGAAAGCAGCATCCTTTATTTCAGCGCTGGGCCTGCGAGGGAATGGTTTCCATCAGTCAGGTATAAGGAGACAAGAGCTGGGGACGGAATATATTTCCCACTTACATGCAGGTGTATAAATTTCCCCAGAAATCTTATGCGTATTCTGTTACTTTCTAAGGACTCATTTTAATGTTGCTATGAACTTCACAAACAGCCAAATCTCTGCTCCTTGGGAGCTTTGGAGCCAGCTCTCTCTGATCTTCCATTTTAGACAGGGAAAGGCTGCAGACAGGTGATTAGAGAAGAAGACACATCTGTTCAGCACAGACGATACTGAACACAAGGCATTATTGTATATCTCAGAAGAATGTCTGGAAAAACACTATTTGAAAGAAGACATATTATAAAGAAAACACGCTACCAGAGGGACATTCCGTCTGACTTTCAAAAAAATACACTTACTGAGATGAAACTTGACCGTACTTTAGCTTAAGTCAGAATATTCCACTTTTTGTAAGAACAACTACTTGTTATATCATTTCGAGTCAATCGTTGTTACCTGAGCAATGGGGAATCATATGAGAGGCACAACAGGAGCCTGCATTTGGTCAGGGATCGTAAACATAGGATCATAGAATGATTTGGGTTGGAAGGGACCTTAAAGATCATCTAGTACCAACCCCCCTGCCATGGACACCTCCCACTGGACCTGGTTGCTCAATGCTCTGGTACTCCTGAGAGCTGTCTAAATTAAACTCTGATCCAGGTACATAATGGGTTGTTAATAAGGAATTAATTGTGAAAAGGGGTTTTGTAGAGTAGTAAATAAAGCAGAGGGAACAGTAAGAGGCGATGAATGTAGGGGTTAAATGATTAACGTAAACCTGTGTTATTAGGACAAGGGGTAATGGTTTTAAACTAAAAGAGACGAGGTTTAGACTACATATTAGGGAAGAAATTTTTTTATGCTGAGAGTGGTGAAACGCTGGAACAGATTGCCCAGAGAGGAGGTAAAAGCCCCATGCCTATAAACATTCCAGGTCAGGTTGGATTGGGCCCTGAGCTACCAGATCTAGTTGAAGGTATCCCTGCTTACGGCAGGGTGTTTGGACTGAATGACCTGTAAAGGTACCTTCCAATCCAAACCGTTCTATGATTCTGAGCTTACAGATGGTGTCTGAGCAGCATTACACTCTGGGAAAAGCGTATTAGAATATAAAAAAGAAGAGGGCATGAGAGGTGTCTGACAGCAAGCAAAGTTACTGGCTGGAAGGAGTTAGCATCTCTTAGGACTCCATTGATCACACAGTAGCCTTCTACCTGAGGTGCTCCTATTGAAATACCTTTTGCAGCTCAGTTCTGTTAAGGTTATTTGCCTGTCTCACAGTAAATAAATAGGGCCATGAACAGCAGCAGCAGATGGTAGAAATAGATTTAACACCTACCTGCTGATTTATATGTCACATTTTAAGAAAAAAAGAAGTGGATGGTTCTGTGGCAGACCATAAATACCAGAAAATTCTTTCTGGCTTCAGCATGGCCTTGTATCGTCTCTTACATTGAGAAGATAGTCCGATACAAACAAAAAAGAAGTTGGCTGAGATTTTGACAAATGAAAGAAAAGGAAAAAAAATCTTAACCACAATGAGGAAACTTGATGCTGTTGCAATGTGATTATGCTGGATTGAGCTACTATGAAATGGTAGCATAAAATTAGGAAAATAAAATGTGGTTCAGCACGGAGGTATCTGGGCAGGTACCTGAACTTGGGTATTTTCACTGGAGAAAAGAAATGTGTTGTTGCTCAGTAGGAAATGAGGTTGATCTGTCTGCCTTTCCATATCTTTGCAGCTGACATCTTTGAAACTTCCTTCTGTTCTGCTTTTTGTAGGGGGCTTTTTCTCCACCATCTTTTCCAGTTTGTTTGGAACTCGAGAGATGAGAATTCTCATCCTCGGACTGGACGGAGCAGGGAAAACAACCATTCTCTACAGGTTACAAGTTGGAGAAGTTGTTACCACCATTCCGAGTAAGTGAAAATCACCAGTTTGCCTGTAGCTCTAACGTGGAAGCTTGACAGCTGAACTCGCTACATGCTTGCTTCATAAACAAAAGGACCTTATGCCGGGGGAGCCTTGCGCTGTTATATTTTATAAGTTTCTTGCATAACAGTGTTACAAAGTGTTGTAGAAGTTCTACGTATAGGAATATTTTATGGTGCCCTGCTGAATCCAAAAAGTGTTTGACCTTAATATTGTTACCATGATTTGGCAGGCTTTTCTTGATAGGTAAATATTCAGTAAATGGAAACAGTTGACTAAATAAGTCTTTTGCCTCCAAATATAGCTATAATGTGAATCCTAGAGTTTTTACATAGGATGGTATCAGTGAATCGTACCTATTTAGTTTCTTTTGTTTGACTAGAGTCTTCTTTAGTTTGTTACATAAACACTTCTGTTTGTTTAACACAGAGAACAAGAAATCAGAGGATTTAACTTGACGTTGTGTTAAGTAACTTTATATTAAGTGTGACAAAACTCGATGTGAGATCTCATGGAAGGATACTTAATTAAAAAAATGTAACTGATTTCACCAATTGTCTTAGATTCATACATATACCTACCTGTTACAAACACCCAGGTGTGTCCTGAAGTGGTCTGGCTAGGATCAGTCTTTTTAACATGAAGGACAAGGCACATTTGACTTTTCAGTTCCTCCTGAGTCCTAGGTTTCTCCTGAACGGCCAAGATGATAAACTGACGTTGGTCAAGTCTTTTTTACCTTTAGAAGCCAGCATTTTATTCTGCCATAATCCTTTTGCCCTAAGGCTTTGCTAAGTTCAGCCTTCATAAATTTTAAGCAGTCTGTGTCCTTTGTTCACTTCCCTGTGTTTTGATTCTCTGGGCTGGCAGGAAAAGGAATGACATTGATGATATGCTGTAACCTTACTGCCATTTTCCAGGTACAACAGCGTCAAGTCTTCTAGTTCTGTTTTGGTCTTAGGAGAGCACAACTCTGGTGTTGCATTCCTTCATTAGTCAGTTGTGTACTTGGTTTTCAAAATAGGCCATTCCTTTAACCCTTGTTGTGTTTCTTTTGGTTATTTCAGGCACATTTCTGTGCATTTTTAACAGCCTTAGCATTTGTTATAAGTCTCTACAATATATTTACCAGTGCTTTTATTGTTCAAAGAAAGAAATTGCCACATTATTTTGAGCCATCAGTGTTTGTTGGGGTTACTTCGCAAAGGACGTGAACTTTATTATGTAGCTGCTGAGAATTTTCAAGCCTGAAAATGTTAAAAAGTGCTGTAATCTTCCTCAGAAAAATAAGGAAAAATCGCCAACAGTGAAATTTTTTAACTTTGTTTCAGCCATTGGCTTCAATGTTGAGACAGTGACATACAAGAATCTGAAATTTCAAGTTTGGGACTTGGGAGGACAGACAAGCATAAGGTAATAGATCTCTTAAAAGCAAAAGATATAGTTATGTTTTTCTAAAAAGTGCTGATCTCTATAGCTGGCACTTCTGAAGATATTGGCTCTTTTCAGTTTGCAAAACAGCCCATCATTGGGAGAGCATTTTCACCTGACAGAATTCAGTTAGTAGAGCCTGTTTTGGACTAGATTAGAAAGAAAGAAGTGATTGTTCTCACATTTTATAGTTTTGTTTTACAAAACAAGTTTTTTGTTCAGGAGGCAATTGTGAGCATTCTGACAAAGGGAAGTGACATAAACCTCCAGAGATATTTAAATAGTCATATTTTTAAGAATGCAAAGCTAGGAAATTGAATTTAGGTATAGATGATAAATTTTTTTAGCAAGCTTTACAAGTTTGTAATGAGTTATTGTAGGCGTAATGGTACTGCTCTCTTCAGGACCCTTGTATACTCTTCTTGTGATTCCTTTTTGAATGCTTAGTAGTGAAGTGCAGCATAGTTAATAAGTAGAGAAGGTGCAGGTTCCTTCCCTTTTTAGTTTCGGTAAGATAATTCTGAAAAAATGACAGTTTACTGTGATCTTTGCTAATTACTTGCCTGTATGAATTAGTCATTTAATCTTTCTCTGTTTATCTATCTTTAGTGACCATAATGATTATCTATGGCAGAAGCCTGTGTGTTTTAAACTTTCTTTGCTTCCCTATCCCTCAGTTATGGACTTGATATCCTGCAGGCTGATTCTCAAATAAACATCCCCAGCAATTCTGTCTTTTCCCTGTTTGCAAATGCTTTTATTTTTCCTTGCTACTACTGAGAGTATTTTTATTGTCTGCTCCTTTTTGTACCCTCTTAAAGATATCTGTTTGTTTCCTGGGACCTTTTACCCCAGAGACAGTTTTCAGTTTCTCTGGGTAATGTGGTTTTCGTTATCTGGCTAAAATATGCTGCCAAAAGTGCAAATTATATGACTGGAACTTATCTTTCTTTTGCAGGCCATATTGGCGGTGTTACTATTCAAATACAGATGCAGTCATTTATGTAGTGGACAGCTGTGATCGAGATAGAATTGGCACTTCAAAATCAGAGCTTGTTGCTATGTTAGAGGTAAGAAAACAAGGATGACAATTTCATCAGTAGAACAGAAACTGAGAAATTAAAACCTTTGTTTTGAGAAAATGTGACATTTGATTCAGTGAATCAAGTGACACTCAAGTTCACTTGTGAAACTCCAGCCCACATGTTGTGTCTGATGGAAATGCACTAACAGGGCTGCAGGAATTTCACAGTGCCGTGCAGTGGTGTCTGGGTGGCACGTTAGGCATGTGGAGCCTTCTGGTCATGTTAAAATTTATCTGCCTGCAAGGACAGCAGCTCAGTATTTCAGTGGTAGCAAAAACAGGCCCTGAAAGATTAACAGTAATCAGTGTCCTGAAGCTGAAGAATGTGTGTAGAAGAGGGTAGGTAATATGACGAAGAAGATGAGCTGAACAAACCTTCTTTTGCTCTGAATCACAGAATCATATAACTAGTCCACCTCCCCCTGCAGTGAGCAGGGACATTTTCAACTCCATCAGGTTACTCAGAGCCCCATCTATCCTGACTTTCAGTGTTTCCAGGGGTGGAATTTCTGAAAGCTTTTTGCTATGCCTTATTAAATGCAACTCCCGGCTTGCTTCTTATTGTAAAAGACATAACCTACCATGTTTGAAATTGTTCTCATGTGGTATCATGCTGACAGCAAATACCCTCTCACTGAAGAATTTTCCAAACTGTCAGCAGACTGAAAACCATGAGAGTGGCTGAATGTTTTTCCATGTTATGGATTTTCTCTGCTTAAATAAATTCAATAAAAGTGTCTGCATCAACAGGCACAATTCCCCCCCCTTTTTTTTTAGGAAGAAGAGTTGAAGAAAGCCATTTTGGTGGTGTTTGCAAATAAGCAGGACATGGAACAGGCCATGACTCCCACAGAAATGGCAAACGCACTTGGCTTACCGGCTTTGAAGGACCGAAAATGGCAGATATTCAAAACCTCTGCAACTAAAGGCACTGGGCTTGATGAAGCAATGGAATGGTGAGTAACAGTCTTAATTATGCTGTTTTCATTAGGAAATGTACCTTTCTTTTTGAAAAAGTGGATCTATGGAAAGTCTGATTTAAAAGATGAGTCCACATTAGAATAAAGAGTAGCTTTCTCCTGAAAGTGTCTCAACATAATTGAAATGGCTTTTTAGTAAACTGACTTAACCTTTTTTCCTAGGTTGGTGGAGGCCTTGAAGAGCAGGCAGTGAGACAAAGCTGACTGCTGCGAAGAAGTTGCAGCTGCTTCCAACATCCCTTGTTCTGCAGTCAAGTACTTACTTTCAGGCCACAAATACTTGTAAATAGGACAGATTTGAGTTTGACTCCTGTGATTTGGATGCCTCTCTTGAACTGAAAAACTGAACCAAGTTAACGTCTTGTGTACATTATGATATTCCATTTCTTTGTTTAAAGGATGTTCTTATGTTACTTTGTATGACAGTCTTACTGGTTGGGAAAGGCTTTTTTTCATTGTTCCCCTCATTGCTTTGGTGGTTTCAAGTTTGAGTGGCTATTATATGTGTAATTAAAACACTAATAAAATCTGGAACTGTCAGCTGTACTTGCTTGCTAGAGGCTGCCTGCTTACAGAAACAAGTCCAGCTGCTGCCAGTTCTGACATCTAAGGAGGTTTCCTTAAGCTGATGTGCGACTTCAGAATCCTTCAGTGTAGAGACACAGATACAATGAAGTACAGCAACAGAAAGAAGTAGCTCACCTCCAGCCACTGACTCAGCATTAGTTTTTTGAAAGGAAAATAAACGTCTTCAATAGCCACCCACCGCCCTGATCTGCCAGGGCCATAATTTTAACTCGGCTTCCACCTTCTTGAGCTGTTATTCCTATGCTCTCAGCTTAGCCAGAAATGGCAGTAGATCACTCCATGTAGCTGGAGAAACTGAAAGACAAATCAAAGGCGAGAGGCAGGTTGTTTTCTCTCCAGGTGCCAGGATGTTTACTGGCATGAAAGCAGTCACCACATAACCCATATTTTAAAAATGAAGTACAATTTAATATAAAAGATCATGGTATTTTCCATCCAACTGTACACGTTCTGCTAAATATACAGGTTTGGAAAAAATCAGAAAGCTTTTATTTAAGATTCTAGATGAAAAAGAGGACATGAAAAAATAGCAATAAATACAAGTAAAATATGTATATACTTTTTTTTTAAACAGTTCCCTAGTTTGAAATCACTTTTGATAAATTAAGCCTCCAGGAGGGAAAAGATTTTTCATTCCACTATTGCTAAATCTTTCAGTGCATGACTTCGAGGTCTCTTGGCCTTGTAAGTAGGGCGCAGGAATTCTATTTTTCTCTTCCTGGTTTCTGCTTTATTCTTATGTCTCTTCATCTTCCTCCTTGCAGCAATGTCAGGGTTCGCTACAGTCTAGTGAAGAACAATGCATACATTAGTTGTAACAAATAACTGTCCCTGTAAACATCTGGTTCTTTCAAAGAAACTCGTGACTAATAAGACCGCGCATAGGTTTTCTTAGGCTCCTCAAAACTGAGGACATCATTGCAGCTGCTCTGCCCAGGTTTCCCGCTGCTCTTCAGGTAAGAGGGAAAGCCCAGCATCCCTGTGAGCCCCAGCCTGCCCAAGATGCTGATCTTGAACAGCTTCTTGTGAAGTTTCAGAAATGAAACCATCCCAATTCAGGGTGAAGTTCTCCTTTAAACTCACCTTCCCAGTCACCCCTCAAGAGAAAAGTTCTCTCTAGAGAAACCCTCTTTCTTTTTCCCAGAAGAGAAAGCAGAATCTTACCTGCAAAGCTCTCTGCTTTTTCCTCATCGCTCTTTTCTGATTGGCCTGTTTCTGCACAGAAGAAAAGGCAAGCGAGAAAGCCTCCAGCCCAACTAACTTCTTGAGCAGTTCTATGATTTCTTGGGCAAGGTTCTTCAGTGTTGGATCTAGTAAAACAAAATTCACTTCCTTTTAATCTTTACAGCATATGGAATGAAAGCCGAGAGCCCAGTAAGGATTCCTCTTTACGAAAAGACAACTTGTGCTGATTCTTCTTGCCCAAAGTACTGCAGGAACCACAATATAGGCTCTTGTGAAATCTACTGGTTCTTCACCAGCTTTCCCAGGAAACCGTGTGTGCCATCCCTGAGGTTATTCAAAGTGGTGTGCTGTTTAGAGCCACCAGTGCTCTTTTGGAATAGGTTTTGTTGGAAATAAGAGATGATTCTGGCCTTGTCAGTCAGAGTCTCTGTACAGTATGCACAATAAGGGCTGGTGTAATGGTTAAGATCACTAGTTGGTTACAAAGTATTAACTACAATCACTGAAAAGAATATATTGGGAACAGGAAAAAGCATACAAAGAGGTGCTAAGGGAAAACAGAGAGAAGGGCAAATGTTTCCCACAGTCTTCCAACAAATCATTCTTCCAAGAGCTTATACAGCCTCCAGAGAAGCTTGTGTAAGCTCACTGCCTCCATAACATCCTCCACTGACAAATTCCCTGGGTTTATACCCACTACCATGTGAAAAAAACATCTCTCCGGTTACTCTGAAAAAAAATTTGAAGGTCCCTGCTTCTTGTGCTGGCAGAGAAAGCAAAAAGTTGACTTTTATTCACTCACGATACTGTCCATCTCTACCATATCTTTTCCAAGTCTCTTACTTACTTAGCTAATAAAAAAAATGGTAGCCAAGGCAGTTATCCTTTACCTCAACCACTGCTGCTGCCTCCTCCAAGTTTTTTCATCGTCCTTTCTGAGGTGTGGGGACCCAGTGCCGCAAAAAATTTTCATGGCATATACAGACCAGAGATTTCGAGTAATTTAACTCCTTGGTTTCTGGTCTGTTCTTGTCTCGACATTGGATTTTGGTTGACCTAACACATTTTCATGAACTATCTAAACACCAGTGTCTTGCTCTTAATCCAGGAGTCCCTCCTGTTAAATGGAAAGTTGGTTTGTCTTCCCTCCACCAGACATGACTTCTTAAGACCTTTTGATCAGGCAGAAACAAGAGCTGCTGCTCAGGTGATGTCAAGCAGGACAGAGTGACCTGGACTTGCTCAGGAGGAAGGGAGAAGTTGTGTGTGCAGTTCGATAGGTGCCTGCCCACCTGCACGCACCGCCTGCTGCATTCCCCTAGCACACAGCTCTCTTCCCCTGCCAAGGTTACTTTCAGCCATTGTGCACACGTGGCTCACACTAAAGGTCATTTTCTCTATTTCAAAAGGGGGAGCTTGGGGAAAACATCAAGCAACCTCCAAACTGGTGATTTCAACTTGTACGGTCCCTTGCTCTACAGAAATACAAGCTGCCATGAAACACATCCTGTTTTACATGAGAAAACCCCCACACTTTTAACCATAAGGCATGGATTTCCATGTCCCTAAGACTCACAGCAGATCTAATGTGGCAATTCAAAAAGCATGGCACTTGGCAAAAGCCTTGTTCTGGCTTCCTTAACACGCACACTCTGTTCCTCCCCTCAGCAAGGACTCCATGCGTCTTGCCACCGCCATGAGTCCACCCTTGATTACTACACTTTTTCCAACACATCACATGCTCGAGGTTTACCCACTTGCATGTAGGAGCCTGCCTAACTTGAACTGTCTTTTTTCTTTGTCAACAGGTAGATTTTTGTTCCAGCTGTCAAACACTCTCTTTCCTGGTATTTGGTTAAACTGCAAGTAGGTGAAATTCACAGGTTATGTCTTCTATGCCTCAACAGACAAAAGGAACGATGGGCGGAGTTTGTGCCAAGACAGAGCTCTGACACACTCACCTCTCTGCAGGTCTTTGGGAGATAAATCACCTACCTTGCTCTGCGTAGGTGCTGTTCAGCTCTCTGTACAGAGGGGTGAGAATTGTTGGAAGGTACGGCTTGATCCTGTCTTTCCCCAGATCCACCGAGATTGCTCCCAGGAACTTAAAGATGCAGCTTCTCTGAAAATAAGTGTGTGGGGCATGAAGAAAGGAAGGCTGGAAGAAAACTGCCTAACTGAAGTGCTGCAAGAGGGCTGTTCATCGCTGTTCAGCATATGAGGTGTTTCAGTCACCCAAGTCAGAAACTCAGCCTTGTTCTCACTGTCCTGCACTGAGGCAGCAGAAGACATGAAAGCACAGTCTCTGTAACTACACCACAAGGAACTACAGGGCTTTGCACTAAGCTCTCTCACACCCTCTCCTTCTCACATTGCCATTCCTCTGCCTGTATAAACTTAGCACTCCTGGCCTTTCAAAGGCAGTGCCTTCATCTTGCTGCCTTTGGGCTTCCACCGCCCACACATGACAGCTGGAAGAACAGCAAGGAGAAGCGGACTGGCCCAAGCCTTTCCCGAGAATCCCGAACGAAAATGCCTGTTGTTTCTTTGGCAGCTGCTAATCCTCTGTTCAGCAACAGCTCCCAACACCCTCTACAGCTGGTCCCCTGGAAGCAGAGCAACACTCTGCTGCACAAGTGCCTACCACATCAAAAGCAGCTGGTCTAACCCTGTTCTTACCTTTAAAGGGACCTTAGGGGAATACGCTGCTTCTCGCTTTGCCATGAGAGAGAGCTTCTTCATTAACCACAGCAATGTGGCTGGCTGGCCCTTCTCTTCTGTGTCCTCTCTTTCTGCCTCTCCTTGAGCAGAAATGTCTTTCTCTTCTTCATCTTCCGAGGCCTCCTGCTCCTCCACTTCACAGCCGAGTTCTCCTTTGGTCTCTTTACCTTCTTCTAAGGCTGGGGCTAGCAAGTAAACAACTTTTGCCACAAAAAGCAAATTCTTTATAACCTGCAGTGTAAAACCAGAGTAGTCAGTCACTGCAGGTTCCCTCAGGGTATCTAAGAGCCAAGGTTAGATATGACAGAGCAACTGGCCAATCCAGGAGGCAGTAATGGGTTCAACCCCTACACGTTGCTCTTTACTGGAAGGCCCACCTCAATATGCTTCTACAGTTTGCGATAGTCTTTTCCCAGGAACTAATGTGCCTTTTGGGCTCCAGTGCTTCCTGAGGCAGGGCTGTTCCTTTTGGCTTCTCCACCTCTGGCAGCCCCTGGCTCTCCACAAGGAGATCTCTGACCAGGTTCACAGTGGTGTCAGACCTTCAAGCAACAGCATAAAGCTGGACTTAAACACTCCCAGCAAACAGCCAGGGCTCCAGCGCAGCTGCAGAGAACTGGTACCAGAGATCTTGATCCCTCCTACTGGATGCAGTTGCCCAACCTGCTTCAGATGGTGCTGCAGAGCCAGATTCCCCCTGATGGAGGGCCATACAGAAGGGACCCCAGTCCTGCCCTGCACAGTGCTGCCCCTGCCACTCCCTGCGGCCCTTTCAGCAGGCTGACACCACACGGGGGACTTACCTGGGCCCCTCTGAGACATCAGATGGCCTCGGCCTAAGCACAGAACAACTGGCCCTGCCAGCAGCGTTGCTGTCCTAACTAGGACCTAACACTCCCTCATGGGCCTCTGTCCTCCTGCAGTCCCACACCTGCTCCTGCTCTTACCTGCTCTCCCAGAGACAGGTCCAGGAACTTGGACTGCAACTGATGGCAGAATGCAAACACGAGTTCCTTCATCTAGGGAGAGGAAGAGGGAGACAGGAATTACTTCATGAAAGGGAGCCATTAGTGGAAACTCAAAGCAGTGTTTTGCAGCAGCCAAAGGCAATTCCCAGGGGAAAGCCAAGTGATCGGCTCAGCACAAGTTCTGCCTGCATCTTGCAGCCTAGAAGAGAATCTTTGTGTGGCTGAGATTAAGACCCCAGGGAATCCCCCTCTCCCAGCAGCAGAGACACCTCCTCAAACGTTTCAAGTGATCATGATTAGGCAACAGACAAGCAACTAAAAGAAATGTGCATGCCAAAATGTAACTGTATTTTTATTTTCCATCCAGGGAATGGGGACTGGAGGCAGGGGACAACGAGTAGTACAGACATCGCTACCTTTTTGTCCAGTTCAGCAGTCAAGAAGACTGTGGATGTAGACAGCTGTGCTGACGTCTTTTTCTTCTTCCCTGACTTTCTTTCCCTCCACTTGTTGACAAGATCTTCTGGCTTGTAAGATGCAAACAACAAGCCAAAGATCTCAGTAGCTGTCAGCCAGACCCAGCTATGAGGATACCACAGGTGAGACTGGACATGACCTGGGGGAAAGAAATCTTCTTTCAGCAGGTCCAGTCAGAGCAGAAAAAGAACCGGGTCCCTGCAAGAATTACCACAGCACATGCTACAATAAAAAGGTGAAGGAAATTAACTCTGCTCCTCTACTGATAACATACTTTGAGACTTTGTAGCAACTTATTCAGCCAAAGTAGAGAATGGCAACAAGCTAGAGGTAGCCAAATGTCTCCATGGTGACCAAGCACTCTTGAATATTCCCACAGCACTTTCAAACATGAGGTCATTGCTGGAAATTGGCGAAAACTAGACAGGAAAAGTACGTGCTACACAAAGAGACACTTGATCCAATCCTGGCTGACAAGTCATGTCTCCGCAGCAATGATGGTCCCCTCAGAGACTCAGTGCCACAGGTCATCTGCCCGAGATGTCTGGGGACTGGCCGCTGAGACTCGGGTAAGCTGGCCCTGCTGCAGATGGTCAGATCAAACCCCTGGATGGAGGCTGAGGATGCTTCACAGTAAAGAGATGGAGTTGCCCTCTTGTCTCGCCTTTGTCCAAGCTGCACATCAACAAGCAGTCCAGGATTTACAAGGGTTCTCTCACTTGTCACTAAAGGCACCTGGCAGGCTGAACTCTTTGAAGACATTAACCAGCCAGACACACGCCTTTTGGTAGTAGCTAATGAAGCAATTAAAAACCAAGCCAACAAAATGCCAATAAGCCAGCCTGACATTGTACAAATCCCACTCATAATGAAATTACTGGAATCAAATAACCTCCAGGCCTTAATGTCCTGGCAGACACACAGAATTTACAGCACTACTACCACGTGTCACCGCTTGCTGGCTGGTATGTATGATCTCATGAAGGAAATCTCATCCTCCCAGGAGGAATGAACGTTTTCATGCAAGAGGATGTAATTATGGTCAAACATGCAATAGTTCGCAACTATTTGCTCTTGGGGTAATAGAAAATACTTCCCATCAGCTGAGACAGAGGGTGTGCTGTTTTCATCCACCCTGTAACCTTTTCCATTAACATCTCTTTCATTGCTCAGTAACTGCCGTGTATTAGCATTCTGCAGCATGGAAACCTTGTACGACAAAGTTCAGTTGTTTATATTAGGGTGTGAGAAACCACATGGCACACCAAGAATCCTCCTTGTAACATAGCCATAATAATTCTTGATACTTACCCCAGATATTACTCACAACATCTCTGTTCTTGGTTAACTGAATCAAATTGCACTCTGTGATCAGCTTTTTTACCAGCACAAGAAAGCTGAATAGCAGTCTATCTGCAGCCTTCTCCTCCTCCTCTTCAGTTATCTAATAAAATCAGCAAGTCAAGAAAGACGCTTATGAGAACCTGAAGACAGTGCTTATTTACCCTACCAGATGAATTTCAGATCAACCCTGCAAAGAAACAGAAGACTTGTATCCAATTCCCAAAACAAACAGCAGAGAAGCAGCTCCACTAAAGCATTTCCTCTGCAGACTGAACCTCTGCAGGAGACTGTTACTAAAATCATTCTTTTTTTTTATACAGATGTTACTCGAACACTGTTAGGTTTCTAAAGGCAAGCAATTACACACTGTATATCATTTATGTCTATACAGGTATTTGGGAACTTTTGATTCTCAATATTAGAGCCAAGCTGAGCACAGATTTGCCTGTGTCACCTGGGAAGCCCCAAGTTGTTATCATAACATCATGTGCACTGTGTTTTACTAAATCACCTTCAGGTCCTCACCCTGCCTGCAATCACCAACTGGTCTGATACAATGAGTCAGTGCTTCACCTGCATGGTGCAGTGCAGGGGGTGATTACACTGAATTTCTCCTTATTGCAGGCATTTTATTTTCATCTCTTGCCAACTTACATACCCTGAGGGGTTACTCCCTCTTGTTCAGCATGTTGCCCTTGCACATAAGAATCACAGAATCATTAAGGTTGAAAAAGGCCTCTAAGATCAAGTCCAACCATCAGCACAACACCACTGTGCCTACTATACCTCCAAGGATGGTGACTCCACCACTTCCCTGGGCAGCCTGTTCCAATGCTTCACCACTCTTTCAGTAAAGATTTTTTTCCTAATCTCCAATCTAAACCTCCTCTGATGCAACGTGAATCCATTTCCTCTCATCGTATCGCTAGTTACTTGGGAGAAGAGACTGATGTCCACCTTGACACAACCTCCTTTCAGGTAGCTGAAGGTCCCCACTCAGCTACCTTTTCTCCAGACTAAACAATCTCAGCTGCTCCTCATAAGACTTGTGCTCCAGCCCTTTCACCAGCTTTGTTGCTCTTCTTTGGATGCGCTTCAGCACCTCAAGGTCTTTCTTATAGTGAGGGGCCCAAAACTGAACACAGTATTTGAGGAGTGGTCTCAACAGTGCCAAGTACAGAGGCACGATCACTTCCCTACTCCTGCTGGTCACACCACTTCTCATACAAGCCAGGATGCCACTGGCCTTCTTGGCCACCTGAGCACACTGCTGACTCATGTTCAGCCAACTGTCGACCAGCACCTCAAGGTCCTTTTTTTGTTGTGCAGCTTTCCAGCCACTCTTCCTTAGGCCTGTAACATTGCATGGGGTTGTTGTGACCCAGGTGCAGGACTTGGCATTTGGCCTTGTTGAACCTCACACAATTTATCTGGCCTACCAAATCAGCCTGTCTAGATCCCTTGGAAGGGCCTTTCTACCCTCAAGCAGATCAACGACCCCATCCAATCTGGTGTCATCTGAAACTTACTGAGGGTGTGCCCTTTCCCAGATCACTGGTAAAGATATTAAATAGGACTGGCTCCAACACTGGGCAACACTGCTTGTGACCAGCTGCCAACTGGATTAGTTACATATATGGCCATTCCCCAGACACAGTGACTGGGATCACTTTGGGATTATGACATGCCAATTGGAATCTGAGGCAGTGTTGTTACTCTAAGTTAATCACATGCACTAAAAAGATTTTCCATAAAACAAAAATGTGGTCTGACGTACAGGAAGGGAACTTCTTTGAAAGTTAAAGCTGTAGATAACACTGAACAAAGCAGACAGTCACAAGTGATGCACTCTTGACCTTCCACGCTTACACAAATCTCTGCAGCAAGCAGACACATTTCCCAGTTAAATGGATGTTGTCAGTGTGATTGTCAGGCTGTTTTCCAACTAAACAGATTCTAACCCATCGCAGTGCTACCTCTGTACCCTGCCATTGTTTCTGATGGTGGTTTTTATAATTCCACTTTAAACAAAAAATTTCCTCCTCTCCTACTACCACAGGAAAGACTAGAAACAGGGAAAGCCATCTCAACATACACACTGCTACATGCTGACAACCCATCAGGTCATACGGATAAAACCCAAAAGCCTGAGACTCCAGGGCTGTCTCAACAGCCCCTTCCACCCACAGAAATCTTGGTAGAAGTTGGGGCAAGGAGCAATATGCCTACTGGTTACACAGTACGGCTGCAGACTCAGGCCAAGTGGCTTTGCAAAGTTTCTTTGCCCCTTGTGCTGCGACAAATGACATCAAATTTGGGTTTAGAGATAAAAAAATGTGATTCTAGGTCAGTTAGGACCCCTTAAGAACAAACGTGTGTTAGTGTCTTTCCTCAGTCCCAAACAGTCCCTTCTTCCTTTTTTCCATGTTCTTAACTGTCTTTCCCCAAGCCTCAAATGTGGAAAAAATTACTTACGTCTTCATATTTAATTGGGTTGATTTCTTTTTCAATCAAGGTGAGGACAGCTTCAAGGCGCCGTTCAAATATTACTCCCTCCACTTCAACAAACAAACCGCATGCCTGGGCAGCCAGCCTCCTGTGTGAGCTCTGCCAAAAGAAAGAATGACACCCCTTGTTACTTCTTGATAATCAAATCCTGCAGCTTCCATTGTGCAGAAGCTGGTAGCAACCCCTATTTCTGCCTGTAGCAACAGCATCTTCAGAGAAGCTGGTTATCAGAGTACTACTGAAAAAAGGAGACGCTGCCAGCCAAGGACAGAAGCGCCTGGCAGCAGAAGTTGTCCCTGGAAACACACCCTAAAACTGAATGTTGAAATGCCTTTTTCAGGCCACAGCTGCAGCGTTCTGGGGATTACTTTGAATTCTTCAGTTCTCCACAACACAACAGGTGGCTCACAGCTATAAAAACAAGAACTGAACATCTTAGAGATGAAAAGGATGAACTGTTGAGAAATGCTTACTCCACTAGTGTAGAGGGGCAGACCCTGAGTCCAGTTTGAGAACAACTAAATAACCAGGCAGGCACCCAGATCAAAATGGGATATCTGTAAGATTAGCTTTGCCATCTTCTGGCTGCTGGCAACAGAATGTAGCAAGTCTGAGCTAAAGACAGCACAGAAAGCCAATTACCAGGGTAAGAAGAGTTTTGAGGAATTTGCTCAAACCTTTAATCTGAAACTACACCTGGTGAAATACCTGACTCAAAAGAGGAACTGTTAAGAAAGGAGAGCAATGCAGCTGGGAAGTCTGTAGGGCTGACCTATAGCATCAGCAGTTCCCTACGTTTATGCAGCTTTCTGAAGCTGTTCCATTTCTTTCTCTTCTTCCTAGCAAGAGCTATGGCACTGAGCAAAGGTTTAAAAAGCTTTTATTCAAAGCTGAGTCTTGCCCACACTCCTTTCCTAAAACTACTAACTCAGGTACAACTGGACCCACCAATCCATCAGACCTGGTACGAATAATCTCTTAGCTTGCCCTAACCTTACTGAGGCCCCAGACAGAGTTCAGACACAGTCAGTGAAAAGACCAAAGAATACCTTCTTGCTGTTAAACCACTCTGTGACCAGTGAAAACATCAGATCTTGTTTTTCATTGCTTATCTTACTGAGGAGGGATTTACACGTCAAAGCCGCCATCTTTTTGCATTTGGCAGAGTCATCATTTATCATCATCATACAAAAAGAGAGAAAAAACAGCCCGCAGTATTTGTGGAGAAGATCCTAGAAAGAAAGAATCATTAGTCAACTGCACATTCCCAAGGAGCTTCTGGCATTTAGAGGAGAAAAGAGGGCTATTTGTTGTACCACACACAGAACAACGTCAGCCCTGAGCCAGGTCCATGTCAAGGCAGGTGAACTAAAAGGACGGGATGATCCAGTTGTTGGAGCACACAGGGAGTGTACAGCAGCCCCAGCCCTGCTCTGAGCCTGACTTGCTAACACGTCCCTGGGACAGCAATGTGTCAAACCTTAAAGGGCATTTCCATGCCCAGCTCTCAGTGAGACAGGCTTAAGTCTCCCAGGACTGCAGCAATTAGCCCAAAGGTCCATCTCTCAGAGACAGCAGCTCTGTTGCTAGGATCCAAGTTGAGATACTAAATCTAATCAGGCAGTGGTGAAGCACAGCTTACTGTGTAGAATTTTCCTTCCTTCCTCCCAAATTCTTGCTTGATTGCACTTCTGTCTCCTAAATGCTCAGTTAAGCTTCAGCTGCAGAGCTTCAAGGCAGTTTAGCATTTTCTGTATGTTATACCGCATAGATGAATGGTTATTTCTTAGCTTTCATTTTGATCCACCTCACTGAGAAGCCCTCCCTCTCCAGTCAGCACAACAAAGCAGATAAGGTACATCACATACCAGTTGAAAAGCCCCCACAATGATAAAACTCGTAGACTTCACTTTCTACTCATACTCCATTTCCTAAACTGGTCATATTTCTTCCTGGCATAAATCACCACCAAGTTTTGATAAACTCCAGCTGACAGAGCTTTGTTTGCAGACTGAGAGCATTAGATAAAGCAGTACTGCAGATTTTCCAGCATGTCATTTCTCTTTTGGAGCAAAGCCATGTTCTTTGGAGATAAGTGAACGTTCTGCTCATGATAATAGGAACCACCAAGTAAAAATAAACTGTTCTGAAAACGCTGTTACTGGGAACCGCAATAACTGCTTAATGCTTGGGACACCAAGGAGAGAGCTCATTACCTTTGGGAACATGTCAAGGAGGTACACAATCATCTCCAGTGCAGATTCCCTTCCAGTTTCATATTCGTACCTGCAGGAAGTGATTAACTGTTAGGGCTGTGTTAATACTCTGGAAAGTCGCTACCAAGTTACAAGAATGGCCAATGCCAGAAACACACACTGTTAGGGATCTTTCTACAACAGGTATCAGACCCTGTCTGATAGTTAGGAAGGAGCAGGCCCATCAACTCCACTCTCAGAGAACAGGCACACAGCAAGGGAGGGGTCATGCTCCGAAGGAACTTTCAGCCACACTGCTCCTGCTGGATTGGTGCAGTGTGCATCTCAACTGTGCCTGCAACTGCAGTTGAGACCATTTCCATGGAACAGCAGCCACATAAATGCACATTCCCTTACTCTTTCTGTATTTTCTCATTCACCTGGCTCACAACCAGCAGAGCTGGTTAACCACTACGCAAACAACAGAAGTGTTGCTTATGAAGAGATAAAGAACAACAAAAGTAGCTGTGAAGCAGGGAAGAGAAAAAGGTATTCTTTTACCAAACAGCCAGTCTCTGAAACAGGAAAGTGGTTTAGAGGTAGGAAAATCAAGACTTCAGCCACATCCTCTGCTACTCACAAGCAGCCCTTTGGCACACAAGGTGGTCACTAAAGTCATATTTAAGCAACAAAGTTCTGTTCTGATAGAGATGTCAGAGATGTTCTGACAGGAGCAGATCTTCCTGCAAACTATGCTAAGGTACATATAAAATAAGGAGGTGAGTGGTGGCAGCCAACATGACTTCACTAAGGGCAAATCATGCCTGACAAATCTGATGGCTTTTTGTGATGGGAGTTGTGGACTTGTGAAAAGCACTTGACACTGTCCTGCACTACATCCTTGTCTCTAAATGGGAGAGACATGGATTTGATGGATGGACCGCTTGGCGGATTAGGAATTGGTTGGATGGTTGCACTCCAATAGCTGTTGTCAACAGCTCAATGCCTAAGTGCAGACAGTGACAAGTGGCGTTCCACAGGGGTCAGTATTGGGACCAGTGCGGTTTAACCTCTTTGTCAACAGTGGGACTGAGTTCACCCTCAGCAATCTTGCTGAAAGCACCAACCTGTGTGGCACAGTCACCATGCTGGAAGAAAGGGATGCCATCCAGGTGGACCTTGGCAGGCTTGAGATGTTGGCCTGCACAAACCTCAGAAATTTCCACAAAGCCAAATCAAGGTTTTGCACTTGAGTTGGGGCAATCCCAAGCACAAATTCAGGCTGGGCAGAGAATGGATTAAGAGCAGCCCTGAGGACTTAGGGGTGTTGGTTGATGGGAAGCTCACAGGACCCAGAAATATGTGTTTGCAGCCCAGAAGGCCAACCGTATCCTGGGCTGCATCAAAAGAATCGCAACCAGCAGGTCAAGGCACGTGATTCTCCCCCTCTATTCTGCTCTTATGAAACCCTCCCTGGAGTACTGCATTCAGTTCAGGGATCTCCAACACAAGGATATGGAACTGTTAGAGCAAGTCCAGAGGAGAGCCAAAAAAATGTTCAGAGGAATGAAGCACCTCCCTTATGAAGACAGGCTGAGAGAGTTGGGGTTGTTCAGCCTGCAGAAAAGAAGGCCTCAGGAAGTCCTTATAAAGGCCTTCCAGTACCTGAAGGGGGCCTACAAAAAAGCTGGGGAGGGACTTTTTACAAGGGCAAGTAGTGATAGGATGAGGGGGAATGGCTTTAAATTGGAAGGGGGAAGATTTAGATTAGACATTAGGAAGAAGTTTTTCAGCATGAGGGTGGTGAGGCACTGGCACAGGCTGCACAGGGAAGCTGTGGATGCTCCCTCCCTGGAAGTGTTCAAGGCCAGGTTGGATGGGGCTTTGAGCAACCTGGTCTGGTGGGAGGTGTCCCTGCCCATGTCAGAGGGGTTGGAACTGGATGGTCTTTAAAGATCCCTTCCAACACAAACCATTCAATGATTCCATGATATGTTGGGAATACAAACTCACTCCAGTTGTGCGAGTATGAAATCCAAATTGGGTTTCAGCTTGTCACCAAGGGGGTAGTCCAGAATATATTTTAAGTAAATCTGGAAAGAAAAAACCAACAACACAGAGAGGAGTTATAAGAAACACTTAGGAAATCTTGTAAAAGGGTCATGAAAAAATAATTAGTGATGGAGCAGCAAGTTTACGAGAATAATCCCTTTCATCCTGTTCAAATTACACAAGGGGCCAACAACTGCTCTCAAGCTCTGTGCCCAGAACAGGATCTGCAGGCATTTGACAATCGACAGATCAGTCTTTAGAGTATTACTGTGATGTCTGGTAAGAGAGATTCTGCAGCCTTCATAGTTCATTCTGTAACTATGGAAATGCACTGTTTGGTTATGTACAGATCCTGCTGCATCTGTATCCCAATGCCTGAGATGAAGCAACCAATTCTACCTTTTAGTTGATTTTAGCTTGGAAAGAATCAGGAAGTAATCATGGATTTGCAGCAAATACTTTTCTGCTGGGATTCAGAAAAGGGTAAGACTCTTAGCTAAGTGGGCCTAAAAGCCTCCAAAGGAAGGACTGTGCCACATGTCTCAGCTGTTGAGCAGCTCTCTGAAGGTGCACCATGGCAGCCATCTATGTGCTTCTGCTTCACACCAGTGACAAGAGCTAAAGCCAGCCAGATAACACAAGGAACAATGTTGGTAAGAAGGGGAAAAGGGATTAGGGGTTCAGCAGGACTAAGGTACACATCTGTAAGAGCTGTGGGATGGCCACACTAAGTCCTCTAGCCTGTTAGACAGCTGTAAGTAAAGTGGGATGAGAGACTGCCCATTCTACCCACCTGTCTGCACTGGACTCGCACTGGTTCACTCTGACCAGTGATGGCCAGCTGGGCAACCTTCTGCAGCACATCATCAATCTCAGGGACAATCAGCTTCCTGGATAAAATAGCCTAAAAATGTGAAAGCACAGTATAAAGAAAGATGCAGCACTATAACCTGGGACTACGCTGGTCTCAGGTGGAACATTAACACTCTTTCATATTTTCAAACATAGCCAGAGCAACTTTATAAACAAATGAAAAAGAGTGGCTTACAAATCTATATCTCTTTCTTTTGCACAGAATACCTGGTCTAACGACTAGGGATATTGATTCTTTCGAAAAAAACATCCTTAGATTCAAGTATGCTCTACATGTCAAACAGAAAAGCTTTGCAGCTTCCCCCAGAAAACAGAGAGCCTTAACAGCATTCTGTGGCCTGTTCCTGACACGTGATCTTACAGCCTTTCACCAGGAGGAAGGACCACTGCCATTCCAGTGGTTCACAGAACCCACACACCTGCTGTACAGAAATACCTTGAGAAGGCCGAAGGCAGTGGCTTGGCGTGATGAATCATAAATGTCTTCTTCAGCAAAGCCAAGCAACACTTGGAGCTGTTTGCTTGTTATTTGACTCTTTGCATTCTTCACAAGTATCGTCACACACTATGGAATCAAATTGCACATTGTCAATACACATGCAGCACCACAAAACATAAGCCCACACCAAAGCCTGACTCCATTTATACCACTTAGGTTTGAAAAGAAAAACTGTTCCTCTGAAACATGCAGCTAATATTAGTCTCATCGCATTTTGCTTTCAGATGGCAATTTTGATGCAAAAACTGAATACAAGCCAGTACACAAATCCAGACTAGTCCTTGAAATGAGCGGGGATGCTCAGAGACACAAACTGTGATGCAGGAACACAGCCAGGAAGAGAGGAAAATTCTTCTGGCACTGGCATTCAGCATAAGTTACTCTAATTTTCCCTTATGATCATGAAGCTGTAATTAACTCAGCAACGCATTTAGAAGACATCTACAGGAAGACACTGCATACTGTAAGTGGAGTTATTACTACTATCAATTGGCCCCTTCCCTTGTCTCAATTCAGCTGCCAGTGTTTACTCCATAGAATCATGCTAAAATACAACTATTTAAGTACAAACCTGGTGCCTCTCCAAAGACAGGGTTATAACAAGATACTATTATAAGGAAGAAAGAAGGCAAATATGTTTCTATAAAAATACTTCTTTAGATCCAAGCTGTGCATTTTTGGGATGTAACTTTCTTTACGTTTGCACTTTGGAAAGAATCAGCAAGGTAATCTTTCCCTCGCTGCCTCATGATCTCCAGACTATCTTTCCAGGGACAGCTGCAGGAGGGACCCGCAGCTGGAACAGTCTCATTCTACGAAGTCAATGCTAAAGCAGAAAAGAGTAGAGCTGGGTTTGACTTACTTTGAAACAGCTCACAACCAGGTGGAAGTTCTGGCCTTTGGCTATTCCTGTCTTGGCAAATTCTTTCAGCAAGAGGAAAAGCTGCTTGATCAGTGCCTCCATATTGGTAGTAACAGAAGGTAAAGGGAATTTTAAAATCCACACCAAGGACTGCAGAGCACCAGTTATCACCTGTAAGAAAGAGCCAAAGGACAGTGTGTAAAATGACACTGAAAGAACACTTTTCTCACTCTATTACAGACATGGTTAGGCTATCTGCCAGCTATGGTAAAAGGCACTTAGCTAACAAAGTCAATCTCTTTAAACCATTCTTGTGTAATACAAAGAGTTTCTCAGTTCCAGAAAAAACGCTATCTGCCACTCCCTGATTCTCTAACTCTGATTTTACTAGATAAAGACATCAACATAGTGCCGATTCAGCAGATAGCAGGAATCCTTTCTCAAGCAGAGATGCATGCCCTTCAAGGCATATAAATTGTCAAAAACCCAGGTCACCTCAAAGCCCTGCTGCAGTTATCTGATAGCACATGAGGTATGCGTTCCACTCCTGGGAAACTCAAGGTTTAACAGGTTCCCTCGTAGGCTCAACTCAAACCCAAAGCTGCCCAAAAAGGAGGCTGACTATGGTGCTTGAAATAAAAACATCAGAGTTCGATCAAAAGAAAATACAGTTGTGACAACACCACTCCCAGCAGCCACAGGACCTCATGAAACTCCTTATACATAGCCTATGAAGTCTGCAAAGTCCTTGTATGTACATGCTCCAAAACAACTTGTCCATACTTGAACCTGCAGCACTAGGGGTAGAGTATTCAGTTCTCCATCAGCCACAATCCTTCCTCCCCCTTGGGATATCATGTCCTCTAACAATTTAGTCTGAAAACCCATGAAATCAGGTTTGAAAACTGATTGGCTTTCTCTTCACTTGCAGATCAAGTGCAAGATGATATTTGTGGGCAGGACCCTGTTAGAACAGACAGAAAAGACAGACTCCACCTCAGGACGTACCTTGACATCCACAGATTTCAGGCAGTCTATAAGCAGTTGAACAAAAGGATCTAACATTTCCAAAGCATGCTCCTCAGAAGAATTTACTTTGGACCTCTTCAGGCTCATGTGCAGCAGCTAGCATAGAAAACACAAGGCATTAATCTCAATGTCAGGCTGGGACTCAAAAAAGTCAACTAAGGTCCCAAATTGTTTCAGCTTATAGTAGAACTTAGGTCATATCCCATTCAAATATCTGCAACAGGCTAAGCACTTCCAGCTCTCTAAAAGGCACCATTAGAGTTACTACATGCAAAATGAAGTCAAGGCTAGTGACTGTTACCATGACATATCCAGAATACTTTCCTTAGAAAACTCTTAACAAAAAATCTGATTGTAAAGCTTTGTATCTGAGGAGATCCTTACCCGAAGCCCCGAATCAACCAAGATATATGTGTTAGTCCTGCTGCTGACACGTGCTTTCTGCCCTCCTCTTGTGGGAGTGGGCTGGAGTAGCAGACAGCTCTCTGGTTGCAGCCGAGGATCTGGAGGAGGGTCAACTTTTTTTCTGAAAAGCAGTGTATGACAAGGAGGAATAATCAGATTATAACCCTCTCCACAACAGGCTTGCTGCTGGGAGCGAGAAGCTGGACTGTGCTCAGCTGCCACCCACACAGCAAGCGAAAGTAGGTCACAGCCAGAACACAATGCAATATAATGAACTTAGAGCAGCACGACAGATGGGACCCTCAGACTTGAGAACAATGGCACTATTATACAAAGATATGCAAATCAGCATACATTTGTTAACACTCGTATTTGTTTCTTATTTGTGAGCAGACAAAAGGTTGGTAGTTCCTTCAAGCAAATATACCTTCCACCACTGTCCACTGTACTTTATTTACTGTTATTTACTTCAGTTTCTGATGGCTTATAAAAATTGCTCCAAGAAGCCTGCAAACAGCTGTCAGACTCTAGAGCAAGCCAGCCTATGTAATGCAGGAAATGCAAGACATCCAGATCCAGTTCTGAGCAGTGACACTATCAGGTGGAGAGGAAATGTGACGGTTCTCCCAGACTTCTGCTCAAACACTGAAGTTTCTCCTGTTCCTGACCCCATTCAAATGGCCAGGACTCCACATACCTCTTACACGCCAGTTTGTAGCTCCCTTCTAAACAGCTGCCCTCGTTCCTCCATCTGAACATCCAAATGCATATACCAGCTTACCAGATGGTGAAAAAGCCTTACTGAAGGCCCTGAGCACTTCCCAGAGCAGGCTCCGTGAGTTCAGGAAGTGATAAGTCCCATTTCCAAGCTTTCTCCTTGCCCTCTGACTGCCCAAATCATTCTCTCACATTGAAAACAAAAGGCAAATGAAAGCAAGGAAACCCTCATACACTTGATTGGTTGGATTTGAGAGCTGCCATTTCTGCAAGCAAACCTCCCAACTGATAACAGACCATCTGGAACTCACTTGGCTTTCTCAGTGAGCAGAGGCAAGTTTTCACTGATAAGACCATGACTGAGGAGGAGGAGGGATTCTGCGTTCATGTCTGTATTGAAGATCAGCCCTGCCACGATGTGACGCAGTGCCTCATGCACCTTCCGGACTATCTTCAAGCTTGTAGTACTCTCCAGAACCTGCAAAGGCACAACCATGAGAGTCAGGAGATCTCCCACCTGTATTCAGAAATCATGGAGAAAGCCAGAACAATTCCTCCCTCATCACCTGCTGCCTTAATTCCCCAGCTCTCTAGAAGAACAACATCCCAGCACCACAGCTCTGCCCCAACATCCCTCTCTTTCTCTCCAGCCATTTCTCAAACTCCGTCCAGTCCACCTATCACCTTCAGCACACTCCAGAGCTCATAAGCAAACAAGGGCTCCATTTCTGTGTGCACCTGCACTCTACTGAAAATAAAAAATGCATCTCTGGAAATTATTGCACTTGGATAGAGCCTGAACACATTTTCCTGCCATTTCCTTCATGCACAAAAGATAAAACCACAGAGCAGCCTTGCTTTGGAGCTCCTGAGTAAACGGCATTAACAAGAGCTGGCAGAGGTACAGGGCATGGAAAACTCATAGTGGAATGTTTCCTCTCTAGCAGGGAAAGCTTCCTAGCACGCAATTTTCTGCCCTGGACATCAATAGTAGAGTCTTCTTTTATGAGCTGGGTGCATATTGCCTTCCAAAAGAAAAATGGGACACCAAAGCGGGATTATAATGGAAATGTTCCAGTAGCCACCTAGAGGCTCTAGAATTTCTTTTAGAACTGAGAGGGTGCAGGGCTAAGAAAGACTCCACCTGACTTTTCTTACCTCTTTCAATGGCAGAATAAGTTTTGTCACCTGGCCTTTTCCTATGAACTTTCCAAGAATTTCATAGGAATCATAACTCTTGCTCTTGCGTGCTTCCATGACCTTGGAGACAATTCCCTTCACTTCCTTCTCTTCAGCTATATTCCCAAACAACTCTTGGTTGAAAATCTTTGGAAATCAATTGAGAGAAGTGAATGAGAGGAGCAGAAAAGCAAACACAGATTCCTCCAGTACCAGCAAAACAACACTGTTGTTCCCCCAAACAATTCTCCAGGTTTCCCACAAATCATGCCTACTTTTCCTTTCTCAAGATAAAACACCCTAGTTTGAGCACACCAGATGAGGAAGCTGTTCTCTCAACACGCTGTGGTGTTGTGATACAAGGAATGGGACTGTAGTCAGACCGAGACATCCAAATACACCCCATATGGGTGCCAGCTGAGCTCCTGGGCTCCCTGGACAACACTGACTAGATGCCTGTTGACATGCTCAGATATTTAGAGCTTGGTGAAACCTAGCTACATATCCTAATATTGAATCCTTTCCCTCTCAGGATGCAGGGCTCACGATGCAGCCCCAGACATACTTTGCTGCTTTACAAGGGGTCTGCTGATGCCTCAGTAGAAAACATCCTCTTTCCTTTGCAGTACACACACAATCAGCCCTCCATCAAGCCTGAGACAATCTACACAAAACATTCTCCTCCCACAGCCTGCCCCAGGCACTTCAGGATGCTCTTTTCTGCAGTCTTGAACAGATTTTACCTCAATCAGGATATCTAAGCAGGGGTCCAAATCACCAGCACTGAGCCTGGTAGCAAGGCCCTTCAGTAACAGATTCACAGTGAAAGTCAGCACATGGAGCTAGAGAAAAAGAGAACAGATGATGTTTTCAAGTCCCTGCATAGACCTCTTTAATAACACTGGATGGGGACAATCCAATAGCAGAGACATCACAACTCACACACTGCACCCGAGCTCTCACTATAGGAAAAAATCACTGGCAGGGCAAGAATCCAACAAGCAAAAAGAAGATCCCTGTCCCTCCACACACTGGCAGGAAAGCCAGAATCTCCTCCTTCCCCAGTGCTCTTCACAGTATTTTTAGGTTGTGCTAATTGGCACTTTCACCGTTAGAGCAGCCAGAAGCTCATGCTATGCCACTGTGGTCATTTACACAGAAAATTATTCTTACCCTAAACCACCATGGAAAGATGAATTAACAGTCAGAGCCTTGGCTCTTGACCTTCAATTAGCATCACCACATAGTCTCTGTGCCACCTCACCTCGGATGACACTTGGCCCTAGCAAACTTATTGGAAAGATTCCCACTAATTTCACTGGAACTGGAAATTCAAGCTTCATGACCAAACCTCAACTCTTCACTGAGATAATGGAAATTCTCCCTTCTTCCCTGCTTAGACTCCAAGTTCTTTGGGTATAGACCTTCATTTGATACTTGGCATAACAAAGACTGATGTAGGCACTAGCAATAGGATTTAGTCATACTATACCAAGCTATTCTACCGGTGCAAAACAATTTCAGTAGCAACTTCCCTTCAAATTCTCCTCCTAACATCAAGAACAGCCTACAGAGAGCAGAAGAGGAAGAATTTCAGCATTACCTGGTACCCATGGACAAGAGTGGACTGCATCTCTTTTAAGATGTACAGAAGGTAATGCACTCCCAACACTTCCATGATTTTAGTGAGGGTGTTACGGGCAATGTCCCGGATTTCCTGAAATCTGTTCCTCAAAAACGTGCAGACTTTCAGCAGGATACTGGAAACAGAAATAGACAGCTTAGTTCACCCCCAAACCAGAGCAGAACTAAAATTGCACTGCTGCTTTTCAGGGCTGTTTTACAACCAGGGCTATACTCCAAGACAGACTCACAGAAAGGCTTTATAGACACACACACATGCACTTACTGTCTTTCAAGACACTTTACAGATTACCCTTTTTTCTGTACACTATTCTTTCACCAGCTCTGCCACCCCTACCTCTGCAATTTGCTTCACATCTCTGTTCTTATTTAAGGATTTACCAAGTTTCTTTCAAACTTAGCTTTATGAAAGTCAAATGCTGACAAGAGGGGAGTGCCACTAGGAAAATGAATTTCCAAAAAAAGTACTTAAGGTCTGTTACGATGTCCTTCTTGGATTTAGCCTTGTACATAACCGTAGCTTGAGAAAGGTGCCTGCACTCATTCTCAGCAAAATGAACAGCGTTTAAGGAGCTCCAACAGATTTACCTTGGGAGGTTGGCTTCCATCACTTCTTGGGGAAGACACTGCATCATCCTGACCATTGCAAAAGCTAATGGAATACGAACCACCTCGTCATCATTCACAACGTTGGATTTCACAAGCTTGTGTTCGTCATCTCTTTTAACCTTTTTAAGACAGAGCAAGACACAACACACTTTTAATATACATAAACAAATCCTGCTTTTTCTCAACAAACCCTAGAGGAGGCCAACAAGCTAAGTTGCTGTCCTCTGCTGACTACAGGAAAAACACAGACAGCTAAAGGACAGGTGAGTTGAATCCTTGTGTTTTCAATACAGAAGCTAAGTTGCATGCTAGCAAGTGGCTGAGAACTTTTCAACAGGCTGCACAAAGTGAATTGTGTGTTTTAAGACAGTTCTCAGGAGGAAAGTGAAGACATCACACCCACGCTCACTGGTGCATCTGTTAGTAATCTCAATAGCACACTAAAGGGATGAACCCTGTTTTGTGCTTTCAGGTGGACTCTCCCCAGTTACACCTGATTTTTTTTTCATGTGCTGCATTTCCACTGGACTCTTCAAATCAGCACCTCAACTCTTACAGTAGTTGTAGAGGCCTGCAAAACATCTTTCCAAAGTCAACTCCTTACCTTTGCAACAATACACCTGTGCAATTTAGGCAAGATGTTGACTGTAACTGTATCTTGAATGTGTTTGATCAGACATTCCAGCTCCTCTTTATTTCGAGGTAAGAAACAAACAGGTTTGGTCACTTGCTCAGCATCTCCAGATGTTTCAGCAGCACGCTCAGCTTCTGCAGGCTTCCCAGGGAGATTCTCCCCTTTGTTTTTCTCAACCACCTCCTCTTCCCCATCGCTATGCTCCAGCTCCATGGCTTCTTCAGTCTCCACCACCGGCTCAAGGTCCACAGCATCAGTTTCTGTAAAGTAAGCACAGGTAAATATAGAAGGACACAAAAACTGAGGCATTAAAAAAAGGACTGTTTTGATGGCTTTTGTTCTTGACAAAGCTTCTACCTATCATCAGCAATAACAATCAATCAGTAACTATCAGAGAAGCTCTGGCATGCTGTTTTCTGAAAATCACCTTAGGCTTAAGGTAAAGACGAGGCTCCTCTTTGGTTGAAGTCCACAGACAGCTTAGCAAAGGTCAGTGTGCTTGAAACTTAGAGAATTGTCATTCACTTACATTTGAGAATTTTACAAGATAAGAGGTACTGACAAACATAGCTGCAAGATACACTACTCCTTCCTCAGACTATCCTAAAGGCTACAACATATAGCAACAGTGAAGAAGGCAAAGATGCCATTTTGTCCCATGAAATAGTAGAAGCAGCAAAGCCAGGACATACACCACCCTGCTTACGTTGCAGATAACAACGAAAGAAGCCAACATTAGGGACAAAAACCTCAGATGTGGCAGCAGCCACATGGGTGAGTACAGACCCTTGACAGCTGCTCAGATATGCATAAATCCAGCCTGGGTTGTTTTGGCTTGTAGAGGCCTAGGATGGAGAGGTAATGTGGAGATGGTGACCTCCACCTCTCCTCACTGTGTCAACACACAGGAAGACAGCCTGCATTGCTCTGAGGAGGTAAGCCAAAACTAGTTTTCCAATGTGCACATTTTAAAAAGCTGTGAGTAGCTAATCTCAAGAGTAAAACACAAAATTTCAATTAGCTGCATTTCGAGCAGTTAGAGGTAGTCTTTCTACATTCAGGAGTAGAAAGCTCACCTTGGTTCTCAATGGTCAGAAGCTGCTTTTCAAGTGTTTCGTGGTCAAAGTGAAAGGCTTGCAGCACTGTCTCTAACATACTGTGGAAAGAAAACACAGAGACATCAGCTCTCCACCCAAAAAGGAGAAGCTGCACAGCCCAACACAACAGAAAGCCTTAAAAGAGCTTTATAAAAAAATTCAGACTCACTGACAATGCAACTCCAAAAGGTTTATCCTGAAATAACAGCCCAGGAAATAAAAACTGGTTGCTTTTCAGCTAGATGTGTTCAGTGACCCAGCTCACTGTGAAACCTCACACAGTGGTACTAGAGCAACAGAGGTGTCCCAGGAGCAGGGACAGTCTGACAGGAGCAGAAGCTGCTAACGCCGACATGCACTGAGACACAGTATGAGAAAGCAATGAGCTGTTAATCCTTCATAACGCAGTCACATCAAACTGCAAGGCCAGGCCTGCTTTCACTTACATAATCCCATCTCAAAGACAGCAATCTCTCAAACCAGTGAAGAGGCTAAAATCCATGTGATGCCCCTTAAGACACTGAATTTTGCCTTGGCAGTCTTTGGAAGAACATAGTGTAGGTGTCACTCACAGTACCTACCTGACTCCCAGCTTTGGACTGATCTGTCCTGTTTGCAGAACATGAATGAAATGCTTTAAGTGGTACAAGTACGCTGACCACGAGAGGTGTCGGCAGACAGCTCCAATAACTTCAACCGAGGCTGTTACCATATTTTCATGCTGCCCAAAAGACAAATTCAGTTGCTGTTAACATTCATGCTGAACGTGTCTCTAAACCATACTGTACTCAGAGCAACAAGAGCCAGAAGAGGCAATGTCTGTCTAGTGGATATGTTTGGTATTCAGCTCTTCTAGATCTCCTCTCAATCACCAGGTAAAAAGCAAAACAAAATCACAGTTAGCCAAGCAGATCTACAGACCTACTCCCTCCAAATATTTCATCACACATTTAAGTTTTCTCATAACTAAATCGAAGGGCTTGACTTCTTCACTGGTTTGAAGAACTAAAAAGCAGTCAAGATATCTAACATGGCACATTGCTGGGCTATGCTGATCAACTAGAAACATACAACTTTAAACCATTTCTGATGTGAAATAAAATGTGTTTCTTCACCAAGGTTTCAATCAACGTATTCTGCTGCCAAAAAGCGACTAATCTCACAACTGAACAGGAAGAGAGCAGTCTGAAGGCAGAGGCAAAAAACCAATAACCTAATTACAAAACCCACAAACTAATACAACCCCAAGTTAAAAAAAAACCCAACAAACCACACACCAATGCCCAAACTGTTAAGAGATCCACTTTTGAGAAACAGGACAGGTTCAACAGATATAGGATTGGGCCCAGACTGTATCTGCACCTCCTGCCATCAAAATAAGCACAGCACTCTTGTCTGAAAGGGGAACACTCACTCCACAAACCTTTTGAAGTGGTTAGTCTTTTAGGGAGAATGGTATGCAAGAAAGGTGAAAATATTCAAATGGATGCATTCAATTTAAAAGCTTACCTTAAGCATTTTTTCATTAAAAATGGCAGTAGTAGCATAAGGCATGATGTAGTTCTGCAGTGATTTAGGAGACAGCACAAGCTTTTTTTCAGTGAGCTGCTTAGCCAGTTTCCTCAGAGCTCGTGCCCTCCTGTGGATCTGAGCCAAACATGAGAGACAGTGAATGAGGTGGTGCTGGAGGCTACAGCTAGCATGTATTTTAAGCAGTTCTGAAAATTCCCCAGTTTTTAGTAATGACATATACATATTATAGCCATTTCCAAGGCCAGGCCATGCCTTTTCCCTTAGTCTTTGTGCTTTCCCTAGCCTTTTGCCTCAATAAATATTCCAACTCTTTGGGATATTTCACGGTGAATATACAAGCATAAGACCGTAATCTTCAGGTATCAGACAATGGAGGCAACTGATGCAAGATGAGAAGACCTGATAAAATCACAAGGACAAAATTAAACTCTACATAACACTACAGATGCAGCAAAGGCTCTTTCTGGTTGCACCTCTGAAAGCAGGAGAAATGCTGTATTTTAATACTACAAGAAAGACCAGGAGACAAGGCTTTGTGCATGAAGACTAGGTCTGTGAACGAAAAACAGCTGCAGAGCCTCCAGACAGAGTAGCAGGAAACAGACTAGAAAAAAACAAAAAGACCAGTTTCCTGCTTATGTCAGAGGGATCCTCAGGACACTGTTGCTGACTGTGGGCTGCATCCCACACAGGTTGTAACATGGAATTCTCTGCTCAAAATTAAGAACGCCCACTTAAATGAAAGCAATTCTTTCAGCTACATCAGAAAGAGATAAAAACCAGTGCTGCTACATCAAAAACCCTAGAAAGTCCTAGATAGAAATATAATGATTCACAATCACCCATGTGATGATGCCCACATCTCTTTTTTTTGACAGTATCTAATGATACATGTTAAATTTCTCTGTAAAGACAGCACACAGATGCTTTAGAAAACACTATCCCACAGTAAAACACTTCTGCTTTGGCAGGGGGAGACAGACACTAGAGAATGCCTGTTGCCTTTTACCTGCATGTGTTTCATGTTCTCAAAGAAGTCCATGTCAGGATCGTGGCGGTTGGTCAACTGGACCAAATCCCGGAATTCAGGATTTGTTGGGAACGTCTGAATGAGGCAGGAAAGCAATGATGTGTAGTCTTGCTGGATGCTCTGCAAACAGCAACAAGTGAACGTTAAGTACCCCTTGAAGAGGTTGTTACACATGCCTCAGAACGGCAGTACTGTCGTTCCGAATTGCCTCAGGTCAAAAAGTTCTATTCTTTGGTAACAGCAAATATACCCATTTTTGGACTGCACATAAATTAGAATTTCCCCTCCAAAGCACAACCTACAACTAAGAAAAGCTTTACAATGGCAAACAAATAATACAAGACATCTGAGTTCCACAACTTTTTAGATTTTTATAAGATTTCAAATGAAGGGTAAATTTACTGTGGGTACCTGCAATTCTTATTCTAGTAAGAGACACAGAGAACTCATCCATAAAATGTCTCATATACCCTAGTGTCCTGAAGACAGCTGGAGATGTGTAATTGGATAGCACTGCCTTACCTCAGTCTTACTCTTCAGTCCCCTTCTCACAGACTCCAGGAGAGTGTGCTGGATTAGCTCCTTGTAGTCATCTTCTGTGTGGTCGATTTCTGCCAGCCGGCGGATAAAACTGGTCAAGCAGACACTTGCATTGTCACTAAGAGCCATATCCCCCAGCTGAGTGGATGAAGAAGTTGTACCACATGAGTCTGGATATGACACCTTTTTCTCCCCAAAAGACTGGACTGAACAGTACCACTGGACACAGCATAAAAAAGCCTGCAGAGATCCAGTAACTCTTGAGACCCTTCCTGTACAACTTCTAGTCCTGAATAAAAGTCCAGCCTTCCAATTAGGAAAAAAATCTTTTAGAGTTACCAGCAGGTTCACACAATCAGAACATGCTGCAACAGGAAGAAAAGCAGCCTTTCAAGATTGCAATAAGCCTTTTCTACAGTACAAATTGAAGAGTTCCAGGGCTCACTGACAGAAAGTTGCACCGTGCTTGGGTGAGCCTTCTTGCTGCACTCTATTTACCCTTCTGGACACACAGATGAAAAGGTAACCGGACAAAACTTAAAAAGAGGTGTTTGCACGAAGACTCAAATACATTCTCTGAATGTTTTGCGGTGTCAAAAAACAGCCAATGGAAATAATTTGGAAGTTCAATTCATCACAGACACATAGTGCACAAAGCAAGAAAAGGAACATTCAACCAACCTGGATGGTATAGAAGCAGTTGTGCATAACGGGGATGAGGAAGTCAATATCCACTGTTTGCATTTCCTTGATGTGGGCTGTGATTGACTGGAATGCTGACAGACGTACATCAAAGTCAATATCATCAAGATGTCGTCGATCAAAGGCATTCAGCTAAGAAAAGAGTAACAAGTTGTACATGAAAAAGGCCAGAAACGTGACAATACAAGGTTGGGGAAAAAAGTGAACAAAGAAACTGTGCATACCTTAACAACATCAGTAATATACTTCAATTCACTGTCCAACTCGGATAAAGTCTAAAAAGAAATATAAAAGAAAATAGTTTAACTGTCATAGTTGTTAAAAATTCAGAGAACTCAAGACTTGACCACTTGAGACAAAAATAATAAAGAAAGCAACAGCATCAAGCTTTCTTCTGTTAGAAGCCTAGTAAGAGCCACTCTTCCATAAATTGGAAGATGTGTGTTTTAAGTTTCTAAATGTCTACACTGAGTGTTTCCTAGGTTTTCCTGCTGAAAAAAAGTTATGTAAGTCACTTTGAAGAAGTACAAAGCAGCTTGATTGCTATAAGTGTGTGAGAGAAGAATACAAATAAAAATCATCTTCAGGACGCTTAAATCCATTCTTATTTCATAAAGACAGAGGATTCATTATGGATGAAGTGTGATTTATTTGCCTTCCTCTACACAAAGGAACACTGGTGATGCTCACATCAACCAGGCTGTAAGCCAGAACTTTTACAAATCTTCATGCAGCTCACTAATTTGTATCATATACAATTCTGTTACTTTCACTTAATGGATGATGTAGATTAAAAAGGTTTTTAAGCTCAGGTCCAATGAAGATAAACACTGCTATTTATTTTGTTCTCGATCTCTCAGAATAAGTAAAAAAAGCACAGAAAGACATGTAAAAATGCAATACCTGAAATACCAAGCACAACTTATGTCGAGACAGTTTGTTCTGGATGACAGAAAAAAGCTTTGCCAGTGGTTTGAGAAAGCTTGTAGGGTTTGAGCAATGCCTCAGCAAGTTCTGCACTGTCTCCAGAATGTCAGTCTCTGTACCCTGAAAGAGACAAATGACTGTCAATAGATATGGAAACCTCACAAGATTATTTCATTTTCTTGGGAAATATTTCAAGACACTGTGGACTTAACCACTTTGCTGTACTTTATTTAAATCACAGATACTCAATGAGAACAAAGAATTAGGACGACACACTCAATGCAATCATCAAATCTCCCAGAAGCACTTGCAAACTTTCAATTAGACACATGCAGTGATAGAAAAGAGCACCATCACAATAAAGACTTCTTTTGTGTGTCTTTCCTGAAATGATTCAAAGGTCAGGAGAACTAATGGAGCTTTTAAAAAGCAGTCTTTCTTTAACCTGTGAAATGAACATTACCAGCACCATATACTTGTATGACCTTCCTGAATGGAAACCATACATGGTCCCCTAATGATTCACAGAATTAAAAGCCAAGAACACTCCATGAACAACTGAATGGCCACTTGCAAAGCAGAACCTACACATTGCTGCCTAGCAGTTCTTTCTGCAAACTGAACATCTGTCATTGACCAACCGCACGTCTATTCAGAAAAACAAGATCCAAACCTTAATTCAAGGATTCAGGCCATCAAGTTGAATAATCAATAGATTCATTAACTGTAGAAGGGACTGTATTTATGAAAACAAGGTTTGGCAGAGAGGGAAACCCAGACAAAATAGTTTACCAATATCCTTAGTGCTTGATCTATTTAATAGCCTACAAAAGCCTAAGCCATTGAGAGCTCTGCTTCATTCAACTGCAGCCCATATGCTTTGCGTGCCTGAGGAATTCAGGCATTTAGGGATGTGTCAGTTTTGAGGTACACTTCTGTACCCACAGATTCCTTAAGAATGGAAGTAGAACAGAATGGAAGCAGGAGATACAGGACTACGTTAGTAGTACTATATAATATTTGCCTTTTGTCCTGCAACAGAGCAACGTAGCACTGCCCATTATACAGCACACATGACATACTTAACCATATTCCATACTGCTGTCCAGATACTGTGCCTTTGGAAATCAACATTTATTTCAAATACTGCAAGGAATTTGGCGGAATGACTGCAGTGGCAAAGAAGGTAAAGACAGCATGTAAGACCTCTGCAGACTCTCCCCATGCAAAGAGGGGAGGGAGTCAGCCTAGGCACTGGCATCACTGCAAAGTATCCAGTGACTTGTACACAGCCACATGCAGTGGCACAGTGCTCTGAGCAGACTACAAACACAAGGAAACTTGATTTCAGGCTAATCATGAGAAATGGCAAATGGTATGCAATCAATATGACTTTTAATTGCATCTTAAACAAATACACTTTATTAAAAGAAAAATGTTTGTTTAATGGGGGTAGTAATTTCTACCTACCTGCTCCATGTTACTCTGATACAGGAAAGGGAGAAGAAGGCTCACAAGCACAGAATTCTGACTCTTTTCTTGTATAAATTTGCTGATCCTGCACAATAAGACAAGGTAATTTACTATTTTATATCAATCCAGTCACCAGTATAGAGCAAAGAACAACTCAGTCAGCACTACTGCTGCATCACAGGGCTCTGTCAGCCCATCCAGGCTAACAGAGCATACCCACCAAATCATGGTATCAGCCCAACTATTCAGTTCCACATGACTGCAGGCATTTCTGTACCTTTTCCTATGCCCAAGAGGTACAGGGTTTGGATACCAGCAACAGAAACAGCTAGAATAAATTTCTGAGAATTTTTTGCCCCAGTCATCAGGAACCTGCAAAGGTCAATGACAGATCCAGGTACTAATATTTTCAACTGTTGAAAATTTAATTAGTCTGAGACATAATGCTTTTTAGTTTCGAACCTATGATGAAAAGCCTCTTTCTTCCTTCCTCCTTCCAACTTTTCAACTGTTTTGAGCTCTAAAGAATCACTTACTTGGAAAGTATACTCAGTTCTTTGCTGACTTGAGCTCTATATTTCTTCTTTTTCACCTTCTCCACATTTAACATTGTTTTGCTGAAGTACTGAAGTATGGCAGGAACATGAGGCAGAACCAAACGGCAACCTAGGCTGAGGGTCTCTGTAAGAGATACAACAGTTAGCGAACCCTAACTCTGTGCTACGAGCAACAGAAGGGAGAACCAACCCTACACAAACAAAAGGGGAAACACAGACATAGGAGGTTTCATCAGTGGAAGAACAAAAATCAATGGGAGCTACAAAAGTGCATTGCACTCGCTGAGACTAAGTGTAACATGTCTGAGCTGGGACCAAAGAAATCATACACAGAGAATAAAAGCTCTCCTCAAAGATTTCAGTAACAGCCTCAGTAAGTGTGGGCTTATCAAAAGGTACAAAGGAGGCTCCTCAAAGGTAGCAACAGTCTCCTAAAATGGCTGGAGCCTTTATAGGCATAGTTTTCTTCATTGTACCACTGACCTCCTGTGCAAATCAAAGCTGTCATAACAAGGGCACAACGATAAGTGCTCTGCTTTCCACTGCCTTTGAGTGTTACAGGTGAAAGATCATGAAACACAGCAACAAACACAGCACACTGCCCTTCCTGATTACTACAACTCAAAGACAAACAGAATCAATGGGAAGTTTTTCTTGCTACGGAGCACAGACTAAACATCAAACTGATACACGACCATGCGTGTGCAGGGAGTCGACCTTTATATAAAACTTGACATTAGGCTCAGAGTCAAGTCAGCAACGCAGCTCTTGAAGCTATCCTATCAGTCAAAGCTGCAGAGACAAAACAGTTTGACAACACAAACATTTTCCTCCTTCTTAAGGAATTTCTCCTTGCTCAGGACCATGACGCTCCAATGTGGTTCTCACCAGTCATTAGGTAAGTAGGACTTCACAGTTCTTGAGCGTGCCATGACAAATTTGTACATTGATGTTTACATCTCCACTGAGAGGTCCCCTTACCCAGTATTCTCAGCCAGTGCAAAGAAAATCTCATCATAACGTAACATCTCCAAACACCCAATGGACCTTTCGTGACTCATACCTTCTGTCACATCTTCAGTGACCATGACAACCCAGTCAGTCACGTTCAAACTGGAAACCTCCTCCGTGGGTTCAAAATCTGGGCTGTTGAGAAGGTTGTCAGCTATGTCCATCACAAGACTGGACGTGGCCTCAGAAAGGTTCTTGGCTGACAACACAGCAAATACATTTGACAATATCTCACATTCTGGGTGATCTGGCTTCTGCTTGGCCAGCAAGGGAAAATACCTGAGAGAAAAGATTATAAAAAAGGTTGGCCAAAATTTAAGTTCAGAACCTTATAATTTTTCTTGTGCAAAAAGTCACACAAAAAGATAATGACTGCTTTGTACTTCAAACAAGGAAAAAGTGCAAAAAACCACAGATTGACCATGTCATGAAAAACAGAATGAATGCAGGAAAAGAGGTCATCAAGTTCCTTTTCTTGCCTCAAAATAGCATCATCTAAACCCAACCCTTTCTCCACAGATGTTTGTCCAATTCTTCTGTTAGTCTGCTCCTATTCAAATAATCCAATGCCACTTTTACAGAAGCTTGCATGCAAGTTCTTCATGCCTACAAATGACATGCCTTAAAACAGGACTGGCTGCTTCAGCAAAGGAAAAGCAGAAAATCTGCAGAAGAGGTAAAAATCACTTAAGACAGATGAGTCAGAATTTCTCAGTGTCTGCACCATAAAAATGTCTCTTACTACTTTCAGTATCAGAATCTGTCACAAATTCTGTGCTGAACCTGCCCATGTTCTTTCATAAAATGGAAGAAACAGGGAATCAAAATCTACGAATGAAATAATATATAGTAAAATTGACTTCCCATCTCCCAAGACTAAGAAGTCACTGTTCAAGACACAGACGTAATTCTAAGAAGTCAGTCCTCCTCCTCACCCATCTGTTGGGTTTGGGCTACATATCTGTTTGGTTGTTCATAGATGGGAAAAGCAGTTCACTAAAAAGAGAGTAACTGCATAAACTGAAAGCTTCACAAGGGCATCAGGACTACTTTCATAAGAATAACAGTCTAATTGAAAAATAAAATGTGGGTTTGGATAGAATTATTCATGACCTGTTAGTGTGTTCTTTTTTTGTTGATTTTTGTGTACTCAGGAGAATGACTTACGCTCCTCTGCGAGGAGAACAGTTACCTGGGATTCTTACTCCAGATATGAATGAGTCTGAGCAGAAAAGTTGGAGAATACTGACTCTCTGAGGCCAATCTGCAGACCTAAAGGAAATAAAAATACAACATGAGTAGGTAAAGCCACTTAAACCCCTCATCTCTAACAAAGACTTCACTACAACCTAAGGTTTACCTTTTTTCAGAAATTAATTTCTTCATCATTTTTCCAGTTCCCTCAATACTTGTGGAATCACTCTTAGATTAACTGACTCCCATTAATACATCATTCCCGATACCATTTTTTCCCTCTTCTTGAAACTGGCTCCACATGGAGCCTCACGTTTGCCACAGAGACGTAGCAACTTCTCCCAGACATGCTCAAGAGCAACACCTTGAGATTGAGTGAATCTCAACATTCACTCCTCCCACACTTCCTGTGCCCTGGCCACAGCACCTGCCATTCCAGCATCTGCTCTCTGTTTCCATGACCTTACTGCTATAAAAAAACTCTCTCAGCTCACAGAGAGGCTCGAGTACCGCACCACACCACAGGAATGGGATCTCCTAACAGAGCTCTATGTCCAAGACAACACCACCCAAGATCTGGCCAGCCTAAGCCACACATGGGAGCTGCTGTTCCTTCACATGACTGGACACAGGCAAAAGAGAGCCACCACAGGCTTGGCTCTCTCCCCTCTGCCATTCCACAACCTAACAGGCTGAACACAAGTCGCACAGCTCAGTTTCCACCCTGACCACAGCTGGATTGTCAGCAGGGCACCGTTAGCGAACACACAGGCAGGGCAGGCTCCAGTGCATTTGGGTGCAACAGACATGATGGTGCATATGGGCTTTGGAATAGCTCAGTCTGGGCTCAAGACCTGAGTGTAACAGCAAAGAAGGTATTCGAAAGCTTTTTCTCCTCTCCCCATAGGATGGTAATGGTCTTGCTTTGCACAAAACAGCTTTCCTGAACTATATACAATGAAGAGTAAGCCATTAACCCAGTTCTGCAGGAATGCTGCTGTGCAGGCTAACGGTATCAAGCCTCTGCAGCAAACTCCTGGGATATGAAAAGTGGCAAACTCCAGTTTCAACTACAACAGGCTTAAAACCTCTGCATGAGTTTTCATACAAGCTTTGCCCTCTCTATGAATTTTACACACCTCAGTTCCATAGCCTTAAAAAAGGAAAGAACACCAGTCAAATAATTCTTCTGCTAAACTCAAATCTTCATGGAATTCACTGGAGACTTCCTCTAGAGGGAGCTTCTGGATCGTACTACCATCCAAGCTCCAAAAGCAGCTCTGTCTTCCTGACATCTAAAAGGACAACAGGCATTCTAACTATTTAACAACAATTTCACATCTTGTTCAGATTTACTCAGCGTTTCCAAACACAATGCTCCCCGAAAGCATTAAGTGCTTTGCTGACTTAAAGTCCAAACCACATGCTTGAACTGCTCTGGGATGGCCCTAATTGTTCACTGCTTTGCCAAAGTAGCAGCCTGGCCTTTAAAACAGTCTATGGACAAACCACAAACAGCAACATAGAACTCCCTGTTGCTAAGCCCAGTGTAATACAGAGTTATATGCACTACCTGAAACAATGTTATCTACTGTTTGTCTGCATACACATACTATACATATTGTTACTGGTAGAGCACAGAAACATGGTACGAGTAAACAAACAGTGTGTAGAAAAGCAGATCTGGGGTTGCACAGACCACAGCACTTACTCCTGGTGCTCTTTGACAAGCCTTCTGCTGGAAGGAAACTGGATCCCTCAATAGCCTCAGTGGAAGAGCTCCATTGGTGTCAGCCCATCTTGCTCAGTTACCCTTTGGGCGGAGGCAACTGCCTTCAGTGCAGAGACAACCCAGCAGCTGGTACAGGCACTCCCTGACAACCTCAGAGCCCAGTGCACTTACAGTCAGCACTGATTTTAATTTTAATTACTGTACGTTCTCTCTTCCTCCCAAACAGTGCATTTTTCCAATTCAGAGGTGATCTGAAGTTCTCTGATGAAGTCCACAAGACTTTGCTTTGTCACTGTGCTCACATGGGACTCTCAGCAGGCAGGTACGAGAGCACACAGCCCACTGTCAGACCCTGCTGAGTTCTTCCTTTCCTGAAGCAGCATTTATTTCTGCTGTCCCCTACCACAGGTCCAATAACTGTCACACAGAAAAGTAGCAAAAGGCACCTAGAAGTGACTAGTACTATTTTGCTTCCTGAAGCATCCAGGGAAGAAGTTTGCTTCTGTGGTTAAAGAACAAAGGAATGGCATCCATTTTATTCAGATAAATAAATTTGTACTTTAGCTTTTGACCTGATTATTTCAGGACTAATCAGACATTAGCCAAGAAACTGGCCTTGCACAGGAATGCCAGAATCTGTTGAGGCTGCGTTCAATCTCGGACATAGCTGACATGATGGACTCCAACGTAACTGGAGTTCTCTGCACAAGTACATGTTACACATGAGCTGTTTTGAAGAACAAGAAACACCTACCTGAGGCCATACCACTGCATGGAAAACTGCATCAATCTCTTCCACACTAAAGCTGTAGGTCTCATAATCAGAAAAAAACTCCCCCACAAGCTTGAGTCCAAGACGTCTCAAATTCTTCAGTGGATTAATAAACCTAGGTTGGATCTATAAAATCAAAACCAAACCCAGGTAAGATCCTTGCAGAACAAATACACACTACTTGCTCTGAAATTAAAAACAGCAATTAATTGACTACAGGTGCAACCTTTGCTGAAACTATCAAAATGTTGTTCTGTTTTTTCCTGTAACCTGTTCACAATAGCAATCTCTCTCTCACAGCTGACCTGAATTTTTCTAAGAGGTGCCTCTTCCTGAACTGAGCCAGTTACACAGGACTCCTTCAGCTCACAAAAATCCATGCTGACAGGTATGAAGCAGCATCTGCCCTTTTTGGACAAAATACAAAAAGCTACACCAGTTACATTTCCAGCCTTGACACTTAAACAATTCTGTTTCATGCAGGAAAGGACTCAAATCACCTCTCAAAAGTGAAGTTGTATTCTGCATACTGAGATCTACTGGGAAGAAATCAAGAGACAAGGAGAATGGGGAGGAACAGAGAAGGCAAGAACGTGAATCACCTCCTCCAGTGGCGTTGGGGAGGGCACAGCATTTGGATACCGGAGGATGCTTCTTGTACCTATTTAGCGCTTATGTTCCATAGACTTTCTTGGGGGAAACATTTCAGCTACTCAAGAAGTTATTCATGCACTGCTGCATTCTGACTCCTCTCCCTGAGAATAAGTTATTTCCATATTGTGCAATGCAGATCACAGCACAAACACACAAGGTAGCTCCACAGAGCAGAGGTACTGAACTCCAGTCTAAATAAAAAACAGAGCCACGTCAGAGCAAAAAAAGGCTGCTGTTCAAGACTGGAGCTATGTCTTGAGTTCCTCAGGGTCTCCAGTACATATCACGATCCTCCACACAGAATAAACACTTAAATTTCTTATTTTGGAAAGCAGCTTTCGTGTCAAAACCTCACTGAAAGACATCACAATTTTTTATTTCATGTACTGGCGGACTTCCAAAGACACTACACTCTATCATGCAATACACTTCTATACTCCCTTTGCACCTAAAACCACAAGTAAAAAGACAAAGATGAGATAGTGGAAAAGGAACCAAAAGTGCTCTTGCCCAGAACCTCCCAAGCTGTGCTGAATGTGTACTAATGGTGTGCCATCAGCTTCCAGGCAGCAAATGAGTTGCCTGAAAGGCCAAAGAAAGCACAAACCAGAACTGCTATTGCTAACAGTGACCCACAAGTAAAATAGGTTTGGATCTCCCACTGCTCAATCGCCATAAAAGTAGCCATCTGAGATCAAGTCTTTGAGAGGACAAAGAAACTCAATACTGAACACAATCAGTAGGAAACAGCAAATGAGTAACTTAGTTTAAAATGACTGAAGTTGATGTTTAACTCTCCAGACAGTATCAGCCTGCAATAAATCACCCTTAAACTCCAAGAATCTTCTAATCATTAGGCAAGATAAACAGATTTCTCACACATTTCCTTGAGCTTTTAACATCTCATGGGCTAACGAAGTGCTAAATTAAGTTCAGGCAAATGACAGACTGTCACTCCACATATTTACACAATGATGGTGTAGTAACCCTGGCAAAATGTGACTATCCCAGTAATGAAAGAAGCAGCTTCTAAAGCTCCTTTCCCAGTTTAAAACCTGTAGGCACATGCAAGCCATTGCTTAAGTCAGACTGTGGAATACTGCTGTCCTAAAATTTGTCCATCCCCTTCATAAATGAAGACAGTTACAAGGTTCTGCGCAGCCTGGACCAACTATGGGATCTTGGACGCCATCTGTCTGCAAGTGTTTGCTTTGTCTGATGGATTGTTTTCAAGGTAAGTTCTAACCGTGAATGCTCACAGAAGGGTCTTGGCAAGAACACACGCACATGGTGACAAAACACTCATTACCTAACACCACTTGCCCAGTCTATCCATCACACAACTCCTTTCAACGCAACAATCTCTCAGAGGTCCTTTCCAACCTTGTGATGCTGTGATATTGTGATACTTTCAACACTGCAGTGATAATGGTGACTGTGCAGTTTGGTTGTTCACATCTAATAAATGATCAGGCTTTGCACCAGACCAGACTCAAGCTTTCTTTTTCTTATTTGGATTAAAGCCTGGCAAAGGTACTGGTTTCAGAAAGACAGAAGAGCCTGGCTCAACACCACAGCTTCTAAAGAGCTGGCAACAGACTTCCTGAGGTAGCTTGGCTAGAGCTCAAGGATATATGCACTGCTCTTGGGGCACAGGGCAGGAGTAAGTCAACATGGCCCACCTTTAGGTGCAGCCAATCTTTTACAGAATGTTTTCCTTACCTGACCCTTTCTGCATGTACAGCCATTGCACAGGAAGGGAGAAACATTCACAGTACTCTGAAGATACCTGGCTGAGACCCAAACTGTCTGGACACTGGATTAGCATGACCACTCCTGATACAAAGCTGAACATGCTTCCAGTGTGCTGGAAGCATGGCTGTAGCTATGTTCTCCCTGTATCCCATGACAGGAGACAATCACTGCAGATAACCATCGTTATCACTCAAAATGCTGAATTCCCCTGGGATCTAGCACTGCAACAAAGCACCACAAAGATAAGTTTTGCTCTAAAGTCCTCAGACAAGCAACTTTAAACCCTCTCCTCCTCTCCTCAAATGCTTTGTCCTTGCAGTCAAGAAACTACACCTTTAAGGCCGATTTCAACTTCCATTCATAAGATCATGTTACAATCTTACAACAAATCATGCAGCTCTCCTTCATGTCTATCCCTCCACAGAACAGGCAGGCAGCACAGAGATCATCTCCAACTCTCTCTTCAGTAACTCAAACAAAAATCTATTTAGAAAGCTGCTTTGGACTCAATTAACTCTGCCTGCACTGCCTGAGCCCTGCAGCACTTTCATGCAACTATCATTGGCTTTTATTTTGACAGACATCTAGTTACTAAGCTTTACTCCTAGCTGGCATTAAGCTTATATTTTACCTGATTCAGTGAAAGTTTTTGTACCTGTGCAAACTAAGTGAGGGAGGAGGGAAAGGAATTTAATTTACACATTTGTTTTTATATAGAGTTTGCCTATATTGTACCTTCTCTCTTTGTTCAAGGATGCAGGATACCACAGCTGTCATGCAGAGCAGAATCTGTAGAATTTCAGGAAGGTACTGATGGATCAAATGTCCCATGTTTTTCAACACAACTTCGAGACCATTGAAGAGGCTATGCTGACGCCCAAGAGGCAGGACTTTAGCCAAATCCAGCTCTGACATACTTCGAAGCACTGCAGTCTGGCAAGGCCCTGCAATAGGCAAAAGTACAGCAACTTATCTGGAGAAGCACCATGAAGATACCCACTACTGAAAATAATTTTCAATGAAAAATACTATAATCTGGCCTTAAACTACAGATCCTCAATTCAGCTGTTTAAATAAGAACAGCTCTGGGTCTCTATCTCTCTGTGGTATTCAGGCACCTCTCACTGCTACAGTATACTTTCAGCCTCTGTTTATTGCTATCATACACAGGTTAGCCTATGAAGCTGGTGATTGCTCACTCCTGGTCACACTTGCACAGCTGTGGCAAGTCATTCAGTCTTTCTGACTGACAGAAAAACTGTTCACGGCTAAACCATGACACCTTGGACCTGTAAAACAGAGCGATCCTGCTTTGTAAGAAAAAGCTCAGGGGAACCCCAGTCTTTATCCAAAGTCTACTTTCATCCTTACATCTTCCCAAGGCACAGTTAGAGACAAACTGGAGCATGTAACAGTACTAAGTGTATTTATCCTCCCACATCTCTACAGGTCATGAAATACCACACCCCCAGATTCTACTGCCTGTACCTACCATTACTGAACTGCTTCACAGCTTCAAAGAGCAGATCCAAGAACATTTGTATCTCTTCTGGCAGTGAGCCAGCAAGAAATCGCAGAACAACCGACATGCGAGTGCCCGCTGCAGACTTGCCCTGGGTTTTGCTCCCTGTTTTGTTTCTCATTCTGCCATAGAGAATCCTTCAAGAGCCAAAAAGAGGTTGCATTAGCTTTCAGCAAGCCATCTGTTTCCTAGTCTCTTATTCTGCAGGAGAAACTCCATTTAAAAATATTCTCTACTGATAACAAGCCGAGTGGAATTACTCCCCAAGGGTCACCACCACTGAAATACTACACATTGCCCAGAAACATCACAGTGAAAGACGAGCTTCTGTTAGCACAATGAAAGATTTGCTGGAGCCTTAGATATAAAACTAGTTATCTGTATGATAACTTGCATAACTATATCTTAATAAAAGTAAGTGGACATACTCAGTGAACTGAAATGTTCTCACAGTTCTCTGTAAGCCTTGGCAGAAACAGCATTTACCCAAATGCTGTTTTTAACGAAAACATTGTTTGCATAATACATTACATAAATAATGTTAAAAAGGAAACCACACAGAACATCACAAACTAAATTGTCAAACTATACCATCAACCATAGGTTAATCTCAACTGTTTAAAATGAAAAGCAGCAGCATTACAGCTCTGCTTATAGTACGTTGACATGAAGCTTTTAAATCCGCGTTTCACAACACACCTCATAAGAACAGGGATGAGATCTGGTCGATGCTCCATTTTTACTACTGAGGTCTCCTCAGAAATACTGAAATGGACTATTTCTTCTTTGAAAGTCTTGTCCTCCAGTAGCCTTTGTAAGTTCTCCCTGAGAGCAATAAATATTTGAAGGCAGGTAGGAGTTATATAAATAGACACACACACATGCATCTGTATCTAATTACCTATCTTATCCATGCTATACAAAAAATAAAGTACTATGTTCCCACCCTTCTATCAAAAAATATTTTAGAAGTCAGCAAGTTCAAGCTAATTATGTAGAAAGTACCTCTTGGACACTCTGAAGAGATTGTTCAACCATAAGCTACTGTTTTATGCTGTCATTTTCTCTGGGTGGTTATAAAACATCAGTACAAAAGACTTCTTTGAAACCGACATAACTACTAAGGGTACACTATTCTGGAACAGAGTGAAAGTGTTGCCATTTTCCTGTAAACAAAAGAGAGTCTGACCAACCCTGAAGGCTGTATTTCCTGGTTTAGATGGGAAATTACAACCTACATATATGTCTTCAACAAATACAGAAAAGGTGCTCTCTTTGAGGCTCTCTTTGACCCCCAAGCAGGCTTCTGATAAGATAGTAGGTTCATTCATCAATGCTAAAATAATATAAAAGCTTTTACCTGTATGGCAGTAGATGAGGATGTTTGTAAGTCATCATGCAGTCAAGGGCTATTCTCTGTACATTCTGGTCTTGATGGGACAGTAACTGCAAACGACACAAGAAAGAAAATGAGTCCCTATCTAGAACACAGAACCGCTTACTGAAAATAGTGAAACAATCCAAAAGCTCCAAGTTCAAGTGGATTTTGGACTACCTTATGGAAATAGAATGTATGTGTTGCTAGTATAAAGCCAAGATGTGAATTCACAACTGTCACTCATAAAAAGCAGACATGGTTGCTGGTAGTTCATGTACACTTTTCCTTCCCATCCATATAGGATAGTCATAATATTTGGGTTTTTGTAACACTGTCGTTCGCACCACTGTCAGCCTGCATTTTCAACCTCCAAAACCAGTTACAAATTGCATATCTGGGAAGACAGGTTTAAAAAGCAGACTATCCAAACCTTCCCAAGATACCTGTATTTCTTTACCGTGACAAGAACAAAATACTCATAAGACTTGATATGCAAAGTACCACTGAGATTTGCCCTCTCTCAAAGATGACTCCTCATAACCTAAGCACTAAGAAATACAGATCATTTTACCAAGAGTATCCTTATCAGTTATTCAGTCTTCCACCAACAGCACAGGTTAGAATCAAAGGTCACTTTGCCATGATGTCCTTATGCCAGATGGACACACCAGCCATGACAACACATATGCTAAGACACAGAAACGGCAAACAGTAAGTGACTAAGTAATCTCTCTTCTTATGTCAAGACCATGACACACTGTTTTGACCTGTACCAATCCGTTCAATCTTTTCCCAAGAATATAGGCTAGCAAACACACGGACCAACTCTCCTCCAAAGCAAAACTCTGACGTTGACTGAAACAGAGTGTATTTCATCAGATATGCTCAAATTCGGGGTCTAATGAGAGGACCTTCCCACTCCTACAGCGGATACCAGGTGAAATCTAGGGAACCAGCAGATTTGTACCGTTTTGTAGTTCTACAGCCCACTGACTGCAGCCTCAGAGAACATAAATTGGAACATTTAGAGTAAACACCAATTATCTGAACAAACCCCAGTAAAACTAATAAAATATCCTTTTAAGGAGTGTAGGATAAAGACTTAGAATCCCTCTTCAGAGTAATATTTTTGACAATTCCTTAAGGAAATGCCTCAAAAAGGAACCTTATCAAACTCAGTATTCTGTTTTCCTTTTTTTGATGCAAAATAATCCATTGTTCACACTGACCATATTCTTTGTAGACAGAGCACTGAAGGGCAAATCTCCTCCAGTCTTCCCCAAGCTTTGGATTTAAAATCCAATTTGAGATACTGTTGTGCATGTGGAACAGACTCCCTCTACAGTCATTCCTTCACCTTGCCAAAGACTACTACTTGCGTGCTGCCTTATGCGTTTGCTGAGTCACTCCTGGCAAACTAAGCCAGGTATCTCAAGCAGGTCTTTACTAAAGGGCCTCATTTCAAGTGAAGCCTGCTAGGAAGCCCTCAAGGACAGCTCCTATTTCAGCTATCATGGCTGGGTTCAGAAAATGACAGGTTTCTGCAGTCTCAGAGACTGCATTCAAATAAGAATGAGTTCATTTATTAGCAGTAGTTCTAAAAGCCAGCAAATAGCATTACCTGGGTATATAACGCGTTCAACTTCTGCTCCAGATACAATGCACGAGGATTTGAGAATTTAGAGAAAACTTTTAAGTGAGCTATTAGTTGCCTGTAAAACAAAACAAAACACTTTTTTTAAATGACCAGAATAGACAATCCTGCATTATCATAAACAAATGGGGAACTTTAAATAAAGTGGATTAACAAGAAAGAGAAAAAAAAAAGACACAAGAGGATCCCAAGCCTATGGGCCTCCACTGCAGAGACACAAGAGGTATCCTGCTCCCCCTCCTAAGGAGCCCCTTCCAGGTGTCACTTCATAGCGCAAGGAAGGCCATTTCCTCAGTAGCCCTAGATACTCAGTCAGCTTTTAATGAGACAGGAATACAAACAGTCAGGATGCAGTTTATTTCTCGCTGCCAGTCCACTCTTACCAAACAGGTGAATTTATCTATTCACTTGTCCTTAAGTGCTGCCCGTTTTGCTCCTATCAACATGAAGGGCTGCATTTAGTCATAGTCTATACTGAACTTATGTCAGACTGCAAGTACAGATGGGAGTCAGTTCCTCTAGAACTGGTTGTGTCACCCCATATCTGCCCCAACTCCACTTTGTGGGAGGGGATAGAGGTGTCCAGGGTAAGGAAGGTGTGAGATGTCCTCTACCATATGTGCTGTGGGGCTGTCCTCATCCAGCTGCTCCCCCTTGGTAGTTTACATTGAGGTCTCCTGATACTTAGCTGGGCCACCCTCCTCCACGGCTGGGCTTAGCCAAAGGATGAGTATGATGCCTTCTGGCAAGCCCATGCTGAGACCGAGGCAGGAATAGGTCCCCCTGCTGCCTCAGCCAGAGCTCCAGAACTCATTAACACACCTCTGGTAAATCTTTCATGCCTTTGTTACTGCTACCAGGAACTAACATTCTCATTTAAATATATGGACCTTTTGAGATGAAGATTGGAAAAAAAAACCCAAAACACCATCTTGGACTGTCACTGTATTTTAACAGCTGCTAATTTGCAGATATAAGCCAGAATCTGGGAACAAAATGAAACACCTGTAAGACACCTGGGATTAAATGGCAATTCAGGTTATGTATCAAATACTCGTCATTTTCCAACACATAAGGTGACACTTTGAAGTCCTCTATCATTACAAGGGCCATCCTTTACAGAAAAAGTGGCCAAACACAATCTTTGTGATGTATTTGTAACAGATATTTGACAGGGGTTATAATGCCAAAAAGACTCTGATCTAAGAAATTGTGGAGAATTTATATGAAGAGCCACTTTCAGCACTGCAAACAACGGCACTACAGCAGCATGTAGCTTCAATCTAAAACACCACCAAATAAAAACCTTTGTACCTAAGAAGATGACCGGGACCGAGAATTGTAACAGGAAGGCAATGGCAGAACCCTAATATTAAAACAACAAATAAAGAGTCTGATTTTTCAAAGTCTTCAGTAATGTCCATGGTTTTAAAAAAACAACAGTTACACATAGTGAAGCCAGGCCTTCAAAAACTTCAGAATGGCTTCAGAGTCTCACACAATTTTTGCTTAAAAGTAACACAGGCCACAGGCTGTCAGCAGATAATGAGATAATGATAAAGCCTGCGCAGGGTCTTTGGATGTTTAATACCGCGCAGGCAGAGTTTCTGACTCTAAAGTGCTTATAGTCCTTTGAAAAATTACGAAGTGCAAGTAAAAGAAGAAAAAGGAATATTTATATAAAAACTTAGCTTTCATCTCAACATGAATTGCTGAATCTGCCTTTCCGTGAAATCACCAGCAAGAGAAAACTAAAAATACTTACTTAGCAGCAGCTCTTCTTGTTTTCCTTTTTGGTAGCCCTACAGTAATCCGCTCCTCTTCTTCCTTTTCTTCTTCTTCCTCCTCCTCCTCCATAGCAACATCATTCACGTCTTCACTGGGCATGTCTTCTGTTGCTACTGTACCACTAGTTTTCTTTCTAAGATCCTGAGATGGAGCCACTAATGAATCTGCTGGGTAGTACTCGTTTCTGTGGGGTTTTTTTTAAAAAAAAACAAGGAAGGAATGAAGAAGCACAGCATGTTTTAGGGCAAGGACAACTAAAGATTCCACAATCCACCATTATGATTGTTAATGGCACTGTGAGACTATATGGTTAACAATTTCCAAAGAAGCGTATTTCAGCAAGTATATGCTTCTTTGCCTATAAGCTGCAGATATAAGGCAGTAACCAAATAAAATAAAGGAGACCGGAGGTACCTGGTGCAGAGGAGAAGAGAGACAGAAATCACTGACTGGAGGTCTGTAAAGAGGTTACTTAAGGGCATGTGGGTTGTGTTTGCTTCAGTGGTCAAGTGAACAGGGCGTATGGCAGTGTGACAGAAAGTGAGGAAACTAACCTACTGCAGTATGGTTCAATTTTCCCAGGCAGGCAAGCAAAACACAGGTTTTCTAATCATAGAAATGGAATAACAGAAGCCTTCCCCTGCCATGAGTTCGTATCTACCCCACGTGCATCACACTGTCTGACATGTGCACACGTGTAAGCACACCGCTGCTCTCCCTCCAAGTGCAGAAAATTGAATCGGTCTCTAATAAACCTAGTATTTTCTCCCTCTTGGGGGAAAAATATTTTGGTCTTCTGTGATTCCAGATGTAATTTCATTTAAAAAAATTCCAAACTTTATTTCCACTGAAACCACTCCCTAATGGAGTAATCAGACTGTGACAGTGGCTAGTCAGTAAATGAGAGACTGAGCAGCAGAAACGCACTGCCCATTTCATTTCAGCCTGCTGCTTGTGTTATATCTCTAACAGAATCAACATTTCAATCAAAAGGTTATCTGAACTGGAAACAGACATCATATCAGCCATGCATTCAGGAAATAAAGTCTCTAAGGCGACAGTCATAGTCTTAAAGCTCAGCCACACACTGAAAGCAATGTGCACTCTCAACTGAAAAATAAGTCATACTTACCTAATAAATCTCAAAAGAAGTGGGGAAAGTTCTCTCGACCTCGGCTCCACTCTGTCTGGAAACCTATCCAGGGCTTTCCACAGTAAAAACCGGAAGTTTGTGTGGTCCAGTCGCTCGCTGCAATCTGTTCTAGTGCTCAGCTGCTCCAGAAAGACAGCACCCACCACTCCTTCTGGCATCTTCTCGCTTTCTATTTCAGTGATGCTTTCCTCCGGTTCATCTAGCTCATTCTGCAGCTCCATTTCTAAAGAACAGATGAAGGAAATCTCTTCAGGTTACTTCATGATCTTTAGTAACAAGGGATCAGTTCCCCCTTTATAGAAGTAATACTTTTGCTGACGCGTACCTGCTTAAGACAACTGTATTTAATACTGACCTGAAAGACTTGCATTGTTTATGAAGTCTTATAGGATGCCTTACAGCCCTGATGCATCTCAGTTAAGCTCAGTTCTCTTTAATAACAGAGAAGTCAAAAAATGGCTGGGTGCTCATGGCTCTATCATGAAATCACAGATCCCATGCACACATCAGTAAATCTCAAGAGAATGCCTAAGACAGACATTGTTTGCAGGTATTCCACTGAATCTATAGAGCAGAAAGATGGGTCAGCCTCACTATACAGGTGTTGTCATTGCTCCTGATCAGTCTGGGCAGAGCCACCCTTAAGCAGGGATGAAATTGCTGCATGGCTTCCCACAACCTGTAACTGCCTCCTGTAATCCAAGTGTTTTCTATACCTACTTCTTGGTTTAGGACAGAAGCAGACACAGTTTTCTCCCAGGACTGGGAGATTCCTGCCCTGGACATGACACTGTTTGCCAAAAGCCTTGCTTCTCAATTCCCTCATCACGTAAATTCCGGGCACTTAACACAGTTGAGTCATCCACAAATAGCTGGGTTGCTGTCACTACAATGTTTGGAAGCCGTGACTTACCAGCATAGGTAGCAGCCCTCTCCAAATGCTCATATAAGACCTTCCAGAACTGTTTATTCTCCATTTCCTTTGCATAAGAACTAATGAAACATAAGACAGCATGAAATTAAAAGGAACCAAAAAAATAAAACCAAACAGCCATGCACCCCTAGGCAAATTAAGAACTAATACAATCAGAGGCTTTGACCATTGCCTTCATGTGGGTATCAGAAGACAGGACATCCACACGACACAGCTGTAGCACTTTCTTGCCTTCACTCATGAATCCCAAATGTCAATTGTTATTAAAATAATCTGGTTGTATCTCATAACTTCAAACAAACTCAAACTGAGTAAAAACGTTCAAGCTTTCCGCTGACTTCTGTACAGTAACATCATTTAGAACTAAAGGAAGAATTAGCATGGATGTTATCTTTTGAAGAGCTGGTTTAATTTTTTAACTAATTCACTAGTTTGAAAGGGAAAATCCCATCCTTTTTAATCACACAACAGAGGAAAAAATCTGAAGAGATAAAGTCATGTTGAAAGCAGACTCTGACTTCAGTATTTAGCTGAGCTGTCAGCATGGTAAGTCTTCCCTACTCTTTAGTTGGATTTAGAAGTTTTCCAGTAAGGACAGAAAAGTCAGAGACACGGAAACTTAGAGGGACTTCTTGCATCTTTAAGCATTTGTGAACCACTAATCACACCCTGCTACCTTTGATTCAAAACTCTGATCCTATTTGGCTATATTTGTTGCAAGTTCCCTTTAAGAACAAGAAAAATCAGAAATTAATTCAAAAAGTAAGAGTCTAACAGGTTGTGATTTATTTGAAAGATCAAATCTGTTTCAGAACATTTCACATAAAGGTTCTCTCATGCATGAGTGTCTCCAAATCAAAGCTTTTTACCTCAGCTTTTGTTCACAGAACAATGGAAGGTATTGTTCTGTGAGACAATCACAGACTGCAGCATTCAATCGCATATACTCACGTTATGAGTTCAATTACAGGATCCCAGAGAGGGCTGAAGTTAATATAAAGCATTCCCAGTAGATATCGAAGAGGCACCTAGAGTGACATACAATACCATCTTGTTGAGATGTAAAAAATACAGTTAAAGCCCAACCTCTACTAACCCTTCTTCCTATTAAAGAGAAAACTTGGATCAAAGAAGTTCTCAAAAGTACTACAAGTAAGGAAGCAATTCACACACGTTATCACCCCTTGCCTCATAGCTGCGTGATGAAAACTAGAGCCCATTTACTGTAAGCCACAATGAGATCCAGTCATCATACTACATAGCATGAAAGTGCAAAAACTAGTTCAGCACAGCAGACAACCTGGATTGCCCACCTCCCTCTCAAACTTCAGGGCTGCCATGGCAGCATTAGGGACCTCAGAAAGAGGGAAATTTGCTCTGAGGAGTCTTCACTGCACTAGGCCTAGAAGCATGTCTTCTGAGCCAGCTCCTTGCTGACGTACACGCAGTAGGACTGATCTACAACCCTTCCTCACACTTGACTTACAAGTCAAGGCAAAAAAATTATAGAGGCACAGTGACGTCCACAAAAATAATAAAAACAACTCTCCCACCAAATCCATGACCATTTAGCTACTAAAATTGTGACTTTTCCAACTCTATAAAGTGAGGTCCTCTGTAGCTCAGCAGCAGTGGAGATTCAGCAGGCAGAGGCATAGAAGATTTTCACTCTGCAGCAAGATCCAGAAGCTAGGCTCTCCAGTGGCCAATGGAGTCCTACCAACGTCAAATCATGCTGAGGATATGACACGGTCATGATTTTAAGTTTGCACGTGACTCACTTCTCTTTGGAATCACTTACCTTCCTTTCCAAGATACTGAATCCTGATTAATCCTGTTGTGAACCAGTTATCTGGTTATCACTGCTATTCTAATAAATATTCAAGAGAAAACAATAGTCCCAAGAACAACGGGAACTGTTAACCCAACTAACAAATAAGTTTTCTAAAACCTAATCTATGAGATAACTAATTCTTTGATGAATTCTTATTAAAAATCCTGTGATCCATGTGATTTTAGAAAAAGAATGTTCTCTTGGAATAGAGGAAGGTAATGTGGCAACTGCTTTTTTACTTACCTCCTGCAAAGATCCACTTGATATTTTAGACTGCACTATATCACATCTAAGTTTCCTCAAATGGAGAAGTTTGTCTCTATAATCATTCAGTGTTGCTGGCAAAAGTTCTGCTTGCAGCAATATGGCAAATAGTGGCTGGAGGTCCCCTGTGTCATCACCCTGAACAAATAAGTGACATGCGTTTTGTTAAGAGTATCTTTCTGTCGTTGAAAGGTATTTCAACAACACTACTGAGTCACAGTCATTCTGGATCAGAGAACAAAGTCAAGAGACTTACTCTGCTTTCCACCACAAAGGGACCAAAACTCACACATTTGAAAACATCAGGAGGCAGGTGGACAAAGATAAAACTGGAATGTGAAAGCACAAAAGCAGAGGACATACACATGCTTTGCTTCTGCAAAGTGGAAAACAATTCACACACAATATCAAACACAGATGGCTCTGAAACTTTAAATGAAAAGTTTTAGCCCTACCTCAATGTGTATCGAAACTGGATTCTCAAAATGGCTTAGAATTCGAAGAGTCAACAGCCGGATCTATCCAAAGTGGAAACATTTGTCAGAAGGATGCAGGAAAATGCAGGCTACATAAGAAGACACCTACACAGAGGTCAATGTTTTGCACCACAGGCTGATTTCATTGGATTCCTCGTAAAGCTGAGGAAAGGATATGCTTCCGTAGCCTAGCAGGCAATTGAGAATCAATACATTAGGGTCCTGGTCTAAGAGGCAAGCCTTGCAGGGCTGTAAGTTAACCTCTGTTAACTCATGTCCCACAGTAGTCTCCTAGAAATGGACAAAGTCCTAAACAGATACTATGGAAGTACAGTCTCATGTTTCTACTTCCAGCCTTTGTCATTCAATTCCGTTTATTTAAATTACATTGTTAGACTACAAGTTGTTTTGCACATGCTCAAAAATGCAGATTACCTTGGAAATACCAGTGGAAATATTAGGATGCAACTTGTCAAACAAGTCCATCAGGTTCTGTTGGGAAAGGGGTTCCTGGCAGCCACACACCACCAGCCTTGTGTAATACAGATCAGCCAACAGCAATGCAGAGGGGTCTGAAGGAAAAGTGCTAAAACAACAGAGTGATTTATTAGCATACAGAGAGCACTGCAATGATACAGATATTAAAAAATAAGGTGGTAGTGACAATAACAATTTTAAGAGAAACTCTCACGTTACTTCAGACTCTGCCGGCACCATCACACTGGTGAAGTCAAGATTTTCTCCAGCACACTGCCTTGCATCCTCAAAGCCTAATTACCTCTGACAGCCCAAGAGACATGAGATTCCTCCTTTGTACTAATCAGGCGTGTCAAGCTGAGGCTAGTAGGCTGGACTCACACACACACACACCAGCAGAAAACAGATCTGCATAGGTCAGACAAGGGCTGCTGTTATTGTCCAGGTGTCCAGTCAGTTATCAATTTCAACAAGGAAAAAAAATAATTTGGGTTTAGGTGAGACACCAGGAATCCTGCCGGCCCACAGGAAAACCCACTTCATCCCTTACCTAAAATCCCTTGCACCAAGCGAGTTTCACACCCCCAGTTGGCAAAAAACAACCAGACTGAAGGTCACTGCCAAGACTTCCTGCCCGATCGGGGCAACCTGTTTCATCTCCATCATGCCTCAGACATGAGCACAATGATTTCTTAACTGAACAGGATGTTTTGAAACTCAAGTCACCAAAGACTTGGAGATGTTCCAGTCCAACAGTGATGGAGATGACAAGTTCAGCAGGATTTGCTGTAGAAAGATCAACAGTCTCCCTCAAGCCCTCCAGCCATTCAGTTATGTGTGCTAATTATAAGTAGAAGAGAGTTAACAATAAATAAAATGGAGTATACAAAACCTCCTCCCGTTGTGGAACAAGCATACACATGGGTAAGGATGCAGTGGAATCCCAACACTGCCAACAGACTGCAGAAGTTCAGGCTTTTGACACTCAGAACGTGCTGTTCCTGTCACTTTAATCGTTATAATGTAATACAGTTACTAAGCTTCAGCTTGCAGAGAAAATGTCACTGAACAGGTACTACATCTTCACGATCCTCCAAACACACAGTGCTACACATCATTGCTACCTTACATAACCATAATATTGAAGCAACACATCAGCCTAACAGAACAGCAACACACAAAGAGGCATTTAACAAGCCCCTACGTAAAGGCAAAGTCAAGTCTTTGCTGTACCAAGGAGAATCACAGAACAGGCGGAGTTTACTTACGTCACCAAGCTGTTGACACGCTCCACAGGTAACAAATGGAGTATTTCAGAAGACTCTGCCAAACTAAGAAGAGTACTTACAGCTTGGCAGGCCACAAACAGGGTTCCTGGAGCAGAGAGAGAACAAGAACAGCCTGCATATTTACTCAGCTCTCAATGGCAAGTGTTTGTATGGTGCTTGCCCATCCTGAAACAGTTGGAGTCACAGAAATAGGTAACACACGGCTCCCATAACTGGCATGTGTATTTTCTAGCCATTATAACTCACAAAGGAAACGCTCCTCTGGCTATCAAAGTGAGTGCCTAATCCAGCAAGCCAGCTCTGAAAGCTGTGAGCAGCTCCCAGTTTGCCTATGTTTCCGTCACACCCACATACAGATAGAATCAGTGGTTGCGTTTGTTTTCTTTCTCTTATGGGCAAAGGAAGAAACAGCAACATCCCTCTTGCATGCACACAGAGCTGGTGCACAGCTGCTATCACTGCCACCAAAGATGAGACCCAAGAAAAGAAAGTCTGGGTATTCCTTTCTTTAGAATGAGTAAGCTACTATAACCATGACAGCATACAAAAGGACCACGCTTGACAAAGACTAGAGAAGAAAAAGCAAGAGTCAACTGGTGGATACATTTAGGAATTTTAATAAAGGCATTATAAAGGGAAAAGCCAAACTCCAGCCAAGTCCTTTCAAACCAAGGAACAACGAACCTAGGGCATTCCAATACTTGCTTAGACTTTGGCACAAGGACAAATACTTGGAGTCCCACTACATAAAAACTGCCCTGCCAAATGCAAGCTCAGTTAAAACTTTTTTTTTTTTTTTTTGCTGGCCAGAGAGGGAAGACAATCAGTGACCATCCACACCTGGAGGAAAGATACAGCGTAACTGGTACTGTCACTGATGTCAGAGAAGGTAATGTCCCAAACTTTGCACTATAGGTTTAGAATAGTCTAATTGGAGCTTGCAAGTCATTCAGTCTCTCCTTCACTTGACTGCTTCCGCCTGGATCTGTTTTAGATTGATTCTCACCCCTTTCTTGCCGCTTTCTTCTTTTCCTTCCCAATTATTGCTGCCCTCTGCTTCACAGAACATCTGCTGCCCCATTTGCTACTTATCAACAGCAAGTGCTGAATTGTTTCCCCAAAGGTGTTTTCTCCCAAGCTTTGCTTTTCTAGTTTCACTTGATCTGGGCAATAAATTTGGGTGCAATGCTGCTGCTATTCATTTTCATGCTTTGTGTCAATCAAAAAACTGCTTCATACATTTTTTTATGTATCAACAAAAAGCAAATAAATAGGAAATAACGTAACTGACCTTTGCAGAGACTTCCTTTCTCAATGGCTGTGAAGAGCGAGTCTATAAAACTTGTCACGTGGGCCAGAATGTTTTCTTTGTCCATTGGCCTGTCCAAAAAAAATTTCTGTTACACTGACACTTACACACATATGAAAGCTTCTTTTCACATCTACCTTGTATTAAAACTACAGACAGCTCCCCCAAAGCTTAAAATCATCAGGACACCATTTTTGCTATTTCCAATTCACAATTCCTTCCAAATACTCCTTCCATAGGAGTTTGTAACTAATGAAGAAAACTACTGTGACACAGAAACTGAAACGTGTCAAGAACATCTCTATGTAAGAGAGTACTAAATTAAGGAAGTAAGCAATCAAGAAACTGGTGTTCTATTCCTGACTTTACTGTTGACTCATAGTATTAGCACACAGCATTTTTTCACCTCCTAATCCCAGTTTCCCCAAAATAACGTCAGAAAATTATTGTCCTTCCTTTAGTAAAGTGATTTCTAATAGATGGAGAACTAGTTAGTCCTACAGAAATACATGACAACAGCATCTCAGAACATCCCTTACCTAATATGTGGCAGTACAACCAAGGCAACCCAAGCCTGTGAAAGGTCAGTGGTGTTCTTCTTCTCTGGTAAATGGATTAAAGACAGTACATGATCCAACACCGGTACTTCTGCCTTTCCTCGTCTTTCACTCGTTTGTTGCCCTGTATCAGAGCTAAAAAACAAACAAACTTTTTAGTAAATCACCACTGCATATCAGAGACTGTTCCTCTTCCTCCCATACTATTCAAAATTACGTTTGATACATCTAGCACAAAGGATTTAGACAACCCAAGGGATTTTTATTCTTCTTAATGTCCTCCATAGCGCAAAATATCTGGTTATGCTGAGGAGCACCAAACATGGCTCCCAAGAAATGTCAGGTCTTCATTTCCAGTTCAAATAATATTTCTAGAAGGAAAGACACTAGTTCTCTGTTGGACACTCTCACAACTAGGACATATAGCCTCCAGAAGTGCCCGAGAGTCGCGTCTGTGATTGCTGTGAACAAACCATGATCATGCTGACACAGACAGACTAACGGATGACAGGAAATAACCAGTGAAGCAAAAGTTTTGGAACTTAGAAAGAATCACAAGCTGAACTCAAATCAACAAGCCTGTCTGCAGGCAGAAAGGGTTGACATCACCCTGAAACATATGAACAGGAGTACTTCACGCCCCATGGACAGTAACCTTTCCACTCCACCCAGTGCTTGCAAGAGCACAGTTAAAAGACTGCATAGGTTTCACCCTTCAAGAAATACAGAAGCTAACAAAAAGACAGCATCAAGAACCATTAGAGGTTTAAGAAACAAAATTTATGAGATAAACCTCAAGGAATTAGGATTGTTGGTCCAGAGAAAGAAGATTGCAGATGTTTCTCATGATCAAAATCTGCTATTTGTAAAAGCTGGAGGCAAAGCATAAGAAATAATCTGCTCTTTATGTTCTCTGTAGATAAAATAAGCTGCAACGGATTTAAAGCTGCAGGAAAGGAAGTTTAGTCCATACACTGAACTGGGAAAAAAAAAAACAAACACCTGTATAACCATAAAGACAGCAAAGTACTGGCATGTTCTACCAGGAGCATCTTGGGAATCTCCAGAATTGGAGTATTTAATAACAATTTGGTCACACATCTTTCAGTGCTGGTTAATGACTTGCTAATTCAATCCGAGGTAGGTGGGCTACACAACTCTTGAGCTGTCTCCCAGGCCTGACACTGCGGGAGCACAAAAAAAGTCCCATATAGGACTAAGGTCTTCTCAGCTGTATACTCCAAACCACTGAAAATCCAGAGAGATCAACAGACAAAGAAAACCCAATTTAATTATTTTTACTCAATCTTCTGTTCTCTAAACCCAAATACCACAATTCTATTAAATAAAAATAGGAAAAACCCACAGAGTGGATTACTTTAAATAAAGATAAAGCCTTACATAAAAGGCAATAAAAGTCACCACTCTGCAAGTTAACGTTTTGAATTATCTGAGCTACAGTGATTAGAACCATGGTTATCAGTAGATTAGCAATGGTCACTCTGTGCTTGACAATGGATACCCCAAACCCTTCTAAAGAGGTTCGAGGGGGAAAGCAACCACTTTATTGCACCAAAGCCAGCTTTGCAACTAGAAGCAGTCAACCTGTGCCATCACAGTGCTGTATCTGGATTAATTACATGCCCTTTGGTATCCAGCTGTGCTTTAAGTAAGACTGCTGCCAAGAAAGCTCCTGGACAAGATGTGTGCGTACAGGGAAGAAAGATGGTGCACAGACAGGAGGTTAGTAATTATGAGAACCTGGACTGCAGCACTCACTACAAAGATTAACTGCCCAAGGATGCAACATGCATCTTGGTGTAACAAATCCCATTCACACACCTACTGCAACACTTGCTAGCCTTTTTTTTATCAGTGGTAACCTCTCCAGAGTAGAATCCCTTCTCAAATAATCTCAGAAAGAAAAATGGTATTTTATCATATCATTTGGTTTGCAAATCTGCCAGCAATGTTGCCATTTACACATCTTGGACAAATACTGGGGGTGGGGTAACTTCTATGTAGCTCCACACCGCCTTCAGGTCTGCTGCCATGCAGACATATCTAGTGTTTGCTGCCTTGAGAGTCTCACCTGATGGATGATTCATTAAAATAGAGAGGATACTTTTCAAATTCCATTGAACCAATGGTAGGAGGTTCAGTTTTCACGAGAATGAGTTTAGCCAGAATTGCCATCGCCTCATCCTTTGCGAGGGCATCTGGGCCACAGAAGCAATGTTCAATGTACTCTTGAAAGCACAGAACAAAATGCTGAAGGAACAAGGTAAAAAAAAAGGAAAAAGTAAAGGATTGGTAAGTCTCTTTAATCATGATCAAATCCACAAAAAACACACATCATCAGCTACAGAGGAATCCAAACACTCACAAATAAGCCAGCAAAGCATCAGACTTTTCAGTCCTGGTGTCCCAAGTCACCAGCACACAGACATCCTCTTACCCCGGCAGGGACAGTGATTTGATGTAAAAAACTCAATTTGCCCCCTGACTTTACTTTCACCTCCCACTCCATTTAATTAATTTGATTCCTCCTAGATCACCAGTTCCAGGCCTGACCTATCAGATATCCCTTATTCTTCATTTCCACGCACCTTCTCCAGAACTCCTTGTCTTCATCCCATCCCTTACAAGCCCACCCCTGTAATTCCCCACAGACAAGCTTTCTTTTCGTAAGCACACATACCTGTCACCTTCTCCAACCGTGAGCACCATTACCAAACTTCAACACAATGGCATAAAGTAACCTTTTTCATTCTTACCAGATCATGCCAGAAGTTTCAATAAAAGCAAACAAAATGCACAAGTAGCATCCACCTACCCTCTCAAATTGCTTCATCGTGAACATCGCTTCAGAGAAGTCCAGAATAAAATGCCTTTCAAATCCACTTGCAAATACCTGCAAGATGCAAATGAAAGGTTGACAGGAACACATTAAACAAGAGACACTTCACAGTCAACTCTCCGTTACCCATGGGACATTTTTTCTGGTTTATGAATCAACCATGCTTTGAACTCTGAGACAACCAGCCTGGCTTTCAGTTCACGGCTACCAGGCTCGTTAGTTCAGGCACACACAACAGTACTGTCTTCCAGTGACAATTCAGGTACAGAAAAGCACAGTCCTTTTTAACAAACCCTGCAGACACAACCCTTTTTAAGTAACCTTGCTGGATGCAAGCTGGCTTTGTGCAAAGACAGCTCAGGTATCTCCAGCGTAATGTAGAAAATACAAGCTGAAAGTTCTAGGACTCCATTAAATACACACCAACTCTTAAGAAAAATCTTAGGCCCAAGAGAATTTTCAACTCAGCATTTTTCCTGTGTAGCAGGTTGTAGGAAGTTTACCACTTCGTAGGCAGAGTGAACATCTGTGCTTCTGAATGACCCAGGATAGGAATAATCTTTTGAAATATCAAGGATCACTGCTCCACAATGCTAAAATGCGCAACATAGAAATACAACTCCAGAACCCTGTTTCCCAGATCCTCTGGAAGATAAGGACAGCTTCAAGCCTCCTCCAGTTTAACAGAAGCCCACAGAAATCTCAAATGTTTGAAAAACCACGTCTCCTGAGCAAAACTTGGACTTATGCCACAGCCAGAACCAATCTTACTTTAACGCAAGTCAACACTGAAGACCAGATGAAATCTGATCTTTTTTAAACAATTGCAACAGTCTTGTTTTCCCATGTAAAGCACAATGTCTTTTCTTTCAAGTATTTTTTACATATACTCTACACCTATGAACCACACTGTGAATTGCAAAATTATAATGTACTCTAACAGGAAAACTGAAGAATCAGACTCTATAGTAGCATCTCCTATTAATCTTTGCAACACTGCATTCGACAGAAATGTAGGCAGCTAATCCTGTCAATGCTTGAGGAGCAAAGGTAGTACTGAAATATGCCTACCCCGTAGTTCCCAAATCAAACTGCATTTACCTGCACCTTGTTGACAAGCCTAAGCCATGCTCACTGAATGCTTGGCAGCTTAGTGAAAAAGTCCAGCTCACTGAACTCCTTCATCATCCAAAGCAGAACACGCCCCTTCTCTGTTCTCCCTTCTTTCTCTACAGAGGCTGCATGGAGTCCCAAGACCTCAGCAGACATTATTTAAAGCATTGGGCAGCTTCTCCCATACCTGTCCAAGAAGGATCATAGAATCTTCTGGTTGGAAAAGACCTCTGAGATCATCAAGTCCAACCGCACCCATCATCTGCTAAACCATGTCCCTTAAAAACTCATCCATCCTTTTTTTAAATACCTCCAGGGATGGTGACTCAACCACCTCCCTGGGCAGCCCCTTCCACTGCCTGACCACCCTTTTGGTAAAGAAATTCTTCCTAACATCTAGTCTGAACCTCCCTGGCACAACTTATGGCCATTTCCCCTTGTCCTATCACCCGTCACTTGAGAGAAGAGATCAACACTCCCTCTGCCACAGCCTCCTTTCAGGCAGCCATAGACAGCAATAAGGTCTCCCCTCAGTCTACTCTTCTCCAAACTAAACAACCCCAGTTCCCTCAGCCATTCCTCACAGGACTTGTTCCCCAGCCCATTCACCAGCCTCGTGTGGATGTGCTCCAACACCTCAATGTCCTTCTTGTACTGAGGGGCCCAGAACTGAACACAGTACTCAAGGTGTGGCCTCACCAGTGCTGAGTACAGGGGGACAATAACCTCTCTTGTCCTGCTGGCCACACTGTTTTTGATACAGGTCAAGATGCCACTGGCCTTCTTGGCCACAAAGGGAATCTTATAGTATATTTCCCAGCCTGAAGTGGAATGTTTCGAACTCTGGGATTTCTGCTGTAAGCAGCAGTCATCTTTACCTTCTCAACAGCTTCCCTGGTCAAAGAATCAGGCAAGGATACATTCTCGGCCAGCAGGAATGCAGAAATTGTGTTCAGTAAAGACTTGCAGCAAGATGATGAGAGATACGGTGTTTGTAACATTTGTATTAAAATCTGAAATGAAAGAGAGAACAGATATTTGTCTGTGAAGTTAGTGATTGTCTGGTCTGAATGACCTGGATGGACAGTCCTTGGTGCAGGAGGGCATGGTGTTCTGAGCTTCAGCCCACTGAAATGAACTAACAGTCCTGCTGAGATTTGAAGGCACTAAACCTACATTTGAATCTAATGAGTAAAACATGTGAATCTGGTAGAACTGCTCCAGCATTGATATGGAGGGTCTAGGACTTCTCCACAGTGGCACAAACTGGTCTCTGGAAGCAGCAGTCCACTTCCGCCCTTGCTCATTTAAAGGAGGACTACACCAGCACTAACAGTACCAAGGCAAATTCTCCTGGGATCAGAGAGGTAGCAATACTCAAAATAAATGTCTGTGTCCATTCAACTCAAATCCTAAGCAAAATGATGCATCGGAAATGCGTGACGAGTGCTGCAGCTGACCACACCTCTCAGGTTCAATTGATACTACTCTGGCACATCAACCAAAGTGATGGTCTGACATACCTGACAGACATCTTCAGGCATTGAGATTTTGGATCCATTTGCATGTTTCACTAGGATCAGATAAGCCTGCAGAATCCTTTCCATCTGCTCTGAAGCCATACAGCAGTTTGCCTCAGTTATTTTCCTCTGCAAGTCTAAGAGCGACTCCTGTTCAAATAATGAAAAAGCAAAATGTTTCAGAAAAAAGTTCAGACCCAGTTTCACTTATTGCTATTTGAAAGACATCCTAACGAATCAACATTTCATCCACAAATGAAACAAACTGTTGTTGACTCTCTTGTTTATGTTCAACAAACTAAATCTTGCAGGAACACTATGTGATTCCCATTATGCAAAAACATAGTTCTGGATTCCCTGGAAAAGAAACACTAATGCTTCCTGAGATGAAGGTCTCCTGAAAGGCCAACGCATGACATACAAAATAGGAAAGAAGAAGAGAATGAAACACTTGGCCCCAGACCCACATTGCTATGGAAGCACTCAGCTTTCACTGGAATTACCAGACCTTAAGTACTTTCATACTTTATGCACCATTATGCTAATATAGATGCTGAGAGGTTACTTGTAGCATCTACATTATACACACGATGGAGCTGCTCTGGATCACTGCCATTACTATCCCTTTATGTCCAGAGGACACAAATTTCCATCTTCCATCCTTGATCCTATAAATTGAACCTAAATTAGAGAGCTATCATAGACTATGTGACTATTTCCCTTTGCACAAGATACCTACCCCCACGCAACCATCAGTTCCCAGACTAAAAAACCAAGCCTCGTTAAAAATAAAGGAAATTGTCACTGATTTTGACAATTTCATCACAATCGCATGCTGTGTGACTTGGATCCCAGGGATACAAAACATCCAGTAGCAAATAATTCTACAGCCAATGAAAGCTGGGCAGTAACTATTGTCACACTGGGTGAGGCAGGAGGAACAGGATGGTATTTTCTGGGAAACTATGGATAGTCACAGGGAGGTAGTTCCAAGAATGAACAAATAAGACTATTTACCCATGCTGGAAGGACTACCCTAAATTTCACTGTACCATTTCCTCCAGTTTCCCATTTCACCTCTCTGAGGAGCACAACTGACACAGAGTACATTGTCAGTTGCAAGAGGTTTCAACCCCCTTAGCAAATCCCAATAGCCAGTAAGAAAATACTTAAAGGTTGGTCAGGTAAGTAATAAAAAACACTTGCTAGGCCCTTGCTCGTTATTTTGCATGACCCAACAAAACACAGCCCATGAGACACCCAGCTGTACTCACTCAAACCTCAGAGTGTAACCCCCAAGCAGCAACACAGAACACTCAGACTGAAAATATTCTGTCATTTTCATTACTTGGCTCAGAGACTTATGCTTGGCTCTCCAGATCCAGCCCAAGTCTTTGTTCTAAAGAGAGCTGCAGGGCAAAAAGCTTCCCCTTTACTGTCACAAAGTGGTTTTGGAACCACCAAAACAAATAGTTCAGCAATATAAAACAAGCCCTAGCATCCCCACCCCAGCAATAGGTCTGTGATGTCTGCAAAGACAGATCCTACAAAACTCTTTGCCCAGCCATGGGACTGTGCGCCACATCTTGGACACAGCAGTTCCCTTCTCATTCAGCACAGCACAGTCACTCACTTAGGAAAGAAGGATGGGATTTTTCCCATACACGATACTGTATTTAATATTTCCAAAGCAGAAAAAGATCATTTCAGGTCAAATAAAACACAAATACTTTTCTTCTTAAGTGCACAAGTTTTTTTTAACTTCTGAAGAACTTAAAAAAATTAAATTAAAAAAAAAATCAGTGTACCTCCAGACACGTGAAGACAATGTTAAAATGCTCCTTATGGATATGCACTACAGCTGATCTGATCATCTGCTCAAAGGCTTCTCCCACAGCTACCCACGGCAGTTCAATTTCTTCTTCAGTAACAGGCCCCAGCTTTAACAGAATTAACTTCACAACCTGCACAACAAAAAAGCACATCATAGCCTTACACTTAGAAAAGAAATCCAGCAATCCTAAAATTTATTAGTGTAATATTGCTAAAATATTCCATTGATCTCAGTTATTTCTAGATTGACGTGAGGAATATGAAAAAGTGTATCACTTAAAATCTGAAATATGAGGATGTAGTACTATTTTAATATATTGGAATATTGCACAGGAATTACTAAAAACAACATTCCTATCCCAAAGAATATTCTTAGAAGGAGGTTTTTGGATCCTATTAAGTAATGAACAGCATGGTTATTTCCACTGAGGTGAACAAGACAACACTGAATGGTTTCATTGAGCACTGCCTAAGGCTCCATTGCAGCAACACTTAAACCAGCAATCTCTTCTTTTCTTTACCGTCTCTGCACACGAGTGGAACATGTTTCGAACACCCTTGCACATCTCAAAAAACAGCTGTCCTACACCTTCCACCTTCTCGGGGTGCTCCCCCAGGTCACGGAGCATTAAATTGAAGATTGCATTTTTATCAGAAACCTGTAAAACATAAGGAGAAAAAAAAGTTATCTTCTATTCAAAGCTGTCAGACAGATGGATAGAGGCAATTACACGGCTCCACAGCACCACATTACTCTCCTAGTCCTTCCTTCCCACAACAGCTCAAACTCATTATTTCCGCAACTACACAGAGAAACTGAAAGAAGAAAAATCACCAGCTGTTCAGCCACCACAGCTCCCCTGCCCCCAGAGGAACACAGGTCTACTGAGGTTGCTGCAGCTGAAATACGTGGGTTTGATTATTCTTATGATTTTAGAGTTAAATGCACCATTAAACCAGTTCCAACTGAAACATAAATGTCGCAGCACTGGTGTGGAAACAGATGTGTATCAGCTGAACACAGAATCCAGTCATCCAAAACTGTAACCACACTTGGGAATACTGCAAGGTCTTCTGACCCAAGATTTTAAAATCCTCCATTTCTGAGGATTTAACTCGAAGATCAGTAATTTCTGAAAACAACCAATAAAACAAATGTGTTTTGTTAAGGTCTCTCAACTTAGGTCAGAAATGAGGATACTCAAATTTGCTAGCCAGTCTCGGGAATCCTGGTTTCTGTGTATTTTCACTAAATAAAACCCAACAACTACCATTCCATTTCCTTACTCCATGAACGGCTCCTGTCTTGTCTAGATAGATCTGCCTGGGGACGTTCTATACTGTGATTTTCAGGAGTGCAAAATGGTTGTCACAAGAATCTTCAGTTCTACAAAGGCATTAAATCATTAGTGAAAAAGCCAGTGAGCAAATGTACATTTACAAAATAAAGCCTCCCTTTTGCAGGATCACCTCACCATTTTTAGACATTTTAGATAAACCAACCACAGACATTTAGTTTAACTGCTCTTAAAACAGAGAGTGCTAAGGCCTCTATTTGCCACTGCTGATACCAAATGCATGATATTCTTAGTAAAATACTAATGACAATTCAGAATGTGCTGAATGCCATTTTAGGTCTTGTTAACCCTTCTTTGGAGAAAACCTAATATTACATATTGCATCCAAACGCCACCACAGAACACGGATAGCATCAAACTACTCACCTTTCGCAGAAGAAAGACAAAACTTTCGGCAGCAAAGTTTCTGATGTGAAGTTTGTGGTGAGCCAGCAGGGTGCTGTATAGGCTACAAAGACACAAAATAATCCACTGTCTTAAAGGCAATGCAAGAAATGGTTTAAAAAATAAGTTTTCAGTTTACACTGCCACCTTTAAGAAACACTAAGAATCTGACCTCCTCAAGAGGGCAAATAATCTTCCTCAACTCGATCCCTTCCCATTCTCTCTAGATAAAGAACAGAGTTTTGCAAAGAAAATCAAATGACAATGCCAGGCAAATTAAGCTGCACTCACAAATATGTCTAAAATCTATGGATCAATGCAGATTCAATTGCAGCACCAGGATTTTCAACATATATATACTCAGCAGTAGTAAGCGAAACCAAAGTTGATTTGATAAGCCAGATTTGTGTTTCAGTTGAGCTAACATGCTCTCCTAGTCACTTAAAAGTTTGTAAAGATAAAATTTACAGGATTGATAAAAAATTGCAGTTCACTGTTGAGTATCAGTAACAGTTGCAAATGGCTCAGCAGGTTCAATGCAGAGGAGCCGTGCCTTAGATTCACAGCCAAGCAGATGTTTCTCAATATGCCTGACAGCTTTTGCTGGGTTGGGGAGAAAATCTGTAGCCCCTTCTCTGCTCCATCTGTTCCAAACTGGAAATAGGAGGAAGTAACATAGACCCACTGGCTATGACAAAAAGAAGAGACCTGCTACCACAGTGAGGTGAGATTGAACAAGCAGTTGTACTTGGTCAGGGCCACAGGTAGCGAGCTCTGTATTCAGTCTACAGCAGCACCCAGAAGCAGATGCCTGGGAAGGTTTAAAAACAGGCCAAGGGCACAGAAAATCAGTCTTCAACCATCTGCAGCTCAGGGACTTCTCAAGCCAGAGGTGACTTCTACGCATTTGGTAACTGTTTTCAACTTGACCAGTTTCCCTCTGAACCTATGCTAACCTTCCACATCCACAGCATCCTATGGAAAGGAGTTCCAAAGCATAAAAACTGTGCATACCTGATCTGTTCCCTCACTAAACAGACAGGAAGAAGGGAAAAACATAAAGGGGAAAATGCTGGAAAGGAACAATTAAAGACATAAGGGAATCCATTCAATGTTGTTGGTCTAGGTTTCTGCAGTTGAGAAAGACAGAAACGATAAAATTATGGCTGAGGTGTCTGACAGATATTTGAAACCTGTGTGGAATTTAGACTGGGACACAGGTTTCCAAGACCATTCTGACAATCCAGTGTCTTTCTGAGCTTTGTTTACCCATCTGAGGTGGATAATCCTACCCCCACAGGAAAAAATGGGACTGAAAGCCCAAATCTGCAGCCCAATCCACACCCTTCTTCCAACACAATGGCCCATGAAAGTTAGTAGGATCTCAAAAGAGAATGTGATAACAAGGTTCATAGTCTCTCAGAAAACAGTGAGAGCACAATAACAAGTATACGAAAGCACTAAGCTAGGTATTCACGTGGCATTTACATTTCCTGCTGATCAAGACAAATACTAAAAACAGCTTTTACCTGTATATATTTTGTATGTCCTTTACCATCAATCTCCACAGGTACTTGTACAGATAGGAAAGAGAGGTAAAAGCCCATTCTAGCAGCTCTGTGTCCTGTGTATTGAGTAACTTGGTGATGGCCAGGAAAAAGGCAGGAAAGTGAGGATAGAAATCAGCCTGAAGATCTCGAGCCAGCTGCGCCACTAGACTGTGTTTCAGAAAATACACCACTGTTAATGTATTTCAAAACCAAACCAATAAAAACCTAGTAAAACATTGCATAATCCAGCACAGTCTCCTTGGAAAGAAAGACAGTATCACCTGTACTTCTCACTTTTGTTTAAATATCACCTAGTAGGCAACTGTGGATGGCAAGAAAAAAAAATGAAGCAGATAACAGTAAACAAGACAACACAAATGATTACCTTCAAACAAAGAACATTAATATTCTGTCTGACACATAGTAAGCACCCAGGCTATTTTGCTTGCCTTGTCATAGTTTTTTTTTTCCCCTAAGACTTAGAACTATAAAGCTCTGTCAGGGAAATATGACCATTTTGGGCACCCCATTGCTACAACTTTCTCAGGTACAATGAAGAAAAAGAACACTCACAACAGGACTCATGCTTACTTCTAATACTGTCAAGGATTTCAACTACATTTTGTCACTCTATACTTACTCTAGTAGGGGCTGATAAGCAAGACTGCCTTTGATTTGCAAATGTGTCTTCAAGCTCTGCACAATAGCATTCTGGTAATAGACCAGCTGGTTGAAGGACTGGCATTTGTTGACCACTTCATTGTAGAATTGCACTGTTTGAAGAACAAAAGAAACCCCCTGAAAATTAGTCGTCTTCTTGGTAAAAACACAAGATTATTGATGAGTAATAGCCCTCCAGAGCCCAAGCCAAAAAAACCAAAAAATCTTCCACTGGGTTCTGGATGCAGAAAGAATGCATTTTAACAGTTTAAGAAAATCCAGAAACATGAATAAAATTGACATACCAAAATGCTGAGCAAGGTTCAGTTCCTTCCATTTCCGTAGTGCTTCGAAAAAGTAGGTTTCAACTTCCTGTGAAAACAAAGATAAAATAATCACTAACATCCCTAATGAACATAGTCTGCAAAGATGAGGGGTTCAAATGAAGAAAACTATGGAGTATGTTAAAAGTTTTAAGAATATTTCAAGAAATGTTGGTGATTTCACTTCAAAAGGTGCTATGGAATTTCCCTGAAAATAAGACTTTTCTTTCTCTATTCAAAACGAATTTGAAAATATCTTCTGGTGACAGGACTCATTTACGCAAATGTTTTTTAGATCTTTTTTGACTGGCCTTGATAGACTAAAATGCTGAACGACAGTCCACCCAGCATAAATGCTTTGGGACTTCTTTTTGGCATCCTGACAGCTACTGAGTGGGAAGTTCAGAAGGATAATGCAGCAGGCCAGGAGTTAATAACTGCAATGCGCTATATTCAACGTGATGATCTATTCTATTCACTGGCCCGTCTTTATGCTCTATAAAGACACACTCTTTGTATACATACTGTGACTACTGCAACTAGTCAGCACCCATAAGTCTTTGCAGGTCTGGACCCAGGACTGCTGACTGCCACAGCAGCATCTTCCGTGCCTAGAAACAGCCACAGACCCCCTTCCCCCCCCCCCCCGCGGAAGCCATCAGGGTGACACTGTCAAAGAGTCTCTATGGCAATACTGTGAAGCAGCTCAAAAAGTAACCAGGAACAAAGCAAGAAATCAAGCTCCAGGAAAGGCAACTCTTCCAGGAGCTTCTTTCCTATTTCTCCTTGAATAAATTTCCTGTCAGTCTTTCCTGGAGCTCAGTTCCACAAAATGATCACAAATGCTGTTCTCACCTCAGCGTAGCTTCCAGTCCTGTCAATCCGATGAATAATATCAATATTAATATTGCTTAAGCGCTCAGAGAAGGTAAGAAACTGTAAAACGAAAGGACAGACATGTTTTTTCTCTATTCTGACAACAGCCCTTACAAGTCCCTCTGGATAGCACATGCACTGCAAACAGAAACCCCACTTCTACAGATGGGGCTGCCAGATGGCGCCTATCAATCTGTAAATAGTTCAACCAGAATTCTGAGGCAAAATAATGTTTAAATGGTAAAGGAACAGGGCTGATCCTCTCCTTCCTCGCTCTGCACAGCTAAGGCTCGCACCCCATGTACCTCCATGGCACAATGAAAAACATGTTGAGAAATCCATCCAGGGGTGGATTGAACACCCGGAAGTGTTCAAGCTCAGGTTGGATGAGGCTTTCAGCAACCTGGTATAGTGGAAGCTGTCCCTGCCAATGCCAGGGGGAGTTGGAACCGGATGATCTTTAAGGACTCTTGCAACTCAAACCATTCTATGATTTCAATACACTGCACAGCTCCCGCTTTTCCCAAAACAATGCCCAGGTTAACCTCCCTGCTGGACATTATTTTTTCATTAAATCATGTCAGTTTCCTACACAAAGGCTGTGATGTGCCTGCTGTGTGACAGGATCCATGACTCTGCCTTTGGAGGTGGTCCTGAGTGCCAGGGAAGGGGAGCAACCACCGTGCAGTGCAGGTGTTCTGGCCCTGACCCCCTGACAGAACCGGTACCCTGGCCACAATCCCGAGGGCGTGGCGACCCTTCCACACCGTGTGCCCTCCCCTCCCACCTACTTCTACCTCCACCTTCTCCTCCCCCTCCCTCTCCCCCTCCCCCTCCCCTTCCCTTCCACCTCCACCTTCCCTTCCACCTCCACCTCCTCTTCCACCTCCACCTTCTCTCTCTTCTCCACCTTCTCTACCACCTCCACCTCCTCCACCCCCAGCAGGGAGCAGAGACCCGTGCGCTACCATTAAACCGACACGAAAACTTTAAGCTCCGGCCCCCGGCTGCGAAGAGCGGGTGGGCGCTCACCCGGTGCGTGTTCCCCGATTTGTGTGTTGCGGGTTTGCTCTTCATGGCGGCGGGGAAGGAGGCAGCGACCCGAGCCCCGCAGCGCACCGGCAGCAACACGTGGGGCCCTACGCGCTGAGCGCCGCCATGGCCACCGCGGGCTGTCGGGAGCAGGGGGCGGTGCAGCCGGCGGAAGGGGTGGGGAGGCGACGGGGGCAACGGGAGCGAGGTTGGTCGGTGGATGATATGGGAAGCGAGATCGAGTGCAGCCTTAGCAAGTTTGCAGTGACACCAAGCTGAGTGGGACAGGCGTCACACCAGAAGGACGGGATGTCATCCAGAGGGACTTGGACAAGCTGCAGGAGTGGGCTTGGGTGAACGTCATGAGGTTCAACAGGGCCAGGTGCAAGGTCCTACATCTTGGTCGGGGCAACCTGCGGTTTCAATAGAGTGTAGAGGACGATGTGGTCAAGAGTAGTCCTGCTGGGAAGGACCTGGTAGTCTTTCATGGAGTGTATCTATTTGTGATACAGTTTCAGAAAACGATCATGATGCTATTCTCACCTCAGCGTAGCTTCCAGTTCTGTCAATCCAATGAATAATATCAATATTAATATTGCTTAAGCACTGTGAAAACATAAGGAACTGTAAAAAGGATATATATCTTTTTTTTTTTGTATTCTGAGAATGGCCCTTCCAAGTCCCTTGCTACTACACACACTGTAAACAGAAACCCCACTTCTAATGACAGGACTGCCAGACGGTACCTCTGAACCTGTAAACAGTTCTAGCAGAAATCTGAGGGAAAAAAAATGCTTAAAACGTCCAGGAGCAGGACTGACCTTCTCCCCCCTTGTTCTGCATAGCTAAGGCTCACACGCCATGCATCACCACCCCACGGTGAAAAAGATGCTTAGAAAAGCACAGTGAAAAAGATTCTGATTCATGAGAAGCTCATCATGAGGCAGCAATGTGCACTTGTAGCCCAGAAGGCCAACCGTGTCCTGGGCTGAATCAAAAGAAGCGTGGCCAGAAGGCAAGGGAGAGGATTCTCCCCCTCTACTCCGCTCTCAGTGAGACTCCACCTGGAAGTATTGTGTTCGGTTCTGGAATCCCCACAATAAAAAGGGTATGGAACTGTTGGAATAGCTCCAGAGATGATCAGAGGACACGCTGAGAGAGCTGGGCTGGTTCAGTCTGGAAGAAAGAAGGCTCCATGGAGAGCAGCCTTCTAGTTGCTGAAGGGGTTACAGGAAAGCTGGGGAGGGACTTTAGCAAGGACAAGTAGTGATAGGACAAGAGGTAATGGCTTTAAATTGGGAGAGGGGATTTAGATTAGACATTAGGAAAAAATTCTTCACAATGAGGGTATTAAGACACTGGCACAGGTTGCCCAGGAAAGTTGTGGATGCCTCCTCTCTGGAAGTGTTCAAGGTCAGGTTTGATGGGGCCTTGAGCAGCCTGGTCTGCTGGGAGGTGTCCCTACCCATGGCAGGGGTGTTGGAACTGGATGATCTTTAAGGTCCCTTCCAACCCAACCCATCCTATGATTCTGTGAGAAAAGGCAGTTCATAGATATAATTTTAGAGAGGACAAAGTCTTAGAAGCAAAGAAATTTATTTACAGCGCTAGATGCATAAGGGGATGGATCCTCCCCTGTGCACACCGTTTAGTCCTGCTCACATACTTTTATTTAGGGTATTTATACATATTCAATTTGGGTCCCATAATTCATTTACTTTTAATCCCCCCTCCCCCCCCAAAGGAAAGGAGACCATTATCTGGACACTTAGTTCTAATTTACAGCTTTGCTTTTGCTAAATTCTGTCCTCCACATGGCACCTCCCTAACTCCTCTTGATTTACACTTTGCTAAATCCCATTCTCCACACCGCACCTCCCTATCTCCTTCTTGATTTACACCTTGCTAAATCCCATCTGCCACAGAACCACGTAAATCCCTGTCTCCTCTTCCCTTAACTGGGTATTTGGAAACTTACATTCTTCCTGACCACCTGCTGACTTCAACTATCACAATCTGGCTGAGGCAAAACTTTTATTTATCTATTGCAATTCTATAATTCTATGATTCTATGGTTGGGGGAACACAGTGTCAGGATTTAAAGGAGAACAGAAGCGGCATCTGTCCTCATTTCAGCTTCGTGATCTGCGGCATTTCTTTGAGGACTCTGGGCAGAGCAGCCCACTTCCACCCTCACCTCTGTGCTCTGGTGTTGTGTGGAGGGCTGGAGCACCCCGGTAATAGAGGGAAGCCCTAGGAGTGCCTGAGTGAGGGAAGATGGTACCAGGGAGACAAGGCCGTGAGGGAGTGCACAGCCCTCAGTGCAGTATTGATGGATGGCCTGAAGCAGCCACTACCCAGCTGCTACAGACTTGTTTTAGTGCAGACTTTTGTCCAGACCTCAAAAAAAAAAAAGCTCATCTCAGTCAAAGTACATGCAAATTTAATCCTCACGCAAGAGCAAAAGATTATGGACTGATCATTGTTTGCTCACAGCAGTACCAGGGCCCACAGAAGCATCTGCTTATGGCTGCGGTTGCAGAGGGTGGAGAACGTGCATTGAACTAAAAGCTGGATGAAGATTTGGTTTGGGCAGGAGCAGTATGTGCAGCCCAGAGTCACACGACCACTTTAGGATTCAGCTTACAAGGCTTGGGAGGCTTTTTTCCTCCCTAGCCTGCTTGTCCTGCTCATTACAGGCAGCTCAAGGCCACTCTCAGAAAGCAGGCTTGCAGGTCTTTTGGAAAGCAGGATGTAAGGTTGGGTTTGAGCATGGCTGAAGTTCACTATTAGAAGCACGTAGGGACCCACAGCTTTGAACAGACCCGACAGGTTAAACACTGCCAGGTGCATTCAGAAAAGCTGCCCACAGGCAGGCAATAAGCTATTAACATGATAGCCATCAGGACAGGCAGGGAAACGTGCTCACTCCAGCGCCTGTGAAGTCAGAAAACTGTGGAGGCAGCTGTTAGCTTTAAAACTTCCTCTTCTGCTGCTGGAATAGAAAGGACTTCTGGCATTTGCATTAAGTAGTAAGAGTTGCCTAATTTAGGCACTTGAGTTCGAAAAGGTTTGCTTAGGTGTTTTCAAACCTAAATATCTCCATGAGAAAGTACAGCTAAAAGCATGTGGAGAGGTCTAGATCCACAAAAGAGCTTAGTGTAAGTGTTTTAAGAGCACAAGAACCTCTCCAGACATGGTTAGTAAATTCACCTAGTATGTCTCCTACATACTGTGACCTTATGAAAAACAGTCCATTCTGAATACCGTCTTGTAGAGTTGTGGAGCTTCCTGGAATGCACATGCTCCAAAGTCATCCAAGGGAATGAGTGATATCTAACATTCATGGAAAGCAATGGGGTACAGTTTAGTTGTGCTCTACTTCTTGCGGAAGAAGAGTCTAAAGACATTAGAGAAAATTTTTAAAAGGTTGTAAATGTTTCTTTATGTTTGTAAACTGGCAGCTTCTCAGAAGAGTGGGATATGCTAGACCTGCAGCTGCTGACGTTCATGAGAGATTCTGCCCACAAGAATTATCGATGGACTGCATTTCACCCAGCACTAAATACAGCACTTGGAGATATATCTGAGAGAGCCTCAGGGAAGTAACTCAGATATGGCCGTGACAGTAGATCTTGTATTTCATCTGAGAAGGTTCAGTGACCCAAAATGTACCTTCTCAACTTCTGTATGTTAGAGCTATGTTAATAGTATCCTTTATGCATATACTCCTCTCTGACTGCAATGCCTCAAGCCTCAGGCCTTATTCTTTTGCTTTACCAGGAAGACATACAGCTTTCCCATCTCTGGGCAGGCCCCAGCTCCAACACCCTATGATTATCTGGTGGGCCCAGCTGTCAGCAAGTCTCCTTCAGAAATCCTTGCTAACAGCAAGCAGGTGGCCTTCTGAAGAGTGACGGTTTATTGGTAGTAATACCTGTAGAGGCACGTAGGGGAAACCATTGTAAAACAGCACATGCATGTCTATTAAGGTAGTCATCTGTGCAGGTCTGACTTCTTCAAACATTCACTGAGGACTAAAACCATCAGTCCCTGACAGTAATCCTTCAGCACTTCTGGGGTAGGCCTAAGATTCCTATGTCTTCTCCATTCTTCAGAATTTTACCTGCTATCCAAAATCTTATTTGCTGAACTTAGCAAGAGCCAAAACTACTCTATATAGAAGCAAAGCAGGCTTGTCCTGTGGAAATATGTCTTACCTTGATTTAGTGTAACACTTTCCGGTTGTTACTTTTTTTTTTGGTTGGCTGATTTGGCTATTTTATTTAATCGGTTGGTCTGTCTATCTATCTATCTATCTATCTATCTATCTATCTATCTATCTATCTATCTATTCACCTACCTACCTACCTATTTATTTATTTTAATGAGCAAAGTCAATTTAATCTAATAATTGGGTAAAATACCTCAATATTTGACCCAGAATGGTCTCACAGGTCAGAATTCAACTCATATAACCTGCAGTGTTCACAGTATTTATGTCTGCCTCTGGGTAGTCACTGTAGGCTCCTTTTATATTCACATTCTTGTACTTGAAACATCTGGGCTAGAATAAAATGAATCGTACCTTAGAACTGATAAGTCTCAGAAAGTCTAGATGAACCTGTTATATGTATATATCTGCAACTGACCTTGTGAATGTCTCCCATGATATAACTCAATAACTACATAAATACACAGTATTCAAATTATTGTAGAGTTGCCCTACTTCCATTATTTTTTTGTATTAATCACAAGCACAACACATACTCCTGAAGCCTCTGTGACAGTTCCTAACATAAAGGATGTGCTGTCTGGTACAAACCAGTGAGCAGCCAGGACAGCATGGTTTTAACCTTAGGATATTTAGGTTGCATAGGTACACAGATCTAAGACCAAATCTTCATTTTTCTACTATATGCATATGGGCACAGTGGAGATGTGCCAAGAAAGGAGTTTGTATAGGGAATATCATTGTGAGAAGATACTGCTTTTCAAAATGAAATATAACATGCAAATAGATTAACAGAAGCACATGTGGATTTAGCCAGACAACTTCCAACCTTGGATACCCAAAGGCAGGTTCCTCAATTAGTATTAAAGACAGTGGAGTCTTGAAGTAGTGAAAGTTACTTGCCTTGGTTGTGAACACTGAAGCCCTTCTCTTTGCATGGCTCAAGTCACCCCATAGAGCAACTTTGGGTGCACAGGGTGGGTGCACATGGCTGGAACTGCACTACATCACAGGAGCTCTCCAAAATTCTCATCAGGGGGGAAACTGGCTTGATTTTGCTGTAAGGTTATACAAGTGCACAATGCCTTTGTTGCACTCTTTCAACTGAAGCAAACAGATTTTTTTTTTTTTAAATTTGTCTGGAAAGTAAGATGAGCCCTTTTAAACACAATGGCATATTTTCATTGCCAGTTTCCTCTTCACCTTCTAGCTGGCATTTTGCCTTGCCTTGCAGCATAAAGGCTCATGAGATTATGTAGGATGTTGTCATGAGCTCTTGTGTTTTCAAAAACAAAGCAGACAAGATACTGGAATCTTGTTCTGCAAACTGGTGGAACTGTTCGGCCACATTTTTTCTAATATGCCTGAATCACAGAGGTTTTGCAAATAATGCAACTCCAGGTCAATGCCAGCTGAATTCTGCGGAGAATTGCGCCTACACTTAGTTTTGCAGATCAGAGAGAGATTTGGACAAGGAGATGGAACACCGATCCCAGATTTCTGTGGGTATTTTGGGGGAGGTGGGGGAGCATTCATGCCTGAAATACCTTGAACTTAGGCACTTCCCTCACAGAAAGAGGCACTGACGGTGCGATTCAGCCCCTTGAGACATCTAGGTCAGTGACTCCTTCGTTGCAAATCAGGGTCCTGCTGCAGAGTTGGAACAGCTGGGCTGTTCTGGCTGTACTGGCTCCACCTCTAGAAGTACACTGAATTGTGCCAGAACACAGGGGTTATCCACATACAATTAATCATTAAGACAATCACTGGCACAATTTTGGTTTGTGCCAGGTAGTACTGTTCCAAAATTTCTGCCCAATAGGAAGCCACACCTTGGGGTTTTTTTGAGGGGGGGGAAAAAGTTTTAGAGTGGACCCTTTTTCTTTCCAACAGAAAAGACATCATGCACTTGTATAACCTGCCTTCCAACTCATGCTAGCTTTCCCCTCGATGAGGATTTCTGAGAGCTCCTGTGATGTGTTGGAAAGAAAAAGGGTCTGATTTCTGTACAGTCAGCACTTATACAGATGGCTGTGAGACAGGAAGGGAATAAAACGGTGACCACTGCTGCTGTTCTTCATCCTATTTCTCTGCCACAGTGGCAGTGGCAGAACTGGCTTTGTTAAAAGCAACAGCGACAGGGACAGCAGGAGTAGGACAAGCAGAGAAAGCAGGAGACATGGAAAGGAAAATGAAGAGGGAAGATGTAGTCTTGTTCCCCAAAAGGCATGTGATTTCTCTTCTACATTTTGCCCTTACTGCTAGAAAGAGGGGCATCTGGATCTGTCAGTGACCATCTGGACTTCAGGCTGGCTGTCAGCTGTCTAGGACTAACTGACTAAACATCTGATTGCAGTCTAACTCAGATTTCTGATAACCATTCTAAGAACTGGCTGTTTGGCATGTGCAGGAACAAGGCATAAAGCCTTTAGCAATGAATTTGAAGCTCTGGTCCCAAATCTCTCCTTCCTCCCCATGTCAAATCCCTCTTGTTTGCTTGGAAGCTTGAAATGACTGTAAGATGAAGAACTGGGTCAGAGTGATCACAATTGTAAGTTTTAAGGTAAAGTTAAACCTTCAAAAAAAGGGAAGATGGAAAATGGTAAAAGTCTTTTAGAAACATGTACACAAGGGAATGCTTCCCTCAAAATCATTGCCTTCCTCCATATACAATTTTCTTCTCATTTTTGTCTTCTTTTGCTCTGTCTTTATCGGTCCCTTTATCTGTAAAAGGCCACTGAGGAAATACTAAATCAGTAATCCAAGACAGCAGTTTCTCACAATGGTGATGAGAAGCCAGTGTTGTCAATTAACGGTGAATAGAAAACACAAAATGATAGAAAGATGAGGTCAAGGATATTTTTTTTCTCAAACAGTATCTGCCTTCACACTTGGAAGGCCAATTGTGCATGACATTCAGAGGCAAATAAGACCAGGGTCAGCATTTTTTTACTGAAAGAAATGGGATGTTCCTGCCGCTAAATAGTAGGTAACATACAAAGCAATTGATGATATTCTTGTCTCTGTGTCCATCTGGTTCATACAAGACAGATCCAAAAGTGGGATACCTAGATTTGAGGTTTTGGCTGATTAATTTGCAATTATTTTTTTTTTCTTGATTGTAGCTTGAGCTGTCCTAATATTCATGCCACTCTAACTTTGCTGTCAAGTTCCAATAGAGACAGTACCTCAGTTTAACCATTCCTGGACCCACAGATCCAAGAGACATAGCATACAAAAGCTAAAACTTTCAAGAAAAGATCAAATAATCTCAGCACTGCAGAGTCCTTTAGGGAAAAAAATCTAAACTGATACCTACCCTTAAGCAGAGACTGTTATGAAGCAGTCTAATTTTGGTGTGTACTCTTTGATACAATATTTGTGGGTAACTTAGAAAAACTGAAGAAAACACCAAGAGACAAAGCAACCCTTCTTTCCTCTTCCACTGTATCATCAGCTGTTGGCACTGGCTGCTAAATCATAGATATTTGTATTCATGAGAAAGTTCCATCATTGGTTTATATAAACCAGAAAAAAAAACATTATGAGATTTTTTGGTTGGTTTCCAAAACTCTATGCTACCTGAAGAAGGAGGATTTGCAACCGGAATCAGTTCTGCTTCCAGACAATGTCCCCAGTAATACTGCAGCAGGACTTTTAGGGACACTTCAGGTGTGTGTTCTTAACTCCTAACACCCCAAGGTTTTGCCAGTCATCAGTCCCTATCTGTGGTAAAAACCCTGTGAGAAGAAACAACTGCACTTTACTTGGAAAATAATTCTTTCTGGAGAAGAGATGCAAAATTTTATTCATGCTCTTAACTATACAGATGTTGATAGGGCCTAGGAAAGAAATGGAGCTGTCCTTCATTTCTGTAAAACTTAAATAAGCTTTTGTACCCTGTTGCTTCTTCTAACACTGACTTGTAGATCTGAATTATGACCAGATCAAATAGGAGCCATTGAAACAACTGGTAAAACAAACGTGAACTGAAATAATAGATACGTGTATGAAAGATATCCTGGTGAAGACTGACACTTCAGAAACAGAGAAAATGGACATGGGCATTACCCTCCAAGCGTGGAAAAAAAAAAAGACACTGGAGCAGGTGAAGTCTTCATTGCTTGTATTGGACAGGCACTTAGCAAAAGGATGCAATTCACCTCTTTGGCTCTAGCAACTTGCTGCATGGAAGGCTACACTTGACCTGACATTCAGAGCCACATAGGTCTGTTAACAGGTGCTACACCAGTGCCTATTTTGAAGTGAGATGAATTGAGCCTCCTTCAAATGGTGACAAGCTAATGCTACTGTACAGATACAGAGCATCTGCTGTGCCAAGAGATGGATTCTCTGAAAACTATCTGCAACCAAGGTGCTTATCCTCAACTACTGTTTCTACCTCTGTGCTTCCTTGTGCATCAGAGCATTCACTGAATTTGCAAATTGTCAACACTATCAGGTAGCATATTCATGATGGGTATTACTCTGATTGTGCAGAAGCTGTGGGGGCTTTATGACACTGAATCTGCACCATTCTTTTTTTGCATCTTCAGAAATGCATGTTAAATTTATTTTTCCATTCTTTTTTTGCATCTTCAGAAATGCATGTTAAATTTATTTTTCCTTCCCCTTTGTCTTAGCCCACAATCTTCATCTTCATCAAAACCCTCTCAACAGCCTATTTAAATGCATGCTGACACTGAAAACCAACACACTACAATACCATAGGCATTGACTGTAAGAGTCCCAGTGTACCTGAACTGGTAAAGTTGCAGTCCTATGACATTCGATGATGAAAAAACATATAATACATTCTCAGTGTTCCCCAGCCACCAGAAATCACCCACCACTCCCCAGAATCCTGCAACAGCCATAAGTCTTCTGTTGAAGAGACTGTAAAAACTATGGTGTGTCTCAGCAGCACACTGGGACAGATCAAGGGTGCTGGAAGTCTCTCTGCTCTCCAAAAAAACCCAGAGATTTGCTATTTGAAATGTCCAGATATTATAAAAAATAGATGCTGTAGTCACATATTATAGAAAGAAAAACAAGAAACAAACCAAACCAAAGCCAACAACTGCAGACAGTTGGACTTGAAGGAAAAACTCTTGTAGGTTTGAGGATGGCTGACAAGCACGAGTTAAACATATAAAGCTAGTGCAAGTATGCATAACTGCCTTCAAACATTTCCAAGCAATGTATGCATCTGTGTGATCTCCACTGTGGGCAGCCTTGACAACAAGCAGAAGAGGGACTAGAGAGGATCAAAAAGGGGTTTAAAAGAGAGGCAAAGCAGTCAGTTCGGAGAGATGCTCAAAAAATGAAGGAATGAACTGAACAGTAAACAGCAGTTTTTGAGGAGATGCCTCTTGGGACTGGGAGTCCAAAAAAAGAAGAGATTCAGGCAGAAAAAATGTAGAAGGAAGAAGAAAGAGTACATTTCTTAGTATAAGGAGATGGGGGAATGAAAATAAAGAAGGAGCACAAGAGATTTACCAGTAGAAATTACAAAGAAGGATGGGATGCAGATAACAAGGGAGATATGAGAACTTGTGTTAGACACTTCAGAGTATGAATGGAAGAGTAACTCAAAATAATCAAAAAGAAGAGCTCCTTAGAGCACTGAGACAGTGGCAGAGAATATTCTTTCAGATTATTTTTAAGTGCCAAAGTTAGCAGGTTCATTTCCAGAGGCTTCCTCTGTAGATAATGGAAAGAGACAGGCTCCTCCAGGGACCATATCAAAGCAGCAAAGTTTCTTTCTGAAGAGCCTATTTTCTTCAGTGAGAGAGGAATCAGAGAGAGACAATCATGTACCTGAAGTATCTACACTGTGCACCTAAAGCAAACACATCTCAAAATAGCACTAAATAGAACATGTGAGCAAACAACAGAAAATAAATTCAGAAAAGATCTACTCAGAAAAAAAGATCAATTTTTTGTTGATCATTCTGGTGAACATTTGACAGCCTTTTCTCATACATTAACTGCAAGTAAGCAAACTAGTTGAATTGTAATTCTGTGGATGCAAAATTGAACACCTTAAATAAACAGAAGATACCAAAGCCATGAGAATAAAGTTCAAACATGTAACTTATTTATCCTTTTCGGTTAAAGAAGTAAAATCTGTACTACAATTTTATTATTCCCTTGAGCAAATAGTTATGCATGCCACGTCTTACTGTGTGGACAGTCCATAAATAAATTTTGAAATTTGTTCTTTTAAATGGAAAAACGGAATTCTCCAGCAAATAAATTATAGACTCCAAATAATTCAGATTTAAGTACTCAGTATTCAAGGCTAACTTCAGTACTTCCTTCAATCCTGAGGCACTGGCTATTGATTTTAAAAGGTGTGTTGGTATTAGGGGGTTACACAACCTGAAGTGTCCTTCTCAAGACTCACGTTTAAATAATTTTGCTTGCAAATTGCATTTGTTCAAATTTCTGCAGTATACAAAAATAGAAAACCGAAAGAACCGAGGAAGTTTAATTCAAAATGTCAATATAAACATGATTAATTTCTGGGACTTTTGTGCATCTCTCTGGCATTTTTTCCCATTGATCTCTTTCTCTGGAAGCTGCTTCATCTCTCTTCATGTCTCAAACAAGCTAAGCACGAGAGGACAAGCACTTCAAGACAAAAAGCTGTTACCCTGAAAGATTTCCCATGATCAGGATTTTAAGGAAAGACCTTTGCAAACCTTCACCCTACAAATTTAGGATTTGGGTAGGACAAGGATTGGAAATGCTACAAACATAGAATTAGGGAATTATGCTTTCTGAAATATTTAAATTATTATGTTTATAGTGGTGTTTTAAGGCATAAGACTTAAAATTTGCATTACATTCTTACTATTGCCCACAAACAGTATGCAGTCTGTGCAAGAGGAGTGATAGTCTTGAAAGTAGAGGTGAAAACTGCAGGACATTTCTGTAAAAGAAGACCCCAGTGCTCAAAATACAGGTGTCGTGACTATTTCTAAAGAACTTACCCAAATTTCACAAGGAATATTGAGGATGATACTGCTCTTCTGAATAACCTTGCAGGGTCATTGTGTTATATCCAAACACTATTAACAGAAGAACAGACCAAAAAAAAGAAAATTAAATAGACAGCTATGAACAGCACTAAATAACACTGTGGAATATTTCTCTAAGGTAGCATTAAACCAGGAGAAGCGGAGTCAATGATGATGGTAGTCAGGTAACCTGCTATACTGAGCCCAGCAATTCAAAACAGCAGTATGTGAACCAACACAGCAAGCAGGAGAGATTAGGGTGGAACCAAATACTAACTGATCTTCAGGAATCTAAAACACCATCAGCAAGGAACTTCATTACACCAAAATTCGAGCAGGCTTTTCAAGGGCATTAGTGATGCTGTGCAGGAAGCAGTTGTGGTTTTGTTAATTTTGCTGGAATCACAATCTTTCGGAAGTGAATTTTTATTTGAAGCGTAGGATTGCGAGAAAAATCAATGTCTAACTAGGATGCAGTGATTAATTTTCATATATTATTCCTGATAATAACAACAACTAAAAGGAAATTTAGCAGGTAGTTCCATGAACCGAGAAGTAAATGGAGTCTGGATCCCCATAGTTTTGTGTCTTAGTGTTGATTGGCTTGTATATTTAAGAAGATGAGAAGTTTTGACTGCAGTTGGGTGTTTTTAAAGTGTTTCTCTCACATGGTTTCACTTTTATCTAATAGAGGTTCAGCTCCTGCTGCGATCTTCCTTTCAACATGAACATTTACAGGATCCCTATTTTTTCCCATTTAATTTCATCAAATTGGTAATACCTTAATATCTCTGAGGTCTCTACTTCTCTGTAAATTTGGTGTTCAAAGGTTGTTGGATAGAGGGCAAACATCTTCCACACAAATGCATGTATATATATACACATAGAGCACGATCCCATGCAGTTTTGCAGATTTTATTTTGAAATGGTTTAGTTTGTTGGTTTGTTTGTTTTTACCAATGGCCAGTCATTCTGTGGCAAGGCTTCCAAACTGATCCCTGTGTAAGCAGAAAAGAGCAGAGCTCAAACTTCCAAACCTAGTCTTGGTGCTACACAGGTGTACCTTTGAGCATAAACTGCTCTTCATTTGCAAACTCAGCTCAGCTGGTATAGGTAGGTGAGCCTCCCACAGTGTGAAACTGTACACACAAGCAAGGAAGCACTGACAGTGGGAAAGCCCCCAGGCTGCCAGGGCAAATTGCAGAGGGTCTTGTAGCACTGCCAAGTAGAGTTCACTTGGCCTCCAGTGCTCTCCTACCTCATTTCCAGTTGGTTTGGCCCATGCCCACATTTACCTACAAGCAGGAGAACCTATCAAAGTGTTTTTCCACCTTAGAGAGGTGGCAGCATCTCTCCAAGTGCAGTTCCTAATATATTTATCGCTTATTTATAAAGGGAAATCCGTCCCACTGATCTCCCAATGGTTGCACATGGAAAGGAGCAGAGAGGGACTGTCCTTCCAAGCAATACAGATGCTTCCTGTAACACCTCACAGAGGTGTCCAGTGATGGAAATGAGTCCAATACCAGCAGAGGAAAGGACCCATCCAGACCCCATAGAGCTGTCTAGGGTTTGTTTAGGTAGATTCACAGCCTTTTTAACTTGAGGGTGCTGGAGAGATGTGACTGTTGCACTTCCTGTTATTATACACTAAATCCCATTGATGCCAGTGGACCTCAGAGTCACAGAGCCAGTGAGACAAGGGATCATGTAAGACCCGATGGAGATGGGATAAAGCATCACAAGAAATCAATGAAATATGGTCTCTGAGTTTGCAAGACACTTAAATATCTATTTTAGCAATGAGAAAAAGCAAACACCTGCAGTTATGCCTCTGTTACACAACACAAGCCCACCATGTTCAATGGAGCTGATTTGGTTTCATGTGTGAAAAATCCAGAAGAAAAATATTTAGCCTTGTTCTCCAGGTTCACTTACTGTTATTTAGGATATAGGCATCATGATACAGATTTGCTACAGGTTCATAAGATGCAAACACCCAAATGGGAGGATCCACTCTTTCTTGGCATATCAGTCATGATGACATTTGAAAGATAATTTGCTTAACACTCCTATAAAAGAATAAAAGATGCCACCTGAAACCAGTGTGACGTGCATTTCCTCATAGCTGCTTGTGTGTCAGTTAAGAAACATGATTTGTTTTCCAATACATGTTATCACTTGCTGTGTTTACATAATGTCAAAAATTATAAAGAAGTAGAATCAAAACTATTACTCCCATGCAGTTAATACTTTAAATGCATGTGATTGGATGAAAGGTTTGAGCAACACAATATCTGAAAGAGTGCAAACAAATGACAACAAGCACGGAGCTCTGGGCAGCACAATTTGTGGGGCTGGGCGGGAGGCTGCTTCTGTCCTTCCTGTGAGGAAGTGGGTCATGTTTTTTGACAACACTTATTTTTGCTGGATGATATCAATTCATTGCATTGTATGGGAAGGTGCTGGTTTTGATTGAGGCTTTGTTGGAAGGATTTCTCATCTTTCTTGTGGTCAAAAGCTAATAGCAAATTAGAGCAACCACCTCAGATAATCAATAGCTCAATAGCTAATTAGTAGGCATACAGATTAAGTTTCTTTGCTCTTTCTCAGCAGGAAATCTGGAAGCTGTTGTTCATTGTGTAACTAATTAAGAGTAATTGGGCCACAGAGACTGATGCCCTAACCTGCTGTGGAAAGATTAGGACATGCCACTTGCACCACAGTGACTATCTTCTTTACCTCCCAGAGGCCAGAGCAACGCAGACATGAGCCCGGAGAAGAGAAGGCTCCGAGGACCTCACAGTGGCCTTGCAGTACCTGAAGAGGCTACAGGAAAGCTGGGGAAGGACATTTTACAAGGGTGTGTAGGACGAGGAGGAATGGCTTTAAACTGGAAGGGGGAAGATTTGGATTAGACGTTAGGAAGAAATTCTTCAAGATAAGGGTGATGAGGCACTGGCACAGGTTGCCAAGGGAGGTTGTGGGTGCCCCTTCCCTGGAAGTGTTCAAGGCCAGGTTGGATGGGGTCTTGAGCAGCCTGGTCTGGTGGGAGGTGTCCCTGCCCATGGCAGAGGTGTTGGAACTTTTAAAGGTTCCTTCCAACAGAAACCATGATTCTATGATTCTGTGATTTCACAGCTCAACATAATAACTCTGCCAGACTGGACTTGCACTTGCACTTCCTCCTTCCAGCTCAGAAATACCTCCAAATAGTCTGCCAAATCAAGCACTCCCAAGGAGATAAAAATGTTCCGTAAGCTCAGTTGGGCAGTCAGGTATCTGGTCAATAATTTCTGTGTAACATACAGAAGGTTGCTGAAAACTGTTTCAAACTGGTGAGATGCAGGCAGATCAGAGCGCCTTGTGCTGAACACATAGCACTTACAGCAGCAGACTGCTTCCAGCAAATTCAGCTGTAGGTAAGAGCTGTGAGAGGCTGAGCAGGAAAAAAACTTATCCACCTGCCATGAGGGATTGTTTATCTTCAAGCTGGTTCTGATGTGCTAGGAAATAATGTCCAGCACAGCACTTTGCCAATGCATAGCTCGAGCCAGAAAGCCTCTGTGCAAAGCTCCTGAGCCCTGCTGCAAGGTGTGTTCTGTGCAGTGGTGCTGTCAGGCCCACCTTGGTCAGCTTTGGCATCCTGACATCTCAGTCCCCTACTTGTTGTTGCTAACATATGGCAAAGTGGCCAAAGGTAGTATTTGCTGTGTTAGTCCTGAGTATACTGCTAGCTATAGGAAGAGGCACGTCTCCACCACTTGGTAACAATCATCTTGAAATCCCATAGGTGTTTCTGGTGCATTCCCTAGTGTGTGAGGTACATGAAGCTCCATCTGTGATATTCCTGCATACTTTGATTCTTGAACCTGTAAGTACTTGAAAAGCATTAGCACAACTTGGGCGAGCACGGTGTAGGTAGTGGGGATTCCCTGTCACAGGGAATGGTTCAGCAGCTCACCTTGGCAAATCGCTGTGATGTGTGAGTCAGTGAGTTATCTTTCGCATTGCTCACCCCACATAAATGCATATATCAAGACATATTTTATTTTCTTCATTGCACACGCTGATGAAGAATAGCAGGAAATACGACGCTGGGGAATTGACAGGTGACTTGTCTTCCCTCCAGCCCTCTGGCGACCCTTGTTTGCGGTGTAACCTCGACCAGGCAGTGCTGCAGTGCAGCCATCCCGCCAGCCTCGGGAATAGCCCGGGATAGCCCAGGATGTCTAAAGGGAATCGCCGCCCCTTCCCGCTCAGCGGGGGCGCCCGTTGACGCGGGGAGGAGCGGGCATTGTGTCCTTATAAAGCCCGCCCGCCGTCCCGGCTCCAAGATTCGCTCTGCAGCTGCCGGAGCAACCCTGTCCCTTGGAGACACCTGGGCGGACACCAGCACGACACCGCTCTGCACCTGCCCGGCCAGGGGCACCACACCGCACCTCACCTGCCCCAGCGGAGGCTTCACATCGCTCCTCACCTGCCCCGGCGGGCGCACCGCTCCTCACTTGCCCCAGAGAGGGCACCGCACCCTTCCTCACCTGCCTCGTCTGGAGGGCATCAGACTGCTCCTGCTTCGGCCTGGGGGCACCGCACCACTCCTCACCTGCCCCAGCGGGGACATCACACCAGTCCTCCCTCACCTACCCCAGCACCGCGGCACCCTCGTGAGGTCCTATCCACGCCACTCCCGTGCCAGATCTGCAGGGTCATCATCTCCATCTCTAATTTTGGGACAGATCCTTGACTTCAAGGGCAAGTCTTTCCGGTAGCATGACACGCTTCACTGTCTGGGACTATGTGGTCTTTACGGCCATGCTGCTGGTCTCGGCCATAATCGGCATCTACTGTGCCTTTGCAGGAGGGGGGCAGAAGACATCCAAGGACTTCCTCATGGGGGGCCGCAGAATGGGTGCCCTCCCTGTTGCGCTCTCCCTCACGGCCAGCTTCATGTCAGCTGTTACGGTTCTGGGCACCCCTGCCGAGGTCTACCTCTTTGGTGCCATGTTCTGTGTCTTTTCCATCACCTACATCCTTGTGATACTGTGCAGTTCCGAGATCTTCCTGCCCGTCTTCTACAAGCTAGGAATTACCAGCACCTACGAGGTAAGGTGGAGTAGAAGGAGTCTTTCCATAGGCTTCAGGGAGTTGGAGGGCTTCTCTTGTCTGCTTTTGATGTGTCTCCCTCAGTCTCTTCTCCCAAATCCCCCTGGACTCTGCATTGCACCATATCTCCACGCTCCCAAGGGTAGGCTGCAACCTGTTCTGTCCCCAAGTCTGCCCACATTGCGTCTGCAGAGAGGAGATGCTCACCCTGATGTCTTGGCTCAGGAGCTATGCACCATGCCGGATCTGTTTCCTCATTCCAGATACTCAGTTCAGTAGGTGGGTTAGTCCTTATGCAGCTTGGATGGTGACAATGTGGTTAATGATGTGTAATTAATATACCAAGAGCAGAGTGCGAGAGCATCTAACGTAAGAACCAGAGTTCTCAAATCATGCTCCCTCTAGATAGGTTTCTAAGCTCAGGTGCTGCCACAGAAGTCCCCCTCTGGCAGAGTATATGCTTATGCTGGTCCTAGAGGTTTTGGGCAAACACTCTTTCCGCCTGAAGCAGTTCACGCTCATGAATGTTTTCTCCATCATGACAGGGAAGTCAGCAAGTGCTCCGTGTCTACGAGAGTTTTCTTATTTCCACCAAAGTGTGGCTGTGATGGTCTTCAGCTCAGCATATAAGTTGAAGCTTTAGTTAGCTGTGCAGAGATGTCTGGGGTGGTTTGTGTCCTTGTACAGGTTTGACCATTTGGGGTGAAGAAGCATCTGATCAGGACTTTCTTCTGATTTAGAAGGTCTGTACAGCCTGTTTATCTTCCTGCATGGAGATAGTTCCTAGCTGTAGATTTGGAGGCAAAGTGTTCTTTTCACAGAGAGCATTGGGAAAAGGGCATTGGTGCATGTGAAAGTCCTTGGCCAGCTACTTCAGTCTTTTGCATTTTGTTACATTGAAAAAATGGAGGCCTTGCAGCACTGGAGGTTTGAAAACACTGTTTCTGTTAGTTGACTTAGATAAGGAGTTACCGACAGAAATCTCCAGTGTCTTCCAGAGTGTTTTAAACTGCTAATCTTTGGCCTATCAGTTATGATGATACTTCAAATATCGCTATTCTAAATAAAGACAGAATTTTTACTGGGAACTCACTGATAATCTTGGGGTTAAGTCAGAGTAATGCACCCATAAAAGTTATATCTTCTATTTGTGAACAGAGTTCAGAGATTAAACCTTCTGTGTCTGGCCAGGGTTCCAGTCCTTGTGTGGACATTCTCACAGATCACATTTTAATTAGTGAGCACTCTGAGATACTTCAGTGTTTGTGTCGACCAAACTGACTGGCAGGCAAAGGAAATCCCTTCTATGCAAGCACACACCCTAGATAGAGGGGTTTTAGGACAGATGATGGGAGGAAACCTCAGCATGACAAACTCATCCAGAGGTTGTGCTGTCCCAGGCAAGATAGAAAAGTGAGGGCTCCTGTTTTACAAAAGGTTGGATTTCTACTTACGGGTAGAAAATGGCAAACTGCTTTGGACAGTGCAGAAGGTGAGGTTAGCATGGGAAGAAACTGGTGAACACTGAAAACCTTCTGCCCTCTCTTGAAGAGATTCAAATGGACACACATTATGCCAGAGTTTCCATAATGACTAGGGCTTAGGGATAGCTGTAATTTTTTTTTCCCTCTGATTTTACAATGCAAGTGGAGTCTGGTACATCACTGTGAACTTTTAGATTGCCCTATGGGGAGTCAAGAGTTGAACTCAATGATCCTCGTGGTGCCTTTCCAACTCAGGATTTTCAGTGATTCTGTGATAGCACATGCTAGTCTTTGTCAAGCCATGGTACACAGCTCCTTGTCTATTGAGTGCCTTGAGACAGCTGGGTAGCACCAATTTTCATTCGGCAGACTCTGTTGTATGCTGACTAGCTTATGTCTACTCATCTGCTCCTGTGCCATTACTCAGTGATGAGGTCTGTAGAGAAATATCAAATCAAGATGAAGGAGGTGTCAAACAAGGTGAGTCTAAGAGTCCTGGCCATTCATGAAAATGTAAAAATGTCACTACGTCTTTTCTGTATTTCTTATTGCTTCATTTTATTCCTATCAATAATGCCAAGTTTCAATAGAAACATTTATTTTTTCTTCTTTTTTGCAGTATTTAGAGCTTCGATTTAATAAATTCCTGCGCCTTTGTGGAACAGTCCTCTTCATTGTACAAACGGCAAGTAAACCTCAAAGCGATTCTGTTGTCCTTATACCCACTAGGATTCTTTGGCTTAGTGTAACTGGCTGTTTTCTCTGAACGGATGGTGAAGTTACCACAGTGCATAGGTGGCTGAAACAAAGCTCTTTCTGCTCCAAAGCAATGGGGTGGGGAGCAGATGCTGGGCTACCTGCCCCTTTGGTCTCTGTGTGCATTGTTGAGCACCTGTAGCAGTCACTTGGCATCAGTACCATGCCAAGAGAGGAGCGACCCTTCTCTGCAGGGTACAGTTGTGAAGAGCAGTTGTTTGCCTGCCTGCTAGAGAAACCCACAGCAGGTTCAAAACATAAACATGCCCCAATTACCTACAGAAGCAGTTTTCCTCCTGTGGTCCATGGATTCTGGGAGTCTGACTAACTCTCAAGGGTCTGTGAAAGGTGACAAAACAAGCTGTCAGGAGCTATCATTTACTGTACTGTAATGTAAATGTACAGTACTGTACATTTACTGTACCATCACCACTGGAAAAAAACTGGGTGTCTTCAAACTGAGAAATAGCAAATTACTGCCTTGGGGAATGTTAAACTAAAGCAGCGCCTGCAATTATTGTTGGTGCAGTTTGCTGTATCCAGCAGATAGTAAATGTACAGTGAACGTATGCCAAATGCACCAGAAACAAAACTGTTCTTTTCACAATTTTGAAGTGGACTTTTTTCAAGAATTCAAAGCAAGAATGAATATGCAATCAGAATGCTTTTCAGGTTGCATGCTTGCTTGTTGCTCTTTTTTGTATTTTTGAGACACACTAGGAGTTATAGGGCAGTCACACTTGCATCGATAAGATGGTGGTCAATGCAGTGCTAATTACTTACTTACAGTGCTGCTTAGCTGGCATTTATAGGTATACAAGCCCATAGGAAAAGTAGAGTGTTACCAGGTGTGAATCCAGGTAGTCTTTCACCAGTAAATCTGAATTTATCACAGTTGCATAAGTGGGAACAAGCCAAGTATAATCTTTGCTTGCAAGAGTCAGAAAAATAATTCTATACAACATAAATATGTGCCCAAGGAAATTAATTAAAGATCTAGAGGTGTCTTTCTGTGCCAAGCACTAAAAATTTAATCTGAATAATGAAAAGAATAGTAAACAAAGGAAACTCCCCAGTGTTTTAATGGTGTAATTTTAACTGTTCTGTGAAAATTGGCATGTGTTTAAAAGAACAAAAAGAGGCTATGTAGTAATACAATCTGAAAAACCACTGAAGAAGTGGAAGGATTGTATCATCAGTCCTGTTTTAATTTACACAAAAACATGATCATGCTTGTGACAAATTTAATTCCTGATGCTTCAAAGCTTCTGGGACTTGTTTGCTGCATATAAGAAAACCACTTTCACATGCTGAATTCCTGAATTGGCAGGATTAGAGAGATATGGGTTTGATTGATGGACTATTAGATGAGTAAGGAATTGACTGGATGATTGCATCCAGAGTTGCAGTGAACAGCTAAATGCCCTAATATAAACTAATAATGAGTGGTGTCCTTCAAGTGTTTGTGCTGGGGCCGATACTATTTAATACCTTCATTCATAACATAATTAGTGGGATTGAGCGTGCTCTCAGCAAGTCTGTGGATGACACCAAGGTGAGTGGTGCAGTTGATTCGCTAAAGGGAAGGGATGCCATCCAGAGGGACCTTGACAGGCTTGAGGAGAGGACCCATGTGAACCACGTGAAGTTCAACAGGGCCAAGTGTACCTGGGCTGGGGAAATCCTCAATATCAGTACAGACTGCAGAGTGAACTGATTGAGAGCAGCCCTGCACAGGAGGACTTGGGGATACTGACAGATGAAAAATCAGGCATGAGCCAGCAATGTGTTCTTGCAACCCAGAAAGTCAATGCTATCCTGGGCTGTGTAAAAGGAAGTATGGTCAGCAGGTCAAAAGAGGTGATTCTCCCCCTCTTCTCTACTCTTATGAGACCCCACCTGGACTACTGCATCCTCGGTTTCCCAGCACAAGAAATATGGACCTGTTAGAAGAGGTGCAGAGGAGAGCCGCAGAAATTTTCAGAAGACCGGAACATATCTCCTATGAAGAAAGGCTGAGAGAGCTGGGATTGTTCAACCTGGAGAACAGAAGGCTGCAAGGAGATCTTATAGCAGCCTTTCAATATGTAGAGGGGGCTTATAAGAAAGATGGAGGTATATTTTTAGCAAGACCTCTAGTGACAAGGCAAGTGGAAATGGTTTTAAGCTAAAAGAAGGTAGGCTTAGTTACCTCTTGGCTTTATCCACAGGCACTGGGCTTGACCTGCTCAAAAGCCACAGTAAATTATCCACCAGTGAGCCACTCTGCTCTTGTTTACCACCTGTGCCTGGGGCAGACTCCACACTCGTGGGAAGGGCAAAGGCTTGCTGGGTTCTGGGTGACATCTGTTTCTGGCTTTTCCATGCCCAAGTTACACCCCTGTAAATCAGGGAGTCAGAAGAGTCTGCAATTCAGCTCAGGACCTGATTGTGATTTAGATGCTTTGAATGAAGGCCACTGACCTTCGCAGGAGTTTTCCACACACTCAAAGTTGTGTTTCCATGGATCACGCCAGTTGAACTTGTCCAAGTAGTATAACACAGTAATGAGAGCAGTAAAATGCAAACAGGATTTAAAAATATGCACAAAAAAATTATAGAGGATATCAGTGTATGAATCCCACTGTGCCCTTCAAAGTGGCTAGAATAGCTCCTTCATTTGTATATATCATTCCTGTATTGGGTGAAAATACAAATCTCTTGATAGTCGTGCATGGTTTCATTTTACAGGAGTGTACTCTCTTATAATGACTAAATAATGATACACTTTTTGTTCTTAGTTGTGTACATTATAGTTGCATACTGAGAGGCCTATTGATCCCAATGCTGAGAAATTAAATTGTAATAGATTCCTTGGCAAAATCTGTGCAAATCTCATCAACTTCCTTTTGCTCTTGTTTCTGGCATTTGACTGCAGTTTTAAAGCAATAAAACAAGTTAATTTATAAAAAACAGGAAAAGATGAGGAGGGATTTGGTATTCAAGAGTTAATGGTATTTGTTTTAAGAACGTTGGGCTGTGAGACTGCAGTTCTAGTTAGTCTCAGACATTCATTTTCTAACAATTGGAATTACTTCTTGACTGTTATGAATTAAGGAAACATAGACTGCATAAATGCTTGAAGAGAAACTATTTCAGAAAGCTATATCACCTTTTCCAGTAATCTACGTTTCTTTTGATTTTATATGTTTTTTCTCCTTTTAGATTTTATACACTGGTATTGTCATTTATGCTCCAGCTTTAGCATTAAATCAAGGTAAGATGAGTATACTGCAACTGTTCTTCTATATTACATTTTTTTCTGCATGTAGTACTGGTATGCTTTTTTTTTTTTTTTGGGTAATGCACATCTGAAAGTGTAACTCAGGGATTGTCTATGAAGCCTTCTAAGATTTCTGTTGATCCTGCTGGGAACCCTGACAGAAGGCTTCCCGGTTGTAATCCTAATCCATTAATCTCTATCTGTAAAGAATTACAGAAGAGGTGTGAGGGAATAAATCTGTTCTCATTTACTCTACCTCTCAAGCAGTATCCTTATGTCATGGCTATATTCAGAAAAGTTAAGAAGACTTAAGTACATTTTGATGGCAACGGAGAAACTAAACACACATTTAATTCCCCTGGTTAAATGCTCTTTTTCAAGGGGCAAGTGAGGCAAAAAAGTTCTTCAAATATGGTTTGTGGCTGCATGGAACTGTTCAACGCAGCCTATCATTTTTTGCTGGAAAAACAAATCGACAGCAAAGAGATCTTGAATTTAAGCTGTTCGTTATGATATTTACATAATGAAATATTTCCATTTTCTACTTCAAAATGACTCCTTACTTTGAAAACGAACTGCATTTTTTTAAAGGCCAAAAAAAAAATCTTTTATGTGGAGCCAAATGAAACTTTTAATCTGACAAACTTAATTTGTCCACTTGGCAAGAAAAGGCAGTAACAATATGCAAATAAAAAACCTAATCATTTTGGCTAGAATGAAAATCACACTTGTTCTGTTTGCTGAGGGGTTTTTTTGGCTTATTCATTTAAAAAAAAAAGACAACAAAAAAAAGCAAAAGGAAGACAAAAACCAACACTGTCTGCACTGTTCTTCTCTGGTGTATGAGTCCTACAGGTTTTATGTCCTTAATATTTTTATTTGATCTGCAAATACAGGCTAAACCAAGCTATGACTTAGCTGGCTCACAGCTACAAACAATGATTTTCATTCGTTTTGTTGCAGTGTTTCTAATTAGCCTGGGCCCCATTGCCCTCCCTGCCAGCATGTGAGTGTGCCAAGCTGAGGCAGTGACAGTTCATATGCCAGCCACAGTACCATTGTGTGATGTAGATGTACTATCATCTTTCTCTAAGAGAAACAAGGCTAAAATAAAGGCTTTTGGTGTAACACATTTCCTCCAGACATGCTTAAACCACCTTGACTCTGTGGAGCATCCCCATGCTGTTTACTTGTTAAATCCTTTCCTAAGGACTCTGTGGGACTATGTAGACTTCAAGGAAGGACGTGTATTTTAAAACCTTTCCGAGCTGGGGCCTACAAACACATTGGATGTGCTAATTGGCAGCATTTACATTAAGGAAAAATAGCTTCTTAGATCCTGAAATATATCTAACTAGTTAGCAGTTTCCAAGATCTGTACAACTGTTTCATTTTTAGAGCTGGTTAGGGCAGATCCCCTGGTTTTGACTCACAAATCTTTTCTTTGCCATTTTTTATTACCTCCTACTTTTGCATTTAACTTATTTCTATTTTTTTTTCAGCAATCAGATTGGTGGTGAAAAATCTACCTTATTTTTTTTTATCCCAACTACCTTGTTCATACTGGTACTATTTGCCTCTTTTTCAGTCACTGGTTTCGACTTGTGGGGTGCAGTGGTGGCCACCGGCGCGGTCTGCACTTTCTATTGCACACTGGTACGTGGGCTCTTCAACTGAGAAAAATCTCTTCCTTTCACCATTCATATCAAATATGGGATTTGTTGGAAAGTAACCTAAAAATGGGGTTACTCCATGGGAATACATCTCACAGTGTAGCTGTATCCACAGGGCCGTACTCACCCAGGGAATTCTCTGAATGCAAAGATAGCCACAATGTGACTCAAACCTGTTCTATTTTGATATATTCAAACTTCTGCTGTTGCTGAAAGAACAGCAAAAAGATAGATTTCCCTTCCTAAAAATCTTTCTGTAATTTTTCTTCTAATCTAGTTGTGTTTAGCTGTATTATTTGTCAAGAACTTGCTTACTGCAACTGTAATAGCCCTGGTTGTTATTGAATAGAGCCACTGAAAACAGCAAGTGCCAGATGAGCACATTGGTCTTTAGATTAGCGTTAATTGACCCAGTGTCTAGAAATTATTAAATGGAACCTCAGTGACAAATTTATTTATCTATGTTGGATTAAACCATGTTTATTTTTATTTGCATCAATGATATGCCTTCTGCAGTTAGTGGTGCTGTATATATGCAAGATGAGCACTGTCTGCCAATTTATCTGTTGATGCAGACTCTGGAATCAGGTTATGTGCATAAGGAAATACTAGATTAAACTATGTCTGTGGTCGAAGTAGATTCTTGTGCACTTCAAAAAAGGGCCAGCATGTCCTGAATAGATTCCAGGATCCAACTGCTAAACACTCCAGTACAGAATTATTTCTATTAAAGAAAATGAACGTTCATGTATTATGCATAACGTGAATAGTAATGTTTCTCTTGTTAGAATATGAGTGCAAAGCAAGAGTGATGGTACCCTGTTGTACCTCATACATGCTGTTCCTCATGCAGGGTGGTCTGAAAGCAGTGGTGTGGACAGATGTCTTCCAAGTTGGAATCATGGTCGCTGGATTTTCGTCTGTGATTATACGAGCTGCTGTGCTTCAGGAGGGATTTGGACACATTGCAAATGATTCCTACTATGGAGGGAGATTAAATGTCTGGGAGTGAGTTTGTACTTGCAGATGATGTACCTCTTCATTCTTACAAACAGAGCCCGTGTGACTAACTGTGAAATTAAATTGCTGCTGAAGGAGGACGAAGGGAAGAGTTGTGACTCAATTTTTATATGTTTTTAAACAAATATACCCACTTTGCATGATTTTTTTAGGTTTTACACCAACCAAAATCCTGTACAGAATAAAACCTTTTTACTTTGTCAAGTAGGTGTTTTAAGGATGTATTTTGGATTCCACTGAAAGCAAATGATGAATAGGAGGGGACAATTGTATTTATACTAACAATTTGGAAACAGCTGATTTGTAATTTCAGCACCTGAAGCAAAACAACTGGGAAAATAATAGTTTTTGTCTAGTCTGAAAAAGGGAAATGTTTTGTTTTTCCCTGAAAGAAAAATTAGAAATAGTCTTAATAGTGTTTTACCCTCCATTATTGTATCTAAAAATAACCTAAAAATATCATTTTGCTAGGTCAAGAATACTCATTCTGATAGTGTTGAATGAAAAAACACTCTGAGTTAAAAAGAAAAAAGTTATTGTACTTTTGATGAGAAACCACACAGTGCTATTAGTGAGTTTAGTATGACAAGTATTATTTCTTGTCCTTTTGTCTATCAGTTCATAATACTCATCAGGTTGTTCTGTAAAATTCTTCTCCAAGCTCTTCAGTAAATAATTCATCTGTGGGTATTTTTTTTGTCTTCTTGTGAACAGTCATTTTTTCAAACTGTTTGGCTGATTTGCAGTGGTTATACTGCATTGCTTCTGCCCTGTGATGGAGTTCATAGATGGGAAAGAAAAGGGCTAAAGACGTGTCATAGGTGAAATAATATTACATTGTTCCTGAACATAAGCGTAATTTATTGCTGTATGAAAGTGTGAATTAAAAATATGCATTTATAATCATTCAAAATCTGTTACTCACTTGGCCATAAACGAGCCAAGTGTTTTACAGAGGCTCTGTCCACAAAGGCTGGGTGTGCAAACATTTTTGACTTTTTACTGCAGCATCATTTCATCACAACAGTCACAGGCACCATACAGCTTTACAGAAGACTGAGTTTATAAGCAAAACTTCACCTTTGGACAGAACAGAGTGTTTCACTAGGTCAGGATTTCAGATCTGAGTTTTAAATCTGCTTTCTGTGAGTTCAGATTTCACTTATCTGAATGTTCAGAATCTGGCCAAGTTAGAAGATTTTGTGTTAGAGCAATTATGGGGTTATATATTTTTTTTCTCCTAGCGGTTATGAAAATCTCATTATGAGAAGATCTTACTCTGAATTTGTTTTCTCTTTTCCTTTTCGTTGCAGCTTTAGTCCCAACCCTTTGCGAAGGCACACCTTCTGGACTATTGTTATAGGTGGGACCTTCACATGGACCAGCATATATGGGATCAACCAGTCTCAAGTACAGAGATACATTTCATGCAAAAGCAGGTCCCACGCAAAAATGTAAGTCTGCTTACAGTAAGTTTTAATGTCTAAATTCAGCAGTGTTTGTTTACAAATGAGTTTTTTAAAAGGAATGTTTTTGGTCTATGTAAAACCCATTTGTAAGGAGTAACATCTTTTGCATTCTTCGTTGTGGGCTGGGCATAAGATAAATCTGCACAATAAATACTGGCATTCAAATTACATATATTGCTGTAATATTGAACTTTGTGCCAGAATGTTTAACTGTGCTAGTATTCTTGCATATTAATGGCTGCATTAAATTTATATGCAACCTAAAGACCAAATAATATAGTACTTATGCTGAAGCTATAGCAAGACAGCATCTTGAATTGCTACTCCACTAAACCTAAACCATTGTGTGTGAATTTTGTATAAGTAAAGACTAAAAGATTTTTCCATACTGATGAGTATAGGCATAAGAAAAAGCAGAAATGCTTTATTCAGTGATAATATTGCTGAAGAATCATAACTTTTGTTTTCATAATAATCACAACTCTTTTTTTAGGAATTGTGGAAACTGACAGGGAGTTCTCTTTTCCTTGAATTTAAACATTTCTGGTCAGCTTTTACTCTAGAATAGAGTACACTTACTAACTCTATTACGTTACCTTTATCTTTAGTATTGTTCCAGTAGTTCACAACTCAAGATTGAAGAATTATTAACAAGTTCATTTAGTCTAGTCATAGGAGAAATACATAAATGCACATCATAACTATAGTCCCTATAAATTCGGACATACAGAAAAAGAGTTTTGTGAAGGCTTTCACTTCATAAAATCAGCAAAATACTCAGAAAATCATGCACAGTTTAGAAATTAAATATTTTGATTATAGCAGTAAAGAAAATCTACTTTTTAGACATTTATGCTGCAGACAGGAATCAGCTGGTACTCATCATCCATCAGTCACATCTCCAGCATACAGTGCCGTATCTCCAACACACCACATCGCTTCTCTGCAGTCTCTGGCATGCTGCCGGGTTCCAGGTTTTCAGCACTGCAGAGGCAGGAGGTGCATCCCATATCTGTAATGCTACCTGGCATGATTGCGTATAGGAAAACAGTCACATAGACTGTGCCAGATTTGTGTGCCAATGAGGTTGTTCTTCCTGAGCACCTACTCCACTTAGGGCTGTCACACTCTCCTTACCCTCTTTTTAAGGAGAGACACCTCCAAGGCATCCCAGAAGCAGAGTGGGGCCAAGGGGAATCTGGCACTGTGGCAGCTTCTGGGCAGATTTTCTGAGTTGTTGCAGCAGTTTTAATCAGGGCTTCTGGAGAGGTTTGGGTGGGATTTATAGCCCATACTGTATTAGTGACGACACATTCTTAATTAGTGGAGTCATCTTATGCTGCTGTGGGTGTTTGGCCTCTGTGGCATCTTGCTTGTACTTTGCTTGTGCAAGGAATTTTCCTTGCATGGAGAAATCCTTTTGTGTAATGGTTGCAGCTTGTCATAATTATAAACACTGCCATTCTGTAGTGACTGTCTAGTTCATTTGCAAATGTAATTAGTCACATTTGGCAAGTCAAATCGGTGGCCTGCACCTCTTACTGCCATTTAACCAGTACAGTGTAAAATATTGTTAGATCAAAGTAATAGGGTTTTGTATCACTGTGGCATTTACTGTAAGGATTTGCAAGAAACAGCACAATAATAAATCAGAGATGAGAAAATAATTCTTTCACAAATCCCAACTTGCAACATTATGGAAGGCCTTTAACAGTAGCACAAGATTTGGAACTCTCACACTTTGGAAAAGGATTTCATCCCACAAGGAACACAACAGTAGGTAGGAGCACATCCTGTTACCCTCAAACGGTAACTGGGCAAACTGAACGTAATGCCCATATATGAACAATAACAGGCACTCAGAGCTACATTTTCAGAAAAATTTGGGCTAATAACACATTTTCTCTGCTTTCCTTTCAAGCTCATCATCTGGCATATTTCAGTGCTCAAATCTTAGAGCCAGCCTGAAACAAACAACTGAAGTTCTTCAAGGCAAGGCTGGATGGGGTTCTGAGCAGCCAGGTCTAGTGGGAGGTGTCCCTTCCCATGACAGGGGTGTTGGAACTGGGTGATCTTTAAGGTCCTTTCCAACCCAAACCATCCTATGGTTCTATGATAATGAGACCTATAAAGTTAGGTTTACTTCTTCATTCATCCTGATAGTTCTCTAGAGCAGTCCAAGGGCTGGCACCCCTTGCCTTCTTGGGAACTTAAAGCATTAAAAGGCCACCTGAAGCATTGCAATCATGGATATATCTTCACAGAACCCAAAGGTCCTCCCAGTGGAGGTCTTACCAGTTGGCAGGTTATGTGATCTATTAGGCAGTTAAATCACTATCAGCAGATGGTACACAGATAACTGGGGTGGCAACTGCTGGGAAGAAATGCCATTTCTCAAGGCCAAGCTCCTGTTGGGTTGTTGGGTGTATTTGCTTGAGCTGACCATCCTATGTGAGAACAACTTTGTGACCCAGTAGTCTTCAAGAGTAGAGAAACATTAGAGAATTGGATAGTTAGATGGAAGGGAAAAGCCCTCACTGTGCAAGGAGAAAAATTTGTTTTTCACTGCCAATAAAGGTTGCATGTTGTGTGTGGCAAAAGTAGCATTAATTGCTGATAAAAATGCATTTCTACTCTCAGCATTAGCTGAAGCTCCTGTGAGGATCAGGGAAGGCGATGGGTTTACTGGACCATACCAGGTTCCAAGTTGTTTAGTTAGTAAAGGGGAAGCCCTAGGGTCAGAGGCTACCCCCCGCTTTCTGGAAGTGGTAGCTGTAGGTGGCTTCAGACCAGGTCCAAGTGCCTCATTGCTGACTCCCAAAGAGACTGTCCCAGGAGGAAATGGGAGATTTGTTGCTTTATAAGGGCAACTTCAGCATTGTGTAAGCACAGCACTGCAGCTCCAGAGGCAATGGAGTGCTGGTGCTGAGTAAAAGGTACTGCACAATTTGATCTGGGACGCTCCACACCTTACAAAGCTGTCTGGGATTTGTCTTTACCAAGGGGTGTGGCAGGGGAGGGAAGAGCATATGCTTGCCATCTGCCTGCAATATAAAACCTGAACACATGGGGATTGCCATATTGCTCCCATCAGCTCCCCAACAGACTTTGTCAGGGGAGGATCACTCAGACCATACCATCAAAACCAGAGTTGTTATTCATGTATTTAAAAACATGATCTCAGTGCTGGGAGCTGTATTGTCACTCCTTTTCAGTCAGGCATCCACTGACCAGGAGGTCTCCTCGGTGCTGGCACAGGTGTTTGCTCACTTGGAGGGGTCTTACATGACATTGAACTCTAACATGGTGTTTCTGTGTGTGTTGGTGCAGGTCCCTCTACTTCAATCTGTTGGGTCTTTGGATAATACTGGCTTGCGCGGTGCTGTGTGGCCTGTCCCTCTACTCCATCTACAAGGACTGCGACCCGTGGACAGCAAAGCTGGTGTCAGCACCTGACCAGGTAGGGCCCCACCTTCAGATGAACGTGGTGATGGGGCATCCTTCCTCTGCAGCCATAATAGCCAGATGGGGTGGGTTAAAGAGCCAGGGAGCTGGTAAAAATGAAATGCCTGGGGCCCATATCAGGTGAGTCTGTAACACTGAAGGTTTAAGCTGAGATCATGGCGGGACAGAGCACCGTGGGGAAAGCAGATGACCTGTCCTCATCATTGTTCAGTCCCAGCAACACCCAACTGTCCTAGGGCTGTGGGTATCTTAGCACCAAGTAAGGTGGGCAGCAGGGAGAGTAGTGATGTGGAGAGCTCTCAGTTCACCCACCTCTGCAGGTATTTGGATTTTTCACCCAAGATGTATCTGGGAGTGTCAACATTGCTTAAAACTTCTTCCGAAAGAAGTGAGGGATAGAGGCTTCTGTCAGGGATGGCTGAAACAGTAGTGCCTGTGTGAATGACTTTGGGCCCCAGTGAGCTGCTTTTTATTACCCAACCTAAACCATTCTCTGCCAAGGGAGGGAACAGCCTTTTCAGACTTGAAACATAATCGTGCCCAAAGTGTACACCTGGAATAAGGGTACCAGCAGGCAATTCTTTGCTAGCAATGGTGAATCCTTCCCTCCTTCAGCAGAGAGCTGGGTAATCAAACAGTGTTGTACCATGCTGCAGAGAAGCCACCTTGTCAGCGATGGGTAGTCTCTCCCTAAAGAGTCAGGAGATTTGTCTAAGGAACAAGTGCCCTGGGGACCCATAGACTGACCAGAGTCAGGGCCCAAGGAAATCATACAAATCTTTTTTTCGATATGTTTATGCCTGGGATAATCATAGAATCATAAGGTTGGAAAAGACCTCTGAGATCATCAAGTCCAGCCGTACCTGTCCCCTTCCTAAACCATATCCCTAAGAAACTCATCTACCTGCCTTTTAAACACCTCCAGGGATGACGACTCAACCACCTCCCTGGGCTGCCTGTTCCAACGTCTCACTACCCTTTCAGGGAAAAAATGTTTCCTAACATCCAGTCTAAACCTCCCCTGGCGCAACTTTCAGCCATTTCCTCTCATCTATCACTTGTCACCTGTGAGAAGAGATCTGCAACCGCAGCCTCCTTTCAGGTAGCTATAGACATTGATGAGGTCTCCCCTCAGCCTCCTCTTCTCTAAGCTAAACAACCCCAGTTCCCTCAGCCACTCCTAGCAGGACTTGTTCTCCAGTCCCCTCACCACCCTTGTCGCTCTTCTCTGGACACGCTCCAGCACCTCAATGTCCTTCTTGTAGCAAGGGCCCAAAACTGAACACAGTATTCAAGGTGTGGCCTCACCGATGCTGAGAACAGGGGCACAATCACCTAATCATAGGCTCTGGATTAGCTCCTCATGGACAGTAGCTGGAAAGTCAGGAGAAGAGCACAGACAACAGAATACTAGACGCAGGACCACCTCGTATTTTAGGATGGAATAAAATGAGATACAGAAAGCCAAGGTAGAAACCCAAAGAAAATGAAGTTGTTTCTCTCAGTCAAATATTTTTTGATGGCAAGTGGAAGTAAGATGCTAAAAAGACTATCTTGTTTGTGGAAAACAAAAAAGGTTGACAGGAAGAAAATTTAAAATTCCTATCTCTTTCCAGCACTAAGACCTTGCAAAGGTCAACAAATGACACAGATTTTCCAACAAGAAAACTGTTCTCTGGTACCCTGATGTTATTGAGCTGTGTCTAAAAAAACTTTTTGTGGAGTAATCAGTAGACAGAAGCATCTACTGTGGCACCCAAGCCCAACAGAGGGATGTACAGTATGGACTACCTGCTGCCCAGCGCTAGTTTCCTGTACTAATGTCACTGGAAAGCAAGCCTGCCAACATAACTACATGCTCACCTCTGCTAGGTCTAAACAGACTTTGCTGTAAATTGAGTGGATGTTTTAGAATTTATTTTCTCTGTAGAAAACCAATAAATAGTGCAAGACAGGACACCCAAAATTAGGAGAGTTGGGCAGAATGCCAGTGATAAAGCTGTAACAATAATACGAGAAATTAGGGCAAGATAGTAATATTTCTTACCTTCTGAATTTCTCAGCTAATGCCATACCTCGTGCTGGATGTTTTCCGTGATTTTCCAGGAATGCCAGGGCTTTTTGTGGCTAGTGCCTACAGTGGGACGTTAAGGTAATTTAATATAATTTAATAATTTGGAACTTAGTGCCTTTTTTATATGCGTTTTAGAGCTAAGGTTACTTTTATACTAAAACTTTTGCATTTCATTTCTTTGTCTAGTTAATTTTTGTTCTTTAAAAAATGTACTATTAGCTTTTTGATGATACAGCTTAAAAATCCATAGCTTCCAACAGTAGCGATCTGAGATCTTAAGTTTGGAGTTCCCTACTAACAGTGTGAGGAAACAGCTAGCCACATGCGATGAACGGTACTAACAAATCCACATTTCTGTGCTTTTAAAGCTCCTTTGCCATAGGAGTTTAAGTATTATAAATGGGTGGTTACACAAAATATCTATAATTTGGGGAAAGTTGCTGCTGATCTTTAATTTTCCAGTTTCAAATCTGCATAACTTTAAAGACACCTCTCTTTCTTCATCCCTGATATTTACAGTCTCGTTTATGAAAGAGTTCCTGGACTTCCAATTGTCTTGAATGAAGTCCATGAAAACAACAATAACTACATATTTTTACTGAAAGAGATAAATCAATCCCCTTCTATCATATAATGAGGAGTGTTTTGTTCAGCTTTCCCAGGGAGCATCTCATAGAAAACATTGATTCTCTCTCGAAGAAGGCTCTGAACAATAATAAGCAGATAAAAATGAGGAAACCTAAGAATGTGACACCAGAATATTTTTTTTTGTTCTGAGTACTTGTAACAACATAAATAGAGGGAATAGCTGGGATATTTGGTTTTCGCATGCTCAGGTAAAGCTACTGGCTTGCAAGAGCAAGGTATACATAGACACAGGACCACCTGTCTGGCTTTGTGTCTTAGGAGTGCTGGTTTCTCTGACCCAATAGGGAGCCTGCAGTAGTTCAGTTTGGACTAGATGTCCAATTTTAAGATAAGTGTAATTAGTTTATCTGAATCCTCCCATAAGAGTGCATTCAAAGTAATCAATGACATGCATTCAGAAATTTTGCCTACCCAGATATACACTATGTAGATAATTTGTGAAGGTGTCACATATACTGGTAGTGCTTACAGTTCAGAAAAATGTAATAGATTCATCAAGATTTGCTTTATCTGGGCATTATTTTAAATTATTTTTGTAAGCTATTAGCTGCGTCACCTGGAGCATTTATTTCAAACAATACAGCAGTTATCTTAGTTTTCTGACCCTGTTATAGACAGTGGCAGTTTCTCTCTGCTAGTAACCCATCTGTTATCTATGATTTCAGCTTCTAAGATACAAAAAAGTATAAATCTTGTTTCTATAGTACAGTGTCCTCCAGCATCAATGCTCTGGCTGCTGTTACTGTTGAAGACTTCATTAGGCCGTGCTTCAGATCCCTCTCTGAAAAGAAGTTGTCATGGATTTCCATGGGGATGAGTATGTTTGGAGAATGTATTTTCCACTTTTGCTTTACAAAGTGAGGGCTTGACCCAAATCTTGCTTAGGGCAGTGTAAGTCAGGAGTAAGTGCATTCACACCAATAGGACTGCAATAATTCAGTACTTGGTGAGATGAGATCAGCTTTGTAGGTTTTACATAGAATGGAGGACAAGCTATTTCAAGTGAGCATAACGGAAAAGAAGTAATCTTTTTTTGATCTTTAAGCAGTAAAGTTTCAGTGCTTTTGTATTCAGTATTGATTCACAATACTACAAAGCTGAATGTCTCAGACTGAAAGATGTTAATTTTATTTCATCTGTCAAAACCAAGGAGCATAGGAAACAGTTTTGTAACAAACTTTTTGAACAGAGTGATAAGTGAGCAATGGCATTGTGTCCCAATAGCATTCCAGAGAATGAGAAACTTCACATCTTCCCTGATATACCCTCAGCATTTTTACCTCCTCTGTTTTAATGCAGCTCAAAGAAGAGGGTCAGAACTAGACTGAGCAGATGTTTTAAATCTCTGACGTGCAATTGTCACCTCTGTTAGTTGTACTGTCTATGACCAGCAGCAGGTGTAGCCGAAGACAGTGTTTGTAGTAAGCATGGAATAACCGTAGTCCCAACATAGTGTCATAGCCCATTTCAGTGTTCACAACAGACTGGTGGCAGGTGAAAAGTATTAAATATTCTCACCTGAGAGCAGTTTCTTAAACATTCTTGCAAACAAAGTTTATGCCAAAATGGTTCTTGGGTTTATCATGAGTTGCCTGACATATCCCATTAAATAGTGGGATTAACCTACTGCTTGTGCAGTAAAACTCAACAGGGGTGGAGGGGTAAAAAAAAAATCCGGTGTTACAGGTTCTGGAAAGAGACATTATGTCCTGGTGATCCAGGACTTTCTTTGTAATGACGCCAGCTCCTGGTAATCTGCCAGCATTTACTTTCTTGCTCCAAAGACTTCAGACTGAGAAAGAAAAATAAATCCTTCAAAATAAGGACTATGACACAGGAGATCAGCTGAGAAATACGAACAATACATGTGGTACTATCACTATGGCTAATCCATACATCTGCCATTTATTAACTACTGTTCAGTAATAACAAGATGAGGATTTTGTCGAGATTGCATGATCTCCTCTTAATGCAGACAGACACCTGACCTTTGGGCCAATTTAGTCTCTCTTAGAAAAAACTTGTATGCTAGAAGGTTTGTTTTGGAGATATCAGAGGGCATGCTAGCTTAGGCTGAAACATTTTCATTAGTTATTTTCAGACTTTGGCAGATTTACACATAGTTCTGCCTTTCCCACACAGGCGTGTTGTATGGTGTAGTCTGTATCGCTATGGCTGGAGCGGCATCACTCATGGGAGCCTTGTTGCAGGTAGGCATCAGACTGCTTTTTCATGCCCACTTTGAATACCCAGAATTAATTATATAAGAAAATGACTGCTGGATACCTTGATGAGACTAATTTTTGTTGTTTGTTGGGTACTGGCCTCAAACAGCTCATGGCTCAGCTTCTGCTCTAAGCACCCATGGAACTATACCAAGTCCTGCCAGTTAAAAAACTGATGATTTCCTTCTCAACATCTTTCCTTCTTGCTGTGTTGGAGGCTTTAACTTTCTTGAACAGCACCTGATAGTAGACTCTCTTCCTTCCTCAGGCAGCACTCAGCATTTTTGGCATCATTGGTGGCCCCCTTTTAGGACTGTTTTCCTTGGGAATCCTCTGCTCCTTTGCAAACGGAATTGTAAGTAGAAATTTAAAGCCGGTTTGGTCACAAATTCATCAATAATTTTGGGCATCTCCTTTCCCCTCTCCTCAGCAGCAGAGATCTCTTTGATGCTTTCTATAAGGACAATTCCCCTCACTCCATTTCCTATGTATCTCAAGGAAGTGATGAAAAGGCCTGAATAGGAACTTGAATTTCTATCCCATGAAGGGTTTTACATGACCAGAGGGAGAGTGGGGAAGGAGTGTAGGTGGGGAGAGAGGGTGGGTGGAAATCTGAATAAAATGATTTCTTGAAAACACAGTGTTAGCAGCCAGGAACAATGTGTAGTGAGGTGTAGCCGAGCAACCAGTCAACTCAGAAGATGCTGGTCTGAGCAAAAAGAGGCCAAGCTGGAAAAATGGAGACCAAGCACTTCCAGTCCGAATTGGAGTGTTCTCAGAGTTGTTCAGTGTTGTGAAATAATTTCCAGAAGAAAAAGCTATTCCATCAAAAAGTGGATTTGACAAGCTGGGGATATGGTCCGTGGTTTAGTCTGCCAGGATTGATATTTAGTAAAGTTCACTAATCACCTCTTTGAAGTTGCAAGTTTTATGTATATACTAAAAAAAATCCAAACCACTAGCCGTCAGCCAAAACCACCCTCAACTCTGAAGCAGAAGATACTTTTGCAAAAACAGATCACATGAGAAAAAGGAAAATTTTCTTCTGTATTTGTTCAAGAATGCCCTCAAATAAAGCAGTATTTTCCATGTACCACACAGCCCAAAGCTATTCTTTGATTGTAAAGGCGTAGTAAGTAGTAAATTAGAGAGGTGTGCTCAGCAACTGTGAGCAAACAGAAGGGGAATTAAGTAAGGCCCCCAGCTCTTTCCAGTTATGTATTTCATTATTGCTATGGAGCCTACAGTTTATATTATCTTGACTGTTTCTTACTCATTTAGGTGGGTTTTGTTTTTTTGAAATATCCTTTTGGTTTTCTTGTAAATCCAAGTTTAATTTTCTGTTTTTCAGGGTGCATTTGTGGGTCTTGTCAGTGGCTTTGTTATTTCGCTTTGGGTTGGAATCGGATCTCAGATTTATCCTCCACTTCCAGAGACGACCAGACCACTCTATCTCTCAACTGCAGGCTGTAATATATCCTTAGTAAATTTGACAGCAACAAAAAATCCATTAACAACTGTCTTCACACCAACTACAGTGAGGTATACAAGTTTGTTATGTGCAATCAGCAAAGGATGTATTTGTTTTAAAGCAACACAAACATCTACCTAGCATTTGGGTTACTATAACTATCCTCTCCCGGTTTACCTAACAGTGTTTAAGATGGAGCAGTTTTCTCCAGTTTCTTTTTTTACCCCTGTCAGAAGGAAGTTTGTCTAAGTTATCCTAGAACGAAAGTCTAAGTGAGTCTTCCTATTCATCTGAAAAGCCTCAGCTCTATATTTTAGTCTAAAAGCATGGATATACCTTCCTGGGAACCATGGTGTTAAAGGAAATATAACATTTATATTTATTGGATTAGCTTACACAGTCTGCCACATGAATTAAAGTAGTAGGCAGCTAAAGGGCAGTTTACCAGTTCCACCTGCAACAGCTTGTCTATGCAGGAATAGTTCTATTCAGGAAATTCAGAAGAGGGCATAATATGTATAATGGGCAAAATATAAGGGATTTTCTCCCCTCTGTTAATACCACGTCTTACACTTAATTGTGATTGTCCAAAGTAACACTTATGAATGACAACGTAGAGAAGAGCAGGAAGAGGAAGAGGCTGAACAAACACATTTCTGGGGATTTCCAATGCTTACATCTTAGAGCATTGTACAATCAACAGATACCCTGGTACACACATGAATGCCCAGCTTCCAGTTTCATATACCACGCTTCTCACATGAAGCTTCCAACATTGCTCATGGCAGTGGGGAAAAAACTGTTGCAACAGAGCACGTTGTCACGGAGAATAAAGTAAGGTGTAACCTGAGGTGTGATAGTTGCCCCATTGTTTCTGGCTGTTTCAAGCTGCACGTGACTGATTTCCTGGGGTGGTTTTTTTTATTATTATTATTATTATTATTATTATTATTTGTGTTCCCTCGTTTGAATAATGTCTTCCCCTTCTAAAGAAGTTATCCCTTCATCAGAATAGCTGGCGTGTTCAGCTCTGCACTAGATTCCTAGTAGAGATCGGACTGTCCTGTTTTACATGCTCTGCTCCACGCATTGCCTCACTCTTCTGACCAGTATCCTCCCCTATGAAGGAACCTGTCCCGCAAATTCTAACATATTTTCAGAACCCATTTTATTGTATGGAGGTAGTTCAAGATTAACAGGCCACAGTTCTGTATTTATTCTCTATCTGGAAACAGACAATATTTTCAGGTTTCTTGGAACAGGAAAGCAGATACCAACCCTTTTTCTGCTCTTTTTCAGGCCTGCCATGGCAGACAACTGGTATTCCATATCTTATCTCTACTTCAGCACACTTGGGACACTTGTGACTGTAGCTGTGGGAATAATTATCAGCCTCCTAACAGGTACAGTTCCAGAGCTGTGATTTAATGTACCTCAGATCTCTTTCAAACTTAGATGACCAGAGAGCTGTCATTGCCACAGGAAGTGCCAGTGATCCTATTGCAAACATTGTATAAACTTTACCGTTCTCTCATTTCTTCCTCTCAGCCCTTCAGCATCCCACTCTTGGATTCTGCTCACAGCAAAGTCTGCTTCAATTTCTTAAGGAGAAAGAAGCTTCAGCAATTTTTAAACATGAGGGGCAAATGCCCCATATAAGTCATCTGCGTTTCCTGTTTTATTAGATGCCAGCAGGGGCTGAGGGTTTAAGGGTTGTCCCTGAACATGGCAACAATCCCAAGCAAGGAGGTACACCCGTGCTTCTAGAGAACAAAAGCAGCTTTACTCTGAGTGAGTTTAGAGCATTCCAGGCTTATTGTCTGCACCTGTACAGTGCATGCTTTTCACCACAAGAATGTACGTAAGGGCTGCAGACCCTATGCATGGCTGTGTTAGCTTTTTTCTCAATTTCCCTATACTATTTGTGCAAGGGGCAAAAAGTAGCAGCCCACAGGAAAGAGCAGGGACTTAAGTTCCAGTCCACAGCCTCACTATTCTTGCATCTCAGTGAAATGCAAAGTGCACCTCTCGTCCATCTCATGCGTGGCAGAAACAGCACAAAAGCAGCTGTTCTCACAGCTTTTCCCAAAACGCCCAGCCAGATTCCTATGACAGCCCTCATCTTTGAGGCTGTTGGATGTCAGACTTACGAGTCTGACCTACTTCAGGTCTATGAAAATCCAAACTCAGCAGAAAAATTTGCTTCCATTAGTTTCTCTGGGCATTACAAATACAAAGCACAAGTTACACCTACCATCTTTTCCTTGTGAGTTTTTTTAGAGGATATGGTCCTTCCTTTCTTCTCATTGCTATAGTGATGATTGAAGACAAATTGTACCTCTTACCACGCTGTGATCAGGTCAGCAATAGGCCGTGAAACAAAGCAATAAAACTGGGCAACTCAGTAAATCCAGATGAGAAACCCTGACCCAGAGAAACAGACACTCAAAAGAACAGAGTCCACTGCACTACCTCTCTGATTTTTGTAGCACAAGATCCCATTTAAGCCTCAGGTGGCAATCATAGCTAATTCACGCTACCTGCATCTCCTTTCTTTCCCACACACATTCCCACACAAGAGTGGTTAATTTTCCATGCGTTATAAATGCCCAAGCATCCCATTTATTCTTACTCCCTCACCTTAGGGCTGCCCTAAAGTGACTTACTATAAAAGTTGCTTGTGGACAGAAGTCTTGCTGATAAGGAGCTGTGGACTGAGGCTTGGGCTCCAGAACAGTACTTGGTACCATGTCTTGTAGACCAGTATTGTGGTCCCAGAGATAATTTTATGGGATTAGTTCTTTTCTGATTAATATCTCGGTGTTTTTTTACAGAGTACAGAAATCTGAGGAGAACGTAGGAAACTGGGAAATGGCTAAGGTGTTTCAAATAGACCTTGAGGATCATTTTATATTTTGAGAGGTGGAAGGTGTACATAGTTGTAAAGAAGTGATCCTAAAGGCCTGTGATTGCTTGGTGGGTTTTTCTGCATGACTCCCCTGCACACCTGGCCTGGTGCCCATAGCTGAGCTCTAACATATCATTTACACTTGGAAACCTGGCTGATTTCAACCCGCCTATTTTGCAGGGGGACTAAAGCAGAACGTAGATCGTAAATTCCTGCTGACCAAGGAAGATTTCTTGTCCAACTTCTCATGGCTTAAATCTGAGACAGTAAGTGTAATTATGCAACTCTGATTTAAATCAGTCTTTCCTCCTGGGGTCAAAGGCAAACAGTCCCTGGCTTATTTTTCCCCACGAGGCTTAATGGCCCCTGATGCTGCCTGATATGACTGTCTGCTTTAAGGCAGTGGCAGAGCACAAGGTGGGTAGGAGTAAAGCTACTGTTGTAGGCAGGGAGTCTATGTTTGGGCACGGCTTGATTTCAGCAAACAACAGCGCGTCAGCTGAGATGAGGGACAGTTGTTCTCCAGGTTTCTGCCAAAATACTCCCTCACTAGTCTCTTGAAAGCTGGCCCAAGGCACATTTTGGACTTGGCAAAGCTTCCTTTGTATGTAAACATATGTTCTCTAAAGTCTAGATTTTTTTTTGCAACTTTGGCTACTGTTTAAGAGAAAACATTTCTAGTCAGTGTACCCGTTTCCTACCTCCACCCCTAAGATGTAAGAAAAGGAGAGATATTACTGGGTAATAACATCCCTTAGAAGGGAAAATGTAGGAGATATTTGTCTGTGTGTTTCTTTGTTTATTTGCTTGGTTTTAATAAACTGTGGGTCACCTTTCTATTGGTATCACCAAGATACTCAACATTCAAGATTGGCTTTGTTCAGTATTTTTTTGAGTGCTGCAGTACAGGCAATGATTTTGTCTTTGAGATAGTCCAGTTTGAAAAATGTTTTTCCTCCGTGGTGATAACTCCTTTTAGTATGGTCTCATGTGTTTCAGCTTCTGGATATGAACACCAGGGCAGGAAAGGGATTTTTACAATACAATTCTAGTGCTGTTTGCCCATATCAGGAATGGACACACAGTTATTGTCGTTCACTGTCCTTAATGGGCCAACAACTTTTTCACTATCTAGGAATATAACCCTTTTTTTTAAAAGAAAAAACACCCACGTGGAAGCTCATGTCCGCAGCCATACTATTTTATGCCCAGAGTTGGAAAAAAGTGTCTGCCTGGTTATACAGCTCAGAGCTGGATAACAAGTGGTTGGCATCACGACTATTGCAGAAATTGATTGAGAGAAACAGTCGGGGAAGTGAGCAACTTCCTGCATGTGAAGAGCTCAACAACTCATTATGTTTCACAAACATGTTACATCAAAGCAATGATGTATGTTAATCCACTCTTCATGTCAAAGATGGGGCAAGGAACAAGGGCTGGGAGTCAATGGCTCAAGGACCTGGTAGTGACAGACATGAAAACAACAATTAGAACTTTGCACACCCAAAAATACTTCAGACACTTTTCAGGACAAGAACATTTTATGAGATGAGAATATTTTGCATGACGAGTACCTTATGCAATAAGAAACTTTCCATGCCCCTAGAAAAATACTAGCTGCTGCAATGAATAACTACTTATGCTATGTCAGCAACGAACGTGTGTTTTCCTGCAAGGCATCCTATATGTCAGGTCTGACTTTACTTGCATGCAAGTCAAACACAGGAAGACTTTCTTTTACTTCACAGCATGCCTTTTGTCTTTTGCTTTTTAGGCAGAGAAAGTGGAAGTGTTGAACTGGAAACCATCTACAATGACAGCCGAAGGAAATGACAACCCTTGTTTCAATGACATTGAAATGGATGTTGCAAGCAATAAGGACAAAGTCAATGGCCTTCATATATGACATGGGGCCATGTCAGCCCACAAGGACAACTCTGTTCATAAAAAACGTGGTTGACATTTCTGTGCTGTGTCAGTTACCAAACCTGCTGGGGAGGTGGGCAGGCATCTGCTGAGCTTTGTGGCATTGTAACCCTTGCATGAACTTGAGATTAGTGAAGAAAGGAATTAGGTTTTTTTTGCATTTCCTCACTTTCTCACGCTGGGTCTTGGTGACATGACTTAAGGCAATGTTTCTATGTGAAATATTTGCTTGATATTCTTGATCTTCCTGGAAAATAACTGCTTTTAATCTCAGTTCACTCTCAGAGTAATGTTTTTATTTGCAAAAAGAGCACTGTTCCCCCAGGCACAGATGTTTTTCTGGTTTGTTTTCCTTTAAGGCATTGAAAGTATGAAGAGATTAGAGTTGTGGGACTTCATTAGATTGCAAGAAACAGTGGCTTTTTTTTTAGTATAGGAGGTGGATTTAGTGCCATCTGGTTCCTTCATAGAACTGATCCTGAAAGCATATTTATTTTGTCTGGTTTTGTCATGCATGTTTGTTTTTATTAAGGCACTTGTTGCCTGGTTACCTGCATCTTCTCTGTCCTCACTGCTGGAACCTACAAGAGTATCTTTGGTGATGGGTAGAGTCAGTAAGATGCTCCATCTCACTCTTCTGCCCTTTCTTGCCCTTACAGAGCTGGTCTTCATGAAGGAAATCAGCTATTTGGGCTTTTTATTTGATGTCATATAGGAAAACCATGGTTGTCTTCTACTTCATGCCCAGCTTACTGGGCTAGGATCACTCTTGCACTAGACTGAGCGTAGTGGGACAGAGATGTTAATGCAAGAAGAGGACCCTCTTTGCTGTATTGGATAAGAGGAAAGGTTGCATCTGCAGTTGCCACTGCTGTTATCTGCAGAGCTGTGAGCTGAAAACTCATGTTGCCATTTGTGTTCATGCGGTCCCTGCTGTTGCTCTGGGGCTTCGTGGTCAGGGGTGGTCCAGCTCAGACAAGAGTGTCTTTTGGCAGATAGGCAGAATCCACTGTGCATTCCCCCAGGATGGGAAAGGGATCACAGAGGATGTCATTTGGTGAGCGCTTCTCCAGGGCTGCAGAGCATGGGATGGGTCATCCTCTGACTGGGCTGCCAAGGGAAGCTGAACAGCACATCCACTCCAGAGCATGCATTTTAGTTGTGGTCTGGGATGGTGAAAACTCCTATAGCTTTCTTATCCTGTGTGATTTCTGGTGCAACAGGAAACAGTTCTGGTCCACAGTGTTGTTTTTGTACTTGTAGACTTTTTGTTATGGCTATACATGTGTGTTTAAAACTCCTCCACAGGAACAGAATTAAATTAGAAAATAGAAGCCATTGCAGGAAATTTGAACTGTGAAGCTTATAAAGCAGTCATGCTTGAGAATTAAATGAAACACTGACTGCATGTCTTAAATGCTTTCTAAAAGTTATGCTGCATTTGTGTCAGGTGCTGAGTTGCTGTAACTTGGAATGTGACACAGTGCTAGTCTGTCTATGTTGACTTGGGCCCTTTAACATCTGAATCAATTTATTCCATGCCATTGTGACAGAGGGCACTTGAAGATCTACTGCATAAGATGAACAGACAGGATCAGAAAACATCAGGAAGAAAAAGTGGGTTCCAAGGAGCAGAAAAGAATGGCTGAGAGTGAGTGGGATAGATCCCATGAATTATGTCTTATGTCTCTATATCTAAGATCTGAGAAAAATAATAGCATCCTAAATAAAGTCTTCTGGGATTTAGGACAGGGGCCTCTGTCCTAAGACTACCCAAGGCACTCTGGGGCAACTGAGTGAACCAGTTGGCTACACTTCTGAAGCCCCAGAAAAAAGTGCAGCTGATCCAGTCTTGTGCTTTGTCTTCATGTCCCAGAAACAGATACTGCATTTTGTGCTACAAATAGTTCTTGAGCCGTAGAGTATAATGACTTGTATTTACCAGGTACTTTCAGCTCACAGATCTGAAAAAGGGTAAGTACAGGAATCCTCACTCTGCTGCAAAGTGCTGAAACTAGGTGGACTAATGTGCCTTCATGTACCTGTGCTCAGTGGCACAGAGCAAGCTGTGGCAGAGAAAACAGAAGCCCTTGACTTCTGCACCTGCTGGTGCAGCTACAGTCCTCCCAACACACACGCTGAAGTCCTATCTGAATGTGCAGCCCAGGAGGGTGACCGAGCACTGCTGTGTTAAACAGCATCAGCTTTGCCTTCATTGCACCACTCTGCTGAAATCACTGTTTAAGAAGGTTACAGCACAAACTGTTTTGGATGACCTGTGACTTCTGTTTTGTTTGTGAAGTAAAGACTGGTCTTCCTGGTTAACATAGTTAAGAAAAAAATGTACCACAGAGATTTTTTTCTCCATGTTTTGAATTCACACAGTTGTTTAAAACAGAGAAAACAGGTAAATGATTAACTTACCTTCGCTTATTGCTTGAGGTAACTATTTGAGCGCTGAGCTGTGGTTTAACTCTAATTATGGCAAGAAGTGAAAGTTTGGTCCAGGTGTTATCTATTGGTCTGCAATCACAAAGTGTAGACGAGTTTTCACTTGTTGGAGTATCTTGCTCTAAGAGGTTTAGAGACAAACATTCTTAAGCTTTGCAGATGACCCTGGCAATTACCCCATTTCTTGCTAACTAACCTCTCATGATTGCCACAGAAATAGAAGAGACTCTTTCTGCTTTACTTTTTTCTATGTGGTTCTTGGTTTAATTGGCATGACTAATTAAAACAATTAATGTTCTATAATATTTTATCTAGGATTATGTAGTTTTCTTTCTGCAAGGGCCTTGTTTGTGTAAAAGCAGAGAGACAATTCTTGGTATCTCTGTCACACTACTGAACCCTGGTCCTTCTTTTCTCCACGACAGAAGCTCACCCGACAAAGAAATGCAGGATGCTCAAAGCCGATTAATTCCATGGGAGTGGGAACACTCCACACTGTCCAAATTGCACGCAGCATCTGGCAAGTAAGAACATTAAAAAGGACTAAAAACACAACAGGAAATTTTTTTTATTATTAGAATACACAAAGGATCCACAGAGAGAAAGTAGTGAGAAATTCTGACCCTTTTTTGGTCTATACTTAAATTTGCTTCTACCTGACTTGTCTGTTTGCTTTCTAAACAAATAAGGTAAACAGCAAAAAAATTCATGAATGCCAAAGAGCAAATATTTCATATGCATAATTTATTTTAAAGTTTATTGCGTCACATTATACAAGCTTTAAACATGGCTTTATGTTGATGAATTTTTAAGTGTGAAAACTTGCCATTTTTCTCCATAGGATTTTTCTATTTACAAATAAACAATCAATCTATATACTTTTTATATATATATATATGGTAAATAACATAACTCCCCTCAGAAAGATTTAAAATAAAAGAAGAACTGATTTGTAAACGGGATTTCTGTTGTAGTATTTGGTGGCTTGAACACAGATGATGTTCTATACCTAAGCTTTTACTTTTGTCAGAGTATCCAGGTTGTTAATTTACATTTTTTATTCTAAGATTTCTAAAATCAGCATGGGACAGAATGCAAAAAACGTAGCAAACAGGCTGAAAAACAGTCCCAATATACAATATTTTCCTTGGTTTTAAAAACTGACGTGGAACTGGTCATGAAGGACATGCTTGCTGCCAAGAGATCATGGAGATCAATCCTATGCTGATTGCAAGATTTCACAGTAAATCCTTTGATGTGTGCTGTCCTGCTTGCTATATAAAATTCTGTGGCATGCACTGAGGTTGCATTCCCTTGAAGATAGTGCTTTTGTGGAGCTGGAATAAGTAAACAACGTATAGAACAGTCACCTGGAGGTTTAAACAAAACCCAACATCAGATCAGAAAGAAGGGAATGATATCAATTTGCCAGCTAGAGACCATTAAAATTCTGTTTATTATTATTTGCTTATAATTTGTATTATATTTCCTCAATTAATTAAATAAATAAAACGGGGTCCTCTTTCCTGAGTGTTCTGCCATATAGCTTTGAAGGACTCCAGGAAAATCTATTCTGCAGACCAGCAACACATGAAAATTTGGTGGGCTGACTGGTCAACATTAAGAGACAGAAATGTACTCAGGATCTGCCCAGGAGGTCAGAGCCCCTTTCACTATCATACTCAGCAAAAGCTTGGTAAGCAGCCAACTCATGCTCTCATTTAAGCAGAATGGGTCACAACTTCTAGCAATGTATCATCATAAAAATTCATCACAATGCATCTATGTTGAAAACCAGTCTCAAAAGCAGTTATTACCTGTTGTATTTCTGCTGCACTTTATTTGTTTTGGCACATTATATTGCAGTGGTTTCTCTGGAGTGGAAGTCAGTTTGTATTCTACTAGGTTTCAGTTCAGTTCTTGGAAGTTATTGAAATCTATGTTGATGAAGCTATATCTTACTGCAGGAGTTTGCAAAGGTTCACACTCATATGGGTGACACTGATTTTATGCATGACTCATGTCTCACTATACCACTTAGCAGTTTCTAAGCTCTTGTCATCTGTTGTTTTAGATATTAAACAGAGTATATGCAAACTAATCCAATTGCTGAATGTGATTTTGCACAGTGATCCTGCCCAAGAGTTCCCAGTCTGCATGTGCAGTACACAATTGTAGGTGGTGGATGATAACTACTAACCCATCTGGCATGTTTGTGTCAGAGGATGACATTGCCTCATATCCATCTCCTATTTACAGGGACAAAAATACCCCATTTCTCCACTGCCCCTGTGGGCTGTATCCACAGCAACTGTAAGATGAAGCAAAGATGAACAAATACAACAAGCACACTTCCTTGATAGGGAGGGATACACCCCACAGCCACTAGCTATGTTCCCCACTCAGTTTGGCACTGACTCAATAGAGAACAGATTCATCCTGAAATTCCTTCAGTTCTTATGTTGTTTCATGGGACCTTCAGACCTGGACCAGGAGTACTTTGTTGATAAATGGGTGCTGATGTGCCATTCACCCTCTGTGTAGCATGATGGGTCACTACTGGAGGAGGCTCCTTGCTGGAGGAGACTCCTTGCTGGAGGAAGCAAAGTGTAGGCAGGCAGTGGTGACAGAGAGATGAGGGTGCATACATTTTCTTCCACCCCTCTCGTTCCTCAAGCCTTATTACCTTTCATTAAAACCTCCACCTCTCATCCCCCCAAGGAAATCACACAGTTCTCTCTTGCAGCGGAAAGAAATTAATAGATCTGACTTGGCAACATGGGGTCTTTGTGCCAGTGGTCCTGATGTCTTGTGGTGCTTGAGGCATCCATCCATAGGTTCTTTAATTGCGTGATCTATCCAGAAGGACAAATTCTAGACTTTCTATCAATTGTTTTCTAGGAGAACATGTAGAAACAACTTGCTGAATTTTCCTCCCTCTTAAATTTCTTCAAACTAGCAAGGTCACGATTCCTTAAGATTTCTGAGAAAACTATATTTTTTATAGATTTCCAGTTATTTGGAAAAGGGCTAATCAAATGGATCCACTTCAGTATTTTGTATCTAGCCGTATCATCACTAGGCCATAGGCTTGCTTCCAGTTGGCTTCTTACTATCTTGGCTTTTCAATTTTCTTCTTTGTATTGTGGCTGATTACACCATTGCATGCTCTGCAAGAACTGCAGTGTTATCACTTTGAGGCAAGAGGTGGTAGAGCTTTCACAATGCTCAGCATTTTGATTCATGTTGCTCCATCCAACACTTCTGCAGTCTTCAGTGCTACAAATCCACTATGTTGGGTTAATGATCTGGGAATTTTTTAAATTTCTTAATGCTAAAGAATTTGCCAAAGGATATAGTGAGTGGTCCATTTTGCCCAAATCTAATTCTGCAGCCAGTGTAGAACTGCTCTGCGTGAAGGATTTCAAGCTATTTCATACTACAGTCTGTTGTTTTTTCTCCTCCACCCCTTCACAGAAAATGGAAGGATGAATAAAGAAAATCTTGTAAGTGTAGAGAATCTGGATGACTCTGTTCTTTTGCTCTGCTGACCTTGTTTATCTCTTGTTTTTTTTGTTTTATGTGTGGAGATAGGTCTTTAAGACAGTCTGTCATCAGACACTCTAATTCCTGACGAGGCCTCAATATGTTCTTGTGATACAAATACACAGGCAGTTCTGGGCAAGTTGCCCTAGCCTGATTTGTTTCCTTCAGACACCTGACAGTCCTATAGCTGAAAAGGCACTGTTCAGATCTTTAAAATGTAATACCAGCTTTTCACAGTATAATTTCCAAATAAATGACTGAACAGTTAGATATCGTTGGCCACACTTAGATGCTTGTCTGTCTGTTAGTACTTGTGCACACCTGAATGTTTTAGCATTGTTAGAGCAGTTGATAGGAATTGTGAACAAGCATCTCCTCCTAAAAAAATACTTCGGTATTGTTGAAGTAATGAATGTGGTCCACATTCATGGTCTTAACTTGCAGTAAATTCAAGCTAACATAGCTTAGTCCACTGTGGAAGAGGGAAAGATTGACATGCATGTACTGCAGGTGGTGGCCACACACATGGACAAGTACTGCCATGTTGCTAACACACAGTCCTTGGTTATGAAGTAGCAACTTGGTCATGAGAACAAGCCATAAGATCACTGAGTTCTGTAGAGCACTGTAAGATGTGTAACTACTTTGAAGTTCAGGGCCTTGAATTTAAGTCAGGGCCTGGGAACTTCCTGGAAAGGGTGCAGAGACTTAAGCAGTGGTCTGACTTGCTCATGTTGCCATTAGTTCTGGAGAAGACAAAGCCTCGCAAGACTTCTAATTTCAAAAGACTTATGACAATATGCACCCTAATAAACATAGGCGCATGTGTGCTAACTGCACACAACGTTGACTGACTATTCCTTTCAGTGCACTGTAGAAAATTGGGAAAATTTTATTAGCAAAATTTCTATCTTCTTTTAAGCAGTTTCTTCCTCACCCCATCATGGCCACTCATTGTGATAAGTTTTTCCATTCTTCTTTCTTTCCTTCCGCTCTTTCTGCAGACGTTCTAGTTCAGCTTCATACATCATTTCCTGAATAAGGTACTTTTCTCTCCTCATTCGATCTCTCAGATCTTTTGGGAGATCTGGGATTAAGTAGGAAATCAGGTGCTTTATGCAAAAGACAAGGTGCTGTGAAAACGAAAAAAAAAAGGAAGAAAAATTAAAATCTTAGAAAAAAATAAGTACTTTCCATATCTTATGAAAACCTCCTTCCAATTCACAAAAAGATAATGTGATAGAACGAAGTCTATTACTAAACTTGAAGAAACCAGATCATGAGCTTTTTTTCCCACAAAAAGTCCAGTCAGAATCAGTGGGGTACAGATTGCAGCAAAGGCTATGAGAAGCTGGGCTCAAATAAGGCCTCAAAATTATTGTGCGACCTGTGTGTTCAACACCCTGAGGTCATGATTTGATGTAAGGTTGTTTGGGCAGTGCTTGGTACTAGTTGACTCCTCTGCAGGAAGAGGAGGGTCAAATGATATAGTATTTTCCTGTTGCCAGAAAACTTTTGCATCAGCAACAGAATGATTGAAAAACAATTTTTCTTATACTGCATCTCTCATGCAAAGATGTATTCACATTTACTAAACATCACAATTAAATACAAGGTAACTGATCCTTTGTCCCTCATGTCTTAGGAATGCCACAGCAAAGCTTGAGTGTGGTGGGGGGGGGATTGTTTGAGGGTCCTTTGTTGTTAATCAAAGATGCTACTTGGAAATCTACTCACTCCACTTGAGAGGAGGAGCAGAGAAACTGAAAATTCCTTCATCTCAGACATGACACTCATTCTAGACTGGAGAAATAAAGGTATTTCTTCACCAAGCAGAACCCCTTCATTTGAATACCACTGAAAAGAGAATGTAACATGTTTTCCCATGTATTCTTCCCTCATGAGAAATAAACCCATAATATTTTAACTGCTGTGGTTTTTTGCTAAACCTAAAAAACAAGGAAAAACAACTTCTGTCAGTCTAGCATGGACAAATAGTTCCTTTTGCAGTGATAGGAAATGCTTTTTTTTTTGTTTTTTTTTGGCGGAGGTCAAAATAGCAAAAAAAAATCACACTCACAGTGCCCAAAAGATGTCTGAGCTTAGCTACTACTAATAGTTTGAACATTGGCAAAGGTATTCAATCCTTTTCATCATCGTCATACTTGTGATGCTAATCATTCCAGGGAAATGAAAAGTATTAAAAAATAGAGAAAGAACCTAGATGTGTAAATACAGTAACTGAACTATTTTTCAGTTGTTCTTGTCATGTTCCTTACCCCCTTCCTCACACATTAGTCAGCATATGGCTTCTCAGCCTAGCCAGGATATGAATGCCAAAACTCAGAAAGTAAATAAAGTCTTCAATTAGTTCCTCTCTTTGCAAGTCACTGTTATAACTTTCAAAGTGCTGCACTCCCCTTTTTCTTAAGAGCTAAGTACCTGTGACTACTCAGTAATCAGATCTGAGAATATAAAGCCCAACATAAATAATAGAAACTAACAAGGAAACCTCAACAGCTGTCATCCTAGAACAGTCCAATGAAAAAGCTTCAAAAGGAAATTTGTTTCATTTTGTTGCCTTTGTTAAAACAAAGAAACAAACACACTTGCCACATGGATGATCACTGACCTCAAATACAATGATGAAAGCCAACCGTGCTGCTAAGACGTGCCAGAACTGCAGCGTGTAACCGTAGGGCACTGGGGCATGAGGAGGGTCTCGGTAGTCCCTGTACCTGAAAGACAAGCAGAGCAAAGTAGTTAGCAGGTTCCTTCCCTGTTACCTGAAGGCAAAATCAAAAGCCAGCTGCTCTTGATTGTTGCACTTCCTGCATCAAAATGATCTCAGTTCAGACTATAGAATTTACCACAACACGGCTTGCTTCTTAGGCTGGGCCTCCTCTAGGGTTTTATTTCAGATCAGTTGAATGCTTTTGGAGCAAGTGATCACCTCCACTTGCCACGCTTTGGTTCACCCAAGTGGATTTACTTTTGAATGAAACCTAACAGTAAGAGGCACTTCAGGAGTGCAATTTGCATTCTAGCTGCTAATGGAAAATTCAGTGCAAAGGACCAGGCCAGTGCCAGTGTGAAGCGAAACTGCTGAAGCAAATACAAAGGATTTTGGGTGCTCAGCACCAGCAGTTTGACCCTACAGCTCCCTTGGCTCTCCAATGTGTGCTTTGCAGGCATCTCTTCCAAACACGTAGCACAGTGAGTTGCTCTGCTGTTTTGAGGGCCGCTTTCTTCCCACTACAAGTTCCTTTTAAACCCATAAATGTCCCAAATTTTGTCAGCCTTATAGCCCTCCCAAAATCCGTATCAAACTGTCTCATGGGCTCTATCCAACACTTGGCCATCCCTGGTGTAAAACATGACTCATTCTGACTTTAATGGAGTCAGAACTGCACTTCTTGGCATACTAATAGGCTGTGTAAGAAATGGTTCTACTGTCTTGTCTCAAAGAACATTTCTTTAAAGGCTTTAGGTCTCAATAATGTAGCTAGAGATATCCATTGGGAAAGCTGGATCCAGGAAGATACTAAAACTACATTCACAAATCATGAATCTGTTTAGGTCAAACATTTTGGAGTCCATTTCTACTAGCAACTGTTAATTCCAAAATACTATTGCAGAAACTTAATTCAAAAGTAGTGTAAAAAATGTTTTCTCTTTAATCCGTTTCTTAGATGGGAGAGAAAACCCATTATTAAATAAAATTGAAAATTCCATAGTAAATAATATGCTTAAGCTTGATATCTAATTTAGTTTATAGAAACTAAGGAAAACTCAGATAAGCAAAAGAAATAAACAGTTATTTCATCTCTATGATAATCTGTATTTCTGCTGAGGGATCACCTTTTTAGATAGCAGACAGTGCTAGACAAAATGAAATAAAATGTCTTGACATTTTAATCAGCAACCAACCTCTCTTAAACTGCATTATCCCTAGTGCAAGTTCTTACTACTGAGATGATCTTCCCTTCTGCAAGCAGCATGCTGACTTCATAGTTCAGGATGTTTTACAATAGCCTAAGCATCCTGAAAACAGAAGTCCCTGGACTAAGTCCCAAGTCAGTAGAGTGTGTCAGATTTTTGTACTTGCTAGGAATCAAGGACTACACATGAAGAAATGGGGAAACCTTTTAGAAAAAAAGAGACAAAATAGTATGGCACCATCTGGGTTCCACATGAGCAGAAGTTAACTGAATAAGACCGCTGTTTTATTTCAGATGGACTGCCCCCCTGGAAAAATGCCTATGCTATTGCACAGTAGAACATAATATTTCCTTACCTCTCTACTACTATCCACATCTGGCTTGAAGCGCAATAACTGATGTTTTAGCAGAATTAAGGTGGATTAAGTGGCTGATAAGGTCAGCTAAAGGAAACAAGATATTCATTCTCTTTCAAGGATAGATATGCATAACAATTCAGTGTTCCCCAAAATAACAGATTTATCTTCTGGAGATTTATGGCAGCAATTTTAATAGTGTTCTGTTTATAGGACATTGAGGGGACAGCATTTTTATTGATAGAATTTCTACCATCAGCTTCAAGTAGCAGCAATCTCATGCTTGAAGTTGGTGAAGAAAGTAATTGAAGAGAATTACAAAATATTATTAAATAGTGTCATGGCAAACAATGAGGAATGGAGTATTCTCAAAGTGGTTATACTGCATAGAAAATATTATCTATGGATTCAACACTGGGACTTTTTTTCTGCCAAATAAGTTACAATTATCTCAAATGTCACTTAGTTAAATGAAAGAATTAATGCTACCACCCCCTACCCCCCAGCTCATTTTGATACACCACTCAAAATTATTCTTATTACTAAAAATGCCACAGTATCACAAAGTATCACGAACTTTTGCTGTATTGCAAAGTATTTTTTATTCTTTAGGCACGCATGAAAAGATATTTTAATTCTTCTCAGTGAAAAATACTGGGACTAAGTGTATCTGTAGCTACAAGGACTCATGCAGCTAAACCAGTGTTGCAATAAAAAATGGTAGCTGTTTTTGTTGTGTGGTATTTTTGGTTGGGACCCCATTTAAGACCTTTAAGTAGATCTTTGATTCTTTGGACCACTAAAATCAATCAGGTGCAATTCTGTCATTAGAGACTAGTCTCAGACTCTTATTTTTCCAATCTGTTGGCCAAAGGCAAAGACATAAAGACAGTTAACTACTCATTTTATTTTGATTAAAACCACAGGTATGTGATTATTACTAATAATTACATCTGTAAGAAACATCATAAACGTATTAATCATTCAGCAATTAGGAAGTGTTGGATTTGAGATTTTGTAATGGTTGCTTAGGACAGACCTTCTTTATGCCTGGCAGACCTGCAAAACAGTGTGGTCACTTCTGTGCAACTTTGACTGCCTTGTGCATGTGCTAAGATATAATCTGATTACACTTTCATCTCAGTGGTACCTAAGAGATCAGTCATCTATCGTTAGTGTTTGATACTATATTTCTCCATCATAGTTGTATCTAATTCAAGCTGTGACACTGTAGAAATCCTGCATTAGGAATACCTGCCAAATACCCACCCTTTGGATTCTCCTGTATTTAAGGAAGGAATCATGTAGGTAACAGCCAAGCAGTAGCAAGAGCACGTCCTTGATTAGCACAGGTAATTTTTTCCATACTGTTTTTTTTAAGTTCTGGAAATTAGTTCCAACCCCAAATTTATCATGATGCTTCTCCCTTGCAAAGCCTTAAAGCAGAGAGGTATTGTGATCAGATACTTACCTGCAATATTTTAGTGGTGAACCGGAGAATTCACTTCCATTTGATGTTGGCTCTGAACGGTTTTCGAAGTCAGACACCAGAAATACTGATAAACTGGCATTAACATAGCCAACCATACACCTAGAGGCGAAAAACATCCTGCATTCAGGATACAGCAAGGTTTTTCCATTAACTGTTGTACCCATGAGGATGTTCTCTGAGTTTCACAGAATCCACAGTATAACTGTGGTGCTTATTAATATTTGAAAGTGATGTTGAGGCAATGTAAAAGAAATGTTCAAGTAGGTCAGAAACACAATAAAAGTGAAGAAATGTTAGATTTCTGTGGGAGAAGAAATGGTGAAAACTGGTTACTTTTGAATAGAAAAGTCACCCAAAAAGTCACCCAAAAACTGACACAATAAAGGCAGAGAAAATAGTGAGTAGCGCTAGGAAGACAATCAGAATTTTCCTGCTGTTACCCTCCTGGTGCTAGCACAAAGGGACATTAAATCAGATGGAAAGGCAATACACTTAAAACAGCTTTTTCCAAGATGCATGGTTAATCAGAGGAAGTTGTTTCTAAAAGATCCCAGCATAGCTGAGCACTGGGAGGGTCAAGCAGAGTTTGGAGAACACTGAAGAGAACAGAGAATATACGTTGCCTGACAAAGGGCTGTGAGGGTCATTAGAAGGCTCAAGTTTGGTGTTAATAAAGCTGAGGGGAGATAAGGCAGGTGCATTTTCCGGTTCACTCTGCGCTGGCTTGGCACGTGGGTCAGTTTGGTGCAGAGTATATGCATGGTAAGCCTTGTTTGTTTGTTTTTAAAGTATGGATTTTACAGTCTCTGAGAAATTACATTCAAATGCCATCTGGCTTTGTCTCAAAATCTCCATACTGATTGGATTTGGAACTTAATTTAATTACAATATTTTTCTAGTATCACTGGGTGTCATATGGATCTAATACCTGCAGACATTTTTTGAAAAAAGAAAGCACCTCACTCATTTAAGTTATTCAATTACAGATGTTCGAGTCCTTAATTTGAGACAATTCAATATTCCTGTGGATTTTTGAATAGCTTCCTTCTTTTGTAATAGTACTTATTAATAACAATATCCAGAATGCTGGCATACATAGATTTTATCCAAGTTGGCTCCTTCAAAGGATTATGGTCTGATGGTTCCATCTACAAACGCACTCAGAGAAGCAGCAAAAAAGTGAAAATACTGTACAAGAGGTTTGTGAAAAGATGATAAGAGCTTCCTCTGTGAGCCAAGATACTTTCCCTACACAGAACTAGTTTAAAAGCCAGTGAGTCATATTTGAGTCTTCATCAAAATAAAATCTCTAAAGGTTTTTTCATACACGGTGGTCCTGATAAAGTCTGTACCAAGGAAAGTTGCTGACAATGCCTTAATGTCCTATGAATCTTCATAATGGCAGAAGCAAAGACACATGCTCAGGAACAACTGGCACCAGACCAAACACTTTATCTGTGAAGCGACTTTAACTCTTCGTGAAAATAAATGGAACATTTCCCCTGGTACCGAATAAAGTGCCAAACACCTTGCAGGACAGCAAGTTAGCAGCACTGCTAATCAGGAGCTGCCACACCAGCTGCCCTTCTCTGTCAGTGTGATTAAACAGTATTAAACAAAAAGACGGCAAAAAAGCAGCAACAGAAGAGCTCACTTTCTGTAGCAGGGAAGAAAAAATCAATCTGCCATATGTCTACTAGTAGAATGTAAGCTCTCTGTCACTGTCTACTGTTTAGCTTGGGTTTCTTTAAACAGTAGGGTCCTTGCTAATGGAGCTGCTAGGAGATAATTGCCAAACTGCGTATATTTGTGTTCAGCTGGATTCAGTGACTTTCCCCAAGTCCAACAGCCTAGATTTTACAAGGTGCCATGTACCAGCTATACTCACATTTGCTGGCAGTGTGCACACGCTAATATAGTCTCAATGTTTAGCAACACTGAAAGAAAATACACTTAGGCAGCAGGCATTCAGTTCACAAATGTCTCCTGAAAGATTTAATCAAAAGACTCTGGTTTTAGAAGAAGACCAAATTACTTTGCTCTGTACTATATCTTGATTTATTAGTTGGGAATTTCTTCCTCTTGTTGGACTTATCTTTTTTTTTCCCCATTACATGCTGAATACTACATTAGGAAAAAAAGCCTAGTGAATAAGTTCAAAATGCTCATTAAACCCGTAACTGATAAATATCAGCATCATTTCAGAATGAAAAGAGGATTTCATCAATGTACACCAGCTGGAAAGAGCAGCTTGTACAGCATACTGTTACACGTACCAAACCTCTGTAACAGCTCTGCTGTGTTCTCCTTGAATTAACATCATAGATTACAGTCACTCAACAACCCATTCGGTGAATATGCAAAGCATCAATACCTATGGCTGATATCTGTTACCTAAGGACAAGCAATGAATTTGGGTTAGTAGAATCAGAACATGCACAGACAGTATTGCAATATCTATTCAAGTAGCAATTGTTATTCACGCCCATCTGTTTCCCCAAAGAAAAACTTACTTTTGTCCAGCTTCTCCTTGGCCAGCACAAGGTCCATATTTGTAAGCATAAACAAGGCGAGGGATGAAATCTGATGTCACAGCTATAACAAATGCATTTGTGATAACAGAAAGGATTCCAATGCCTTCCAGGATACCATACCAGATTCCTGTTCAACAAGGTGAGTATGTTAGCTCCAGGAAAAAGAAGAACTAAAGCGCCTAAGATACTGCATTCTCTCAAGTAGTTGTTCTCACTACCCGAAGTCTTTTTATGCAGTTTCTATCCAAGAATCACTGAGTAAAAATAAATTCCTTACTGAACAGCAGGACCTCAGTGGACCAGATTTCTGCTCCCACTGGGTGGGAATTTTGTTAATCCTGCAAATAATCTCAAGGAAGCTACAAAAATGCTCATGGAGGCCTTCACTCCACCAAGACACGTAACAATGTGGGCAATTTTAAGAAATACTGTAAGCCTCCCTGGTTGTGATGATGGCTATGCAGCCTTTGGGGTCTGCCAGGGCAGCCATGAATACCTGGAATCCATGATCTGCTTGTCACAGGGGTCTTGTGTGTAACTCATGCACAGCAGGTCAGAATGTACCTCTTGGCCTCAATACCTTCATGGCATGCTAATGCCATGCAATGGCACATAGACCCTAGGTATCTCTGGGCTTTTTGATTCACCCTCAAACATTTGACAGATCTTGTGGTACAGGCACACAACTATGGTCATGAGGACCATCACTGAGAACCACACCAAAGGCAGGTTAGACATACCCATTGATTTTAATGAGGCATCAAGCAGTCACTAAAAATTTTGCTGAATAGGGAGCAAAAGCAACTTATTTTGAGAAATCAAATCTGAATGGACCTAAAAAAGAAATCTATTTTTCTGTGCTCCTATTATACAGATTATATAATTTTGTTTTCAGCACTTATGTCTGCAGTGCATGCTGCGTACTGGTTGATGTCGAGGCTTGTACCTAAACTCATAGATCCATATTGTTCACACACAAAGGTTAACTAAGACACAGACTTCAGGCACATAGCAGACCATTCTGCACAAAAAGCACAAAACCTGGGCTTCTGCTACTTCATGGTGTGGGCTACTGGTTTTTGCAATGCAGATGGGCAGCGATGTATCCTATTTACCCCTCCAAAGACAGCAGGGATTCAGCACTGGGCAGACCACTTTGTTTTACAGAGTCCTTCCTAAAGGTGTTCTGCTTTTGCACACTGCAAGGACAGAAGAGATTTATGGTCAAAATATGTTCAGAGAGCCTTTGCAGTAGTGCGTGGCTGGGTGACCTAAAAATTATGTGAACACTCTGTTTAGGAATGCAGGTGTGTCCACTGAGAGCAACTCATCTCTTCGGATCTCGACTCACCCTCTCTCACCCTTCAGGGACATAGAGGGCTTAGCCAATGATTCACAGTAGGACTCAATTTTAGCCAGCTAAATAGAAAACACATAGGTCCCTTACAGGATGCTGGATGGTTTAATTTGACTTTCATGTTTCAGCTGTTCTGTCTAGTCATTATATTAAAACTGAGCAGAGGCACGTGTTCACACAGTGTGCTTGCCACAAGGGAAATTCTGCAGAGAACACTGATCATTTCATTAAAACATCTTGGCTGTTAACTTACCTGGAAAATCATTAAAAGACATTTTCCAATATAGGCTATTAATTGCATAAGTAGATTGACATCAGACAATTGAAGATTTTAAAAATCAGATTGTGTGTTGTTAATAGTGAAGATGGCTAAAAATACCCTAATCTGCTTTTACTTGAAGTGGTGAGTGCTTTGCTTTAAAAACAACACACACACGTAACAAACACATACAAGAATCTCACCTATATCTTTGGCTCTTGAAGCTAAAGGTCTTCTCCACTGGGTAACAAATTTGTATGCATCAAGCCGAATTTCAATAATATTGTTAAGTAAGGCCAGAAGTGGTGCCAGTGGAAAAGCTGCCACAAAAATGGTTGTGAACCCAAACTGAAGAACTAGAGGAAAAAGGAAAGAACACAGTATTACTGGTAAGATCTAATCCCAGGTTCTAAGATACCAACTAATATTATGTACAAACACTATGCAGAAATATACAAACATTTCTTATTACTATTCTTATCTCCCCCTCTACTCTGCTCTTATGAGACCCCACCTGGAGTATCGTGTCCAGTTCTGGAATCCCCAACATAAGAAGGATATGGAACTGTTGGAATGGGTCCAGAGGAGGGCTACAAAGATCATCAGAGGGCTGGAGCACCTCTAATATGAGGACAGGCTAAGAAAGTTGGATGAGGCCTTGAGCAGCCTGGTCTAGTGGAAAGGCAGGGGTGTTAGAACTGGTGATCTTTAAGGCCCCTTCCAACCCAAACCATTCTATAATTCTATGATTCTGCTGTACTATGCAACAGTCTAGTGATGTGTGTACAGCAATTCCTTGCCAAATGTTTTGAGATTCTAGAGACAGATTTTCAGACAGCCAAATTTCCCATTAATTTGAAAAGAGGGAGAGGGAGAAAAGAAAAAATAACCATGACATATGCAGTTGAGGCACATAGGAAAAAAGCTCTTTTTCTTTAGGCCTCTTTGAGCAGTTATTCTCCCCTCTCCTTTTGAAAATACAATGTCTTTTGGCAGCAAGCTACTTTGTAAATGTGAGATAGTAAAAGATAGTGAATTTTAAACACAAACAAGCATCCAGGTATGTGCTACACAGTGTAGAAATAAAAGCCCAAGGGAAGTCCCTTTACTAAATAACAGCAAAGTTCTTCAGAAATTTATACAGGTGAAGAGGTGGGCACTGGTTTAGAAAAGAATCATCTTCCTTACATATAGCCAGACTGAGAAGTGTTTCATACATGCAAGGTTAATGAACTAGCAGTGGTGTGGTTAACATCTTTGGTTTGATTTGGTTCTTACAATCTCACTCTCATTCCTCACCTGACCTGTAAGAACACAAACTATTTTGCAGGCTCTTTAGCTTCATACAGCAAAAGAATATAACAGCCCACTACAACAAAAAAGCAACAACATAAAAATCTAGTGAAAGAGAGAAAGGTAAGGTCAGTGCCATACTCATCTCCAGGTATTCATCGAAGAGTCCATAAGCATTCATAGGTTGCAGGTTGTAGTCCTTTTCCCACTGTGGGAAGTTTGTTTTTCTCTGTGTGCCATATTCTTGTCGTAGTTTTCTCCTGGTCCACCAGTTTTGAATTAGCCTACATTTTCAAATGAATTAAGGAAACAAGGTAAAGAATATTATTAGCTATTCATCCCAAAACTGGAAGAGGCTAAGTGTGCACAACACACCTTGCAAGATAAAATTCCCAGTGCACAGGAAAATAGAGTGTTAGTAATACACATGGCTGATGACACTGCATAATCGGTATGAAAACAGATACAGCCGATGGGCTGCAATTCAGGCCTAGATGTTGTCAAAATGGAAAAGTGATTTTGACATCTTTTCATTACTTAGTTACTTTCTCTCTCCCTACACAGACTGGTAAATCACTTCAGGGTCTGTTCACATGGCACGGTGCAATGCTGTGTGGAGATACTTGAGCTCTAATTGAGAAATCAGTAAATAGAGTGTTAATGCTTCCCATGTGTGAGGCAACATCTCTTCACAGCTCTACAGTACACAGAGGTAACAATCCCCAAGCAGTCCTGGAAGTGTAAAAGCAGCCTTGAATGCTGTTTGCTGCTAAACATTCAGAAGAATAAAGGGCAGAAATAAATGTGTGGATTACTGACAACGCATGTTTGCCAAGAGATGGATGGCTGGCCTAAAACTATCTCTGTCTCAAGAAGTGGGGGAGCTGTAGTGGACTTCAGAGGGAACATATTGCTCCTTAAGAAAAATATGTGTATGGGGCACTGTGGTTGGCACTGAGCAGTAAGGAAAATGAGTGCTCATATCAATAAAACCCACTTTTGCTCCCCCATGTCAGGAAGTTGCACTGGTTTGGTCAACAAAGGACATGAATTAGAAAGCAAAAATAGAAAGAAAAATTGGCCAATTGTATGTTTTCTTCAGATTTAGAGATGATTTTTCCATTCAGGCCATTTACCAGAGAGGTTCTTTTTTTCTGTCTTCCTTGAAGAAATGCAATTGCAACTGAGTGCAGGACATTAAAAATCTGGAATTCAGAAGTGCGAGGAAAAAATGTAGAAGTACAAGCATGAATTCGAAGCCAAAATTTGGAAGTACATAAAAATATTAAAATATTTGGTTTTTTAAGCTTACAGCCAGTCACTACTGTTTAAAAAGGCTAAAAGGTCCTTTCTAGGGAATGAGACATGGTTGTGACTATGCCACAGTCAAAGGCGTGTCTTTGCAGTTCACAGCACCCTTCGGGATTTTGCCTCTCCTGACCTGCAGATGACAAAGTAGGAGGGCTGAGAACTGAATTCCTGCAAAGCCAGCAAATTGAGGGATGAGGTGTGGATGGGAAACCAACAAGATGAGACAGATCCCAGTTAAATTCCTCCTTTGTGAGAGATGAAACCTATAACCAGTGTTGCTAATATTGCAGTGGTAAAATTTAGAGAGATGTCTTTTTCTGATTTATACGTGAGCAAAAAGTGAGCAGTACAATGTAATGTGGTTTTAATATGGATGTATGTTCTTCCTTTAAGAAAAACATCAACTTGAAATTGTAGGTTCTCACCTCCGAATAAAGCAATAATCAACATTTAATTATTAATATTTATTAACTTAACTAATATTTTAATTATTTAATTATAATAATTAATTAATAACAATTTAATTATTAATATCCTAGTTATTGCAAATGCATCTGTGTAGGAGAGGTGAACTGGTGCACACTTTCAGAGTTTTGGAGACGATGTTTGTGTGAAGCAGAAGCACCATTCTGACATTCCAGTATTTGTATTAAAAATGTAATCATAAACAATCAGTGCTCTAGCACACACTCTAGAGACTCTTCTTGATATCTTTGAAACCCAGTTTTTAACTCTCAGGCAGAAACTTCAGAAGTTTCAGTAAGAGATGTGACAGAAGACTCTGGGGTTCCCATCACCAAAGAACACCTGGTGGCATTTCTGACTTGCTCTGCGTGTCTGTGGCTCCTGTGGGAGCACATGCCTGCACAAGAGCTGTGCTGCCACCCTGAAGTGCTGCAAAAAACACTCTCCAAAACAGGCTGCTGGTGCTGCTCTCCTGAGCTTGACTTGTGGGGAAATATTCTCTGCTGTCAGCGCTGACACTGCGCAGTGTTGGCTTGGGTCTTGGCAGGCAGCTGCCAGCACACAAGTAGAGGTCCAGGGATGTTCTGCTATGGACTATAGGATTGCCTCCAAATCCTCTGACCATACACATAGTGTTGGCTCTGATCATGCTCTCAGCGGAAGTGAAGGTATTTTTTTCCATATAAAAAGGAAATGCACTTGCCTGCAGCATTTCAATGGTAGAAGGTGGACTGAAAGGTCTGGAGAGCAAATACATCTCTCATCAGAATGAGTTGAAGCATCTCAAATTGTTGTGATTGTGTGTTTTGTGTTGTGATTTTCATGGTGACTCTAAAGTGGAGACAGATTTCACCTGAAGCAGTTTATTCCTGTTAAATCACATGTTCTTAAATAATCTCCTCCTGTATCCTTCAGTTACCTTTATAAATCCCCTTTTGTGCTCTTTATTAAGTTTTGAAATCCCTATTAATAGGTAGCAGAAAGATCTAAAGAAAACTGACAAAAGAGGCAGGGAGCGGAAAGAGAAGAATCAATACTGCTACTGCTGCTGATCCCTCTTTCTCACCCTGGTTAATTCTTTCAGTCCTAACAGCTGTAAAATCCTGGCAAGCAGCACCAGGCACCAACCCGGGAAGATGGAGAGATAGTGAGCTTTGAGTACCTCGATTGCCAATTACTCTGTGCATTTAAATCATTTACTCTTTTCCCATTACAGCTAGACGTGATGAACAGTGGGGCTGCCTGCAATTGCTGCTGTGACACATTTCTGCAGCCCAGGGACCAAGCTCTGCACTAGCTCTGCTATGGATCCTGCAGCGAAGCAAATCCCTCTGGATGTTGCAAGGGCAAACTTTCTGACAATGTCAGCTCTCTCTTATATTTTCATACTAGCTAATTTCCCTTGATGACCTGCCACACTGTCTCCAGCATCAACTGCCTTTATGAATCATATTAAACACGTTCATTAAATACTAATCAATAAGAAATGAGCCAATAGGAAATGAATAATCATCAGCCTTTTTAGCTAGGACACAGCTCTGTAAGACCCTGATGATCACCAGGAAATTTGTCTACTTACCAGTCAGTAAAATTTTCTATCTTTGGGAGTGTACATGCCAGCAGTGCACTTTTTCCAGCTCATACCTGCCCTTTCAGGCATATTTTATCACTCAGCAAGGAGAAATTGACTTTAGAACCTACCGGCATAGCTAAAAAAATTCTACAGATATTTCCTGTATATAGAATGCAGTGGTCCTACAGTTATTTTTAAGGACTATTAAAACTCTTAATATCACTAAATGAAATCAAGTGCTTCCCATTTATTTTTGATTTGTTAATATTTCTATTACACTTCCACTTCTGCAAGCTATGTTCAGTGTGAAAAAAAAACCCAAATACTGTCTATCTCTATATGTCTGGAAATCTAGTGTAAAAGGGGGGATTTGCTATTGTAGTGATTACTGTATGTTGCTTTTATGTGACTGGCCATAAGGAAAGAATAAACTTAGTATTATTCTGTGACCTACGGTAGCAAAGGCATCTTATTTACTTACGGGTAGCCCAGTTCCATGAAATTATTCCATGTCTGCTTTAACACCATTATAATACCCATTTGCATACACAGATCAATAAGGCATCCACTAGGGTGGCACTAGAGAAAAGGAGGAAATAGAATGTTAACCAGAAATAACACTGAGTTTTAAAGCATTTCTTAAGGACTAGAAATGGATATTAGATAATGCACTTAAAGGAAATTAAACACCATTCTCTTTTTTTTTTTATAATATAAGCTCACTGGAACATGTAAGCCTTTATCACACCATCAGCCTTTTAAGCTTATCATCCAGTTCTCTACAGAGGTCAGAATCAGCTGAAACCAATGCAGTTTTAACATCAGTGCTTCTAATATGCTGTATAATGGTGGGTGGGACAGAGGCAAAGGCTGCTGAGGTTTTCAAAGGATTTCAATAGTTTCTGGGGAGGCTGACTGTGCATCAAGTCAAAGAATGAAGAGAAAATTCCTCCTGGCTGCACAGACAAACAATTCATGACTAAAGGATAGACATAATACTGTTTATGGAGTACTATTTCATGTATGTGACTGAGTAGACCATGCAAAGCTATTCTCTTCTTGAAGAACTAGAAATCTCTAACTGAGGAACTACAGTTCTTAGTGTCTCTTGCTGAGTACTTGCTTGCTTTAACAATGGCTCCAAAACTTGAAGAAGTAGTGTTGCTTTTGGGAGGGATGCTCAGCTAGTACTAATTTAGGTAATTCCACAGTTTTTTTGTCTTATATTGGAAGAAACAGAAAAGGATCAAAAACTTTCTGCCCTCAAACAGAATTTTGCACACTTGACTTCATAGATCCAAACAGTGGAGTCCAAGCTGTATTGTTAAACCCTGGATATTATAGACAAGTTGAACAGATCATTGTCACAGAACTGGAACTATTTAACTCTTACAGTAAAAAATTAGTTAAAAAATTAGTCGTGACCTGTAAAAAAATGTGATATGAATTTCTTATATATACTGCATTAGACAATGCTCAGAACCTGGGTCTCTGCTGAGGTTTCTGTTGACCTCATTGAGCTTCTCTTTAGATTAACAGGGTGGCAGATAATAATTATTATTTTTAAAAATTAACTTCTCTGGCATTATTAAATCATCATCCTTTTGTTTTTAGGAGTCAGTCACAGAAGCGAATATAAACTGAGAGAGGTAGGTGCAATATTAATGAATTGGCAGTGATGTGACAACCATAACATCACTAATATATAAATTGTGGTCCGAATATGTCAATGGACACTGGGACTAGACTATGTCATGTTATTACATGTCTTAAATTTGGCTTCATCCAACAGGTAAAAAGAGGGTTACTGGAGGGATATCTGGGCATTATATTCTAAATTGTTTTCCTTATTAGATCTAGCGCAGATATGCTCAATAAATTTGAGACTTTTTTTATTAGACATTTCTTTTATCATTAGGCAAGGGGTGTTTTTTGCTCTGAGAAAAGCAACATAATAGAGACTACTAATAGAAGCTTCCATCAGCAACTGACCCAGCCTGTAACACCTCACTCTTACACCTCTCTTGCAAACCTGATTCTTTCTTCCTGCAGAGAGGTGAGGTTCTTTCTCTGTTTTCTGATCACTCTCTGAGATGATTTAGCCAAGTAACTCATCGGAAAACTAATTTAGCTGGAAAAAGGAAGAGGCTTCTGCTGATACAGGGAACTGAATAAGCCCCTCACAGGGTTGAACAAGCCAAAGTCAGTGCAGATGAAGAGGAAGGAACAAACTTCTGGGGGAAGGCTCAAAGGAAGAGTGGGACCATCTTCTTTTGGCAACAGCAACCTCTTAGATCAGATCAGCCCCTCTCAGAAGTTGGAGGGATGTTCAGTGAATTTCTGTCTGCCCACTTACCAGGTATTCTTTCCTTGAATGTACAGAACTCACTACTTCAAAATTAGGATGACTTTTCCAAATGATTTCTTTTTTTTTTTTTTGCTAGTATTTATTTGCTAGTATTTGCTAGGATGACCTCTATTAACCAAAATATTTATGTGTCTGGAAGCGTTTGGAAATTCATGTTGGCACTGTAAGACTTGCATTTTTCACTTTCTTTTTGTCACGTACCTGTAAAGTTCTTTCAGTTATTCAGCTCTGAAGCAGGAAACAAACCATAGGATCTGATTGTGCAAATAGCAGTACTGGAGAATACATGACTGATCCAGAAACTGCTCCTGTTCACTTCCAATAAATGTCAAAAAACTTTTGAATTCTGAATGTATTTGCCAATTCTGAATGTATTTGCGAAAAAAAGCGGGATTGATCCTTGAGGGACTTATAAAGGCAATGTCTCATTGCTCTCCAAATTAATTAGATTTTACAGACATGGAACATTATGCCAATAGGTCTTTTGGGAAGTTTGTTGAGTTGTTTTGGTCAACTTTAAAGTACATTTTATGTGTCTGGATTTTTAAGTTATTATTTTATTATTTTAGCTCCCTGGTCAGCTAGTCTAGCAAAGCTGAGAGGAAAGGATTTTTTTAGAAACAAAAAGTTATCAGTTTTATATCTGACTTTGATGCATTTCAAGGATGAAATATTTCCAGTGTAAAAATGTAAAGTTTAAACAATTTGATAAGGCTATCCAAATGTGATGCAAACACTAACTCTGCTAGCATTGAAGAGGGCATACATATTAATATGTAGATGTTTTTGTAGCAGATGATGGTGTCAATAGTGTGGAATCAGACAGCAGCTGAAAACCCAATAACACATCAAAAATACCCAGACAGAGTTATGTGTCTGCCTCTGTTTGCATTCACTACATCTGGGGGCACCAGATAAATCAGTGAACATTTAGCAAACACTCACCTCTTCCAATCTCCACCGATTTATCAGCCTTAAGTAGGCACCAGGGTGTCCTGTAAATCTTTAACACAGGAATAAGATCAGCTACGTTGTGTAAGCAGCCTGTTCACAGTAGCAGAAGAAAGCTCATACTGTTTTAATGTAATGGTATCTTAGCGTGATTGATATAACTATAAAAGATGTTATGCTGCAAAATATTTTGGGGGATTCCTGGAATAATTTTCGTGAAGGGCTAAGTATATTTTTACTTCCAGTTTTATTTCAATGCCAAGTACTCCGCTGGATATTCAGCATATGCAGAGAAGAGAGAAAATCTGAATAAAACTGTTCATGCCAATTTGAAAAAAGACTTTCAACTGCCAATCCATTTCCTTGCACTATAATGTGGGCTGTGATATCTGCCTTTCTGTGAAATGAGTGAAAATGTTAGTTTTTATTAGGAAAACCTAATTTGCTTATTATTCTCCTGTGTTTTCTTCCAAAATGATTCCCACAACTCCCCACATGCAAATAATCCATGCTGATGGATCCTTCTACTCAAGCCTTCTCTACTAAAAGGTCTTCTGCATTTAGTGAAATTGCAGAAAGAAACATACATATATATATATATTCCATTTTCTGAGGAAAAAAATCAACTGATAGCTCATAATTCACTCTTAACAGTGCCAATCAAATAATAGAATCAGGAAAGTATTCAGGCAGTATAACCAGATGATCATTGTAGGTCCATTCCAACTGAATTATACTACGCTACACTACACTACACTATTTGAAAAAAATACAGTGTTATTTACTTACCTGTACAAATTATACACATAAAGACAGAGCAAAGTGGCCTGCATGTATAGCATTGTGGGACACATTGGTTCCTAACTGTGAAGTTGTTAAAAGTTAGCCTTGAGCCAATGTAGTGCAAGAAAATAAGAACTACATCTGTTTCTGGGTTTTTGAAAAGAAAATAAAACTGTCCTGTTTTCCTAGTACGGGATTTGCATTTTGAGATGTGTAACAATATGGTCCCATTTTGTTTCATTACAGATAATTTTATTTCTTCTATTTCATTTTGCATATGTGAGGGTACAGATGTCAATCCTACCTTCCAAGGAAGAATGCTATATAAAAGGTAGAGCTGTTCAGATTGACAAACTGAAAAAGAAACATTTTCAGAGTGAAGCTGTTCTCCCACTCAGATTCGGTACGGGGCTGCTCTGTGAAGAAAGGGAGCAGAGTGTCAGAGGTTTAGTCAGAGTTAAATTTCCCTTGGCACAAGGCTGTATGCATCTCTCAGACATGTCAATGTACTTGTAAATTAGCCTGCTGATTTAAAAACAAAAACTGACAGAAAAAAATACATCCAAAAGCAGTGCACAGCAAGTGAGCTTGTAAAAACTTAGAAATCTCTTCTGATGCCTGCATATGTATATTCCTGGGGTGTATACTAAACATCCTTCCCGGGTTCCTGTGTGCTTTACAGGCTCAGGCTCTTATCTTGTTTTCTTTTCTGCAGCATTGCCAGGAAGCACCCCATTAAAAGCTATGGAAGTGCCTTTTTGCTTGAAAAGTCACACCAAACTGGAGCAAATCCTTGTAATTTTTTCACCAACTTGCCTACTATGTTGGCATCTAAGGACCCCGCACAGATATTAGAGGAGCGCCACTGCATGGACTTAGGACTTCCTTGTCCTAAGGAACTCATGACAGAAGACTGATAAAAAAGAATTTGCAATGGGCAGATTAAGGCAAATGGGAAAGAGGAATAAATATTCTTCTCTTCAGGCAGGCCCTAAATCTCCTTCTAAAGAGGTATTAAGACAGAAACCAACAAAACAAATTCCATGCCAACAAACCCGTAGCATGTCCTGGCACTCCTTTCCAGGTGGCAGGAGCTTGTTATTAGTCACCCATTGCTGTGAACAGAAGTAATCAGAGAAGAAGTGGAGGTAATAATGATGATTCTGAGTGTCATAATAGTAATACTGGTAGTACTAATAGTACTGCTTCCAAAGGAGTGTCCAGTAAAGTACAGGAAGTACAGAAATAACAAAAATAAACTAGATTGTTTTTAATTAGAGCTGCCCTAGCCATCAGAAAATTTCAAATAGATGCATCAACAAAACTATAAAACAGACCACAAATTACCAACCATGTAAGTGACTTGGAAATGCTTGTCAAGAAACCCAGGTTTGTGTGTACATATGCCAGTACATACAAATTTAGCAAGGCAGAAAGAAATGCAGCATCGGAGATTTTTGATGCCAGTCTGTGGGAAGGACAAGTTTGACTTTATCAAGGCAGCTACAGCTGAAGCTTTTTTCACATGCTCGTCAGAGACGGTGACAATGCTCTGGAGGAGCATGAATGTGAGCTCTGAAAAAGGTCATGTAAAGGCTAAAGAAGTACATCCTGAACGTAGCTTTGCTGCCAATCCCACACTGAGCTTATTACACTGATAAAAATCATCCAAGCCAAATCAGATACTTAGTCCATCAGAGTAAAACCCATAAAACAGTCTGAACATGGTCAGAACAGCTTGACCCACTGAGTTTTCATAGGAGTGTTTTCTGCAAAAGCTACAAGAAGCAAATCTACCTTGATGATAACCTGGCAAAAAGTAATCAAGCTTCAGCATGTCTAGATAACTTTTTACTGTCCCCAGGGTGTCAGAGGGAGTAAAGGGGCATAGCCTGGCTAAATCAGATATTGAAAGTCATATTTCTCAATGGTAACTAGCAGGTATCTTCTCCATGGATATAGGATAGCAAAAAACATTTTAAATAGTATACATATGAGGACTCTCAGCCTAATAACAAATAACATAATAAAATGTTATCTTACACAGACAAGCTTTGAACACACAGCCTATGAATTCCCACATGTAGAAAAGCCCTGACACCAGCTGAAATCAACTGTGTGTTTCCTCTGAACAGAAACCAAAATCTGCCCACCTGGTCCAAAATACTTTACTGAATATCATCAATGTACACAAGTAACCAAAAGCTCAAAATAATATCCTCAAACCAATTCTACACATGCCATAACATTCATTTCATAGGTCTGTGGCAAAAGTCTCATTTCAGGTTTCTTGATACTGAGGAGCTCTTGTCAAATGCCGCCAACTTCTGCTGTCTTCCAGCATGATCAGGATCTCCAGAGTCTCTGCCTGAGCCATATATATATATACATGATTGATAGCCTATTGCTACCTCAGTGACAGTATATGATGTCCTTAGAAAACATGTTGTTGTTACTCTAACATAAAGATCACCTTTGTGGGTGAGCTGAAAAGATTACTGAAACTTAGAACGCCATTAGAATTTAAGTATAGTTGGTACAGTCGATGAGTCACATGCTTATTTTCCCTCCAAATTACTGCCTCTCTTAAAGGCATATGTTTTATAGTCAATAAACACCTTAGTTTCAAGCTATAAATTTGGCTTCCAGAAGTGATTCCTTCATTTCCAGGTCTTCAAAAAATGCGGGGCTTGTGAGTGCTCTCTCTCTCTGAAAACTCATGCATTTCCCACCAAAGTAACAATTTGTTTAAGTTCTTACAGGGCAAGGGGCTGGAACAAAACAAAACATGGCAGGTAGGTGATCATTATCACTACTGATTGAATGGCATTATAGCTTAATTTATATACTCCTTTATAATAAACTTAAGAAAAACATTAATTTCCATAGATCGCAAATTAGTCAGGATTTTTTGTATTTATACAGACAGTTTGAAATCTATCACAGTATAGGGACCAAAAATCAGGACAATATAATTCAATTTTGTATTTAACATTGCTTACCTAAATTTGTTAGGAAAAGAGCGACCTTTTCATACAGCTGTAACAGAAAAGAAACAGGCTCTTAGATACATGAACAACTTAAAAATATAGAACTGCTTTCTAGGTAGAGTAACTGCCCTTACATATTGAATCTGACATCCAGATTGTATCAGTGATGTTCTGATAATAACGATGATAAAACTATACAGTAATAACACAATAATAATATACCCAAACAGGCAACAACAATATTTTTAAAGCTTATATTCAGCTCTTTTCATTCACAATATATGAAGAAGAAAATTCTATCGCTGTCTTTATTTTACATACACAGTGGAAAAGGGTGAGATAGCTTTTCCAAAAACACAGAGCACAACAATAGCACAACTGGGATTTTTGTTTTATTTACTTACAGAATATGTATCTCACACACACAAAAATTCACTGTAGTAAAAGCATGTTCTGATATGTTGGGTGTTTGGGGATTTTTGGTTTAGTTTGGGATTTTTTTGGTGCTGAAAGGGAGGACAATGGGGAGACAGGGTTGCTTCAGAGAAAGTCTTTAGTGATCCACACTACCAGACAAATTTCTTGCTCTAAGTCAGTGACATTGTTCTGTAGCCTAAGTGGTACTTTCTGTGTTTAGCAGGCCCCATGCTCTTAAAGCCTCCAGGAGACTGCTGACTTCACAAAGCTTACAAAAAATAACTTGGAGGGTTTTCAGAATTAGTATTTGCAAAGGTTTTTTGAACCTATAAAGTATATCACCACCAACATCAGTGTTAGTGTAAATTAATACAACAATTTCCTTCCATTTGCTTTAAATGAGTTTGGAGCTTGTTTCCACAAAGCGCTAGATGTCCTTACCTCTCACTGGTGCCTTCAGGGATGCAACGCTCCTCATATTTCAGGCTCAAGTGCTTACTTATTCCTAAAGTGCACATCAGCAAGGTTTCTTTTAATTTGCAGTTATCCTTAAAAACTCTTGCTAAGATTGAGTTATGGACAATTTACAGATCAAACTGCCTGACTAAGAACTGAAGTAATTCTGAACCATCTCATCTATGTTAACAACCACTTCCCACTTAGAATAGCTTTTTGCTGCCTTTGGAGTTAACAGTTTTGTTTCAAGTAATGAAAAAGGTGGTTTCCTCTAGATTTAAAAGCATATCTTAAGGGAAACTATAAAAATGTCTCAATGGTTTATATCCTGATTCCAGCATAAAGTGTACTTTTTTACAGATGTACATTGATCTCCAGAACAGGGTATCAAAACTGAATTTTGTTTCTGTTCTTCCTGGAACAGAATATTCTGTTCTGTGTTAATATTTTTATGGGTGCTATCACTGGAATTGACAGGTTTTATTAACCTAGGTAAAGCTAATGATTGTTCCCAGATCAGGTTGAAGGTTTATCTGAGAGACATTATCCTTGAAGGTAATTTTATTTTGTCATGATGAATGCGTCAGTGTATGTACATAGCTCTCAGAACATCCAGTCTAGAAGTTACCTGTGGTGTAGACCCTGATGCTTAAAGAGGTTGTCAACTTATATTACAATCACTGGCATTTTTTCAGGCATCCTAGCAGTGAATTCCCTACTGTCATATACAACTTGGTCCATTCTGGCTTTATTAATGTATCTTTGCTTGCTCTCCTGCTAACTTTTCTTGAGTCAGAGTTTGTAAAAGATTCAACTAACCAGAATTGCTCCTTGGGATTTTTTTTTTTTTCCCAAAAGAAATCCCACTATTGCCCTTCAGTAAACTACATTAATTTGCCCTGGGAAGTGAGGGATTATGTTAAGTCATTCTTTTGAAAAGCTCTTGCAGTTTCATATTTTGGGGATCTTTTTTTTCCATGAGTTTTGTCCAGGACTAAGACTGCTGTATTCATTGCATGGTAGTGAGCATAAGGCTTAAGAAATCCAACCTTACAGTGCTCTACTTATTTGATGTATTTTAGGAAATACAACAAAATTTCTCAAAAAGCACCCTGCAGCCATCTTCTGTTATTTAAAAAAAAATTCTCTAAGCTGTAAAACTCTTTGAGAATCAAATAATTTTTTCATGGAGTATTTCTTTGTTGCTGCTTCACAGTACATACAATGACTTATACTGAGAGTTTGGAAGTGGATGTTGTAATAACATAGATACATACAATTTTCTTTGCATTTATCTATGCTTTCTGTATGCTTAGGTGTAATAAAGAAAATCCTCAAAAGCTGCAGACAACAAACAAATCAAAAATAACATAAAAGAAGACAGCCCTCAGTACAAATTCAGAGAGAATAACAACTTCCACAGATTCTTTCTTCCCTTTCTCAGCCTATAGTCCCACCTTAGGTAAAACGCAGGAAAGTCAACAGTTATTGACAGACTGTCCTAGTCACCAATCCAGTCTTGCCTATGACAAAGGAAGAAGTGAATTCCTGCGGCAAAGGGTGTTGGAACTTCCTGCTATATAAATGAGGAGTGGTTAAAATTATTTTTTTAAATAGTGGAAATTCTTGGGTATTGCACAGAAAAGAGAGTTGTCTCCAGGTCAGCACTTGGAAAAGCGCAGGCCTGAAATAATGTTTCATACTTCCCCTAGGAAGTAAGTCAGTATGTGTCCTGGAGAAAAGCCTAACAAGCCTTTTGCAGAAGATGCAACTGAGTGGGCAGAGATAGTCCATCCTGGCTCCAGTAACTGGATGGTTTGTACGTTGATCACTCCTCCCCCTTAAAATGTATACTTACAATGTCAGTTGACAAAAACCTGATAGTAAAAGGGCATAACCCTTGCCAAGAGCAACTAATAGAAGACACATTGCTACCTACAGCAATATACAGAAGCAGCTGCATGAAAAGATAAAACTCATTCCCCATCTAATATATGATATTATATATATAATATAATATAGTATAATATACTGTCTTACTGGGGTTGTTACCACATAGAAATTCCATTTTGTCTTTGTCCCAAGTCTAGTTACAAACCACTTCACAACAATAACCTGACTTCAACCAGCACTCAGACCCTGTCTCTGGTGTACCCTGGCAAAGGCCATATGCAGTTCATGGAACAAGTCTTTTCACCCAAGCCTTGTGACGTTTTCAGCTCAAGGGAGTTCTCCTGCACATGGACATTTTGTCTGTTACACATATACTCTCACTGGTAAAGTACTGTGAAAACTGAAGCTGGAATCACTGAAACTAGTATAAATAAGAACTAAGCCTTGCCACTATATTTAAAAAACCCCATCAAAACACTAATTAAAAAGAAGACTCTTAATGAAATGGACTGAAACCTGAAAACATATGAAAGAATAAAAGCAGCAGAGGACAAAACAGGAATACGGACATGCCCCCCTGAAATGTATTATAGAGCTTTCAAACATGCTTCATATAATGTTTTGTGCTTCATATAATGTTTTATACTTCACATAAACAGTGAATGACATTCATAAACAATAATACCATGTCTGGCTTGGCCAGGCACTCAATTTCTGCTGAAAAAAAGGAATAGATAGGTCATCTCCAGACTGAGCTATCTACTGCTCTGATGGCTCAGGTATAACTTTGGATATGTTGGTTTTACTCACCACATTCAGTAACATGATGATGCAAAAGTTGATGCACACTGCAGTCCCTGTAGTTGCAACCTGAGAGTTATTTCTGATTAAAGCCCATTTAAAGGCAGCAAAAGTGCTGACAGTCACAACACGGTAAATAACAATGCCAAAAACAGCAGCAATCACCACACAGATCTAAAGGAAGAAAAAAATCAGAAGAACCTCAAAACTTTCAATAGAACAGGAGTTAACTTCACCCTGAAACTCCAAAAATTATAACAATGAAAATAAAAACTTGAAAAATATATCCATTTTGAATTGAGAGAAAGCTTTCAACATGGATATTCTTCTTATTGTGAAGTCCTTTTAATTTTCCATAATACAAAATGTCTTTGAAGTTATATTAAAAAAAATTTTGGTTTTAAAATTTTCTTGAAAAATATACCTCTTTCTTAGCATTAATATGGGTAACAGTGTTGCCAGCTCTGGGAATTAAGAAATATTCCTTACATTCGTGCTTCGTGATGTGCAAAGTCTAGTCTTAATCTGATGCCCCAGCTTGATGGTGTCATATTTGGGATGGATTTTGTGCTTTGATGGACTTCACACATACAGGAAAAAAATACCTCCATTTGCAAGCACTGCCTCAACACCCCTGGTAAGCTAAACCAGCAAGCTATGTCTTACTACAGTTCTGGAAAGACAAATTTGATTGCCCTTGTAATTTCTTCCCTGATGAGATTTTCAGCAAATGTGGCAGTTATAATGTGAAAGCCATGCAACTGAGACAGTCTGCTAAATCACTTATGTTCCACATGCAACAATTGAGCACTAAATGACAACTGTTTTCCATCGTGTCCAATTTATATCACAGTTTAGCAAGCAACCTAAAGGACAAACAGTTGTAAATTAATATGAGTGACTCATCTCATATAAACTCTGACACCGGACCCGTTAACTACCTTATTAAATATGGAGAGAGTTTCTTCCGTAGAACATAGATGATTATTTGCAAAAGATAGGTGTATTCCAAGGTTATGCATAGAAAACTTAAACCTATCAAAATTGAAATATATCTAAGCTAACTGAATTGGCCAAAATGATATTGAAAAGGTTGAATGCTAATCAAGCTGGTTTCATATTTTATTATTACTTACAAAATTCCTTGTCATAATCCTAGTGTAGAAGGCAAAAAAAAGTACATGTTAATGTGGAGGATTGTCTCTGGATTCCCTGCACAGAGTTGAAGGGAAGAAGGACTACTTTATTTTGTTAACAGGGAATTATCAACCTGGTTCAACCTGTATTAATAACTGTACTATGAGCCAATGCTGTGAAATATTGAAAGCTGCTCTAACTTGAAGTTTCGTTAAGTGTATATCTCCTATGCATAAAGCTATAATATTTAAGGAATATTTTTACATAAATGGGGGGAAATTCAGAGTTTTTTTAACTCATTGGAAGCCCATGCTTTAGCAGCAATAAAAAATACCTTCATTGAAAATATTTCAAGGACTGTTATGGGGACAATCTGTGGTGCACGCAATTCAGATCAAGGCTACTCTCACTAGGCTAAGAAGATTAATGACTGTATTTGCAAAGGTTAGGGAATGAAAACTGTTCCCCTTTAAGACAAAAACCTAGGGAAAATTTGCAAAATATTGCAGGTGTAGAATCAATTCTGAGCAGATATAACTGTCTTTAAAGGCTTTGTCAAACTGTACGTTGGCGCCTCATGCCCAGTGTCTCTGTCCATGCACCTGACAAAGCAGAGCACAGTCCATCTCAATAACACTGTTGCCTTTCTTTCCAAGGTTGCTTTGGACAAATTTGAAGCCATCCGTTTCTTAGAAGCCCTCTGTCCTGATCCTTCCTATCTCCTCCAAATACAAAGTTGCTGCGCTATCTCACCTACTTGGTTTTCCACAGCCCCTGAAGTTATATATCATTTTCTAGACACCTGGATGAGCCCTAGTAAAGTCCATGAGGGTCTGAGTTGATATCAGCTCTGTTTTCAATAATAGTTTGACCTCGGCTGTTGTCACGTGAATAACGGCGAATAATAGCTTCAGTGAAGCTAGAGGATGGGGGCATTTCAAGCAGAAATGAATGCAGCTCTCTGTTAAGAGAAATTATTCTGCTGCATTTAGTTTTGCACTTTGGAAGAGGGAGAGATGCCTTATTTTAGACAAGGAAAATTGGTTTCTCCATTTCAATTGCATTAGGAATATGAAACCTCTTTCCTCATCTCTTTGATACACTAAAAGACTAGGACACATTAACATTAAACACTAGACACCTTAGTTTCTCTGTAGAGTTTACAAAGAACAAGTGCCTTTTCCATGGCATTTCTCCTTGTCACTCTGCACTGTCTACTCAGGGCAGGCAAGGAAATCAGTGAGCTAATTCAGTGAGCTGATGTTGATGCCTAAATGTGATAGCGCCACTATTCTGGGACGTGTGTCATTACATGTAGCATTATGTGTACAGTCTGGAGGAAGAACTTAACTACCTGTGAGACTCAGTGAAGAGTAAACTACTGTAGGACTTCACAAAAACTCAGGAGATGTGCTCTGTACAAATTTTCAGCCTGCAGTAAGCATGCTAGAGCTTATTTAACTTTCAAGCAGTCACATCCAATATCTCCATAGTCTCTCAGCAGAGATAATGTTGTTTTGTATTTTTTCAACTAGTAAACAAATAAAAGTTCTCAAACCATAAAAAATATTCCCGATGCAGAAACAATGAGTCTGCTGCATTTATCTGCAAATGCTTGATAAGGCTCTGGCTTCCCGGATATGGGGTTCATTCGTTCTTTCTTGGAGTACTTGGCTTCAAATTGTGGACGTATTTCCTCCTAAAGAACAGACAGACAATGTTCACATACAGCACAGCTAGGAAAGGTTCTGTAGGAAACTTCAGATCATCTATCAGGTCACTGTTATGGGGAATTTACATCTTTGAATTCAGCAGCTGGTACAGCCACCATAAAATCTGAATTGGGAAAACAGGTCTCCTTCACGAGAACTAGAGAAAAACACTGCACCTATAAAACCATATTGGAAGTATTTAGTAAATGTCCCAATTAACTACTCATCTAAACAATGCTCTTTCAAACTATATGGCTATAAGCTAAATCATTTTAAGGTTGGTACCACAGAGTTTTCCAGGTTGGTATGACCCTATTGATATAGGAATTATACAACAAAGAAAAAAGTGAAAAAAACAAAAGTTGCTCAGCATCTGAAGAAAGAGCCATGACATCTAACATTGTTCAATTCCTTCTTAGCTTGGACAATACTGTTAGAAGGAACAGTTTTCAGCATTGGAAATAGCAAGTCCTGCTTTGCCATAAAACTCTCTTCTGAAATTAAACCTGGGGATTTCATGTGGAGAGACTTGGTTACATCTGTTTACGGTTTTGTCAGAAAGACAGAGTTCAGCCATAGTTCAGGTAAGGTCTCATGGTTTTCAGCTACAGCAAGGCTAACCCACTGCCCTGCTGTCCTGGAGGTTCACCAACACGCATGTGTCCTGTGGCACTTCACCTAAGTCTGAGATCAGGGATGCTGTCAGAGATGAAAGAGAGCATCAGACTGTGAAGATTTACTCTTGCAGCCGCTGGCAGTCCATCTACACAAGATCAAGTTTTGCAACAATCTGATGCATAATGGAGAAGTGGCTAATGGTACAGCTGACTACAAGGGAGCACAAAGTCTGCCATGAACTGTCTTTGCAGCTTTTCCACCAGGCTTCTGCTGTGTATATCTTTTCAACAGCCAAAAACCCCGTTTGCCAATTTCAGCCACTACCGATGCTTCAGCTCCATTTAATGGAACTCTGACTGACCAAAACTAGTAAATTCATGGACCTTAAGTGACTGCTTTAAAATAGGTGAATGTTAACTGCTTATACAAGGCTTTAGAATACGGATAAAAGTAAGATAACCTAAAATCTACAAAATTTTTATGCAATTGCCCTGGGAAAGAGGTAAAAAAATTCACATCTCATTCTCTCAAATGTTGAAGGCCTTTTCACAGTTAATTTCCAAATTCAAGCAGCAACCTGGTAAAATTGCATAAAAAAAATTGGGAGGCATGTATGCTCAGCTGCAATGTCATTATAACTAATTATGTGCTTGAGAGAACCAGCCCTACATTAGCTATACAGAAAGACTAAATGTGTTTCTGTGGAGGCAGGGTAACACCTTGCTCTTATTCTATCTTGCTCAAGCTGTTCCTTCCGTACCAGGGCTGAAGGTTGCTAAGGAGAACATAATCTAGCAAGAGAAACAATGCAAGTAGTATTCTACTGTGCCCAGGGACATGCAAAAGCACAGAGTGTGATGGCATTGAAGCAGGATGATTGAGAGTTGAACCCTGTAGATTGTGCAAGGGCTCACTTATTGAGTCACATACAAGAAATCCTTTCTTCTCTGCAGCTCTCTCTAAGCCAAGGTTTGATTATCTTTTACAATCTGCACTATAGGGAAGTCCTTATCATACCCACCTGTTCACGGATTGAGATACCTCCTACAATTTCCAGACAATTCAATCAATGTAAATGCTATTTTTACAGATACATCTCACAAAACAAACTCTGGCATAAACCTTTGTACCTGTATAATGACACTCAGCAATGCTGAGCACAGTTTGTGGCACAAAGTGAACAGTACTGTAACTGGAAGAGATTAATGATATAAAGAAAGCGGCACCGAGGAAAAAGAAAAAAAGTATGCCGTAAACAGTGACAGAAGACTTGTTTTAGTTGGGTGTACAAGGAACTCGGTGCACCAGGAGCTCGGTGCAGTTGATTTTTTTGCACACCTCATTTACAAGAAAAGGAAATCCAGATGTGCAGGGCTGAAAGAGCAGAACACATTCAGCCCATGTTCCCAGCCTGAAGGACCCTGACACTGCGGGGCTGCAGCTCAGCTTCCTTGGGTGAAAAATCTAAAGTGGTGAGGAATTCACAAGGCTGCATGTCTGAAGAAATTTAATTCTCCTTCCCATCATCACAATTGTTTCACTTCTTTGTTTCTCTTTTTAGAACAGAAAAGCGATAATGAAGTGATAGGAATCCTTATAAATGTGGTTTTTTTTTTTTTAAATCCATTGTTGGTAGAAATTAATAGATTTCCCTTTGTAGCAAAACCTTATTTTTCAATTTGACAATGAAAATTAAAGGAAGCAAAAGCTCGACACGGCAGATAATGTTATTAAAAATAGCAATCTTCATTAACAAAAGCTTGTGACTTAAAATGGTAATTAGAACTCTTTACTTGTTTTCTTTGAAACAGCTAATAAATCAGCTGATTTTGTGCAGTGATAACCGAATATAATGTAGAGAGGAAATTTAATTAGCAGTAATTTTAATAGAAAGTAGCACTTTCAGGAGTAAAATTTTCACCATATGGAGACAAAATTCTCACTGACATCTCACTGACATATATAACTTCATGATCAAACTCCACAGATGTGTCTTTTTCAGTGTACACAAAACAGGCCATTCTCTTTCCTTCATACTTCTGAAACATGCATCATTCCTATTCTTTACTCATAGGAGGAATCATACTGACTTCTGGAATATCAAAATGGATTAATGTGCACTTCTTAGGCCAGGTCTTTGTGTAGTGCCCTAGGTCAGATCTTTCTGCACTAGAAGAGCTAGTCTAAATTTCTTTGTGAAGCATATCGTTTTCCTTCAGGAGGTTTCTGAGTCCTTCAACAGATGAATTCTTGCAATAGTCATATCCTTCCTAGTCGAAGGATATATTGTCCTCTATAGCCCAAACGTAGAAGAGGGATTTTTAAAATATTTAAAATCTTAATCTTGATCATTGAGGCAATAATAGCACCCCCAGAAGTAAGTCTCCTTGCAAAGCTTGTGGTTTACAGGTCATCCTGCTTTCAGCTGAAGACAACGGCAAAGTGAAGAGGTGGACTTTGAACCGCAGAACAGGGAAATGATCTCTACAGTTTTTCACCTGAGACTCCTGATTCCAAAGCTGTGGCTATCTCAAGGTCAAAGCACTGCAAAGACCCCAGTGGCAATGGAAAAGTGCAGTATTTAGTACTCAAGAAGAAGAGACAACGATCAGTAGAGGTGATCTTATAAGAAGGACATGTTTGAATTGTGCACTTAGGAATGGGCAGTGATAGTTGTAGTGTCTTCAGAGAAAACACCTCTGGGAAGCAATCAGCTTCCATCTTTGGCATCCCACTGAATGCTGAACAAAGCAGGAACTGATACCTCAAAAGCCAATGAGAAACAGATGCTGTGATGACTAGTCACATAAATATTTGAGAAGCAGTCAGTTGAGCTCCTATTGACATCCTTAACTTCTAATTTGGGAGACAAAGATACCATTTGGCACACTGCTTCTGAAAAGCCTGCTACCTCCTTCTGTAGAGACTTACATAACTTCCTCTAAAACTGGGAGAAGGTGCAATGAATAGCTCTGGAGCAGGTACCCTCTTTGCTGTCCCAGGGCACCTGACTGAGGTCTTGGTGACCGAGCTCATTGGAAAAAGCCTGGTATAAGAATAAAACACCTGCTGACTGTCAGCAGGGAGCAGGTGTCCTCTGAAAATTGCACACATGCATATGTGATCATGCAGGCCAGCCTAAAATAATTTGTCAGTGGGACATACTAATTTCTTATTAAAAAATAATGTTACTTGATATACATCATAAAATAAACACATCACATTTCTATCAAGATAGTTTCAACTACCAGAAGCTCTTAAAGGCTTTCTGACCGGAAGAGGAAAAATCTAGCAACCTACTCTCTTCTGTTTTTTCAGTGTTTATTCCAGCTAAAATCCTAGTTGCACAGCTCTTCCAAAAAAACCTTAGAAATCAGAGAGTAAATCTTCCATGCAGTAAAAGGACATGCACTTTCAGTAGTAGCAGCAAGATTGCAAGTGGAGTTGAGGGCATGTGCCTGAGAAGAAGCAAAAAGAATGGGAAGTGGTCTTCCATGGGCTTGGAGTTGCTATGTTTACGCCTGAGCAAAAGACGCTTCCAAGCATAACTGCAGTAGCCAGAAATCACTTAGAATTATTATATTGGAAAAAAAAAAGAAAAGCATAACTTAAGGACAACTTTACCACAAAATTCAATATTTGTAAATTAACTGATCATAAAATATGTTGAAAGGTGCAGATACGTAACATTACAAACTATAACCATCTGCAAGACTAGGCTTCTTGGGAAGACCATAAAAATGCCCTCATACTGTACTTGCTGTTGTGTTTTGTTATTACAGTTCAAAGGCTCCTTCTCATTCTGGGGACACCGAGCTGTAATGCTGACTTGGAAATTGCAATTTGTTACATCTGTCTTCTGCCTTAGCTGTCAGCAGCAATGGCTTTTTGAAACTAGCCATGACAGGACAAGATCATCACAGTTCAATCCTGACCAATATCTGAACCTCAGGCATGACTATCTCAATGTGATCTCTTTGTGACTTGTCAGCACTGGCAAGAGCAGGCTGCTAAGCTCAGGAGAGGTAAATCACTATTAGAGTATTTTCTAAATATATGACAACTGTCCTGAAGTATCACCAATAATTGACAGCATATATGCACAAATAATGACGTTCTTGTTGCTATAAAGAAACCAATTTCCAGTTGTGCAAGTTATTTAATTTTATGTTCTTGGTCTATTTCCTTACTCATTCAGCATTTAAAAAAGATTCTATCAAAAAATGAGCAATTGTACCATTTCATGGGCTCACCGAACTACATTGCCTCATAGAGTCAAAAATCCCATAACTCAGAATACTGTTTCTCTGCTGGCAAGATTAATGAAAAAGAAATTCTTCTCAGAGTCAACCGTGAATAAATTTTCAACTACATTGAGACCAATAAAGCAGCTTCTTACAGTCCCTCCAAGAGCTTCAGGACAGCCTCTGGAGAGGAAGGAGAAAAAACTCTTGGACACCCAAGTCCTCAAGTCCTTCTCAAGGAGCGCCTTTTCTGCCACACCTACCAAACATTGCTTTTCTCCTGCATAATAAAACCCATTGGGTTCCACTTGGACCTCAGCTCTCAGTCCCAAGAATATGCTGTTTCTTTCTGGTAACTACCACAGAAAAAGGTTAAGGCTATTTTTCACTATTTATTTTCCTCTCTAAGAGGTTATTCTCTACCAACAGAGGATGAATTAAGTCCTTTGGTTTGGTTCATCTCCCTCAGTCTCCCCACAGCACTGTGGACTTATGTAACCAGTACCTGAACATTTAGAAGCTGGTACAAGCCCCACAAGATTTCTCTCCAACAGTGTTCTTAGTGGCTATCCAAACTAATAGCTAAAAGCCCATTTACCAGAATTCATGGTACCCTGGGTTGTCAAGACCTTCTTTAGATTCAAAAGGAAAATTTGTTGGCTCCTCCCAAAATGCACATTCCCCCCGAGATCTCTCACAGCAACAGCCACTGATACATTGAAATTAATTTAGATTTAGAAAGGAGTAAAAAGAGAGGACAGTTTGGCCTGTTTCTTCACATTCTGCAGGAAACATCAGAGGAGAAAAATGCTTATTTCCTAGTTTATGAGGATTTGACAAATGAATAGAAAATAATTCCAAAATAAAAATATGCATATATTTTTAGCCAAATCTTTTTGTATTAAAGATTAAGGACTACAATTTTTATACAAACCTCCTCTTCTTCCCAGTCTATCAAGTCCCAGTCATAAGCAATTACTGCTCGCCTTCTTTTCCAAAACTCCAGAAAAACAGTTGCTGGAGCAAAGAGAAAAAAAAACAAAACTGTTTTTAAGTCCATTTACAATGCACAGAAACCAGAACGCAGAGGAAGCACATTCCAGAGCACGTACAAATCTGTAGAGTATCAATGAAGAAATGGGAACTTTTGTCATACACCTTTCTAATCCAGATCATTTCTTTTATAGTACATGGGTGCCTATATGCAGTGTGGCGTTATCAGCTAACAATTAAACATTCTGTGATGTACAGCCCTGTTCAACGGAGTTTGAGATAGTGTAATATGCCTGTACATGACTGTGCTTTCATTTTGTGGTGGAAAGAACAATCAAGGAAGTACTTGGTTATAAAATCTCCTATTCTGGAGATTAATACTGAGCCTGTTTATGGTTGCAGTTTTTTAAATCTGTTTTGTTAAAAGAATGTAGAAGCTGCCTAAATGTAACACAGAAGAATGGAAAGGCTTCCTCTCCCACTGTGAGAGTTGGATCTTCCCTTTATTGCTCACTGAAAAGCATCAGGCTGATAATCACAGAGAACATAAACCTCTTTGATCATAAGCTAGCATGGTATCAGCTCTAATAGTGTTAAAATAGCTTGGCAATATGTTTCACATCCAGTTCTAAAAGGGTTGTCTTAATGCACTGTCTGCCCTATGGCAGCACAATGATAATGACGTGACATAATACTAAGCATTGGCATAAATTTGGTGAAGCCGAGTTTTTAGTCAGTAAAAATTATCATAATATAATGTCTTAGCCAAGGCAGCTAAGATATGCTTAGAAAATGAACACCGTGAGCAGGTAAGATATCAAAAGCATGTTTAAGAAGGCAGCTGTTTGATTTGAAGGCATTTCCGTATATCACCTCATCCTTTTTCTGAAAGCTGGAGTTACATTGCACCAAGCAACTAGCTGCTTTCATTTAATCTAATAAAGAAAGTTAAGTTTCCTAAGCCTAATGATTATATCATTTTTTGTAATAATTGCAGAATAGCTGTTTGGGATCAGCAAAACTAATCAGTGCTAATGAGGCTCTGCCACTGCAGAACCACCACATTGTTTGTTCCTTGACTTGCCTTTTAGTGGAGCTGCTTCTCTCCTAGCAGCTCATACTGAATTATTTTGTACAGGCTAAAGATGTAGCCCTGCACTTTTTGGAGACCTGGCAGAAACAAACCTGATCGAGTACTACCACTCTGTTCCCATTTCAAAAAACAGCTGGAAACAGGACTCGAGGGGGTGTGTAAGTATGCAGGTATGAACCTCTCTGTGCTGAACCACACTTCTTTCTTGTTTTTTGCACACCTGGAGTGAAGACTCGATAAATATTATGTTTAGTATATTTAGCACATGTCAGAGCAAGTATGTGCAGTTCCTGAAGCTGCTTTAGAAATATATTTTCATTAAGTAGCAAATAGGATGTCCCGCATTGCGCTGTTCTAGCTTTTACTGTGCTACACTTCTCTCCATCTATTGAGGTCAGTATGCAATTTTCCCTTGTTAGATATTTTAAAATGTGCTATAAATAACTGTATTTGATTGATGCACTATACTACTGAGGTCTTCTAAAAAGTACTGCATTTTGAAAATTCTCTGCTTCTTTTCTAGCCAAGTAATCTAATACCTTACATTTAGCTTTCTTTTCTGACTTTGACAGCAAAACAGGAACAGTTGTACTTATGGTTCTCCAGTTTTCCAGTTGGTTTGTTTAAACCAAATGCTATGAATTCTCCAAAAATCATGTTTGGAATTTTGAATTTCTCATTGGCTTTAACTTCCAGGTCTTTTGCTAGCTTTTTCTGTACTGTGCTTACCCTGCTTCAACTTTGCATCTCAGTCCTCAACATTCGCTTATGCAAACAGCTGTCTTAACATTATTTCTTCAGATGCTTTTGAAACAAGTTGTGATCTTATCTAGAAATACAAATGGCCCCTCACAGCCAATGGCTTAATCCTGACCTGCTCTCAGAAATCCTCTCCCTATTACATTTCAGAGCACCATTTAATATATCCATCCCGACTTCTGAAATATATTTTATATACCAGGAATATTGCTGAAGAACCTCATTAAATTCTGTATCCTCAGAGAGCAGATCAATGTGAATGTTTTATGCTAAAGGCAAGGTTTGTAAGAAAGTAATACCTTTTATTAGACTAACTGATATATTTAGAAAAAGTGTTTTATGTTGACATTCCTTATTGCTTGAAATAAGAGTTTGATTCTCCATGCCAGGCCTTTTTTCCTTTCCCAACACTATTTTTAAGCAAGGGTTCTAAAGCTACTTCCTTTATCAAAGGAAACATGCTTCTAGATAGACAAGAAAAAATTTCAAAAAGGATTTTTCTTAAGTCCCTTAGTCTCCCATAGACATGCAGAGACAGAGAAACTACTGTCAGTCTACCCTGTTTCTAGCAATGCATTAGAAATTATAATTGACTGGAATCTCCTGTTGGACAGTTAAAGAACATTGCTACTGAGCTTCAGGAAGCATCTAGACAGTGATATCTTCACACTAGCTTTCTCCAGTATTTCAACTGGAAAAGCAAAAGCTACAATTCGATCATCTGGCTTTGCAGCAACATGCTGGGATTCAAGTGGTTATCAAATTTACCTAAATTTTTTTTTTGGAGAATGGCTTTTTTTTTGCACTTTATACATCAACATTTATATGGAATGAACATATTTTTCTAATTTTCTATCTTTAGTAAGAATCCAGTTCAGACAGCAAAAAGATAGGAGTTTTTTCCTGGAAATGGGGCCTACCCTTTCATTAAGCTCAACATATCTCAATGCATACATAAAGGGCAAATGTAGGTGTTTCCCTCTAGCAATGAAACGCTAAAAATGTTATTGCTCTCCTCTTTTTCAAAGCTTTGAACCTCTGGAAAATATAATCAACACTAGAGATTTTTTAAAGGAAGAAAATATTTTCCAGTTTCTTAGGTAACAACACCTCAATGAGCATCAGCAACGATCTGTTCACCAATTAAAAAATTTATTAGTGTTTATAGGGACTTACTGTTTCCTAAAAACCACAGAGATTCATAGCTTCAGTCTTTTGAAAGAGTTTTTCCTTACAACAGAAGCTCCAATACAGAAAAGTTTGTAGAAATTACAAGTGAATTCATTCAGTGTACTGAAGGGAAAATATATTTTGTCATTTGCTACATCAGTTTAAAAGAAAAGTTGTCTTAACACTTACGTCTTTTGGGTATACCTTAGTAGGTATTTTATTTTTTCCTAATATATCAATTACTTTTACTTCTGTATAACTTTGCTTAAACAGGGCAGAAATACAACGGATGATGTGATGGGGCATTATAGTTTTTGAAGAAAATTGTGTTTCTATTCCAGTATCTCCTGCTGCACTTGACAATTCCAACCTTACTTTGATGGGACCCACTTATCCCAAAATGAAGCTTTATAAAAGATGTGTCCCTGTGCTTCAGAGCCCTACAGCCACGCTCATTAGTGCTCCACTAACCTAACAGCCCATACTGATATTTGTTGTGGTAATTCCTCTCCCTAGACTGGCCACAGGAGCTTGCTCATCATTTGAAATATTTTGTTTCTGTCTCAAAAGTGAGCAACCCACTTTGTCCATAACAGATATTTTCTGAGTAAAAGGAGGAAACCACCATCCGCACCACTTCACGGAAAGCTCAGCCTGGCCATGCTTTGTTTTGAAAACCTTAAGCAAATGGCTGAGCCTTCTCCCTCAAGGTGAGAGTTCACTAATGGATCTGAAGCCAGTGAGGAATGTACGTTAGATAATAACACAGTGGTTAAACTCAGGTTAAAGAGGTAACACAATTCTAGCTGCCTTTTTTTTCTTTAATTCTCTTTTGTTAGAAATATTGACATTATTATTTACTACGCCAGTGTCTGTCAAACTGGGTCATCTAGAAGGCTCAACTTCTCACAGCAAATTTGACATGCACTTGCCAGTTGTTTCATGCTGACAGAAAAAAAAACATTTCCACAATCAAACTGCTTTAATTGTTTCTTCTTTTCCCCTGTGACTTACTGAGATGACGGTAATGCCTGCAGGCCAATAGGCCTACTGCAGGCTGAAAATCCATTTAAGAGAGGCAGTAAGCCAACTCATAAATACAGTACCAGAAAATCCTTGGGAAGCATGGCTTTCCTCATTCTAATGCTGCTTTAGCCCTAACTCTATGGAAAATATCTCAACACTCACTGTTGTCTTCACAAAGCCTTATTTAAGAAACTGTAGTTTGAATGGAGCCATAGGAATGTCCCATTCCCCAAATCACTACCCTATACTCACAGTCTCCTTCCTATTGCTGCACCTACACCCCTCTTGGCAGCAAGCTCACAAGTACAGTGTAAGCCAACAGAAGTGGTGGGCAAAACTCTCACCCCAGCCACTGTCCTGTAGACTCTTCTCCACTAGTGAAATCATCCAGAGAACAGCATACTTTTTCTTATCTCACTGGGGGTTTAGGTGCTGGAGATACATGGATAGGCAGTACATTTCCCAGTCTTGGCATGCTGCTATGCAGATATCCATAGAGGAAACAGGGTTTGGAAGTCTGATTGATGCTGAAGGAGAGGGAGGGAGGAAGGAAGGAGAGGCTAACCTGTCATTAAACTGTCTTGGAAATTCTCAACTTCTGTGAACATGCAGAGAAAGTGTTTGGAAAACTTGAGTAAACATCTAAGAAAACTTTAAGGCTTGACTTAAGAATTTTCTGTGATTCCCAGCTCTGATGTAGCTCTAAACCAAAGCTGAAATATCACAGAGGAACAAGATCTGTATGATCTGGAGACTTCTTCCTTAATCTAACTTGTGATATTTTAATACCATCAATATTACGAGAAATGTCATGAATAGGCAGCTTAATTTAGTTAGTTAACTTAGACAAAACCCTAGTTTTGGAGGAAGGTACTGAAACAGACTGTTAGGGTAATCTATATTTTCCCGATGGCTCTGATGTCGGTTCCTGGACACCTCTTGTGGGTCAGTAGAGAGATCCACAGTTCAAAATGGAGATTATGAGAACTACTTGGACACTCTTGCAAAGCAGTTTGAGATATGTGAGTAAGAACTGGAGAACAATGTCTAAATGAGGATAGGTCAAGTACCCAAAGCTGTGATATGGATGCCATTGTTGAGTCACCTCATTGAGCCATTTCTAAAGCTGTTAAAGTTCTCTCAGAACAGAATAGGAGCAGTTAAGAGCCTGGGCATGCCTAGGGCATCTCTGAAATAAGTTTTCTGCTGCCAAAAAGTATTGTTTCTTCTTGCCCTCAAATCTGCCTACAAGACCACAGTAGCAAAAAAAGCTGAGCCAGAAATAGAACAGTCCTATGGGCAAAATTCAGCCTCCATGGCAACAGTTAGACCACTCATATCAATTTGTTGTTCAACTAAATCTTACATTTATTTCAAGAGAGTTTTGCTTTAATTGCAACCAGGTATATGTAGTCAATATTTACTGCCTTTCTGCCAAAAGGAAAAAAAAATACATTAATTCATTTTAGTGCAGAAACTTAATTGTGCTGCCCTAAACTTAGAGAAGTCCTGACCAGTAACAGAGAAAAGGCCTCAGTGCCAATGGATTGAAAAACACAACCCCTGCTCCTGCTTAGAATAAAACTACTTACAGAGATGCTACATACTGTATTCACAAACATTTTTTAAATTGAAATCATTATCATATTAAAAAACCTGATTTCAACCACTTCCATCTTCCTTTTGCAGAAACAGGAAAGAGTAAAGCCTATATCGTTTCTCTCAGTGTCTGAAAAAAGTGTGCTGTAAATTAGAGGCTTATGTGGCATCACAACTTTTAAGAAATCAATTGCATTATTACTTACATCAGAACAAAAACTTACCCCACACGGCCATGAAAACAGCAAAAAAGACAGTAGCTCCATTATCAAAAAGGTGGGTTACCTGAGGGAGATACTAATAGCATGATCAGTTTATCATAATAAGGTTTTACTTTGTATTTTCACCCAGTAAAATTAGCTTCATCATGAGTGCCGCTGGTCTGACAATCCCAAGGATCCTTACCTAAACATGTGAAATGCACCTGTCAGTCAATTGGAGTATTCTCCAGCCTAGCATTGACCCCTGCCAACACTAAATGTGAGCATCATTTCAGACCCAATGCATTCATTTTATGGAGCCACGTACAAAGGATGGATCATAAGATCAAGGTGGATGCCAAGGACACCATAGCACGCATCTAGGACATGACCTCTGGGACTGCTGAATCTCTAAGTGCAAATTGCATTCAAGCGTTTTATAACCCAAGCTTAGTCCTACTGAAAGACAATGGATGTTAATATTGGCTGAACTTGATATGTCCTTTGAAGATTTTATCTACCCAAGTTCACTAAGAACAAATGCAAAAGGTAAAAGGAATACTTTTAGGAAAACATTTCTATTAGCACAGTTTAAGATATACCTTGGCATAAACGCAGCTGTCTGACAGCCTCATGAAGGGACAGTATTTATCACATATAGGACACATTATGATATCTGTAGCTTGACAGACTTCTTTACTGGAAAAACAGAAAAGATAAAAGTTAATAATTTGATCCATAACAATCAGTCTTAAAATGGATTGATAAGTTTTCCAATAGTCAGTTACTTATTAAACAATACTGGTTCTGTAAATGAAACCAACATGCTTGTAACTGCATATGTATAATTAACATTTGTTGACTATCTCAGACTTCAGAGTTTACAGTCATAACTGCAGAGGATGGTTCTTCAGGGCCAGCCTAGCAGTAGCTCTATACCATTTCCAGCTTCTCCTTGAGTAAGCAGTGACCTTTGGTAGGATGAGGGTAATTGCAGACAAAGTTCAGTGTGACTTATTCTTGTGACTTCTCTTAAGCACAATCTTCAATGTGCAAGAGCGCAGAGATGAGCAGTCAGCAGAAGGTTCAAGGAGTTCTTCATCTGAAGAACGCCTCCTTGTGGTGGACCTTTGGGAATGATACTGCATACCTTATGAATGATGCTGAATGCCTTATGAAAACCAAGCATCATTTTTTCCTTAGTATTTATTCAACAATTCAAAATTAAATAATTAAGAATTCATGCGAACATCTCTTAATAGTAATCCACAGCTGTAATTTCCCTTATAAAAGTGCCCTTGTTACCTGACTTGGCAGTGGTTCAAAGTGGTGACTCCATACAAAAAGACAAACAATCCAATGAAGGCAGCTGGGAAGAGCATCCCCGTGTACCAGCCTAACCACGCAAAATACAGCCCAATTTTCTCACCAAAGTATCGCCTGTTTTGAAACACAACACAGCAAAATTACCTGTTAATTAGAATAAATCTGCTTAATCTTGCTTGTTAACAGAAAAGATTTTTTTCTGTCGTATCTAAAGAGTACAGTAAAGGGCAGTCAGAATTTCCTGAAGAAAAGAAGTCTGCAACTAGGTTTCTAAATCCACACTCAGGGACCTGCCTCATAAATGACCTTAAAAAATGAATTTAAAAATTCATTAACCACAGTTTACAGTGAGATGAGTGGAGACTTCAGATAGGAAACAGTGAGTTCATTTAGAAAAAAATAATTTTTGTGTCTGGGAAGCCGATGTCTTTCTTTTCCTTTTGGCTGTGTAATTGTACTTCCCAAATAATCACAGTGAAATCAGTTTCATCCCTAAAACTGGTATAACAGAAAAAAATATTTGGGTCTGAATTATTTCTAAGAATTAAATTAACTAGGAGTTATTCTCAAATCCAGTTTATCATCATTTACTTATTTCTTTTCTTAACTGAGTTCCTGGAAAACTAATTACATGAGTCTACCACAGGTGGAAAGTAAAGTGCAAATGACTTCCAACAAATATCTTTATGCACTGTCTTGCATGGATTTGAGGAAAGTAGTCTGAATTAATCTCATTTGTTATCTATATTGCTTACAAATTAACAGCAAACTGGCCAGAAACCTCCTATTTGCCTCATATTCATTACCACTTTTCCTCCTCCCAAACACAACCAAATCTTTATTTATGTGTTAAAGAATACATCAGGCACACAAAAAACTGCTGAACACATCAGCGCAGGAGGAGGCTGAATATCTTTTCCTGTGTTTCATGGTCTTGTGCACAGTAGACTGATGATCAGATTAGTACGCTTTACAAATCAATACACAATTATCATGATTACAATGAAGATTTTAGGTGATTATTTGCAAGATTAGTTTTAAAGAATGAAGTGAGATGGTATTCTTGCACTTCAGAGACTCTACAGACAACTTAAACTTGCATATGAAGACAATTTGAGAATAGCTGCTGATGAAACCTCACATTTACGCAAACAATGAAACGTCTGATCTGTCCAGAGACAAAGGATACAGTGAACCAGCACTGTTGGCTCTTTGTGCTACTAGAAAACATCTTCAGTGAAACTTTTACAGAGCGGAAAAAAAGACCCACGTTGGGCTCTAGGGAGGGAAGCAGTAGAGAAGAAAAAGAAACATTTGGTTTGGAATGGACAAAATCATTATTTTTTCCAATGCCTGTCAAGAATTTCCTGCATGAGCAATATCTGCCTGGGCTGAGCTCATGCTCTACTGAGTGACAGTGACCTACAATTATGATTATCATTTGAGTTTACCAGCACTGTATGAGAAGCCAAATATTGTCACATTGCTTTTATTCTTCTGTCGTTCAACAGATACTCAAACGTATAGGCTAAAGAGGTGGTAAGCTAATGATAACTTGCCTCAGTTCTGACTAGGGTGGTAGGTCTGGTTGTAATAAGACAACTGGAAACCGCTTGTGGAGCCCTGACTTAGGAGTGTTAGTGACCTTTTTGGCTTAATTATTTACCAGACACCAAGGATGTCAAGCTGTGCCTGCTCCACTGAAAAAGAAAGCTTAAGTTCTGGGCTTATTTCCACTGAATATTTATGGCCCTATTTCTCTGCACACAGTCATTTCAAAGCAGTGAAGTAGGCCTAATGTTCATCGAGATTTTTTTTTATTTCATTCCTTACTTTCAAGTACGAATCCTTTCTTGTTCCACCCCTCAGCTGACAAACATTCATGACAAACTTCATCTCTTATCCCATTGAACCTTTCCATCTAACAATGCAAATGATCAAGCAAACAGCTTCATCCTAGATGAAGACTCAAGCAAGGTTCAGTTTGTGCATAAAGAAGAATGGACATGATGAGGAGCAACCCAAACCTTTGCAATGAAAGGAAAAGACATCCAAGGCCATTTGTGAGCCTGGTTTTAAAAATAAGTACTGGATGCTGACATTACTTTGATATTGTTCAAATATGGACAAACAGCCTCAATCTTTCACTGTCACCCTTTGCTGGTATTCTACAGACTGTCCTATTGTAATTTACATCAGGATTAAGTTAAAATTTCTTCTCTTTTGGGCCCATAATTAGCACAATTTTTCTGTAAGTCTCTGCTCAGATACCACCAGGTTGAGTGCTGCAGAAACAAACTATAACAGTAACAAGGTCTTTGGAGACCTTCCTAGGTTCCATATTCAGAGAAATTTCACATTTATTGAATAATTGGGTTAGCCGGAAGCCTTGTCATCATCAGGAATTGAAGATAGTTCAGAGATACCTTTGCCATTCTCTCCCTTCAAGTTGCACAAAACACAGGGAACAAGCTCCTGGTTTCTTCTATGACACTGTACATAGAACAGAAATTTCATACAGCTCTTCACAGTGATGGCGGTTCTCTTACCTGCATGTTGGCACTTTACCCAGAACTCAGTAAGGAAGAATTCCAGGGATTTTTTTTCTAGCGTGTATCACTGCACATTACTTACACCTAAATTTCACCTATTATCACTGCTTGTTGAAAAACTGTTTGAAAATTTTTCCAACCTTGATGACATTTGCATTTTTGTTAATTTTGCTAACTCATTACCATCCAGTATTTCAGATTGTTAATAAGAAGAGAAAAAACTGTTTTATATCTTCTATGATTCTCCCACAGAAAATTTCCTCCATAGCTACCATAAAAAGCAGAGACATAAAAAACCCAAGCACCTAATAGAATAATCCATCTCTCCTATCCTCATATATGCTGTACTATTAGAATAACAAAAATAAAAAATAATCTCAGATTTATACTAGCATGTATACTCCCTCCAATATGTCCTCTAGTATCACCTTCTTAATGGTGAACTGTCCCTCCCCTCACCCCATTTCAACAGTAGAAATATTCTTGACTTCACTGGGCCAAGATTTCAATCTTGATATTTATCAATAAGGCATATTTCTGAAAATTATTAAACTATTAAGTCTGATTTCAGACCCATAAAATGTGGTATTGGAGTCCCTGGTGTTTAATGACCTTCATTATACAATCTTTTGGTTTCTGCATGCCTTAGAAGAAAATCACAGAACTAGAATATATGCAGGTTTGGCTCAAGCCAAGAACTTATTTATCTTCATTAGTCCTTTTGCAGGTCATAATGAAATGCTATACCGAGATTTTTACATCACAGAAACAAGTTGCGAGGGAGCCAGGTATTTTGGACACATAGAATCATAGAATAGTTTGAGTTGGAAGGGACCTTAAAGTTCATCCAGTTCCAATCCTCCTGCCATTGGCAGGGACACCTTCCACTAGACCAGGTTGCTGAAGTTCTCTTATGGCAGGAACAATGGGGTGGGGAGGAAGGTTTGGCAGGAGATTGTCAGCTTTCAATCAAATCATTTCATGTAAACAAGGAGAAAAATGTAACTCGGGCATTACTTTTGCTTTCAGGTACATTTAGGTAGCTTTATAATAATTTTATAGTTTTCTTCCTCCCTTTTCGTCCTGTAAACGACATGCACAAGCAGCAGCAGTATCAGTTTGTGCACAATCTAGAGGAAAGCAGCAATGCACAGAAGTCTGAAGGAGGTGATCCAATCCACCTAGGAATCACTGCAACTCTTTCTGCTGATTTATGTGGTTCCAGAGCCTATAAATATAGAAGGTCCTGCCTCTTTCCAATTGCTATCAATTCTAAGGGTCTTAAATTGTTCTTATAAAGCAACTATGGGTGTTGAAGTCCAACAGAAGTGCAATTAAAATCATGGCACTACATCTGTTGATTAATAGCAGTGCTTTTGCAATTGTGCCAAGACTGCATCTTAACACTGCCACATTTCAAAGCACAGTGAAAGCGGAATCATGCTATTCTCCTCAAATTACTTTTTCTCATTTGTTTCTAATAGCTTTTATCTCCATAACAGTCAGCTGACAAGATTAAACGAAATCTGGGAGGCACCAAATTAACAGCACTGGAGATGTAAGGCCCCATTGTAACAGCTAAGGAAAATATAAACCCACGAAAGTACAAACAATTTCACTTACCACTGTGGCAACTTAACTTTAAGGTGGAAATATTGTACCTATTAAAGAGATATAATTCTATTGTGCACATCTAATTTACTCCTTACACATTCTAAAGCATATATGAAAGGAGAATGTCAGCTAGCAGGAGTTAAGTTCTGGCCAGATATCTGTGGAAAATTTATCATTCATGCAATCCTTTTGTACAGATGGCACCAGAACTCCCTTCAAGTATGCCCCATGTAGCTGTCAGTATGGGGAAAAAAATTAAAGAGTCGCTCCTGCTGCAGAACTGGTACTAAAAAAGCTCCTGTTTAAACTATGCATGCTGAGATACTTCTGAGTGAAATGAACAACAGGTCTTGCTGGTGTTGTCGACTCTTCAACGAAAAATCTCCAGCTTGCTAGACACACGGGCTGCTGAGAGTGGCAGTGGACAGGAAAGATTTGACAGGAGCTAAGGAAATGCGAGCCACCTAGCATCTGTGAAATGAGAAGAAAAAAGGCAATCCCCCCGCTTTCCTGTCACTCCTCCTTCAGTGAATTCATGGCAGCCATGGGTGTGCTCCAGGCAGGGCTGGGGCTGCAGCTTTAAACTGGAGTTCAATGGCTATGAAAAATCATGCTGCTGCGAATGTTCAGGGACCTCATAGCTCCCCGTTTTCCCCTTCTCCTTGGATAAACACCTGCTCTGAACCAGCACAGGACACCTCTGACGTCAGCTGGGGGTCTACTACTTTGATTGTTGGAAATGTAAAACAGCTATGGAAAAATCTGTGGATAGCACTGTCTGATAAAAAGCTAAAGCATCTTATAAAATCTTAAATATCAAACCCACACTACTAAGAAGGTTGCTACCAAATTCCAGAACAATCAGGTGTCTAACCTTGCTCATTCTGTTACCATTTATTCTCATATTTAAAAAACCTTCCAGATACCTGAGGGTCCATACTAATAAACCAAACCCCAGATGTTGGCTCAACGGCACTTTCACAAACAAGAAACACTGTTGAAGAACAGTAGCCTTGACTACCATGGATAAATGTTTAAAAACATTATAGACAAAAGTTGTTTATACTGTGACATTATTGTATGCTGGGAAATTAAAAATTAAAAAAACCCTTCAATATAGCTGTTGGCTCCTCAGTAAATCAGCAATTTTCATAGTGTAGTTTAAGAAAAATCTCATATTTCTGTCTAGGCTAGTATATTAAAAAAATAAGAAGCTTTCAGGATTAAATTATGAGGTACAAATACATTACTTTGTTATCTAAAGCATTTAAAAAATGAAATGACTCAGTAGAATTATTTTATTGTTTTTCTCTGTGAACTTTTTCTCCATGGAAACTGAACACCTCCTCTTTTATGAAATGGATAGGTTTTATATGGTCTTGATCAATAACACTGTCTCCAGGGCCACCCTCTACAAATCTTTCTACCTGGAAACAATTCTGAGAACTTATAAAAGTGAAAATTAATATGTTGTACTAATTGCATGCTCTGTATGACCCTTCCCAATGGCTAATATATCAATATCTTCAGTGATCTCAACACATCTTAAGACTTTATTAATAGGCCCTTGTAGCTTCTTATTCCTCTCTTCAAGTAGAAAAAGTCCATTAATGGCAGTAATAGTACTGCCAATGTGGTCAGCGAAGACTTTGGCTCTCTATATATGCATAAAAAATAAGCAATCCTCTATAAACACATGCAAGTTTATTTGAAAACATTATTTAAAAGGGCTATAAGAGTTTTGAGTCATGTCTTGGCTTTCTCATTGTTTCTTTTTGCAGGCTGCTTCCAAGATGAATACAAATTCAGGTGACAGTGCTATGGTTGGTCTGAGTTTAAGGGAGATGCTACAGGAGAGACTTCCACCCACGTACCACTAGTTCTGCTGAACACAGAAGCGCACTCAGTGACTGTGAGCTTTCCTCTATGCCATTTGTAATCCTCACTAAACCTCCAAGGCTCCTTCTGGGGTTGTTTTTTTGGGAAAAAGAAAATCTAGTTGATGAGTACCTGGTTTTCACCAAAGCCATGCTCTGAGGAGGAAGAGCAACTCTTCCAGTGGATAGACATGGAACCAAGTCTACCCAGCCTCCACAGATTTCTCTCTTCCTTTTTATCTCTCTTAAATGTTCTGCAAACTCTTCATTGGAGGTCTTGGTATCAGGAAACTCTAGAAGGAAACTGCCTTCACTTTCAGTTCTTCCTACAAGCTCCTCTATAGACACTTCTTTGAATGTTGCGGCACCATGAATGAAATGGATTCCCATGACCTGAGGATCAGTTTTTAAAAACCACGTGGATAACAGGTTTTCTTGGTTTTGTCAGAAGAGAGATAACATGCTCAAAGCACCCATAATGTGACGTACTAAAAGCAGGAAAGTCTTACCTCACGAGGTCCAGTGGTTGATATTTATACCACACTCCCCAGGAAGCCCAGCACTCATAGAGCAAGTGTCGGTGGTTTTCTGCCCCATGTGTTTTTATTGAATTCTTACTTCTGTAACTTCCCTAAAATACAAATTAAGGTATTAATGAACAACAGTAGCAAAAGAGAATATCTAAGAAATCTCTCCCACTATTCGTATGGATAACACAATTTATGTAAACTTGATACTTGTGCACTGAAAACTAAATATGACATTAAAAGGACAATTTCCTCTGACTTTAGTAAGATTGAGACTATTCTTCCTAAGAAATTTGTGATAAGTGGTGTTAGGTAAAAGGCTATAATTTGTAGAATCTCAAAGAGAAAACTGCAGCATGATATCTTATTCTCTGAAAACATAATGATTGATCAAACTTCACAGAACAGATCCAGAACAACCGTCCCTACTCAGCTCTTCTTGCAAGAAAAAATCCACAATTTTTCCAAGAAAAAAGCATTACTAAATGGAAGATATGTCAGAGGCAGAATGCAAAAGAGAGTCATACCTTTAATAAGATTCAGAATAAATGATTACAAAATTTGGAATTAATTTTGTGGGAAATGCCTGTTCAAAAAGAAAAGAGAAACTGAGAAAAATACCTCATGAAGAGGAAATGCAGCTTCATAGGAGCCATTACTGAGCAATCGATTGAGACCTAAAAATCAAAAATATCCAATTATGTACCAATAGAACCAGAAAAACTGCTAAGTAAAACAAAATACATTTTCATAATAAGCTGGCTAAATGAATTTTGAAGCCCATTGACAGTAAAAGACACACGCAGAAAAATTCATCTTTTATAGATTTTGATGAACTAAGATACAATAAAAGAAAAGACTTGTTTAAATATTAATCATAATCTATCACTTATTATGCTAGAGGTTTAAAGATGCATTTGCCAAATATATCCTTAGCATAATTTCAGCGAAAACGGGAACCTCGCACCAGGACTGAAGTTTGACCTCATAAATTATGGTCTATGAAAGTTATTTGGATGAAAGGCTATATTTCTTGGGAGATGATCATTTCAAATCTTCATATTTTTGAACTGCAGGCCAGTTAAGCAACTGAAACTCTTCATTTCCATACGATAACAACATTGTAAAATATGTTCAGTTTATGTCTTACAAAAGCTGCTGAACTGACAGATAGAATAGGAACAAGACAGGTTACAGAACTACAGGAACAGAAAATGTACTTGAACCTGAACAAAAAAGTTTGCTGTTTGTCACAAAAAAAATAATCATACAACCCACTCAGTCAGGTCTTGTCCGTCTTCATTGAGAAGCTCAAGAGAAATAATGAATGATTGCTGCTCTGTGGGCATTTTTCATTAGGAAAGACACCAAAATAGGACGGAACAACTATCAGGCAATTCAAAACTAAATATGGACACAACCTAAAGGCATTTGAATACCATTGACCAAGAGGCAAAGAATTCTGATTCCTTTCCTAATTCACAGCAGCAAGAACACAGTAATAAGTATTAATTCAACATAAATGGCACTTTCAGTGACTGCATTAGTATTTGTTTGGCAGAATATGCCTTTTTCCAAAGTCTCTGGCAGAAAAGCAAAACCTGTGCAGCTGAGCCAGGCTTTGCTCTGTCCAGTGATCAGTGCAAGGTTGGTACAACACAAGTTGATGCGAGAGGGAACTTGTGATCTTGAGGCAGCGTGTGTGTGTGCTAAATGCAATGGCTGCATGAATTCTTCACCACATGAATTCTTCCCTTTCTCCTCTCCCCTCTGCTCACTGTCGTTGCACAGAGTTATTGCTGCCTTTGTCCCAGGAGCTGGGGAAGTAACAAGAGAAGTTCTGGGGTGTTTCTCTAGCTCTTTGGGAATGATGGAGTTGAAACAGCCAGGAAATGAAGTAAGCTGCAGAGTTTTATGGGGGTTGAGTCTCTGTTTGTGGTGTCCCAGTCTCTATGTTGTACATATAGAAAGGAGGACAAACAGTTCGTCCTCTGCATAACAAGACAAAAGAGGGCCACTGCTTTGTACTCCAGCCCTCCTCTGTCATTGCCTGCTCTCCTGGATCCATGTATTTGTCACTTCAAAGGTCCACTCTGCCCACTATCTTAAAGTGATGCCATAGCTATGCATGGCATCCTTTGCACTGAAGACATCATTGGTGAACTCCCTTTTGTCTTGCAGCAGCTACAGACACATAGAACTTTCCATCTCCTTTAGAGATGGACAGGTATCCATGGAGAAGCCTTGCAACCTGAAACGTGCAACTGCACAAACCTTGTCATTCTTCCAAATACAGCTATACGAAGGATACGAAGGAGTAAAATCTTTTCTGCATGCTTCTCTAATGTCCTTAATCTGTATTTATTTCTTGCTTAAGTCAGTCTCCTTGTAGAGGAGATAAATCCCATGTGGTGACATATGTGCCTGTGAAAGCAGCCTGATTTTACAGTGAAATGATCAGGTCTTTCAGGCAAAGCCCCTACAACAGCAGTGGGTGAGGTGTAAACTGATCAAGTGATTAAAAAGAAAATAAAAGAGTCTGTTACAAGCACAAACACAGGTAGACTTCTTGGCTTTTTTTTTTTTGTGGTGGGACTTAGCTCCCATGTTTAAAAGCACATTGCTCAGCACTTACCAATTTTGTTTTTCCCTTCTTCGTATTTCACTCTTTGCAAGATATGGTGTACAATTCTACTTCTTGTAGCATTATTGAAGAAAGTATCTTTGTTGTGTATGATGAAGCTATATAAAAACACAAACAAACGGCATCTCAGAAACATAGAGTAGCATGGCTAAAGGAGATATGGAGTTCCATTACATTCTTTAGCACACTAAAAATCAACAGTATGTGAGCAAGTGACAAGAAGATTAGAGGACACCAGATTAAGTGAGATGATTCACCAGATGAGATGCTGTCAGTAACAAAGCCTTACATAGAGAAGTCTGAAGAAAGATCAAAGGTATTTAAGGATTTGTAATGATAAGTGACACTTTTAGATATTTCACTGAAAACTAGAAGAAACTTGCACAAAAATTTGCAAAAGCACGAGTTTTAAATGCAGCTGTATAAATTCACATTTGATTTCTATTTCAGATTTCTTTATTATGCTTTACCATTAAGAGTCAGATGAAAACACTTACTTGGTAAAGTCTAACTGACAATCAAATACTATGTTAGAAATGGAAAATACCTTATATTTCTATGTTTTGTCCTGGAAACTAAAATAGAGTAGGAAAACACCTTTCAGAATCTACTTGTGAAGTTACATGTGAATGCAGGTTTAAGGATTTAGATAGAATTGTGATTTGATTAGATTGGCTGTCATAATATATTTTGCATAGATTTCTTAATTCCAATATACACAAGGAAACCAAGGTATTTTAGCATATCATCATACCGACTGGAAAAATGTGTGTTTAGAAATACTGTTTCAACTTGTTAGTTAAATACTGCTAAATAATTCTTAGAGGGATTCAGGATAGACTGTGAAAGTCATTTAGACACTTAAATAAACAGATAGGTAGATGGAGTTTCTGATTCAGTATTCCCGTGTATATATATTGAGGAAACTAAATATTTTTAAAAATGTAGTCCTTAGTAACTGACTGAATACAAAGGTTCGTATATTTAAAAATACTGTCAATATGAGGTAAGACTGTTTTCCTCCTCTGTGTTGGTGAAGAGCTAAGGAATTGAATAAACTGATAAATAAAATGGTAAAATCACAGATATGTCAGAGAGAGACCAGCCTGTAGGACTGCACACTAGACAAATCTGACTTTATCAGAGATTCACTGCTGAGTTTTCCTTTCAGGTAATTTTAGTCAGATGAAAACCTGCTTTTTCAGAATGAATCTTTACCCATGGGAAATCATACATGGCTTTCCACCTCCACAGTCATTTGCAAAAACAGGCAAGGAGTCCAGCTTCCGGACTTTGGGGACTCGATGTCCTTCCTCTTTACCATAAAATTTCTCTGCTGAATTTTCCATATACAATAATCCATAAGTTCCTTACGTTCAGCTTCAAAGTCAGATAGCAAAAAAATTTCCCAAATAAAGGTATAAAAGACAAGTTGCTCCAATAGCTCCGTAATGTATGAAAACCATAGGTTACTATCTCATATCTCCTTTCCTACTCCACTGCAGATACTCACAGGTCATTTGTGTGTCCATAATCTACTCAGTACTGTACTTCTAATTTCCTTCCACATCCCTGCTATTCCCAAAGCCCTTCATGTACCCTACAGTACCTACTGAAAGGAATTTGATTTACGCGTATTGGCTGATCACCACGTGTGTGTCGATTTACCATCGGGCAGCTAACAAACAGCAAATATAATTGGTGTGCACTTGCCACTGCCTTTTCTGTATTGTCATAATTTTGGACCACTATTCCATTTCAGGTTGCTGATACTTATAAAGTAAATAAGACTGTCCTTATCTCTGGGACAGCTATGCCTGTACCACATTTGGTTGAAATTAATCAGTATGTAAAATAATAAGTATCAGAAGGATTTTGACAAAAAGGAAATAATGTCATCACAGAAGTCTTAATGCTTAAGGAATTTAGATCAAAAACCAGCCTAAACTCCGAAGGAGAAAGAGCAACATTATTTCCATCTGAAGCTGAAGCTCTGTATTAGGCTATTTCAGTAGCAGCAGAAACAAATGAAAGGAGAGTAGCAAACCAGAAGTGATCAGTTAGTATTTGTCCCACTTTGTTTCATTTTATTTTAATGTCTGACTGTCCTCTGAAAGTTCTCACCTTCCAGACAGCACTGAATGTTAAAGAACTGTGAAGATAACTTATGAAATCAAAACAGCACAGTAATTTTCATTCTGACTTAGCTATGAGTTCTTCTAGGATTCAACTGAGAACTGAATCAACTTATCTGGGAAACTAGCAATATTGATCCAGGTAACATCCATAATGTTAATCTATTCTCCTGGTGATATAAGGCTATTTTGCCCATCTGTTATCATGACTGTTGTACTGCAACTACAAGTAGTTATTTAAATAACTCTCTTGGACAAGTAGGTTAATAGTTTTTCGCATTTAGTCACATCTATTTTGATGAGTCATGAATGAAAAAAAGGCAAAAATCAAACACGCAATCTTAAAAAGAAAGAACAACTACTTGTTTAAACAAACAGTTTAGTCATTTGCATTCATTTGTAAACTTAGCAATTGTGTTGTTATGGCTTTTGATTTCATGTGGCCAAGAAAAAACAACCAGATGCAAATGTGAAGCAGATGTCAACACCTCAGTGTAACTGCCATGAAGAACTCTGCCTATTCTAGAATCAGCTGAAGCAGTTCTAAAACGCATTTATGAGAGATGCAGAGGTTCTGCCCTGTCCATCCTTGTGCAAGTAAAAGGTTTCTGAGGGCAAGAGGAGCAGAGGAGAGGGACAACTCACCATGACTAGAGTAGCCCAAGAACATGTCCTTCGGTCTTTTCCAACATTACTCATGGAGAATGGATGCAGAAGAGATGCTAGAGTACACCAAAGGTGAAAAAAGAGTGCCAAAATGAGTCATCTGAATGTCCTGGACTGTCCTTAACAATAGAATTGTTTTGGGATGGAATTGCATGTGTAAAGAGTAAGCATAATCCCCACCTAGTTTTGAATATAAAAACCACAGGTTTTTTAATTTTCTTTAACTCAAATACTCAGATAATTTCTGTGAAATTGTCTTTAATGCAGCCCCAGAATGAGCAGTATCATCATAAGCAAGAGGGCAGGGAGCTCTGGCACAGGAATGAAAAACAAGCAGACTCAAGTGGGAGGCATTGACAGGTTGAGAATATATCAAGTAGTTGTACCTATGTGTAACAACATCCCAGTTAGATGTTGACATAAATTAGGATGACACCAAGGAGGTTTCAATTTATCTCCAAAATCACAGGGGCTGCACTTGTCAGGTGAGAATTGTGCAGTTCAGTGCAGGACTTATCCCTCTCTACCATCACCCTTCTTTCCCACACTTTAGAGTAATTTCTACATCCAAAATTTTTGTGCTCAAGTGGTCTTTTTCTGGATGTGAGTTTTAATCCATATTCACAGAATAGCATCAAGGCTATTTCATTGTCTACACATCCAATGAGGAATTCAGAGGACAGGGACTTTCTAACTCTATGGAGAATTTCACCCTTCAAATTTTAGTTCACAAGGACCAGAGATGATTTCCAAACTAGATATAGATAAATATTCATCAGACATTACTGAACTATAAACTGCACAAGGCAGAGGGTTTCTAGAGAGTTTTTTAACCCTTGCTGCTTTCAGATGGAACAGTTCCCTCAGCTGTTCTATTTCTGTTGCCCTTGTTAGGATTTCAATAGGCATAATGTCTTGAACATTCATAAGAGCAATACAGCTTGTTTTCAGGCTCAGGAAGGGTTCGGTATTTATATTAGGAGACAGTTTAGCTGAAGGTTTTGATCACTTTGTCACCTCATTTCTAAGATAAAAAAATAAGTAAGGATTAATACAGTGTTATTTTTATTACCTGTAAAGTTAAAGTATTGGTAGATAATAAACACAGTAATTTTTTTCCAGAACAGTTAGAACCATTAGCCTGGACCTCTAAGCCTTATTTGTGTGAGCTGTTCTTAATGAAAAGGAAAATCTCAACGAAGATAATGAGAGCACTTCTGGCAGGAAAGGTTCCAGAGCTGATCTTTTAAATTAAAGTCCCTTTTAAAAATGTCATTGTGGAAATATTTCTCTTATATTCATACTGTAAATGAAATGAAGAGTCAGTGAAGGTTAATTGCTTTGAAATTGTATTTGTAACTTTTGTAATTAGACTCTGAACTGGAGATTTCAAACTATCTTTCCATGGGTAACTAAGCACAGCAAGACTGTTTTCTAAATAAGGCCCCCAAATTAATATGAATTCAACCACAAAGTGCCAAAGAATTTCTGTTCACACATTCTCTTTGTTAATTTTACAGGTTGTACAAATACTTTATAGGTACATTTAGCTCTTGAATCTTGGCCTAACACCCATTTGAAAGAAAACTTTTTCACTTTTCAATTTATTTTGGAAAAGCAAAAGGCAAGAAAAGGCTATTTTCTGCTGTACATGGTATACAAGCTGAAAACTGAATACCCATGGTCCAGTTACAAAACTACGAAGTGAGGATGTGTGCATACAAATCTCAATGTGCATCTTTGCTCCACAGGATACCCAGACACTGAAACATTTGATATCTGACACACAACACACAAAAAAAGATATGTCCCAAGCAAATCTCTATTGCTGAAAGCAGTGCAGGCTGAAAGCATACATGTTGTCTGAAGGAGTAATCACTATATGAGAAGTGTATCCTTTAGTGCATGAAAAATGCCCAAACCTCTGCACTCCCAGGGAAATCACTGGTGGTAGCTGGCTGGTGTTGGTTGCAGGAATAGCAGATTTTTACCTCATTTGACATTCTAGTAGCTGCAACAAGATAAGCCTGCAGTATTCTAGTGAGAATATTACCACACATCCCTGCAGTTTATTTGTTTGAAAAAGGGTACATTACTATCACTTTCTGTTTATAGTCATTTTGGCTGACTTTTAAGGTAGTAGCTGACTTTTTTGTTTGTGTAAAAGAAAATGTTTATTAACAGTTATCAGACATTTTTCATATCATGTGCCTAAAACAGGATCACTTTGGGATAAAGAATGTATTAGTGACTTAGTTTCAGTTTTGGCACATCACAGCCTCAAAACTGCTGCAGTTAAACAGTAATGAAAGTGCTGAATCTCTCCTCCACCTTCCCCTGCCCTCCCCCTTTAATCTCCCTGACACCCAAATCACTTCTTAATTTAAACTGCTTCACCTAGGAATATTCATCTGAGACAGAATGAGCTTTATGCATATTTCAGGGATGCCCTGTTTCATTCAGTTTGGCAGGCAATTAAAATTTGCAGAATCAGAGAGAATGTAAAAAAAAATAAAAATCACAGTGTGTTTCCAAGTTTGGTTGCAAAAAGATTTGTTTTAAAGCAGGAATCTTGCAGAACTGTGATTCCCTGCTCTATAATGCCATTTGCAAACGTATATTTACTATACTCTAAATGTATGTAAACACAGGAACGACCACCCTGGTTAAAAACAACTAAGTGTCCATGCAAACCCATGCTTCATCTCCAGTGGCAGCAGCTCCCTGACCTATCCCTGATTTTGGGGTGAAGCAGCTCAGGAGGACATGGGCACAGATTATCTTGCATGAGATGGCATTCATTAGGGCCAACCTAAACATCAGAGAAAGTTTAAAATGTAACTCCACCCCGAGAGACACTTACCTGGAAATCTGATGAAGGTATAGGGCAACAACTTCCTATACCACAAGGGGAAATAGTGCAAATGAGAATAACTCCATTAACCTGTGGTATGCAGAGCCATTTTTGTTTAATTAATCTAGATACTGTCCTAGTCCTCCTAATAGTGTAAATTTTTAAGCTAATTTTCAGTGTAGTAACAAATACTTATTTTTACGTGGTTTATTCAATTATATATTAGATTAATATTTAACCAGTGAGTTTGTTGCCTTTGGAAAAAAAAAAAGGGGGGGAAATAGCTCCTGGTATAAAGTTTGAAATCTCCAAACAACAATTAAAAGCATTTTCCTAGCTATTATATAGCTATCTCAGAAACTGCAGTTAATTACTACTGTTACTATTCCCAACTGACTAGCAGCTCACTACATAAAATACCTAAGATGTAGTAGAAAAATAGCTAATTATCATTATGTCTGATGGAAAACATTTTCCCCACATTGTGAACTGTGCATTCTTGTAACTGATAGTTTTCAGAACAAATGTTTTGACATAAATAAAGCCCTTCCCAAGCTGTAGCTACAGAAGAGAGATACTGCTCAGAAGTCTATCTTGAAAACTATCATTTTGTACTCCAAGCAATTAAAAAAAATTTCTTGCCTCAGACAGACAGATGATCTTTCCTCCAAAAAGAGATTTCCTGTTGCTTGGGAAGTAAGATGAATCCTAGTCTTCTCTTGTATTGCCAATCTTGTGATACACCCTATAAGATATGCTGTAATACCTTTAAAAGAAAACCTGAAATCATGCTGCAAACATTACAGACACGTCTTAAAAAAGTGATTCTTGCATTTTCTTCTTTCTCTGTTTTGGAGGGAGGGCAGATAGTTAGCTGTCCCTCTTTAAACAAATTTAGGTTTTTTTGCTGAAATCTAGCCTTTCTCCACATCTGGCTTTTCCCATCTAAACGGGAAAGAAAAAATGCAAGAAATAAAGAGACCATCAATATGATCTACCAAAACTGTACATGCATTGTAAATTGATATTTCAAAAATACTAATTCCTACAGAAAATTGCCTGATCAGGCCTTGCTGGTTTTAGTCTATTCTCCTCTCCAGACTCTGTATTGTAAGTATAGTCAGTGATCTGTCCTTCCGTGTTTTTAAAAGCAGCTACGACAAATGAAGACTGGTCTCAGACCGTGTTACAAACATCATCTCTATCAGACTGGAGACCTGGATGTGGAAACTTGCTAGTTAAAAAAAAGATAAACTGCCTGTTCTTTGATGAGGTGAAAAATGTCTGAGGCTACAAAGAAAAGAAGAAATAAGGCATTCCAGACCCAAATTGCAATATTGTAATAGTTGTACAAATATGGACAAGCTCATATGAATGTATAAGAAATGATATTTTAGAAAATTAAAAGCATATAAAACAGGAAGGATGGAAGAATTCTACAACTTCCAGCCATGGTTAGTAACAAAACCTACAGTGAGGACATGGAGATCTTATCTGAAATCTCAGTATATGGATATTTATACTTCCAAGATTGTTGTATTTGTGAATGGTTTACTGCATGGTCAATAAAAAATTGATCAGCACGTCTTGGATAAACGTTGATTTATGACAACACAGAAATCCTAGACATGTTCAACTGGCAAATGTGCATATCTTGCTCTCCAGAAATAGCCAGAAAAAGCCTTGTTAGTATAACTAAAAGATCAATTATATGATTTAGGCTCCTGTAGCTATTTCGTAAATAAGTTTCACATACTTCCCACTGATCTCTTCTTTTCATTTACAATTCCATATGCGCAAGAAAATTTCATTTTTTTACTATAAACTTGAAACTCAAAATCTGTACATATGATCTTATAAAAACCAGTTACTAGCGGCATTTTTCATCTACCACCTTATGTGTTAAGACTGCGTGCACAAGGCCTGAAAGCCTTGCATTTACTCTCCATTCTCTGAGGACTTGGAGAACTCAGTGTGTTACAAACGTTTTCCTTCCTCAAACAATGTCCCTATGCGGGATGAAAATTCTTAAACACACTGCAGTCAGCCAGCTGAGCATCGTTGCAGTACTGGGACCCTCCTTGTCCTGTGCATGTTCTGTCTGAATCACTTTTGGCACAATTGTGTGATGGAAGGGAATGCAGAGCCACATCTAAAAGCCCAAGAGTGGAGAAGGCCCTATCAATGTTATTCTATTCTACAGGATGATGTACTTGTTGAAGACAATGTGAACTCAATAAGTAACCACCCACGAAAATTACAATGAAATTATAATACAACTGTAATTGTATTGTAGTGGCAACATGGTATGGTAAGAGGATTCTAGCAAAACCCTAACTACACCAAATATGAAAATGCATTAACTTTTCTTATGCTGAAAAACTGTAAGCTAGAATACCATAACATTTTGGTAGATGGTGATTCCTCATTTCTGCAGCTCAAGAGTTTTAGTAGCTGTTTATGTGGGTCTCTGGGTTAGAAATTTAAATAAAAGCCCTAATAGTTTTGGTTTTCTTTTTTTTAAAAAATCATTTTATATTCAATTAGTAACTTTATTACTTATTAAAAAAACAAGTAAAGCTTATGTAATGCAACAGTGACGACTGAAAGCTGAAGATTTAATCTAGTATGGGGGCAGGATTTTATCAACTTTGGAGCACTTCTGTTACCGTTCTGAGTACAAAATAGATATCAGCACTGTCTTTGTGAAGTAGACGTGAAAGAGACAATTTTATCAGTGATCAACCCTCATCTGGCACAACTGATGCAAAAAAATGAAGATGCCAGCCAATGCAATTGCTACATCAATTAATACGTGTTGGGATGAAAATAAATAATAAAAAATCTATTTCTATTCATACTTTCCCCACATATAGAGATAAACATTTTTACTACTGGCTCATCATATACAGGTTTTTCAACAGAATATTTATGTATATCTTGGAAGACGCAGCAGGTTGCACAAAGTAAGCAGCAATGTGTACAAAGTAAGTGAACATCAACATAATACACTTTTTGACTTTTAACTGATACTAATAAAATAATTCTTTTTAACTCTACATTTCCAATTATTTGATACCCGTACTCCACAACAAAAGATTAAAAGCACATACCAAATATTTTCTTGAAATGCTCTGCTTGCCAACATACCCTGAAATTTTTGGAACAATTAGAAATCCTGCATGCAACTCACTAGACAATTGTTGAACAGGTCATTATATTTCAAAATGCTAGTGAAGCAGAATAAGACAGATACAACCAACAGGCTGGAGCATGGCAGGAACACAAGAATTCTGTCAGAGCCAGCACCTTTTGGGAGAAGGAGGTCAGCTCAACCAGCATTTTGTCAGTCCTCACACAAAAGGAAAGGAAGGTTTCACAGAAACCAAAGCTTCAAAGTCTTCAATGATGTAAAAGAAGTGCCGAACAACAGTGGGAATGTTAATGAAACTAACGCAATTATTTAACACCCCCCCCCCCCCCATCAATTTACCAACATAAACATGGGCAAGGCAGAAGAATGAAAAAATATTCTGGTTAATATATGCCAATTCTCCTTCTTATGTGCTGTAATTTTAAGGGAAGTTAATAGTTAATATTACTATTAATAAAAATATCAATCCAGATGTCCCGATTTTTCTACTTGTGAACTAATTTGCGCCTACTCTTCTTCCTGCAGGGTGCAATAACTGACCCATCTGTTTGCTCAAGTATTGGAAGACTCTGTAGTCTGAACCTGAGGTCTGTTCAGGACACAGGCATTTAGTGGAGATAAACCTGGCTGGTGTATGGTGCTAGAAGCAGACTCTTCCTGAAATTTCCCTGGAGATTTGCACTTGTTCTTGTTTTTTTTCTGCTGTATTTGGAAAGACACTACTTATGGCAGAGAAGATCCATATTATTCATTCCTATTTCAGCTAATAAACTCAATCCATGAAAAATTGTTCATTCAAAGTTAGGCATTTAGAGCATTATGTAAACTTGGCTTCTCCCTGAGTAAAATGTATTCCAGAGTCTTATATTTTGAGCTGCCTGTAATTAATTCTGTGTCTTCTCTTAGTATCCTCATTGTATTTGTGATTTTGTTTTCAGTTAGTCAATGAGTGTTTCCTATACCACAAGCACCATAACTACCCATAAGACACCCTGTTTATCCAAAATCTGACATGGAATCTGAAAGTCACTTGGGGCATTTTGGTTTGCATTTTCTAAGTGAATAAAGGCTTCTAGCAGTCAAAAGATTTCTCTGCTGACATTGGTGCTCCCATTGGTATGTTTAGACATGTGTCACCGATATGTCTTACCACTGGGATTTTGCAAGCAGCTTTCCTTCCATGAAAGTGAAGACAGAGAAATATGAACAAACTGACACACTCTGCTTTCTTTAGTTCGTTTGTTCTACACTCTTGACTAGGACTGAAATGCAGTATCAGTTTATTTTGACCATCAGTGTTAGAAGAATAATTTTGACTACGTTAAAGACAGAAGTGTTGAAAAAAATTTTAATAACATCTTTAAGAGAAAAAGAGCAACTGCAATTCTGATCCTAGAAAGAATTAGCCATTTGACTACTTTAGGGATGTAACTGAAATTCCAATGACTTAAAAGGAACTTTTACATTGATTTCCTTTAGCTTTGAGCTGTATCTTTAATTATTAGAAATGTAGACAGACTTTAGGCTCTTTCAGGACTCTCTCTGTCTCCCTTTTTGTGACAAAAACCTAATTTGAAGGCACTAGTCCTAAAGACATGAACTAAGAAATCGATTTTTTTCCCAAGGTGAATCCGGAAGAAAAAGCTTTCATTTTGTAATTAAGATACAACAAAATACTCACTGATGGATCCTTTGTTGGCTGAATGGAGCAGTATAGCAGTCATTCTCCTCCAGATCTGGCAGTGTCTCCTTGTCCAGTTTCATTGGCTTTCTAGGTAACCATCCTCGAAACCTGCTTATTTGTTTCTCGATCCTGCAGCACATGAAAAATGTGGTGATTTGAGATAGTGTTTTTTCATTACATTACAGAGCATTTACAAAGAACACAAGCTGGCAAACTAGATAATTTAATATTTACAACTAGAAAAGATGGAATGTCTTCTGATTTTTGAGGCAGACGAAATTATACATGCTGAACTTGATTATTGATAACCAGCTTTCAGCAGAGGAGCATCTTATTTTGTTGCAATAGAAAAGTAATGCTGATAGTACATGCTGATATAAATGTTATTAAGCCCACTGAGCTCTTGGCAACTCTCTGAAGCTTTATTTCTCAGCATTTCAGTTAGTTTAAATTTCAAGCTTAATTTTCACATTAGACTTTGGACATATAAATATTAGAATAGCAGAGACTGTGTCAGAGAGCTCTGGCAGCTAAACCCCAGCACATTGCAGCCCTTTACTGCTCTCTATGTGGATTCTTATCTCACAATAGGTGCTATAAAAATAGGCTACCTTGGTTGGTTGGTCCAATTGTAATGTCTTGCACTACAACCTCCATGAGACCAGAATACTCAGTATATAGATTAATAGGTGGCTGCTACACAGATTCTTACATTTAGAAGGTAAAAGGAAACTAAGATCAAGCTGGGGAAAGGGCAGATTTAACTCCAAGTGCACTCATGCAAAGATGCACACTGAAGTGAATGGAAAGAATCAGAGCTGATTGGAGAAGGCAATCTAAATCAAATTCAAATTCAAACCAAAATATTATAATGAAAAACACATAAGAAAGATGACATATATTTGACACAGTGAACCCTACTCTCTCAGAAGTTCCTAGCACCGTCAAGACCTAATGAGTGATCCCTGCTTGCAAAAATCATAGACTACAAATTCAGTCACTGAATGAAACTTCCAGGTGTGGAGTTAAAGGGCATGAACCTTAAGGCCAGTTCTGGATGAAGCTCAAGGACTCAAAATGTAGTTGTTTCTTTTCTTCAGACAGAAGTCAGTACAATAAGCCTATGATGACCAGCAAATGCTGCAAGCTTTGCACGGTCACTTTGAGGGAGGACAATCCATACCCAAGCTGCTGATTGTGTGAGAAGTGATGTGAAATTATTACATACTGTTTATTCAGCAGGCATAGTGACTCTGGGTATGGAAAACGGTAGAGGAATTAGGCAGCAGGGTTTTCTAAATATCCTGTTCCATACTTATTTGTTAACTAAAATCATTTGAATCCTCTAAGCTATTAACACCCTTGCTAATCTGCAATCCTTTCCATTCATCCTGCAAGCCAATGTGCACATCTGAGATATGCCTTCTGCAGGTTTATCACACCACACATGCAAACATGCAGGCATAGAGTGCTTTCCTCACTTAAGAGCAATGCATTATTCATGCTGGCTTCTCACTGAATGTACTCAGAATTTGACTGGTTTGCCATTCCCAAGGCTCAGATTACTTGGCAGGCTCAGTCAGCCTGAGAACGTTGCAATGCCTTTCTGCAAGGATCAGAATATATAGTACATCCATCCTTAGGGAGGAAAAAACAAACCCTATTTGACTCCTTGGATAAGAATAATGAACACGTTCTTAAATTGCATACAGCTCACTTCATCAGTACCATCAGCCAACAGTGCAGGTTTTATACCATACAGAACCATCTCTCCAGAAAAAAGCTGCAAGAGTGGTGTTCGTGCTAACAAATACAGTCACACAGTGTTAAAAATATACTGTGTTTTATTGTTTTTTCATGGCTAGTACATGTCTCTCTCTCTCTTATGGAGAAGTTTATAAACTCAGCTGAAGAGAGGAACAGTGTTTGGAAAGCAGTGCAACCTATACAAGAACAACAGATTGGATGGAGTGATGAGGCACTGTAGGGTTAGTCATAATGAAAGAGGAGAGTAGGAGATGATAATATCCTTCTTGAATTCCTTCTTTAAAAATACCTGTTAGGCTCATAAGTTGTCCTGGTTTTGGCTGAGATAGTTTTCTTCCCTGTAGTTGCTGCATTTTAAATTTAGTATGAGAATAGTGATAACACAGACTGTTTTAATTATTGCTAGGTAGTAATTATGGTCATAATTGGTGGGATAGAGTTAATTTTCTTCCCAGAATCAGCTGGTTTTTTTAGATTTAGTATGAGAAGAGAGTTGATAATATGCTGATATTTTCAGTTGTTCCTAAAAAATTAAGGATTTTTCAATTTCCCATGCTGCTGTCACTGCTAATTGTGATTTCTGCACTTCTTATTACTGTGCTCACTGCGATTTCTGTGCTTACCAAAATCACCACTCTTGACTAATCATCAGACAGCAAGCTGTATTTGAATATGTTATTTTATATATTAACATTACTATTGCATCTTCTTTTATTGTCATATTCAAACTGTTTTTATCTCTAGCCATGAGATTTCCTTTTCTTTTTCCAGCTCTCCTCCCCATTCTACCACGTGGGGAGAAGTGAGAGAGTGCTTGCATGCTGTTTAGCTGCCAGCTAAGGGCTAAGTTAAAACAAAGTAAAAAAAATCATTCTTATAATTCATATGGTGTCTCAGAGACAGAGTCTCTTCCACTTCAATCCTGCCCCTGCTCTCCAAGTCTAGTCTTTACTCAGTATCCTCTTTCTGAAGACATATCATTCTTAACTCACACAAAGGTTTTCTCAAACAATTTCAAAGAAACTGTTTTCTCACTAGAAAGTGGGTAAGGATAGAACAATTTTTTCAAAGGAAAGACAAAGTTAGGAAAATAAAAAAAAACTGAGATTTTTTCTGTGGGTCAGCTTTGACAGAGCTTTTGTAGTTTTGCATGTTGTAGTGCTAGATAGTGTCTTAGTTTAGTTTTTAACCACAATGCAAGTACTGCATAGGTACCCGATACCCCTACTTTCCTCTAGAATGTATTAGGTGAGCTATATTATTTAAAATTTTGAGACCACCAGTACTTTTCAGTAAGAAAATTCAAATCAGATTGACAACTTGCAAGTGATCTGCTCTGGGCTTTGCCTTGTAACAAAAGTCTTCTTTAAAATAAATTTTGCCTGAATGTCAATATAATGTTTGGCTTAGCTCAAAAAATGGACCAAGGCTAGTCTTTGCTGAACTAGGAGTAGAGGAAATAGATCCTTTTATTGAAGCTGTATATCTGAATTTCACATAAATGAAAATAAAGCTGAATATATTGTGGGTTTTTTTTCCACTGGGACTATTCAGTTATAGCTTTCCTGCCTCAAGTGGCTATTTATAGACCTGAACACAAAACTTGAATTTACCCAAATACTATCACTCAGGAACTAAAATACAAGAAAAAGATCATTCCTCTTCCCGTACTGACTTCAAATCGCATCCTGACTCATAAGAAAATGAATGTAAACCAAAATCTCATACATCACATATATACACCAGAGCCTTCACCTACTCCTTTCTATCTATTAAAATCAAGCAAATTCCAAAGTTAACAGCTGCTACAGTATTTATTGTAAGGTGGGGGTGGAAAGTGAGGGAGAATCAGCAAACTTTAGAAGAGCTATGTGTGTTGACTAGCCCAAGCTGTCTAGGTAAAATACCTTAACTTCACAAAGTATTCCTTTCATACTTGTTAAGATAAATAAGCAAATTCTATAATGTCAGATCAATGCTGGTACTCTCAAGTCACCAGCACGTGATGGAATTAATATCCAACATGCTTTTTAATATGTTTATACAGCAGAGAGAAAATATGTGATTTATTTTCCCATGGATGTTCATCTACTGACATTATACGCAAAATGGTGCAGCTGTTTACTCCAAAATGCAGATTTTTCAAATTTAATTCTTCTCTCTTGGAGGTTCATGGGCACATTGCCCCTGACCTCGGAGTGACACAGTAAATGAAATATTAGACTCTTTTGAAAACTGCATCAACAGCACTATGGCATTAAATGCCATCGCATGATCTGGTTTTTGCCAGGCTTGTATATTTTTTAGGCTTTTTGGAGACATTTTCATTGTCCAAGGTATCAAAATGAAAATGCAAATTGCAGCACTGCAAGTTTTTCATTAAGTCAGACATAACCCAGGAGTCAAACATAACCTTAAAGATATTTAATAATTGAGTGAAAGCACTTCAAAGATTCTTAAAAAATACTTCTCTCTCAAGCTCAGTAATGTTACGCCAGAGATGAACTTGGTTTGTTGCTTTCTATCTACCAGCCAAGTACTAAGCAAGTCTACAGAGGAAGCAATAAGTAAATAATGCCAATGCTGTTTAAAGTAAGCAAGGTGCATGAAAACGGAAAAGAAAGATGAACTGTGGTACTTTAACCCCAAGAAACTCCCCAGTGAGATACATGAAAAGAAAGAGATTCAGTGTTTGCAACAACACACTTATTCTTCTTTAAAAACCTGCATAAATTGAAAAATATTTCCTTATTCCTAAAAAAAAGGCAACACTAATAAAATTAATTGCCTTTTGTACATTGCAGATGCCTTAAAAATGCAGCATTTGTGGGGTTTTTTTCAGATGTCCTACTGTGTAATGACTCACTCCACCTTTCCTACAAACACAGCTAATAAACTTTTCCTTCCAGCTTGACATTAACTATTATTTTTGTTATTGGGTCCAAATGGGTATAACTTTAAAAATCATACTCACCTATTCATGAACTTGTATCGGCGATGCAGGGAATAGATTTTTCTCCTGGAAGAACAGCAAAAATGAAGCCAGTCGAGAAGAAAACCCATCGTCAGTTACAGTATGAACTAGCAAGGAAGGAAAGGAGATTGAAGACAGAAGCCTGTAAGAGGTGGAGGAAGAGACTAAAAGAGAGATTAACAGAACTGTCACAGGAAGCCACACAGACTTTGGTAGTGTTTGAATTGCAATAAGGTCATCATTTTCCCATTGTCTTCTCCTTTTCTGCTATTTGTCATGTGTGAAAGATTGGGACCCAAAGATGTTTCTATTTCAAAGAAGTCCATAAACTGTTGCAGGAATTTCATAGGACTGATTAAAATGTGAATAAATTATCACACATCCACCAACAAATGATTAAAGCTGCATTTGGTGAAACACAAGGGGGAATGACTTAGAAAAGCCAAGAAAGTGGTACCTGATTCTGCAAGATGATATAACACATGCAATACCAAGTGGAACCAGTGCTTTATGCTAGGGTAACATCCCTTGAAACAGAATATAGGGTTCAAAAGCAAATGAGCACATGCTCAGTACCCTCCTCCCGCCCCTGCCCGCACCCCCCACAAGTATGCAGCCACTACCTTTGCTCCTCATACAGGCACAGCTGATTTCTATTGCCAGTGCAAGAAGCTGTGTGGGAGTGCACATAGGGAACAAGTGAGCAGATAAGGGCACAGGAGCAGATGCATGCTGACCATGCTCCTGGCCTGCTTGCTGACCATGCTCCTGGCCTGCTTCCTAACCAGCCCTGCAGGGTGTAGCAGACCCCTAACTACACTGTGTAGATTCAGAATGGGGAGTCACCTCCTGTCCTGCTCTGCTGTTGGCAGCTCTTATTCTCCTCATATGTGCCTATAACAACACAGCTGTCAGGGTGTGACCCATCGCCTTCAGCAAAGAGATCACATCTTCGTAGGAGATGAGACTATCTGAGGGCTTATAGATGTGCATTTGGGACTGATATTCCTTACAGGAAGAGCTGGGTGTCTGCCTGAACTGCTGTTACCTCCACCAGAGACTGACTGTGTCATCCACTGAAGGTCATTGCCAAATCAAGGTGGTTTCTGTGTATTCTGTGAGGTTCCATCGTGTAATGTTGAACTTTACCATTTCTGGAAAATGAAGGGCTCATACCACACATATTCTGAATATTCACGTGTATTAAATGTACTGTAGGAATGCTGTTAGTGCTTTGGAAGCAAACGTGGTTTTGAGCTTTCTAGAATAAGAAAGCCTGATGCTTCATAAACTGTAGAAAAAAATCTGGTTAGTATTCCAGGTTAGAATTGGAATAACATAATATTTTTGACATGATTTTTCTTATCAGTGACCATATTGTGCTAGTGAAGGGAAATTTTAGACCAATTTCATGTTGGCCAACTTCTTTTGGCCAACTCCTCCATGGGTGAATGTAATTTTTCTCGCTATACTCGGCAGGAGCAGAGAAGGGTCAAAGCAAAGTGTTCCCGAAGATGCCATCCACTTCTTGATTTTTGCTTTGAATATTCGGAAGTATCCACTGTTTTGGCATCCTTGTCATTCACTGATGCATGGAACTTGGACAATTCCAACCTAAATTATTTGGAGTTGTACAAAATCATAGCCCTTAAAACAAGGGGTTGTAATGACAGGGGCACCTGCAAACAGGGGCAGACTAGACTAGTGGACATTTTGTAAAATGCTGGTTCTTGTTTTTAAATGGTAAACAGTACTGTTTTAAAACAAAAAAACCAAAATCTAAGAGCCTGTCCAACAGATATTAGTAAATCACCATTATTTCATTTTAATAATACTGTAATAAATCTCTCTCTGCGGATGTGGAAAGAATGAAGCCATGGTCCTGAAACAGGTCAAGAAAATTTAGTATCTTTGATGATTTCTATATAATCTGTATGACATCTACTTTACTATCTTCTGAGAGACAGATTTAAAAAAAGATCAGGAAAGAGCAAGCTGCTCACAGTGACTAAAATCTGAGTTCCTGGTGTACTGCTTAAACATGAAACTTTATCCTCCTGCTGAAGCAGGCTCATCTCAAGGACTGCCACAGAAGTCAAAGGAGGTGCATTTTTGGCCTGGTTCTTTGTTTCTATGGCTAAAATATTTTTTAAAAAGAATATGAACATCGTACAATAACCTGTGATAGCCTTTGTATTTTTCTCTTTAGCACTAAAAGCACAAGAAAGAACAGTTGAAGATTTGCAGTAAAAATTAAAACCAAAATACATACACAGTAAGCTTCCAATTTTGTCCTTAATTCATATCTATTTTTCCTAGAAATTTCTGTACTGCTACAGCTTGTCTCATACAAGAGGCATTTTTCATCCTTAAGTATGAAGAAAACAGAATAAATCCTATAAAGGAAACCAGCTCTCTAGTTGTGTATTTTGGATCTGATCCTTTTCTTGCTCAGGAGTAATTCCATTAAAATCAATGGAGTTATATATATCTATAAACCCTGCTAATTGAAAGGAGAGTCAAGACCCCTAAGTTTGTGAGTTTTGATCAGTGGAAAGTCTTTATGCTATTTTAACAGATCTGATAACTGGTAAAGTGAAATTAATATTTTACGTAGAAAATTTCATAGCCCAACATGCAAATAATATTAAAAAAAGATAAAAATAATATGAATGACAATGTGGAATGAATTTGGTTATCAGTAGAATTTAATATAAATTCTTTATTTCCTCTACAGAAAAAAAGCATTTATAGTCTGAATTGTTCTCCTATTAGATGATATACTTTTTATAATATATATTTCCATAATTACACACTATACAAGCAATTTACAGGTGCTGAACATACCAGATACGTCCCACAGACATGCACCTTCTGTGCTGCCTTACGTACCTGGATCTTCTTGACCTCCCATTGATTTCAATGAAATGTCCATTTAAAAAACAGCAGCGCACAAGTATGCAGGGGGCTCCAGCATTGAAGGGGTTAAAGGGCCTAAGGATAGAATACCCCATGAAAACAGCTGCACTGCTATAGCTCACCTTAATTTCAAACCAGTATTGTACTGAAATTGCAGGCATTAACAAGAAGCAGCAATGAATGTGGTATCTAAGATACTCCATTTATATTTTCTAAAGGTGTGTGGTATGCTTTTCCGTGTGCATTTTGGTGTTGTTATTACATTAGCTTTACAGTATACTGTGACTTTAGAGGTTGAAATAAAATACAACTACACCTACCTGAAAGGCATTCTTACATTCATTAGTTCAGCATATTTGCCCAGGACCTCCCAAGGGGCATGCAGCTTCACAAAGATGATGTCATTGTTTGTTAGAGATGACTGCAAAAGAAAAACAAAACAGCCACCAGGGCTTACTTTTTCACATATAAAAATAAAGAAACCATGGTCAGTGGTCAATATCTATTTTTCTGGCCTTGCATGACCTCTCCCTCACCCACTCATGCACATGTGGTTCTGTCAGTGTTTTGTCAACTCATTTTCCTTCTGGCTTCCTGAAAGCTATGCTGTGACTCCCTTCTGGCCTGCATGTGTTCATCCTTCACATGGAAAAGAGGACATGAAGGGGAGGATGACATGCAGTTTTGGGTTACCCAAGCATGGTATGGAAATAAGGCTGGTGGGTAAATCTGGGTCTGGAAGCTTCATCCTGAACTTCAGCTAAAAGCAAAATGAAAAGATCCAATTCTATCAGTTGACCTGGTTTTCTGCACTCACACAAAAGTGTGAAGGCACATCTAGAAATCAAGAAAAGTTTGTATGACAGTGTGATCTTAGTGGTTTTGCCCCACAAGGACAAATAATGAAGTCCCAGCTATAGAGCCGTAGGCTCCAGCTTCCCTTCTTCCAGCTTCCTTCTTGGTCACATGAATTCTGACTCTTAGAACTAAACCCAGCAGGAAAAATGAAATCCAATGCTTCCCACAGCATAGTGAAGTTGAGGGCCGTGACTATGCCAGTAAGATATTTTTGCAGTGCTATCATCTTCTTTTCCATGGACTGTATGTAGTGAGAAGAGAGGTTTATGTAAGCTGTTACCTGATGGAAGGCTGTTTGGTAAAGAACAGAAAATATGCAGTCAAGAGAAGGGGACAAATTTAGCTCTGTGTGCATTAAGGAGAAGAAATAGTGCTTTACAAGAAAGCTGCTGCAGGCTAGGCTGAAGCTGACTTGAAAACACAGACAGCCACATGTTAATACTGGAAGATGAGTTGTTCAAATTCTAATGAAAATCAATGACACTCTCATAAAATACAATACAGCTTTACACAATGGAATGCATCACATTAACAGGGACAACTACTACAGGCTGAGTTCAAGGAATACCCAGGAAATGGGTAAATGTACACGGTGTTAGAAAAGTGAAGACTGAGAAGGCCAGACAAGAAAATTGCTGGATTTAGGGATGATTTCCTAGGTTTTTTTTTACATTGTACTATATTCAATGTTTCTCACATTAATTCTTGAACCCAATGCTGAAATTATTGAAATTACTAGGGCATATTAATACACTTAAATGAGCTAAAACATTATTATCACTTTGTGCAGTTTGTGATGTGATAGGAATGAAAGAACCAATAATTAAGATACACATATATGATATTTTTCAGCACATAAAAAAAGAACCCCCCAGTCTGGTACTACAGAGTTGATATTTTTTTAAATGAAATTGAATTTTGGAATCCAGAAATGGACACAGAGAATTATTTGCACACAAAGTACTATTGGGCTGCATAATGGAACAAGTGAGTTTCTGGTATTAAAAACTGAAAAAAAGCCCCTCTTGCTGTTCTTTTGCTGGTGACTTTGTGAAAAATACTTCAACGTGAAATGATACAACAGCGACAAAATGCTTTTTCAACAGAAGATCTAAAAAAATACATTTGGGAAGTTCAGTAATTTTGAGAAGAAATAGATAATATTGCAGAATTATTAATATGGAACTCTTGCTTTTGCTCTTGGGTTTGCTTGTGTTAAGTATTCATAAAGGAAAGCACTAAGAAAGCCTGAAAAAAACAAGAATGGAAAGATGAGAATAAGTCTAGATGAAGGAGTAATTGAATGAAATGTTACATTCACTTAAACTGAAGGAGAAAATAAGTAATCAAAATATCTGAAAAGAAGCACCAAGAGCACCATCTTAGATACAAAAATACTTAAGTGAATGGAGTCTCCTGAACTCTCTTTATTAGATTAATATTTAGACACAATATCCTTCAGAACATTCTTCTGTTGTAATTGACTTTTGAGGCTTGACTCATTAAAATGTTTGGACAAATAAGCTCAATTTCAAATTATGGGAACTTGCAAACGAAAATCAATGTAACATTACTCCCCTAGGAAATTTAAATAAGATGACTATTGACATGAGCAATCTGCTAGAAAGTGATGTCTAGATGATGAAGAAAGAAAAACAGAGGAATCAAGGGGACAGACAAGGAGAAAAAATACTTTGCAAGCACAGAAATGGAATAAGCGTTTGGAATTGACCTGCAGCACCTGTGCCTATAGAATTATCACCATGTGATAATTGCCAGGCCACCAACATTCAAATAAATTGTTTTTTTCAAACTGATTTATTGAGGAGCAATATCCACAACAAAACAGGTTTTCTTCTGGTCAGGAATAACGTTCTTGTTGCTCTTCAGAGCAGTGCAAATCCAGTGTGAATAGAAACTTAGCACAGAGAACTGCAGACTAGGTTGAAAGGCAGCTTTAGGGCTCATCTGGGCTGACATTAGCTGAAACAGAGCCAGCTGTGATGAGGTTGCTCAGGAGTTTGTCACACTGAGCCCTGAATATCTCCACAGGCAGAGATTTCACAGCATCTGGGCAACACACTTACTGAAATTGGCTGGAGGACAGAATATTTTCCAGAGAAACGTTGGTTGAAAACTACCACAAGTTTCTAGACATGAAATTTCATGAAAATTCAAAGTGTTCAGTGCAAAGATGACATTCTTTGTAAAACAACCTGTTTCTTACAAGAACTTTTTAAACAAATTATTATTCTGATGGTGAAACACTAGCAAAGTGTATTTAGTTCAATTGAATCATGATCTTCAAAACAGGTTTGTATGATAGAATTCAGATCACCATAGTCTGGGTTACAGATAGTTAGTACATAATGTGTTTCAGTGTTAAGTGCCATTAATCTACTCTTTTTCACAAGCTGTAAGTCTTCTCTCTTTCTTTGCACAGTTGGAAATCATATTTCATAATTCCTGAAACTATTAGATCAGTAATTGATAATCACAAGTTTCTACAGACCATATATCTACATCAGATATATTTACTAATTCCCAAACTTTCTGGCTTCACTGACAAATCACTTTAGTACCATATCATTGCTACCAATCCCAGAATACCAGCAGTATCATAGGCCCACATATTATAGACTTGAACTTCTGGCAAGACCACCTTGCTCTTTTACCGTTAAGTTTATACAGACATTGTATTTCCCAAACCAACCACAAAAGTGTTTCAACAGAAAGCTCCCCATTCCTCTCCAGTATCACTACATAATTAGTGCGAGAGACTAAAGTAGGGGCTGTTTATGTAACTCCAAAAGCATAACTACTTGCTTTGATGAGCTACAGTCATCATCTATGCCAAGGCAAACTTGTAATGGGCAGGTTCTTATTCCCTTTCTGAAAGTAGGGATAGAGTGGTATTAACTGCAGTTTAATTTAAATCCTGGCTACTAAACTCACATGTACTCCTGTAGGCATTCCAACTCCTCTCGATGGCAGGATTTAAATATATATATATCTACATTGACTATTGACCTGACTGTTCTTGTTCTGATGTTATCATTGTTAGTCTGAATGGAAGCAAAGATGTGCTGACATTGAATGGCTCTTGAAAAGCCCACATCTTTCTGTCTTTGCAGGCTGTCTTCCAGGATCAAAGCTGAAGATTAGTATCTTTGGTCAAATACTCTCTGGAACATTCTCCTCCAATAAAGATCTTTTTTTGATTCATCATCAATAATATTGTCAAGCAATTTTAAGACGAAAACCACTGTAGAACTCACCTTAATACAAGCATATCTCGAGTTTAAAGTTAAGAAGGTTGGGAAAAGAGATTTAAAGCATATAACCTTGAAGAAGTATAAAATTACAGCATCTCCAATTGAATGGTGTAATTGTTTATTTGCCTTGAGGCTACAAGGCAGGCAAAAGCAAAATGTGTGTTCTCCTTTATGTATGCATATCAATAGGGAAAAGAAATCAGAATTTACCACTAAGTTGTTCTTCTTATCATGATTTCAGACAAAGTATACTCAAGACTGGGGCTCTCCTCACCTCTTAAAGCCTTCCTTATAAAACTAAAAGGATATAAATAAGATTTTGAAACACATCCAGAAACCGTCATTAAACCTTGCCTACTTTAGCAGCACTCTACAAGGCAAGTTAAAAAGCCAGAATAGGAACAGTTCTTTAATTTTTGGCAAACATTGCTTATTTCTGTTAAGACCATAAAGAAGAAAAAGACAGAAAAAGAGCAAAAATCAATATCCTTCCTCTAGTAGCAATTTTCTGTGTAATCAGGCTCTGTATGACATCTGAAATGCAGAGTAGTAAATAGAAACTGCTGCAGGTTCCACTGTTTTTCAGAGTTACTCTGCTGTGTTAACAGCACAGATTGATTTGCCATGTGGAGTAAATTAAATGGAAAAACAAAAACCTGGAAATTTTAGTTTATTAAACCATTCTTCCTCCACAAAACCAAAGTAAATGTAAATTCACAAGGGTACTTCCATAGAACTAGAAAAGAAGCAGTAATATGCTGCCAATACTTTTCAGAAGTACATACATTACCACTGGGTAATCACTTAGATACTGTCAATATTATGTCCAGTTTTAGGGAAAATATTACACACTCACAAGTATTAACTTCCACATTAATTGATGAGAGGAGTCTATTAAATAATACTGCCAATATCTTTGACATATATATTTTCAATCGAAGAACATGTTAGTGAAAAAGGAGAATATAATGCTCACGTTTGGATTAGGATTTTAAGAAACATTTGACTTACAAGAAACGGTGGGGCAAAAGCAGTAAGGATGAAAATAAGAATAAAAAAAAAGAGAAAGCCCTAACTAACAAATAGGAAGCTGTTAATAAAACAATTTTGATATAAGAGGACACTGACACATATAATATAGAATAACTTGATGCAAAGCGACAGAGTCACATGATTATAATTTAAAATGATTTTTACAGGAAATCTCATGAGAAAATTTGATGATGGGGTAAAGCTTTATTTTTGCTTTGCAAAGTAATTCCAGAGGTTCAGCTCCAGTGGAGTCAGTAACGCAGGCAGGTGGATGCCTATTGCCAGCATTCAGGAAATGTGTCAGCTAATCGAACTCAGAGCAGGTGTCATTGTTACAGTGCTTAGTTTCTGGCAGTAGCTGACAGGATCTCAACGCTGGAACAGAACAGAGTTAGTAACAAGGGGAATTGTTTGCAAATGTCCTTTCATGTAGACAAAAATGTATGAGTGGGAGGGCAATTTAAAGCACAGGATAGGTTACTTGACTAGAAGCAAAACGCAAATACTATCTGATTGCTGGTTCACTGTGAAATGATGAGCTTACAGTCTGCAACAGAGAGATACAAATTCCTTTGGGATAAGAAACAACACAAGAAAGGATGTCTTTAATTCTAACTAATGTCATTTGGGTCCACAGGTTGAGTCTCACAGTAAGGTAACTTAAACATGGTAAATCTACCATGGAAAAAGTATCCTCTGACTTGGACTCCACTTCTTAGAGAAAAGGATTTGAAATACCTGCAGCATGATGATCTTAATAAAGATGCTGATCTCACTGTGAGGCAATGAGAAAACATTTCTTGATATTCTCAAATGCTCAATGAATATAGGTTTGACCTGTCTGGATAAGATTTCTGTTACAAAATATCTAATCATATGGATTTCATCTGATAAATATGTAGGATGCATCTTTTAATTCCTCTGGACTGGAAAATTACTTAAAACACATGAAATTAATTATTTTCAGATTTAAAAATGCTAAAAAATAGCTGAAACCTCTGAGCAGAATAATGCATTTTTAATTATGAAAACATTATTTAGCACCATCTCTTTACATGAGGCATCACTTATATGCTGCAATTTTAGATTAAAAATGTTAATATTTTACACAGTGATAATTGAGATCATCGAACCTTTTCGATGGTAATAAGGGCCCAAAAAGGTCTCTTACATACAATATTTTACTTTTGGCATCACAGGTCATTAAAAATACATCATATAATTAAACAATATTTTATCAGGCAACTTCCTTTGTGATTTATCTTAAGTGTAAAATATAAACCCAATATTTATCCAATACACATTTGTGTCTTATGAATCATTTTTGAAGTAGAAAATACTTATATTTAATGAATTGCATATTAAATATTCATGTTTGTTTTTAGAGGCTTATTGGAGAAACATTGCTTTGGCAAAGAAAAAGGCAATTTATTTTTTCTCAACAGTTAATTTCACAAACTTAATAATCAATCAAACACACAAAACATGCAGGCAGGCTTATTATAGCTTTTGCATACAAATAACCTAGAGGAACCGAACAAGGTGCTTATCATAGCATCACAGAACAATAAAGGGTAAAAGGGATATCCAGAGGTCACCTAGTCCAAACCCTTGCTCAAAGCAGGTACAAATAGGTAGTCTGTGAAGTTTTGAATATCTCTATGGATGGAGACTTAGCAACTTCACTGGGCATCGCAGAATCTCTGGACAGAAGAGACTCCACTAACCTCCCATGTGGACACAGAAGCATTAATAGCAGCTCAGGTTCTGAGCACTGCCTGTGCTCTGGAAGATGAAGCTATTTGGTTGTTCAACTCCCTCTTCAGAATTTTGTTTCTCAGCTCATACCATCAAAGAAGACCAGAAATACTTAAAACACTTAGCTCCCACGTATTTTCAGTGTCAACAATTTGCAGGATGCAGTGAACTCTTCGGTAGCTCTCTGTACAGCGTGTGTACCTCTATATTTGACAGTGTAATGCAAAATTCGTTCTGAAGAGAGACATCAGTGAACTCAACAAGATCACAACTGAAGTAGAACCTATTCCAAATGACACTAAGAGGAGACAGGCTTTAGTTCAGTCGACTTAGCACAATGAACCCTGAAGTTCTTCAAGTCATATCTGTAACGTGAGGAATTACAGGCAGAGATATTAGCCTTGGCTGTAGAAGGAGTAGTGGGGGTTAGTGCATGTGCCCGTTAGCATGGTTCATAAAATCAAGTGCCATCCCATGCTGATCTGGCATTAAGACTTGCAAAATCACCTGGCAACACCTAGGGAGGGTGTCTCTGCACCATATCCGGTGTGCAGGACACTCATGTGTCTCTGCTCTGCAGGAAAGGGAAAATCACAGAAGAGCACTCTGACAGCAACTTCTCAGATTTAATACAGGTCCCCATTTTCCAGGAAAGGAAAGTCACCCAAAACCCCACAAGATCCAGTTAAAGGAAGGGAAAAGATGCATCTGAATCACTCATAAATCTACCAGTTATAGTTTCATATCAAATCTGATTGCCGGAGTGACTCAAATGCCTGTTTCCTCAACTCACAGCTCAGTTTCTGTGCTTTATTTATCTTAGTGCTAGGATTATTAAATTTAGAAAAACTTTGAGGAGCTGTCTTTTGATAATTCATTTCACATTATTTAACTCAATGCTGCAAAACCGTTCTGCCTGGCTCATTTGAACGCAGAGGCATTCATGAGCCATTTTACCGTTCCTCTTCCCCATTACCAAAAAAGTTGTTATGTTTCTTTAATAAGATGGCCATAGTGAATTTCTGAGTAACTGCATTCTGTAGTCTTACTAAAGGTACTCAAGTGATCTGATATATGGAAAGGTTGTAACCAACAATTTTACAATGAAGTGTCTTGGAAATCTGCCAAATCATAAGGTAGAGCAGCCATCTCTCCAGCTATAACACCATTACTACGTGAAAAGGAACTTTTCTCTAGAGATGAAGAAATATTACTTCTTCTTAAGAAGTCCCCAGCTAGTAAAAGGCAGATGATCCAATTTAGGAAAGTGCAAACACCTTTGTTATCTATTGACAGAAACGACAGTATACGTAAACATTTCTGTATTTTTTTTATTTTGCCCACTTTCCATAGAGGACCTGTGTTTATAAGAGCTGCAGCAGATAATTCACAGTCCAAAGGTGAAACCAAAGGTATCGAAGTGGTTTTTTATCTGTCTAGTACTATTCAGATACTTTTATTTCTTGTAAAACTTTGGAGAAGAAACTGAAATTCTCACCTATTGTACTTCTGGCACCCATATATATACAGCAATCTGTTTCATTCTCTTATACAGGGAATTGTAAAAAATAACATGAAAATAAAAATAAGATAAAAACTTGCTTCACTTAACAGTACAATCTTTTTCCTCAAACTTTGTAGATACACTATTATAGACCTTTTCTTCTATTACTAAGATTTCTTGATAGGAAACTTGTAATTCCATTAGATGATTTTGAAAGAAACCCAATATGGCTCATACATCAAGGGCTATATAGTTAATACTTCAACCATTTTGTTGAAAGGAATTTGCTTAAAAACAAAACAGTTTGGGCCCAGTGAATATTAGAAAGGATACTTTTAAAATAGAGGAAAATTCTATTAGTGTTATATCACTAGACAATGGGAAAAAATTATCCAAACTGCAGAACACTTTGTCAACAAACCACCACTTAAGGAATTATAATTGTTCATAAGCTGCAGGCTGTAGTTCCTGTCAAGTATTTAAAATATAACACCTAGCATGTTCAAGAAATGTAGTGTAGAAATGTGCTTTGCATAATTTGATGGAGCTATATAGGGTCACTGTAGTTATTTCTGCTGGAGAAACACACATAACCTCCTTCAAATATCAGAACAGAGAGGTGAATTGTTTAGGGAAGAAATTATATTAAATTTGTGTGGCACATAACTATCCACCTTCTTGCTGCTAGATACTGAAAGCTGTGCATCTGAATTGTTATCATCACAGTTAACACAGCCAGTAAATTTCTTTCCTAAGACAATCTCATTGGTCTGCTCTCCACGTTTACCATATTGCCCTTCAAAGAGGAAAGAAAAATTTTAAAAAAATTATTGAGTTCAGCAGCATAATACTTTAAAACATTTGCCCCTCCACCTTTGTCTGTCTTACATACACATTCAGATGCACAATTGACAAACTCTCCCACTCATGTATTTCTTTCCCTCTCCAGAAACCCATTGCTCTATTTTGTTTTCTTGTCTCGCCCTCAATGTCACTCTTCTCTTACCAGGTTCCGTCACACAACCACAGAAGGCAGCCAGTCCTACCTATCACTCCCTGACTGTGTATAATGTATGATGGAGGTATTTCCAATGTCAGACCTGCCAGTGGCAACATTTGAAGCTCAACAAATTACAGATACCTGTAGTTTTTTCAAACTTCAGCTTGAGAAAGTAAAAGGAAGTAATCTTAACCTTTGAACCAGAGGAATCTTGTATAATATAAACATGTATAAAATAAACATATGTAAAATACCACCACGAGAAGAAGAATGTGGGAATTCTTGATTTGCCCAGAACGTATTTAGGCACAAAATGGGAGCAAAGTGAAAGTTTTTAGAACATCTTTGTTCCTGGCAGGATTTAAGTGAAGGGCCCATTTAGCATAAATGCTCTCTCTCCTTTAAATGATCAAATACATGAATAAAGAGCGAGCTCTGGATAACAGCTGAGTGGTCACCACCACTGTACATGGCTGGTGGAAAGTGCAGTGACACTGACACAAAACCAGAAAGTCTAATGTTGGAAATGTCATCAATTGCCTAAAGTAATGAACTTATCTCAACATATGAAATTTTAAAATGTATAATGAAGAGCAAATTAAAAAGGGGGAAAAAAGAAATCACACTGTGTGGGAGGAAATGGCTTCTCTTATATGACATAAAATGTTGTAGCCCAGAAAGTAGAGATAATGAGGAGGTTAAAAGGTAAAAAATTAAGAAAAGATGAACACACAAAACATTGATGTAGAATCAAGAAGAGAAGTTGGTAGCAGAAGTCAGAGTAGAGTAAAGTGGATGAAGAGGAAAAAATAATACCAAATTAAGAGCATATATGGCTTAAATTCCCTGGTTCTTTATTTTGTATAGCTAATTTTCAGTGTAGTCCAGCTTGGCTAACAAATATATGGATCAATCAAAGAAAGATCAGAGCAGGACAATAAGAATGATCAAGAATTTTGGGAAACTTGACCTAAATTAAAAAGCCAGGATGATTCAAAATACAGAGGAAAATGCTAAGCAGATAACGCAGTAACGTATTAAAAATACATAACAAGTAGTTGTGAATAGGAAAGGAATGAACTGCTCTCATGTTACTTTTGAATCAGGCAAGAAATAACAGTAAATCAGTCAAGAAATACAATAAATTGTAGCAAAGGATATTTAGGTCAGATACATTAAAAAAATCAAGCAAAACAGTAATGAAACATTAATCATCTGGCACGGGAGGCTTCTGGCTTCTGGTTTCTGGAAAAAGCTAGATAAACAACTAGCATCATGTAGCTGGTCTGCCATGGGAGCTGTGGGAGGGACTTCTAGTCTTTTGAGACCCCTACACCCCCCCACTCTCCTCTATTATGATTTGCAAGAGAACCAAATGGTTATGAAATGTTATAAAATCAGACTTCACTTATTTAGCATAGGTAACCTTTACTCTGCCCTGGAAGATGTGGTGATATACGATACAGGAAAGAGTATTTAATCTTGAGAGACAGTACACAAGGGAAAACAAGCATAGAATGAACCAAGTACTAGAAGAAGAAAATGAGGCATTTCAGAGAACAAATAATGGTATCGCCTCCTTTTAAAAGCCACAGATGTGGAAGAGTGGTCCTATGCTTAGCACAACTACACCTTGCATCTGTCAACTACAGGAAGCTATGAAGCCCAACAGTGTTGGGAAATTCAAAGAAACTTCCAAAGAGGGGTCAGAACAATAAAGAGCAGGGCTGGGGGCTGAGATATTACTGGTATATTTGACATAAATCCCTGGCATTCCTACTAGGGGACAGAGTCTAGAAGAGAGAGCTGGACATGTTTGAAACAGGATGAGAGGAAAAGAACAAGTTAAAAAGCAATCTCAGAATGCTCCACAGATCAAGTCAGTCATGGTAGACTTGGAGCAGGAGAAACCAGACAGACAAGACTTCCGTAGTTCCCCCAGGGTGGCTAAGACAGTGGCTCAAGCAGGGAGAGTTAAGCATGAGGTAAAACTGTTGTTATCCATATTTTATTGTTTAGTTCTTTTACCTAATCTTTTGTTAAAATAAGACTTGTCTGCACATTAAACTTTTTTAGTGTGTATATGAAGCTTGAGTGAATCTGAAAAAGCATCATCTCAAAGGCAATGCATGCGAGTAAAATGAGTCTACAGATCCTGTCTAATACTGGCTTGGGACGTCCAGGAGTGGATATGGGGCTATAAGGATGACATGGCTGGCTGACAGTGTCTAGTCTGGGATAAAAGGAGAAACCCTATATTATGCTTCTGTGTGGATCTTACTGTAATAATCTCTGTGAAGAAGTCAGCAACAAAGAGATGGTTCCTGACTTTGGGAGAAGTAAGAAGACATCAGCTCTCCTGCCCTCCCCTTTTGCTTTCACCATACTAAAATCAATCAATAAATAAAGAGCTATTTGATTAAAATGAAAGATGATTCAGGAAAAAATGGTATTTACAGTGTAAGTTTCTCCAAGTCCAATCAATTTCCCTCAGAGGTAATTTTAGGATATTTTGGACAATATTTTTATGCAGCACTTAAGTGTGGAATACATTATTATTTTACTTAAAATTAATTTCTGAGGTCTTCTGGTTCTATAGTCTTCAGATTTAAAATTAAGTAGTTAATGGCATTAAAATATGACTTACCTTTTTTGGAGACATGCACAGCTCAGAATGATTCAATTTACAAGAGGCTAGTTACTCAAGATTAATTAAAAAATGAAACAGGTCAGTGCTTTTGGATATTGCTAATAGCTTGTTGATGGTGTTCCGTGCGTTTATGGATAGAGTTAGGGAGAATGTCTGTCAGGCCCCGAGAGAGGTGCATATGCACTTTTTAGAAAATATAAATTCTAAGTATTCAAGAAAACCTGAAATATATTCATGTTTCTGCCACAAATTTTTAAGATCTGACTGTGATAATCTCCAAACATGGGTTAAAAGATATAAATGCAAGTAATCCATTCACTTCCATGTACATCCTGATGACACCTGAACCAAATTGTGGGCCTGGCACCATGTCCCATGCTATCAATCCAATTTTACTTTCCTGTAGTCACAGGAGGTAAACTGCCTGTGCAGTGAATCTGACCACAAAGGTTGATGTCAGCTTATTTCTGCATCGGTAATCTACTAAGGAGTTTAGGAAATGCGCTTTTATGTTATGATACACAATATCTGTCGGAAAATATCCTTGATGCCTTTGAGGTAGTCTATGAAATAAATTAAGAACAGAATCACCAAATAAAAAGTTTTGCTATCTAGGCGCAGTTAGTCCTATGTGAACATTTCACTGATCAGCCGTGATGCCATTAAGAGAGAAATACATTTTTTAAACCAAGCTGAATTTTTACTTCTTTCTGTTTTCTCTTTGGCAAGTTAAGCCTTTGTTATCAACTAGCATGACATTTTAATATCAAGTATTCATTTCTGAATCTGTTTAAAAAAAAAAGTTTACACATTTTTGAAACGTTTCCCACTTTCCTGAACTAAAACTCTTTGCTGAGTTTTTTCTATATTAATGACTATTAATGCCTTTCTCCTTCCCTACCATTTGCTAAGTCATCCTCCATGAATATAAAACATCTGTTTCCAGATGCTAAGGGCTTGTGTTCTGTTTCCAAAGAAATTTCACAATAAGGCTTTTACAGGGGGTGTTATACAGTGAGAAGAGGTCTTTTCTTACTTATGTGCCATGATTTAATGTGGGTATCCCTTCACATCTTGATACTAGCTTCCTGTTAATGCTTTCTGACCATGATATTTCTCCCCTTCTTTCCTAAAACTCTAATGTGCCCCCTTTCCCCATGGAAATTTTACACTGTGCCTTTTTGCTGGAATAATGCATTAGTAAGATAAATGATTTCTATTTCTTTTCACAACATAGACAGAAAACAGGTCAAGATGGAAAAGTAAATAGCCATGGCAAGCACTCATGAATTCACAGTCAAATCAGCGAAGAACAGATGTCAAATAATCAAAAATATGCAGAAGCATTAATTTCTTTCATAGGTTGAGGGTTTAGAACCGATCTTTAGAATTGGCACAGAATTCTGTTTGTTTTACACTTCACCAGTACTGGGGCTGATCCTCTGATCCACTGTTCTACCTATATAAGACCATAGATATTACTCGGGCAAATAAAACCATTTATCTTTAGTAGTTTATAGCTACACTGTGCACCGTATACCTGACCCAGTTTCCCCCGGCCGGACACTGGCAGGCTGCTGTATTTGTATCAAAACACTAGCAATGTTATGACTTTAAGTCCATTAACCCTGAGCAGTTGCCTGCAGGCTTACTTCCAACGAGCAGACATCACAAGTGTGATTCAGGGCAACTAAGTATAGATGTCTGCAATGAAAAGGAACGGGCACCTTCCGGGTACAATCCTTTGTTTTATTTTCCTCGGATTGAGACTAAGTGTTGCCCAGAAGGGTTTGTTTCTCCCCAGCCAGATATCTACATTGCAAACAGCTACAGTCATTAAGATGGCTCTTTTCCCTCCTGGGGCTCTGCAGTAGAGCCACCTTGTTTTCCTTGGACTCTTGTTACTTTCCTCACCAGGCACCCCAAGTTCTGCAGCAGCATAGACACGTTACTTCCTACAGGTGCAGCTTCCTGAGTGGCTCTAATTTACTGCTTAGCTGTCTGGCATACATCACAGTGACAGCATGTGATTCAGAACATTTTGCAAGGCCTTGGCTGCCATCTATTTTCCCTATCCCACCTTATTCATCCTGCTCACAGAGAACACATAGGGAAATACAGCTAAGTAAATAACAAAGGCTCCCACTGCTGTCCTCTGCACTTTGAAAGGTCTCTTGATCTTGGTCAGTACTTTCTGTGTTTTTCTTCTCACTTTGAATTTCTGAGGCCAATGATAAAATCCATAAATTTGCGCAAGATTGTTGACCCAAGATGTTCTACATATCACAGTTTCCATCCTGAAACTGCTGTTTCAAGACATTCATATAATCCAATCCTGTCTCATAAAGCCACAGTTTCCAATAGCAATATCACTGTCCGTACAAACTCAAGAACTCTCGAGATGAATGGCCAGGCTGTAGTGTGCACTGAACTACAGACATAGGAGAAGAAAGCTACGGCCATCCTGACGTAGCACTGCTGACAGTTCTGCTTCAGGAAGATGACCTTCAGACCCTTCCCATCAACACTCCTTTGACAGTAGGAATGCCTGAGCTTCTCTAGATACCCCAGAAAATGAGGTCACAGATCAGATTATCAATTTATAAAGCACAGAAAGGCATAGAAGTCTAGGTATAGAAATACAAGTTTCTGAGTTCATGAGAGCATATAAAAAACAGGGCAGCAAAATGCTGAGTTATTGGAATGACTAGAGGTTAGTCTAACCTATTTGAAAACTAAGTGTAACATCTGCCTTTAGATTAAGATAAATATAATAAAGTAGCTCTCTTATGGAATGGAAAGATCAAAAAACAAACAAACATACAAAATTTCAACTGGACATTAAAGAATGAATAGGTATATCCACTTAGAAAAAGGCACACAAAAGTCCCAGGCAACGTAATCTTGATCTTGTAGCTGACCCTATTTTGAGCAAGATTTCACTGCCTACTTAGTCAATGTACTTACATTATACTTTAACTGCAAGGAGAAAAATCATAAGGAAATGGACTTGGTGAAGAAAATTATCCTAAGAAAAACCTTTATAGAGAGACATTTTTGACTTTGAGCCAGTTGACAAGTTCTTGTATTACAAACAAATAAAGGATTTTTCATCCGATTCTTCCAGTCTCCATGGAAATTTCATGCATTTGTTTTTAAGAAAACAGATTGCAACAATTTTAAAAAAAAAAAAATCTTCCTTTTGCTTTTCACTCCCTAGTCTAATAATGTAAAGTTTCCTGAACTGGAGCATACTTGGCTTGATGAAGGGGCTTTCAGACCTAATCTATACACTGAAGAAGAATAACTCCAGAGGTGCTAAATCTTCTTGAGACCATTAAATTCAAGTCTATATCCAAAATTATCTTATAAGCCTGCATTACAAAAAAGACAGAGGTAGTGATGCATCTAAACACATCTAAATAGCTTTTTCCTAAATATGGATAACTTCTTTATAGTTTCTATTATAAAAAAATTAAAAATTACATTACAGAACTATATTTATTGATGTTAGGTAATAGAATAAATCAGATTTGAACAGTTAGTTGAAACTAGAGAACATTGTAAATATCTAATTTAAATGGCCATTTTAAAGGGAATGACCTGAATAAAATAAGTTTTAACAGATTGGTTAAAAAGTCTTAATGCAATTTTCCTCACAAAAAAAAAGCAAGAGAACAATGTTAAAAGTGGAGAAAAAGACATTCATTGGAATTTAGCAACTACCAGTCAAGCAAATAAACTTGCTGATACACTTCTTCAAGAAACAATTTCTGCTTCTGAAACTAATCCAATTAAACTAAAAATGTGAAAAGAATACACTAAAATTAGATGGATTGGTTGTAATAGCTAATTATGTGAGATAATTTTCCAACAATTTCATTTAAAAGCCTCTCTGTACCTAATTTCAAACCCCTAAATTTCTGCTTAAGGAAATTGTGTAAACTCGGTGTTAGTAATGTTATTACAGACACAGAAAGATATAGGAAAACTTTACAGTTCTACTACTTATGTAAAGAAGAATGTGAAAATCTCTGAATATTGTACCATTATTACTAACCTACAATGGCAGTTTTTCAGAACATGACATTTAGAAACTAATCTGAAAGGAGATCAAATAAATACATTGGAAATGAAGAGGAAATATCTCCAAGTATGCCAGTAATTAAAAATAACATGAATTTTGCATTTTGCAAGAGAAAGTATAGAGTCATAGTTTCCACATATACGTGTCTCTGTTTTGTTCCTCTCCTATCTAAATTTTAACTGTGGAAGTTTTCTTCTTTGTGGAAACCTTTGAATTTTAAAAAGGTATAAGAGATGACTATTAAAAAAATGTAGGTACAAAGTTCTAACATTAGTGTTTGACAATGGGCACTTCAGAAAGGGGAGTCAATCTTATTTTTATAAATGGAAAGGACTATTTGAGTCTATTAACAGAAACAACAAGCTGTTTGTGGTAAGTGCGGCACCATGAAGACCTCCAATCTGAAAGAAATAGGTCTTAAGACTGTTTTGCTTTAAAAGGTACTTTTAGAGATTCTTTTGAAACCTTTCATATAAGAGTTCGAAAGATATTTGTGCACAGAAGAGCATTCTGTAAAGCAGATAAGATTTGAAATAGTGGGACATAACTGACTGGCTGCCAGAGGTATCGGTCAATGTGCCTATGTCAGGAACATTTTTCCCTCTGGTCAGGCTTTGTTAAACTTCATTTACAGCATCACTCCATTATCATGCCAACAGCAATAAAACAAATACATAAATATGCAGTGGCTAATGCTGGGTTTAATTTGGGCCCAGAGAGCCATAACTGAAACGTCTTTTTCAATGAAGTCTGAACACTGACGTAATTTGACTATCTCTACTTGTGAGGCTCTTACTGCATTTAAAACAGTTAATCCAAGGCAAACAGCACCATTGTTCCATTTGCTCCATGACTGATGTATGCCTGGTATAAAAAAGAAAGTAATCAGCCAACATGAGGCCCTCCTGGGCCAACTCTGGGTGAGAAAGGAAATTGTTCTTTCCAGACTCATGCTTCCCTCCTGGGCCTACTTCCAAGGAGGGCAGCCCCACCCCACTTCTTGCTGCAGGGAAAGATGCAGAAGACCCCTAGACCAAGAAATTATGTGGCCACTTGAAATCGTTATTGTTTCTTGGGAAGTGTAATGCTGTAAATAAAATACCACCTTTTCAAAACAAGTTCAACATGCAAAACATCAACATGAAAGAAGAATGTGAAATGTACTGCTCGCATTTTTGTATACTCTGCCTTTCTGCTCCCTACAGACAGTGTTAGCTTTCTGTTCATTAAGTCAGAAGTATCAAGGAGCATTGCAGCAAACCAGTCATGTCACCTTCGGGCAATGAAAACTCTCACTGTGTGTTAACTGATTGTAGCTTCCTGGATTATACTTGTTCTTGATGCCACTGACAGGCAAACAACATCTCAAAAATAATTGCAGTTTAAGACCAATTATTGTAAAGGGAAAGGTGACTTTTGACATATAGGGGACATCTCATGTAATCTTCATCCTTTTTTTCTACTCTGTTGTCTGTCTTTTTTTCCCCGTGAGCCTGGTGTCCTTCAAAAGGTTTTTGACATTCTGATCCATGAAGACTTGTGATAGAAAACTCTCTGATAAAAAAAATCCTACTCAATATTCCTGCAGGAAAAGTAGTATCTCAGGGACCTTTTAATCCCTTTTTTAGCTATCTACATATTTTCTATATTAGCTCCATACTCCATAAAAAAATCCATATATTTTTCAAATGTAGATAATTTTTTCAGCAACAGTTTCTTAGCCTACTAGCTTTACAAAGTTGTGTTGAAGGCTGGAATTTGTCAATTTGGAAAACTATTCATTTTTGGGTTCCCTCGGACAATCAAGAAGGTTAATTCTAAAAACTGCACACTGAAATTTGAGTTCAGACTCCTTCAATCCAGCCTTCCACATACCTCCTCGTATTTCTCTCATAAATTGCCACTATGCTATACAGTGGACATAGTATCTGAAATCTAAAATATTTTCTTGCAGAATACCAAGTAGCTGGAAACTCCTCCACTGTTTAGCAGAGGTGCTTTTTGATACAGAACATTCCCTGGAAAAAGACATTGTTCTGTTTGTATCTCTGCATTTTTCTGTAAAACACCGCTGAAAAGACTCCAGATGCTATTTGATTAAATAATGAACTAAGATTAACTCTTTAGAAGATCAAGCTGGTTTTAATTTGCTTTGGCTTAATTTGGATGAAATGGACAGCCCAATGTATTAAATTAAATAGCTGGAAGCACTTTTACTTATAACGCATGCAGTGGGCTTGCATTTCAGTCTGGTTTTTGCAGGCATAGTTTATGTCACTTTGATGTCTCCACCCATGATTTGTGGATACAATAAGACACAGTGCTTAAACATTAAATAAAAAACTGCACCTGCTAATAATGGGATATTATGCTATTCATGAAACATCTCCAGAAGGCTGCATAATTTGTCCTGTAAGTTCAGTAGCTGTAGATATTTACATATTGAATTGTAGGATCGGAGAAGAGGGAGACTGAAACAACTTACTAGACCTGAAAGCTAACGAATGCTTAATGTTAGTTACAACCATAGTTTATCATTAAACTACATGCAATCTTCTCCAAAGACCAAGATGACCTAGTTTTGTCCAAACATCCGTTACTCAGACAGGGAGGAATGCATGTCACTGCCACTCACGTCTTACTATTTCACTTATTGCAGATCTAGCATGAAAGCAAAGTTCTCTCCCTTATGTCAAGGGACTGGAACATCTACATATTATTTTTTGTTGCCTTTAGATGCATATTGGCTATCCTCATTTTCTCTGTGTGTATCTATGAATGCATATGTGTATATGTGTCCAAGCATGTACATGAGTAAGTACGTGATGACTGGAGTTACTGACAGTAACTATCATCAATATTAAAAAATAAAAAAGAACAGGAAGGAAATTGTTTTAATTTCTTCTTGAAAATGGCCTTGAGTATGGTTTTAAGGAAAGTCAGCATGTGTAAATTGTAACAAACACAAAATGATGCATTTGAAAATGCAGTAGCATGTAAAAGACATCCCTCAGCTAGCATAAACTGTCATTGTGCTGTTGATTTGAATGCTAGGGTGACAGTCAGCAATCTGCCCCACTGCAATTAAAGGATTCACACATTATTATAGAACACAAAAGGAGATGTGAACTGTGTTGGAATTAAGAGAATCATTAGGTCAGCAACTCCTATTTTTTTTTAAGTGAGGAGCTATATAGCTTGTCCTAAAGGGAAGCTTGTTAGCCAGGTGACAACCTCCATGTGGCCTGATCCATCATGTGTAGTATGGACAATCATCACGTGCATAGTTGTCCTGGTACTTGTTATACTGCTCATATATCATGCTATGCATGCACAAAGATATCTTCCTCTGTCAAAAAACTTGGAGGGCAGTAGATGCAATGGTGGAAGATTTCCCATGTCATGCTTTTCTCTAGTGGATAGGGGATTTTGCTATGTGCAGAGTAATCTCTATATAATAAGGAAGAGATATGAGCACTGATGGAAAATAGCAGCCAGGAAAAGGTATTCATCAGCTGACCTGCAGCCTGCTCCTGGCCACCACACAAACTCTCCTGGCAAGATGCAAATAGTTATTGGGCCACAGACTGAACACTCTGTTATAAACTGTATGTCTGCTTGATTAAATTAACATCTATAGCAGCAATAAATTACAAACAAGTTATTGTTCTTTCAATAACTGAATAAAATGAAGTCGTAACAAAAAGAAACTTAGGAGTCAACTCCAAAGGCACTGGAATTTTATTGTGCACTGCTTCTCAGACAACCAAATTACATAATCTAAGCTTATAAAACACCTTTTCTCACTCAGATCTGCAAATGCCACTTGGGGTCTGGAAGGCAGTTTAGTTCTTTTCTGCCCATGAATCACAATCAACAATAATGTTTATGTAACAGGACTCTCATGAACAATTGCAGCAATGACGCACAAACCAGAAAAAGCAGATCAGTCTCACATAAATGTTTTGGCTCAAGAGTACTAACAACAAGAATAAAAAGTAGTAGGAGTCATTTTAGCTAGAAAGAAAGATGAAAACATTTGACTATGCTCAGAAGCAATAGCTGTTGATTATAATCTCTCTTTTTCACATCATCACTTTCTGAGCACAACTATATTTAAAGTTTCAGTCTTTGAAGTTCTGGGTTTTTTCATTTTCATTCTTTATTTCTAACTTTTACCTCACTTTTACTTAGTCATAAGTCTATTTTCGTTTTACGCTCAGGGATGAGCCAAGAGTCACAGTGATACTATATTGTGTACTGTTTCTGTCATCTGTAATTTCTCTCAACATTCATCATTTTAAACCAGGCTTCAAGTTGCTGCTAAATAAAAGTTTCATACTGAACACATATTTCTAGCCTATAAAGTTCAGTCCCATTAGTACAAAGTTGGAGCCACATTAACAGAAACTTCTTCATAGGACCCCTACGACCTCGCCATCTCGATGATCCTTGTGGGTCCCTTCCAACTCAGGTCATTGTATGATTCTATGATCTACATCTGCTTGCAAACTTGAAAAGTAATGAAATAATAGTATCCTGTAATTACATTGCATCAGCTACTGAAAAAGACCTTGAAACATATCAGACCCAGATTAACACATCTTTCAGGCTCAGATTACACCTGCTGGTAGATCCTTGTTCATACAATAGAAGTGAAGCTTACACTGTGCTTTTCTTCCCTGTTTTCTCCAGAGAACACCTATTGTATACTTCTGCTACCAATTGTATACATGAGCTGCATATCAGCACCCAGATGTTGCCCCAGAAATGTCAGTTGCTGCTTGACGCAGGGAGTGAATGCAATTAGAGATGCTCTGGTGACAACTTGACACTTATGGTGACTGTGTAAATTTTTAATCAGACATGTATCATAAAAATGATGCAATTTGGATTGTTCCTGAAAAGTGGACCAATACACCACACTGACATATTTTTTTCATTGGAAGACACAAAGATCAATGTGTGGTCAGAAGCCCAAATGAACTGACTGCTTTTTGTAAAGTGTCTCAAACTAGTTCCTGGAGCACCCAGTCACTGTGAGGACATCTGCTTGTTAATGCACTGAAGAATGCTGTTGCTTTAAAGCAGTTGATTGCTTTTGTGCTAAAACATTAGTACACTAAAATACTAGTACTAGGACATTACTATATATTAGTATATTTTCACTATATATGTGAGCAGTTCCCCAATCAATTTCTGCTGGCATGTCAAATATCTTTTCAAATAAACTGTATCAAATCAACTCACAAATTATAAATAAAAAACTTTGGACATAATCATTAAACAAACTGTATGACGTACGAACTACTCTGTATGAATTAGTTTAGTGCAGTCATGAGAAGATACAAAAAATGCAAAGCATGCCCAGTTCAAACTAAATGTAGTCTACTCCTAGTCCTATATGGCCTGATCCTACACAAGATCAGATTCATTTTGGATAAACAGTATTTAATTACATCTAAGGCTCTTTTTCTCTCTTTTAAAAATTACAAATACAAAGGTGGTCTGTGTTTGTTTGTTGAGCATAGATTTCTTTGAACTACCTTCCTTTTATCCTGTGTTTACATTGCATTACAGCCAATAAACAGGTAGCAGGGGAACAAACTATGTACATTAGCTGCTCCACACTGGCTACCTCTGTGCATGCTTGTATTGGGTTTGCAAGATTTGGGTACTGGAGGAGCTGAAGGGATGGCTTCTGTGAGAAACTGCTAGAAGCTTCTCATACATCCACAGAGTCAATGTTATGCTCCCAGACAGACCCCTGGCTGACTAAGCATGAGCCAACCAGTGACGGCGGTAGCTCCTGTGTGATAATGTATTTAAGAAAGGGGGAAACATGCTGTGCACGTCCAACAAAGTGTAGCTGGAGAGAGGAGTGAGAATATTTAAGAGAAACAACTCTGCAGACACCAAGTGAAGAGGAAGGGGAAGGAGATGCTCCAGGTGCCAGAGCAGAAATTCCCTTGCAGCCCATGGTGAATACCGTGTGGTGAGGTTGGCTGTCACCCTGCAGCCCATGGAGGTTAACAGTGGAGCAGATATCCACCTGCATCCTGTGGAGGACCCCTCACTGGACAGTGAGCCTGTGGGAAGCGTGTGCTGGAGCAGGTTCCTAGGCAGGAACTGTGGACCCAGGGAGAGAGAGAATCCCATGCTGGAGCAGGTTTGCTGGCAGGAATTGTGACCCCATGGGGGACCCACACTGGAGCAACCTGTTCCTGAAGGACTGCACCCCATGGAAGAGACCTACACTGAAGCATTTAATGAAGAACTATAGCCCTGTGCGAAGGACCCTTGTTATAGAAGTTTGTGGAGGACTTGTCACCCATGTGGTGGACACCACACTGGAGTAGGGAAGGAGTGTGAGGAGCCCTCACACTGTGAGTGTGAGTAGGGAGGAGTGGTAGGAGGGATAATAAAGTTGGGGCCAGGAAGAAGTAGAGAGTTGAAAGAAAGGTGTTCTAACATTCTGGTTTTATTTTCTCATTATCCTCCTCTGATTTGACTGGTAATAAGTTAAATCAATATTCCCCAAGCCGTATCTGTTTTGCCCATGATGGTAATTGAGGAGTGATCTCCCTGTCCTTATCTCAACCCACACAGAATCATAGAATCACAGAATTATAGAATCTTCCGGTTGGAAAAGACCTTGGAGATCATCGAGTCCAACTGTACCCACCTTCATGCCATTGATTATATTTTTTCTCCCCTGTCCAGCTGATGAGGGGACTGATAGAGAAGTTTTGATGGGCATCTGTTGTCCAGCCAGGGCTAATCCACCACAATGCTCTTAGTGTAGTGTAATCTAACGTATTTTACTGAAAACTGTCTGTAATTCTGTATCCACGTAACAGCACAGCTTAGTTACTGTTTACAGCAACATATTTCTACCTGGCCGTTTATCACAGGGATCAAAATACATTAGTTGAACCTGCAGGAATAATTTGGGATAGGGGAACTCAGCTGAAATGTGGCCAAGATACTGAATTTTAAAATCTTTATTCTTGTGAAAAATGTGATGGGCCCAATGTAACTCTGACTCTCCATGCTCTCTTAAAAAATAAGCTTTCCAGAAAAATAATGGAGTTATACTGTCTCAGAGTAGAACACTATATTGGAATGACAGACAGTATCTGTATTTTACATAAAAGTGCTCGTAAGTTATTTTTTTTCTGAGAGTCAATGGCCTGTTCTTAGCCTCAGGTTTATCTTTTATTTGGATAAATATGAAACAAACCCTCAGAATGTGGACAGTGATACCCTGACTCCTGTTAATCATTTGCCAGTCAATGCTGACAGGTAGAGTCTCTTGTAATATTTCCAGAATGTATCAATGCCTACAAACTGCAAACGTTATTGTTACCACATCTCTGATAAGAATTTGCTCTATTTGGAGAATGCCTTCTCTGTTTTACCCAATATATGTCTGTTTCAAAAAGTATCAAAACCCAAACCCAGTAGGTTTATCAAGGATCCCAGAGCCAGGATATCACAATTATTTATCCCACTTATGAGACACTGTAAAAAAGGATAAATTAATATAGAAAAAGATTGTATCTGGCTGAAGAGAAAATACAGTCTCTTTGCCTGGATTGATCTCTGTGTTCAATTAACTTACTGAGAGCTTCTATGTGTATGATCACATGTTGGATGTGATCCATGTTGGACAGGGACAATACAGTCATCCTTATCCAGACCCAATATACACTGAAAAGCAGGGAGAAAGTCAGAAAATATTTTGTGCTGTTCTCTTAGAGTAACATTGACTCTTAGAGCTCTGTTTTCCATACCTTCACTAATTCAGAGATCTGTTTCTTGGTCTGGGATCTGCTCATTTTTTACTACTAGATGTACAGAGGACAAAAACTGGCAGAACTTCCATGGGAGAGAAGTGTGGTGTAGCAGAAGAATAAAAATGTGAATTCATTGGTGCAAAACCTTATCACCTTATTATTTCTAGCATCAGAAACATATACCTGTTCAGACCTTTCTTAACTACATGATCTTGACATTGGACCAAACTTACCTCAACATTTATGCACTCATTTCAGATTCACTTTCTCATTTCATCCTGTTAAGAAGACATTTTTCTCCCTGCACCCACCATTTCCTGGGTATTTTTGTATGCTACACACTTGTCGGTGAGTCACTGCAGTGCATTATTCTCGTACTGCGATATTACTGAGAAATATGGGTTTGAAACTGCAGAATGAACAGTTTTGTAAGTTCTCCTTTCAACACTGATTTCACATTAAAAAGACAGGACTAACACGATCAGATGTCAAAATATAAACAGTCAGTAGTCAAAGGAGAATGAACCATCAACTACACAAAATTAATGGAAGGTAAAAAGATGTTTTCAGTCCAGCTAGCTACAGCCTGTTTCCTTTGTATAAGTTCTGTGGCCAAAGCCAGAGACAGCTCTCTTTTTTTCATCTAGGAGCAAACTTTTCCCAGTAGAAGCAATATATTATATACAAACAACTAGAAAACAGACCTGCTGTTAAAAATTTCCAGAATTAAAACTCATAGCAATGTGTAGTCTCACCAAAAGGAGAAATAAAAATAAAGGAAAATAATCTGAGCATTAACTGATCACTTCACTTAGTTTAAACCTAAGTATTATGCAGCATAGTTGTTACTCTGTGGAGAGGGAGAAGGAGCATACCAAGTCAGTGCTTGTTTCCTTCAGGATTATAATTCTATTTGGAAACTAAAGTGATCATAAAATACACATGTTAGGGTTCAATTTTAGGTCAGAGTTATATGTTAAAAAATCTTGCTACCCTAGATTTTGAAACCAGCCTGGGTCGTTTAACACAACCTCATTTTTATCATTCTGAGTTTAGAAAATGTACAATTACTGATGCTAGCAAGAAGTCACACCAAGGCCAAATGAGATTAATAAGAAATAGAACTGCATGTCTGTAGCATAACAGAAACTGAAATGAATAACCCAATGGGCAGAACTTTCATGCAGCCTAGGCAGCAAAGTCCAAGTAAATTGAAAGTCACAAGAAATCTCTATAGTAAGCACTTAAATCATCAATTTGAAAAAGTTTTCTATGCAGAATATTGCAATAAGTTTCATAGTATTTAAAATATAAAGTGATTTTATAGCTTTCACTGCTGATCTTAGTACAGTAATAAATCTGCAAAAATGACAAAGTAGGAAAAAGATTTGTTTGAAACTATTTTACAGATGAATAAATATGGAGGATTCATTCCACAATCGTTTTCTATACTGCCTGAAATTCAGAAAGTTTTCCAGCATCTTGCCTGGTGGTGGAAGCAAGGCAGAATTCCAGGATATGAAGCTAAACAGCTGCAGCAACACTCTTGTTTTCTTGGATTTAGGATTTAAATTCCTACAGACATTATTATATTTACAGGCAACATGTATGAACTGCACAACTGCTGTCACTGAAAACGTCTGTCAATCACTGCCACACTGAAGATGCTGACTTCCAGGTTATTTGAAAGAAAAGTTTGTGATAATTGGTTGGTGTAACCAGTTATATGCTCTTATACATGTATATTCGCCAGGACCTGCATTCATTCAAAAACTTCTGAAGAAAAGAAACATCTTAATTATCCTGGAGAGAAACAGTTTTCATTTTTTTCTTCCTGATAAATTCCAAAGAAGCATGCCTTTCAAGTACACAGGCAGAAAATCTACACATGTACCAGAAATTCAGTGAAAGGAAGGGAGATAATGTGTAGCACCTCCGTAAATGAGCAAAGCGTGTAACATAAAAGTTTCTCTACCATTTCCATCACTGGCAGCAGGACAATGCAAGGGCAATGAATGTGAGTTGAATTAAGCCTTGCTCCCGTTACCTATCAATAAATTTTTAGACACTTTACATTAGTTTTTACATTTTACATTTTCTTGTCCAGAAAAGACTTACTGATTTAGAACAGTGTTGGAAATACCATTGATATAAAATGATTCATATGTACTGTACAATTATTTCAATGTTTAGGATTAAGACAGAAGGAGAGATGTTACGTTGTTTTCAAATTACCAAAATATTGCCCAAGTTGCTCTGCCACAATTGGCAGGAAAAGAATGGTAGCAGTCTAGTTAGGGCTCTGGAAAGAGTACCAAGAGCCTTAGCAAAGGGTGGAGCAGGAAGTGAAGGAAATGTAGGTGCAGGAAAAGAAATGTAGGTGCAGAGATGTGGATTGCATTGAATAGAATTCAGACCATCAAGACCCGGCACTTATTTTCTCAACTGCATAGCACAGGGGATGAAATTCTGTGGCCTACTTGTGCATAAGGTTGAAAAGATGACTGTAATGGCCTGTTTTGGTCTTCATGTGTCTGATTTTCCTTTAGGCTATGTTTTCCCACTGCTCTGGCAATAAACAGCCTATATTTAGGCATGCTTTAAAGCATTTTTACACTGCTACAACAGAGTAAAAGTGTTTCAGAGTAAACAAAACTCATACCCTCAGATTCTGCACAGCTTTAAATGCTGAACGTTTTTATTTCAAGAAAGCTCACTTACCTCTTTTTCCATTTGAAGACCTTCTGCTCTGATATTTCTCTCAAATACTTCCCTCTTTTCTGTCTGTGGATTAGATTTTCTGTACACCAGGATGTAGTCGATTCGACATTTCCCATCTCTAAAATACAGTCCATTTGCTTTGTTCTTATCAGGTACTTCCTGTAAAGAGAAAGTCAAACATTTCAGTAATGTTAATTTGCCTTGGTAATTATTCCATTGCTGTTTGCATCAGCGTTTTTCCCTAATACTCAACAGGAAAGATAAGGAATCAGAACAAGCTCTTCAAGTTTTTGGGTGCTTTACATGGAGTGCCTCTGAGATCACCTGAAAGAATTACAGACTTCCTCATTTCAAACCCAGGAGGTCTTCTTAGGCATGTGTTTGGTCATGTTGTTGTTGGATAGGACCAAATAGCCAACACAAGGCAACCTTCCCCCCTCCCCCACACCCTGTAACTTCTTGCGTATGAAATAAATCAGAGAAAAGCAGTACTGAAGTGTAAATTTAAAATTAATAACTTAGTATAGTAGAGTGTCTTTGTAAAGGTGAGAAGAATAAATAGCATGAACGTTTACTGTAGTGAGAAACACGAAGACCTAGCACAGAGGTTCTCATTGCTTTGGCATTACTCCAGTACCTCTGCCTCACAAGACACAGAAAACGGTGTGAAAGTCCTGTACCTACCTCAACATACTTCATCAACCTAACTACAGAAAACTATTGGCCTAAGCAACAGCTGAGGATACTCTCTAGATTTATTTAAAAAAAATTCCTGGTATTTGGTATAGCAATACATAAATACAATAAAGAGTGCTTCTTGGCCATTTCCTGCAGACAATGTGCCTGTTCAAATGTTTGCTCTGACAGAAAGAAACAACTTGATTTCACTGTTAATAAGAGGTCAAGCAGGTCTCTCTCCTGAGGGGAGAGAAGACAAAACTTCTGGTCTTTTTCTAGAAATTCATGAGATGAAACTCTCTACAGATCCTCCTCACAATTTAACACTACTTCCACATAATACAAATCCTGCCCAGGGGTTAAGATTTCACTTTTGAAGAAATTGAAATTGTGTGGCAGTTTGTGGGCTGGAGTGTTTCCTGCAGGAAATGTACACTGTAAATGATATGTGGGAAAAACCAGCACTCCCTCAGAGGAGTGCAGGGCAGGGGCATTCAGACATCAAGATCAGTCCTGCTCCAAGCTGAAGGGAAGCTTCATTCAGTCCCTCTGTTTTCCAGAATTTGGTCAACCGTTCCTGTGAGAAATATCCATGCCCTATACTATATGATCAAACCTCTGAAATACTGAATATTTTGCCTTTCACATCTGGGAATGGTATGGAATTTTCAAAGTGCAGGAAGCATGAGAACTGCTTCTGAATTTAATTCACAAAAAGTGAACATAGTAATAGGACAAATAATTCTTACAGGAAAAAAAAACAGAGTTAATGTAAACTATTTTCCTGATTCTCAGTAGCCATTTCGATTAAATGGAAAAAACAGTGAAAGTATCCCAAATGTCCATTCCCTTGGTCCACCCAGTTTACTGAAGGCAGAAAGGGAAATTTTTCTAAGATCCTTTTACTACAGTGCCTGACTTATGCCACAGTTTAATGCAGAGTTGATATAGAAGAAAAGTTCTTTGAGCTGACAAAGCAGGCAAAAAAAAAGATTTAAGCCCTAAGGAAATAACAGTAACAAACCACTTATATCTATACTACATATACTGCTGACAAATGGTATTATCAGGATATCAGAAGTATATTTCACAGAGCATTAAATATGAAAACAGCTCAGGAAGCAGAGTTCATTTTTTCCATAAAATATCTGTCTCAAGAAGACATTTCTGCCCCCCCCCCCCCCCCCAAAATGGTATTGAAAGTTACTTAAATAAAGGAAAGGTGCAGTAGGAGATTTAGAGGAAGTGGGTCAGCTTGATGGTCCTACTCCGATTTCTAAGCCTCCTTCTGAACCATTTTACCTGTTCTGTAGGTCCCAGAGTCACTATCTGTATTTTGGCAAGTAAAGCAGTATAATAAGAAAGGATCTGTAGAATAAATCTGTGCTGAGGACCTGATGTCCATGCTGTGTAGGCTTGAGGGCTTATTTGGGCCAATCCTTGTCTGGTCCAGGAGACTCACTGGAGTACATCTCACAATTTAATTGCATCCAGACAGAATCCAGATTTAAAACCCAACACTGTTCTAGAATGCAAACAAAGCACGGGTAAGGGCAATTGAGAGATTCACTTCAAAGGTACACTCCTGGTCTGAACTGAAATGTTAGCTCAGATCTGTCCAGAGTGTACCACAAGGAAAGTGTTTTTCTCTGCATACCGTAGTGACTCCACTGGAAAAATAGATTTGCCCTTTATGCTTCCTGCGTTTCATCTTTCTCTGAAGAAAATCGGTTTGCCCTACACTTACTCGTCAGTACATGTAGAACTTTATATTAAAGAGTGTCTATGAGATTTAGCTCTTGACTTTTAGGACTTTTTCCTCCACAAATATGACTTTCAGACTACTTTTCTCTTGGACTTTTGAAACACTCCTAACTAGAGTATTGTCATTTTTCACTCAGGAAAGCAGCTTGGACACCCTGTTCTGTGCTTGGAGGTCCTTCTCATTTTAGGAATACAGTATATCAGATCTAGACCGATGAACCCTACTAGACTGGTATGGCCTGTGAGAATGAACACTTTTCTGCTGCCTTCAGTTATAGCCCCTATAGACTCCACTAATTTGATTCTTTCTTCATTCCTACTTATTTTGGTACCTTATTATTATCAGTATGGATGCTCAATAAACATAAGATCTTGGAATTATAAAGAGATAATATTTTCTTATTGTTGATGGCTACTTGAAATTAGAGTCCCCTGCATGCTGCTTCGGAGTTGGTGGAGGAGGTTAATACATACACCATTAACATAACTTATGCAGAAAAAGAGGAACCCAGAACCACCTAATTTTTTAAGGTGAAGAGTTAATCAAAGAAGTGTGGTTTTTATGTGTTCTTTTTTTTCTTAATGTCTTTTTACCCATTTGGATTCTAATTTTGTGAAAACTGCAACTTTATTTTTCCATATATTTTCACTGCTTGACATAATAATATATTTAATTACATGAAGTTTTTCTAATTAGCAATAATCTAGGCTGCGAATCCAAGTGCTCAAAAGTTAGGAAGTAACAAATTCGTAGTTTTCTCTAAAAGTTTAGAAAATCTCTTTCCATATCCAAACCTGAAGATGGTGACTAGGTAGCTAAGGTTTTCTGGTAAATACACACAAGAAAACCGGGCTGAAATTGCACAAGCAATCATAAGTGCAAGAACATCAAGATTCTTATTTTGCAACATGAATACGCTTTTTTCTGCCATCATCTTCAGTGCAAGTTCCAATTTATAAAAGAGATTGTTAAAACAAACTCTATTCTGCACAGCTTTAATAACACTGCCCCCGAATATCAACAGACTGTAGAGCTTAAAGTGAAGACTGTAGGAGTCACTCTTACAATTTTAATTTTCAAAGCACCTGCAGTAGCTGGAATGTAAAGAATGGGTTGTTTAAGCTCATTTAAGTAGAAGTCAATTTTTGTCCTAGCTCCATCATCCTCCCTTGTTAGGATGAAGAAGACTAAGTTATTACTCCTTAGAAAGAAAGGCAAAATGGAGTAATGCATGCCTACAGTGCATCTCCTAAACCATTTTCCGTTTAATTTTTACCTTCTTTCTGCTGCTACTCCAGTTCTTAGAAAATGATCCTTCAGTGGAAGTAATACAACACTTTAAATTGTAAAGTGTATACCTAATTGTTATGTTAGCATATGTACAAAGTATTTTGATCAATGCACGCAAAGGGACATGTGATTTTTAATTTCCTCAGAATGTAGCTGTGTTTGAATGAAACATAAAACAAAGACAATAAGAAACATCTTTAGCCAAAGGACAAGATGAATTCCAAACTAGCTCTGCATCTGTTAAGGGACTGTTGATAAAGGTCCATATGTAAAATCTTCATTCTTCTGGTTGCGCATGAACAACTAACAGTTGAAGCAAACAATGTATCAACACTCAGCTAAACAAAAGTGATAAAAAACTTTTGTAAATTTTTTTTTATTGTAAATTCATTTTAACAAACTCAGCTAGAAATTATCTTAAACTATTTGGCTGCAATGTGAGCTTGAAAACTAAGCCAAACAAATATTGCTACATCCAGGAAGACTTTCACTGATGTCACGTCCCCTGTCTTCATAACTTTAAGGGGGATCTTCATGTTCTCTTAGCTACTAAACTAAACTGAAGGACTAACAAGAAGCTTGACACTTCAAAATTAACCTCACTATTGTATAGTTGTTCTCCCGTATTTATCCATACAAACCATACAACATATAAATTGTGTATCACTTCCTGCTGGAATTAAGCAGGGGTCAAATACTTTGAAACTTCTTTTGGAGGCTGCAGCATCCATTGGATACCATTAGGACTTTAAAATATTCTGGGGTTTCCCCCTCTTATACATAACCTACATTGCTGTTTTCCTCAGTTATGATTATGCAAAAAAAAAGATAATCATTTCAACTAGGAAAATATTTCTCAGCTGTTTTCCCTTTTCCTTTAAAAAACAGCAAAGAATACATCAAAGATGAAAAAAAGGTTTTGCAGTATTGTTAAATTAACAGTAGCATACATTGCTCTATGTCATCCTCTGACCTTCTGAACACTTTCTGTTCTCTTTTCCTCTTTAACTTGCAAAGATCATGTGTCTTTCATCTGCGCCTTTTTGTTATAGACCATATGGTACATGATCCCAAAATATAACATAAGAATATCATGTCAGGTTAACCTATTATGGTGCAAGCAGGCAAAGAGGGCCTCTGTAAGTTTTACGGGAAGCAGGGGAAGAGTGGTGAGTAAGGGGAAGGTGAAATTGTCTACAAGGCCAAACATATCTCTGGTGTCCTGAATTTTGTTGCTTTAATTATCTGTCTAAACATTCTGTGAGTGAAGACCTTTATGGGCTGAATTTCTAGCACAAGGAAAATCTGCCTCTCTCCTCAGCAGTGCTTCACAAAAGAACTTGCACCATGAAACTTTCTAACTCCTGAAAAAGACGTAATTCGTAGTTATCTCTTCTAAACTTTATTTGGACTAGTAAATAAAAAAAAGGTCAGGGCAAGGGTTTCAGCAGCCTGCTATGGTTTTTCCATGGCTTTTAATTGTTAGTATGGTCCCTGGCAGTTCTGCTCTGTGACAATCAGCCCTCCGCCAAAACATCCTCAGGCACAGATTGCAGGTAACATCAGACTACTCCACTAAGTACAAAGAATTTAGGCCCAAATTTTTGTTCTTGGGTCCATGATATTTTGTCTACCTTAAGACACAATTTAAAAGGGACTATGTGCTGAATGATTTTTCCCTGACATGTTTTCTGAATCACTATTATACACTATTAGGTCTCCACTGGAAGGGAATATGTAACACGACGGATACTATGCTTCTCATGAGAGATTTATGATTAATTCTCCTCCTTCCTCCTTCCCCCCAAAAAATTAATATAGGGAAATATTTTCCATTATTTTCAGAAGAAGTAAAGCACTAGACTTGACTGGTTCAGAAAACAAGCCGACAGCAAAGACCTGTACAGACTTTTCGATGAGAATGCATAAAATCAATAAAACTTCCTTTTAACTTGAGATATTTTATATTTCAGCATTATAATCTTTGAAAGGAGAAACAGTCACCATGACAAAGGTCAGATATAAGTAGACTTGCACAGAACGAGATTTTCAATCAAATCACATTTATTAACTCTTTAAAAAGGGCATGAATAACTATGATATTGATAGTTATGTGTATTCTTACCTCTCCCACAACTTCCAACCTGCTGGCATCATCAGAAGTACAGGTCAAATTACCATGGTGAAGCAGGGAGTCATCATCTTTGGAAGGACTGTTCACGCCTTCTAACTCATCAAAAAAAATGTTGACATCTTTAGCTACTAAAAAAATAAAAATATACATTCAAATCACCCTTGAGCTAAAAGAAGACACTGAGTGTAACACATTATAATAAACCTCATTTTTAGTTTTGTTTTAAGTATCTGCTATGTTAAGTTTAAAATCTGATGTGCATTGGTGGAGTGCTTTCTTTACCAGTGAGCCACATAAAGGTTTAGGAAACCACAATATGGTTCTGATGATGACAAACAAGAAATCTGTCACAATACGGAATACATTAGTTTTCTCCTCAGCTTCTCTTGGGATAAATGACTTAAAAATTGCCTTAGGGATTACTGAATTTCCTCCACCTTTCATGCAATGCTGTATCATGCGATAATTTTACCCTAATTTGAAAAGACAAACATAAACCACTAGAAGGAATGAGTGAAAGGCCGACACTGAACTCAAGACTCAAGCAGTGTTAACTTAGGACTGACATTCCCTGCTCTTGTTTAGCATGGAGGCTATGACAAGCTGTGGGCAGAGTGACTGTGTAAGTCTACTCTCTCACGTAAGAGCCTTTGATCTGATGATGGAGTGCCTGTTAGATGAGAGACACAAGGCAGGCAGGCTGTGGCTAGAGAGGTCCACCTTTGCACCCCATACACTGCAGATCTGGTGTGAAAGGATGATGATGAGGTGTTTGATGTGGGGAAGAAAAATGCCTTTTCTGAGTATCGAGCTTCAACCATAGATAGACTTCATATTTCCAACCTCATGTTTGACAGGCTAAATCCAGAATTATGACCATACAGTCATAAATATTAGAAGTGACCCCAAACCTCAGCTCCTGAACCTCTTTCCCTGACTATAGGGGGATAAAACATCTCTCATTCTTGACAGAATTTGTCTAACTCACTATTTCTCATAATTTTCTTCAAACTTGACTGACTTTTGGAATAATTTTTCTATTGTTCAACAACCTTCTGATCCCTTTTTTTCTCCCCAGCAACCCTAATTTAGTGAGAGACTGTTGTAATTCCTGTTGACAAGAATTCATATTAACAGGGAACAGACTAACCCTCTAATTACTGGCTGCAACTTTGTTTCGTTTCTAACTTCTGGCTGCAGGTGTAAAAATCCATTTCCCCACTGTGGAGAGACTGAATAGTTGCCAGAAATTAAAGACCATTTACTGTCCCAGCCATCATGAGCATTTTTTGACCTTCTTATCACCTTTCCCTTTGTCAGGGGCCATAGCCCAGCTTAAAAAATCCTGAAAAAAAATTTCCGATGCTACAGACTCCACAGGGTCTGCAGGTACCCTATTTCTCAGAATCACAAGCAGGGGAAAATTTTATTCATAATATTCTTACTGAATATGCACCTATGCTGCAATTTCAATATATTACTCTTTTCCTGTCAATCATGAACAGAGAGATTACCCCCTTTCTGTACATCTTCTACAGTATCTGAAGTCTGTTATTATAGCTGTAGGTAGATAAAAAGAAAACCCTATGAAAATATTCAAGGACCCTTCTCCATTTTCATGTATAAAATAAGGACAGGTTAATGGCATACATTGCATTTTTGACCGCAATACTTTTGCTTATAAAGTTACTGAAAATTTAAGAAACAACAGAAGAGTCTTAGCATCCAAATGAATCCAGCCAATACCAAGCTAATGAACTAGCCTAAGCAGCACTTTTTTTCCATCTAGACAATAATGATAAGAAATTTTCTGCCAGGCGTACATTTTTTTGGCTAACATTCTACTCCTTGAGTTTAGCAATTTTTTGGTTGAATACTGGCTAATCTATCTATTACCTGTATCCAAATATTAAAATTGCTCAATACTTAATCACCACTAAACAGTTCATATCATAATTCTTCAGTTTTAGATAGTCCTCTATTCTGCAGGAGCTTAATCATCTTTTGCAAAGATTTTGCAAGTAGTAGCTTCACCTACTTTACTTTCTTTTCTATTAGACATATCATCATAATCTGTGAACACATCACAGAAATAAAACCTCTTTTTTTGCAAATATTGAGTTTCTATTGCTGTTTTAAGGCTGGTTTTACTATTGTTCCATTTATTTTACTTATCCTGCTTTTGAGAAAAGTGCTAGGATATCAATAAAAAACAAATATCCAGGACTGAGATTTCCACTTTAAAAGTGGCCTTGGACTCACACTAACCTGTTCACAGGTAGGGGCAGGCTTACTGACAGGGTGAAGAAAATCATCCTAGTGTTGTTTTGGTTTATGTGATAGGGAGAGCCTGCGTCTCCTTTGTACCAGTGTGGCTGCACCTAACCAGCAGATGTTGGACAAACTACAGAGGTTTTAGGAGATCTACAAGACAAAATCCAGATTCCAAATTGTACCACAATCAGCAGCAATGTTAATAATTAGTCACCTTGATCCATTTCAACCCACAAAAATCATACTAGAGATGCCTATAAAAGACAGGAGAACTGCCACAAACCAGCACAATCTAACTACTTGCCCTTCACTGTCCCTACTATTCCAAAGGGCAAGACTGGAAACATCCTGCCTCATTAGATAATATCCCTGATGTAGATTATGACCAACTTTTGCATATGTGTTCATAGGAAGAATTCATCTGAATACGCAACATAAAAAACCTACTGAAATGGGAACCGTTTTGAACAAAATGGAATATCAGTGAACTGAAACCAAGCAGAGTGCCTCCCAGAGAGCAACACGGTGAATATATATATAATCAATGCCTCAATACAGCCTAAAAAAACTGTGAAAAAAAATCAAATATTCAAGCTCTCTGAAGATTATGCAAGACAGATAGAAGCAGTGAAAGATGTAAAAAAGAAAGTTTGGCCTGTATGCTGTGCTCAATGGAATTTGAACTACCTTTTTCCTGCCATTAAGAGCGCCTTGGTATAAAAGATGAGGCATTGGAGATACTAGAATTGTTGCCTCCTGAAGTGCCAGTAATGTGTTATGTTGCAAATAGATAGATTTCAGGTGGGTGTTTAGAGATTAACAACTTGTATGTAAGAGAGCAAATGTGTTGTGGAGTTTCAAACAGAGAATTACTGGATTACTCCGAGGACTTGTGAGGAAAATAAATCATCTCATTTCAAGGTCATTTTAAAGTCCAACCCATCTCAGGAGTGACTAGAAGTTGTGGAAGTAGTCAATCTCAGCTGCTTAGTGAAGTCAGCAACCAGGACTTGTCCAAGGTGTCTGTAGTAGAAAATCACTCATATCAGAAGTACACAGATAATTGACATACTGGTTGACGTGTTTCAGCATACAGTATAAGTATTGAACAGATGAACTGGACTTCCTTGTCAGTGCTAAAGCTGTCTGTGACTTCTTCCAATTGCAGTAAAGGTGTGCTGTTAGTAAGAAAGTGGAGATCTTTACGCTGCAGTTGCTTGGCTATGCATGTTTTTGAAAATACATTCTTGTTATTTCAGCAACACTAAACATGGGGCCCTAACATTTCCCAAGAACATTTTCTAAGAACATTTCCTACCCCAAGTCTCATTGGATACTTAAAAAAAAAAATTAAATACTGTTCCACAAAACTAAAGAAAGTCCTGTTTGCTTTACTTTAATAATGGCAATGGCACTTGCAAACAAGTGCATAATATCAGGGCTTCATCTTTTCTGTCCCCTTAAGTCCATGACATGCACATATCTGAAAAGATCCTACCAGAATGATATATAATAATTTTATTGTATATAAGCTTTGGACCTATCATTTGGGAGACAGACTGGTGCTAGTGTATAGTAATGTCTTTATTAGCAGTGAAATTTAACAACAATTCAGAGCAGCATGTACATTGCTACAGGACAGAATAAGAATTCCTCCTTTGGTTTTAGATGAGCTTAAATATGCAAGCTCTTTTCTCTCCCTCATGTTCCATTTTGCGGAAAAAATCAAAATGACTTGATAATTCAGAATCCCTTGAGGAACTGAAAAAAATGTGGATATATAAATATTTTTATCCCAAATATAGCTGAACCACATAGTTTGAAAACTGAATGCTGGGATATTCTGAGCAAGAGTCCATGCACAAGGTCAGTGGGTCCACAATCCACTTTGGAACAAGAGGCTGATTCAGGTAGGGCTCAAAAATAAGACAACTTTAACATTCTGAAGATGGACACTCAAAACCTGAACTGCCTAAAAAAAAAGAATTTTTCATTCAAAGATAGGACCTGAATATATTTTAGTGTGGCAATATTAAAGCACACTCAAGAGATCGTGTATTAATTAACAGTTCTTTTATTATCAATCATCACACCATGCCACCAAGTATACTCTAGTTTTGGAAAATGCAAGTTGTAGATCAATATTTCCAGACACTGCTCTTTAGAAGCTTTTAGGCCTAAAAGTAACATCGCAGTGTGAATTTCCTTTTCTTAGTGGCAATGTTTTTAATAAGAGCATTTCCACATGTTAATGGTGGTGGAAAACAGGATGCCACAGCATCGCAGTCTCCAACTCCCAGCAGTCCTGCCCAGCCATGGCCCTGCTTTACCAGGGAGGCACCAGATGAGCAGGGCTGCGGCTGCCCCTGGTGCCCCTCAGATGCTCTGCTCCTGGCTGTGGCAGGGAACCCTGGTTTGTATCTGACAGATAGTTTGTGAAGATCCTTGATACCTCTGCTGTCTAGTTTACAAGTATGGTTTAGGTCAGATTCATCAAACATGTTATGCAATCCCCTATTTTACAAATTGCATCTACAGTAATTTTCAGATTAGTATTTATTGTTTCTGGACTGTCTCTGATAGACTATAGATACTTTCTGAATATCCTGTGGTCAAGAATAAACTGTTTTATAAAAGATTTACCAGAAATCTTTAGAAAAATGTGTCAAAGACTGTACCATGAAGTATGGTACATAAATGCAGAATTTAGATGTTATGAAATAGAAATAATTGAAGTCTTTTATAATAGCAGTATATTCACATAAAAGTAAATAATGAGATGGCAAATCTTTACCCTCAGTTGCAATCTAAGAGATTTGGTAGGGCAAAAGAAAAAAAGTGTAGTTTTAGAGAAAAATCGTTTTTAAGTAACTAAATTAAAAAAAAAATACCCACTATTGAATGATCATTTTGGGCAGCCTACCAAACAAAAAGATATACCAACTAGTTAAAGTTGTACAAGGCATCTCCTGAAAAGAGAAATGCTCAGGAAAGTGATGTTAGCAAGAAAAATAATGGTCTTTAAAGCATCATTTGCCTTTCAAAATTTTCATTCAATGCAAATAACAACAAGGAATAAAAGAAAAATGACAGGCCACAGAGGCAAATAGTCACTTCCAACCTGCAGGTCATCTAATCTATATTAGACACCTACTTTTAAATAAGACAAACTGGGCTCTAGACAAGCTTGTTACACCCTATTAACTGTAAAGGGAACTTAGATAATGAATTCAGATCTTGATACTTTCATTGAAGATTCCTGCGTCTGAATCAGATGAACGGTCTCTTTATTGCCACAGGAAAATGGAATAATTTAAAAGAAATTATCTTCTTTTTTAAATTGGAAGTTTACCATTTAAGGTTATAAGCAAACTTGTGCCATGCTGAATGAAAATTTGGGGTTATTCAGCACGAGAATATAATCAGAGAGTATGATATTGAAGTATTACAAAGTACCTAAGGAAGTTGAGAGATGGGCATTTTAAAAAGAAGCTGCTTTGCACAAACAGTGTTAATAAATCTAACTTTCACATCTGTTTTAAATAAATAATTAATTTTTATTCTTCTCATCCATGTGCTTGAAATGAAGATGATAACCGTTTCTTGTATTCCAATATGGTCTCTTCCCAACTTGAATTTACTTATCTTTGTCTACCTCATCTATCCAAACTCTGAAATACTGTAGTGTATTTTTCATCCCCTCCAGTCCACATCCCAGCTGTCCCCAGGCCTATATCTGCGCTATGTGGGTGAGGAGAAGTAGGGACAAAGTAAGCTCTCATATCAAGACTTCCTGATAGGAAAAGCTTTTCAAGTTACAACCCACAGAGTTCATAGTAAATATACTGCTTAAATAATCAGGCGATCCGATTTCAAATGACTACCACCACAATTATACTAACCTGAGAGTTTACTTTCCACCCCCAAACTAATTCCACCACCATATGACCTGATCCTACCAGTGTACGGTTACCTGTTCATAAAGCAAAAATCTGTAGCAGTACAGATTTTTAGACATTCCTACAAATCTTGAAGCATTCAAGAATATAAGTTGCTGTTTCTTGCTTTAGAAAATTGCCACAAAAAAAAAATCCCAAACCAGTTTAAAATAAAACCAAAAAATAGGGAAACCAGAAAGTCAGCTAGGAATGTCGTCATGCCATGCATTTTGATTCCTGGCCTGCATAAGAATTTTTAACGTATTATGGAAAATTCCCACCAAAATTCCAAATTCTTTTGGATTCCAGAGTTGCATCAGTTTTGAGGATGGTGGCGTGTCTTCCACTGTTGTTAACGAGACTAGTATTTCTTGTAATGGAAATCTTGGGATCATTCTGCAGTTGCATTTAAGAAGGGTGGGCCAATCAATTCTTAGTCCACAACACATTACTTGTAAAAAGAGTTGATTTCATACAGTATCTAATATACACAGGCCTCCAGCCGTTGTGGCAAGTCCCATCACTTCTGATCCCAAATATTACCAGCTGCAAAAATATGAATATACCCCAATGCTTTGGAAGAGCTTGAACTTCAGACCTAGTCTTGGATCTCAGACTGCACCATTTGCATGATGGTATCTGTTCATAGAGCCATTTAAGAGTGTTAAGAAGAGATTAAACTAACAGGAACCTTAACATTTCTGACAACTTCTACATAGGATATACGTACTACTGGAATCCTTAAGTACATAATAATTCAAATCTTACTATGACTTCTCTGATAGTAAAAGATTTCTTCCTGGCCATCACTAATCAATTGAACTCTTTCACAGATTTTAGCAACGCGTGCTTACTTATCATTCAGTTCGTCACTTTGTGTGTTCCTTCAGTTATAAACTCAACGTATCTCAATGGATTCTTCTACCGTAAACTTGATTTTGCATCCAAGGAATAACTTACTTTCATGTATTGCATTAAGAATTTCTGAAAAGTCCACATCTGTCTTCTGTATGCCTGGTTTTATCCATATTTGCGTTTCCAGCCGGTTAACCTGCAAATCCTCTCTTCCTTCTGAAGAAATTGAAGAGATTGATGGGGTTTGTGCAGTAGACAATCCAGCCAAGGGGCTTTCAGGTGAGGGAACATAGACATTGAATAAACCTACATAATTTTTTTCCCCCTAGCAGAAACAATTTTTCTTTAAACCAAACCACTTTAGATATAATATAGACTGACTTAAAGCTAAATACAATTAAACAACTTTCTCTGCTATCACCAGTGATGAAGAGTCATAATTGGTGAGTCACCACTGGCAACTCCCTTGGTCAGGTGAACATATGCCACTGAGCCATGAGTATCCCCTCAATATACCATCTCCAAAACCAACTCTGAAATGTGAAAATGGACAACAGACACCACTACAAATGACAGAGCACTACTGGAACAACCAGTCTAAAATAAAACACTCTAACACGCAAAGGACAAAGCAAGTCTTAAGACAGAAAACAACCATCAGAACAAAAAAGCATGGACAGCATGTTTCAGCCACAGGACACCAAACTTTCTCACATCGCAAGTGCTACAGTGCCACAGTCTAGGAAGCACTGCAATAAGCACTGCAGTACTGCAGTCCATTTTGAAGGGGATAACATTGGTATGTAATGATTGCTGTTTAAAAACACTGCAAAATAAAAATATAGGCTAGCGGGTCACAATTTCAATCCTATTTGCACATGTAGATAGACACAAGATTTGCCCATTTCAGTGTTCTTCCAACATGAGCAACGAAAGCAGGAAGTTTTGAAAACACACCCTTTCCATGTAAAGAAAGGTAGCTACACAACAAGAGAAGCCAGGTTAAGGTATTGGGCAACTGGGCTTAAGCTGCTGGCTACGGAGTACTTGGATACAGCCAGAGGCAAAGAGTGAGTGATTGGATGTTTTGTAAAGCAACAGAAAACATTACCTTTCACAAAGGCATCTCTTAGAAGTGATGGTCTTGAGTAACTGATACACAGAGTCAGTAGAGAGCTGCCATGATCAAGGAGATATCTGGGAAAGCACTTCACAACAAAAAGGCCATGGTGGAAGAGGAAACCTTCAGGTCATTTAGTCCATTATTATGCCTTCACTAATGCTATCACTCATGATTTTGACGGAAGCATTTTCCTTTCTTCTACAGCTTGCCTATAACAAACTGGACTTGTTTTGTATTGCCTTGTAGCCCATTGTACCTTTCCCTTCCTTTGTCAAATGACTATAATCTCACCACCACCTTGATGAAACTACAAATCCTATTCCTTGGCACAAAACTACTCAACCCGGTTTCAAAGGTCCTTCTTCAGTTTTTGAAAATGCAGAACTCAAAATGGTTATACACACAACATCTTTAGCCATTTTATTTCTCAGTATTAAGTTTCATAAATTCAAACCATCTCATGCTTGCCCCAGCATATTCTTTTGTTCCACAGCAAAGACCCACTGCTAACATCAGAGACAGCTTTCCTTGTAGCTTCCTTTAAAATGGGCTGTCATAGTAGCAGCAGGAATCAGCATTTAATGATGTAGAACAAAGAGAATTTCTTAAGTGAGATAGTTGATTATTTATATAATAGCAGCCTAGGGAAATCTGCAGATGGCCTTAAAGGTGGGAGGCTAGGATTTGCCTCAGAAGAGAATTCTGGGGAATAAGGAAAAATACTGCAGCTGCTACAAAACACAAACAGTAAGATGGAGATAGAAAAGTAATGGACAGGAATTCAGTTAAGGAGCTTTGCAAAAGACATTCTGTTTCTTATTAAATATTCATCCACCGCTATTAACACACACACAATTACATATTCGCATCCTCAAATCCACCAGACTTATTTCTCCTTTTCAACCCTAGTTAGAGCAAAATAATGACAATACTAACAAATTTAAATTACCCTCTCCTCCCTAGAGCTCTCCATCCTTGCTAGTCCTGAATCACTGCTCCTCAGAACACATGAAAGTAGCAGGACCCCTACAGCATCTCCAACAGTCCTAAACTAATTGGGTTGAAGAGAGACAAAGTGACAACCAGCCAGCAATGGCAGTCCCGAAGTGCTGATATGTGATGGACTGCATAACCACAGGGCTGTTCATAAAATGAAGCTGCTGGAGAATGTATACTCAATTTCAAAGCCTCTATTTAATTAATGAGAAATACAATCGAAAAAGTGGACAGAAAATGTCCAGCCTAAACCTAATTGTTGTTCAGCCTAACTCTACCTGTGAAGTCAAGACAAGTTTTGCTACATTCAAACCTCCCCACCTGTGTTTGACCCATTTGCAGTTCAGGTTGCTTCCAGCAGTCCACCCAAATGACAGTTTTATATGCTTCCCTGACTCACAGTAACCTTAATACCTGGCCTCTCTGCACAAGTATCGAAACAACAATATCATCCAGTCTGATTTCACTCAAAATTGGAGGCATGATTTTCTCTCAGTCATCTGTTATTTAGTATGTGGCTAATCCCTTCCCTTCACAAGCACTTGGAGAAAAGAAACGCATCTGCCAACAGCGTAGCTTCTAAATAACTCACTACAGGAACATTGTCTTGTCCCGTAATTTTCATGGTGTCAATAAACATATTTGAATCCACGGACATTTGCCAGCACCTCCTCTTTCTCCCTCAGCACTCACTTTGCATGGGAAAGCACTGAATTTTTTAGCTGAGAGAAAAAACATGCGTGCGATGGGTAGTGGACTGGCTGGCTTAATGATTGCTGATTTGTTGGCTGTCAGAGGTTTTATCCCAGCAGCTCTTTGGAAAAGGCCATAGCATTTTCTCCCATGTCTAGAAGAGGTTTATTGTCTCTATCTTACCACAGATCTCCAATACAACCAACCAAGATAATATCTGGTGTCACAGTTGCTATTGAGGGATTACTAGCCTGGCTTTGGTATATCCTTCTCACTTTAGCAGCTGCTGATTTATGCTTTATCAGAGACAGGTCCCACTGAGTAAACTCTAAGCAATATTGCCTGGGAGAAATAAACACAAACAAAAGTGAAGTAAATATTAGATTTATAATTTTTATGTGATTTTATTAACAGATCAGTCTGAGATTTTTCTCACCTTAGTGAGATGCTTTAATTCCACTAAAGTCATATTTTAAATTATCTCATGGCATTCACTCTGATTTACTTATTGATGCATAAAGAATTGCATAAAATAGCGCATAAAATAGCATACTCTTTCCTTTATTTGTTTTGAAGTGTCTCTACTAATTAGGCTATGAAAACAAATTAGATTTTTAAAAAGGTATTTCATTTTTAGAGACTGAATGAGATTACTTGTTCTGAATCAGAATTTTAACATACTTTTAAATATTAAAATAATCACATGTATCAGATAAGCAAATTAAGTAACAAGGTAGTTAATATGGTACTAACGTTAGACAAGGCAGTGAAAGAGATTTTGTGTCTGCTTAAAAATAAGAGCTTACTGAGGTATTTTACTGGATGAGGGCCTTTTTAGCCACCTTTTTAGACAACAGCAGCTGTTTAGACATGAGATTTACAAGCAAAAAACTAATTTTCTTGTATCTGGAGCCAGATTTTGAAAGCCTACAAATTTTTACACGTGCACTATGATGTGCAAATCATATTTGCAGGTGGATACCCTCACATCTGTCTGATGCACAGAAAAACACACATAGTTCCAGTACCTGGCACTGAAACAAAGCATATAAAATTAAGTTGATGGAACAAATGCTGCTGTTTCCCAATGCACAATGAAGAGCTCATATTTACTCCTTAACTTTGAGTTCACTGAGGCAACCATGGCTTCTTGAAGAATTTTACCACTTAGGTTCAGTTCGTTGGCGGGAATAAAAGTACTTAACTTGGTTGCTTTCTGAAATCACAGATTTTCTTCTTTGCCCATCATCATTTCCCGCAAGTGTAAAAAAATTTTTCGCCTAAAGCTATAAAAATTGCTATAGAGAAAAATTTACAGCCTCAAAGGATCTTTCTGAAAAGGCAGCTGGTCAGTGTCTCCTATCAGTATACTGAGCTGATTTTTGAATTTTTTTAAAAATAATTTTCACAGCAAACGTACTTTCACAATGGTTGTATGTCAACATGGAAATTTAATATGAGTAGCAAATAACTAGTATGCCATGTGGGTAGACGCTCCTATCTGAGGGTCATCTCCTTGTAATGGAGCAATATTTAGCAAGAGCAAATACAATTCTTATATGAGCAGTTCTGTTTCTCTAAATTAAAATGCTGATTGTAGTTTCTACAGAGAAGTTGCTCCTTCTCACCACAGTCTCTTCTTTAAAGCAAGCAGAAATCTGCCACACTTGCACAGGTACATTTTCTACTGGCTTCTCACTGTAAGTGATAGGCAGGTAATCTACAGCAAAAACACAGTTTCAGATGGAAGCTGTTTAAAGAGTTATCTCTACGTGTTAATCAGAGCTGTACACATGTGAAATTGATAGGTTTACTGATCTCAATTCTGGCATTATATTTTCTGTGACAGGAATGAAATAGAATATACTCTTCAGTGGATCTTCACAGGATCTATCCCATGACTGTAACGGACAACACAATTAATGCATGAAAAATGCATTTGTTCAATTATTGCATCAGAAAAAAAGAAGCTGTTCTGAGAGTCAGAGGATGAAAACAAATATATATTAATATACACATATCTTCCTAGAAAGGTAAAGTGGGCCTGAAAGCAGTGGCTCAGAGACAGCTGATTATGTACCATTTACTGGAAGGCTAGTATGTCTTATGGTAGGTCTTTAAAAGAGCTGCTTTTACTAGGTTGGTCAGAGAGAAACTCAGTTTGTTTTCTGTAAGAAATTCTGTATCATATTTTGTTTTGTTTCTCCCCATTCAGCAAGGTATTGCAATATTCTTCCTGCCTTAGCATTTTTCTCTCCTGCAGAATAAACTAGATGCCAGCATTAGTCTATGCACTGCAGTGGTTATATTGGATAGATTTCCGTATGTTAAAGTTACTCAGTTTCTTCTTGCTACTCTTAAAACTGCCATGTATCATAGTGCAGAATTCCACACTGGAAAAGTATTGTTGATGAGATAAAATATCAGATAACAACTAAGAAGAAGAAACAGAGGGATAAAGAAATAAGTTTTCACCTATGAAGGAAAAATTAGATATATTTGAAATACGTGAAACCACGTTATGAAAATATAATCAATTATAATTTATGGTACTGTAATTACAAATATCCAAAATTTAATATCAACAGGATCATTTAATTTCATCCTGCCCAGTTTCCTATGAAATACAAAACATTGCTTCCTCTTGAGTATTGATGGCAACAGAGAGAAAAACAGGAAGAGCAAAGTGTTTAATTCTCTGTTTCAGAGAACTTGTTGACCTATCTGTATACTTAAAATAGTGCATCATATTAGGGTAAGACCAGTGACCAGCTGACTGCCACATCTATTGTAGCTTCTATGTGGCATAGCGGTATCTGCACATACGTACCTGTAGTGACAAACTGGGAGGATCTTAAGGCCCCATTTTTCCCTGATTTGAGGTACTTATTTTTACCTTTGTAGGTCACAGGATTTGCTACTATATATTTACAAAGCATGCCTATGTTTTTTTAAGAATTATAAATACTGGTTAAAGATACATGTTGAAAGAGAGGCTTTTGAGGACTTCTAATTTAAGTCAAAGCACTCCATCATAACAGCATCAACACAAAATGTGCTTCCAGGATTGAAAAAATTGGGTACTCTGTGGAAATATTTGCAGATCTTTGAAAAACCTCTGACCTGGTAGATTGCCAATATGTCTAGAAATATGTAGAGATTTGGATATAACTCTTGATAGTCATAACTAATTCACCAAGTAGCTTTTAAAAAAAGATTATACTCTGTTACTATTCAGCATAACTAATCAAATCTTCTACTACGCAGAAAATGCCATTTCTTTTAATGATTTTATCACAGATTATGGATAAAATGTGTCTGCGTATTAGTGTGTGGGATCAAAAGCTGAGAGTAAAAGCATGAAAATGCCTTGTTAGTTTTAACGCTTTGAAACCTATTGGAGTAAATATATAGGGCTAATTTATTTCCCATGGGAAAGTCCAATGAATGTTACGGAGAAAAAAGAAAAAAAGAAATTCAACTCCCAAATCATTCTGCTCAGCATGAAGAACCTATGACATAACTGTCTCTGTGCATGGTCATTGTCAAGGGTATTGCAATAACAATACTGAAATTACTTTTGAAAGGCGATATAAAATAGTTTTCCTTTGTATTGCAATAGACTGCAAGGCATAATATATGTTTAATTATGTTAATACAAACTCTTTTCTTATCTTCCAGAGACAGAATAATGAAGGGGGATTTCTAAACACCTAACACAGACTAAGGTATTTTGAAGACTTATGGTGTCCATTCTGCTCTCCAGTAAATTCTGGCTGGCATCAGATGCAGAGAAGTCCACTCAGCCAATTAACTACAGAGAAGGAGGAGTCCTGTGTTCTGTGCTCACTCTCTGTCATGCTGTGTATGCTTTTCCCAGAGACAAAATAGATGTATATCCCTTGGTGCAACGCTACATCTTGAAAACCTCCTCTCCTGGCAAAATAGCCCAAACACCAGGCCATGAGAAATCCTTACTTTTCTGATTCTGTGACCACCCACACTGAACCATGGCTTTCAAACCCAACACATTGCTCCTATTATCAAGAGGGATCCAACTGTTAAGCGGCAAGACCAAACTGGACAATAGCTGAGGAGAGCTGATAATCCAGGTCTCCTTCAATGACAAACACCCAAACTATTGGACTGCTGACCAAAAGGACACCATCTCTTTCATCTTCTTTTCTCATTTGTACTCAAAGGATGCCTCAATGTTCGGAGAGTTGAAAGGACCCAAATATCCACACAGAAGCCCACACAGTGTTGCATGTCACTTATTCCCATGATGAATATTTCCAATTGCCTGGCTCGACATGGCTCTTATGCAGACCTTTATACAATCAGCAGAGCAACAGAGTTGCCCAATGAGCCTTTGGAACTACTCCCTAGAAGCACTTCTCTTCACTGATAATATAAAGAGACAGGGCACAAAAGTGTGTGATCTCCTACTGGGAACAAAGTTATCCTTTTCAGGTTTCACAATGCCAGGGACAGGAATCCACAGGAGACAGTCTGAAAATGACACAAAGCCACAGTGTGTAACTAAGCAGAGACATCTCTGTACATTTATATGTCACAAATGAGAATTTAGAAAGAACTCTTGGATCTAAATGGACTGAACAATTCAGCCCATTTCCTGTTGCTCTTTTTTAATATAAAGATGACAGTAGGAATGATTGTCTTTCAGTTCTACCTCTTTCCTGTTATCCTGTGAGTGCACATATAAAACAGTGCTATCAAAACATTACTGTTGCATAATGTTCAAACATTTGCCTGTGTTTGAAATATTTAACTACTTGTGAATGATAAATCCCTTAATTATCACCTACCTTTAACAATATCAGGAGTTGTTAGCAGGAAATTCATAAAAAGGAGGGGGAGAAAACATTTTCTAAATAAACTATTGCAAAACTCTTGCCTTTTTTCTCAAGTCAGCAGTTTGCTGATGTGAAAAGCAGAAAAACTTGCTGTAGAGGGGTAGGAGGCATGACCTAACAGGGCATCAAATATTTTCTTCATTATAACATGGGACTTAAAGACGTCTTTTACAAGATCCCAGATGTCTCTTTCAGGTGGATTTTAATGTATCGACTGATTACAGGGACTCATATTATACCATAGCCTATTCCTGCCTTCACAGTTGAAACAACTCGTAGTAATTCAATCTTGCAGAAAGCGCAAGCAGCTACACTACTTCCAGAATTCAGCTGTACCAAGACCACTGAGGAATGAGCATAGCACAGGAATGTGAGAACAGTTATCCTAGAGACAGGATAGCAGAACAGAGGTTTATCCAATGCAGAATCCTATTTCTGACATCAGATGATTAGGCAAAGGGAACATGAACAGGATAAGCACATCCAGATTAGAGATTTCTGGAGTGGAAGGTCTCGTCTAGATAATAATGCTTCATGGCTACCAATATCCCTTTCCTCTACAAATCTGTTCCTTTTATACTCAGTGTCTCTTGTGAGCTAACAGGTAGCCATCACATTCATTCCTCCCCCTTTGACTTGTCTTCTTTGTGAACTAGTGGGCCTGCTCCTCAATTACAGAGTCATCGTAACCCCTAACTTCCAGGCCCAGGGCCATGAAGCCCAGAAAATCATGGTTACTGCAAGGCCTTTCTTGCTTTAGTCTCAGACAAGAGCTATCATGCTGCCCCGTGAAATATGCTCTCCTGTACAGAAACTAAAGGTGGAACAGTGAATCCCAACCTAGTCTTTGTTAGGGAGAGGATATGGTTTCAGCCTACAGTTCTGGGTGTGTGGAGAGGTTAAGGTAAATGTCTTCATTCAGATAAAAATTGGGGCTGAAGAATAGAGGCAATACTTACATACTGATGGTGTAAAAATATTCTTTTTAGCTTTTAATTTGTCTTTGAGACACAAGCAGCAGGAATCTTGCTCCTGATCCTGGTGCAGTTGGCCTTTCTTATAAATCCCTGCAACCTACTATAGTCACTAAGACCAGTTAAGAAGGAATAGAGCATTTTGCCATTAAAATGCATTGACTGGTTTTGGGCTGTTCACATAGGATGCCTAACCAAAAGAGATTATTTTCTGTAATTGGCATTAAGCAATCTCCTTCACAAGCAGCAGGAGAACATCTGAATGGCCATTCAACATTTTCAGGCATTCTGGCAGCTGAAAGGGCCTTGAACTTACGTGTCCTTTGATGACCCTTAAAAACCTTTCAGTCTCATCTAAATGAGGGTTATTTCTTTATGCCACCAGTCTAACAGTGCTGAATTCCTCTCCTGTGCCTGGTGTGTGCCTAAAGCAAATTTGAAAAAAAGTACTAAACCATAGTGCTAGCTCCTTTTTCCGATTTTAATCACCCTGAATGTTATCAGTAATGAAGAGCTCAAAAAATGCATATGCTTTGTTCTCCAGTGGGCTTCTGAAGCATGGCATGGTACAGAATTGCATACCCCAAAGATATGACTATCAAATATTGTGCTCCTGTGGGCTTATCCAGTATGCAGAGAGCACTTTGACTTTCCTGAGACATCCAGCCACTCATGGCACAGGGAAAGGCAGCAATCTGCACAACCCAAAGGGAGTTCTCTCCTGGAAGAAGAAACATATAAAAAATGATGCTATCTTTGTTTCGCTGCTGTCTTTATGCCGGTTGTAAGCTCTGATCTTGAGTTTTATGAAATTCTTTGTGGTTTTTGTGGCACCGTGGAACATTATACAGGTTGCAATTTCTAGTGGGTTCTGATGCCCAGATGCACTTACTCATACCACATCCAAGGAACAAGCTGCCCTCCCAACCATTCTTCTTTTTTTTTTTTTTTAAATTATAGAGGTCTGGCCTACTTTTGAGATTTCGGAATGAACCAGCAGGCTTGGTGTTAGAAAGAGGTCTTGCTATCTTTTGGACTGGAATAAACCTTTTGTGGAAATTAGTAACACCGCGCAGCCCTCTTACAGTCAAGTCCCTTTTCTGATCTTAAAAGCATGTCCCTCAAAGCAGAAGCTAGTTTGTTCCATCTTTTGGCAGTTTATCTGAAAGAATCTTTCGAATCTTTCCTTAGAACAAATGAAACATATTTTACATTAGAAATAGAGGCTTACATAACACTAAGCACCCTTTCAGAAAGAACTATAGAGATAAGAAAAAGCCACATTTTTCTGTCAAGCATTTCAGACACATAGTAACTGATCATTCAAAGTCTCTCTCACTGGTTCTTGAATGATAAGGTATTTAATAAACAAAATGGGTCATTACACTCTCAGAAACAATGAAAAATTTTATATATATTCTCTATTTTTTTCAGCAAAATCTAGAGTGGTCAAGAATTTTCTTAATTATTTTAAGACAATTATGGTACATTGGTCTGGGTACATTATAACCTCGGCTTGGAAACAGTGATGTTCCCTGTTTGGTGTCAAGCCACATCTGGCTGCCTTTTCCTATTTTAGACAAGCTTTCTCTCGAGAGGAAACTCTGAGGGTGGAACGATTGAGAACATCTACGAGAGGGGCATGAGGCTACTACATTGTATAAACTAACAACAGCTATGGGAGTAAAAATCTGAAGGTAAGCGGTACCGATTTTAACGCAAGCATGCATAATTGATTGCAAGAGTGGATGAAAAACCATTTAATAACAGCAAACAGGAGACTGATCAAAGCAGGAAGGGATAAAAACTAAGTCTTTGAAAAATGATGAGTTTAAAAATACATACTTCCCAAAGAAATAGAACACCGTCAAAGCCACCACATAAAATTATTAATGTTTTTGAAACCCCTAATTGAGGGGGTGCACGGGTCTCAGGTAGGTTCAGTACTTGTGTGTGTTATGTGCAGCACAAACTGGTAACTGCTTAAATCAAATATTTTTAAGTTAAACAGGATAGCTAACAATGAAAAATAGTGCTTTATCCTCTAGGGTGTTGTGGATTGGTTTTTTTTAAACATGCTCTTTGCAAAATTGTTCTGCAAACTGCTAGAATAAACATTTCAGGAGACTTCAGATTAGCAATAGGAATTTTCAAAGAAGTGGCTCTTGCCCTAGAAAGGTAAAGTGATGAATGAAATGGGCTGAATGACTAAGCAAAGTGATAGAAGATTTCAGGCTCTGCATCAACTGCTAGATATTACAGTTCAAAGTACTGCATAATCACCATGTGACAACCTGTCACTCAGTTTAGTGACAAAAGGTCCTCATTTTAATTGAGGTAAACTGTTAGTCTCCTTAGGAGCTTTGCAGAGGCTGCAGAAAACCAATAGTCAGAAGAATTAACTGTGTCCGTGTTCAGCAGGGGTGTATTAATTTTTTCCAGCTCATGCTTGAGGTACAGATATGGGAGAAATTTTGTTGGGTGTTACACTGAACACAGGCTGTAGATAAAAAGAAAAGTTAAGTATGCAAGCTGGTTTCTTTGACATTAATGTCCCTTCTGCATGGGGACATTTCTTGTAAACATATTTATTTGCAATACGAATATTAGCTTAATCAAAGGAATATTAAAATTTTTCAAAACTGCTTGCTTTTTCCATGCTTCATTCCACATGAGAGGAAGTTCTGCATGCACACAGCAGAGAGGATACTGAAAAATACAGCTCCCCTAATAATCTTAGACAAGTAAGGTAACATCACTACTGTCAGTGTGAATTCAAATTTTAATCAAGTTTACATCAGCCATTCCTACACCATGCATGCATTTGCTGCCAAGAAATATTTGCATAACAGGGCTTTCTGGCAGAATTATTTGCAGGAGTTTGTTCTTTTAGTCTGAGAGAGATGTATGCCACATGTCCTGCTAGTCAGCAAAGAGAATGTGATTTAACCAACAAATCACATCAAACTACCATAGATCTTCTAAAGACCATTCACAACCAAATGTGAAGGCTGACAAGCGTGTGCATATTTTGTGATGAGAAAAGGATATCTTTTGCACAGTAAAATATAATTTTTGAAGGACTGAGTTCTAGCTTCCTTGATGATTCAAAGTTCATTAAGTTGTGACTAAGCCTATTAAACATACATTTCCTTTTTTTTCTTTAATTTTGATTGCCTCAGTTTCAAGACCCATGCATTTTCCCTTGCCTTTTACGTCAATTACACCACTAGTTCTTCTTTCTTATTTTCATGACCCATAACTACAGACAGTAGTTCAGTGTCAGTTTGATAAACTAAATTTAAATTAAGAAATTTAAAATTTTATTTAAATTATTTTAAAATTAAATTTTAAAAAATAAAAAGATAAATTGAAAAAAGTGATCTAAAAGTCAAGAAAAGCATGTCTAAGGCAAACATATCTTCCTTTAATATTTGTAACATATCTAGTGGGCACTATCTGTCATAAGTGCCGGGTTCTACACTTTGGACACAACAACCCCATGCAGAACTATAGGCTGGGGACAGAATGGCTGGAGAGTTGTCAAGTGGAAAGAGACTTGGGAGTGATGGTGAACAGGAAACTCAACATGAGACAGCAGTGTGCCCAAGCGGCCAAGAGAATAAAGCAGTCTGAGAATAAAGCAATTTGTCACCAACAGGAAGAGGTAAGGTAACATTGTCCTGATTTGGAATAAAGAGTATGAATGGAAAGGGCAAGCAGAAATTCAGACTCTAAAGCCCTGCTTACTCCGTAGCAAAGGAGCAACACTGTCAGAAGTGAGGCATATCTAGGGACAAAAAAATGCTTCCCTAACCCTGACATTGAGGGAAAAGGCTGGGTTGACAGTTTAACGTCCTCAGACAGCAGAAATGCCAATTACCATTACTTTCAAAATAAGTCTCCTGTGCATGATACAGACACGCTGATCATAAATAGTCTTCAGAATTGTAACAATTTACAGCAGCCAAAGTTTGCCCCAAGTGCTTTGAACCCTGTACTTCAGTGGCTTTGTACCCCATTAACAATAACATACTACAATTGCTCACATAACTGGGAGATGATAACTTGAGGTTTCTCAAAATAAAAAATACTCTTCCTTCCTGATTCTGTAAGGAATATGTATTTGCCTTAATATCATTGCACCTAAATTTACCATCTGATTCCTTTAATTGCCTTTTCCTTTTTCCATTTTCTCCCTTCTTCCCTTATACAGGCTTGCCTGCAAAGTTATCAGGAGTCTTTGCCATTAACAGCCATATCCTTCCACTCATTTCTCTGTTTGCTTCAGTGCTTTGTTTCAATTACTTGATTCCTTCTGATCTGTTTAAAATCAGAACTCAGAAGCTGCAGTTCTGCATGTGGCTGAGCAGTGCTTCCTTGCAAGCTTGCACAAGACTGTTTTTTAATAAGACATATTACAGACAATATTACAGACCGCTCACCAGCCACTCGAACACTCAGAGTAACAGAAGAAGTCATCAGCTGCAGACCCCTTACCAGCTACAAACAAAAATGGCCAGGAAGCAAGAAGAAAAGGAGTGCTATAATACTGAACACTACCTATACTTCCTCCTCCTTAGCATGTAGCTACCTATGAGCTTCAATCAAAGTAAGCTATCGTCAATTAAAAAGAATTCATGACAAGTAATAAAAGGCGTCATTCAGTAATGAAGTAAAGTGGCCAAGGGAATGAAAGTCATGTGCAGAAAACAGAAGCAGCATGCGATTTGTAAACTCATTTGTACACTCATTTGTAACTCTGTCATTTTACCAAGCATCTTTTCTTACTATGGTTGCTAGCCTCTGACTGTTAAAACTTAGAAATGTCATTTTAAGTCCTAAAAATACATTTCTGTACAATCTATTATGCCAGACACTCTTCACGATTGAAGTATTTGTTAACTGGACAAAAGAAATTTCAGACATATACTACTCCACCAGTGAGACGTATTTGTTAACACCATCAACACTCCAATAGAAGGAAGAACCCAAAATGTACGAACTGTTTAAAACTAGACTGAACAAAACCACGAGGAATTTACCGTGTGCAATAGCAGGAGGGTAGCACAGAAAATAGTGATGTAAGATCTGTTAACTGAGTTATTAATATAGGTCAGAACATATTCTTTCTAAAATGCCAACTATTTATTCATTTATCATGCCTTAGATAATGTATGGCCATTGGTCAGCTAGTGTATTAGGTTAATTATTTATGAATCTACAGCTGTTAATTTTTAGTTGAGTAAGAATGAATAACATTAGGTTTAAATCAAAATTTTCTCTTAGGAATACTACTTATTACTATTACTGCTTGACTATAGTCTTTCTTAGACTCTATTTGCATACAGTTGAGATGGTTGTAAAGTAACCTGGACACAAAGAAAATTTTAGTCCTCTTATATGGAATTAAGAAGTCAGACCTAAATCATAAAAGCATTATTTCATTTCTCTTAACATCAGTGAAGTTCATAATACTAAATGCTTCCTTGAACGAAGTTGCCAGGCATGTTATCTGTAGGTCATAGATGCTGTTATTGTCTAAAGAGATGAATGTGATAGGCAAAAGTAATCTCATATGTAATGACAGCTAAATTCCTCAGAGATTTATCATCCAAATGATGCTCACTAATGAGCTCCATTTTAGGAAACCTCTGGGGTCTAACCAAAAAGGGATCTTTTTCTCAATCAGAGGCCAGCATACATTGCTTGTACATTATTTAGTATTAAAGCACAGGTCATATCTATCAGCACATAGATGTAGAATATGTAGCAGCTCAAAACAGAACATAGTTATTGTGTGCATTCAAGACATTTCTTTCACAAAATATGGTCATTTCTTTTAACATTCTGTGGTCATGATAATACATCTTTAGCAACAACATTTCTGTAGTAGTAATCTCTGTACTCCAAACAAAAACATAGAAGCTGTAAAAATAGAAGGACAAACAAGTGAACAGAGGAATTGACATGAAGACAAAACATATGGATATGAGTCACTGTAAATTCATAATTAATCTATGTTGACAAAGATTATGGTGACTAAATAGTATGGGTGCATGAAACTCATGGCAACAGACCTACATAGCAACCCACAATAAATTATCAGAATTTTCAACTTCTAAAAAAAATCAAGGCATTTCCTAGAACTGCAAGGTAATGGAAGAACACTAAGGATTTGCAGGCAGAACCATCTGTCTTACATAGACTCTGCCCTATGGCACCCAAACAGCTGCATCATGCCCTTTCCATGGCAGCAATGGTGGGAGAATTTTTAGACCCTTCAATATAGAAGATACAAAAGTGATTTCATGGACAGCCTTAATTTGCTCTACTCAAGAAAGAAACCTGAAGTTTAATTTTCACTGTGAAGAATGACAGAACATGGTCAGCACAAAGGTACTCCCCTGTTATAAGAAAAGATATTTCTAACTCTGGCAATTAACATAACAACGGATGAGTTCATGAAGTAATTTAGAATTTGATGGTTCCCAGGAGATTCTGGCTTTCTTTTAAAAAGTTCAATTAGTTAACAAGTTAATACATGTTGTTAAATCTCCTTCAGATCTAGAGTTTTTGTTTGCATCCTAGCAGCAAGACTTTGAGCCCAGCCCTGGAATTGTGCTTTTCTTCAAAGCCAATATTAGTGTCAATTACTGAGTTCCACTGGGGATGTCTTTAGCCTCTGGAGTATTGCCTTTAGCTCAGAGCTTATCAAAATTAAACATATATAAGAGAAGTAGTATTAAAAAACAACAGCCCAAAGCTTTCTTTCCATTAACATTTTGGACACTCCTACATGTTGTATGCTTTTATGATTAAACATTTTTATTTCTCACTTTCAGCTGTCCCAACTGTTGTTGTTCCCCATAATCTGTACCTGACAAAAACATACCAAGCATGGACAAAACATCAATCAATACCTCTGACAATCAATAGACTGATCTTCATACAAGCATGAGCTGACGTTATTAATACCAGTTTCACAACACCAAGGCACATTGCACAAGAAAAGGAACTGAAAAAGTTGTCAAGCCAAACCATTTACCTGGCTGATGGGTTTTTGCTTTTGCACCAGTGACTGCTGAAATACTAGATCCAGATGATGAGGCTTCCATTTTTATTGACCTTCTGACTTGTGGGAGTGAAGGATACCTGACCACAGGCAGGCGCTGTGACACTGGGTAGCTTGCTGCAATTCTCCTCTGGCAGATTTGCACACACTTTTCAGCCCCATGAATAGAGAAACTTATACCTGACAGGAATAAGAATTAGTCCTGTTAGATACAAGAGGCCAGCACAGGATAACTAAAATGTAAAAATCGCTACGGATCAAAATGGAGTTCTAACAACCTTCTTGAAGAAAAAATAACGAAAACTATAAAAAACATGAATTTTCTTTGAAAATGAAAAGTGTGAACATCTTTGCTGCTGTGCTGCGGACATTAGCTATTTGAATTAATACATAGTCATAGTTTACTGCATTACTGGCCTGCAGGAGGAATTATCTTCCATTCCTTCAAAAAACACACTCACACAGGACAATATTAATGAGGTAACCACCACAGAGTTTATCAACTCTGATCAGAGTTTTCTGATTAATGGACTAGAACTTGGCAATAATGGTTTCTTTTCTTTTGAGCATTCACAAGTGTTAGGAATTCTCATTATACAGGAAAGATGCCACACTTCAGGTGGTATCTATCTTTTAAGAAAATAAAGCAACAATAATATGATCTTAGGCTTGAAAAACAAGTCCACTTTCACCAATCCTGTGGAGCATTACCTACAAAACTGAAAACTGTCTTTCACTCCAAACATTCTCAAACATTTTCACAGTTGATTTTTAAACAGAAAATGTGATGAAAAACAGGCTTTACTTTTCGATAGAAATTCCTGCCTTGTACAGTCTTAGAAAGAAACACTGTCACACAGTAAAAAAATGCTGATTCTGACTTCCTTATGTTCACATTGATGCAATTGCTCCAATGTTGTTTGAATTACTCAATCTCTTTCAGGCAAGAAAGCCTAATATTTCTACACTGCTGTTTTATGCTTAATTTAGTCGTGACCCGTACCACTTTTATAAGCAACAACCCTTTTCTAGAAAAAAACAAATTAAAACCCCTAACTGGATATAAATAGGCAAATTGAGAAGCAGATGGGAAAGCACAGTCTAAAAAATGGAAATGTGGACATTGTAAGCACATTGTAAATTGCAGTCACTCAAAATCTTTAGACTTCATTGATTAGATTTGCTCACTTTTGGGAAAGACATCCCTCACTGAAACATCCAAGAATGTCTTAATGACTCTACTCTTCCAGTACCACTGAAAGCCAATGTATGTGAATCTCCAGGTCATGGAAGAGGTTATGAATCTCTGAAATTTTAATACACTTTGATACTACCAGAGGGAAGAGACCTGCCACTTCCGTAGACAATCTGTGAAGCCAGTGAAGCCAGTGGGGTTGCACACGTCAGGAAAGACTGCAAATTTCTTTCCTTGGAGATGGCTTTGCGCATTTAGAATTGAAGCTGCATCCGTGCTACCTGACTTTCTTGCACTTCACCACATCTGATCTCCTGCAGGAAGTGTGAAAGGACGAGGACTCTCCTGCAGCAACTGCTCACATACCTCTTGGTTACAGGGCTAACGTAACTGCTGGCTGTTTCTGAAATGACTGTTGAAAGCACAGACCGCAAATCCCAGTCAACTTATTCAACTGATTCATCGTTGGAAAGGTAGTATAGTAACCATATGAGCAGAATGACAATGACTATGCCTGGATAACACGTTTCTTTGACTATATTAGCCATATAGCTTAGCCATAAGGAACTTAAAATAGTGAGAAGCTAAGCCCCAGATGTAAAACGAGCTCTTTAATTCTTGAGCAGTCAATGAATCTTGTGATGCTCAAAATATTGCACAATTATCCAAAAGGTATTAAAAAATTAGCCACAACTGTATTCTTTTGGAGTCACCATTGGCCTTCATGTCAGTTAAACAACCACCCCTCTGAAGCTTACCATGGACCCAGTAAGGCACTTTACCAATGCTAAACATGAACATGGCATGGGCGCAAGGGAGCTGGTTCCAAACATAAACTGACTGCTATGTTTCTCTGAGGTTCGAGTAAATTACTTCTTCATGGTCTGAAAACAGTCTATAAAATCTTGTGCAGCTGTGACTCAGCTTCCCAAGCTATTTGTGTAGCACGTTTTTTTTGACATCAAAATAAAGGATACCGCAGCCAGATAATTATTTCTAAGAACTACAAAATTTGCAGATTGATCACATTCAAAATTCTGCTCAATCAAGAACTCAATGCCTGTTATATGCAACTTTTCTTTTTCTTTCAAAAAAGAGAGGTGCTATAAAATTAGGACATCAAACTACATGAGGAAGGAGGTGACATTACTTCAAATTTAAAAATTATTCTTTGGATATATTTGAAACTTAAAGTGCTCAAAAACTACAACAGTATACACCAAAGGTGTGTCACCAGTATATTCAATGTATTTGGCAGGTTTTCAACCCATTCTCCTTGTCACTGCAGTTATTTTCTTCACATAAGACATTTTCTTGTTTAGGAGAGTGAATTTCCATTATTTTCATGAGAACCAGGTACAGGACAAAGATACAAATGTCCTTATTTAATTACCATTTCAAATTCTTCCAGAGAGACCAGATCTTGCATTTTTATGTACTTTTCTTTTGTTAAACTAGAAGTCTGCAAAAATGCAGGACAGTAATGTTGCGGCAAGTAGTGGTTTTACCTTGTTCTCATGTGGGTGAATGTCCTTTTAAAAGAGATATTGGCAGTTGAAAATACATCCCCAGATAACACACAGAAAAGTGGAGGCAAAGTGGGATGGAATTAGATGTAGAAAAATTCTTGGGAATAACAGCACATGTAGCTCATGGGAGACAAAAACCCGGTTAACTATTGGCACTAAGCAGACTCCAGAGTAAACTTCCCCTATTCTTCCTGCAAATAGCCCACCCTGCTCTTGAATCCTGGGATTTGTAGGTCAGAGATGTGATAAAAGAGCACAGAAATCTCCAAAGAGTACATGTTAAAGGTGACATCACTTATTTTTTGTGGTGTGACAATACCCACATCAAGACTTCTAGAAAAAAAGACAAGTTCTCCACAAGTCTACTGCAGACTATATTTGCAGTTAACTATATTTGCAGGAGTTTTTCTCCTGCTTTCAGGCTTGGCCAAGTAGTTGTTGACACCATAATCCCAGTGTTTTGCACACCTGGCTACGTGGCCTCTGACTTTGTCTGTCCCTGCAGCATCTAAGTAAGCTTGGCAGTCCCAGTAGCTGGGCATGAACACACTGACAGGCAGTCAAAAGCTACAAAACCCAGGAGTTTCTCCTGCCTCTCCCTCTGGCTTAATATAATGGATCATGAGCACCATTTCAACCTATGGCTACAGTGCAAAGGCAAGTGAAAGGCTTACATGCTGGCCAATAGCCACAGCCTACTATTCACTTTGGAGGACTATCTTCTTGATGATGCTCAGTTACCTGCACCCAGCTGGCACCAAAGTAACTATGTAAGAGTAGATAGTAGAATTTTAAAGCTGGATGTGATCTGCCTTCAAGTATTGTACATATCACTCAGGTCTTTTCCTTCCCTGCATGTAGCAAAATTCTGTCTCTGTATTCTCAAATTTTCACGTGTCATTTCCTTCCTTATCTATATTTCTGTCTTATTTTTTTTTCTCGTATACAAACCTCTTGTCTCCATGAGGAGCTGCTCCTCTTGCTGCCCTTTTGTTCTCCTCTGATGCCTCTCTTTCAGCTTGCAGGTTCATATAAGAGAAACCTTCACTCCCTTTCTACCAACACATCTCATCTATGTAGTTTGCCAGCAGGGAAGTACAACATCTCTCTTGCTTTTGGCTAACTCCTATTGCTTCCAGCTATGTCTTTTTATTATGAATTTTTCAAAAGCAGTATTTCTTTAACATTGAATATATTTTGCCTCTTATAAAGTGATAGTATGCTTACGACACTACAGAGTTTATAATGCCCCTGACAAAACCTGCATCTGAGAACACAAAAAGTGAAGTACTAAAGTCAGAAAGCAATAAGATCAAATATAAAGAATAAAAAAAGAGGAAGAAATTTCTAAAAGTAGAAAACACTACGGTATGCCTGCAGGCAAAGTTTTATGTGACAGTGATATTTGTTTTGTTGGCTTATCAGACACTAAGATGATGAACGACTGCATCCTGCATTGTTCTAAAGTCACTCTGTCAAGGCATCTACTTCGGTCATGTCTTGGCCCCTGCTAGCAGGCGTTCCGCACCACGCAGCTCTGCATGGAACAACACCTGCACTTAGTCGACCTCATCCAATATGCCTGCATTATTTGACTGAGCAGTGGTTCCAGTACTGGTGGAGATGGCTCTGGTGCCAGAACTGAGGTTAGCAAGGCACTGTATCAAAATTACACTGTGTCAGGGCTGAGACCCTCTCCACCTGAGGAGGCACCTCCCTGTAGAGACTGTTTGGTTTGGGTCAGCCCCAGTTCTGTTCCACCCTGCACCACTTTGGGGTACAGGCATATATTTATAAGTTCCTTCCTGATGTGTCTTTCTAATATGAGAGATAATGAGATAATAAAAATATGAATAAACCATAATAATGCAATGCAGAGTTACAGACCTGTAAAAACACTCCACTAGCTAACAGTATTTAACAAGCCCTAGTACCTTTGTCCGTTTTGTAGACTTTCTTTGGGATGACTAACTGCTGCTGGCAGATGCGGTTAAGTCCTTTTGGTTTGGTATTATTAGAGTGCCAGCGCTTGTGCTGGAGACATATTACTCCAGCTATTTCTCTTCTTTATGGGGGTCTTTTATTCTGTTCCAGCCTTATGCAGAGGTCCTAGGGGCAGATTGAAGTAGGTCCTTCCTTCAAGACCCTTTTCAGAGTACAGCAAGTGCAGGGGAGCACAGAGCAAGAAATGAGGGAGAAAATCTCAGCTGCAGCATCATGTAGGGCCACAAGAAGTAAATCAGCTCTGGAAAGCCTATAGTCATCAAGGCACAGATAAGCAAGGTAATAAGGCAGCACTTTGAAAACATGGACAGAGAGAGGAAAACAAGATTTTAAGGTGCAGTTTATAAATGAGTAAATGATATATTTTGTTCCTTTCAACTTTTACACCCAGAAAAGGAGAAAGTGAGTTGAATTCATCCACCTTAAAAAGTTTATCACCCTTTCCTCACCTTGTGCAAATTGCCACATTTCCCATTAAAGCCCATGACACTCTGCAGAGCTTCAGCTTTTTTAAATTTTGAAGCTCACTTTGACAAGGGGGAGCTCAGAAAGGGCACGTGTAAAACCAGCTTCATCTGACACTCAGAGACAGCTATGCTTGATTCCACGGTGAACTCTGCTGTTTGTTCTGAATGCTACATGGAAATGAAGGAGCATGAGAGAAAAATTCTCCTGCTGCCCCTGTACGCGTCCCTGAAAGCACAGTCTAAAGGCAGTTCCTTTTTTTATGCCCCACCCTATGCCTTGCTTAAATAACAAACACATCCAGGAAAGTACAGCTATCTTTCTCTATACCTTGGTGGAAAAGGTACAAGAGCATTAGGATTCCCACATTAGATTAAATCATTTTTCAGCAGTTTAAATAGCACCTCTCTAACACAGCATCAAGTCCCTTGCCACTGGTAACACGTATGATTCATCAAATCATATCTAAGTCCAGATTGTTCTTCAAGTATAGCTTTGAAAACATTGAAATGACTTCTGACTACATCAGATGCAAGAAAACCCCTGTAACTGCAAACCTGAAATGAGCAAACAGAAAAGCAACTAGTGACAGAACTTCCCAGGAACTGGACTGGCTGGAAAAAAAGTTGGTCAGTAACACTGTGCATCTTGACAAGTTACATGTATTTAGTTTCCTGAGGTTTTGCATAGTCTTCTCCCTCCCCATTGCCCCTAAATATTGGAGAGGTGACAGGATTTTCAAGACCCATAGTCGTTTCAGAAACCCTAAATGTTATTTTTTTTCCCTGTTCTCTGTCAAAAATTTTGTCCAGCTGGCTTCTGAATTTACATAAATTTTTAGCATATATGATTTTCCATGGAAAGAAACCACAGAGCTTAAATATACGGCTTATGAAAGAATATCTGTTTTTCTTTGTCTGACACGTCACCTCCTATGTTTTGTATTGGAAGGGATGATAAGCAACCCCTTTCCATAAGTTATCGCTCTATTCTACTCATGATACTATAGGTCTCTATTGCATCCATTCTCTGTTGTTTCTGTTCCCAGGCTTAGGAGACCTGGTTTACACCATTGATCCTCACCAGCAAGCTGTTGTATACCTCTGATCATTCTGGTTACTTCTCTGTTCCTCTTCCTTAATGCACATTAAGGAAGCTTTTAACAAGTAGGACCAGAAAGCCTCATGATATTCAGGCTGTGCCTTCAACAAGAATTTACACAGTGGCACAATGATGTTCCTATTATTTTCCTTTCCCTTGCAATTTTGTTTGCCCCAAGATACTTGTAGACAGGTTCTACCTTCCTGTCACATTTGCCATCTCTTGAGGCAATTTTCTAGTGAATCAGGGACCTCCTTCTTATACCCACCTGCTCAAAGTACCTATGTCAAGAAAAGGCAATAGGAAACAATACTGTATTATTTCTCTCACTTATCTGTTGCATCTTTTTCCACTTCAGTTGCAGTTTAGGTCTCACGTTTATCACTTCTGTAAGAGTATCATTGTATCAGCCCTTTTGTATTAGCCACACAAATCTTACAAAGGTGTATTATTTGCCATTGCATTTTTTCTCTCAGTTACCCTCCTTCAACGGGAGGAGGGTAGCATCATCTCATGCTTGCCAGTCACGGGTGGTGTTAGCATCTGAGTTTTGAACTGTGGACAAAGGCATGTCTGAACTAGAACCAGAACTCCGTGAAGGGGTTTGTGTAGACACTGAATTTACATAGCTTTCTCTGCAACAATTTAGAAGCAAACAGTTAAAGAGCCACATACTCCAGGGGGCATAGGTTTACACTTGCAAATGTGCTTTAGGTTTATTCTTCTGGAATATACAAAGGTGGTTACCTTATCCGTGGTATACCTACATCTAGAGACAGTATTAATTCAAGCCTGCCAAAGCCCTAGTGAATAAATAGACCGTGCTTAACTTAGGTCAACCATCAAAGGGTTGCTTTCATAGCCCCAAAGGGACTTTATTAAATTACGACCAGCCAGCATTCAACAGTGCTTATCTAGCATGACTGAAAAACTCCTGTAGTGCTCACAGAGATACAGGATAACAACCTGAAGTCATGAAGATGTCTTGGCGACAGTCAAAATTATAATAAGTCCTACTTTAATAGTCTACATGACAGGCTGAAAACCCACTTATCTTCCTTTGGCATGGATAAAGAGAAAAGCTTAGCTGAGTAAATATAAAGCTCTCTTTGGTTGCTGTTGACTTATTGGCGATTGTCATCGGCACATTTGCAGGACCACAGTACTGAATGCAAGGTGCTGCCTACACAAGTCGTAAGAGCCTGGGTGAATAAATGGAACTGATTTCCCAAAATGCCTAATTTGATTAATTTTTAAGCCTTGTATTTTTATTTTTGTCTAACAATTAATGATTTAGTTCCTCTCTACAAAAAGAGAACACAATGTATAGTGCCTATATGCTGCTATTCTTTCTAGGCTACTACATATTGTGTATAAAACACGGCCCCCTTCAGCTCACCTAGCAAATTGCAATGAGTGTCACTTGTCACCCTCCCAGCCAATTGAATTCTTACTAGGGTTGCCTGCATATTTGTGGTGTTTATTACTAAAATAAACAAAAAGGGTAAAGTATCTACTTAACGGTTACAACTAGACTTTTAATAGTATTAGAACCACATGTGCTCTAAAGAGTAATTTAAAAAAAGATAAATCTAAAGTTCCTTTGCAGTATAGAAATAGCAGTGGGAAAGAATACCTTGTCCTGAAATCCGATAGACACAATAGATATCAAAACCTGAGGCTGATAAAACATGCTCAGTAGAATGTTCTCAACCAAAAAAATGCGAATTTGTTAGGGAAAAACAAAAGTAAGAGTTGCTGTCAAAAGTTTTGTTTAGAAAATAAATCTGACCTTATCTGTACTGGAATATCCTGATTTCTATTTTGTAATTACTTGACTTATAATCTAACATATCAAATAGAATACACACTATCAAATAGAATACTAGTTGCCTCTGAGCATGCCAAAACCCAACTATCATTTCAATTACTGAAACACCATCTGTAAAACCAATCAGCAATTTATGTTATCGTAATGTACAAAGAGTAAGAATTCAAAACATAAAAATTAAAACCAAAAAGCAAAACGCATCAAAATAATAAAATAAAATCCAGTGGAAACAAGAAGGCTACCAAGATGAAGTATTTCAATTGTCTAGAAGTAAATTCTGATAAAAATATTTTAATCATTATGTTAAATATTTACCTCAGAAAGTCCTCAAAAGAGATTCAAAGGGGAAAAAAATAGAAGAATATTAGAATTTCTACATGTTCTGGCTTTTGACTCAACATCTCTATAAGCAAGAGGAATAGACTTGCATGTAGGTTCATACAAAACCCCATAGATTCATAGCAGTTTCTGTCTCAATAAACAACATCAAATCAACATTTATTTCTTTGAGAAAATGACTGTTTTTTTTTTTTAAAAAAAGGAAGATTGGATCTATTGTCTTAAGTGGCACTTACTGATTTAGAAACTATGCAGTAAGTCTTGTCTTACTCATTTTACTATATATGCTCAGCATTTCCTTGCCAGAATTAGAACAGTGAGATGTTTTAAAACTTACTTTCACTTGTGTTAAGCACAACATTCAAAACTGTTCTCTTTTTTAACAACCAGCTATTACTCTGATTTTCAAAATCAAGGACATTCTCATTAAACCTGTCTGAACTGATTTTAAGCCTTTTGCCCATGCACATACAGTAAAAGGTAACTGCTCATACAGAAGACATACACAGTGCGAACATCAGGGCAAACTGCAATTCCCTGTGAAACAAAGCACCAAGTCAAATCTCAAATGCTTTTTACTAGCCAAAGAATGAAGTACGAGCCATCCAGATATACTTTGAGTGTAGGTAGATTTAAAAGTAGATAATTAGGGAGTTTTTTAAATCTTAATGTGCTGCCTGAATGTCAACTGCCACGTTTCAAATACCACAAGTATCATTTTATGTCATTTAATCGGATATTCTCTATAAAGCAGAGCAGCACAATCAACCTGAGACATTATCTGTGAAAAAGGAAAAAGCTCAGTAGACTTCACAGATGGGAAAAAAAGATAGCTCAAGATACATTTGAATTTGTCTGCCTCCACAGCTCAGGCAGTAACGATTTTCAGCACAGCAACTAGGATTAATTTAACTTTGTCTCTTTGTGCCCTGTTTCAGGGGACCGGTTCACCATCAATTTTCTCTTGCTGCTCCAGTGCCAGGTCAGACCTAACCCTGCTCCCTAGGGAGCTCACAAACAGCAGGTCAAAGGCACATTCCTGGCCTTGCCCAGCCTGTGGCCCAGCTACGGGGCCTTTTACAGGCTTGGTGTCAAAATGTTCTCTGTCGGCAGATAGTTTTATTAATCATCATTTGACTTCGATGATAATTTTAATTAGACCCTATACAGCCAATGTCTCAAGGGATAGGGCCTAAGTTACCACTTCTTCCCAGCACCACCAGATGAGAAAAGTCACCTTATATCCCATATTGCAGTAAAGTATATTAATTGGATAAAATACTTGTAAAGTAAACATGCATCTGGACAGATATATAACTGGCTAAACAGGTCACACATGCTGAGTCAAGTCCAGTGCCTTAGGAGAGTTTCTGCCCTCTGAAATGACTGTTAACAGGCTTGTTCCCAGGCCCTAGGACCTCACTTATGTGCATGTCTGATGCTGAAGCCCAGCTGGAGGGAGGCCCAGAAGTCTCTCACCACTTCCTAGGGAATGGTCTCCTACATGGGCTGTGAGGACATGCTGGTATGCTCCAGGAGAGCCTGGACAAGCATCGCTCTACAAGGAAGAAGCACCAGTATCCACAGTCATGCTCACTGAAACACGCAAGTCTGATTCAGCCTCTCCCATGGAAAAGACATATTAACAAGGACCAGTTGTATGAGAGTTTTGAGACATGCAATATTTGCCTTTCTTTTGTGCATCATTAATTTCCAGAAAACTCTCCTTTGGCACGTAATGCTTTTGGTTGTAATAAAACCTATGGTGCCAAGCTTTCTAAATGGTCATAAAGTGAGGGCCATCCCCAGAGGAGACATCAGCTATAGTGTACAGCAGATGCCGGTGAAAATCTGCGTTCGTCTGCCATCTCATCTTTCTGGCAGGACTCCAGGCAATTACAATAACATGATGCTATTGAAAAGAATATGCAAACTTGCCATGTTCATATATACATTCCTCATAAGGGATCCAATTGATTGTTCTCAATTTATGCTGATCTGGATTGAGTAAAGCACAGGTCTTGGTTATTTCACTTCTGAGCAAGAGTGTACTTCTGATGGAAAACAAATACACTCTGAAGGACAACAGTAATCATACAATGATAGTCTGAATTTGGTTGATTAATACTTAGAGAGGGAAAGAAGTGCTCTACTGGTCAATACCGTTTTAATTTCTTGAGCTCTTTACAGTGAATTAGAAGAAATATAGGAGGCTATAAAAATAGTAACTTCATTGTAAAATGTGAAGTCTATAACATATGGATTAATTTTTGTAAAAAGAAGTCCATGCTTTATCTCATTTCCTGAATAACAGCATTGTTTAAGGGCAAGGTCCACCTCTCTTTCATGGATAAATAATTCTCTGACAGATTAGCAATTCAGAAGAACATATAAAGTATGCAAGACAGTCTTTAAGCTATGTTTTATGCACTACTTAAAACACTGGATGTTAGTTGGAGACTCATGGATGTCCAGAGGAGAAACAGAGGAGACATGAGTTTTCTGAATCCTCCTAAACCAGTTTGGGTATAGAAAGAACCTATAAAAAGAGACACATGCCTAAATTTAGCTCCTGTGACTGATGCCTTCTCAGTGAAAGAACTTTCACAAATACTCTTTCATAAATCTTGTCCTTTCTACACTCATTCCTCTGATGCTCAATGTCCCATTGCTGTTAATTTGTTTCAAAACCATGAACACAATATTAAAAAAAAAACAGTCACAATACATATGAAACAAATACCGCAAATATTTGTAAGCTCTATTTGTAAGTATTGCAAACATATTGAAAGTTATATTTGTGAGAATATGGCAGTCCAAGAATCATGCTGAATTTGATCTGAATATCACAGGAGTTTTGAGGATTCAAAACAGCTAGATAGTTTAGGAAGAAAGACTATTTCTGTTCACAGATACCATTTTGTCCAGAATCAAGAACATGCAATTCAACAGACGTGTAGGACGTAGTCTTCACAAGCAGTTCCTACACTGAAATTTCATCACCGAAACTGCCTGCACAATTCTGAACTTGCTAGCAGTGATTCTGAGAAGAGCTTAACATGTCAATATCTGGGCCTGTCTTTGAGCAATGCACATCATCTCAACAGTCAAAGACGGTTGTGTACTCTGCTCCTATGACAATGTACCATCTACAAAGAGAAAACTCAAATACAGGAGCAACATTGTGAAAACACTGTAAAGAACAGTAAAGTCCATTAGTAGGGTATTTAAACCTAAAACGATGGATGGACATCTCAGTCAATTAAAAAAAAACCCAACAAAACAACCAAAAAAGCCCAACAAATAACATCAAAGCCTTCCAAATACAACCCCCCTTTTTGTTTAACACCCATCCCACCCCACAACAACAACACAAAACCAACCAACGCATCTACCTCATGTTTTTCCTGGGTGAATGCCTGGTTAGGCATAACTACATAAAGCTGTCATATATTCCCTGAAAGAAAGAGCGATCTGTACCACTTCATATTAGATCTAAGCCCCAGAATCAAAATGGCACTAAAAATCATGGGTCCCACTGGACTCATCTCTTCCTTCTAATCCTTTTAAACACAAGAGATAATGTTCTTGTTAAATTTCTACAAGGAGTTAACCACTAACCAGAAATACTTTTCATGATTTACAAAGCAATATGAGCCTGCTTACAAAAGGCTACTAATGGATTAGAGCAGTCTTAATTACAACTGCATGAACAGCAATCTGGAAATAGATTTCCAAAGATGATTTTAATGCCTCAATCAATAAAGTATATTACGTGTCCAGGAGTGAAAGAAGTAGATGAGTTAGAACTGCAGTGGAGGAAGGTTTGTGAGAAAATGAACATTAAATAAAAATATATCTGTTAGAGCGTATTTCTTCTCATTTTCTGATAAGGTTCATGATATTTTCAGTCTCCTTATGTGACATGTCTCCTTGCTGAAAATTGGGTTTGGTCTTCATTTTATGGCTACTGACAATAACCTCCTTAAGTGACCAAGTCATGACAAGAAAATGACTGTTACATTCACTCTCCTTTTTCATAAAATACTGGGTTTTGGCTTTGCTCCTGCCTATGCAACTGTCAGAGTTGTTCCTCTCATAATGCATTTTTCAACTATGGGTCTCCACTTGGGCTTCTAAAAAGTAAACGTAAACCAGTCAAGATAAAGAAAATTCCATCATCAACAATATCGATCCTTTATTTTTCTTCTTAGCTTTTCCAGTTAACAAGCCACTTTATAGGTAAATACATTAGAACCTAACTAGTAGACCAAATGCAACCATGATTCATAAGAATTCCTAAGTTCTAAAAGCTGCTGTCCAAATGTGCTGAAGATATTTGATGCTTTTATCAGTTCTATAACTGCCTTTCCTTCTTAGAATTTAATTGTATATGTCAAAATATTTAATATGTTATCTTCAATTTAAAAAAATCTCAAAGCAGTTACTTTAATCCAACCTCTGTGAATATCTTTAATCTAGAATTCAGCAATTATTCTCCCTGACACTAAATTCTCATTCAGTGACTACAAAGACTATAAATATTATTAATTCATGCAAAGTGATAATTCCTTTACTGCTTTCTTTCTGGTTTATACAAGTGCAAGAGACTACAAATGTATGAAACAAAGTTATTTTCTCCCTCTCTTATTGCACTATGACAGAGCTCGTCTTCTCCTTAATTTTAAAACTGCAATTGTTATTCATGAGGCATGTTCACCCTTACTGTAGAAATTTATGATGCATGTTCACCCCTCCTATAGAAATAAATGTGTATTGTCTGTGAAAATATGACAATAAAGATGTATATTTGACAGCTGCAAAACCAAAATCGAACCTTCTCAGTAAAAAGACCATGTACTAGATTTTGCTACATACTAGTGGATAGTATGAGAAATATTTTGACCTAGTTATAATCCCATCTATCAGACGCACTGGGGAAGGAAAACATCTGACAACCTGCATAAGGTCAATCTTTCAGCCAATTTTTGAGAAACTCAAACATGCTTATTTACAACAGTTGCTTCTTTTTTTGAGGATCCTTGTTCAACTTGCAATCACTTGGCATGACCTCCTATCAGCTCTCTTGCAGACACAATCCCTTTGCTCAGTGGTATTTTGTAAATGTACTGCTTGCTGAGCTGTTCACTGACTAAACATCTTATCAAGCTTTCAGCTGACTTTGGAAATTAAAACAAAGTTCTTGACAGGACCATGTACACACAAGAAAAAAAATAAACCACCACCATACTGAACCTATCCTCTGCTACAAAGCACTAAAGGCAATCTTATACTTACCCACATTTCAATGAAATAAAATTATCACTACAAGATGGCAGAGGCATTTCAAGATAACACACGCTTCAGATAAGTGCTACTAACTTTACTGCTAACTTTGGTCTAAAAGTTAAACTTTTCTAAAGATGATACATAACATGAGTAATCCAGTAATTGAGCTTATTTTTAACTGCATTTACTCTTAACTGAACTACTGAGATATTGAACTTAAGGCTGTCACCTTTAAATGACTTGTTATATTAATAAAATAAATTTTATAAATCTTTCCAAAACTTTCCTGTGCTTAGATGTGCTTTATAATCTGTTTCTTCCAAATATGCACTGCACAGAGAAATACCTTGCTGAGAACATCACTCAGCACTAATTTCAGCAGAACTAGCTTGCTCTTTCCAAGCTGGAGACAAGACGAGTGAAATACCAACGAATTGTGTCCATACAGCTAACTAAAACCAGGTGACGAGTGCATGGCCAAAGCCCACGATGCCCACTCCAGATGTCAGCAGTGAGAATCAACCAGCCACCCATGGGCAGTTTGGACCTCACAATTACAACCGCAGATGTAAGATGAAAAGGACAGTCATCTACTGATCTGCCCTCTTGCTCCCCATATGAAGCTTGGGAACACTCCCACATACAGTAATATGCTTTTGAATCATTATATTCAACCTTGCTAGGGCTGACTGGATTTTTTTTAGCAGAATGTTTTCTGAGGTTATTTTGCAATTTGATTGAAAGCAGCTGTCTCTTGCCAGTCCATCAGCCTCCCTACCACCCTCTGAAATCTTGACTAGGTTCTCTGTAAGTTCCTTCTACCAGTCTCCCGCTTCCTTTGGACATAGAAAGTTCTGTTCCAAAATGTTCTTATTTTGGTGGTTACAGGAGATAACACCAGAGTCCTCATTTTAGGGAAAAGAAATTCCATGTTCCTTGGATCCAATACACACATACAATAAGATATTAAATAATCCAGCTGAATGTTGAGAGAAAACAGAGGAACACAGAGATTAATATTAAAGTTACAATTTATTGAACTGTAGTGTGTAAGGTATTATTTCCTTCAATGTACGAGTGACTTATTCCCCCCCCCCATTCTGTTACCTCACTTTCTTTTTTGAGTTAAAAAAAACTCACAATAAGATCCAGAACGTGCATGAAAAGGCAACCCAGAACTAGGACAAAGAAAAATAATGCTATAAGTATGAGAGAAAAATTGTTAACTATAAATTCACCAAGATGATATCTAGTACTATCTTATCACAAATATTCCCATCGGTCTCTCTCTGGTTCTCCAAGTCTATTTTAAGCCAGCATTATGATGAAATTAGTTACTATGCAGCATCCCTAAAAAAACCCTTAATCGGGATCATATAACTTTTCCTTTCTACATATAAAAGTCTTTCTAACTGATTCTTGTAAAATCTTATGTTCCCTGGGATCATCACTAAAAGCTGTAAAAACTCACCTTTCTCTTAGACGAACATGCTTCTTAAAAGCAACTTTCTATGTTTGGAAATTCACTGTAAAGGTTGCCATGGTGATTAATTTTAAAAGTGAAATTCTCCCCTTTTAAAGTTTTTTCTTTAAAGAAGAAACACTCCCTACTAGGGCCCATTCCTCAGCAAGGCAAATGGGAATGAACAACCCATCTTAATCCTGAAAATTAAAGGTCAAAACCTCAGAATAACTGAATCTTCAGCAACACAGATATTTTCAGAAAAATATTGGAAATATCTATTTTTACCTAAAACCAAAATAAAAACAACAATAAAAAATATTCACAGAAGAATGAACTAGGGACAAAAGCTATATCTTCCGGTGCTCACACTGTGGCCAGGAGGCCAGGTTATACTATTGAAACAAAGGAGGAAAGGTACGGAGGGAATGGTAATGGTAGCTGGAGCATAGCAGAAAAAACAGCAGAGTCAGCTCTTTAACCAAGATATCTTCAGTTTTCTTTTCATGGTTCAAGATGGAATTCACATGAATGTCTCCATCTATTGAATTCTCCTCCGCATGATGCTGTGCGGGGCTACGTCAAACCTTGACTTTCCACACAAGTGTGTTTCTGCCAGGGTGCAGAAAAACACACAACAACTGTTCCTGCAGCGAAAAATGGAATAATACGATTTCTTCTCTAAAAAACATAAGATGTGCAACATTGCATCATGCAACTTGTCACTGCAGAAGTAGTATAAAGTACTGTGCCAGTTCAATACCCAGGCAATTTATGACTTCCTTATTCATGTAAAGATTCCTGTACTGTTGAGACAACCGCATTATTAAATATATATTAAATATTTTATCTCTTTAGACAGAAATATCTGTACAAGCACAATTTAAATGTCTGATGTAGACAGAGTTGATTTTAATACAATCAATCAAATTTGTTTCAGAGACCTGCTTGACCTTAAAACTCTATGGTTTAAATGGAGAGAACAGAAAACATGCTGAAACTCATGTGGTGCAGTGTCTGGTTGTCACCCATTTTACCTTGAATGACTACCCAAGAGAGACTTTACTTGATCTATTACCACATCAGTCACAGCAACTGTATATATTCTAGGTTAGAGTAAATTATTTTGAAGTTAGACAGCATCATGATGACAATGAAAGAAATCACCAATTTGGAAACGGCAGCACACAAATAGCTACCGCTGCTGCTCCATCATTATCAAAAATTTTAATGAATCTTTAAGCTTTTTATTTATGCATCACGATTTTGAGGGGAAAACCTGCTATCTACGTGGCATCAGAGATACAGGTATGAATGCAATGAAAGTTGCGTAGGAAATAGACATCATCTTTTTCCTAAGCCCCTAGACCAGCAATGTTGCTCCTAAATTACTGGTCCCCATGCTTTTTTTGTCTCCTCTCAAAGGGAAGGATCATACCCATCAGCAACTACCAGCTCCCTAAAGAAAGTCCAGTTGTTTTCAACATACAAGAAGTCCCACAGATTTTAAGCAATGAAAAAGGGGAACGAGAAAGCTAGGGTCCAATGTACAAACAGCTAAACTCGTGCAAGTATTTCAAGGTTGTTGGCTCTGTCATCAACAGGCAAGATCATTATTCCGCATCTACAAGCAGGTTTTTTTTTTAGAGAAAGTAAATAGATGAAATTGCTAACTCTTCCCTATATTGAGTTTTGAATAAGGGTTGGGTTTTTCTAAGAACTACAGAGACAAACTACACTCCAGAAACTCAACCTTAGGACTTCACAAATCACCTCAGAGACTGATATTTTCCAATATTATTTAAATAAGTTAAGAAAAGCAGCATGCACCAACATGAGTCCTAGGAGAGGTGGCAGAGCAGAGATTAGCTGTTACAAGAACAAACCCATCCCTAGTGCTATCTTCCTACTGTGATTTTCATCAGACACTTTTTTCCTGAACATGAAATCATGTACATAGTTTTCAGGTCAGTGAAAAATGAAACAATACAAAAAGAACAAACATATCAAAAGGTCATTCCAGGAGTGCATATTCACAGAACAGAAGCAAAACTACAGATTTAAAAAGCACGAGACTTCCAAATTCTACAGAACTCCAGGAAAAAAACCACACACATAAATTTGAAATATTACCTCCTCCAAATTGCAAGAGGTGGTACATTTTCAAAAGATGCTTGTCTGCAAAAGAACATTGCTCGGTTTTCTTTATGAAGATTACACTTGTCTCAGGAAGAACTCTGCAGAGAGATCAGCAGCAGCACTATGCTGCTAACTTCACATGCTTTTTAACTACAGACACGCACAATACCTTTGCTGGGCTCATAACTTGCTGAACTGAGAAAGAAACACCAGAAAGCAAATAAAGGACTCTAACCACTACTCAGCTTTGCAGCTCACCAACAACAAACTTCTGTATTCTTGGTTCACTTTCATTGAAAGATAGGAATTTTCATACCAGAATTGAAAAGCACTATATGTCATCGGAACAGACTGAGGTGAGACGGTGAGGGACGTTACATGTAGCCAATATTCCGCCATAATAATTTTCACTGGTCTAAAACCACATTCAGTCCTTGCCTACTGCTTCCAAGTACGGAGGTCAAATTCTGCTAGGGAGCAGAGAAGCTGCTGGTGGGGCCTGCAGCACATTTTAGTTCAGAACAAAGCTGAGAATCATTAGAGTTTACCTAGCATCATTCACATGTTTTATATGTATTTTCTTTCCTTTGATCTGTTTCCTTTCCTTCAACTAGCATTTTCCTTAGGCTAAACTTCTAATTTTCAAAGCTTCAGCAAACCGCAGAACACTTTCTTCCTGAATGTGAATTGTTTTAAAAACATCACTGTTTAGAAGGGATATAAGCAAGGTGGGAACTAGTCCAAATATTGGTCAATAAAAAAACAGCAAAGCCTGTTACAGCCACTTTTTGAAAAACAACCCTGTGCCTGCAACAGGCATCAGGCAATGAACAAATTCAAAGTCACAGCTTGCAAACAAATCATGTTGAAGTGTTTTGGTGATCCAGCAAGCTGCATTAGCTGGCAGTGAAGAAGAGTGAAATAGAGGGAGACCAGGCCTTACCTGCTGGCCTGGAACACCTGCAAGTCTTAGAGCTAACACTAAAAATAGTCAGAAGAAAAAGCGGAAGCTTTTTCACAGTCCTTCTCACAGCACTGTGAACTGGTTGTGCATTGGAAGGATAAGACTAGAGCTGGCCTGTTTAAGCTTTGGCATACAATAAGTACATTAAACACAAAAGAACCCACATTCTGTGTAATTGTCCTCTGTATTTAATTTGCACTGTGGTTTGTAAAGAATTATGTCCAGAATGGTTTAGTTTAGAACTTAATCTAACTTGCACTGGTGTCTTTAGAGAGGCAAAGGGACAAAGAGGGAATATTCAAAGTTTATAAAAGCAGTTAATTATTTGATATTTATCAAATATCAAATACTTCTGAAAGTAAATGAAAACTAAGTGTTGGTCTTTTGGTGCTTCACTAGGATTATGTCAGCATTCAGAACAAGGAGGCAATACATGAACATACTGTGAAGGATGCTGGCTGGTAAGGAGAGTACAATCGGCTAATTATCGACACTATGAAAGAGCAGGATCCCATGAATGTTGCCCAGACTTGGAAGAGTTTCTTTCAGCTAAGAAAAGGCTAAATGAATCAGATAAACCAGAAGAAAGTGTTGTGGTTTTAACTGAACCTTCTCCTCCAGCACCCTTACTGGTGATGTTTCTCTCATGACTTTACCAACAAGTTATATATATATATGCCAGCTCATAATTGTGTTGTGATCTCCCTTCCCTCCTTAAACACATCTGAGGCCTTTCCAAGAGCCAGCCCACATGGAAATGTAGATAGGAAGCAAATGAAGACACAACTGCTGCATACAGTGTTCAAAACATTTGAACACAAAGTAAAAACTCTGGACAATTTTTGATCTTGCACAGAATGGGAATAAAAAGACTGAATTGCTTTACTCTTCCCTTAATAAGAGGGAAAAACTCAGTACAAGGAACTCAGACATTCCATGCTATAGGTAATCTTGGCAACATAAGGAATAATTTAGAGACAAAACTTCTGTAGATGTTTCCAGCTTACATGAGGGCACTGCAGAGACACGGGTCTAAATATAAAGAAATGCTTCCAGACAGGAAGGTCAGCTGAGCCACCCTGGGACTGAATCAAAAGGAGGAGTACTAGTAGCACAGAACAAGGAGACCAAACTTAAACTAACAGAACTGATAAATGAGAAAAGAGGAACGAATTTATCTGAAAAGGAGAAAAAAAATACAGCTTCTTCCCATTCCCCAGTGACTTTACCATTAACACTAGGCAGCGTGACTGGTCTATCCCTCCCTTTCCAGTCCAGGCCATAGTTCTACCCACCCCATCGTTTCCAAATAAGAAAGAATTGCTGTGCAAATGTAGAAAAGACTCAATATTCTGCACTGCTAGAACAAGCTGCCAGCAATTCAGCTGCTAAATTTTCAACTTGGCTAAGAGATCAATTTGACCAGTTCTGTTCCAGCTGGATGGGGGAGCCACTGCAATATAATCTCTTGCAGTGCTGTTAAGTGCCACCATTAGACTGAAGAATTGTAGTCAAGTGCTATTAATATGTCATAAAGGCAATCTGTGACCACTATGCAAATCTGTGGCCTCTAGGATATCCATGAAAGCAAAAAAATTGATATTCAGAGTCTGTGGAAGTAGACATGAGGGACACCCTCCACATTGGATGACGGAAGTGCAGGGTAAGCCAAGGTCTGAGAGCAGTGACATGATATTAATCCATGATATTACAACAAATTCTTAACAAGTACCTGGTGCAGAACACTCTCTATCCATCAGACTTCAAGTATCTGAGAACATATAAAAGACGCCAGCTGAGTCCTCCAGGAAACGCTCAGACCAAGGAGACAAAACAACTCAGGTAATGATCAGTTATACATCCATATCTTTCATACAGTTCAGTAGACCCTGAGGGTGCTCACTGTAGCTAGCACGTACCAGTGAACAGTAGGGATAGTCCAATACTTGGGACCAGACTTTTTTCTGCGTAAGTAAAGAAATAAAGCAAAGAAATAATCCTAGCTTATCACTTTATGATTAATATTAATTAGGACCCTCCCACCACGAACTGGCCAGAACTACACCACTTGCCTGAGAGGTCAACAACAGCAGCCTTAGTGTAATGCCTGTAGCTCAGTATCCATGATTGCAGTTCTGATAATACATTACACAGAGACTAAAACCACCTTGGTCACTGTTGTTATTACAGTAGAAGAAACAAACAGTACATACTTTCTACATTGCCACACCAATAGTTCTTTGGAAACAAACATAAAGACTTCAGCCTTGCTGAAGGTTAAAAGTAATTTAGGAAAATGGTGAAAATAAGTTATTACAGACACCCCTAAATTATTCACACTGCTTGATTAGGCAAATTGCAAGGAGCAAAAAGTACCTCCTGGACTTCCTCCTGTCAGATGAGAGATGAGGGCCCCACTCAAGACTGGATTTTGTCTGAGGGGACATCTTCATACTCTCTGAGTGGAATTAAGGAATGACATCTTGAGTTGAATAGCACTTCACATGAAAGGACAGAGAAAGGCTAAGTAGTAGATCAGGTTACCATTTCTGGGGCACGATGTATGCCTGCACCATACAATGCAAGTTGAGAAACAGAGCAGAAAGAGGATTTATCCGACTGGGAGAAGCCAAAGAGGATCTGTTGACTTTCAATGGCAGGAAACAGGTGATTCCTCCAAATTCTGAGACCTGGGCTAAGCAAGAGCATGATGATCCTTTCGCTATTACCATCATATGTAAACAGAAGCCAAGTGCTGTGCTATTAAATATAGTATGTTTAAAAGACAAGATGAAATACAACACACTAGAATTAAGCAGGTCAACCCTAAGCAGAAATTTATGCACACATCACCCCCACCTGGATATTCAGCAATATAAAGACCTTGGTGGCAAAAGCATGACAGGTAGGAAGGAATCAACATAATTTAAAGCTGGAGGACCACTCCACTGCAAACTCCCAGGAATCACGCAGCGGCCCAGCACTTGCTAGAGAAAGAAAACTCTTTGCAGGCAGGGTGGAGTGCTGAGCTGTGAAACAATGAAGTAGAGGTAAGGGATTATTGAGAGTTTATTTAGAGGGACCTGAAGCCTAGCAAATAATCTGGGCTGACAGGCAAAGCACTGGCAACCTCTATCTTCAACAAAAGAGCAAAAATTTGCAAAAGAATCCTTCCTGCAATGATAAAAATGGAAACAGAAACCTGTAGCAACCTACATAACACTTGGAGGAAGGAATAGATCTTGCAGAGAAAGCAGGTTAAGATTGATCAGTCTACATGGATCTCCATGGCCAGCACAGTAGCTATACTTGTAACACCTCTGCAAATAGCTAATTCAGATGCACACTGTTACATGACTCACAGAACACAGTGATTTTCTTTTCCTTGCTGGGAAATATTAAAATAATATTTCTACCTACTTAATACAAGGAATACTGAAGTTATTAAAGAAACCAAATGAGATCAAGTTTTGCAGTGCTTTAGCATTCCACTTCTTAGATATTCTTAATTCTTAGATATTTAGTTCTGTCTAGTTTTAATTTTTCCTCCCCAGTTTTTTTATAAAATAAACATTTCCTTCCCTGTTTTTATGTTTGCTAATGCATTATGAAATACAACAGAAAGTACACGATCTTCTCTAAACTTTAGTATCGAGCACTTTGGGAACTATGGTGATTTTATACTAAGTACAATAGTTTGCAGTGTATTATGTCAGAAAGAGTAAGATTAACCTTTCTCATATTTAAAGTTCTAGGAAAGTTAAGAACAGATATAGATCCCATTCACCACAGTTTCCCTTCACCAGGCTTACTTGGCAGAAGAAACAGAAAACTTACTGCAAATCCACTTAGGAGAAAACAAGAGAAGCAACAATGGAAGTGAATGTCTGATAATGTACCTCACTTTATGCATCTCTCTGTGAAAACCAACCATCTCTGAAGCTGAGGAAGTGAGACCCCCCCTCCACAAATAGAAGGAAGCCTCAAACGAAAACAAAATCTCTAGAAACTTTCATGTACGTATGGTTAGGAAATTTCACTTGTATGAGAATTTGTTAATAATTTTTCACTCCTGAAGAGTCACTTTTCCTCAGCAGAGTTACACCATAAGCAATATCACATTGCAATAGATCATCTAGCACCACTGTCACACTGTAATTTGCTCTGAATGCAGACATTTATGGTTTCATACTGACCTAGTTCACGCTAACGGTATAATGTTGACCTGTGGTTTTTACAAGGATATAAGAAAGCAGTAAGGCTTTCTTATAGGCAAATTACCATTGCAGTAAGTAGTCACGTTTCCCAGAAAAGACTCTCTTCCCACCATTAACCTGCCCTGTCCCAAGTACTATTGTTTAAAAAGTGAAGTTTGCAGTCATCCTGGTGAGCTCACTGACCACTAGACACAAAAAACAAGCTGTCACACCTAACAAGGGAACTACAATGAGCTGGTGACAGCATTGTGCAGCCCTGGCCCATGCAATTCCTTCTGTGACCTTGGACTGGGCCAAGGAGGGCCAAACCAGTCCCAGAACATGGAGAGCGGGGTCTGCTGCTCTATTGCTGCCCAGGGGACAAACGTGTGGAGTTTCACTTATTCTGTATCTCCTTTCAGTTCCCTAAAATTGTACTTTCCTCTTTCCTCTATGTTTGATCTTTTAATTAATCTGGTTTCATTTGTTCAATTGCAGTACAATGTCTTTAGAGCTCTATTTTCTGTACTGCATATTGCCTCAGTTATTTAATTCTCTAAAGCCTTCTGGAGATGGCTTATTTACAAGACATCATATAATTATAGGAAGGTTTTTAGATTACACTGGAAATGAAGTTGTCTTTGTGAAAGTAGCACTGAAATATGCTGTGGATTTAATCCACTGTTTTAGTCTTATATCCAGGAACAAACAACACCTAAATACCAAACCCATAAAGGTAGGTTTCATAGCAAAAACTATTTACTCCCAAACAAAAGCGTTTTCATACAATTACACCCACTAAAATTATCTATTAATTACCTTTTAAAATCAGTATTCAGAATAATTGCTCCGGTAGGTGGTAAACATATTTCATTCATAAATATCCCAGTATAACAAACGATACTTAGGTATAGCATTTAATGAAAGAAAACATTCTCCTCTAACAACTGGGAATAGCACTTCTGTGACTCGTATAATACAGGACAAAAGTCTGTTTTGCAGCCAGCGTGGCCCACACTGGCAACACTGTCCTGCTCACCTGTTGTGCAGGGAAACCCTTTCGGTAGAGAATCCATAGAACACACATCTCTACCTCAGACTGCAGCAGAAAGCAGAGTGTCACAGAGTGTTGCTATTGACTAGAGTCAGTAAATGGATTCCTTGCACCAGAACACCTTCTCCACAATTGCAGAAAAAAGGTATAGATAAAAGGACTAGTAAAATATGCATTTATGGGTTCCAGCTGCAGAACTCTAGGACTACCATGCCGATGCTGTCATTCTGATTACTAACTGATGGTTTTCATCACTTGAAAGGCATAACTGCAAACCTAACTAATGCATTTGAAGTAAGGCTCTACAGCAGCTTACTCATTTAGGTCTACTGGTTTCTGTGTATTGCATTTCAGCTCAGATCTGGGATTACCAAAGGCATTGGTTATTCTACTACACCAGACTTCTGCAATACAGTGCAGGCTCCTCATTTAAACATTTAAACTTCCATTTGAGAATGTAAGGCCAAGGTTCTTCTGAGATCCCCATGGTAAGGTTAAGATTGTTATAAAAAAAGCAAAAGAAATTAAAACCCAAGAAGAATAATCTTGCTTTAAAGTACTTTTAAAGAAGTAATTATAGTTGACTTAGTACATTTCTTTTTGTAAATAATTCAAATTAATTCACCCAATATAAACCTAATGTTGCATCTATACTTAGAATTCTATCTATCATCATGCTGCCCATTAACTTTGCTTTGTTGGGTCCCATTAAAAATTTATGGAGCCTTTTCTAGTCTTGCTTTTGTAAATAATTCTTTATCATATGTAAATATTGCTGCATCGATGTTTACCCTATGCAGAGACTTTCATTTTTCTCTCCCAGCTGCAATATCTTCTCTCTTTCCTGCTTCCCTGTGTGTAACAGCTTCTGCCATCCAGTTATGACTAATTTTCTCCTGCCTCACACTTTTGCTTTGGGACTACCTTGGAAACATGTATTTTTCATTTGCCCTTCCACTGCAAGCCATCTGTCTTTCCTAGAAAAACAGTCCTGAGTTGACAAGGCATCAGATAAATTTCAGTATTTTTCATTGAAGATTTCCTTACCGTGTTCACTCTTCCTTATCTCTGCCTTCTCTGTTCAGTTCACTCCCAGGGGCTGAGACTGCCCCTCCGTTATTTTTCTGCAAAATGCCACAGCAGGTTCTAGTGTAATGGTCAGAAATAATTTAAGAATCTTACAACCACCTGAACTGTTTCATAGTCATTCTTGAATTAGCGCTATTTAGGATATTATAGTGTTACAAATGCCATTATCAGACATTTCTCTGACTGTGATGCTCCAGGGAACTCCAACCACAAAGTGCTTGATTCAGGAGTCATCTTCAAAGAACTTGAGATGTTTGCATATCTGGCCTCCAGAGAAAACCTGCATTACTGACATTTCTTTAAAGGAAAGCAATAAATACCAAGCTGGTTAAAAAAAAGACAAAAGAATAAAAATCATCTACTAGAAGTCCTGTCCTAACCATAGGATATTAATCAGAAAACCAATTCAAAGCGAATGCAGAAAAAGCATTTTTCTGCCTCTCTCTTTCTAGGTATGTATTTTTATATATATTTGAACCCCCCCCACATAAATGTATTTAACAAGTCATCTGTCATCATAACTATTACTACACTAACAGTCATACTTGCCATCTCTGAAATGTACAGTCATAATGATATTCTAAATCTAACAGCATTAACATTCCTGATTTCCCAAGAGAACAGTATGGCAAAACAGAAAATCTCACAGGCTGCAGTAAAATGCAGCAATACTGCATGATTCCCTTGGGGAAACCTGCTTCAAAAAAGTTGCAAAAATAATGACAAGGAAGGTAGAGCAACACTTCCAAACAAAAACAGGATATCAATTCTGAAGATTACCCACGAGGCTGTTAACTAGTGTGGTAATTAGCAAAGCAGCCCAATTCTGATGACACGGGTACATTCAACACATCGCTGTTGAGCATTCAACTGCAGAAATACTAAGTTCAGGGCAGAAAAATATACAGCGTCTAACTAAGCTCGCATAAGCTAATACAAGATATAAAGAGTCATCAGACCAACAAATGGACAGGCCAACAAGTGAACAAAATCAAGCTTCGACCCAACTGTTGCCCTTCAGGGTTGGGAGACATGCGCAGAAAAGGACTGAAACATACACTGTGATGCAGAAAGCAACAACGCTATGGGCCACAGATAATGTAGATAAACATTACGCAGTCAGCCAAAAATGCAAATCTAGAGAGTGTATTTACAAGAACCAACATGAAAACTCATCAAGATCTCGCGTTTCTGTAGCATCAATGCCTTGTTCATACTTTGAAACCACAACAGCAGATCTAACAATATCATGTTCTGATAATCCATAGCCTGGGTGAATCTTTATATCTTTCACTTAAAGTGAAACTTTCAATCTCAGTACAGCTTTTATTTTATGGTCACATATGTTCTGATTTATTGCTCATTACTTATTTTTAACATACATTATCTTTTTGAGGAAGTAGTGAAAAAGAGATTGCTATAAACAGAAGGTACAAAAGAATAGCCTCCCATTGAACACTGACTTTCGTGTTTGCAGTCATACTGCATCACCAAATTTTTATTTCTATTATATGAATGTGGAAAATCTTTCCTTTTCAGAATAAATTGAGGAGATTACATCTATCTATACATTAATCAGAGATGAATGAGATAAAAGGTGTAAAATGCCAGGAAATCAAGGGGCCTCAGGAATACTAAATCCAGTATTAAAATGGCTACACCTCAGACTGTCTCATGGTTATCTGGTTCCTGTCCTATCAAAATGGTGAACATTATTCGTACACAGAATATCTCATTACTTTTTTCATTCAGTGTTTTATTTCACCACATGAAAGCTGTGATATCAGTGCAATGTGGGCTGCAAAGCACCCAACCACATCATCAATGATACCAGCCATGCGCGTGGAACAGTTGAACACTCTCTCAATATATTTGCAGGAACCTAGTAACAACATGGAAAGCCCTCAAAATATTGTGGTATCTCAAGGTATGCATGTCATGGCTTTCAGTGAAGATAAAAACATCTTATTTTTCTTTGATGTTAACTGTGGAAGCCCAGGTTGATCTAGGTCAGGAATGTCAAACTCACAGTCTGTGGGCCGAATCCAGCCCTCCACCTTGTTTTATCTGGCCCAGCACCTTGTTTCTACCCAGTGGCAGTGCCGAGCTCCTTGCCTCTATGCTCCTGCCAGGGCTGGTCACGTGTGCAGTGTGTGATGCGCGTTACACTGCAGGAGCAGGAGAACAATGGGAGCCGTGAGTTTAACACCCCTGATCTAGCTGAATGCCAAACTGTCATTGCAAAAATTATATCTTAATAAATCAGTGCTTTTCCAGTATAAAACACAAGCAATTGCTGTCTTACTACACATTAAACTCTATTTTATTATTATTATTTGTCTAAAGTCATCTTAGCCTATGGCCTTTACTTAAAAAAAAAAAGCAAACAAAAACACCATACAAAAGAAGGTCAGACTTTTCTGTCTTTTAATGTTTTCTTTGACATTCAGACGTAGGATTTGAAATTACATAAAATCCCACTTATTCGGTACTGAAGAATCTGGGAAAAGAGATCATTTTTATATGATACCCCTTCTCGAGCATGTCTTTTTCTCTAGCACAATTGTATCTACTCTAAATAGAATAAAAATTACTATTCCCAAACATTTTACAGCAAAGTTCAAATTTCCTTGTGAAAAATACTGTTACCTGGAGGCTATGAAACACAATGAAACAATGGAGCCTTCTTCAGTCATCAGTTGCCTCAGAGAAGAAGATTCATTTTAATTTGACTGAAGTGATTTTTGGCATAATTACCACCTGGATTGCCTCTAGCATGATTTTGCTATACAGTTCTTGAATGTGCCAGGGCATTGCTTATCTAATTCTATGCATGTTATAAAACTTTCCCTCAAATTCACAATAGATACTGTGCCTATACAAATATTGAAAGCATGGAAGAGTTGACAAGGGAGTTCATCTATTTTTCCTCAGAGCAGATCTGAATTAAAATGTCATGGCAAGTTCATTACACTAGATTTTATGTCATTTATCACCTTACATCCAGAATCCTTCCCCCTTCAAAGCACATAAGCATTACTAATGGTTTTACCTAGCCCTATTCAGTTTTACTGAGGATACACTATGACCAGGTTTTATCAGAGGATGATCTTTTTGAAACTAGTCAGTGAAGCTATAACTACTCGAAACCATACAAACCATTTTGAAACAATAAGTGGTATTTGCTCAAATAACCACAGATTGCTGTACAGTGGTTCACCAATAAGGTGCAAGTAACTGTGAGTTCAGCCAAGCTCGCATCGAGATGTTCCACTATAATCTTTTAGGAAGACAATTTTTTAGCCCACAGCTATTTTCAAATGCAGCAAGAGACTTTTAAGAAGGCATAAGAAAGACAAACCTCATTATGTGAAATGAGGTTACTTAGTAACTAGGGCTCTTTTAAAGTATTACCTGGAGACACGCATCCTAAAGAAGTCTCACATGTAGCCTTGCAAACCTGAAACATTAGAGGAAATTAGAGTCCTAACCCTTATAGGGACACGAAGAATTGCAAGGAACACAGGTATGAAAGCACACCTAGGTCAGACTTTGACAGCTTCTCTGGATTCAAAAGTTCAGAGCCCAGCCTGATGTAAAGCCACTCTTTAGCACTGTAAAAGATGATGAGGTGTTGATCACATAAATGGAGCATTCACCAGGTACGTGAAACCTGATGCCATAATGCCCTCAACAGCACCAGGTGGGGTGATGTTCACATTGAGCTGTCTCACTGCAGAGCTCAGCAGACACTTGGCTCTGCTGGGAAGTAAGAACCCTGGTGCATCAGGGCAAATGTGGGAAAGAGGGCAGAAAGGAGCTTGCAAGGCCGCCCAGCCTCTCCTCAACCCACTATATCTGAAACCATGCAGGACACAAGCCATGTTAACCCTGGAAATCTTCCAGGAGAGATTACACAACCCCCTGCTCCCTTCCCAGGCAGTCTCCTCCAGTGTGTCTCTCTTCTCAAAATTATAAAGTTTTTCTTTATGTCCAAAACTCCTTTCCCACAGGCTAAAGTCTTCATCTACTTGCTGGGGACAGGGAGAACCAATTATTCCATTTCCATCTGCCACCACCTTTGATGTGACATAACTGAATGGACACAAAAGCTCCTTCTCAGACTTTTCTCTGCTGGATTGAGCAGCAACAGCTTCTTGGCCATACTCTTCACAGTATCACAGTATCACAAGGTTGGAAAGGACCTCTGAGATCATCAAGTCCAACCTATAACCCAACACAACACCAACCCATCATCTAAACCATGGCACTCAGTGCCTCATCCAGTCTCCCCTTAAACACCTCCAGGGTCAGCAACTCCACCACCTCCCTGGGCAGCGCATTCCAATGGCCAATCACCCTTTCAGTGAAGAACTTCTTCCTCACATCAAGCCTAAACTTTCCCTGACAAAGCTTGAGTCCATGCCCTCTAGTTCTGTCACTGGTCACCTGAGAGAAGAGACCAACCCCTGCCCGACTACAACCTCCTTTTAGGTGCTTGTAGAGAGCAATTAGGTCTCCCCTGAGCCTCCTCTTCTTCAGACTAAACAGCCCCAGCTCCCTCAGTCGCTCCTCGTAGGGCTTGTTCTCCAGCCCCTTCACCATCTTCGTTGCCTCCTCTGGACACACTCCAGCATCCTGACATCTTTCCCAAACTGAGGGGCCCAGAACTGCACACATTATTCAAGGTGCGGCCTGACCAGTGCTGAGTACAGGGGGACGATAACTTCTCTGGTCCTGCTCGCCACACTATTCCTGATGCAGGTCAGAATGCCATTGGCCTTCTTGGCCACCTGGGCACACTGCTGGCTCATGTTGAGCTTCCTGTCAACCAGCACTCCCAGCGCTCTTGCACACCTTTTCTTCCAGGTCTTGATTGCTCTTGCTGCTCTCCCCCAGAACTTTTTCCTTAGCTTCTCCACCTCCTCCTAAAAGAGTACTGCCCCAAACGAAGCAAAATATTGCAGCAGAGATCTGGTGCCAGCAACAGAAGGAGGATTTCTCCAGGTATCTTCCAGAGGGCTATCCTCCTCCTACATCCTACTATGTTGCCTGTTTTGCAGCAGTACAACATTATTGACTCACACTCATTTTTTTATATCACTGTAACTCCCCACCTCCAGATCCGTTTCTAGAAAACTGCTACTTCTTGTTGCCCATCCTCCCCAGCTACAGTTGATTTTTTTTGCCTAGATGTGGTCATCTTGACTGAACAGCATCCCTTTCTTTTTCATCCCTTTCTTTTTTTCCAGACCACTTTTCCAGTTTATCAAGATAATTTTGAGTTTGACTCCTGCCCTTCAACATATCGGCAGCCCCTGACAGGTTTGTGTCATTTGTAAATGTAGTCAGAGTATATCATTCTATCACCCTAGTTTCTAACAAATTATTGGATAGTACCAAACATCAGGTGGACTCCCTAAAAAGTCCTGTTTGAAGCAGCTTTTCAGGGTAACAGGTTTAATATCTAGCCTGGGCCTCATTTTGTTTTTCTTGTTTTCAGAACAACGCTGTACCCACATCTTAAGAGTTTCATAAGTATCAACCTTCAGTAGTTTGCACAGATGAGCATCATAAAATACTTTATCAAAAACCATTATTGAAATCACTATATGTCAGCCACTATTTCTCCCGTATCCAGAAAACCTGTTGCTCTGTCATAGGAGAAAATCAGAGGGCTTTCACAAAAATTCACCTGACGTAATCTGATAACTGCTGTTAATCTTATTATCTCCTAAATAGGTATTGCTTAGTAACTTTCACCATTTTTTTTTTCCAGGGATTAATGCTAAACTAAGTAGTCAACAATTTCCTGACTCCACTTTTTCTTCCTCAGAAAAGGCATTAATTTTTTTTTCCTGTGATGTCTTGATGGAGCCTGGCTCCTCTTTAACACATGAAGGTCAAATTAACTCCTCTGCCTGCACTGTAAGACCAATAAGCTGCCTTGACAGCATTGCACTTTCCCTCTTATTACACTAAATAGGTTTCTTCAAGCCAGCCCTCGCCTCTTTCTGTTCCTCTGCGTTTGAAAATGTTCCTCTCCTAGCTGCTGAAAACATAACATCTTTCTGTTAGGTTCTGTACTGGAAAGGGTGCTTGGTTTGAAACATCTGAAAAGGTAACAGATGGTTTTTAGGCAGGGCTGGTAGGGCTGATGGGGTGAGTTTTGCCCAGTTGCTGTTCTGACTGCACATACCCAGAGGTTCCGTTATCATGGTGTTTCAGCCTAGCTTAGAAGTCATTTGCTCTGAAATGTTTTTACTTAATTTACATTTAAGTCTACCCCATTGCCCTTACTCTACGGGTGCCAGAACACTGAGACTCTGGAATTTTACATGGCAAGTGTTGGAAAGAGAGATGTATAGTTTCCTTTGAATATGTAATTTGCCTTCTGATGTAAACTTTTTGTACGAGTGCCTGGGTTTTTCAATTTGAGGGGAAGAAGGGGGGGTACAGTTAAAAATTGGTATTGTTCCACTTGAGAACTCAGCACCACTCTGATGCTGAAGTGAATGAGGCAACACAGAAGGGCCTCGCTTCTGTTGAAACCCAGCCCTGCCATCTTCTTAAATATTTTCCATATGTTTCATGAGGTTTTACATACTGAATTTGACTTAAATTTGCAAAAACATTTAAATTGGTCTAAAACTACATATGTCATCATTTTTGGAAGGGCAAATAAACTCCAAAATGTTTGATTTGTGCTTCTGGTTTTTGCCTAAAGCACAATTTTATCACTTTTTCTTTGCCTATGAATTAATTCTGATTTTTATAACATTTTATATCTTTGCGAAACATAGTTTTACATCAAAAGAGCTAGGACATACAACCCCATCAAAAAGAATTTGCTGTAAAACAAGGATTTACTACAAAGCAAAGATTTGCAGAGGATGCTCAACAGAATTATTATTAAGAGCTTAATGATATTAGGAAATAACATTTCTATAATGGTATATAAAATAACTTAAAACAGTTTAGCAGAAACTTTGGAGAAGTAAAAACATCTGGCAAAAAATCTGATGTATTTTTTTGTAATCTGCCCTCTTCCTTCACATCTGAGCAAAAGCAAAGTGAGGGTCAGATACCAAAAAGCCCAGCTACGCACATATTCACAGATGAGATTTATCCAGAGAAACAGCTGTTCAGTGCCATCACTGACACTTAATCATTTCAAGATTTTTCCACCAAAATTTCAGGACACCAGGGTAGCACTGTTCTGCTGGTGCTAACAGAACAGATAATAGCTATAAGAGACTTTTTTTTACTTAATGCAAAAAATATGGTGCTTAAGGAACTGTGCAATCATTGAGAGATGTAAGTCAGGAAACATCGAGGTTATCAGTAGAGAACATAAAGCACTAATCCCAGGTTTGACCTGAATTTTCCTACTAAATGTTGGATTAGGTCGGATACTTTGCATTAATCTTTTTCATCAGATGTTTTAATTCTGTGGTCTGAAAGTGCCTGGTTTTGCACAGCTTCCCTCCCAAGCCATTTTCATCCTCATTACATCATATTAACCTAAAATTATAAAAAAATATTGCTGAAGAGTTAATGGTCTTCTCTGTTTGGGTTTGTTTTTTTTTTTTTATTTCTCACTGTCTAAACTGAACTCTGCTTGCTTTCTGCAATGTTGTATATAGCCTTAGATTTATTTACAGCCAAGCTGCCTGGGAATAAAATCTTGTTCCTCATGGAAAGATATTCATGCACTACACAGACCATTTAACTGAAAAAAAAAAATGACTGCTATAATTACAAGTTTTCGAGACTGTGCAAAAAAGCCCTATAAATGTTTTGGTCAGGTATTCACAATGAATAATTTAATCAGTTCTGAATATTTCCCAAATACTTACTTAGGGCAGCTTGTAGGAAAACAAATTATTTTGTGTCAATTCAAGAATTAAATACAGATAATATTCTCTCAGGGTAAGAAGCAGACTTCAGCAATACTCAGGTTGTTGTCTAAGATCTTCATTAATGGATTGCAGTATGACCAGTGTATTATGAACCTTACATGACTTATATTGATCATTACACTGGAATGTCATGGATAACTCGTTGGTATGGGAATAGAGGGGAGCAAAACTGGAAGAGAATGGAGAAGATGAATGAGATTAGACAATGCATTTGCAAAATGAGAAAGTAAATACACAGATACAGATTAAAAGCAGTATAATTACTATGGAAACAGGCTAAGAATATAGCATTTAATCAGATTAACATTTCTGCTGAAAAAGAGATAAAATGATTGATCAGGATGACATATACTGTACCAGAAAATCTAAAGCCTCCAAGACAGCAAGTTATTTTTCAACAACTATATTTGCGTAAATAAATACTAAGAAATTTGGTCTTCCTAAAGCACGGAGTATTTGCAGAAGTTCCTGAATATTCAATACAAGTTTTAATGACGACAAAAAAAAATGAAAGGAGCACCCAGTAGATTGTAGAAGAGACATCAGCAGTGCCAGCTTTCCTGGGTTCTACCCAGGTAACCTGTGTCCGTTCCCAACAAACACTGTCGTACTTCACTAAATGGTTACACTTCAGGAAGCCCTGACAGCAAAAAAAGTTGAGGCAGCAAGGTTAAGTCCCTGCTGCTGGAATTAGGGGAACAGAGAAATAACACATTAAATAAACACTCTGCCTTTCGAATGTTTTTCAGCCTGCTTCGTGCCATCAGCATTTGTTTTGCTATGGAAAAGAGATGAGAGGGAGCTCTGCTGAATTATGGTGTCATTGCTCTATTTCCAGAAAGATAAATACATTCATATCGTAAACAAATATTTAAAGAAATTTCTGTTTCCAGGTTATCAAAATCACCCCTAGTTTTCCTTAGTCTTGCAATAAATACATGATCTGCTCACAGATTATAGTAGGGTCAGCTGGGATTCAAAAATACTGTACTGAGAAAAATATAAATGATACCAAAATCTCAGAATTTCTAATGTGTTAAGAAAATCCCCTCTCTTCCAGCAGTTGCAGCTAAGTTATTGATAATAAATCCACAGGGAAACCAAAACAGAGGGTGAGGTGGGGACTACCTGCCACTCACTATCAGACCCATGTCATGACCCTGTGGACAAGAACTGTGCACCTGAAGCACATGGGCTCGACTGTCAGACCCAGTCAATAGAAGCAGCAGCTGCTAAACCCAGCTCTAGGTTCAATGAGCTGCCTTCCTCTCTGGGGGTAGCTGGGAATAGATGTAGCAGTATCCACCAGTGGCATCAGCCACTACTGACCTCACAGTCCACTGCTGACAGCAGCTGCCACACTTGGACCCTCACGATCACTACCTGAAAATAATTTTGCTAATTTTGCATTTGGCGCTAATGTCCAAGAGAGAAGGCTTTCAGAAAGCAGTTCTAAAAACATTTTCTATAGAGGGATAAGGAAATCCCCTCTCCTGTGCTGTCCCAGATACTACTGATTTGTCTCCAGCTCTTGGAGATTTGTCTTGTATATCAGGTCAGCTCTCTTGACTATAACCAAGAACAAAGTACATAATGAATATTTAGTACAAAAAGCAGCAGGCATTTTCCAACTTGCCTAGGTTTGCAATATCTCACAGCAGGAACAGCCCAACATAGAAAACAAAGTGCTTTTTCATTTTTCTCCTTAATTTACAACTCACTTAGGTGAGTAATCTCAGCACATCCAAACCTCATTACTATAAACAAACAGCAACCCCTGAAACTGACAATAAAGTTGCAAAGTAAACGAAAAATTACTGTCAGAATGATTCCTAGTCTAGGAAAGAAATTGATACTGCGCTTTTCATACTTGCTGCAAACTAGACAGTAGGTTCCTAAACCCGTTCCTCACAACAGTCACGCTATTTGCATTGAAGACAATGATCCATTTCCATTAGGTCCCTGTGACCCTCCAGCCTGGTGGGCTTTCAAACATTTCTTTCTTAGAAGCTGATTGTTAGCTTAAAACCTGCAAGACTGGTAACCTCTTCCAGCACATTAACTCCCCACAGCAGTTTTTCCTTCACACATTGAGCAGGGCAGACCAAGGGACACAGCAAAACAGGTACCACAACAAAAAGCAGAAACCAGCGCTCCACAGCACGGACAGCGAAGTTTTGACTGCCATCTCCCATCACGTTCAGCTTTCAAATAGGCTTGGTCTTGCAAACTCATAAACTCAAGTAATCCTGGGTAATTCAATAGCAGGGCATATGTTTGCATGAACAGGGAATTGCAAACCCAAGTTAATTTTTTACCAGAGTACACAGCTGGTAACAAACCCAGTCATTTTTACAGTCATGAGCAAGGCCCTTAGGCATCAAGCCCGCTGTTACTAATTTTTTTTCTTTTTATAGGCTCACTTTATTTCTTTGAATCACTTAGCTTTTGAGGCTAATTAAATAATAAAAATGTTCTGTTTGCAAAATTGCAGTCTTCACACAATGCAAAGAACCAGACAGGCATTTGTTTGGCTGCTAAAGAGTCTATGGTGGTTGGCTGTTGTCTTACTTTCACTTAAAAGACCTGTTAACTTTGGGGTACATTTTTTTCAGCCCCAATTTTATCAAGAGTACTATTTTCAGACTACAAGACTGGGTCTTTGAAATGCCCATTGTACAGATTTAACTGCTCTCTTGCAGAAGCCTGCAGATACCTCTAATGCTTGGCTCTTCTGAGAGGCAGATGATTTACTTAATCTTCAAAGATACAGACCTGGGAGCTCTGCTTTTCTAAAATGCTGACTTAATCAAATGGAAGACTGACAACTCTGCTATTTTCAAAGGGATTTATAAATTTTATCCACTTGTTCTTCAGTTTCTAGTTTTCACAGTGATAAAATACTTAGTGCATTGACAGTAAAATGAAATGGTGAAATGCTGTTACTTGTATTGTAAGTACAAAAGAAAATTAATACTTTCCAATCATTATTTGGCATCTGGCATTTGTTGACCCGAGTGTCATAAAATATTCTCACTCCTGAGGAAAGATGGAGTACTTCACTGACAATATAATACATGTGAAGTGGCAAGTGCACATAATAAAATATGAATAGACAAGATATCTTGTGGCTTTTCTAATAACTTCTGTTAACTACATTTAAAAAAAGATAACAATTACTACAACCTCATGAAACGATGCCACAGAAAGATATACTGCTTATGTTCCTAGCATTAATCTGTCTTAAAGAGGTGTATGGCTCAGCCCCATAGGATCTGAATATCTCAATGTCTTTAATGGGTTTAGCCTCATAAATAAACACGAGACAGAAAATATGCTGGTCTTATCCCACTAGATGCACACAGCCTCTGTTATACACCTATGGTCACACTAGAAAACTATGGGCAGTCCAGAAGGGCTACTGTGAAGACCTGTCCATCCAGCTTCCTTAAATTTGTCTCATAGATCTAGTAGAATGAAAATTAGAATATTCAAAAAAGTAAAAAAGTTCAAGGCTAATGATGCTAATAGCTCATCTACCACAAGAGTCAGAGTTGCAGGCTCACCAACATAATTAAAGCAGCTCTTGAATCTCAGTGGTAGTCTCAGTTGTAGTATTATCAAAATGCTAATATTCCAGTGCACTTGATTTCTCTAGAATTAATTTAGTTAATTCTCTGGAATTAACTAAATTAATTCATTCTCTGTGCTTAAATAATCCACAGGTACCCATATGTAAGAGTATCTGTGTGTGTGCAACGCTACTTGAATTTCAGATGTTTACCTTTCAAAAACAGTTAACATCTTGAAAGAAGAGGAAAAAAAGAAGGAAAATACATCTTTTGCATTGTTCAATATTTTCTGTATGTTCTGAAGCCTAGTAACTCTTCAAGAGTAGTAAATTAGCCTGCAGCATTGATTTTTCCCCAGACACCTCTATTACTTTGAATTTGCATCCTTATCCTGTATATTATGTATGCATTTGCGTCACTGTGCCTGAATTAGACTGTAAGTTCCTTGCAGCAGAATACCTTATTCTGTTCAGTCACTGTATTCAATTTTGATGTTCAAATAATAAAGTAGCACAGGAAACATAACCGTAAGAAAAATCAACCAAAATACACTTACCGCAAGATTGACTACAGGTCTAGCAGTCACTACACAAAAATCGATAGGCAGCGCAGCCTGAATGTTCACAGCTGAAGACTTAGAAAGTAGCCCCATAGACTTCAGATCATCATTTCTTTTCATAAATGCGCATCGTGGGAGCTCTTCTGCAGAGGGAACATAGCTCTTCCTAAAATAACTCCCTGCGTGGAAACGCTTATTCTGAGATCCTAAGCATTAACTCCTGTCTGTTCCTTTTTCTGACTCTCTGCAAGGTTGGTGGGGTGGAACGGGCCATATTCCATCTCAGGGCTAGGCTTTCAGAGGGGGAGGCATCCACCCCCATCTCTCACCTAGGAGTGTGTGGTGGCAGAAAGGATACCATTTCCAGCTCAGTGCAAGGTAGGAGGAAGAAAGTCCCAAACTCTTCAAAACCGCATGCAGAAATTTTGAAGCATAAGAAGAAGAAAGAAACTTGCTTTCTCCTAAACTTAAAACAAGGACTTAGGAAAAAAAGGAACACTCCCAGCTGAGACAAATACCGGACAGTTCGTATGAGCCATGCTGTTATTTGTTCTCCTTTACCCATCTTGATACAATCGTGACAACACTAGGAACTGCTGCTTGAAGCCACTGGAATCAATAAGGTGGCTTTGTTTCATTTTGAATTCATTACACTGACAATCTGCAGGACTTGATGAGAAATAATCACCAACAACACAAAAGGATTTCTACATGCATTGGGTCACTTCAAGGTATTTGTAATTTTGCAAGTTCTGACAAGGTCACATGGGAAAATGGACCTTGTTCTTAAAAAAAACCCCAACAAAATAATCACCTCAAAGGATTAAAAAACAGCCTTATTTTCTCAAGTATCACCACAGTATGGCATTAACCAGATGTATCATGAGGAAACGTCATTGTTCTCTATAGAACTAAGGGTAGCCCATTGCTAAATGCAATGCAGTAATGAAGAAATGGTCTCATTTAGCACTTTAGTTCCACTTTGTAATCATTCATTGGTTTGTTTAATCTGCTGTACCAACATGATGATCTCAACTTTTCCACCAGGACCGTGTTTTTTGTCAGTGTAACTCTGTAAATTCGCTACTGTATATTAAATTGGTATTGCCCCAGACAGTGCTTGGAACTAATGAAGGCGAATAGCACTAAAAGAAGGAAACAATAATTTTCTGTCCAGTCAGCAATTTTATTCTATTTGCACTGGACAGCCCTCTGTGTGTGGTTTGTTTCCCAGTGGTGCTGACTCCTTTTTTCACTATCTGTTCTCCTGCATGAATCCTGTTTTGATCTTGAGAGTCCTTTCTTTCCAGCACGGCTATGGCTGTGCTGGATAGGATACAGCTGGATGTAGCCTTCTCATTTAGCAAAACGATATTTTGAACTTATGCCTGTGTAAAATTTTGATGTGTGCTGCAGTACTTATGCAGCAAGCACAAGTTTTATTATATGCAAATAATTCCTTGGACCTCATCACGCATAGAGTGAGGAAGGGAATTAGCTGGGAGGATGATCCTCATCTCCCAGCAGTGTTTCAGACAGGAATGTTTCCTGCTCTTTCCACCTGCTCCTGTGGTTTCCCTGCTTGAATCTGAGGAGAACACAGGGATTGAGAAGGTGCTATGTCAGCGACCAGGAGATACATCAGTTGTTTCAATGACAGCAATCATTTCAAAATGGAGAGCAGGTCTTAATCAGCAAATAGCTAGTGACCTGGAAAGACAGGTAATTTAGTTCTTGGCTGCAAGGTGAACACTTAATTGAAGCTTTATCAAGTGCTTGCAGAACTTACTCCCAGAGCTTACAAACAGGCCTGCATATCCCACGAAGCAAAAGGGATTGTTGTTACCTCACAACATCCAAACAAGTTGTCCTGCATTTCTGAGCAGCCAGACAATCCAGATGGAAATAGACGGTGCTTCCTTGCACTTTACTGCCACCTCCCTCCAGTTGGCAATTTACAGTGTGTCACAGATTAAACACTGCAGTATAAACACTGATGCTCAAGTTCATTGGCTCTTATCTAGAGACATGTCGATGCCAAACCAGCTCTTGATTTCATGGTTTTGACCACGTGGGTACTAAATACAACTGGAGGATGGTTAAAACCACCAGTCCATTTCAGATCTACCAGTAGGAAGGTGACACCCAGCCTGGGCCAGGCTAGAACACACAACCAAAGAGCAGAAAGCAGCTGACATATCCATAAATGCCAACTACTCTGTTAGGTCTACTCACTTGTGTGCACTGGCTTAGAAAACTGGTCTTTACACTGCAGATGCTTTCATAGGTACTACCATAATGCTTCCAATCAACTTTCCCTCGAGGGCAACACAGTAAAACAGAGGTGTCAAATTCACACCTCCTGCCACATAAGGCGCGTCACATGCATCATGCACGCATGACCAGTGCACTGGTAGGAGTGTAGGGGCAAGGAACTCCACACTGCAGCTGGGTAGAAACAAGGTGCCGGGCTGGATAAGACAAAGTTTAGGGCCAGATTCAGCCTTTGGGCCGTGGGTTTGATGCCCCTGCATTAAAACATCCAAACCAGGAAAATGTAACCAAGAAGGATAATGATCACAGATAATTTTTGCTGGAGCTTCAAAACTTAGCCACAACTAAATGTGAATAAAAAGATTTAAAGAATAACTGAGACAATTTCTCCTTATTTTACTGCTCATAATTCTCTTTACTTGCTGCCCTGTCAATGTTTGACACAAGAGGAACCATTTCTCAGGGTAGCAGCCTTGTTTCAAAATTTTGCTGGTTGTTCCATCAGCAAGGCCTCAGAAAAAGGAATGCAATAAACATCAGCTCCTATCCAAATCTGAAACATAAGCTTGTGTTAGACTCAACTAGAGGCTGGAAATCTGCTTCTTTGTTTCACTCACTCCTTTTAAGCATATAAAGAGAAGTTCAGCTACCAGCTAACCACACCATATTCCAAGTGATTATATTTTTTTTGTGCATGCACTGTAAGAGCTATGATGTTAAACTTTTAATTGACTTTGGGAATGAATAAAAAATGTTTTGGATCAGCCCCTATGGTAGCAGCACTCCCCTGTGGAATAAACCTCTGTCATCAGTGTTAGTGAACAGAAATACCAGGCTTTGCAATGGTCTTTACCAAACAAACTAAACATAAATCCACAGTGTCAGTTCTTTTCCCTCTACATCATCTGAAAATACAAATAGGACATAACTTGGTCCTAGCTGCCAAATGCAGACCAGCAGTAAAGGAGGGGAACATTCAGCAGGCAGGAAGGCAGCCAGCTCTATGCCTTGCACAGACTGGGCAGAGGCAATGGAATCATTGCCCGCATTTCTCTGATGCTGACAAAGAAGAGGTACCTGCTGAATAAGGTATCAGGATAGATACCTTAGTATCTTGCAGTGCAAGAACTGGGAACTGTTATTTCTGTTGTTTTGACTCTTATGCCAAAGAGTGGGACTTGGGAAAATCTGGACAAATATTTTAAATGTTTTTCCTTACAAAGAGTGGAATCTGTTCACATGTTAGCAATAGGCTTCAACTGTAAAAGATGTTTTGCTTGCTCGTGTCCTTGGATATATTTTTCAGAATAAAACAGTATAAAGACAGCCTTCAATATCTTCCTCAGTAAGAACAATGTAGTGATAGATATCTTAGCAACAATATGGCCGTAAACTGCATCTGACTTTGAGTGAACAGAACAGCTCAGACATTAAGCTGAAAGTCAAAGCAAAATCTTGTTCTCCTGGAGGTTCATCAGTTTTAAGACATCGTGGAAATCTTCCAGCCTTTCTTCATGGCTCTCTGAAATGTGTAGCATTTTATCAATGTATGAGACACTACACTCCAGCTCTTCCGAAACATTTTCTGTTGTTGCAGAATACACAGTCGATTTAATTTAATGCACTGGATTAGAGATAAACCCACTGGTGTGAAGAAGTGACCTTCAATTTCTTTTTATCAGAAGCTCAGTAAGTTCTCGGATGTCACTTGTTTGACAGCAAGGCAGAGCATTTCTCTAATTCACTTGCAGACATCAGTAAAAATGCACTGAGAGTGAGGTGATTAACTGCAGTTTAAAATTCAGAATTATATTCTTCACAATGTACAGAACTAAACTTGCATGTTGCACACTGCTTCATAAACAATGACTTGCTTCCAGCTCTCATTCCCATATCTCACTGCAGGTACTAAATTCTGATCAGGTAAACTTATTACAGATAAGCATGGTCAGGTAATTGAATTAAGCAAAATTGTGCTATTTTCACCTCAATTTAGAAACAAAATACATATCAATAGAAGCTTACAAGTTTGAAGGCATACAGTTATCATCTGTTTCCAAACTTTGGTTAATCCATCTTTCAAACCTCTCCCAAGTGACAAAATTCATCTTACACTCAAGAAAGAAGATATGAAAGGCTTCATACGTTTCAGTCATTAGAGTAGTATTATTGGTGGAACCTCACAAGTTGAACAGGAAAAGCAGTATCTTGCCTGTATGTGCTTCTCATTCCTATGAGGACCTGGAACAGTTACAGCAATGGTTACAACAAAGCCTAACCAACAAAGCAGTAGGCAAGGCCCAAGTGATTTGACTAAAAGTCAAGCTACAGAATATTGGCAGAATCAGAAAGGAGGTCCCCATACTCCAGATATACTATGCTGAGATCGGTCCATTACCTCATTTTTTGTTTCTCCCTAGAATAAATATTTTAGATAAAAGAGTAGTTAAATAATGATGGAAAGCCACAGAGATTCACTGTAGTTCAAAATAGTGATTTCATTTTAATGGGAAATAGTTCTCAAGAAAACTGTCAACAATACATTTGGTTTAAAAATATTTTCTTTCTATTAAAGTAGTCCTATGAAACCCATACTTAGAATTCAGGATCTTCTTGTCTGCAGAAATAAGAGGACGGTTTTATCCCCATCCTGTATGACACAGTTTCATGCTGTTTGATATAGTTATGGGGTTAATGAAGAAGTTTTTTGATCATAAAGTCTACAGACCCACAGCAATGTACTATGTCTTTATGTTCATTATCTCTGGCTAACAGAAGTCAAATAAATGATCTCAACATAACACAATAAGCTACCCAAGGTGGACAGACCTCTGCCAAGCCAGTGCTTTTCACCCCAGGTCTGCCAAATACCTGTGCATTGTCCCTGCATCTCCTGTTGGCTGGGGTTTCAAGAGCAGGGTAAGGATTCTGTTCAGTTTGCATTGCAGCTATTCAGAACCAAACATGCACTACAAACACTATTGAAACCAATTCAAATCTTATTAATTTTGTGCTACCTTTAGGGATGAGTTCCTGAAGAAGAAATTACTTACTGTACCTGTCCCACTGAGAGACCTTCTTGATTACTGCATATATCATATTCTAGTGGGTATTTGCCTTATTTTCTCTAAAATTTCATATATCTAGGCACATATTACATGGAATTTCATTAAGAGGTCAAAAATTCTTTCAACGTTGCCTGTATTTCTTTCCTAAATGCCAATATTTTGTTTTCTTTTTCTTCGGAAAGTTGCAAGCTAGCATCAAATCTATGGGAATTTTATTTAAATATGATCATCCCAAACTATTGCTTATGGTCAAAGAGAGAAGTTTGGGAGCAAAAGAGAAAAAAAGAATCAACCAGTTTTTATTAAAGTGTGCTTTGAGATATTAGAAAATTAAAACTCATCTAATCTAGATTTTCAAAAACAGTCACTGACCGTCTGTAAGACCCTTTGTAGAAACTTGCATCTATATTGTATATTTCTTATACCATCTTGCTGCGATTGGTATAAGGCCATGGTGTTGGAACTGTTTTTAAAACAGATGTTTTTAAAAACTGCATGTTTTTCTTTCATTTTTCTTCCTTTTCTAGTTTACTCACTGCATAAGTGGAGATATAAAAGTCTATGACTTCTCTCCTGAAGCTTTGAACTGTTTATGGAAAGAAGAAAATGTTTTTTATTGATGCCGTTTATCATGGGTTTTAGTGTCACGTTTTCCCCTACATATTTATTTTCACAACCGACAGCATAAAAATGAAAACACTAAATAAACTAAGAGATGAAATCCAAACCTTGGTCTGGATAATGCTGAAAAATGACCATGAGCATGCTAATATACCTTCACCTGTTGGATTTCTACAAATGTCAGGAGCATCTCACCTAAGCACAGTCAGCGTCAATTGTGCTAGAGATGGACACCTTTCTCATCAGTTTCCTGTTGTGGTGGAATCAGCTCTTCCATTTGTTTACAATTTCTTAAACGCTAGAATTCCTCATAAGGCTCCTCAGAGGCTCCACTGTCACAAACCAGGGAGTCTCTGGTTGCTCGTAGATTTAACCATGGCAAGAAACACTTCCCACTTCAATCCTGGATTAGGCATTGCCCCATATTAATCTCCTGGGAACCACAACACAAACATCTATGGGAACTGTTTCCAGGGAATCAGCTAGCTAGAAGTGAGGAGATTTTCCAACTGCAAACAAGTATCTTGCATTAAAAATTGTCATATAAACTCTTTATTAGTTCAGGGCTTTTTCTATCCAATGACCCTGATATAATACTACTATTAAAGTAAAATGGCATTGACTTCTTTTTTTAGTCGATCATTCCATAAGCCTCAAGCAATGCACTGCTAATTTCTAGAAGCTTAGCCTTCCAACTCAATATAGAATTTAGAGCCCATAAAATCTATGAGTCATCTGTGATCAGAACACAAAGATATATTTGACTATAGCAGCCTAATTATTTCTCTATGCTGGCTTGAGAACCTTTCAGAAAGAGAAGAACGTACCTCATGGAAAAATAAGTTTCACAACAGTGAACAATGCAAGTTTCAGTAAACTATGTCCTATCCCCATTCACATTTCTGAAATTTTTCTGTGCAAATTCTGTATCTGAAACATACTTCCTACCCAATTCATTGTTTTCTATCTTCAATTCCCCTTTTAAAAAAAAGGCATATCTTTATAAAGGAAGAGGAGCGGAAACCACACTGCACCACCCTTTTTTAAAAAAAACCCAAAACCTGAGGAATATAAAAGTCATATTAAACACAAAACCACACAATCTGGAATTTCCTTGCCTTACACACTTTCCCTACAACAGGTAACTGCTCTATGTAGACTACGTTGGTATGCCCCAGAAAGTGTTCTGCCTCTGGGGCTGCACAAAGAAGCTTGGTTGCTTCTTAATACAGCAGGAGACCCAGAGATTCCAGGAGGTCAGATGACCTATAGGGTGGGACCAAATCACCACCATGAGTAAGTGTTAATTAACAGCCACATGTTATCTTTCCAGTGTAGGCAAGAGAAATTAAAAAACTCTTCCTGCTTCCCACCCACCTGATTTCTCGAATGTACTCAGCAAGATCTAGCTCCAAGCTCAATACATCTGTGCAGTTCACAAACTGCAAACTGTGCTGAGAAAACTCTTGACTGTTACTTCTCATCATTCACGCTTCCACCTGTTACTGCCCTTCACTTCTACTATATAGCCATTATTCCTCTTCAAACATCAGGAATCAGAAATAGTCAAAAATTTGCATGTAAACGAAGAGGTATTTCATGTCTCAACTGCACAAAAAATTTGGAGTTAAGGCAACCGTCCAGACACACAATGACTCAATCCCTGTCCCCGCTGCACAGGTTGCTCTGCTGACCTCTGTGTTGTTTGGAGCTTTCAGTAAGCAGTGGAAATTTCTCTATCAAAACTTTGAAATTAACCCAAAAAGTCTAAAACATTTTAGGACCTTAGAAATCTGCACATGGCACAAAAAAATTATTTGGTTCCCTACAGCATTCAGGTTCCCACAATCCCAGGTGCTAGGCATCACATGCTTTTAAAAAACAAAAATCTTTTATCTCTAATGCTTTCTGTCTTTGTATAAAGAAGACAAATTAAGTAAAAGAGTGAAATTATATTGCATTAAATGTAATAATCAGGAATTGGAACAAACCTAATTTGTTCTCGCTCATTCCCTGCTACTGTTAATTATGCAGATTATTTACTAGAACTCTCAAAATAATAAGTTGCACTGTATAAAAACTGGTACTAATTTGTGAAGGAAGATGTGACCACAATAAAAAACATTACACCAAGCCAGGTGTAACTTTTTTGTAGTTTTATTTTTAAATCAACTGGACAGGTATTACTGCAGGCTGCAAATTCCACCCACAGGAATGCTGTTGACTACAGCTGAAGAGCAGCTTATGCGTAAGCTAGGCAATGCCCTTGTGCAAGAGCAGAATGAACATGGAAAGCATACATTTTTACTTATAATTGATTTCCTAGCAGACTGCAGCGCTACATTCTATTTCAGCCTTTCAAAAATTTTCAACTACATCAATTCCTACTGATGTTCTTATGTGAGATAAGAAGATCTGTAATGTCTCTTCTGTGACTCCACTTATCTAGAGCACCTGCCTCTGAATTATACTCTCGCACTTGCAGGCTGAGCTTGCTCAGCAGTATAACAATACTAAACCCAGAAGGATTAATGTTGCACCAAAGTGGTCAGCATCTGACTGTTAACAGGGTGTGATATTAGTGGTGGGTCAGACTTTTCACGTGAAAAGTAAAGAAAAACTTCTCCAGACTTTCTCAAAGCATGAAATTCAGCACAGGAGTGACCCTTCGTGCAGGTATTGAAGATTGCAAGCCCAAGTTCCCAGAGCAAATAATAAATGCCTACATGTGCTGAAAGGAAATGGTCTTTGTCAAAAAGAAGAGCATTTTGTATATCCTTCAGTGGAAATCAATAAGTCTCTAATTTCCTTGGCACAAAATTAGGTACTTTCTGCCTTAAAACTGCTTTGTAGAGTAACTAAACCTACCATCTTGCCCTCTGTGGTTCTATTTATGCAAATAGCTGTTTCCATCTTCTGAGTGTCGGTATTTTTAGCACACAATTGTAGGTGTGATTACATGTGAAAACATTGAAATTATATATTCAATTTATATTTTTAATTGATAAATGATGATTGGAGGAACATCCATAGCACAGCTGCCTGAGCTCTTCAATTCTCTTTGACTTCAGAGCATATTAAACCCATTATCTGTCCACTGATAGATCTGAATCTGGAAAGAATTTAAAGTTATTAAAAAAAAAATAAAGCATGTAAAATTTAATTAATCGCTTTCCTTCAGCTGAAGTCAGAGTAAGGGGTGTACTGAAGGCCAATGGGCAGAGAAAGGGTCAAGCCCTTTCCTGGGATTAGGCATTAAATGCAATTTTCATTCCTGCCCTGAGACAGCAAATCACAGATAAGAAATCCCTGCAAAGCCACAGGCATTGTAGGATACCATGCTGCCATATCTCCCTGCAAATGGCATTCCAGCAGCCATGACCCTGGCTCACCAGCCAGAACTTCTGTCAAAACTTCTGAAACAAGGCAGTGCCTGTGTGATTTCCAAGGGCACAAGAGAAAAGTATTAGCTTCTTTATTCACTACACCTGAAACAGAACAGGAGAAGATATATTTTTCTTTGGGGACTTAATTGGTTGTAATTATACTGTTTATATTATATCCTTCACTAAAATCTATGTAAATAAAATGGAATTAAATCATTTTCACAATTTGATTGGAATGAATTGTAACATCAAAACTGTAAAGGTAGAATTCATGCTCGCATAATAACTAACCAACATTGACTTTTCTCTTAAAGTAGCAACTTTCAAGTATTAACCACATCCATAAATACACTATAAAATTCACCAGCCATATTTATACAAACAGAGGTGCCTCAAAATTTGAAATGCCAATTCTGACTTGGGACATCTGCTTTAACATATTTAAAATAAAATTTACTTAATTTTAAGAAGGAGAATATTAAGTATTCCAGGCTCTTTTGCCACATCTTACCCGCAGAAAAGCACCAGTCAGTTCTGAAGATTTGAAGATGTATGATATCAACCTCTATGTATCTGTATCTAGAGAGATATTATAGTAAAATAAAAGGAAAAAATACCTAAAGTTATAAACTTTAATTTTTTTCTCAACAATAGATGTGGCAAAGTATCTTCTAAATTAAACTCTTGATTTTGGTTTTTACTGTATGTTGGTTGAGTGGCTTCCTTTATATTGGTTTATTTAATTCTACATTAAAAAAATACTCAGTTGCTTAGGATAACAAAAGTAAGAAGAAATGTCCTTTGACATGCCAAAAATAATAATACTCTCTGTATGTTAGAGCAGGGATTTGATATTTGATAGATGCTCACTATTCCTTCAAGTCAAGTTTACAAAATTTTTCCCATGTTACTCACATTCAGTTAATGTCATTGCAGTTTGGCATAGGAATTTTCCAAAGATCTTCCTCCCCTTACCATGCTGTGCTCCTATCCTTTTCCTTCCTGGTGACTGGATGAAAAGTGGATGAAAATATCATCATGCTATGGTCAAGAACCCTTTAGTAGGGCAAATTTTCCCCCTGTGTTTTTCCTACTTATAGCTCAAGGAGGTCACTGCAAGAGTAGGAGTAAAAGAGCAGAGACCTTCTCTCCTGAGATCTCATAGCTGCCAGCCACACCACGTTGTGAAGAAGGAAGAATTACCCTAATGGCACTGAACTACCATCAACAAATTATTAGGGAACTCTGTCACAAATGATGCATTCCCTTGCTGTGACTGGTTTACCTAGAGAAGGACAACCATGGCTGCCTGCCTGCCTCTCAGTCTGCTCAAGCCTAGAAAGAAGAAAATTGAAGTTCTTAAATAGCTGACATACATATATATATAGCCAATGTTTTTTTCGGTATCAGATGTTTCTGGATTTTATATTATCTTTTAAAGTATTTAGGTGCTGACATATAATACAACTATATCGGAAGTGTTGAGTTTGTAGTATCAAGCCATCAGACCTAAAGAAGTGCAAGGATTAAGGCTGTATCTGTGAATTATGCTCAGCACTTCTATGCTTTTGCAGGGTTTTAATTCCTGACCGTACAGAAATTTTATCCTCAATATGCGCTTGGGACACACACTTCTGAGATAACTGTTAGTTCCACATGGCCTTTCCCCATCCTCAGCACAGAGAGGAAGCTGTACTGGGAGGTGGATGCAGAAAGAGACTGCACAAAAAGATATATTGGTCTCAGGATTAAAAAACCTGAATTTTATCTTGAGCTTTTTGGTTGCATACCCACTTCTGCCTTCAGTGCTGTTAATAAAGTGATTTAAGTGGGCATAAGCCACTGTTCAAACACTCAGCTTACAATACCTGATTAATCAAAGTTATGGCATTCATAGGTGTGGTCAATGTCTTATATGAATGTCAATATCTTCTATACCACTTATATGAAATGCTATAAAGTACTAAAGGCATGGAAAAAATAATGCCCTTGATCTTTCACATTTACCACCCTAAGTTAATGAGCATTTCTCTTTTTCATGCTGAACCTCAATTCCTTATCTAAAAAGTTGTATGAGCAGACATCATCAGCGGGGGAAGTAATATAATCTCAACTCATAGTTTCTGTGGAGAAAAATGATTTGTCATCTAGAGATTAGCAGAAGTTGTGGCAATTGCCATATAAATATGACTATCTGGAAATATTTTTTTTTGTTTTCATTTGGAGCATAGTTTGAATCATATGCACTGTGAACAAACTACTTAACGAGGGGAAACAAAAACAAACAATGAACTCGATGAAAAACACTGCATGTGAACATATGATTGGAGTCTCCAGGATAATGATTAAATGCAGCCAATTAAAATTCCGGGTTTTGTTAATTCTTGAATGCTTGAAACATCCTTCCATGCTTTTTAGTATAATAAAACATACCTAGATTTCATAATGCTAATACCAAGAATGCGATGAAGTACTCACAAAGGCATACCTGAGGTATAAAATCTATTTGCAGACTTACAGATGTTTCTAAAAATGCAGTTCAAAAGATATTAAGTGCTAACGGTGTGGCCCCAGAACATGTTTTCACCCTGGTGTCAATAAAGCAAAGAGGACATATGTTTGACAGCAGTGAGGGAGAAACATCACATCAATCGCAAGTTGCTTAGCCTCGAGTGTACTGCAACCAGAGTACAAGTGAGAGATTCAAAGCACATCAAAATCTAACCAGATGTCATGGTATGCCCTGTAAAGCAAAGAACTGGGAAGTTTTAGTCAGGCAATGACAAGCAGCAATTATATCAAAGTTATTTAGCAAATATCCTAAATATTGCTTCACATTGTGTAACAATATGATATTTTTTTCTTTGATATTATTTCTCTGAGGACTACTATCTAGAGAACTTGGGATATTATAAATTTTATTCTTTACCTTGCCTATTTGAATGTAGCTTAACTGTTCTGAAATTCCTTTTTCTCCTATACCATCCCTATGGAAAAAACAGGCTTGCCTGGTATGAGCAGGGTACTTGCATGGGTTTCAACAATCCACAGTTCAACTATGGCACATAAAATTCTGTGTGATCTTGGGCAAGACATTTAAATCTTTGACAATGAACAAGTTTCTGTGTAGCAACTGTCAGGCTATTCCATGGCAGCTGAAAGCAAATAGCAATTCCCAGATGTGCAAAGTTTTGTTCATCACATCTTGAAGCCTAATGTCAAAAATGAGTGAATTTGTGCCACATCCATCTTGCTTCTTCTCACTCTTCTTCCTCTTTGGACTGACATGAAACATGTAATCTAAAACTATTTCGCTTTTTTCTTCTCGACATAACTTATGAGTAAGAGGTGATACCATTCAGCAATCATCTCACTTGAGGAACATCGTGACAAGCACAGGCCTATGATACACTCTCACTGTAACATATACTAAATTTCAAATATAACATTTTACCTTAAATTCAGGAAATGAGATTATCATACTGAAATCTGACACCACACTTCTACTCTCATACACCTTTGCATTGTAAGATGATCTTTAACATCCTTATTGCATTATCAATGGGAAATCATTATTTGTTATTACAAAGAATGATAACTTGCACACTCAAGTGGCCTGAGTTAATTTTTTTCACAGCGCAGAACCTGAGGGAAAAAATAAACTCTGGGATGTGAGAGGGAGACCTAGACAAAGAAATAGCCTTGAGGAGCAGGTAAAGAACAGAAGGAACAGAAAGAGAATTGCTAGAGGCAGAATGGAGCAGAGCCTGGAAGAGAGTCAAAAGGACAAGATGTCCTTCTGTTGCTTGCTGGACTGAGTGGAGAATTAGAAGGAATGAGATCAGAGATAAAAGCTGCAATAGAAGGGACAGAATTAAAACAGCAGAAAAATAATTACGTGAATGGTGGTCTAATTAAGCGCTATCCCTAAAAGAAAGCAAGTGGATCATTTAGGCCTAGAAGTTTGTCACAAATAATTTTTTTGCAGTATGTTAACATATACTAGCAATCAAAAAAAAAAGATTGAGTGATGTTTCTTTTTAGTTAAAAAGGAAAATCAAAGAATCATAGAATCATAGAATGGTTTGGGTCAGAAGGGACCTTAAAGATCATCTAGTTCCAACCCACCTGCCCTGTGCAGAGACACTTCCCACTAGACCAGGCTGCTCAAGAACCCGGCCCTGAACACTTCCAGGGAGGGGACATCCACAACTGCCCTGGGCAACCTGTGCAAATTTCTTCCGAAAATAGATTAAAAAAGTCATGGTTTTCTTAGAGAAGACTGTTTAGGACTGTTTAGATTGTTTGCAAAACTGGTGCTGGTAAAAATAGTGCAATGAAAACTGCAGAAGCAATTTCACCATTGGGCATTGAGTACCAATGTAAGCTTCACAAAATTTACACAGCCAGAATTTTACCATCTTATATTAACCAGAATGAATGATTCATCATTATTAGAAATGTAAACTAAGGAAACTTAGTTTCAGGAAGCACCCTGAAGCAGAAGGTTATCCAATATCTGTCCAACGTATTTCTGAAATCCACATGACATTCTACATTAACAAGGAAAATAAGGACATCCTTTCTACGGCTTAACAGCAATTTCAGTGTGACCAGTCAGAAAGAGCTTTTTACACGTAAGCTGACCTGGTAGTCAACATAAAAATGCGTTGATAGAAAAAAACAGAACAATTACTCCCAACAATCAGCATCATACAAAAAAAATAAGTCTATGGATAGAAACTTGACTACTCTACACTTAATTTAAATGGGATCAAGAATTTCCCGCCATCTATTTCTGGAAGAGTTCATTATCTAAATGACATAGGTTAGAAAATCAAATTCTGCAAGTGTTTCTATAGGAACAAAAGAAAATAAGAAATTAGAAGACATTCTTTTTCTTCTCCTGAGGGCAGAGCAGCCTTCACCTTAATTCATTTTCCACTTCTTATCTAAAATAAAGAACTTTTATGGCAATAACCTCAAAAACATTTAAGCATAAACCAAATTAGCATTGCCTGCATGAAAATGCAGAGAACTTGAAACAGCTTTGACTGGTATTGTCTACCTAATTCTTCTCTGTTATGATTCTTTGACCTCAGATTCCAAAAACACAGAACGTACTATTCTCATAGCAGATTCAGGAGAAAAGTATTCATGTTAACATGGTTGACTCTTAGGTCCCAGCCCTTTTGTCCTGCTAAACCTCCTTATTGTCGCCTCCTGTTCTCAATTTTTTTACATAAGCTTCACAATATATCGGGACTGCAGCCTAAGTTCTTCATGTAGAAAAGACAATATTTGCTGTTCCCCACGTACTGAATCAGAGCAGGGCTCTGCCTGTACTGAACACAGTATAGGGTGGCAACTAGCGTAGTTAAAAAAAATACCCAACTAAAACGGAGAACAATAAGTATGAAAAAAAAACCAAACACAACCAACCAACCTAACAGAGATACCACCTCTAGAAAGAACAAAGAGCCGACAAAACCAAAACTAAGAAAAATGTGAAAACAAATACATTTGTGAAAAGGCAATAAAATGTATGTGTCGAGGGAAAATTGTAAGAGAAAGAGTGACATGGAGATTAAGCAAGAAAAGATCTGAAATGAGCCTGTGGGATAGATGAACAACATGGAGAGCGGTTGCATATCTAGCAGGTTACATGCAGACATGCCAAGGGACTTCACAGAGCTGTGGGTTTCAGCTTCCATTTTATAGGAAGCGGTTCTCCAAGAAGTACCGAGTTTATTTAGAAAAAGTTTCCAGGTGTCAAAGACTGTATTTGTAAAGTATTATGCCTAATTTTAATGAAATATACCTTTGTCAAAGAAAATTACTTCAAATGCGAATATATCTCCTGGTCATTAGGCTAGATTTTCCCTACTGCAAACTAGCACAGAGAAGAAACACTTCATAAAATAAGGAATTAATGTCAATACTGCAGGAGGCTACAAACAAGAGCAAATGGATGAAGTTTAAAAACTGTCCTGAAATAGGCATGTATTGCAATCACCTCCCAGTACTAGTAGTATAAACCCTATGGAAAACCTAAAATATATAGAAGTCTACTTTTCCTAGCTTCATATAAAACAACAACAGGCTCCTAAAGGAGAGTTGGGATATCTGTCTTAGGAATATATCAAGCCACATTCTAGAAGTGCTAAATTCTGCTAGTCTGCATCTGCTGAAATCATTAGGAGCCTAACACCCATGAAGAACATCATCAGTATCTTCATAATCCTGGCATATTTGAGTACACTTATGGCCAGTGTGACATGGCTCTAATCCTGACTGGTGTCACCTGACTATTAACTATTTGAAAACAGTGCCAGATCAGTGCCCAGATACGCAGGTGTCTATTCTCATGTCGATGATGTGATATCTCAGACCTGACATGGAGCCACTGCAAAGAGCTAACACTAATACTGAAGTGATTCCAGAGAGTTCATTCAGAATAGTTAATGGTGTTTATTTTTTCAAAAAAAATTATCCATGGGTACTATGGATTTCTGAGGGGCCAATTTGTGCAAATTACTTGCACAGCAAATCTACTTTTGTATAGTCAGGCTGTAAATGACAAGTCTGTAAATCTCTGAACTCAGGCTCAACCTGCAGTACCTGGGGGGGACCAGTTTTCTCTCAGGACTGGATCTGGAGTCTCATTTAGATGTGTGCTTGCTGTAGCTCCTCCTCAGGTGATAAAGGGAAACTATTTTGAGAGATGGGCCTTATAACATTATGAGTGTCTATGTACAGTTCTTAGAAACATGAAGTTTTCCAGAAGAAAAAGTCTTGTGCTCTCCTAGGGTAAAACCTACTCATGTACAGAAAACTGTGTGCCATTTGCTGCCTTACTTGGGGATTTAATTGCAGCTTCAGTGATATTCATCCTGTCCAGAGGTGTTCATAGAGATTGAACATTTGCATTACCTGCTCCAGTGCCAAGATATCTTCCACTAGAATGCTGAGGAACAGCCCATAACTTCTAGCCAGATTAATATTTCACTTTATACTGCAAACAGAAAAATGTAAAGTTTTTGATTCTAGTAATCTCAGATTACTAGGCTGGGATCATTTTAATGTGGTTGAGTCAATTCAGGATAGAGTTTTGTCCTCTCCACACCTTCCAGCCCTCAAAAAGCTACAAATATTTCCACAATTACTTGAAAATAAACACTTCACCATTAAAACTTCTCACTAACTTTTATGTTCATGTGTCTATGAGATAGAGTGGTCCCTTCAGAATGCTTCAGTTCTTTCATATTTCCCGAAGAAAGCAGGCCTAATGTTGCTCCATTATTACCCCACTGAATTTGGAAGAGCATGACTGTGACATGATATGCAGAAGAAATTTCTTTAACATACAGAAGACCCCTCATCTTATTGCCCAGTATTTCCTACACAGAAATTGTATGAGCAGATCTGCACAGCATGAACAAAAAGGCTGTATAGTTTCGATGAAGAATCAGATTTACTCAAGAGTTATGCAGTTGTACAAATGTAGTGAATGACACACATACACACCCAAGATATGACAGGCACAGAGTGCAAACACTGAGATGGCAGCATATGCATAGAACCCATGAGACATTTAACAATGCCTGAAACCTAATCCTTCCCCATAGATACAGAGAAAGCACGTAGGACATGAACACCCTGCCCAATACTTCTGAAAAGCACCAAACTTCTTCTGTCAGGTTCATGCACTGAACTCCCAGATGCCTGTGAACTGCAAAAGTAGCAACTAGATGAAGACAGCTCACCTGCTGAAGTCTCCAGACACATAGAGACAGTTTTGTAATACGTGTAATCATAAAGTCCTTGAAATTATTCTGGATGAAATCTGCTGACTAAACAAAGAGAATGTGTCCAGGAAGACTGTAAAAGTTAGCTCTATGAATAATGGAGAAAGTCTAGAAATTGCAGTCGACTTTTGTCTGCCCCTGTGTGCTCATTCTTGTGTTAGTATGTATGAAGAAACAGCCAGGTAAAAACATAATTATTAAACCTGTAACATGTACATAGAGTATGTATACTATAACTTATAATTATGTGTGCTTTATAAAAATATGATGTAATACATTACCTTTGAAAACATTTGTAAACAGTTTTCAGAAAAAGCCTTGAAAAACCACCACCCAGAGCACCACCTGCTACTGATGACTTCAGCTCTGCATCATGTATATCCCCATATCCCTTTCCAGTCTGGGGCAGAGAGAGAAATTGGGGCATGGCAAATCCACTGCCTGGATTCTTCAGCCAGTGGTAATTAATAGCTGTCTGTATAGGCTATGAGCAGATAGAAAGAATAAACTACTGAAACAGTATGGAAAATGAGTGAGCTTTCTGTAAAAACATACCCTTTTAAGTTCACAAGATAAGTATGGTTCAATATTTGTGGAGTATAAAGATTTGAGAACTTCCTTTTACAAACAAGTCGAGTGAAAGTTGTATACTGAACCTATATAGGAAAAAAAAATAATGCAGTGACTTCATCAGACCATTGGGTGATTCTGGCTGGCTAAGGAACAGAGCTTTTTTTTTCCCCCTGCAGTTGTTTGCTATGCAGTCTTCAGCCACCCTGCAAAGGAATTAACATGACACCATGCTGTGAAACAAGGAAGTACTATGCATGCATTTCCCTATCACAGCATTCAAAGGATTCCTAAGAAATGGAAGGCACATCTACCTACTTGAATTTCATGTTATTCAGGGGATTTCACTCTACCTCTCAAGGTTTTATAGAGGATTGCGTCTTTATTTTTTCAGGCCTTGGCCTGCAACAGGATGTGCTGACAAAGGATTTTAGGTGCATAGGCTTTTCAGTTGCAGTACATAGATGTCAAGTTCCAAATACAAACATCCCATTGCAAGTTCATGTGGTTTAAACTGGAGAAAATACTTCATGATTACTGTTTTTCCTCTCTTCCTTTTGCCTCAAGACATTTTAGAAAGGACAGCACATCTTAAACTTTTATTGAAAAAGACAGATATGATTCTGTTATTTAAGTTAAAAATCAGCCTTTGCAAGATAGTCGAGTCATTTTTTTTAGAGTGAAAACAGTCCTTTTGATCAAATGTGAGATAAGAAAGTAAACGATTTTAAGGCACAGGAATATCTGTTTTTATAATAATCATTTTAAGAATAAAAACATGCTGTACCATACCTAACCGCGTGATCTTGAGAATTATTTAGGTTGAGCATATATTTTGCAGACCCTCTTGTTTTTCAAGTTTACAGTAATTTCATATGGAACAAAATAGTACCCTAAATACCTCTGTGTGCAGATGCACGTACATAATTACTTGTTACATTTAATGGAGAAAAGCCTAAGCTTTGTCTCCTCAAGGCAATGTCACAACCTGCAGGTACTTAGGACCATTTATCCATGTGTGTTAACAAGAACCTTGCTGTTCCCATTTCACAGCAAAAAGTTTCTTTGCTACTGTCATTGTGTCAGCACTTACTGAAACCGGAAGAGAACAAACTCGGGCATCTCTGCTACTGATATAAAAAAAAGAAGTAACACACAGAGCCCACATTGTGCCAAAGCCTTTTTGTAAAAAGAGTGGGGAGGACGACTTTAGAGGTAAATGCTTTTAAGTAGTTCATTGAGCTGCACAGGTGCCAAGATAGACCTGGTCTACACACAGTGGGACAGAGGTAGGTTTGCAGTATGCCCTCCCCAACTCAGTGAGAAGAGAAACAGGTCTCAGGATCAGCTGTATCAGCAGGTGCACATGATGCCAAAATGGATGGTCTGATGTGGGACATTACTTGGACCACTGATTTCTCCTATGTGCTGGCCACTATTGCCTTTTTTTTTGCGAAGACAATGTAGCAGGTACCTCACTGCACCATGAAGTCCTCTACCTGCAAATGTGTAAGCCTCCTCCCCCCGGTACCTCTTGCAATTACCTATCCTGGGCTTCCTTCCCCCCCCCCCACATGTATGCATCAATACAATCAGAAATTACACACAACTACAGGAAAGAAATTATAGGTATTTAAAATAAAGGCAGTATTTTAAAGTTTTTACTCATTTGGGAGCAGGAAGGAAGTACACAAACTCTGTTGAACTAAACAGTTCATGTGAAGCAAAAACCCCTCTGAATTACAGGATAAATCAGGAGCAAAGTTATTTTATTAAGTCACAATGTAAGCCACATTAAACAAAGAAACAATTTCCTGACATCAGTATATCTGATGCTTAAAACCACAAAAGCAATGCAGAGACAGAATAAAAGCTTTATTCTTATCCTACCTCAGTAAAACAAAGGTATAAGAAAGCATTACCTTTTCATCTGAATGCAGACAAGTCTGTGATGAGTTTTAATCAGTTATATCTATGCCTTCAGCGGACCTTTTAAGATTTAGTAAAGTTTTTATTATTCCTGCAGTGTGTAAGGGCTATGCATAGGCAATCCACGTAATGGCTTCACAACATGGAACACATTTAAGTTAAAGAAAATATTTTTGTAGTTCTCTCATACCAGAAAAAAAAAATTATCTAACAGAAATCATAGCTTTGAATTTACTTTAAATCTCAAGCAACAAAATGGGGGGGGGGGATTCTAAGGGCACAGTTTACTGTGGACTAGATAATGACCTTTCCTAATTACAAAATCAGCTGTTAAAATAGCTTAGAGTATGAATTAAGCAAGGATGGATTTTCAAACATTTAAACGCACTTCTTTTCCACTGCAGTTGTAAAAGCGCTTCAAAAGCCTAAGAATTTGTAATTGTATAGATGAGAGAGGGGTGAGTATTATTAGGTTGCCTATTCTGTAACTTCTCGTCTCAGCCAGTGTGCACTTGTAAGATGGAAAAAGTCCAGCTCACAAACACCTGATGGCATAGGCTTATAATGAAAATGCTGAAGAAGCCTGTCCTTCCTATGTCAATGACAGCAAATACCATCTCAAATTGCGTGTACACCCCACGCTTGAACACTGAAGGGCTTCAGAGTTTTCTAGATAGCTAGTCAAGCAGGGGCTTTCTGTAGCCTTCCAGCGCGCTGATACAGACTGAGTGACCTTTACCAAATCTGTAATTCTAGTTCCCCAGAACCTTATCCCATCACTGCTACAGGCAATTGCAAGCAAAGCTCAAGCCTCCCATTTCAAGGACAAAGAGGCAGTACTCAGATTGCAATCACTACTTCAGAGCTCCCGGTCAGAGAGGGGAAGAGCAAAATAAAGAGAAAACTTGGATGTTAGTTAGCCAACATCTGCTATGAAGATGCTAAAAATGATGACTAGATATTAAGTGAAGGTCACAAGGTTTGTCTAAGAATACAGGGGGAAAAAAACAGACGGGGGAAAGGGGGAGGGAGAGAAAGAGAGGGAGAGCACGAGCACTGCAGCAAAGAAGCCACGCTCAGCCAATACATGCTGTCACTTACCATAAAAATAGAAAGATCCAAAGAGAATCAGATTAAGGATCCTTTTTATCTCTCTTCAATAGAAAGATTCCCACATGAAGCTCTGAACACAGCTGTCCAGGGAAAAGCAAGGTAACATGATGACACACATAAAACACTAACACACAAATCCTAAGTCCTTTCACAGCCTTGCAAAATCTGAAAGCAGTTGGTGCTGAAAAAACAAAGGTAACAAGTCTGAAGACGACTCCTACATAACACTGCAGCTAAAACAGACTGCTGTATTTCCAGTCAATCAGACCGCACTGTTTTCATCTTCATCTTCTCACCATTACTTACATCCTAGAGGTGGGCTTAGGGGTGGGGAAAAGAGATTTCTCCTCCAAGTGGAAAGGAGCACAGAAACAGCATCAGCATTTTTAATCAGTTGCTGGGAGTACCCAATCACAGGGACTGAGTGCTGTCAGCGTGACAGTTGTCCAGCGTAGGGCAGCCTGGCGCGCCAGCCACCAGCACGTTCAGGGTTTGCCCAGGAGCACTGATGGGCTGATCTGCTTCTTAACCCCAGCAAGGTTTTCTGTGCCCGTGTGGAAAGGAACTGTCTTCATGCACTAAACCTTCTCCGAGGAGGAGCAGAGCTTTGAAAGCTACAAGGCTTTCTGGGTTGCTGTTCTGACAGGCTGTTTTCTACATCTGTGCAATACTACAAAAGCAAGAAAAGTTTGGAGGTTTAAACATCAGCATAATTTGACTTCCATTTTATTGTCTAGTAGCTTCCCTATACAAAGCATACATTAACCACTGTTTCTTCTTCAAAGGTTTCTCTTTGGAGGAGAAGGAAATCTATAAGGGATTTTATAGGACAGCGCTGCTGTTGTGAACTGCCTTGTTACAGCTGGTGCTGGTTTTGAGATGACATCATAGCCCCCAGACACTGGCTCTACAGAAAATACACAACCCTCTGCCTCCCCTGGCCAAGATGACAACTGGATTAAATGTTTGTGCTGATATCTATTACACTGTTGGACATCAAAAAAAAGTAAAATATCAGACCTCAACTTAATTGCAATAAGGTTATATCCAGAACTGGGAAACAAACCTTTCTATGACATTTAACCCATTAAACCAATATGTGCATGAAAGTGATGCAGCCAACATTAAACCCACCTAACACAACAACTTCCAGGGGAAGTTCCTCATTCTAAAATACAAATGCCTGCATTTGAATATGGGGGAGGAACTCTTCTATTCCTACTGCACAATGCAGTCTGTCGTGGAGCAAACCTAAATACAGCATGCAAATTTGCATTTATTTAAAGCAGACACTCTGCAAGTAGACAAAGTTAGGTGCTTAACTTTTCATAACATCTTTAATACAGTCAAACCTGGATTTCTGCCATGTCACAAATTAAATGTGAATACTGTCCCTCCGATATTCATGCTTCAGAAGATGAAAAAGCTATGTAGTGTAAGGGGGGGAATGCAGGGAAAACAAACATCAAAGCATCCCCATCAGTGATACTTATATTATTTTTTCAGTGTCAAGTACTTGTAGAACATGGTAGATAACAACATAAGCCTAGGAGGGCGGGGTGGGGGTGAGCAAAACTCAAACAAAGAAAATCTCAGAGGTTCTATGACCTAAAGTGCAGACCAACAATCATAAGTGCAATTCAATACAACTAATCTGTTCTGAGATTTTGGAGTGTGAACACAGTGCAAGAGAACACAAATTCCACTAGCAGGCAGTAGTGATCGACAGAGAAAACCAAGCTGACAATTTACTTTGGTCATAACTAAAATTGTTGTTTGGTTTTTTTAAAAAAAATTGTTTCTCCCCTCAGATGACAGGACATTAGTAAACAGGACAATTACTGTCTTGTCATTTAGGTTTTAATAGGCTTGCTTCATGTTGTCAACAGAACATACATCATATTTTTTCTTCCCTTTTCAAAGGCACTATTAGTTCAAAACAACACAAGATAACTGGTATGAAATATACAGGGTAAGAATGAAGGGCAAATAAAAAGAACAAATAAGAAAGGAGAGTAACTACCATATACAAATAATGCACATGGGATAAATACAGGTAACAGCACATCTACACATAGATAACCAAAACTCAAAATATAAGCAATATAGGAGTGAGCACCACAAAAGAAGGAAGCTGCATAAGAAAATACATTTAAACTCTGCGGTAAGATTTCAAAACATATAGCAATGCTAGCAGAAAGATTTGTATTTGATTCACATGGTTGGTGAAGTAGGCAAATTCTGTTTCAGGAAACTGAGTATGGCAGACTTTCAGAAAGTGTCTCAAGATACCCATTACAGAAGAAAGACTATCCACATGCAACCCTAAGACCATGTTTAATGTTAATTCTACAGCCAAAAAATAGGGTTTTTTTCCTCATGTTATATAGTCAAGGTCCTCAACTAGGCAATAAACAGAAAAGAAATCAGAGAAAAATCCCTTGTAAACAAAACTATCAATTCCCTTTCTTCTTATAGGGATGCATAAAAAAAAATACACAAACCACAAACTTTGGTACAGAGAGAAGAAACTAGATCATAAGCTGAATTTAGCAGACAATGCTACAAATATTTTGAAATTAATCTCATAGCAAAGAAACCTGGACCTAAAATTCCTAACAAGGAAGGGATTGGGGGAGATCTGTCCCCCACTTTTCCCATGTAAACATGGGAGGTCTGAGAAGAGGCTATTCCCACAGAAGTAGGAAGAGCTGCTGTGATTCCATCCACAAGCTCTCTGGTGATGGCCATGACAAACCAAAAGATATGAAGAAAGACTAATAGAGTATTTAATTCAAGCTTTAAGCTAAGAGCAGAGGACAGAACACTCAAATAATTTAGGTTTAAGCTCCTATTGAGGTCACCTTCAAGAATTAGGAAGAAGTCTCTGACAGATATTCAGAATGAATTTAGTGCAGGGTCTATTTCTGGTGAACAAAAGATCCCAGTTTCTTTGTGGTGCTTGGATTATAGCTAAGGGAATGCTAATAAATGGAAGTAAATTCCTTTGGAAACCAAATTTTTCCTCTTCTCTTTCATTTGCAGATGGTACTTCTAATGTACCACAAACTGCAGTTAGTGAGGCCATAACCATGTGTCAGGGACACCAGAAACCTGCTTACGGATTATCTTTCAAACCATTTCAGGGATTAGAAGGAATGGGGGGAAAACCACATGTATAATACCAAAGGGATGATAATTCTCACTTCCATTTCAGTAAAAAAACCTGCTGCCTGAAAAAAAAACCCCACAACACTGAAAACAGCTCTTCTTCTACAGAAAGGAAAGAAAATCTTACTTTTTTTGTTAGTGAAAGAGAGCCAAAGAGTATGCTGCCAGTCAAAACTGGGGCTTGTTTTACCCTACCTAAATACCTGTTTGTCCAAAAGTAAAATAAACTCAGGACTAGGTGGTCCAGAGCAGTTCTCTCTATTCCTACCCAATAATTTATGAGACAACAATTCAAATAACATTCCTGAGCCAAAAGGCAAAAGGGATACCCAGAATTTAATAAACGTCTGATCTCAGTACTGGAGCCTCAAATGAACTGCCAACTGCTAAGAAAGAAACTAAGAATTTAGGAAGGTACTAGGGTGATGGAGTCTGTGTGTCTGTGCAGCTCAGCAGCACACAACAACAGGCAAATGTTTGAACAGGACACAGAGCAGTCAGGAGAAGGAAGAAGCTGCATTAAGTATAAAAGACTAAAACACAGATTAAATTTTCAATGGCAAATTCAAGTGGTTTTTGCTTATTCATGCTGTCAGGACCACTCCTGCAGGGAGAAGAAAATGTCCAAGCTTTGAACTAAATGAAGCAGACGAACGAAATAGTAAAACCAAGAAGTTTAGAAATGCGTAAAATATTCCTTCCCTGTTTGATCACAGTGCTTGTGATACTCCCCAAGGTGTTCAAGCACAGCTCTGGTGCCTAGTATCAAGGAGCACCATGAGAGCAACAAAAAGTAGGAAAGTCCCTGCTAACTTTATCTTCCCTGAAGATGACTGAGGAAAATTATTACTTGGGACTGCTAAGTTTGAATACCCTTCAGCTTTCCAATTTTGCTATTTTTATTATCCATTAGATCGAAGTTCTTTGAGCTATCAGATTTTTAACCTCTACATTGATCTGTTGGGACAAAAATATCTCCGTAGTTGTCATCTTGGTAGGTTTAGATGTTCTCTGGTCAAATATGAATTTTTTTTTAGGTCAAATAGGAATTTAACCAATTCTTTTAAAACACATTAAAAGAAGATATTGTGCTGTTGATTCTAAAATAATTTATTGTTTCTAGTTAGAAATTATTAAGTGAGTACTGAAATGAAATATTTCATGTTATGGAATATTTTTTTCCCCCTAAATACAGAATGTGATATTTATTGAATATTTCTACTTTTAACATTACTACGGAAAATTCTACTATTTCTACAACAGAACTATAACAGACCAACACATTTTTACTGTATGTTAGGAACTGAACTTAAATCTTTCCTGGTTGCAAGAGGCACCTTACCTATTTCGTACTGTATTAAACTCATTAATATTCATGGTTGCCAATATAACAAATATTTTTCCTATTTTATCATTTTAATCTTACAGTTATAAAATGAATATATTTTTCTTAGCAAGATTCTGCTCTTCAGAATGTCATTTCCTTGGAAAAAGTAAAATGTTCTGAAATTACTTTTAGATAAATAAACAATTCATAATTATAAAATGTTAATTATTTTTTCAAATCTCTTAAGAATTAAATGGGAATTATCAATATCAACCCAATAAGAAACTTTACCAATCTTTGTTTTCTAGAAAAGTGAGGATTTCACAAGCTTCTATTTGTGCTGCTGATGCATCATTTGAAACTGGGTATAGGACGTTCTGAACTACAAGTGCAGATGGAAAGGAAACTAAAAACCATGATGGGCTTTGAGATAAAGATGCTGATTAATCAAAATCAAAATGATCACTAATAATTTCTACCTTAGATTTTATTTTTTCTAAGTCATCCATTTAGCCCTTTCTGGAGTACTAAAAATATCCACATACAGAAGAGAAGTAATCATCTAGAGAGACTTTAATTTCTGCAACATAAATTTAAATCTAATGCAGGTGGAAAGTATCTATTTATTAAAGGATATAAATCTAATTTGTACAAATTAAAATCTATACTGATCTAAGTTGTCCTCATTTTCAGTGTAGGGCCGGACAACATGATTTCAAGATGCCTTCTAAGGTAAATTATTCTACAACTCTAAAAAAAATTCAAAACACACAAATCCAAACAGCCAAAGAAACCTTTAAGTAGAAACAAAACAACAGTAAAACCAATAATGATAATAACCAGTAATAATCATAATCATTACCACTGATGAACACACACACACACACATCATAATCAAAGAGACCAAATATCTTAACTTGCTATTTCAGGCAGAATCAAGAAAAGAAAATAATTTTGTCCTGGGTTCTTCCTCCCAGCAGGGACCTATGTAAAAGGTCCCATACTGTGGTGTTCCAAAAACTGGCTTATCAGACTTTGGAAAGTGACCCCATCTAAAGAATAACACCTTTCAAATACCACCATACCTACTGAGGCTGGGATGAGTTCCCGATGGCCTAATCCTTTATCAAAGTTTAAAGGAGTTTTTCTTCTATAGAAATATTTGAAATGCATCTTAGAAATAATAATAGGATTATTTTTAAGTGTTCTCCCAGAAAGATAAGCTATTTTTTAAATTAACTTACTAACTATTTACTTGTTCCATTATTTCGGCTCATTCAGAAATGGCTCCATTTTCAGACTTTCAACCTTTGAAATGTTAGGAATGAAACAGACATAATCTAACCACAGAAACTCATGATTTACTTTAGTTTTCTAACAATTAATGGGTTTTTAATGTAAGAAAAAGAAATTCTAGGCATGTCACTGTTAATAATCCTGATTAATCTCTCTTATACTGAAAGCAAGAAGTGAAAAGACAAATCCTGAAGTAGTTGATATATGGAACTATACTTATAAATGCATCACTGCAGGCCACATTCATAAATACTGCCAGCCACTGACAACAGCATTTCAAGACAACCTTTTAACAGCAGCTCACCTCCCCTTGTAAAAGAACTTTTGAAAAGAGCTCAAAAAAAAGTGGCTACTTTGGTATAACATGGCACTTAAGACCTAATATAATGTACAAAATGTAATAAAATTCGTATCTCTTTCTGACTAACTCAGTATTTCGTCTATACCACAGTGGCACATAAAAATGTATGAAATAAAATACACAATTTAATATTTTTAGACCACTGTTAATTCTCCAGTGTAGGAAGCCACCCAAAAAGCAATAGCCTTAAGATATCAACAAAATTTCATGCTTGGCAGGTAAACTGAAGAGCTGTAGGAAAAAAACAGAAATGTTTTCTACAATATTTTTATAGGTTCTAATGGCTTACTTAAGTAAGGAGTCTCTACAGGACAGTACAAACTATTTTGACTGAAGCAGATACAAGGGTTTCATAAGCCAGGAACTAAATAAGCATTTCTGGTTATTTCCCGCCCTCCACTTCCCTCTCCCCTGGCTTTATTTTTGAACAAAAGGTGTATGACAACTTTTTTTGCCAAATTGTCAAAATGTATTTTTCAAAGAGAGACGTTGCAAAAGAATTTTGTAGTCTAATACTGTGCTCTGCTCATCTACCTTCTCCACCTGTCCTGGGAGCCTGGTGGAAAATTATTAACCTCAGGGCAGTAAGAAGCCAAGTGTGCAGTGAGGTAGGTCCTGCACATAATCATAAAGCTTCTTCTTAGACACACAGGACCAGCCAAGGGAGTTTGGGGAGTCTAAAATTTTAATCTAGGAAATAAACCCACCCATAATACCAAAATTTTGGGAATCATCACCGTTTCCCAAGCGAAGCACACTGGTCTGAAAACACTAGCAAAAACGCACCGACATTGCGACAGTTCTGCTTGAATAAGGTTATTCACTAAATTTCACCTGTATTTACTGCTTTACTCCACCTCACACATACATCCAAATCCATATGTACAATAAAAGTAAGAAGTCCTACACAGTTCAACAGAAATAGCTGGGAAGAAAATCCAAATGTAGTCCAACAGATCTGATCCCGTAGGTGACTACAAAGAACTGATATTAATATCTGGAATTAATACTACTTTAGGTCTTAAGTAAATTGCCTGAGTGACCAATAAATCATAATGGGAGGAAAGAAGATACTAGGGGCATGAATATCCCTAGTGGAAAAAGCTGTTGTATTACTTAAAGATTTGATAACTGCTGCTATTATATGAAACTAAGACTGAGTGGAAAGATTGCTGACGTATGTGCTGATTACTCATGCAAGCAGCAGTGTCCAGCTGGCACTGATGATACATCACAATGCTACATCTGCAGCTCCCCATGTGTGCTCTGTGGGGAGGAATGTCCTGTGCAAAGTACAGGAGATGATTGCACAAGGGAGGCTAGAAACACAAGCCAAACTTAAACACTTTTTGTTTATTGTGATCCACCCTCAGCTTCCACTATACTCCCAAAGACTGATTAATGACCACTGCACACTTGGAAGTATTAGCTGCCATTTTCCTTGTATTTTTTCAGCTAAAACACTATTATCATCTGAAATAAAACACTATTTGAATACAGTCCTGAAAGCAGGGAGGGGTTTTGTATCTAAACATGCCCTGGTTCTCTTTACCTGTCTTAGCCTGAGAAAGGCTCCTTAAAACTAACAGATTCCCCAGACTGACTTTTTGACACCCTCCATGCTACCTAAAACCACAGATTCAGAACAACAATTTTATAATGTTGCTGTTATACCTCATTTTTACACAAAACAGTTGTGGATTTGAAGTGCTAGTGTGGCTCTGAAAGAAATAATTGTCTTGTTTTTCAGATTAATCGCCATTTCCACACTAAACAAAGACCATCAGGAAGCAACTTAAGAAAAAATGATCACCATAAGTAGCTGTAGAGCAAGAACAAATGATAAACCAGAAAAAAGATAATTTTTCACCTGCACATGGAAACCCAAATGAGACTGGGCAATTGGTTAAAATCATCTATGACAGTCAGAAAATAAATCAAACAAATGATTAATATCAACTCTTACTATAGAACCTTTTTTTTCCTCTTTCACCTTCTTCCCTCACATTTCAGTCACTTTATTGCCTAGGACTTAGAAAGAAAGATTTTGTTAGATTTTCATAAAGCAGCAGAACAGTTGGTCCTATAGCCATAAACCCAGAAAAACAATTTGCTATGTTTAAAGGTAGTCAAAATCATCATAAAGTCAGAAAAGTGGCATTAATTCACATGCCCCCTAGATGACATGGATTCATGATGTTCTGACTGGGCTGGAGGAAAGTGAGATAGGTTTTACTCCATGCATTATTTCTAATTTATCAATGTTTTCCTTTTCAGAGATGATAGTTCAGGTAATAAATTCCTGACTAGATGAAACACCTCCATTTTCTGATCCCAGCTTGAATTTGACCAAAGCAATTACAAAACCACTCTTCAACATCAAGACAGGTCAGTGAGGAAGGTGACAGGGAGACCACCACCATGAGGCTTATAGGGGAGCAAAGGCCATGAGCTTCATCACTGCACGGCCAGGACACAGACTTTCTCCCAAAGTGCTGCTGCTGCTCTTCCTCCCATATCATAGAATCATAGAATCATAGAATTATCTGGGTTGGAAGAGACCTCCAAGATCATCAAGGCCAACCCTTAATCCAACACTATCATGATTACTAGATCATGGCACTAAGTGCCACATCCAGTCTTATTTTAAAAACCTCCAGGGATGATGAATCCACCACCTCTCTGGGCAGGCCATTCCAATGCCTGATTACTCGTTCTGTGAAGAACTTTCTTCTGATATCCAGCCTAAACCTTCCCTGGCAGAGTCTAAGCTTGTGCCCTCTTGTTCTGTTGCTGGTTGTCTGGGAGAAGAGTCCGACCCCCACCTGTCTACAACCTCCTTTCAGATAGTTGTAGAGAAAGCGATGAGGTCACCCCTGAGCCTCCTCTTCTCCAGGCTAAACAACCCCAGCTCCCTCAGCCTCTCCTCATAGGACTTGTGCTCAAGTCCCTTCACCAGTTTTGTTGCTCTTCTCTGGACCTTCTCCAGCACCTCAATATCTTTCTTGAACTGAGGGGCCCAGAACTGAACACAATACTCAAGATGTGGCCTCACCAACGCCGAGTACAGGGGAAGGATCACTTCCCTTGTCCTGCTGGCCACGCTATTCCTGATACAGGCCAGGAGGCCATTGGCCTTCTTGGGCACCTGGGCACACTGGTGGCTCATATTTAGCCTCCTGTCAATCAGCACCCCAGGTCCCTTTCCACCTGACTGCTCTCCAGCCACTCTGTCTCCAGCCTGTAGTGCTGCATGGGGTTGTTGTGGCCAAAGCGCAGGACCCAGCACTTGGCCTTGTTGAACTTCATCTCATTGGACTCAGCCCATCTCTCCAGCCTATCCAGGGCCCTCTGCGGAGCCCTTCTGCCTTCCGGCAGGTTGACACTCCCTCCCAAGTTGGTGTCATCCGCAAATTTACTTATGATGGACTCAATCCCCTCATCTAAATCATCGATGAAGATGTTGAACAGAAATGACACGTCCTACTGTGCCTCCCCTCTGAGTCCCCCTGAGACTGCAATGCTAGTATTGGCACAAGTGTCTCCTCAGTGCAAAATTCAAGGCCTCTCAACAGACCGGCATAGAAGTGAGGCCACTTCGGCTTCTACAACACCTTTTTCAAACTCAACATGAGGCAGCCAAGGAAGGATTGAGCTGTTTTTCCACCACCTCTGCTTGTAAGGACACACTAATCAATGCCAGACAGGAAAATTGCTCCCTGTAACTTGGCCTCTCTTCATGCCAGTCCTTAAACTGCCCTTGCATCTTGGCAAAAGACATCTATCCCCTCCTCATACACCTCCTGTGGTTGCTTACACATATGGACTGTAATTGGAGGAGTAATGCATATTAAGTTTGCCTGCTTCGTTGGGATTCATTTTTAATATCAAGATTGAAAAGGTTAAATCAGTACAAATTTATTTTGTCAGAGCCGAAGGTTTCTTCCTGATGACAAAGTAACTGATGAGAACAAAATAACCTGGTTTATAAGATGACAGGTCCCTGAGCTGTCACTTAAAACTCCTGAAGCACCTTTTTTGCTGTAAGGGAAAACAAACAAAAAAAAGGGCAACTGCATCCCCTCAGAACTCAGCCCTGCAGGCAGCCCAGGAGCTCCTGCACCAAACCACTTGTCTCCTGCCCAAGCAGAGCCTCATATCCACATTTATTCACAACTTCCTGGGTTTGTATTTCTGATGTTTTCACCTGCTATTTTAACAAGCAGAAAAGCCACTCTTGGCTTCATGTTGTACATCGACAACCAGGGCTACCTTTGTCCAAGTCTCAACCCAGACTCTGCGATACAAAAGCAGAAGAATAAGGCTCCTCCTGACCCTGCAGCCCCTCTGAACAAAGTGCTATCATGCTCTCTACTACATTTCTCCAAGCTTGGGTAGCTTCTCAGGTGGTTGCAGTGCTCTCAGGACCATCCTACTGATTCATAAATAACAAACCATCAGGAATATTTGTCATACAGTTACCTTATAAAAACTTACTACTTTTGGTTTGCTTTCTGCTCTCCGCACGGCCAAACTGCCCTGCAGAATAAAAATTTAGCAGACAGGTCCAGCAGCCTTCCAGGTGATCCACAATTCAGAGAAGTTTTTCTTGTACATACTTTCTCAGCACACCTCCCTCTACACGGAGTGGAGTCAAGCATGGATTTTTTCAGCTGCAAAGTGTCATTGAGTAAAATGAAAAGGGAGAAACTTCCTGAAATCTGAAAGTGGAAGTCAATCATCAGAAGACTTCAGGATTTTTAAATGTCTATGAGTGTTTTAGCAGGTACCTAACATTACAGAATGTCAAAGTTTCTTAAGGGTAAATACATTTTTAGACTGTTAAGTCCAGCCTCTTGGCAAAAAGTTGTAGCATCAGTAAAGGACTTTGTTTCTGTTTCAATGTAGACCAAATTCTTTCATTACTTAAGTTTAAAAACCAGCTCCCACAAGTCTCCTACTGACACATTTCCCTCCAACAAACAAAGGTGCAGTCGGAGGTGGTGCATACAGAACCAAATGCACCCACTGGGGAGGCATCAACCAAGATACTGAGCATTCAAGACTCTATCGAGACATTTTAACACAAATCCTAAAATGCAGAAGAGCACCACTGAAATAAAAACATTACTCATGCTAAAAAACATACATTAGGTACCATAGTCTTCCACTAAAAAACAATTATATCAATAAGAAGTTAAAATATATTACTTTTGAGCTAGAGGTCATGGGGGACAACTTATTCTACAGAACCTCAGATCTTGTCAACTTCAAAAGCATAGCATCACGAAATCCTACAGTGTTTTCCTCATCTGAAGGAAGATGCGACTTTGAATGCACGCAGGAAATAGTGATAGAAGAGGGTGTCATTGTCAGATACAAGTCTGATCAGCAATATTATCACCTGATCAGGAAACACTATACTAAAAATTATTGTATTAAAATTATACCAAGATATAAATTTAATAAACAACTATAATTTATAGATAATAATTGATAATACAAATTCCTTAAAGAAAACATTTATATTTCCAGTCAAGTTTACATGCATTCAAACTTGAATGTACATTTTTTCAGAGTTAGATTTACTATTACTTTAATATTCAGTTCTTACGTTGCTCCAAAGAAGAATTGACAGTGTGTTCATGACCCAAGAACAATATGACCATGCTCTTGTAGATGATGGAAAGACTGCATCCTAAAATATGCACTGAAACTACCTATGTTCTGTATCATATATACACAAGCTCAATGAATGAGAATTTCAGGGGGCAATTTTTGTGAAGGTAGCCTTATCTGATGTTATTCTGAAGTGTCTCAGAAACTGTTTCTCTGTAGCTTACATCAGTAAATCCCTAGATTTTTACATAAGTCCATCTTTATTCAGCCATTGTTGGTTCTTCTGGTTCACCTTTCAAATATTTACTGCTTGTTTCATTTACCTGAGCTTGGAAACACCTTGACTGACAGAGTTTCAACAATATTTTTAGTAAAAACTTCTAACACACACAAAAAAATTCTGGGTTGGTAAATTATAAGAAGATAGCGGTTCTGTACTAAGAGCCCATGGTATGCAGATAACGAATAACTCCACTGAGAGTATGAGACTCTGTGTTGGATGTCTGTATGTTTACAAATGCAGAGGCATTATTTCTACAAGTGACCAATATTAGCCATTACTTTATTGACAGAATTTTCCACATATTCTTTGAAGTAGTTGGCCCTTAAACCTGATATATATCCAAAGAGTTGTTAAGCACTGAACTCCTTTGCTATAGGTTTCATTTGCGCATTCTAGCCTTACATAAAACCTTTAAAATCAGTTATTGTTTTGCTGCAATGAGTACTTTACTGTACTTTAAAGATAAATCTCCATATTTTTCAGTTTCCTCCTTCCTATCATCTAAAAATCAAGTTATAGAGCAAAATAGGAAATGGAATAATTTGAAAAAATAACGTGAATATTTTAATCAGAAGTCAGCACAAAGTATTACCAGATATAAAACCTCTTCATCAAAAGCCTGGTTTCCACGGTGACCACCACATCCTCTGCTTGTTTGTTTCGTTATATTTCTTAAAGACCTCACCAGTCCCCACAATTAGGATGCAAAATAAGCTCAGAAAAATGCGATTTTCTTTTTTCCTCCAATATCTAAACCAAGTAGAGAATTTAGATACCCACAGAGCACCAGGGTAATACATGGTGCTTTTCTTCTAAAGCAATGTGATTTGATTACGAAAACTCATCTACTTTGACGAAAATATTTTGTCAAAGAATTCTTCAAAGCCATCTGGGTGACAATGACAAGCAGGTAAACCACTGCTCAAGTTCATCATGCTCCAGCTATAAGTATGTAAAATTTGGTCGGCTGGGTCAGACTAGAAACTTTCTAGTCCACTTGCTGAAACATTCAGCCCCCAGTAACAGCCAGAGGTCATAATTTCCTGCCATCTTTAGCATCATTAGAAGAGATCACTTCTTTCCTAACCCTATAAACTGAACCATCACAACCGTGAGAGAAACCCCATTCTAATCAGCTATATCTTAAAACCAAGTTGAGCTCACGGTTTCATATATATATATATATATTTATATATATATATATATATATACACACCAACACAGCTACTTTTTACCTTTGCTATGTCCACTTGGCTTATACTATCCCCACTTGTCATTCATGATATAAAAATTTAATATATAAAAAATTAATGTGCCTCCTCTCCTTCCATAGGAGGAAACACCTGTCACCGGACTGGTCAGATGCTTTTCTTTTTCCCACATTACCAGTTGTAACAATACACACAATTCCCGGACTATTTCAGTTTTCAAGCAGTTTTTACCACAACTAACTAAAATCACTAACAACCTCTAATCACTGAAGTTTATGTAGCATTAAAAATTTATATAATATAGAAACAGTCTAGTACTCACAGCAAATTGCATCCTTTATTCTGCTGCCCAGCACATTCAACATCTAATTCAGATGCACATTCTATTTTTAACAATGACTCATTCAATTTCATCCTTACCCTCTTGTGGTCTCAGTTCAAGACTATTATATAACTCAACCCAGCAAAACATATAGCTAAACATTTTTACTGCTACATCTTCATTGCTTGGTCATAATTTAAGGCAAAGACACTTTTTACTCCAGTGGAATAGAGGGTGTTTACTAGTGCGGGTTCTAAACTATCAGCTCTACTAATAACAAAAGAGACGATACTTATTTTAGTCTTCTATCCTAAAGATCACCTAGAGGGGTCTGATTTCTGTTCTGACCCTAACAAGCACTACCCTTGTGACCTTGAAGAATGGTTGGATAATGGCTCCACCTTTTGTTTCTTCCTCCCTCACCTACCATCCATAGAATGGCATACTGTAATACCTGCTGAAGAAAAATAAACACAAACCAATAAAAGCCTATTTTCAACAACCTTCAGGTGCAGCGTATTCTTATCTTTCTGTTTGGACCTGCACTGATGCTGTTCCTTCCCCCACAAACTTAATCTCTGATAACTTACTTTCACTCCACAGGACTTTCACCTTATAGACTGAAGTTTTTCAAGCATGTGAAAGACAGTATTTTTGGCAAGGGAAAAGAGGCACAAAGGGGAAGTATTTAAAACAAGAAAGAAGCATATAGGTATCTCTGCATGAGATATGCTTTCAGTTTTTACTCTTCATGTGCAAAAGAGGATTGGGCTTTGAGAAGTTGTCATGGGCAAAGCAGCAATTACTTCTGTAATCCCAGATTGGTATCTGATAGATGTATTATTTTTCCTATGCAGTCAATAGGCAGTAAGTGCCCACTTCAGGGGATTTCTGAAGCTTTATTTCCAGGATAGAAGAGAGACAAAGGGGTAGGAAACAGTAGAAAAAAAGGAAAGCATAGGCAGTAAGGGGAGGAGGGAGCAGTTGAGTAACAGTAAAATAAGGTTTATTCTATAAACACAGAAATACCAAAGGAAAATGTGTGAACTGACAGGAGGCAGCAGGGGTGATTTAAACTATGTGTAAACAAATTATGTCATATTTGAATAAAGTTATGCTATATTTGAATAAGAGTTTTGATCGTCCTGGGTTAGATTACCTTATACTGCAGCACAAGTGGGTCTTTCCATTGATTCCAACAGAGTTTAAATACAGTCCTGAATTTCAAATTAAAAATCAATGTAAGGAGGTTCCTGCGCTCTGCTAATTAGGATTCAGCTACAAGCATGTCAGTAGACTTAGGAATTCTGTCTGAGGTTTTTTTTATCTCCCACAATAAATGCTTCTCAACCTTCTCAACCAAAAGACGTTGCTTAGATATAAACCCTATGGAAATATTAAAAGCCGTCTGACATGAGGTCAAAGCAGCAGATAATCCACTGGATGCTAGATAAGGAAGTGCCAAATAGGCCCCCTGCCTACCTATTACAGAAACAGAGGCTCGCAGCTGGAAGTCAGACACAGACCAGCCCTCTGGAGCACAGTGATCCACTCTCCCCTCAGCCCTAACCAGCCAGTTCAGCAGCCTGCCACATCTATGGCCCATAGACATGCTTCCTGACTAAGTAAGACCTCAGTCAACACCGTGGTTTGGTCTCCTTCTCAGTTTCAGTGTTAACCTTTTGTTTCCTGAAGCCACAATCTAAGCAAAGCACCTTGCCTGTGAGCCAGGAGGGGGGAAACCACTTCCCTCGCATACATGAAAGGAATAGCTACATGGTCCTTCCTCCAGCTATCTCTTCCTCAGAGCTTAGCAGAAGGAGGCTGAAGACAATCAGATACGTAGCTGGAAGTGCCTGGTTCCTGGAAACTGTATAAATGAGAAAAGCAAAATAATAGCTGGAAAAGGAAGGACAAATTCACAGTATGTACAGAAGAAAGAGCCTAGCAGGAAAGAGAAAGAAAATAGGAAGAGATTTTTCAGAGGTATGCAATGAGAATTAGGGGAATGGCTAAAGAAGAAGAAATATTAAAATGTAAGGAAAAGTGGACAAAGAGAATGAAATATACTCAGTGAAAGAGTAGAAAATATTGCATTTTCCAAATTGGCATCTCCAGGATTTTTTTCTGGAAATTGATTATCTTTCTTTTAATGTGTAGAGTGACAGCAAACAAAACAAGTTATCTTAAACTAAGCTTTAAAGACAGAGGAAGTCACTAAGGGCTTTATTAGAGCTATTGAGGGTAGTTCACTCCATTTTAGTTATACAGCTCTTGCTCCCTGTCTCCGTCTTGTACTGCAGTGCTACACATGAATGCTTCCGACCTGACATCTGAAACTCTGACATATCCTTTCCCTTTCAAAGGACCAGGGCTTCATTATCCATATCAAATTAAAAAAGCTTATTTAAAAAAAGTGCTTTCTTTATGATTGTCTAATACTAGTTTGAGGTTTTTTTCTGGTTCACTTTCTTTAACATAACTATCAAAAGGAGATTTTTTAGAAGGTTTTTTTTTTAAAATTAGCTTTTTTCAGCACAAGGATGTATCAATTGCTCACAGATACAATACTTCAAGGTTTGTGCAATTTTCTCTAATGCATAACAAAATAAAAAGCGTTCTGTTTCAAGATACCTAGTTTCTCTAGAGATAAAGTTGGGAAATATCCTACTTCGATACTGAAAAGTTAACAAGAAAGTATTGAATAATAATTTTATGCTTGTCTTTTATTACACACTAGTACTGTGGCTATAAAATATACAACATAGGCATGCATAGAAATGCATGTCACTGACAGAGGAGTGAAACAGATTGCTGGTTTGCACAACTTCAGTAACCCTCTGTTAGGTTTAAAGAGCTAATTAAACATTTCCTTCTTAAACTAAGTCTTAAAGATTCTCTGGCATTAGAAGGCTGCACATGGAAGAGTGATAGAGAAATATCCTTAAGTAAAATATCAGTTCTTATATTACTGACTATCCTAACCCTTTTCTGCATTAACTGACTAGCTTATAAAAGCAGAATAATACCTAGACAAAAGGAGTCTCCGTGAAATTTGACATTCAAATAAATTCTTGTAGCACCAGCTGTGGTCATTGGACATTGAAGAAGTGTATTCAAGAAATATAAGGGGAAAAAAAAAGAATGAAAACTTATAAATCCAAGTCTGTGTTAGCTAAGTAACAATTTGAGAAGGAGATTGTGTATTACATACCCTCCTGAGTTAAGTTCACATAATGTACCAACAATGAGCAAATGGTGATAGCCTCAGATTCTAGTTTAAATTTCTGCAATAATGTGGCAATCTTAGACCAGTAAAAAGGGCAAACACCCACATTCTATATAAATAAAAAGGCCAGACCTTGTAATTAATTTCAAGAGAGATGTTAGCAGAAGAGAATTCTGGAGCGTAAATTCACTTTCAGCTCTAAAAATACTCTCCAAAGACAAGACTGAAGCACACTGACACACAACTACAGGAGGTGTACGTTAGCGACACCAGTGTTAAATGCCTTCAACCAACAGAGAATGACCAGTGCTGCTTAGCATTTCTAAATACACGTTACAACAGGAACTACCAGCTTATTGTGCTTAAGCAATTTTTGTTTTCTCATTTGTAAACGGTAAGAACCATTAGCAAATCAGATAAATTGATTTCAATGGCACATCTCTCAAGTCCAAAATTAAGCATACACTTAATTGTTTTGCTGGATCAGAATCAGGCAGCTCAGCAGCTTCCAGGCTTGATCCTACAATATGTTCAGAAGGCTACAAAAGTTACACAATTTTCGATTCTTTCCTTTTAAATGCATTTTTTTTAGAATGATCTAGGCAATTAGTGTAAGCCAGGATTTTGAGTAAACAATATTGCAAATCTTTGACTCATAAAAGCAATCCTATTTGCAGCCAGAGCCTTCAAATTAGTTAAGTAGACATATTTAGATCTTTGGAAGTATAGATTTAATGGCACTCTGTCATAAGAGTCAGCAAGGACACTAATATTACCAAAATACTTAATGTTCTTTTTAAGTTCCTAATTCATCATACTTATTAAATGCACCATGCTTTTTAGCCATTTCAGGTTTAGACTTAAACAGATTTAGTCTCATTTTATTCAGGTGGAAAATGCATACACTGCATTTCAGGAGCAAAAGATGACAGAGCACTGCAGGAAAGGCATTCTGTAACAAATTTTACTCCTCCATAATTTTGATAGAAGTAGTGAGCAGTTGCCATTTTTAACACTGGGAAATTCTGCTGGTGGCTGAATGAAGGTATTGAGAAAGATAAACCTCTCCTCTTCATGGCCACACTGAATAATGAACAGAGACACAATGCCAGCAGGAAGAACAGGATAGGAGCGAAGGTAGGCTGCTGGCAGGCAGGGCACTCTGATAAGTCTATGCAGTTTTCAACTAGGCTGCACGGTTTCTTGGGCTCAGCTGACTTCATAGCTCACAAGGAACATTTCTGTAAATGATATTTTTCTTCTGTACAAACCTCATTAAAAGCTCTCTGATAGACAGCCATAAACTGCAGGAACTTGTCTGTTCCACTCCCTTTTAAAACACTGTACAGAGAATACCAGACAAACGTCCCTCAAATCTCCCAGCCTCAGTGCAAGTATAAAAAGAAAACAGGCAAAAAAGCACAAGCACTCAGCAACACTGCAGGTACAGCAGATTTTACCCTTGGCAGCTAAAGAGCATAGAAATTCAAGTGAAGATTCTAATCAGAGATAACACAGACCCTTTTTCTTTCTACTTCTCAAAGTTTTAATTTTGTCAGTCTCTTTGTAGCCAAAAGCCAAGCAAAAAGAGGATAAAACCTCATAAGACATGACCTTTCAAAATTCCCTTTTTTCTGGCTTCACCTGCTTCTTTCCCTCCAACACACAGAATGTGTATTAGGACTCCTTAACAAAAATCAATGCATAACTATAAACTATAGACCGAACTGAGCCACTGACTTTATTACTCGTTTAATGGTTAATACTCACTGAGCTCCATGGAAATTTTGCCTGGTTATACCCAGGCCACTGCATTTTGCTCTGCATCTTTGACAATGCTTTCAACCATATTAAGGAGCATCAGCACCATCTTGTGGCTTTCACTTTTGTACATAGACCCAAGAAATCAGGTACTTCATGAGCCCTTCAAATTAAGATTTACAACTGAAACTCTTTAATGCTAAGTGCTAACACCAGCAGTTGCATCTCTGGAGTCTTTTAGCACTTTAATCTCTGAAGGCTGCTGGTCAGTATAAGTGAACGGATTAGATGCCTGTTCATCAAATAGACTGTTCTCCAACCTTTATAAACATTAAATTATTAAATAAACAGAAACTGAAACCTATTGTCTTGTATTTTTCTTTCTTTAAATAGTTTTTGTTTTTCTAGTCTATGCACAGTAAAGTTTTTTACTTTCCTCTTAAAAGATGTGCTCTTCTCTCCCATGTTGTTCTGCTAGTTATTCTTCTGCTTAAGTTGCCATACATCTCTATCCTATTTTAAAATAAGCAGTCAATTTGGGTAAACAGCTTTAATCTCTCTCTCTGTAGCAAATATTTCACCTGAGACATTCCAGGCTTCCATTTGTCTTTTCAAAGTTGCAGCACACTTCTAATTAGTAGCTGTATTTATCTTCATCTACCATTTCCAGCTGAGGACTCCTAGCTCACAGGGGGAAAAAAAAAATTCCTATTATACACAGTTTCAAAACCTGCACTATCATATTTCACTACTTTTCCCTTATGCTGTTCCCAAGGGCCACCCATTTCTTCCTACCTGACATTCAGACTCTGTAGTGATGATGTCTCCCAGCTTAGGCTCATCAGCACATCTCATCAATGCACTCCTTTCCAGGTAGAAGTCATCCATAAAAATTTTAACCTCGTTTCCAAACCAGTACTGAGAAAACTCCACTATTAATCTTCCTCCCATTTGGTACTCCCTCTCCCAAGACTGTTCTCCTATCCCACTCAATCATCTCCTTATTCACATTAGAATTGTTCTAAGTCTCATTTTTCTCCAGATGAACAAATAACTTCCTAGGCAAGTCAATACCATTCCTTTTACAAAATTCAGCTAAGATCTATTGCACTACCTTCCTTTGCATCTAGCTTATCAAATAAATTTAACTGGAGTCCTACCCTATAAGTCATCACTGTCACAAATTATTTCTTTATATACCTTTTTACTGTTATTGTGTGATTTAAAACAGGCCTTAAAGCTGCATGAGACAAGACAGCTCTGTCAAAAAAAATATATGGGAGCTGCAGAATCAAAGAATCCATTTAAGTATGCATTATATATGCACTTAGATACCAATCAAGAAATACATAACAAATTGATTTTACTTTTGTCTATCTCAAATACAGCATTCACAGCAGGTGGCAATATTACTGTGAAACTACATCTTGCAGTATAGGAACAAAGAGAAAAGATTTGATGCTGTGATCACACCAGCAAAATAAATTTGAAAGGTTACAGGAATTTACATAAACAAAACAAAGGACTCAAGCTGCAGTCTGACTTCAAGGAAAGCAGGCGCTGCAAAGATATCTGAATAGGCTGAATTGATGGGCTGAAACCAACGGGATGAGGTTTAACAAGACCAAATGCCAATTCCTGCACTTGGGGCTCAACAACCCCGTGCAGCGTATACAGTCTTGGGGAAGACTGGCTGGAGAGCTGCCTGACGGAGAAGGACCTGGGGGTGTTGATTAACAGCCGGCTGAATATGAGCCAGCAGTGTGCCCAGGTGACCAAGAAACAGTATCAGAAACAGTGTGGCCAGCAGGACAAGGGAGGTGATTGTACGCCTGTACTTAGCACTAGTGAGGCCGCACCTTGAGTACTGTGTGCAGTTCTGGGCCCCTCAGTACAAGAAGGACATTGAGGTGCTGGAGCACATCCAGAGAAGGGCGACGAGGCTGGTGAAGGGGCTGGGGAACAAGTCCTATGAGGATCGGCTGAGGGAACTGAGATTGTTTAGTTTGGAGAAGAAGAGGCTGAAGGGAGACCTCATCGCTGTCTACGGCTGCCTGAAAGGGGGCTGTGGCAGAGCGAGTGTTGATTTTTTCTCACAAGTGATAGGTGATAGGACAAGAGGAAATGGCCATAAGTTTCGCCAGGGGAGGTACAGACGATATTAGGAAGAATTTCTTTACTAAAAGGGTTGTCAGGCACTGGCACAGCTGCCCAGGGAGGTGGCGAGTCACCATACCTGGAAGTGTTTAAAAAAATGGTAGATGAGTTTTTGAAGGATGTGGTTTAGTGGATGATGGGTACAGTTGGACTTGATGATCTCAAAGGTCTTTCTATACCAAAAGATTCTCTGATTCTATGATTCAACAGATTCGAGCAATGAAGCTGGAACACTCAGATTTTCTTAAGTCAAATTTTTCTATGCCAAAAATTTCGTACCATAATTATAAGAAAACTAGGGTTTTTTTTTTCTAGAGGAGCATGTTTCTGACCAACTACAAGACACACCCAGGTGCATCCCTGAAGAGGTTCCAGTTGACTCGAGTCCCTCTGCCGGGAATGTAAGTTCTCCTGAAATCACTCTATTCCAGGGATCAGGCAGAGACCCAGAAAAGGCACTTAGGTGCCTACTTCACATTTTGATTGCCTCACCAGTATTTAGGAACCTAAATCCATTTTATGGAATACTCCATCCAAGTAAGGATGGAGTAAGATCCCCTAGCAGTGGAGAAGGGCAAATCAAATACTTTAAGAAATTACAGTCCAGTCAGCATAACATTGATGTTTGAAAAGAGATGGTGACAAATTAGTAAGCAAGCAATAAATCAAGCAGTCTGTAAGAACCTTGAAGAAAACAAGATGATAACAAAGAGCCAACAGATTTTTCAGGAAAATTCATGACAAATCAATATAATTTCTTTCAAAACAGCTGATTTAGCATACAAGGGGACAGGTCCGTGTAATGAGCAAACAACAGAAATGCAGTCTAGATGAACGTGCACTAAACTTCAGGGCAGAATTAGTGGAAGGAAAAGATTCAGATTATTATTGGCAAAACTGGGAATTCATTTCAAGAAGTCACTGATGTCTTATTATATTCAATATTTTCCAGAATATATTTTGTGTTTCTTTAAAATTTGCAGATAGCACAAATTTGACAGGTATTGTTCAGCTCCCAACTCATTTCTACCCAGGGTAAACCTATTCCTCTCAATCCAGCTGGTGTAGTCTAGCAAAATCTTCTGGATATTCTGGAATATATTGTTCAATGTAATTAAGAAATGGATAATGATCATAAGACAAGACAAAGTTAATCAATAGGAACTCTTCAGGATCCAGTCCATAAACTAATATGTATTTATCAAAAAATTACCAAAACTAAACTCCTCTTTGGTATTCACTCACTCAACTTAATGGCTAATTCCCCATGTTTTGTCCCATTCTCAGCAGCAGCACAGTTTTTATTAACCAGTGCAATCACCAAAAAAAAATTTCAAATTGTAATTAATATTAAATACAATTAATATTAAATAATTAATATTAAAAGTTCAATAATTCACTTTTAGAATAAATTATATTGATTGATTCTGATGTCAGTTATTCTCTGACATCCAAGGACAAAATTTGACACTAATACAGAATGTTGAGAAGTAACAAAAGTATTAAACTGAGGCTAAAGTTTTGAGTACGATGCAAAGCATTCACTAAAGTCTACTCCCCTAATACTATTAACTGCAGTTTTATGTCTTTCTCACTGTGTATCCTAATACACAGAATTTTATTTTGTTGATGCCTTATTTTCTGCATCATTATCTTTTTGTTCTGTACACTGAAATTCAGCTCAGATATCCTCAATTCTTCACACTGTCAGTACTTAAAAAAGAATCCTTTTTAAACCATAATGTATTTATTGAATGCCTTGTATACTAGTGGTTTGTATTTTAAAGATTTTGTTACTAAAATGTTATAGAGACTTTGATGAAAATTCACAAGAGAAGCAGCACAGCAACTCTGCATATCAAGTACATTTGAATAAGCTGGTCGAATACTCTTGGACATAAACGAGCCTGAATATAACTTTAAGAAATACCCTACCTCATTAATCAATCTCTAAATTCCTTTCTGTATTTTCAAAAATTTCCCTGTTTTAGCTGATGCAGTACTCTTGCTTGAGCTTCCACAGACGTGCTGTACTCTGCTGAACAGCTGTTATCTTCGCTGCAAACAAGCTTTTCAATTACAGCAAGGCAGTCCCTGAAAACTGATAAAGTTGAAAAACTTGAGGAATATCTGCATTTGAAGAGTTATGATAAGACCTGGTGCTATGAATTATCACTGGTGGGGTAGACAACTTCCAGCCATACAGAGAAACTGCTGACACAACACCCTTCTACCCCTACACAATACGGTAAATCTTCTAATCAGTTCATAAAAAATATTTCACCCCACTCGTGCATTACCCTCTCCTCTGTTGCAGGAGACATTTAGATTTAACGGAATCCTGTGGATTATCAATTGTTCCACTGAGTATAGAAATTAGGACATTAACTTCCTGTGCTATGAGTCATACTTTGCACTCAGACCTCCCAGCACTGGTGGTAATGGACATGACTTCTGTGCTGACCTGTCACCATGTTGCTATGCTGCTTTTTAGTGCCATACTTTCATAAATATCTCACTGTGATCCCTTCAAACCTTCTTAAATTAGATCAAAACTAGGGCATTTGTATTTGACTTCAAAATGTAACATCATACTGGCACCTTTGACTATAAGCAGCCATGCTTTTCAATTGGGAAATTGTTCTGCAGGGCTAGTAGCTTCTTATCAAGCTTTATTATAGATTTATTATACTACTACATGCCCTTAAAAAACAAATATGAGGCCCTAGACTCAGATAGTCTAGTAGAGGTTAGCTATGAGGAAGATCTGTCTGGAGGGCCCTCTTCTTGTTGCACCCTGTCTTCCAGACAGATAAATACAACAGCTGTAAGAAAGAAAAGAAGGGTAGTTGTAGTTGGTGACTCCCTTTTGAGGGGAACTGCAACCCAAAAGGAGGTTTGTTGTCTTCCTGGGGCCAGGGTGAGGGACATTGCTAGGTAACTTCCTGAGCTAATTCAGACCTCAGATTACTATCCACTGTTGGTAATTCAGGCTGGCAGTGATGACATCAATAGGAGAAGTGCCAGGGTAATCAAAAAGGATTTCAGGACACTGGGTAGATCAGTCCATGGGACAGGTGCACAGATAGTATTCGCTTCAGTTTCTGTAGTGGCTGGAATGAATGGGGAGATGCATGAGGAGAGAATTAGGAAAACCTACCTTATCAATAGGTGGCTAAAGTATTGGTGCCATCATCAAAATTTTGGTTTTTTTTGATCACAGGGAAAACTCCATACTACCTGGTCTTCTTAAATCAGATGGGCTTCATCTGTCTAAGCAGGGCAAAATAGTTGTTGCCCATAAGTTAGTGGGGCTCATCAGGAGAGCTTTAAACTAGGTCTGAAGGGAGAGGGGATTGATATCAGGCTCTCCAAAGTTCAACTCAGGGGTGATAAGACTGAATTAAAAGTAAAATCAGCAGCCCAGCTGAAGTGCATGTACACTAATGCATGCAGTTTGGGCAATAAACAGGAGGAACTGGAAGCCATCATGCAGCAGGAAAGCTATGACATGGTTGCCATTACAGAAATGTGGTGGGATAACTCACATGACCGGAGTGCTGTCATAAGTAGCTACAAGCTCTTCAGAAAGGACAGGCAGGGTAGGAGAGGTGGAGGGGTGGCTCTGTATGTTAGAGAGTCTCTTGACTCTGTAGAACTTGAGGTCACCAATGATAGGGTTGAGTGCTTGTGGACCCAAATCAGGGGGGAGGATAACAAGACTGACATCCTGGTAGGAGTCTGTTATAGACCACCCAACCAGGATGATGAAGGGGACGAGTTATTCTACAAGCAGCTGGCAGATGTCTCAAAATTGCCAGCCCTTGTTCTTGTGGGTGACTTCAACCTGCCGGATATCTGCTGGGAGATCAATACAGCACAGAAGAGGCAGTCTAGGAGATTCTTGGAGTGTATGGAGGGTAATTTTCTGCTCCAGCAGGTAAATGAACCTACCAGAAATGGGGCCCCACTAGATCTGCTGTTTACAAACAGAGAGGGACTGGTGGGAGATGTAGTGGTCAGAGGCCAACTGGGATACAGTGACCATGAAATAATACAGTTTTCAATATTCAGGATGTGAGGAGGACCACCAATCAAACCTCTATGCTGGACTTCCAGAGGGCAGATTTTGACCTGTTCAGAAGACTGGTCTGAAGCACACTCTGGGACACACTCCTCAAAAACAGGAACGTACAAGAAGAATGTATGTGCTTAAAGGAAAAAAAAGTCTTGAGTGCACAGGAACAGGCTATACCAATTAGCCAAAAAGCAAACCGGTGGGGAAGACAACCACCTTGGTTGAATAGGGAGATACTGAAGGAAATCAGAGATAAAAAGAGAGCCTACTGACTGTGGAAGGCAGGGCTGACTATTCAGGAAGAGTATAGGACTATAGTTAGAACATGCAGAAGGAAAATCAGAGAAATAAAAGTGCAATTTGAAATTAATTTGGCTACTTCTGCTAAGGATAAAAAAAGCGCTTCTATAAATACATTAATAACAAAAGGAGGGGCAAGGAAATCCTCCATTCTTTGTTGGACCTGGGGGGGAACATAGTTACCAGGGATGAGGAGAAGGCTGAGGTACTCAACACCTACTTTGCCTCAGTCTTCACCAGTAGGAGAGGTGCCCCTCAGGATAACTGGCCTCCGGAGCTCACAGATAGAGACAGGAAATGAAATGGCTCCCCTGTGTTCCAGGAGGAAATAGTCTATGAATTACTGAGCCACCTGGATCCACACAAACCAATGGGACCTGACGGATTCCACCCTAGGGTGATGAGGGAGTTGGCGGAAGAGCTTGCCAAGCCACTCTCCATCATCTACTAACAGTCCTGGCTCTCTGGGGAGGTTCCAGATGATTGGAAGTTGGCAAATGTCATGCCAATCCACAAAAAGGGTTGCAAGGCGACTATACGCCCGTCAGCCTGACCTCAGTGCCTGACAAGGTTATGGAACAGATCATCCTGAGTGCAATCACACAGCACCTTCAGGATGGACATGGAATCCGACCCAGCCAGCACAGCTTTATGAGGGGCAGGTCCTGTCTGACCAACCTAATTTATTTTTATGATCAGGTAACCCACCTGTTGGATGAAGGGAAATCTGTGGATGTAGTATCTCTGGACTTGAGCAAAACCTTTGACACTGTCTCCCACAACATACTGCTGGATAAACTGGTAGCCCATGGCTTGGACAGGTGCACTCTCAGCTGGGTTAAGAACTGGCTGGATGGCTGGGCCCAGAGAGTGCTGGTGAATGGGGATGCGTCCAGCTGGTGGCCGGTCACCAGTGGTGTCCCTCAGGGATCAGTGTTGCGTCTGGTTCTGTTTAACATCTTCATTGATGATTTAGATGAGGGGATTGAGTCCATCATAAGTAAATTTGCAGATGACACCAAGTTGGGAGGGAGTGTCAACCTGCCGGAAGGCAGGAGGGCTCTGCAGAGGGACCTAGATAGGCTGGAGAGATGGGCTGAGTCCAATGGGATGAAGTTCAACAAGGCCAAGAGTCGGGTCCTGCACTTTGGCCACAACAACCCCATGCAGCGCTAGGCTGGGGACAGAGTGGCTGGAGAGCAGTCAGGTGGAAAGGGACCTGGGGGTACTGATTGACAGGAGGCTAAAGATGAGCCACCAGTGTGCCCAGGTGCCCAAGAAGGCCAATGGCCTCCTGGCCTGTATCAGGAATAGCGTGGCCAGCAGGACAAGGGAAGTGATCCTTCCCCTGTACTCGGCGTTGGTGAGGCCACATCTTGAGTATTGTGTTCAGTTCTGGGCCCCTCAGTTCAAGAAAGATATTGAGGTGCTGGAGAAGGTCCAGAGAAGAGCAACAAAACTGGTGAAGGGACTTGAGCACAAGTCCTATGAAGAGAGGCTGAGGGAGCTGGGGTTGTTTAGCCTGGAGAAGAGGAGGCTCAGGGGTGACCTCATCGCTCTCTACAACTATCTGAAAGGAGGTTGTAAACAGGTGAGGGTCGGACTCTTCTCCCAGACAACCAGCAACAGAACAAGAGGGCACAAGCTTAGACTCTGCCAGGGAAGGTTTAGGCTGGATATCAGAAAAAAGTTCTTCACAGAACGAGTAATCAGGCATTGGAATGGCCTGCCCAAAGAGGCGGTGGATTCACCATCCCTGGAGGTTTTTAAAATAAGACTGGATTTGGCACTTAGTGCCATGATCTAGTAATCATGATAGTGTTGGATTAAGGGTTGAACTTGATGATCTTGGAGGTCTCTTCCAACCCAGATAATTCTATGATTCTATGATTCTATGATTATTTTCTACATCTCCTCTAGGTGGCAGGTGTCTGTGAACCTTAGAGTAAACCATAGTCATCACTCCTCATATGGGAAAAATATTAAGGAATTCACAGCAGATACAACTTGTCTATCACTTAAATGGGTGTTAAAATAAACTGTCATACAAATTAAGCTTCCAGAACATAGTCACAGATTTCATACTAAGAACACTGGAGATTGTGAGCAGGAGACGCAGGTTTACACCGCTCTTAATCGGGAGCAGAAAAATAGGTAAATGAAAGTCACAACATTTAACCTTGTATGAATTGTTTAGCATTTGCTTTAATAACTCCTGCTTTGCAAGTGTCACCATCAGAGCAGGCATTAGGAAAGGTGCTTGAAGTGCTAGAGCCTAAGACTTTCAGTTTTTCTGAGCATACAGTCAGCTTCAGAGGATGAGTGATTAAATCGGAAGGTTCTAAGAAAGGAGAAACCAGTTGGCTTGGTATTTCACCACCATCACACTGTTTCAGGCCCAGTCATTTTGACAACATGCAGCCACCAGTTACACTGTACGTTAATGACCTTCAATACTTAGATTGAAAACATGCAATAATACAAACAACAGTAGTATACATATTTGGTTATACTTTTTGCTATAGATTACATTTGGTCACCGTTGCCAACAAGTATTACAGACATTTTAAGAACTAAGTCAGCACTAGGTATTTAGACCAGCCCTTTCAACTGGATCCACCAAGAACCCACACTCCACATACCTTTCGATTACCTTGTACCTAGGCAGAACCTTGCTAGTATCTTCCACTTAACAACACAAAAAAAAGGCAACATGAGCGAAAATCCTTTTACTGGGGTTCGCTTAGGAAGCAAGTAGATCAGTGCCTCATTTACCAGCAAGAAAAACCTCACTGAGCTCATGGCCCACTTCCTACCATCATTGTGATCTAAGACTCAGACACAAATGGAAGCAGACTACGGGTCAAGTGATTTGTTCTAACACCACAACCCTTTATCAGCCATCATGTTTCCTGTAGACTCAGAGATCTCCAAATCCCATCCTGGAAGCATCCCATGTCTAACCAGCATGTTGCTGCCTGATAGTTTCCAGTAGGCTTAAGCCTTGTAAGAAGGACAAGTGCATTCACATGAACGTAATTGGATGTTCCTTGTATATCCTATTTTGTGATTAGCCAGGTGACCATAGCAGTTTGAATATATAATGGAGATAACAGGTCATCCTCCATCATGTGTTTTTATGACATGCACAGAAGAGAGGACACTGTCCTCAAGTGCCTCCATGTGTTACTGTGGATCCACCCTCATGAAAAAGTTGGTCTACCAGTTTTAAAACAAACATACACCAACTATACTATTGTGGCTGAGAACATGATCTTTGTTTCTGATACTTTTTAAAGCATGAGGCAAATTGTTTAAATAATGATTACTTGGCATAAACACAAATTCCTTTGTGAAGTTACTGTGACCCAGTCCTTCCTTCAGAGAACCCAAAGTACTCTGGCAGCAGAACAAGCTATTTAACTTGAGCGCTAAAACTGCTGATTAAATTAAGCATGTAAAAAAGAAATAATTGCTTACCTGTAGAGTCTTGACTCAGAGTTTCTTGACTACTACTGCTGTAAGAAGGCACTGGAGTGATAGAAAGTGAAGCTGGGCAGGATAATGGATATGATAAGTCATTTTGTGTAGCAAAATATTGAAATACAGGACCACAGGCATCTTCAGAGAATGTGAGAGTTGGGTGAGGGTTCCCATGCACATACGGAGTTTTCCAGCGAAGCAGTCCTATTGCAAGAGGGCCAACAGCATCAGAACCTGACAACAAACATCAGGAGTTAAAACCTGTGTCCTTCTATCATAACAGCTAATAATTTTGGAGTACAAAACTATAATAAGATATTATAAACTCCTGGTTTGATCATCAAGTTGGCCTGCCCCTGGAAAAAAACGCCCTATTTTATTCTGATCCACTACAAGTCGTTGTTAAATGCTGGTGGAACACTGCAAGTATACTTTTGGTATGTGTTCTCCTTGTACTGAACAAGGCAACATTTAACATGAAATAAGCCATCATAACTCCAATGCGGACATACAATTTGTTGTAATTTTGCTTACATTGAGATTTCTGCTGGGCCTTATTCACACATTACAACCTGAAGGTTTCTGATCAGGACTGGAAAGCCAATATTGGTCTTTTTTTTCTGTTTGTTTTTTTTAAATCAACATCTTGTCACAGTTGTCCTTATCCCTACGAGGTTCTGAGCTCAGTGGAAACTGGGACTGAGAGCCACAGCTCTCCACTACTACTTCAGATGTGTGGCTCTGCTCCAGTGCAATTCTCTTTTCTACTGTTGTCCTCAGCAATTCTCTTATCCACCAATCAACAGCATGGAATATTTTCAATCCATTTCACATTTTCTTTAAATTACACTTTATTACGTGTTCTTTAAAAATTTTTGCACTCTTTGAAGACTTGTGTTCCATCTTACTTATAACTCAATTTGATATGTCATTGTGACAAAAAAAAAATAGTAGATGGTAGGCCACAAGACCGTGGAGGAGAGCTACTCTGTAGAGATCATTCCACTGCAAGTGATATCACCTCCACTGTCCGTTCCCTCCCACTCCCCAAAAAAACCCACCACCTTTGAACTATTGCTGCGTAAATTGCTTATGATTACAAAATAAGGGGACTTCTCTGTATCTCTTTTACAAGTATTATCTTACTTTTTACAGATTCTTTGCAAGAAAAACACATAACATCTTATTTTCTTTTTAACTCCGGGGTTTAGGAATCTTGCAACACTAGCAGAATCTGAATACAAAATGACCCACCCACAAAACTGTGCTCTCAAATGCAGACAAATGCTTCAAATCTGTGATGGTACTATAAGCACTCTCAAGCAATCATGGCAACACTCTTTTCAGACTACATATACTGCTGTGTCAAGCACTAAGATATGATGCAACAACTCAGACTTCAGTCACGATGATGTAATTAATTCTTCTATGGAAAACAAAGTATTTTACAGTAGAGTAGACCTGAAAGCAACTGGTAAACCATACTACTAGCTCATAACTTCTGCAAGAGCAATATGAGAGTATCTAACACAATTTTACATTTTAGTCACTCTAAACACAGTTCTGTCAGGTATTAATAACTAAGCATCCAACAAATGTATTTGCAGATTGGAAGTTAACTGAATGTAGATCAATTAAAAGAGAACAAAAGTACAGAAATTGTTCATCAGATATTTCAGAAGAGGAGCCTCTAGGAGCTAGGAAATAAACCTCTTTAAATAAAAGTGTGTGCATTAAAAGCATTATTTGAGCTACCCACTAGACAGAGAGATACATACATGAAGGACTCTCAAGTATGTCCACTCCAGAGAAAGAGCTGAGTGGCACTGCAGAATGTTCAGTGAACTGTAGTAAAATATTTCTCAAAACTAGCCAGTGTTGCAGTAGACAACATGTTTGACAACAAGGCCCTATCCTTCTACTTTCATCCTTTTCTTTATACAAAACTTCAGTTGATGAAATATAAAATTGATTAATTTTCTAGGGATTTAGCTGCTAATATATGATTATATTTCTGTTTCAAAAATCCAACTCATTTGAGCCTATCAATAATACTGACTGTGGAGCTGGTAATGTGATTTTATCTGGCTATACATAAAAGGACACAATTTTCTGCTCTGCTTTCCTAGTTGTAATTTGGATTTCTTTGTATACAGACACTCACTAACCAAAGACTACGCTTATCCCGTACTCCCCGACAGCTTTATCCTGAATACTCAGAACAAAGGAAACTAGTATGTACCTGTGTATATATCATATGAAACTTATGTCTGTTTTTAACTGTCAACCATGAAAAATCCATAAGGACTTCTAGCATCTTACATTTTGTACAGATTTTAAAGTATGCTTGCAGTCAATCCTTTCTCAATTCTCATTTCCAGTAGACACTGATTTTCATTCTACCAATGAAGAGTCATTCCATAAACTCACCTGAAAGTATGAGGAATTGATAATTTCTGACAAAAAAATCAAACCAAGATACATCACATCAAAGACGCTGTTAGTTATTGTCTTTATCTGTTCCACCAGTGAAAGGTCTTTTTGCCTATACTCAAACCTTCAGATTCACTTTCAGTTTTTCTGCAAGAGACCATATGCTGCAGCTTTAAGTATATAACATGCAGATTCTGAGACTGAAAAATGAAGTGAGACTATAAAGAGTTTAGAAATAAAACTACTCAGAACTCTTGAAGGCAAGCTTTCCAAGTTTTTTACTTTAATTTAACTTAATTAGTCCCATCTGTTAACAACAGCTTTCACAATAACCACTTCTTGTAGTCACACTAGAATGAGTGTCTAATAAAGGTAGTACATACAGAAATACATATGTATTGATGATACATATAAGTATACCTAGATGTGAATATATATACATGTTCACACATACCGATGAAAGCATAAGAGTGTGTGCAGTTATGAAAAGCTGAGATACTGAGAAAATTAACATAGTAGTTTCAATTTATTAAATTGCAAAGCCGTAACAGTAGTTTCTGTTGTGCTTGGTAAAGACACAGAAGGGGTCTGGGGTTTTTTTCCTAAAAAAAGGGGGAGCAGCCCTGATTACATTTCTTTTAAAAAAGCAGAAGCCGCTTAAAAAAGTTGTCAGAGTTCAAAAATGTATCTTTCAAGTTAAGTGTAACACTATGGATTAATGTAAGAGGCAAGGATCTGGCTAACTCTGCAGCAATGCAGACAGATCTGTTTGACTGCATGATACATACATGGGCTGTTGCTGCCTGCTTTGCTTTACCAGCTGAAAGCAAACCAACTGCTGAAACGGAAGAAAATGTCTGAAGAAGAAACTTCTGTAGCAATAACGTATTTCTTACATTGTGCCAAGAGTTTCACAACTATAAGGGCGAAGGAAAGCAATATCTACCTCTCAACACAGCTTCTCAATGACAAGGCAGGGAAAAGGTTGAGGAGGCTGCTCCGCAGTGTAACAGAATTTGTGATTTGAAACACAGAGACACATACGAATCTGCAGACGATGTTCCTGCTGCAAGCTAATGCTCTTCCCAGGTTTTTAGATACAACTACACTTTGTGGAAAAACAAGCACATGCACCCTTTATTAGCAATATGGAAATTCAATTAAATGATTTATCCTGGAACTTTCTCCTGAGGAAGAAGACTGAAAGAGGCTTGGGAGTCCCTCAAAGCTTTGCAGATACGACATCCTGAGTAGTAAATCTTAAAACTTGAAAATGGATACAAATCTGTCTACACCAATTCTCTGTGGTGCCTGGATTGCCACGAGACTTGGCCTCTCACAGATGCCACAGCACACAAAAATTCTTCCTGAAACCCTAAAATTTTATCCTCCTCCTCCATGAATGCAGTAATGTCATACAACCACCACATAACTCAATAAACTGCCTCTACCTCATAATGTAATGAGCCAAAACTATCCAAGAGAGATGAAAAAAATAACAAATACCTTGCACAGTCCATGCACCCACCCTACCTGGGCTCCAGGCTGAGTTTGCTGCAGGGTGACAGCGGATCGTCAGTTGTGCCCTGTGCACCTGCAGACCCCTCCTGTTTTCTGTTGCCCAGGAATCCCCCATCCTGCAACGCCTCTTCTCCCCTCTGCTGCTGCTGCCCAGCCGGAGCCTCTCGCTTGTGCTCCTGCTGCCTCCTGAAGCCTGTTTGGCACACACTGGCCACGTGCTATAAGTTCATTCTTGCCATTTAAAGCTTTTTTTTCTTTTGCTTTTCACTCCTCCCCTCTCTCAATTCTCCAGCAGTATCAGGCACACTTTTCCCCTCCTGCAGCTGAGGTGGAGCACAAGCTGCTGTCTCTTCACATGGTGCGTGTGGCTGCTGGTCCAGCCAGGTTGCTCTGTAGGGAACCAAATTCCCTTGGGTTTGGGGGAAGGCACCAATGCGCTCATGAGAATTTGCAGATACTCACATGTTTATTCAGCTAACACCTTCCTGGTGCAAAACCTGAGCAATTGTGATAAAGGATAACCTGACAGAGTCACCTTGCATGGGGACATGAGGCCTCTTCAGGATGGGCCAAACGCAACCACATGAAAGACAGTACATTAAAAAGAAGTGTCTCTATGGAGAGCAAGCTCCCGCATAGTGCATACTAGAACAAAACAAAGCAGAGTTCAAGAGACTTGGGTGACAAGTTTCAGCATTACATTACCACCTGAGATTCTCTCCCACCTCACCTCCTGCTCAGGGCAGGAGGCCAAAATCCCTGGGTCTGAGGTTAAGTGCCTGCTCTGATGGGCAGGGACAGGGTGAGACCCTAGTCAGCTCCTCTCCTCTGCTGAGATCATGGGAAGGAGATCGTGGCCACCTGAGTCACACACTCTGCCACTTTCCTCCAAAAGCTTAAGCCTGGCTGTGGGTGCCCAGCTTGAGGCTGTCTGGAAACTCCTGGAAGTCCTTCTTGGACCATCCCACTAAATCCCTTAACATCCTGGGGAAGACCCATCACTGCTGGTCTCTGCTTGCCTCCTGTGGTAAAACTCCTCCAGGTTGCAGTAACAGATCTGGGTTCATCCCAGGAGGCTAATTAAAAGCTCTGCAGTACAGAAAAGGAGGACGGAACAAGGAGCAGGACCATGTCTGGGATCAGAGGTTGCCTTACTGCCTGCTCATCTTGCTTCTAAACCTGACCTGAAATCCTTCCTATGTGTACCTACACCAGAAAACGTTCTCTACATTCTCTGACCCTTCTATGCAGCTAAATAGGTTGATACATCTCCTTTCCAAATTTAGTTTCCTTTTTTGAAGCAATTTGTTCTGAATATATCTTTGTTTCTTCCCACTGGAAAGATACACTTAGGGAATAGATGGCATGTTGGTAAAATGGTAACAAAAACCTCAATTACAGACCAACAGTACTTTAAATAAAAGTAATTATAAAAAACCCCTCACCTTGTAAGTCTACATCAGCATTTTTAGTCTTGCAAATTTCTGGTATGTATATAAATATATTTAGCCAAATGGGATGACAATAATTACTTTCAAGAAATTCTGTTCCAGCTAAGCATATTTGACATTTGCATACAGCATAAAACTGAAAGTGCATACATGGGATATTTTGAAAGTTTGCATTAAGCAGAAAAGCAGCTTTTAACTTTATACTATCTATATATGCCCCAGTTCAAGCTTTTGGGCTTAACTTCTACTTGTCCAGCTTTCAAATATTGGTGTTAGCTGTTAGACTGGCTAACACCTAACCAGTTACAAAGAACAATTTGACCATGTTATGACATGACTAATTTATTTTCCATCCTGTCAAACACTCCAACCTTTCCCCTCTGTGAAAAGGGAATTATCCTTCAGCTGCCTCTTATTTAGATATATACTCTCAAGGGAGAGTCAGTTTTCCCATGGCTTTTATTAATTGCTTCACATCTAAACTAGACAAAACCTGAAATTTATGCAAACTTTCAGTAGAAAATAAACACCACATTTTACATTTCCTCTACTAAAGATCTAAGTGCCATCTATGCATGTATTTAAGAAAATACCTGCTGACACTCGAGTATTTTCCTGTGGTTCATGTCAAGAGAGCACATCCACAGACTGAGTTTTGAGTTCAGCCACAGAGAAACACAGAGAAGACCATATGGCACATAGCAGAGAGGCATATTCTCACTGCCTAATTTCTGTTGGCTGAGTTAGATGACTGTCCTGCATAAGTTTGTCTAATAAATGGAGAGAGTAAGGATCAGCTCAAGAGTAATTTGAGCAGCAAGATCGTAACTACGGGCCGTGAATAATTCTCAATAAGACCTTTTCTCTCTCTGTTAAGTACAGATACAGAAGAAAGGAAGTAGCTACTTAATTTAGTTGGATAATGAGTTTCCTGAGGATGGGCACAGTAAGCAATCACCCCAAATACCCATTTAGTGATCCAGTCTCTTTCCAGTTTTTGGTGGATTCAATAAGCACTGGAGAGCTTGTTGTGGAAAGGTGATTCCACAAGTGTATTTCTGAATCCTGCAGGAAAGAGCAGCATCAGTCTCCACCATCACAGTTTGTCCTCCTCTGTACAGGGGATGCTTCAAGATCAGGACAGAAAGCAAATCATAAGCAGGTGATGGAGATCACACTGGCCATCTATACAGCGCAAGGCAAAATACAATATCAAGGACAATGTGTTGTTTCTCCAAGTCTCATTGCAGAGCAAAGAGCAGAACATGTGGCTGAGTCATAACAGCTAAAGGATTCAAAAACTGGGGAGAGAGGAAATAGTTCCTTGTCTTCTTACCTAAAGATTTTGAGATTTCTTTCTATGTAAGGAGAAAGCTGAAGTAGCAGTTTTGGAAACACCTAAAAGAAACTAACCAGAAAATCCTTTGCTCTGTTTACACACAGAAGGATCTATGTCAGTAACAAAAGCCTTGGTCTTCAGCTGATCAACTTAGACTGTGCTTATTTGTCAGATGACTTCAACTTGATTAAGAGCCCTTGGTGAGTCTTTTTATGTTAGTGTAATACTATAGACAGTTATGAATGTCCTCTATATCAGTGATGAGATTGAGAGGATGGATTTTTTTGCTAGTCTGTTTAGCTGCACATGATGTGGTAGGAGCACTGCAAGTCCCTGCTATAGATATACCATAGCAGAGTGACTGGGAAGAATTTGAGCATACTGCATGGGAAAAAGATTTAATTTACCACAATAATTTATACTTACACTAATGACCGTGATTTCATTAAAAGTCTCCACTGCAGAAAAAGCCTATGAGATCAATCATTACAAACATCCTCCCGGAATATTCTTAATCCACTGCCTAATGGAGTTGTTCTTACTGACATCCTTCACGTCTCACAGAGATAGCAAAATTATTGTTTATGAGAGTCTCTATCACTCCTATCCTGTGCTAGAGCTAAAATCCACTTAAGTCTCCACCACTGCAGGCATTGTGAAGTATTCTCTGTCTTCTGCTTTCTCTCAACTATTTTTCCTCTCACTGATCTACAGTTCCAAGTACAAATGCAGGTATTTTGCTAGAGCCAGGCAGGAACAGAACTCTTTACTTGTTTGTCTAACCATCACTCATGCTGTAGTTCAATCGCTTTTTCAAGCATTTACCAGTAAAAAAAGCATTCTGCTAGTTTTATTTTAATTCTCTTTTGCTTATGTCCTTGCATGCGGCATGTATTTGCTAGATGCATTCAAGTAAGGCCAAGGCACTGAAGAACATGCTCAGCAGGAAATATTCAGAGAGTCTGGAACTTATGTAACTGAAAAGGAGGAGTTATTAGTCATCATCTTTCCCTGTAGTGGGTTAGAAACTCTTAAGTTACTTTTATTAATTTTTTAAAAAAATATTTTAAAGGTAATACGTATTAGAATGAAAAGAAATTCTACCTTTGCACAAAATCTTGTGTATTTCAAACAATTATCTTCAACTTTTTTTCCTCTGATCTCTTTTCATATTTTAACACAGTACTGAAAACCCCAAAGAGGAAAAACTGAGAAAGTAAACAGACCTGTTTAACAATCTTTAAATTTAGAGGCGTAAGTGTGTTAGAAGACTTTTTGTTAAGTAGCCTTCCTATCGTTGTATCTGTAATGGGAAGCTAAAGGTACAATATCAATACTAGATTCATTTGCCATCTTAGATTTATTTGCCTATAAAAATTGTTGACTCTCCTTATCTTCTGCTTGAAAGAGAGACTCCTCTTTTTCCTTCCTTGGGTCCTGAAATGTGGTTGGCTGCCTGTGTATTATCCTCTTCCCTGTGTCAAACTTTCTCCCCTTTCCTTTCACTTACTCCACATTTCAGACTCTTCCATATCCCTTACGATGTCTCATTTTCCCAGATGGGACCTGGGCCCAAGAGCCTTGGCACCATATATCTTACCTTTGCCTGGAAGTGAATGCATCCAGAGACACAGAGAAGCTTTGAATTCCACAGCACGATCTCCTCATGGAAGATATAAGACTGAAATACAAGCCGAGCCTTTAAAAAGAGACAACTTCCCACTGCCAGTGAGACAGATTAAAATAAAGCCTCTTATTGCCTGGTGTAGAACAGATTTTTCTCCTCAACTGGGCAAGTTTTACCAATTTCCTGGCTTGCAACAGACTCCACAGCTGTTTACAAGGTCCTGAGAAGAGTCTCTATTGCCTCAAAAGGCTCAGGTACATCTACTCCACGTTCACAGACCCTGCCATCCGAACACAGGACAATCTTTCTTGCTCCTCTGTAAAAGAATTATCATCTGAATGTGTCAGGTTTCATAAGGTATCACTAAGCTCTGCAACACTAAAATGAATATTGATAGGTGGCTAATGGAGCAGCCTGGGTTTTTTTGTCATTGGGTAACATAGTCTTGCTGTAAATTTCATCCACATTTGGATAATTATTCTGCTTTTCTGAATTCTCTCCTGGTTTCAGCACACAAACACAGATTCCTGATGTTTTTACCTCCATCTAAAAATACATTTCTTTTTCATTATTCCATCTTTTAGGCCCAAATTACTGAATCTTAGGCAGTTTTCATTGTTAGAAAAAAATAAGGGATTGTTTTCTTCTTCTTGATATATGATTATGAGAAAACAACAGACATATAAACAGCTGCTTTCAGCTCTCATTCATTATTACTGACTTACACCTGTTGAATTTAATTGATTCGTTGATTTAGGCAAGCCTAAATCTTCACTACATTTTATTGCACAAGTATTACTCTTAGGAAAGGAATGAAAGGAGGGCTGACTCACTTGGCAAAACATTCATTAAAATACATTCTTGGAAGCTCTTGAGCACGATCCTAGTTTATGCATGAAACAAGACTTTTGGCCCGAACAGAGCTGGAGAAATCCTCCTGTGCAGACAAAGAGCCTGACCCTCATTTCCAAACAGCCTATCAAACCACTGCTACATATCCAGCTCTAGTTAAAACACTGGGTTGACCTAGCATCTCATATTTGTGTTATAACTGTAGAAATCTGAGAAAGTCAGGCAGTGTAACAGCACATGCCCTTGAATTTTCATTCATCTATATGTGCAGAATCAGATTTTACAGAGGGCACTACTTGTTCAGTTAAACCCAAATGCTTTATTGTCACAATAGTGCTTTGTTTGGTTTTACAGACACTGCAATGTTTTCCAAACCCCAGATTTCTAATGTGTTTTCAAAAATTCCTTTGTGTTTATCTATGTCAAGTGAAACGCAAGCTAAGCCAAATGCTACCTTAATTCATTACCTACTAGAAAATTTGGTGATGAGCATTTCCCAGAGAAGTAAAAATTGAAGCAGAAAGCAGGAACGAGTTCATCTGCAAACTGCATGCCTTTGCTTTACAAAGATCTTACCCAGTCACACAGCACCACGAAGGCAGCATCCCTCTAATCCAACCCATTGGCACTAGGTTATTCTTGGTCAAAATTTCTTATTTTATTATTTTTGGGGTTTGAGTTTCTATAGAGATATAGCATTTTTATTTTTCATGCGCAATAATGCTTCTTGTCCCAGAGAGCAGAGTATATTCTGTGGCTGAGGTGGTTGTAAGTTGTGACTGGATTTGTGGTGAAAAAGGAGAATACAAGGTCAGAACAACATTGTCATAGAAACTTCAACATAGCATTTTGAGAGTATAGGTATGAATTTGTGACTGATGAATAGAATTGCCCTATTAGGGAAAGACAGAGAGGAAGGCAGGCAGTAAAGGACCTAAAATAAGTTTGCATGCTTTTTTAAAGCTTTATAAATACAACTAAAACCCAGTTCTTGGGAAACCAATCATGCAATGCCTTTTTGCACAGGCACAGTCAAAGCAGTATTGTCTCACTCATTACTGTTCCCCAGGTACCCATTTCTGTTAAAATGTTCACAAGAAGTTTGTTGACTAAGCTAGTAATCACTTTCTAAGAAGACTAATAATCAAAAAGGTAAATAATCAAACAGCAGTTGTATGCAGTTACTCTTAATGATTTTTTTTTCACCTTTGGCACAGAGACTGTACTATCCCCTTACAGCCTAAACCCACCCAAGTAACTCAAACCCTGTCTGAATCTAGCTTAATCTTTCACAAACGCAAGCCCCTAATTTTGCTTGATTTGAACAGGAGCACTTACAGTAGAGGCATATAGAGTAGAATAGCTCAGCTGGAAGGGATCTACAACAATCATCTAGACTGACAGTACTCACAATGTGATACAGAGCTTGTGGAATACCAAGAGATATACTTCAGCTTTCATTCTACAAAGCAACCTGAAAAACCATACTAAAAAATATAAATAATGCTGAGAAGTCAGACCTTGTAAATTGATCACAATTGCTTGTATCTCCTGAGCTCACATCTCTTACATTCATTTAAGGTGAGCTGTAACTTCTTGAAGACTAGTTTAGCTTCCATGGGACTGATGGATGGGGAAAGAATACATTGGAGTAATACAGGAAAGCTGGACAAATCTCTCATCTCTAGCTTCAGGCATCTAATTTCAATCTCTAAGAACAGGATTTATATGTTCTTCTCTCCTTTCTTTCTCTCTTGTTCTTTTTTTCCTCTCTTTCTCTCTTTCCTTCTCTCTTTCCACCTTCCCCACCCAATGTGATAGCAGATCAATAAGTTAAATTCACACTTTCACGTGAGGCCACTACTCTTTCCTCATTATAAAAGTGTCAGTCTTTAACCCATTAGTCAAAATGGCAGTGCTACTAAACACTCCCAGCCATAACTAAAGTCATCATTCAGTCCAGTATCACACCAACTACTTTGAACGCTGAAGTGCAAGACAACTGAAGTCAATTACATCATCTGAGTGGATGCTCTAATCTCAGTGATTGTTAGCCTTGATTTTCCTTCTATATAAGGAGATAAACCTGTTTGACTTTACACCTCAAGAAACACCCAGGTGCTGGTGATGAGATCCTGAAAGGACTCATATGACAAAGAATCATTGTCTTCTCTAGTCTTCAGGGTAGAGAATTAGGCAAGGGGCCACAGGCTGAAGTATAGGGAGGATCCCAAATACTGAACACGCAGTTCATGCAGTCAGAGCTATCCCTTCTACATGTTGAGTTAAACAGCATCCTGATGAAATTATAACTTACAATTAAAGTGTGTGTCAAAATGCATGCTTGAATGCATGTGAAACTGTTGCACTGACCATCTGTATTATTTTCTAAACTGTGACTATTTGAATTCACAGTCCTAGTATGTTATTTTTACATTCCAACATGTGACTTAAGGACCCAAGCCTTGGAGGAAAATAGAGTTTTTAAGCAGGAAATCACAAAAACCTTACCAACATTTTCCTGTACATGCCAAAACCAGGTGTAATCTAACATAGATGTTCCTATGACTGTTTTCATGCAGATCACTGGATACCAAAAGTGCTTCTTCAGGCTTATATTATATTTGTAATTAATTTGACATAGCTGAATACCCTGCTATAACTAGGGATCCAGAATGTACAACTGTGTATTCACAAAACTCCCCCAAATGTAATGTAATACACAGGAGCCTAATTCCAGGATTAGAGAACTAAAGCGTGTATGTTTAGTTTGATTTAAAATAAACTCATTCTGCTGCTCTTTTCTTTGGAAACAGCAATAAATAATGTCAAGGTACTGCAAGGGTCAATGTTGCAATGTGTACACAATAAAAGTAATTTATGATGGTCTTTCTTCACAGGTGTCTACTGAATAGTATACTCAGCAAAAAAAAAAAGCTGTGAAGAAGCATACTGTTCATCAGAATGACACACCGTGGTAGTTATTTATGTTCTTTTGGGAATACAGGTTCCAGCACAAAGAATTCTCTGTTACAGCAGTCTGGTTTCAGAAAAGTAAAAAATAATAACACTTATATAAAAGATCAGCAAATAACAAGATTCTAAACCTGAATTTCAACAATTACTTGTATTTTTAAATGCAAGAGAAGTAAAGCATATGCTTTCACTCTGTAACTATGCATGTAATTGATCTTAATATGGTTCTTATGAGATGCCATTTTTGAGTACTTTGACAAACAGTAATACATGCTAATTTTATATGTGAATATCCAAACATGGTCTTTTTTTTAAGGAAACATGCAAGTTTGGCTTTGTTTTTTAGGACAGTACTTTGCACAGTACTTTCTGACTCAGCATTAAAGGCCAGTTTGGTATCTAAGTTCTGTGCTGCAATTCTACCTCCTAAAACCTCTTAGCACAACTAATCTGTCAATATTTTCTGCCTAGCTACATTCCAGAGAGAAATGGACAGCTGCTCCCATCCTGTAAGGGTTTTTCTTCCATCTGGAACACCATACTTTGCACAAAGTGCCTTAACAGCATTCACGTAGACGCCAGTTCTCCTTCCCCACTAGAAAACCATCTGCTGCTGGCGTTCCCACCCGTGACATATCTGAAAGTTCATATCTGAGTTAATAGGGATTTCTGGCTAGCTTGTTCTGTACTGTGAACAGCTTTCATCGCTCAAATATTTTAATATTCTACTTTTGTTAAGATGTCTGAAATGTATAAAAATATTGAGCTTATTTACATTTCACATAATTTATTTTTCAAAACTCTTAGCAAGGATTTGATCTTTAACTTTGGCTCTTAAAAAAAGAAAATAATAAAAAGGAGGTTTTCAAAAATATATTTGCATGAAATGAAAGGGTCTTACCAAATTAAACATCTTTTCCATTATTTATTGCATGCCACATCCAGATGTTGCTAGTTAAATGTTTAATTTGAACTGAAAAGTTTAGCCTACAGATTTTAAGAGAAGTTAAAGGTCTTACATTGCTGGAGTAGCCCCTGTTAAATTCACAGACACCAGATGGCCCCATAGCACTGACTGATCTAAGAGATTTCAGTTTCCTTGTCTTGAAATAGAAGAGGAGCTGCATGAAAATAGTTTGATGTTCAAAGCCAGAGCAGCTTCAAGTTTTAGAAGTAGTGTATTATTATGTATATGTATGTATGAAATTGCTGAGCCATAACTGATGTTCTTTGAACTGCACACATGTTTTGCTGTGCATTCATGAAATTGTGCTTCACCAGTCCAAACTCAGGAGTATTCCGAATGTTACTAGGTATAGGGTGCTCATTTTTTAGGTTGTTACTGAGTCAGGTACTGGCATAGATAGGAGAACGTATCACAGAGCAGCCCAGCTCTGCAGGGTCTTTGTATCACCCACAAGCAAACAAAGATTTCAGGGGCCTATGTGTATACCTGAGGGCTACAATTTTCAGTGACTTTCCTGTTGTTTCTTGAGTTTTTGTTGTCATTCCTAAGTGAGGTACATTTTAGACATCTCAAGGCATCTTCTTATGGGGTCCAAAAGCCTTTGTCTTTTCTTATTTCATTCCAAACAGAATTTGCCTCCATGATGGCCCAGTTGGCTTTGTCTATGAGTAGCACAGACAAATTTCATTGTATGTAGAGCTTTGGGAAAAACCAACCAAACAAACAAAACCAATCAAAAAACAACAAACCAAAACCAAACAAAGCACAAAAAGATTTTTCTGTAGCTTCACATGAATTCTTTCATATGCTTGAGTATGGCTCTGGAATATATCCTCAAGGTACTTGATCCAGTTCATGTGTACATAATGGGGTTACCAAAGGACTTTGACAGTGATGGAATCAAAGAAAGCAATTGAGCTGGTTAGAGTGACTTCACAAGGCAATACAACTAGACTGAGATGACCAGATGGGAACATTCAGCATGAGAATGCTTAGACTCCCTCAAGTTTTCTTACTGCAAACATCACTGCTAGTTACACTTTAATCAACATCAAAAACAAGATCCAATCCAGCTTGTCACTCCAGAAGCAAATATTAGAAAATTGCAACGATTTCTCCCTGTGCCAAAGGGAATCGTAAACTTTATTTACCTAGTTCACGCTGTCATAAAGTAGTGACAAGCAGGATCACTGTATGCAGCACTTCACCAGCTTAAACACTAGCGAGTAAAGGGAGTGTAGATGCAAATTTAAGCATTCTTCCTTCCTCCTCTTCAGAACAACAGATCCAAAAAGAGATTTAAGGGCTGCAGTTAGATGTAAAAAACCTATAAGGAATACAGGATGCAGACTTATTTTGGTCACAGTGGGATCATGATGAGAACAAGAGGGAGAACAGAAAGGTGTTCTGTTGACTGAACAGCTGAACTTCTATTGAGTACATGCAATAAATTGTCATAATACAAAAATCCCCATGCTTTTCTGACAGCCAGACTTACAGTATGTTAATAAGGAATAGAGCATTTTGGTGACTACTGTAGGAAATCTGTTAAGTACAAAACAAGGTAAACAGCCATGAAATTACTAGAAAAGTGTGTATAACTTTAGGAAGAGCATGGCAGTTGCACTGAGTGATATATTTCTGGCAAAGGAAATGGAATTGTGGTTGCAGGCATTTCTTTGGGGAGTTGCCACTGTCAGCACAAGGTAGAGTGCAGAAAAGCCTGGCTACCCGAGGTTAGGATCTCCATGCAGGAGTAGTAGCTGGAGCCCTAAGCTAAGCTCCTAGAATACACCAGAGAGGCTACTCTGATTTTGACACACCTACAGGTGTAGTGAGGAACTAGCATTTCCCATTGCCTGTGTGTGAGCAGGTCAACAACCTAAAATTGCACTCTTCAATGGAGTTTGAGAAGCAAGAGCTTAAGAATTCAGGGATTCCTCTTCACCAAGTTAAAATAATGGCTTTGGACTGTGGATACTTGAAGTAAGCTCTTTTGTCAAAGAAGTGAATACGAATCCTACGTACCCACTGATAAAAAGTGTCAATGATCCCATCTTCTCTATTAAGATCTAAATGCTAGAAAGCTAACCTAGAAAGCAGGAGACCTCACTTTATCCTCATTCAGAATAAAACATTCCATTTCACCAGTGTGTAATAGTTATCAGCAATGAAGGCAGTTTGGGAGCAGGAAGCTTTTTGGGAGTAGGAATCCTTTAAAGCTGTAATGGCAGTCAGTAAGTGATTTAAGATTTGTTGGGACAAGGAGGCATGACCTTGTAGTCTGATGGCTGGGATACTTACCTGAAAGATTCTTGAGCTGTCTTTATACTTTATTGGCTAGCTATAATGCCACCATCTATTAAAAGATCTATTAACATCTTTGCAGAACTTGGTCCTGTGGAATATGGTAGATGCTGCAAAAACACACTGGCTAGACAAAGCTGAAGTGAAAGGATAAGTTTATCTATATGATTAGGCACAGAACCAGACTGGCAGGACCTGAACGTACTTTGGAACAACCAGAGAACTGCAGATACATTTTTTTTTTTAAAGAAAATCAAACAGGGAGAAATTTTTTCAAGAAAATCAAATAGGGAGAAAAATGTCAATTAAGTGATTTCAGTGAGAAGACCCCATTCTCTTCTCAATAGAACCAATGAAATTTCTATTCATGATGGCAACAGAAGCAGAGATAGTTCTAAAATTGTTGACAAAATTCAAGCATAGAATATATTGGTAAATAAGTGTTTTATATTTCAGGTAGGTTGCAAAAAGTAAAATTCTAAGAGGTACACCTGAAACTAGTCAGGGACACTATAAGCTAAGAAAGAGCAGGAAGCCCCTTCTACTTGATTAGTCATACTGAAACCAGGATCCGGATAAAGAGTTCTTGAACTTCAAACAAATCAATGGATTAGAAGCGGCTGTCTATGTCTTTATAATAGCCTGAGATGGAAGCTACTACTTATGTGATGGTAGAGCAAAAATGTAAGCCTTCTGAAATATATTCTCTTTGCCTCCCTGCAAAAAAATGACAGTAGAAAAAAAAGTATGCTTGTAAAAAGATGCTGTATATGTTTATTTAAAATAAGCACTCATACAGAAGGACATTGATAACACGTGGAGAATCCAGTCAGATTTTTCCTCCACATTATCTTTCCCTCACAAAAAGTAATACAAGCTGAAGATTAGACTTACTATTTGGTGATGTAAACCTTGTAAAAAGAGTATATGGTTCCATTAGGAGGTACACCATTACATTTCAATTCTTGGCTCACCTGTTACACGAGGCATTTAGGTAGAATATGACCATAAAGTTGGAGCAATATTCACAGAAGTTGGACCATGCTCAAATATGACATTTTTTTGTAATAAAACCAAAGCAAGTCTCCCCATATGTAACACATGAACCATCTTTAGATTAGCTGATAAGGTTTTGACTTTAAAGGAATTGTTTTGCCTTTTCTGGTGCAAATGAATCAGCTTTTGGGTTTTATTTCATTTTGAATCATAAAATTCAGTCTATCACATGATAAAGGATCACAAAGATGAAGCTATTCAACTCATTTTCTCTGAAGTTATAGTTCAAAACCATAGATGCTGAGATAGCATTACACTGAGATCCAAGCATCTCAGTGTTTAAATTACTACTAAAAAACTTGTAAAATGTTAAAAAACTGTGTTGGGTTGACCCTAACCAGCAGCCAAGCACCCACAGAGCTACTCACTCTCTCTCTTCTCCATCCCCAGGAGGACATTTGAGAGAAGACAAAAAGCAAGAAAACTCACAGGTTGAGATAAAGGCAGTTTAATAAGTGAAGGAAAGATATAAAAACAAACTACCAAGTGATGCAAAGGCAATCACTGGCTACCTCCAACATGCAGATCGATGTGCAGCCAGTCTGCATACAGTGGCCACCTTAGAAACCAGCCCTTCCCTATCTTCTTCCTCCACCCTGATTTTATTGCCAACCATGACGTTATCTGACATGGAATAGTCCTTTGGCCAGTTCAGATCTGATGTCCCAGTCTGATGTCCCTCCCAAACTCTTGCCCATCCCCAACCTATTCACTGTAGGGGCAGAGCAAGAAGAAGAGGAAGCCTTGACCCTACGCAAAGACTTCTTAGCAATGGCCACAACACTGGTGTGTTACTAACACCATTTTAGTTACAAATCTGAAGTACAGCACTATATGGGATGCTGTGAAGAAAGTTAATTTCATCTCAGACAGGCCCAGTACAGAAAGAAACTCCAAGAATTCAGCTGTTAATCTGCATGAGATATATCACATCATAGTTTGCTCTTTGGAAGCCCAAAATCAAAAGCAAGTCTTCTACTGTAAAATGCTTTCAGCATATGAAAATGTGTGCCCAATTTATCAAACCTGAAATCAGTTCACTACAGTCAATACTATTCTTGACATGTGCAGTAGTTCCTTTGACCAGTGTATTTATGAAATAAGTAAGCCTAAGGCCTTTCCCAAAAATACAACTTTGTATGTGAGTTTGTGGTTCTTGTGTCCACGTTATTAAAACTGATCAGTTTTCCTCCTACAGTTTGGACATTGGTATTTACTGTTTACTACCAGCAGGCTGTAAGCAGTGTTGTACAGTAGATGCACATAAATAGAAACTTAAATTAAAAAAAAAGCTACCAAGGTGCTCAGAATGGCAGCTCAATGGCTTTGCCACTGCACATGGGAATGCGCAGAATTATGCTGCTTGCTTACTGTAGTTCCAGGGGAGAAAAAATACTAAACATCAGAAACTGCAGTTTCCATGTATCTCCTCTCCTGCCAATAAGTAAATATCCCAGGAACGAAAGCTGAATTGATGGTCTGTGGAAGTCAGCAGAGTCTCCTCACAGACCTCGAGAGCTCCTCAGTGCTTGTAGAAACAACTGTTCACTAAACCCAAAAAACCCAAACAATGCTACTCTTCAAACCAGTAGTTTTTATTAACTTACCATGGAACTCACTTCACTTAAGGGTGTTGAGCATCACAGATGTTTACCCACTGAAAGCCTTCAGGAGTTGAAAACGTAAACAGCTTTCTGGCACTTTCAGATGTTTAAAGAAAAATGCAGTCACTCACTACCTTGGGAAACTACTCCTCACCTCCAGAAAGCAACACAGGAGAACCAGTCTCCATAAATAAAACCAAAAAAAGGTCATTGGAGACTGACAGCCCCCACAAAAATTAACCTGTAGCACCGAGAGAAGTATTTACCAATTCAATTTTACATGTAAAGACCACTCCTGCAGAGCAGTAAGGTGAGTACTCACAGCTCTGTGTTGCTGAATCAGGACCTGCTTTGGTGCTCCATCCCAAGGGAAAGCACCCTCCTAGCAACTGCATAGCTTCTCTCCATGCAGCAAGAGCTTTCAAGGAAAGACTGGGCTCAGCTATAGTCAGATTTGAACACGAACTAAGCAAGTTTATCAGCCCAGGGTTTTAAAAGTAGCCTTGCTCACTGAAGAGATCTGTCACGAATTTGAAAGCTAAGGCACAACAAGAGTAAGCAATCAAGGCCATTATTTTCCATATTCAACTTAACACAAACCAAGGAGACTTCACTTCCAACGGGGGTGAATCCACTTTAGGGCATATGGGTAGCACAGTGAATGCTGATAATAGCAGCTGTCAAATCCAGACATGATTTCTTTATCTTTCTAATACATGCGGAACCCAAATGTGGGTTCTGGTACACTGATGAAGCAAAAAACATAGTTTTGTTTGAGGTATTAAAAATTTTATAACTTGTACACAGCTCTTTTGCTTGCCACAGGCCCTGATGCCAACGTGCCAGAACCACCAGAATCGCTCAAGCTCTGCTCTGGGTAGACATTTCTTGGGCAAGCTTCGCTCCCTTGAAAACGAGCAGCAGCAAAAGCCAAAGCCTTAGCTCCCCATTCCTTTCTCCTGCCTTTCCTGCAGAAGGTCAGGCTAGCAGCAAACAGATATTCTCTAATGCAGTGCTACACAGCAAGCAAGATCACTTCTAATTATATTCAAATAGAAGTTTCTAAACCACAAAACAAATACAATTCTTGCAGTAAGTTATGCAGCAAAAAGTAGGTTATACCTCATATTTCATGGTAAATGTAGTGTTATTTATCTTCCTCCCCCGTCCCCCGTCCTCAGTGTAGTGGATACAAGAGGTCTACTTGTAAAAAGTTAAGGCTTCCACAGAAAGTAACAAATAAATTTACTTTCTGGGTTTTTTACTCCCTGTCATAACAAAATAGTGATCATCTTGCCTGCTCTTCATAAGAGGACCTTTTGATACAGAAGGTGTTCCTTTGTTACACACCGTTGCTGATTTTCCTTTAGGAAGAGGCTTCTTGGCTTCTGGGGCTGAGCTTTCATTTGCTTGCAAGTTCTTGGTTGAAGGTTGACCTTTTGTGGAAGGCTGCACTGGCTTTTTGGTCACTGCTGCTTTGCCTGCAGTTTGAGGAAGCCGTACAACAGACAAGGGAGTGCGTTCAGGAGGTCTGGATGAAGCAGATACAACCTGAGGGGGTTTACTGACATTTGGCTGCTTATTGACAGCTGATGGTGCATTTTTGCTTGTAGATATCACCATAGATGGCGATTTTGATGCTTTGCTGACTGCAAGGGAAGGTGCAGAAGCTGAGTGTTTCAAGACTGAAGCACTTTTCAGGTTCCTCGCCAGGTCAGAAGCTGTTTGTGGAGCTTTCTGAGGATGCTGAGACCCAGTTCCTGAGGTCTGAATAGCATTTTCAGAAGGAGGTTTTGCAAGGAGCTGCTGAGAATGTGCAAACTTGGCAGCAGAACTCAGATTGGTAGCAGACAGCCGAGTAACCCTTGGAGCAACTGAATTCGCTTTGGTTTTAGCAACAGATACAGGTTTGCATTTAGCAGGGACGTGCTTCTGTTTTGAAGGTGACATTTCAGCTGTCCCAGGCAAGTGAGACAGCTGTTTTTTAGAGGATGAGAAGGCAGAATTCACTGCTGGTCCTGGAGAGCCCTGAGGCAGAGCAAATTTCATCTTGGGAGCATCAGGGGATCGAATACGTTTGCGTAATATTTCAGAGTGAATGAGAGCTATTCTCATTCCTGCAGATGAAGAGCTTTTGCTTACAGGCTGCAAAGAAGCAGAAGCTGGTGAGTTACGTGCAGGAGACTCCAGTTTCTTTGAGGTGCCAACTAATGGTTTGAAAGGAGACTGCACACTTGCTCCTGAAGACCCTTGTAATTTGGACCTGGCTGTCAATGGCTTGGCTGTAGAGGACGAGGGCAGTGGCACTTTCGGCGGCGCCAGGGCAGGGGACTGAGGACGTTTAGATAAAGCTTTGTTGGCACTGGCCCCGAGAGTAGAAAGAGGAGTAGAGGGTTTTGATGGCTGCTTTTGAAACATATTGACAGCTGACATTGGATTCATGACAGGAGGCTCCTGAATTCTAGCTGGTGAGCTGGGAACATTGTCACTGGTGACCCCTTTCTGAAACGCCAGGATTTTTTGTTCCAGAGTTGCAAACTGAAGCACTCTGCATGGATCATATTTAAGCAGAAAACCTTGAAGAGTGTCCCAGCCTCCACCAACACGTACCATCACATGCTTGCCGTGCAGCATCTGAGAAAGGAGGAAGAGGGGGTGGAAGCAGAAGAACAAGAGTAACTTCTGTTTTGTTTTATGCTGCAATGTCTTCATCTTATATTAAAATCTATTGAAATCAAATAAAAATAGGATCTCTCTTCTTACAGAGAAACATTTTTAAAAAAGAGGCATTATGTTTTAAATAAGGCTTATACTTCCCAATTATTTTATTAGATAGTTTCTGCTGCAGAGACAGTCATTGTCATTATGCATCAGGAAATAAAGAAAGCATGTGCACAGAAGGCATTTTAACCATTCTACCAGCATCTTTATTTAGTATACTAGAATTTTTGATACAGGGTTTGTTCCAATGATGGATGTCCTCATTACATTTTAATACTAGAAACTCTTATGCCTGCTGAAGACAGCACTCACCTATCCTGCAAATTGTAAATGCCAGGCATCCAGATTTTGAACAAGCAATGTTCTCAGGATATTCTATTGCATTACCCCTATTTATTTTGCAAGTTGCTACTAAAATTTTAGAAACATCACAGAAAAGTATTAACTTGCTTAGTTTAGTGTGATTGTAAAATCAATATTTGTATGTAAGATCTAATTAGTTACACCTACTTTTGATAAAAGATTGGATGACATGGTGTCCCAACCAAATAATTCTGTAATTCTAAAACAGTACCACAAAAATGCGGCATTCCACTTAAAGGCATTTATTTTCCTATTATGAATATAAATTGGAATTCTGAGAAACCACTTACTCGTATGAAGAGTATTTTATCTCCCAGTCTGTAACGTCCCTCTGATAAGTATTCAATTGAAAATTGGTGGGAACAACTGCATGGAGGATCTTCTGCTATATGTTTAACCTAGTTATTAAAATTGGAAGTATGAATCAGTATTTTGACAGAAGCATGTGTTTAACAGTTTGAGATACTTAATACAAGAAAAGATACTGATATCTTCATCTCATAATATAAGAAAACACTAGAATTCTATTCCCCCACAAGAAAATCTCACCTCCATAGTTTCAAAATGTAGAATAAAAGATTAAAAGAAAGAGCAATCTATATGTACAGACAATATTGTTGTTCCAATCCAATTTTCAAAATTTCTTCAGTGTTATTTCTACTTTGCTTTTTAAGATTTGTCTGCAACACTGTGTACAGTAGCATCAAATTCCAATCACAACCTTGTAAAGATAATTTTACATCTCTAGAAATTGAAACAACTGCCTGGGTCTCTCCTGTGACTGAATACATTGTTACACTTGACCCAAGGCTACTTCAGCGCTCTCCTTAACCTTTTGTAAGGCTTTTGTAAGTTAATCTTCTACAACTTTGACATCCAAGAAGAAAACCATTGAGAAGAGGAGAAAGGTATTCCAGAGTTAGAGAAGATGTGCCTTTTACATCCACTTAAAAACTTAACAAATTGGAAGTTCAAGACTACAGCCAAACAGGAAAAATGGTGAGACTTTTCAGAGAGAGTGAACATCTGATGACCGACATTCCCAAAGAAGCAGAATTTTTACATTACAACAAGGAGGACCTCTATAATAAATTAATTTTAAAGTCTCAAGAGGCATTTTTAAGCAAAATAGGAAAGTTATTAATCATTTCTTTTAGATCACTTCAGAAGATGTACAAATCATTTCCTTTTCTGCATACATATTCATTCCCAATCGGTACTGTGAAAGAGGTTTATTTAAAGTTTTTTGAAAAAGACTTTCACCAAAGCCTACTTTAATATTTGATGAAGTTTTATGAAAACATCAAATTGAAGACACATATACATTACAGTCATAGACTATTTACACGCCAGAAAAAATGAGAGTATTTCTTACACTCAAAGAAGCAATGGAAGGGCAGAAGATGAAATCAATGCAAGTTATATGCACAGATAGATGCATTAACTTCAAAATATACATGACAGCATTTTGCTTACACTTGTTCAATAAGGCACATACCCTTCTGTTTTCTGTTTAAGAAGGCTCACAAATACTAGATGATAAACAACCTATATTTACTGAGACAGATCATACAAGTACCCAACTTGGACTTTGAGTTAAAGCCTGTATTATAGTAAATAAGTACTACTCACTGCCTCATGTAGCTCTCCATGATGACAACACGACTTTGTTGTGCTAATAGGTGATGGTGGTCCAGAGGTCATCAACAGAGTTTCTTCTAGCTCAATTTCCTTCTCTAGTTTTACTAGTACAGGAGGTTCAACTCCATAACTCAACATAAACACAAAAGTAGAGAGTTTAATTGCTAAAGAAAACAAAACCAAACTAATTATAACAGTCACGCAAAATTCTAAGTAGCTTGACAGGGAAGAACTGTCAGAGAAATAACTGCCTTGATAATGCAAAAAGACAGAGCAACTTTTAAGTTTCTAGAAGTCCTCCCAAAAGTGGTCTTGGAGCTACCAGAGAAGGCAGTAAAGATACTGTCAAAACCACAAAATTTAGGTTACATTTCTTTCCAATAAACTATCTGAAATCTTCCACCTCTACACTAGAAATAAATTAGAAGTCTCAATTGGAAGAATAAAGAGATACCTGGCAAAAAGCTTAAAAAATAAAGACATCAAAACTGTATTTAATGTTCAGTAAATTCTTCCAAGATACACACGTATCTATAAGATGAATGTAGTGTTAAAACATGCAGCTATAAAAAACAGGTGGATCAGCACTTCTCCACAAAAAGAGTCTGATAAATATTTGGAAAAATACTCATATTGTGCAGTGGTCCTAGAGAAGCTACTCATTATTTTCTGCATGGAATTAATATCTACTGCATTGCCACAGATTGTCTTAACTTTTTCCTAGCTTCTACTTCATAGAACATGGTCTTCAGTTTCTTGTTAAGAGCCTGTAGGGATCCCATACCTGGATACAATGCGTCCAATTTCAAACAAACAAAGATACACTTGTCTTGGATCCTTGTGCAAAACTAAAAGGGAAGAGGGAAAAAATGGGGTTATGGCTCATATTTACTGTGGGGAGGACTGTGCAATCTAGCTTACAAGTGTATAGCTATGCAGCCAGTCAGCCTAAGTAGTTTAAATCCTTGGCTGCTAAAGAACAATCTGTGTGATTGCTACCATTTAAGTAAGTAACAGATCATTTTTCTTACCGCTTTAAATGTTCTGGGTGCCAGTAAGGTCCATGCACATGGTGGACTCACCCAGTTGCACTAGGAGATACCACAGATACAGTGGCAGCTCCCCTACTCTGTGCTATACCTTCATTTTACCCCTGCCTATCAGTCCCCATCTCTTGCCCCATCCACCCAAAGGTTTTCTTAAGAATTTCCTGTCTTTGTGAGGATCTATCTGAGAATGACATTGGTCTAAGAGGCAAACACTCAGATGCAAACATCAGATACTGGCTATGATCTCAGAAAGGGGTTTCAGATGTGTTAGTAGCACAGAGTTTTGTGCTGGGCTTTGCTTCACAAGGGCTGAAGAATATTCACTGAAGAATAGAAGAAGCAGAAGGAAAGTAATGTTTGTTTTGGTTTCTTGCAACTTACATCTTTAGGTATGCAAGCGAAAGGGAAAAAAACAGGGCCATGAACAGAGAAGGAAAATAGTTTAGATATTTCACACACAAGTAATCACCTCCTCCACTGCTCCCATTCAAGCTTCGAAACTGAGATGCTCTCAACATGTCCTAAGAACAAAGTTCTACGAATGCTCTAGAAAAGAAACCCATCACTGTGTTTTCTTACCCTACTAGGTATGCCACCTAATAACTCAGAAACCAAAGGTTGGAAGAAAGGTCATTCAACTCACCTCTACCCACACATAGCACTGTTCTTTTCCCCACCACCACCAAGTGTAAGAAATGTGAAAATCATAGATACACTTTTCATATGATATAACATTTATATAAACAAGTGTGGCTTTCTTCATACTGTGCAGTAAAAAATATTCAGTAGAAACTGGAAATTCATTTTGAGGAAAAGCCTAATGAGCCAGCTCTGTATTTGCAGATGAAATCTAGAATATTTTTGATGTTTAATGTGACACTTAAAATGACTTTTTTTAAAGCAAGATGGAAGTATTTCCTAAAGTATAAGCTGAGTATGAAATCAGATGTTCTTGTTTATATCATCAACTCCAGTTTATAAGTCTACTTTTTAAAAGATCTGATTATGAAGGGTAAATCTAGGAAAAAAGCTGGCACAACCATAATTTTTAAAAGGTACTAGAGGTCATTTCATGTTTTGTTTTTTTTTTCATAAGTATTTTTGTCAGCTATAAGAGAAGTGGCATAATTTGCTTGAATTCAGAAGAGAAAAATCTCTAGTAGAGATCAAGACATTTGGCTTGATGTCAAAGGGCAGACCATGATGGCTACTCTCCTTTCCTGCTGTTTCAGGAACTAGTTAATTTATTTCCTTCACAGCCATCCACACTTTTCAGGAGGTGTTGCTATGTGTATTTCATGGGAAAAGGACAATTGTCAAATTGTCTTTCCTCTGTTTGATAGATAAAGAATGCCTTGAAAGTTTGATGGAGAACATCAGTGGAAAGAATGTTTCACTAAGGCTGCAAGTCTGCTTATTTCGACTGCCAAAAAGGCTCAGAGAAGATATTTATGCCACAAAGCAAGCTTATGTCAAGAATTACAGTCAGACTTCAAAACACTTCTTGGCTGTGAGAAAAAGCCACAGCATTAGGAAATCCTGTCTGCTTATCTCAGTGAGGCTAAACAGGTTCTAGTTACTCATTCACTTACAGAAATAAAGATGCTTAAGCAAAGCAATTCATGTAAGTTGAAAAAAATATTAAACCTAATTTTCTTATAGCTCAGTTCTCCTACTCATCTGCATTTCACAGCACTGAAAATTACACTCCCTAGTTTAATCAGAATGAGACAGATGCAAATGACAGTATTTTCTCAATATTTTAAAAGATGACTTATCCAGTAGGGTAAGTAGGGGCAGCCTAACTAGCAGGGAGGAGATCTTAAAAGAAAAGCAGTTAATGAAAATAGTGTCTCCCATTTAAATAGCATTAAATGGCACAAAGAATTCAAGAAAATCTAATAAATATAACAAATTCATTTGATTACTGAAACTAAAGGTACTTCGCAATTTTTTACTATTCTGCTTGACAGGCAGATACTTTGACTTTAAAAAAAACAACCAAACAAACCAAAACAAAAAATTCCACTAGTACTTGGCTTGCCCAGGAAGGTTTGTACTAATTAATTTTCACTGACATAATAGCTAGTAGAAGAGCATTTCATTATTTACCATGCAATGAAAAGACAGTTTCTCTTAATTAGTCAAAAATTTATTCCATCTGGAACTACCAGTCTAGAAGCTGTTTGTTACAAGGGACAGACTATGCACTGAGGCAGGCTTACACACAGTTGACAACATTTATTTTTATAACTTATTAAATGGGAAAATACAAAGTGTTTAGAGTCATGTAAAGCAGGTCCTGAAGTAAATGTTAATTACCAACAAAGTGTTGTCAGTTCAGGCACAACATCCAAAATTAGTTACCAAATTTAGCAATAAGAATGAGCTCAAATACCAAATAAAGGATCTTATTGTGAGTTGACTCCATGGCCCTGTGGTCTTCTCACACTGGGAAAGAGAAACCACGCTTTTCTCCTGGTTTTCAGTGGGTCCTTTTACTGAAGGGAAACATGCAACTTCTTTGCACAGCTGTCACTCCTCCTCCCTTCCTCCCACATGGCAAATTTTAGAAGGTTGGAAAAGCGTCAGGCAAGTTAAAGTAGTTGCTGAACTGATTTTTCAAGGCTTTTACATGAACACTGCCTTAAAATTAACAAAAGCTTTAATAGCTTGCACAAGACAGGTACAGTTGTGACAAAGGCTTCACCAGACTACTCTGAAAAGATCTCCCTGACCAGGTAGTTATCCACATAAGATCAAAATAAGTCTTACAAAAGGACAGATTTACCTAAACCTTCAGATTCAAAGAGATAAGTCTCATCAACTCCAACGGCCCTACACCAATTAAGAAAGTTGGCTGTATTATCTCTGGCAAAAAAAGATCCTGATGGAGCGTCCTTCTTACATGGAACTTTTCTCATAGGAAAATTCTGGCAAGGGAAGAAAACAAAAAGCACATTGTGAATATTAATATCGCCAACATGTTTCAAAGTATATTTTCAAATGAAAATAAACCCTAAGTTCAGAGTACAGAAACAGCGGTTAGGAGCTAATTTGTTTTCAGCCCACCATGTATTATAGTAAAAAAATCCCTACGCTAACATAGAAGGCATTCCACCTCATCTTTGTGAACAGTCACTGATTGAACAATCCTCAGCTCTGCAGCCTCTTGTGGAACTGCCCATAGAGTTGCTTCCCTATTTCCTTGCATGCTGGGGTAAAAATCTTACTGGTGGTTTCACATATCTAAATAGTTATTCCCCTTTCCCAAGCTCTGTTCATAGCAGCAGAATGAGCAAAGATAACCCCCAATAAAATAAACTACACTTGGCTACCAGATTTCAACATTTTAGAGCCCATTCTAGAAAGCAGAGAGAACAAAAAGGAAGCAGAGGGCAGTTTTCTTTAAAACAATCCAGTACTTACTTGTTTTAAAATTGATATCTTCAAAACTAAATAATCAGTTTGGGCACCTTGTCCTCCTTAAAAAAACCCTAAGGATGTAAGCATTCATATGTCTCTTGATAAATACCATTTGGCATCGTAAGACTGCTAGCTTGTGCCCCTCTCCAATTAATAATAAATCTCAGACTGGTAATTCTATTACTTACTGATAAATATTCATTATTTAAAGCTACTGTTTCATTAGATAAAATAGTAAAACGTAAGCACAAAAAAAAAAATTGTAGGATATGGTGAACCAGTTCCTCCTGCCCCCAAGGGCCACACTGCCAGTCGGGGCATGTTAGTTGGCAATACACTATTTGAGAAACCCAAGTACTGCTATAACTCTACTGGGTACCTGAACATTGAACATATGCTACCTGCATCAGCATTACATAGTTTTATACTCCAAAGTAACACATCACTACTTTTCACTGTACAAACACAGACTGCAGGTTGCTTGAGATTGACATTTCAACTCAGCCTTGGTTCCAAACAAAAACACTAAAGCCCATCTCCAGGTACATGGAATTCTGGGTATTTTCATGGCTAACCTACATACTAGAGTTTAGTCAGCAGTTTCTGGAGCAAAACATTCCACCAAGTGCTAGTGGATATCTTGTTAACTAACCCAGACTGATGTTATCACCGGGAACAAACTCCAGCCTTGGACTAGATCTTCCTCTGGCAAGACTTCTACCGAAATCAAGCTAAACAAACTAGTAAGGACATTAAGATTTGATTAAGAAAATGTCTAAGTCATTTGTTGCGTAAGGACAGCACATCCATGTATAACACCACACTGTAGTTAATTAGTTTCTGGATATATAGCACACAGAATGCCACTTTGGGAAGCCTCACTCACCTGCTTTCATTTTACTACTACTTACAATTAGACTTTATATATGTATTAAAAATCACAACATGACTCACCCTTAAATTATTGGAGCTACAACATTCTTTAATTGTGTTTTGAAGAACACCAACCAATTGGCAGAGTAGTACTCCATTATCAAGTTCTTCTAGTAGTTGTTCTGCTTTCACTTCTATTCCTAAAAAAGATCAATATTAGAGTTACTCCAGGGAAGGCAAAGAAGCTTCATAGGAACTTAAAGAAAACTGAAACAGTATTCCATCCATCATATAATTACTACAGTGTTTAAGACCGAAAATTAGCAAATACATAAGTAAACTAAAATCAAATATCCACTTAATTAGATTTTAATTAGACTAACAAGATTCAGAAATATAAATTAGAACAAATAATCACTCTACCTCTAAGACATGACAACTAATGAAACCTGAAACTCAAGCACGTATTTTAATTCAATTCTTCTGGCCATTCAGGCTCAAATACACCAGATCTTAACAGTACTGTAGGTATTAAGTTTCAGCATTGACTGGAATACTGGAAAGTGCTTTGAAATTATTAGGCAGTGATTTACTTTTAACCTCACCCAACAAGCCGGACAGCCAGATTGACAGATCTTCTTGCATAGGCACCAAAGATGCTTCATGACGCACAGATATCCACTGGTCATACAGGCACACATCCGCCAAGCCTGGCCCATGCCTGGGAGTCAGAGGACTTCGGGGACTTAGAGGAAGGTCCTCTCCAAACCATACCTGCAGAATTTTTCAGTAAGCTGAAGACGGTGAGCTCTAATATTTGCAGATAGGTGACTAAAACTTCTGGTTTGAATCAAAAGTCTATTATTCAAAGAGAAACTGTTCATTCCGCTTCAGACCGACACACCAAACCCACACAACAGTATTCATTAATGGTACATCTCTCCCTGGTAACTTCTGCACCAAAAATACAATTACATTTATTCTCTTGACTTCTTTGGATTTAAAATTACATACTTTGCTGAGTGTTAAATAAAGAAAATATGCATGAAATTTGTGAGGTTTTTTAGATGAGCACATCTTCAACAATGAAATCTGCAGCTTATCAAAGAATTTACTCCAGACTACTGATTTTTATGATCAAACATCAGAGGCATTTCATGTTTTAATCATTAAAATGAAGATGTTATAGGAGGAAACATAATCTCATGCAAGAAGATAACACACTCCTTGAACAGGATTCCTTAGCATTTCTCTTAAGGACTGCATATCTTCAAACTGAGAGGTACCTTTACATTTCAAGAAGACCACACTGAGAAATCATGTACAAAATTCACAAAGACAAAGACTCCTTCTGGTATTCTTAACTACTTTCTTCCAGTTCAATGTGTGTATAAAGTACCTTTGTTTATTTATACTTAAGTGATTAACTAGAATACAGAATTCAAACATTACAAAAGGCATTTACCTGAACTGCATTCTGCATGGTCATCTGCATTTACATTAGTTTCTCCCCCTGGGGAAAGAGAAGAGAATTTTTAACACAGTTCCTCCTGCTTTCATGAAAATCCCAAGAAAAACCCACCAGTGCAGTTTTGGCAAAATACAAGCAAGCCTAATCAGGAATGGAAAGGGGAAAAGAAAGAAGTGTCTTAGTAGCTAAGGTTTTGATCCAGTATTCAGTCAACTCCAGTTCTCTGCCCTTAAATAAAGCAGCAGTTATTACAAGACAAAGTAGCAACTAACTTTGCATGCTTAAATAATACTCAATGATTTGCATGATTTGAAGGAGCTGTAAGGCATTTACTTTGCCAAACAGACATATTAATACTCCTAATAAATCTTGGATTTAACAATGTTGGTATTCACTCCTTCCTTCTCATCTATCACAAGTGTATCTTATACGTGCTTGCACAAACATATAAGCATCCTGAGCTTATATTAAATATTTCGAAGATTATGAAAATCTTTAAGTAAGAAAATAATTTTGAAGAACAAGATTTCTTATTCCACAGATATATGACCAAAATCAATGTTTTTATTGATTTCTACTGCAATTTTGACTTAGATTTTCAGGCAGCTGGCACGTGCCGAAGTTTTCAATAGAATGCAGCAATATGGTTATCAGGACAATCTCCTGGCAAAAAAAACCTTAGGGAAAGTTTTAATGACATCTGGTCAATGTCTTCTCTCCTGAAGTCAATATAATATTTTCCAGCAATGCTTTCAATCATGGGAAACCTCAGCACAAACTCTACAATGTGCTGGAGATCAATGGGTCTCCTCACACAGGCTCCAGGTCTAGTGGTGCACACTGTTGCCAGGTTAGCTGCATACACATGCACCAGAAGTTATTTCCTCAGCATAGCTCTCCACAGTCGTAGTGGAGGGCATCTCAACCTCAAAACGTAACTATCTGTGTCTTGAAGCCAACTAAAACCAACTTACTTTCTCCGTTACTTAATAGCTGCAATAAAACGTCATCTTACTGATTAAGCTAGAAACCAGAATGCAGATATAGTCAGACAGTTTTAACTCACCTGTTTTCCTTTAAAAATAACTAACTTTCCCATCCCATCCCAGAATTTTAAGCTTTATAGGTAGATGGTGTTCTTCTCTCCTCCTCCTTCACCTGTTGCCTAGCCTGGCCTTCCTAAGACAAAAGGCCAAAAGGCCATGACAGAAGACCCAATTTTCATAAAAATTCTTCCCCTTACCCTGAAAGAAGAACGGTGCCCTTTCTTCCCCATTTTTCCCTCCCATTGCGTTGAACCTCAAATGCTACATAGGACCAAACTTGTCAGGCATTTCAAACAACTTACCTCTATGATCAGCAAACAAGCAACCAGTTTGTTTTCAGGCTGAGGCTATTTTCTTGTATCAGGACTGGTAGCACTTCTCAATATTTATCAGCGACACTCCCAGTGCTATCTTTCCCCCTCCTTTTACTTCTAGGGAAAAAAAAATCCTCTCCTTGATGTCATTTTTCCTCTATGAATGAACAAGGGAAGGGCAGAGTATATCCAAGCATTACTAATGAGCATGTTATGCTTCCCACAGCTTTGTCCTGGGGAATACATTTTCCTTTAGTATAAGACAGCTATTGTCCCAAGAGAGTTGCAGTAAGAGGCTTCATTGATTAAAAAAAAAATAAATAAAACAACGGCAGAACAGTCAGGAGAGAAGTTGGTCTCATTAAAATAAGGAGATCCATATAGGCTAACAAGAGCTCTAGCAACTAACTGCCAAGGGAAAACAAAAGGTAGCCTAATTCACAGAGAGCACTCAAAACACGAACAAAGAAAAATATTCACACAGCAGCTATCACAAGAATGTCCAGCATCTACAGTTTTGTGGTATGCCTAACAAAATCCATTTTTTTTTAAAAAAGGAAAAGTAAAAAAAAAAATAAATAGAGAAGATTGAGGAAAATTGTGGCACTTGAACTTCAAGAGCCTGCTCTTTTAAAACAGGTCGTTTTGTAAGCCAATATGCCAAAGGGCTCTCTAGAAAATCAGCTTCACTTATTACCAGGGCATCTGAGTAACACTTAACAAAAAACCCCTCTGATTATACAGACTATACTGCATGAATTTTTAGTTGAAAAATTAATATAGTAACAATTACCCATTTTCAGATCCCAAACAATCCAGCTCTGAGATCACAGAGAATATAGATAAATGTAGCCTTGTTACTTACAGGGAGAAGTATGGGATGAGAAGACCCAGAAGTCTTTCACCTTCAAGTAGACAGGCTGCAAAGGTGCAGAAGTTGCTGTGGTGAGGCAAATAGTGCAGTACCAGGTAGAGTCATAACCAAATCTGACTTCTTCAAAAACCAGTTGGGTTCCCTGCATCAAAAATCTTTACATAATGAATGAAGCAAGTATTTGATATCAAATTCAACCAGGTCCACCGAGAACCATATCAATTTCTATACACGCCAGTTTTATCAACTCACCTTCATTAAAAAGGCATTTGGTGTTCGGGGATCAACGCTGTGAAAGAAAAGAGCCTAGAATGAAAATGCACTTTTTCATGTCCCACACATAGCCTCAGACCGTTCCATCCCTATTTCCAGGCCAGCTGATATCCCCAGGGTCCCTAGATGGACTGTCTACCTTCTTCACCCCTTAAAACAGGGGAAGGACCACAAACTTGCAAACATTTCCTGGCCGGGGGGCTAGCAGCCCAGCTCCAATCTCAGCAAAGAGGTCCCCAACCACCAGCATCACTCTAAGAAAACACCTCATTCCTGTTGGAGCTTCTGCTGCCAACAGGCTTCGTGAAATGGGAGGAGAGGAGAGACGTCACCAAGTAACAGCGTACAGCTGGATCAATAGAGCAACATTGATTCATTGAGAGATGGGTGGTCAGCCTCAAATGAAGGCAGGAGCTACCTTCATCTGACTGACTGCCAAACCTCCAATGAAGAATTAGAGCTACAGATCAGCATTAGGAAAGAAAGATGAGAAAAATGTACCTATCTACTGACACATGTCATGGGGACAGGCATTTCTCAGGAAAAGGTGTGCAGACGTATCCTAGACATGACCCACACAGGACAGCCTCACGCAAGACTGTAGTCTTCTTCTGCTCTCCAGAAATGTCCACCACTTTACCCCCAGCGAATTCGAGAAACAGTAAAGTCAGCAAATACTAAAGCACTTTATGCAAATACTTCAGGGTGCTGAACACATGCTCTTAGATGCTGCACAAGATAGCCTGCTTCGTATTAGTTGTATCAGGTGTACTAATTACAAGCCACTCTCTTGTACAAGATGAACTGAGTCCAAGTCCCATTTTACTCAACTGCACAGTTTACAAAGAAAAATCCATAGCTCCATAGGTACTAAAACACAGATGAAGCAGCTATTGACCTAGCTTAAGTGGAACTTAAAAGGATTCACAGACTCATTAAAAAAAACCTTGGACAGAAACACTTTTACGTCTTCACCATATATTTAGGATATATAACACATCATCTTCTTTCAATCAACACCCAAATGCAGTCACAATACACTAATCCAGAGCAGCCGGAAACTGTAAATTAGTCTTGACAGTACCTAATGAAATCCACATTTTTAAACACTCTGAAATGAAAGAAGCTGTCAAATCAGTATCTGTTGAAAACCTCTACAGGATAGCCAAGATTTTTTTTTTTTGGTACACGTATCCTAACATGCAGAAGAATAGATGCAGGCAGTACAAGAGACATCCATGGAGAGCTCCTCTCTCCTCACTAAAGCAATTACAGAGCCCTTTTGTTGCATTACTGAGTCAGCAGGAGCCCTGCTTGCCTGAGAAGGCCTCAAAGGCATAAAAGAGAAAGAACGAGTCAGTCCAAGGTAAAGCTCTTTAAGGCAGCAACCAACTTCTTACATTACAGCATGCTGACTGCTCTCCTAATGGCCTTTCTGTACCTCTCAGTGACAGCACACAGAGCAGTGAGCCTGCTCTCCTCTTCCAAAGGGTGGCAAAGGTCCTGGATTCACCTGTCAGTGCAGAGAAACCCACTTGAAATCAGGGAGGAGCACTTTATCTCAACAGCTGGCATCTCCGCAGGAGACGTGCAGAGGGCTCCTTTCCCACAAGACCATCCAGTTTGGGGAGAGGCTGATTAACATGAGACATTGTTACTCTTGCCACATTCACAAATTTATCTGCCTCTCCTATTTGCACCCAACACATCTTACAGCAAAGCATCACTTGATGCCCAGGCAGCAGGCTGCTGGTTGGCCATAGTTAGGAGTTTATTATGACTTAAATATAAAATCCTGTCTTATTATGAAAGATTCGCCCAGTACATTTAGAATTACAAATGCATAGGACAGCTATGCCTTATACGTCCTAAAGGTATACATGTACTTTTTGCTCATGTCTTGATCTGGTACTATGCAAAAGTGACACACTGCATCCCTGGAATACAGCCAGCTTTTGGGCAAAGAAAGGACCCAGACTTTTTTGGGTGAATACTCATTCATGTGAATGAGTATTTCAGCTACGAGCGCTAGGTCAAATTTCCTACAAAAACAGTATACGCATCTCCAAACACTTGTGTGAGGCACAGGAAAGACTGAAACCAGTAGGGCGGTATGCAAAAACTCTCCCTTCTCCAGCGTAAGTTTCGCGGCACTTCGTCTGCAACACCAACTCCAGAGAGGCAGACTTGGCTGGATGACTGCTGTTGCCCCTGGAAGGGTGACCGAGCCCATCCCGGTGACAGCCTTAGCCCAACACCGGGCTCTGTCCCCGCGGCACGGGGCTCCCCGTGACGTTTTCAGCGCTGTGCCTACAGACAGACGTTAACTGACCCACTGTCACCGCTCCGGACCCCTCATCAGCGCCCCGATCCCTACGCGCGGTACCACCACCCCCCGGTAGGGCGGGGGCCGCGCATCATCGCCCTGCCACCGCCCTCCCCTGCACCGCACTGCGCAGCACCCCACAGCGCACAGGGCGCGGCGCGGCGCAGCGCAGCGCAGTGCAGTGCAGTGCAGTGCAGTACCGCACCCCACAGCACCCCACAGCACTCCGTAGCACCGCACCACACCACTCACCAGCAGCCACCACCGCGCCGCGCCCCAGGGCGCCCCCGCCCGCTCCGCGCCGGCTGCTCTGTTCGAAAGGGCCAATCAGCGCCCGCGGGCCCAGGTGGGCGGGGCCGTTTCCGCGGCACCTGGCCCGGGGCCGTGGCACCGCCTGATATTCACGTCCCGCGGCGGCTGCCGGCGCGGCTGCCACGCAGCACCCGATTTGTCCGGGGGCAGCTTGGGGCTCTCCGCTAGGACGACCTCAGGGACAGTGCAGGGCGCAGGGGTCGCGGCAGAGCTGGCAGCCAGCCAGCTTCTCCCCACGCCCCCATCAGGTCCCCACGCTGAGGATGGTGAGGCACTGGCACAGGTTGCCCAGGGAAGCTGTGGATGCCCCCTCCCAGGAAGCGCTCAAGGCCTGGCTGAATGGGGCTTTGAGCAATCTGGTCTGGTAGAAGGTGTCCCTGCCCGTGGCAGAGGGGTCGGAAATGGATGACCTTTAAGGTCCTTTCTGTGGTTCTATGACAGGGAAGCCCTCAGCGTCCCACCCGCTGCGGCGGCACGGCCCGAGGGCTGCTCGGTCGGGCGATGCGGCAGATGGCCCTCCCGCCCACGGGCAGCTGGGGCTGTCACGAAAGGACGGGCTTCAACGCTCCGTCCTTGTGTCACCAGCTGCGTTCGAAGGCAGTTCTGCTTCCCTGGCGGGTGGGAACAGGATGCGGGTGCACGGGGGTCAGGGGAAGCGACTGCCCGTAGAGGCAATTGCACCCGAAGAGGCCTTTTTCACAGAATCAAATACCTTTAAGATCACCGAATTCAATCCTTAACCTAACACTGCAAAGTCCACCCATTAAACTATGTCCCTAAGCACCACATCTACACGTTTTCTAAATACCTACAGTGGTGGTGACTCAATCCTGTGCCAGTGATTGACAACCCTTTCACAGAATCGTAGAATCATAGAATGGTTTGGGTTGGAAGGGACCTTAAAGGGCAGGGACGTCTCCTATTAGGTCAGGTTGCTCAAAGCCTCATTCAACATTGCCTTGAACTCCTCCAGGGAGGGAATATCCACACCTTCTCTGGGCAGCCTGTGCCAGTGCCTCGCCACCCTCACAGCAAAAAATTTCTTCCTAATATCTAATCCAAGTCTCCCTTCCTCCAGCTTAAAACCCTTATCCCTCATCCTATCACTAGATAGGACTTAAGCGAAGTGGTATTCGCTAATATCTAGTTTAAACCTCCCCTAGCTTTTTGGGGATTTTTTTTTTTGCAGCAGGGCAAAGAGCTGCTTCTGTGCCCGGGGCTTTTTCTGCACTACCAGCAGCGCAGGCCCATGGTTTAGAGGACACCATGGTATGCACATCGCTGTCCTAGCTGTCTGGTTTTGTGTTGTTCAGAGCAGAGCCAGGCACAAGGAAAGCACTCCCCCTGCCCACAGCCCCTGTTAGTGTTGGGGAGCCAGCATCACCCCAATGTAACGGTTCAAACACGTTTACCTGCTTCAGGGATGTTGATGATTTCAGAGCTGCTGAGCACCAACAATCAGAAGTTATAAAGTAAAACAACCTGTAATGCACTTTCACAAAGAATAGATACTGTATAATTTTTACTTTGAAATAATAATGCAAATGAAGACAAAAGTTTGTATCACAAAAACGGTATTTGTGTATGTGTGTCTTTTCTCCATTACATGATTTTTCATCTTTTAAAGAAATAAGAGCTTTTACATCTTAAGTGAACACATTTCACAGTTGAATAGAAAATAATTGCAGCATTAATCATTTCAGCTGGTTTATTACCCTAAATATTCAGAATACGTTCTTTAATGGAGGTCAGGCACAAAAACACTGCATGTGAATGGAAACCTGCATTTCCCCATTTGTTAAGAGGAACTGTAACTGCAGTTAGCTTAATTGCAGCAGGAATTAACAGTGTTCCTCTGAGGAGCTGGTGGAATCTTTCTGATCAGAGAATATAAATATAGAGAAAATTATACTCACATGTGAAGATCTGATAGCTATACAATATTCTGTGTATAGTGAACTTTTATGAATCCGTGTTTCTATAAAAATGCGGTAAAGAATATTTAATGCATGGTGGGATATTTTTCTATCAAAATAAATGTTATGTGGTCCTTTAAAAAGACATTTCTCCTAAAATTATATAAAAAGTATCCGTCACTGCACATCCCAGATCTCACAGAGAAGAGGTGTAAATTTGTGATCATTCACTCTCCATGACATCAACATCTCTGCGTGATGATGGTTAAATGTCCGTAATTCTGTAAGACGGCCCAAAAGACATGCAAAGTGTTGAGGGTTATCTGGGTGGTGGATTTTGCAGAATTTTTGCAGAATATCCAGCAGGGGTTCTTGAAGCCTTTCCACGGACTCTCTGTCCTTTATATATTGTCGATCTAGTTATAGTTTTAAAAGAGGAGAAGTAATTAGCAAATATATGCTCTGATACAATGTAAATATTTACACTGATAAATCAATACAAAAATATTCAAACATTTACACTGGGCAGTCATGTTCACACCTACCAAGTATATTTATTTTTGAATTACAAGGGAATAAACATGCTTTAAAGTTTTTTTTTTATTTGGAGTTTTCATGTAAGCTGTCTCAGAGTGACCGATTCTATCACTGTCTCAGGGTGATAGAATTGCTTCACCTTCCCATCTTCAAAACCTGATTTGGAAACCTCAGTGTCTATCCTTTGTCCTGATGTATCACCCTTCTCTTCTCCCGTTCCTGTGGCAGTCAGTTTGTTTGAGGCACTATACAATTTCTACATATATTGTAGGTAGAGCTAGTTAGTTCTGTATGTTCACACAATTAGTTTTTACAGCAAAGCCTGTAATTAGGGCTCTTATGCCAATATATCTGAAAGGTCAGTTTCCAACACTTGGTAGTTGAGGGGGCAAGCTGCTACTGTTCTGCTCTTGCTAGCTGGTGTTTGTTCAAAAAAGCCTGAAGACATTCACTGCCATTCTCTATTCTAAGTTATAGGGTTTCTCAATTTCCCTCTAAAAATGTGACATTTCACGATGGTCTGTAGCGATGTGCATGTAGCCACATCTGGGATTTTCTGAAGGAAGATGCTTGCCATGCTAAGCAGTGAAGAGATACCAGTAATTTTTCTTCAAGCAGGGTATTTAGTCACTTTTTTCCTTGTATGCAAAACCAGATGATGTAGCAGGACTTAGGAGTTTGGATTTGCGTGCTTGTTTTTTTTTGTTTAACGACTAAATACACTGAATATGCATGTATGCTCCTTACTTTATGTAGAATGTAAGTTTTTGTAGAATATAAGAACTTCATAGAACTTTGAGAATTTTGTCTCATGTCACACTCCTCATGCTTGCTTTCCAAAACCACTAATATTTAATTCTAGAAGTTACCTGGAGACAGAATAACTATGGCTGTGAGAAGTGCATATTCTTCCTGTGTCATCTTCAGTTCTCCAATACTTTTATAAAAATTAAACATGGGAGTTATGAATTCATCTGAGATACCTGTGAGAGAAAAAATTATAATGTTTTTAAATTTTTTAAATAATCTGGTTTATTGCCACAGAGTAACTATTTAGTATTTGAAACCTTGACTGTTTTGGTGGGAACAATTTATGACACAAATCAGGCCTGATGCAAGACAGTCAGTTACAAAAGTACAAGAACATTGTTGTTTTCCAGATCAGAGTAGAAACAGACAAATGCTGGCGATTTCTTCTCACGTGGTTTCAAAGTTTTTCTTTCAAGAAATTCCTTTTCCTCTGCAGGTTTGTCCATCTAGCTCTTCAGGACAGGTTTCACATATGTTTTTCCTGCTGTCTGCTGATATTCTAGCTGTTTTCTGTTTGCAACATGCACATATTACAAAACAGTCCCCATGTTCCCTATCTTTACATTCACGTATGGAAACCTCTCAGGGTGTATGGTTTAATTTCAACCCAACTCTACAGCTAACTGCTTTGGGCTGTTGCTTCAGTTGTCTCCGTAAAGGGACTTAATTGGTCCCTTTATGTAGCCTGAAACTTTAGCTAGGTCTAGGATTACCTGTAGTCCCAGATCAACTTGCTTGCAACTACTGCTACCTTAAAGCATGAACTACTGTATTATAAAGGACAGAGCCTTAAATAATTAAAATGCAACCCAGTTTAAGGATGGGATCATGTGATTCTCACCATCAGCAAAACCCTTTGGGGTCGCCGAGCTGGAGCATACTGACTGGGCTTCCTCTTACTTTGTCATCAGGTCACAATGTTCTTACTTAGCCTTTAATTACAGATGTACTTCATTCTGCTTTTGGTGTAAAAGGGAAGTAGGTCCTATGACAACAGGTTTTTTTTCTTTAAACTGATGTGTGAGTCACTCAGAGCAGCCACTGGGCTGTTGTCTGTGGCTGCTTGCAGCTCTGAAGCAGTGGCACTGACAAGGTATAGAGACTGGAACCAGTGGTTCTGCAGCAAGAAGACTTTTGGTCTTCCTTGGCTGAAAGTATGGAAACTTCTGTTCCCATAGACAAGGGCCATAAGATTTCTTGTAATTTTACTCAGAATTTTGAGCTTTTCTGGTAGAAAACCTTGTAACTTGGTATAGAAACCATGTGAAATAATGTGATTTTTACTATTGTATACACCACAAAGCTGAAGTTCAGGACTAGTAAGGTTGGGGTGTCTCCAGCAGGGGAAATTAAAAGAGAAACTCAGCAGGTGGAACTCAAAGAAAGGAAATATGAAGTCACTTGACTTAACTATAAGCAAGTCACATTTTGCTGTGACAGTGAGAACTTATTTCATTCAGTCTAATAGCTATGTGTCCCAACAGAGTGAAAGTATGGTCTTGCAAGGTGTGGTTTATTTTGTAGCTGAATGATGTATTTAAACTTGTGGCATGAGCAGTCTGTGTTTACTTCAGATTACAAGCCACAAACCTTGATTTTGTGACAAATTCAACACCAATGAGAAGAGTCTAAATCAATGAGCTGCGAGTCAGTTCATCCTGTAGAAGTTAGTAACACAGCTGGAGCATTATACAGAGCAAACAGTAGTCATGGCATCAAATGTTCTGAGGTTTATGTGGTTAGTCATCAGTATTAACTATTTAAAATTTTCAACTGTTGTTATTGCTGACTTTTAGGGAACTGCCTCTCTCTCTTGGGCAGTTTTTAATGCCAGAGTTCCTTGCAGTATGTCATATGTAAGGATCACATGCACGCAACAAACCAAAGCCTTAAAGGTTGCATGAATCTAGAAACAGGAAAAAACCATATCTAGCTGAGCCGTAAAGCAGAGCAAATGTATTCCTTATGTGGAAAAAGTCCAAGACAAACTGGATGTTTTTAGAAGTCTCTGTGTAAGGTATTGCGCTGCGAGGCATGATTGTTTAGCAGCAGGCAGGAAATGAGAGGAAGCGGGCTGTGACTGAGGCTCCCATCATTTGTTTCTCATATTCATAATTTGATTTTTTATTTCTCTCTTTTTGAGGGGGGGGGGGGGTTGTCAGGTTAGTTTTCAGCTGGATGAATTCGTTGTTTTGCTGACCACAAGTCTACTCGGGTCCTACTGTCAATATAGCAGAATTGGGATGAAAATGGTGCTGATGAGCAGAAAGTGGAATAACTAATTCAGGTCCTCGCTGGTCTAGGCAGGATATAAGCCTGCAGTAAAACAATCTTTGTCCCAGAAAGCTTATAATCTAACATTAAGAAACTAAAGCTTGGATGGATGAAGCAAAAAATAACTATAGATATGGAAGGAAATGAAGTTTTGGCAGAGAGTTTCTCTGCATTCCTGTGTTCCAGAGAAATAAAATGGAAGAGGTGAAAGGGAGTAAAATGGATGTTTCGGCAATGCAACTGATTTACTGCTTTTAGTACAGAGAACAGAACTTTGAAATCTTTAAATAGATAAGCGTCACAAGACAATAATGAACAAAATCATGCAAAATGAGTAATTTTGAGACTAGGATGATAGAATTTTTTTCTTGGTTACTAGTTTTGCCCTAACCCTATCTGTGCTGGAATTTCTGTGTTATTTCATCATCCTGTATGCATGTTACACAAACCGCTGTTCATCACAAGAGGGGGCTGTTTTCTAATGAGATTGAAAACACTTCAGTTCAGGTTTAATAAATTCCATCAGAAAGCAAAAAAAAGCAGCAAACAGATGTTGGCAGCTCTTGGGGTTTTTTTCCTTTCTTATCTACTGTGAAATATGCCACTTCAACTCAGATTATCAAAAAAAAGAACTAAAGGGAATCAGTACTATTTACTGGAAAGGCTAGAAAAGAAATTACTTTTATGACTTTTCAACTGTCATTCTTACAAATCACACTCTGAAAACTAAAAAATCCTATAGATAAAGTTGTAACGTATTTTTCAGTGAGAACAGAAAAGTTATCTCTGTCTAGCCCTCTTTATTTAGATCAGACAAGAGCAGAGCACTGCTCAGTACTGTGTCAGATAGGCAGGACTTCCTGCTCAGTGTTAATGGTGCTTCCTTCTTAACTTTTTTTTACAAAAAGGTTTCAAGAACTTTGATGCAACATTACAGAAATAAGAACAAGATCCTCCTTTTTGTTTCATTGTGTATCGTTCTGAACTACACAGATTTCTACCTAATCCCCAGCCCAATTCTATCAACTGCAGAAGAGACTGTAATTAATTTGATTGATTTCCTTATGTTAATGGATGTCTGGCTTTAAACCCTTGGGTAGGCAACAGGGTATACTAGCTTTACGGAGTACGGCCTTGCAGCATTAGACTGGAGCAAATTTAAACCCATGAGCATTATTCATTCATTCATTCTTGCACAATTTCATTCCAGTTTACATCTTATGACTGTTTTAGACTTTGACTTTTTGTATGGTTTTGTTCCTATAATTTCTCTCTGAAGGTAGGATGACTGTTGCTTTCATAATGCTTGCCGTTTCGGGCCATAAACAATTATCTGTTAAATGTAATACTGCAATAGATGTTTTTACTGTGATATTGAGTCAGTATTGCCCTCTTTTCGAGACCAGCATTCTTTCTTCTATTTTGGCTGTTGATTAAAACTGAATAGATTAATCCACTGCAGGAGGAAAGCTCGAGAGTAAGTACTAATTGACAGTAACTAGCAACTGTGTAATTAATACGGATAAAGAGATCTTTTTTCTTGATACACATGGAAGTGCCTGTGGATATTAAACCAAGCATTTATGAGTAGCTGTTTTATGAATATAAAATGTATTAATTACTCACAAAATTAAATCTTATCTTTTACAGTCTTTCATCTACCAGAACTGCTTTCCATACTGCTTATGAGCTATGCCTTCTAACCTGTTCAAATGGATTAGTGGCCCTATAAATACTGACCAAATTCATCATGTTGATGTTGAGAGCCTGAAAGGGGAAAAACTAGCCAGTAGAGAAGATACACCAGAGCATGTTCATGTGATCTCTTCTCTATCATCATCTAGTAGAGATTAAATAGCCAACTTAAATGGGAGGCTAGCATATGCCAAGGAAAACTCACAATCAGGATAGCAAAACCCGATCTTCCAGAAAATATTGAATAGGACCACTGTGAAGGCATCATTGCAAGCAAAGAAACCTTAGTTAGAAAAAGGCAAAAGAAGCCCAAACCAACCAAACCTGCAAGGAAGATGTGAATGACATTGCCACATACCATCCTTCGCAGTGGCCTGAGTGCCTGCAGTGAGAAGGGAAGTGCGGTCTGGCACGCAGCAACAGCATCTGCACTGCCTTGAGCTGGCCTTCATAGGCTGAGTCTATCTAAACAAGTTTTTGGCCTGGAGAAGCGCACTTACACAGAAGGAAAGAAATTGGGTCTTCTGACATCTGTTCTTGTTTTCATGGCTATAAATTAACTCTAGATATGATTTAAACACTTCTATCAATTTTATTTGTAACTGAAGATCATAGCACTGGCTAGCTCAGTACAGTAGATTGTGCAGTACCATATAGGAACAGAAAAGCTCTTTCCTATGCTCTGTAATTTAAGGTGGTCCTCATTTCTAAATATTTTGGGCAGTATGCCAGCTTTGGGTCAAGTCACAGGATGGTGTCTCCTTCTGTGTGGATGCATAAGACCATTTTGAGGCTTAGACATCTATAACTTGCAAGCCTATTTCAAAACAAGGGGCTAGATACTGGCCAGGTTGCTCTCTCTTAGATTATTTGGACTGAGCAGTGAAGATAATTTAATTTTGTTTTGATGCACAAAGCCCAGCACACTGGGGTTTTGAAACACAATCATTACTCAGTACTAATAAATAACAAAGGCCAAAGGCAACGGAAGTGATTAGGTATACATTGTTCTGGTGACAAATTTTGCCCTTGGTTGCAAGAGTCTTTTATAGAAATCAGTGGGAACTTTGTATCCCATATTCAAGGGCAAAAACGTGGCCTCTTTCCAATGCTTTGAAATTGTGGATATTTCTTGTTTTTCCGTGGGTCTCACTGCACTTCAGCACCTGTAAGCCATCCAGAAAGACAACAGTGTATTTCACAATATCAGGTGTCCCGCAGCCAACTTTGCCAACCCAAAATTTGTGCCCAGATTCTTCTGTTCCTGTCAATATCACATAGTATCTTATTCCTTGATACTGAAATTCACAGAACTGCTCTGTAGAACAAGATGATTAAATAAATATCTATGTCTCTTAATGACCACCGAAAGCAGGTGTCTTTAGGAAAACAAGCTATAAATGCTCACTGAGAAAACATCCAATATTTCAGCATTGGTTTTAAAATATTGTGAAGCTAGATAATGAGGAGGGGCTTCCTTTCAAAATAACAGAAAGAAATTAAGCTTTAAATTACAAAGATGTCCACCTTTCACAGAATGACTCACAACGTGGTGTATGTGTAGCAAAGCACCAAATAAGATGAGTAAGTGGCACAAGCTCATTAACATTAAATAAAATGTATTTATTTGTCATTAAGTCTCAATATTAGAATGAGTAAAAGGGGATTTCAGTCTCAGAAGCAGCTAATGAAAGGCTTGTCATAACACTTTATGGAGAAAGACCGTAAGGGCACAAAAAAAGGCAGCGACTGAGATGCATCAGGACTTGAGCAATATGCTCAAGCTAAGAAATAAAAATGCACCTCATCAGCATGAGAATAAAAATGAATGTTTCCAATGCTGAAAGGTCATCACCACTGGATCTCTGGCTTTTTTATCAGAAGGAAAAAAAGTCCATTCCATACAATCAGACTGGACAAGGCATAAATATTAATAGATGAGAGCCGCTTCCAAGGGGATATGGTGACAGATGGCAGAAATCTGGACAGTTTGTGACTTTCAGTCGGGATCCCCACCCCTGATTTTATGGATACAGAGATCAAGGCTTGACAATAGGACTTATGTGACATTCAGACAATTGCCTGCACCTAAAAAGATGTGGACAGAAGCTCTGACTAACAGCAATAATTTATGGCTGATAGTCTGACAGTGTTTGGGACCTCACTAGATGCCATGAATAATCCTGATGCTTCTTCCTCATTCATTACCTATAAATTTAAATTCTAAACTCTCACTCAACTATTCTGCATTTCTTCTCCTGCTCTTTGTTGTTTTTATAGGGTGTTTCTACGTTTGCTGTATTTAGTCCTGTTTCTCAGTGAGGTGTATGTGAAAACAAAAGAGGTCCCTGTCTCCAAATTTATATGTAATTCTCTTGGGTTTTCTTCTTTATTTGAATCCTGTTTAATCTTTTCTGGCTAGTTTATACCTTGGACCTGTCTGTAACATGATAATGGTGAGCTGCAGTTTCTAGTAGTGTGTGTCTTTACTGGTTAAGTTTGGAAGAGGCTGCTTAAGTTCCTCACATTTGGTAATTACTCAGCCCAGAGCCCTGGTTTTGAGTCCTATGACACACGGTGGTGTGATCTGCATATTTAAGATTTTTGAAAGCTGCATCATAGCAGAAGAATTTGGATACCTTTCTTTTGGGTTTTTTGTTTTTTTTTTTTAATTCAGGACACCTGAAAACAACCATGATTTAAACCACAAAAATAAGATGTTTCAGTAGTAGTCATTTTCCAACAATTATTCAATTATCCTAAATGTGTAATTCTGGAAGTTATCATAAACTAAGACAACACACACAGAAAAACTGCGCCAATGCACTCTCTCAAAGTCAAAACAAAAAAAACTCCGATAGGTAGTGTGATGATGAACAGGAACCCTATGAAAATTTAGTAAACACTGAGAAATACTCTTGGAAAGCGTGAGAGAGTCAAACTTGCCTAGTAAAAATCCTTCCTCTTACAAACCAATCTGGTTGCATTGTTGGTGCAAAGGAAGTGATACCAGTGATACCAGTAACTGGCAGGGAGTTACCAGTACTGAGAACACAGCAGAACTGCATTTAAAAATCACATTTATATGTTTTCATGCAGGGCAGTTTGCCAGATTGACAGATATGATCCAGCATGCGGCAATAGAAGTCCAAAATGGGAGACTCTGGAAATCTCAGAGACTTCTGTATCTGTGCTGTAGCACTAACAGTTAAATAACATCATCATCAGCAATTAAGTTAACACTGCTACGATTGTGAAGATTTACAAGCTGCTTTTGTTGTTTACTATCACAGCCCCATGAAGTGCAGCTATTTTTAAGTAGGTTTGAATTTGCACAGAGTGGAGAAATAAAATGTATGGAAAAAGGTATTTTGACCTATATTTTGGTTATTAGTGAAAGAAAAGAATGCAACCAGCACCTAGTAAGCTGGATAAAGCCGTTGTTCTCCTGTAAGATACGGAGGGAGCTATTCTAGCAGCAGTATTTCCTTTTATGTTCCCAACTTTATCCTGCCTTGAAGGAAAGTATTTTTGAGAGCCTTTTCCAAAAGCACTAAGATACATATGATACACACACCCCAAAAAGTTATCATGTTTCACTTCTTGCAAACTATTCACCCCAGGTTTTGTTCTGATCCAGAACTCGTTTTAATTTTTTCCCCACAGAAAAAAAGAATTGCAGGGGATCTTCCTTTGAATAAACAATACCATATCTGAAATCATTAATTGTCTTGAAATTTTCTTCTACACAAAATGTTTTTTGTCTAATCTGCTTCATGATGGGTAAATAATATTACTGTCATATTCCAGCTAGTCATGTTATGACATGAAATTTTATCTATAAATCTAGTACAAACTTGCAAAAAATAATATTGCATCTCATCTGGACTCAACAGTTGCAGAGAATCAACAGGTTATTTTAAAATTCTGAGTAAGGAAAAATTATTGATATGACATAATGGCTTATGCAATGTTATGGATCAAAGTATTTTCTGTTTCTATTTTTTATGAACAGTTGCAGTTGACACCTTGAATAAGTCACTATATAGATTAGCGGAGAGAAGCTTTCTAATCATGTATTCATATGGATACAATTTTCTAAGACCTATTTGTGTTGAAAATTTAGGTTATAATCCAACAGAAAATCTTTTAATGAAGACATTGCATCCATGACAGCTCATTACAATTACAGTTTCCAGGAAATATCTCTGATCTTCTTGGCATATTTCTCTGCCAGCACAAATTGGACCAGAAACCATTCATTTCACTCTGGAAGTCACCATTTCCAGTCCATCTAACAATAGCCTCTTATAATAAATCAAAATGAAAGAAATAAAAAAACCTGCAAAGATATAAACCTAGAAATGAGTGTGCTAAGCCAAACTAAACACGTCTTCAGCAGGTGAGTTATTCTCAAGTTTTCTACCTCCTTTTCAGGGTTTCAATGATATAAGTATTGGACTACTTTTACACACATCAGTGGCACCTTCACATTACTGATTCTAAAAGTTTCAGAACTGAGTTCAAGCCCATTTCTATGGCTAGTATTGCGGTTAATTTTCTCTTGTCTGTCTTCCTTCTGATCGTTAAAAAAGGAAGGCCAAAAGCCAGAATCTAAAGACAGAATCTCTGGTTCAGAATTGTTGTTACATTTGAATTTTGAGTGATAGGTAGCTAAGGGCTGGATGAAGCTTGCTGGTGAATACAGAAAAAGGCAAAACATTCAGTATTGCATCAGTGGAGCACAAAGAACACATAACAATGTAAAACAATTTTGCCTGCTTTAAGGAACAAAGAATATCCAGCCCTATTTGGCTTTTCATAATTATTAAGATTTATGTCTAGAACTGGTAGAATTTATCATAGCCACTGTGGCTTTGATGGACCTTAAGAAGCAGAAAACGTACTGAGGACATGCCATGTTTATAATTCTTGCATGCACCTTGTGCAATTTGATTCGATTTTACCAAACTGACCTGAAGAATATGTGGTTCCCTTCAGTAAACTCCTAAAATATTTGCTTTCCTTCTTACAGTGATTGTATTTGGACGCATAAATATTGATATTTTATTGAAATAATTTGAAATTCTGGTATTTCTTCTTCATTGTTCTTTCATGCCTACCATTGGAGACTTGCACTGAACATATTTCATATAGCATTATTCATAATACTTGCGATGTATTTATAAATAAACCTTTACCTTATGACCTTTAGACTCAAGGCTGAGTTAGATTTGTTCTAGTTAATATAAAGAACGACATACAGATAAAATTGTTTCAGTGCTAATAAACAATTTTACTAGCTTTCCAAGGGCAAAATACTGGCACAGAAGTGCAGTGGTGTGGTTTGCTTTTCCTCATTAAACAAGATACTTACCACTATTGCGAATTCTTTCTTCTAAAAGGACAGTGTGTCCTGTAGGAAGTTTTCTACTGAAGATCTCAGCTGAACGAAGGAACATGGCTTCTACTGCTGAGCCCTTCAGCAAAGCAATCTGATCTTCATGATCAAGGGTTTGGAAGCCTGGGGAGATGTTAAAGATAAGTAAGGCAATAACAGAAAAGTCCATGTTACTTTCTGTCCTGAAATCCTTGCACAGGAGTGCTACACAATTGTGTAACCTTGATGTTGATGTCAGCAGAATTGCTAAATGCTACGAAAATTGAAACCCAGATTCCAGAGGACCACACAGATTTGGACCTCACCAAGGTTTATGAGAGTTAAATTTGTGCTTCAGTATTCACATTACTTAAAGAGGAACAAGATAAGCGAAATCTAACACCATAGCATAACCAATAGTGGGGATTTTGTCTAACCTGATGCTGCTCCCTAATATCTTCTGCCATGTTTCCACTAGAGCTTCTGTATGGCTCTCCAACTGCCATGTTGCTTTCAGCTCTTTCCATGCTCTGATGGCAAAAATCAGCATTTGTAGCACCTAATTTCAAATATTTCACCTTGCCTTTGGTGTAATATACTGATTTACATAGAGGCTTCCTTCTGTGTTTTAAGTATGCGTTTTTCTTTATGGAGGGGAAAGCCTCCAAAACCCATTGAAGAAATCAGGAGAAATTTGGTAAGGAGCTGAAGATCATTGGAAGCTCTCCTCATGCTTGCCAATGCAGGTACTTGCATTCAATGTGGGTACTTGCAAGGCAGTTAAAAAAATAGTGATGATAAACTCAGGTTTTCAATGCTTGTCTCTAACACACCACGTGACGTCAACTTGTTTAGGACTAACAGTTCAGTGGATGTGATGACCTAGGCTTTGCTAGAAAGGCAGCAAAGCAAGTGAGGCAGAGTTTGGCAAGTGTTAGTGGTAATTTAAAGGCAGACTATTTGGCATTGCAGTAACATATGAAAATAAAATCTCTCTAGAGATACAACCCCTTCTCTGAGCATTTTGTTTGTCAATAGGTAAAGAATGCCACAGCTCAGAGTGGCAGAGTTTGAATTATTCAACATATTATTCCTCTGAGCACAAAACTTTTTTTCTTTAGACAGTGTCTGAAGGATGCATGTGTCAGAGGCATTTTTACATAGTCTTCAAAATATACAAAAAACAGTTTCCAAATGGCAACTGAAAGGTATGTAAACTTTGTAATAACAAAATTTGCCCCAACACACTGGATATACCTGGTAGTTTTTTAGTGAATTCCACAAGAACTTGCACATGACTCGTAGCCATTTCTGTTAAAATCAGAAAATTTCCTTCAGCACTGAATTCCTCATGTAACTGTTAAAAATCAAACCAAACAAAAGCTGTCAATAGTCTTTGTCATTTCACATTTAAAAGCATAAAATATAAGAATTATTAGACTGGATCAGGCAAGATGTTCATTTAACACTGTAATTTGTCACCACTCTTTGACCAAAACAGGTATTTTGGAAGGCAACCTAAGTAGTAAAGAAGTAGACAGTGTCCTTTGCTCTGCAATATATGTCTCATTTTCAGTTTTATCTCTAGTAATCAATGATTTGGGCACTTTCTGAGCTAGAAATTCTATGCGTATCTTAATATTAGCCAAATTATTTTTTAATATAATTTTGGCTTTTGACCTAGTCAACCTCCCATGGAAATAAATTTCACAAGTTAGTAATGGGTTGCTCACATCTCCCCCTGCTTTTCGTTTTCAAAGTTCATGACTTAGGAAATAGTTTTCTGCAGTCATTTTGTTTTGAGGGTTTTTTAAGATTGAACATGAAATTTTTGTTAAAAAAAATTCTCTTTCAAACCGCTTTTTGCTCTCCTCCTTATCTCCCAAGTTTTTCCATCCTATCATGAAAACTGGGAGCTCTTAAAGGGAAAAGGGAAATTCTAGAAGTTAGAGAGAAAAAAGAGAGGATCCAAACCTGTAAAATGCTGGGAATTTAGTTTCAAAAAAATCAAATATTTTCAAGGGGTCTTTATAGAAACCAAGATTGGCTGCAAGTCACACTCAAATCACTGCCTATACTGACAATGCAAAACACAAAGATGCAATAAGCAAAGGATAGATTTGAGCATAAAAGTGTATTTCCACAGTTGAATCCTTTTCCTTAACATTAAGTTTGGTAAACAAAGATGTGGTCTAACGGTTGGTTGAATGGGAGCGAACCTTCCCCAGTTGCAACATGCTCTATCTGTAAGCTTTTACCCATAGTTTGCTCTACGACTTACTACACCTATTTATGCTGAGTACATTTTATGCCATGTCATACTTAGGTTCATTATCTGCATCTCAAAATAAATTCATTAATGTACTTACTAGTTTTTTTGACACCTCCTGTGGTATTTGTTGTTTACTGTATGAATCCATGATGTAATCAAGAAGGTTCTGCTGTTCTGGAGTAAATTCTACTTTCTTCTATACTGGCAAAAAGAAAACCCACCATGAAATGCAGTCGTAGAAATAATCTAGCATCTCTTGCTTTAGGCAAAAGCTCTAGACCTATTTATCACTTGGAGACCAAGCAGACGAGAGGTTTGCTTTTCACTGAGATTTCTATAGAAGTGTACAGAGGAGAGGTGTATAATGATTCTGAATTGCATGAGTTAGTGTGCTTTGTTATTAGATATAAGGAAATGTTTAGCAAATAATTAGGTGTGCTCAGACTTCAATATCGTACCTCACTGTATGTGACGTGATCTATTACCTGACATAAGTATTACAGAAAATAATACTTTGTGGATTTTATAAAAGCTCTGTGGAATTTAAAGTAAAAATATCAGAACTACTTCTATACTCAAGGTATTTCCTTGATTTGGTGGGAGATAGAGTTTTAATTAGTATAGACAGATCCAGAGAGTTTGCAGGTACTCTATACTCACTGCAATAGCCATGTTTAGCACAAAGATTGCATCTACATAAAAACTATTACAAGAATTTTCTTACTCTATATATTTTTGTGGTAGATGTCACTTGTTTCACATCATGCCCTTCGTTATCTTCATTGACTGATTGATCTGGAGGCTGTTTCACATTTTTCCGCAGTCTTTTTGACTTGCATTGTATTTCTGTTAACAGACCTAGAATACATAATACAACATTATGTAAATCCAATGATAACAATTGGATCTATATATGCCTCAGGCACTGAATAGGTACATAAACATGCCCATGAATGCCCTTTACACTAATAAACCCACTTACCTATGCAGATCATTTCCTGAAGATGTCATTATCTTTCTATGCAAGTCTAATGAGACATACTAAGTGCACACTAATGAGCAGTATAGCCTAGCAGGAGCCCATCTTCAGAGTAAACCACTTGGTCATGATGACCCAGCACCCAAACAGTCAAGAGTCTTCCTCTGGACGAGCTCTAATCTCATTTTACAGATAGAAAACACAATAGCAATGGGAGTCCGCTGGAATCCATCCTTGGTTTAGTTTCATCCAAAAGAAATCCACTTCATGCACTTCCAGACCCAAACCAGAGCACAATAAATGGCAACAATTGGATGACTGTCATCAAAAGTGTGCTCCTCATCTGATCCAAAACAGTAGTCAAGGTGCAGCTATTCTCATACAAAGAGAACTGTTTTTTTTTCAGTAATTTTTAAGCAGTATTATGGGCATTGTGCAGAATCTTCTCATAGAAAGCCCACTCACCAGGGCTTTAGCCATTACAGCGTTACTATAAAAATAGACCAACTGTTGAAAATGTAGACTCAGAAGTAACTCAGGCTGACAAATGTACCTTTAAAAAGTATTTATTTAAAATGTTACCCAGTTGGTTTTGGTATTTTGCATTTCATTGTATTAGAGGATTGAATAAAGCCCTAGTTTTACTATAGAGTTTCACTCACCCTAATTAAAGAATTTTGTGTTTGTGGGTTTTTTTTTGTTCTAGACTGCATTTCAGTACCTTGAACCAGGGAGCATCCTTGTGTGGGTATCATAAAAATAAGCAATCTGCTTGTGCTAACAAAAGAAAAGGACAATAGGTACCCTACACAACCTGTGGAAGACAGCCAGAAAGCTCAAATGAAAAAGTAAACAGCTAAGTATTCATCTAAAAATAAACCTATCATCAGCACAGGACTTTTTTTCTTTCTTTCTTTTTTTTTTTTTTTTAGCTTCTTTCAACTGTCCTTCCCACTCGTGACCTTTAAAAATGCAGAGCAGGGAAAAATGCTCATTCAGTAAGTATATGATGGTGGAGGAAGATACCATGAAAACAGTGAATTTCGTTGTGAATATTTTTAATTTCCTGTTTAAGCACTATATAAAATAACCTACCTGAACCACTGAGAGAAGAGGAAATTTACATGATTAAAATAAGACCTGCAAATAATACCTTGAAAGGAGTGAACAGGAATGATGGAGATAGTAATTGGTATTGAGCCATGTAATTTGTGCTGCTGTACCAGCATCATAGATTTCTTTTTCTAAATTATTCAGTGCATCCTTTGGCAGTGTTAATGGACTTGTATTGTTTTCTACTAGCTTAGGATCTGGTCTACTAACTTCCATGGGGAAATCAGGTTTACATTTGCCTTAAACAGTAAGACAGATTTTTCTCATGCTTCCTGCTACTGAGTAGTACCTTGAGATGTTACTCTGGCTACATTTAAGTTAGCTGGAAAACTCATGTGAGAGGCAGGACTTTACCTTTTACCTCAGAGACAGCTAGGTTTCAATGGCTATTATATGAGTAATACCTTCCAGGAAGAGCGGCAGAACCTGTATCTTCTGTAGGTAGATATTTCACCTAAGAAACTTGCAGTTTATCTCCAAATGACAGCGAATGACTGAAATAGATGGTTACTAATTTTGATCTGTCTTTGCTTTGTCTAAAAAAGGTGGGAGTAGGATCATTGAGGAGCCATGCAATAAGTATTTATAAGAATTTACCTCCTTCTTCAGACTGAAAAAAGAATCCACAGACCTTGCAATTACAAGCCTACAAAATGAGTAATTGAAACAAAGTTCAAGGTAACCTTTTATTTCTTACTCTTTTTTTTTTTTTCTTCAAATAAATGCTCTATACTACGAGAAGCTTCATGTTTTACTGTCCTGGATTGCCTTGAATTAAAAGCAATTATACAACACACTCCTGCTTAAAAGCCATTAAACAGTACCTTGCCAAACATCCTCATTGCAGTGCATTAGAGCACGGTTATGGTTAAGTCATGAGCGAAACAAGATACCCAGTGTTTCCATTGCAGAGAGAGAGTCGGATGGCAGTGGCACTCACTGGCTTTTATTTCACATATGCCAGTTTGAGAAAATGATAGGCTAGTTTAAAAGTTTCATGTGGGCCCAGTCAGTATAATTGATGCTGACCTATTTTTTGCGGTGGTGGGTAGGTTTTTTTGTCGTAATGAGTCATTCAGGCTATGTTGAACCCTTAAACTTTTGGAACAATGGTTCTGGGATCAGCACCACGGTAGAGTTATTTTCCTCTGACACTTAGGGACACGTTGAGTGCTGTCATCACAGCGGTGGTGTCTGCTTATATATTTATGTATTGCACGAGAATATGCCATATCTCAGGATCTTTGTATCCTGTTAAATTTGCAGAATGAAAGATTAATTACATTATGCTGGCAATGCATTCCAAATATTGATGGAGCTTATTGTTTCTCACAAAACCAACAGTTAATAAAGTAACTTCTGATCAGATTGAGGGATAGAAGTATATTAAAAATTCCAAGTAGATTAATTTCCTGTATGAACCTAAATTGGTTTCACACATGCTTGTATGCTAAAATCATTTGAGCCATCAAGAAAAATAAATTATAGCCCTGTTCATGGAAGGCAGAAGAGCAGATGTTTGCAGACTTTCAGGAACAAGCTTGCAAAAATAGCAGATTGGCAAACATTTTACTCAAAATGGAGGATTAAATGTATTTAAAGTTGCACTCCAATATACTTGAGCTCTAAGTTATTCCAATGTGAAGCTGAATGATGTTTATAAGCTGTTAGTCTGAACAGAATATTCTGGAGATGGTTCGCCTATTGCCTATATGCAAGGCAGGAAAATCTATATTACCATGAAAATTGCTAATGAGACTATAAAAAAGGGCTAGCCCTTAGCAGGCTTTGCCTGATTGCTGGGTGAGGTCTGGGAATACACACTTGGCAAGTTCACAGAAACTTCCTGCTAGCAACAGTCATCCTCTTTTCTTGAAAATGGCGTTGTTTGAATGCCAAAATTTGGATATAGCTAGCAAGAAGCCCCATGAACAGTAGCAAAGGGAAGCACTTGATGTTTCCTGGTCTGGCTTCCACAACATTGTAATTCCTTGCTCCTGGAGAGTCTCCTGTAGACTTTCCATGACTACTTTTTCATTCTGCTTAAGCAGACTAATGGGTGTCATCTAGTGCAGGACAATGCTTCCTTCACTGTTTGCTTAGCTATTATACCCTTTTGTCCCTCACCACCAATGAAATCTCATTGCCTGAATCTGCATTTTTCAACAGATGCAGCATCATCTTTAATATGCCTTCCACCTGCCAGATGACATCTAGCTTTATTATTAAAACCAACCTAATTAAATAAACACAGTATTTGATGCGCACTCTGTGTGATGCAAATACCTGTATACATACATTCAGCCAACATGCCCATTTGTTTGCATTTCCTTAGACGGCACTCCTGGCATTTTCTCCTCATGTACATGTCCATCTCGCAGTTGCCTCCATTTTTACACTTGTATACTGCATTTTTTGTGATGCTTCTTCTGAAGAACCCTGCACAACACAGCAGTGACATAGGTAAAAAAAACAAACCCTCAAGAAGTGAAGTAATCAAGCTGAAGATCACCTCCGTCTCCACTGCGTTTGCTGAATGACACATGTTCTGCTGCACCACAAGGTTTCTTTCAGTACTCAGATGAATATATTCTTGATATTTGTATTGATAACAGTATCAAAATCATATAATTTTGTAATTATTGATAACAGTAACAACTCATGGGCCCAAACATTAGACATTACCCCTAATGAATGTTGGGAAAATTCAGACCAAATTCTGAAACCTGCTAGAAGGATGTTGAGCACCAGCAATAGAGCAGTAGGGTGATATTATACAAACAAGCAGAGAAAAAATGAGTCTGTTAAGTCTCTTGAGGTACAGGATGTGCAGAAAGAGCCTTGAGTAACTTGTCACCACTCTCAGCTCCTGGGAGCTGCAGAAGCACACCCCTAATTTTAATATGGAAGTTGTGTCATATCTGCCTATTGTACACATGGCCTCCTCCCCTGTTTACAAGATACTCCAGCCTCATTCACTAAATATTGTCCAGCTAATCAGTTAAGCAGTCATTTAATTTCACCTGCTCAGGCAGTTCTACTAGTATCATCACTGGAAGGACTTCAAAATTGCGTAGTGGTGACTGCAAACTGATCCAAGATATTGAAAGGACCTTTCCTCAGCATGTCCAGATCTCTTATTCGACTGCTGCCTAGCACACCTCTGAGAGTGGCACTGTGGGCAAAATGTGGAATGCTCGAGATATTAAATGTAATAGAATAAAAGAGTCATCATAAAACAGTCTTTGCTGCCAACAATAACTTGAATTTTCCTGAAGTTTTAGTGTGACTCACTGTTCTATCACAATCTTCTTAAATTGTTCTTTATGTGGCAGAGACTATTTAGCATCAGCTACAGAAAGAACCAGTTCTTCTCCCCATCTGAGGACACATTTCTGAAATAGGCTCCTGGGAGCTTCAGCTGACACATCACTTATAGTGCACTTCAAACTAAAGCTCTGCATAAATTTACGTTAACCAGAGCTATCCACAAAGCTTTAACTTTCTTATCACCATTGGCTAGCACAATAAAACCACCATCGTTTTCCATCCTGGCACTTTGATGCACTAAGAGAGGTACCAGCTAAGACCCAGTCTCTAATACTCAAATTGCAGGGCAAATTCAGATGTGAATCTGAATTTTTGTCCATCGCAGGATTTGTCTGTGTGTTTTCAGAATGCATTCAGCTAAGATATTGCCATGCTGAATCTGAGTGAGACAACAGATGTGATGATTTTGCCATTGTCAGATGACAGTTTCCTAACTTTGGCCCCTGTTTTTACAGTTGCATGATCTCTTTCAACACCAATGTGTAGCTACCAGTAAAAGAGTTCCATTATCTGGTCAAAAATGCCCCTGGCATTTCTCTGAATCTACTGTAATTCCCGCTTGAAATCTCTCCCATGCTGTCTTATGGACTGCCTTTCAGATAAATATAGTTGAACGGCATCAGTCACTTTTGAAACACAGGTTGCTTAGAAACTCCAGCAGCCTCAGGCATCATTTTTATTCACCATTCGCATGGTGTTTAATACATTGCCATTTACTGGTCAGGGAAGGGAGAAAAAAGGCCTGGATTTAAGCTGTAAGGTCTCAGTGTCAGTTAAAGGCAACTGCATCTGCTTTACATAGTTTATGATTCCTTTTTTGTTAAATTTAAATCCTGTAACTCATGACACGTTAATTAGTAGTAAATGTTGAAAAGCTCTGCACAAATATTTCTAAGTCTGATTGATTACTTTATCACTGACCCTACCTGCAAGGTGTTCATTTGCTTTTTCAAGAAGGAGCAAAGGAAAAGAGCTTTAGTAAATAAAATTTTAAAAGAGTATAAGAGTGTGAAAAAGGAATACAAAAATATGGGTGCAAAAGCTGGGAACAAATGAAATTCAAACAGTGAAATATTTCTCTTGAAAACAAAGTTTTTGAGAATATTAAATTATGTGAAATGAAAGGTGAAATTCTTTTTGGCAAAAAGTAGTTTTAAGCTCACTTTTGCTTCAGTTTGATCATGTTGTGACTCTTGAATCATTGTTTTCTTGAACAAAGTCCTTCATAATTTTGAAATCAGCTTTTTTCATATGAATGGATTTATAATATATAATTCACTAATAATTCAAAATGAACTTAAACTGACTGAACTATTTTATGTGTGACCTTCTATACCAGGTGGAGTTTTATAAAAATTCAAAGGTAAACCAGAAATGACATCTGTTAAAATAACGATGTGATAGCCTCAAAATCTGAAGGTTTTTCTGGCACAGTCTAACTTTTATCTGCCAAATGATATAAGGTTGGATTTGCTTTGTTCTTTCAGCTAGTCATGAGCTACGCCAGTGCTACTGATGCTGATTTGATTATTTTAATGGAAATTATGAGGGTTGAAAGAGGGTAGCTGTTAGAAGTGTAGATGAAAGATTTGTAAATATCTCCATTTACCACCCTGATGACCAACTGCTTTAGTTTTTTCAATTTTAATTATTTTTAAGTTCACATTTGCTAACAAAGCACCTGTTCTGCTCTTTCAGACTATCAAGATGTGCTCCGGTGTTCCTTTTCCCTGTACACATATGGTAGGTGTTAGTGCACAGAGAAAATTAAAATGGGATCCTTCTTTGCAAGGGGTATTCTGAGTCTGGTGTGAGAGACATCAAGCATTATCAGCAGACTGCAAAAACTCATACTGCCAGCCTGTGCAAAGAGAATTGACAGCTAGCTTTTCTCTCAACAGAACTTATGTGGTTTTATTGAAAAAGTACAATGCTATGTCCCACTTGTTCTGCAACACCTGAAAGTGGCCCTTTAAACCCAGTATTGTTATATAGACTGAGGCTGTATGAAAAAGTCTTTGATGTTTCTCTCCAAAGGTTGTCTCAGAAATGTTTACAGCAGCAGGCTTTAAAGCATTGTATATTGGTCACTATACTGTAAAAATGTCTGAACTGCCTCATTCTTTATAAACCACAACTCTGTCACTACTGTTAATCAAGGCAGCATTTTCTAAAGCAATATATTAGAGGTAAGATAAACCTCAAGGAAGCCTTTTCTTTTTTTTTCATAGTACCACAGCCAAATGTTGTATGAGAGCAAATGTTCTATTTAGTCTGCTTTTGCATAATATGGAAAATATTAATGAAATAGCTAATAGTTATTTGTTACTGGATGGTAATATATTAAAAATAGATATAGAAGTGTAGACTCCTTTAGATTAATGTCTTTAGATTAATATTGTCATGAAAGATCGTAGTATTGTTCCTTGTGCCTAAGAAAGAAAAACAAAAAGAATGGAGGTTGTTGCTGAACACATTACCCAAGAAAGAAATGAAAAAATAAATCAACATAGAGGACTGAATCCTATAAATATATGTGTAAAACCTGCCACTTTGAATAACAATATCCACAACATCAGCTGAGCAAGGGTTCTGCAAAGTGATCACTAGTGCTGCAGAAAGGGATCTGTGTATTATTTTGGGCACACGTTGAGTGCGAATTAACAATCTTGTTACCTTAAAGAAGGGCTAATCTCATACTTGGATGTGAGATATGTGAGGTACTTCTTGGACTGCACTGATAAGAGCACAACTGAAGTACCCAGCCCAATTTTGTTACCATGCTTTGAGGGTAATGTATATCCATAGGAAAAGAATCGTCAGAGGTCTAGAAAACATAGGATCTCCTTCACCGCTTCAATTGGAATTATTGTCCTCAGCACATCTTTTTGCTGAATCAGCTGGTACTTTAATAACCTCTAAAGTTTATTGTAGAAAGAGAATGCATTACCTTTAAATAATTCAACTTTTACTTTGGCCAAGGGTGCTATTCTTTGTAATTGGTGTTGCAGTCATGAAACACAGCAAAAACATAAAATAAATTATCCCAATAAAGCAGTAAAACTATAGGTACAGAGAGTGATTCAAACTGAAACAGTAGAGACAGGAACATATATTTTCTTTCACTGTGGGTTTTAGTCTGAGTTTTATCCTCTCTCCTAGAAATATTCTTTACAAATTCCATAGTCTGTAATTTCAAGTCTTTGAAAAATTGCTAAGATAATGAAATTAATAAACAGCAGAAGTAGCTTGCTAACAGAGTAAATGTTTCGCTACTTGGAATCTGCACATTAAATTGAGTTCTATCTAGTTTATAATGACAACATCCATAAGAGTTAATTCATATTTCCTGACTTTGAGATTATTGACAGGGACAGCAGAAAGAAACAAATCTCTTATTTGTTGGAATTACTGAGATAAAATATATGACCCTTTACTATATTCATGTTTAGAATGGTTGACCAATGTGGTCCATTGTGCCCTCAGAAATGAACCTGTAATAGACAAAGCAAAATCGCTAACATGCACTGTAGGAGGCATTTAGGCTGGTTTGCAGCTGTTTTCTGGGACAGCCTACCACTGAACTCCCAGGGCCTCCATGGTTTTGTTTCCTTCCATAGGCAGTTATTGGCTTGAACAACCTCCAAAACATCAGAGCCCATCTGCCAGTCCTCCATATGGAAGTTGTTCTTCAGTTTACCAATAGCTAATGATGGCTTAAGAGTTGTAGGTTGGCCAACTGTTCTCTGTATTCACAGGACAGTGGTGCAAGCCACTGCCAACCTGTCTTGGGAAAAATACACAGTAGTGTACACCAGATCCAACAGTAAATCTCTAAAATTATTAATGACTCAGATAAAATTAACAAGAAAGGAAAAATGATTCATAATCTGCTATGCTTGTTAGCTGAATTGCATTCTGTAATTGATTTCATCCTACCTTTACATCCTTCACAAGTAAGCGCATTGTAGTGGTACCCAGAGGCTTTGTCACCACAGACCACACAGAGCTCTTCTCCTTTCACTCTTCCTGTGGAGTGACCCAGTCTTGGCTTTTTGGCTGCAGGGATATCTGTTATCTCTGTCTCCCTTGTGAAAAATGTCTCTGAGGGTATTCTCCTGAGCTCATACATCCCAGGAGAATACCATTCCTCATGCTGGGGAGGGTAGAAGCCTAGGTTGGAGTAGTAAGGTGACGATGAAATCTGAGGCTGGACTTGGGGAAATGGCACACTGTTGTACTGTGTGTAAGGTGACACATCTACCTCTTGCACTGGAGAACTCATTGGCTCTGAAAGGACACCTGGAAAATAGTAATGCAAAAACAATTACTATTATTACTGTGAAACTGTAGTTGTCAGAGGAGTTTCCATTTCCAGATGTCCATCTCAAAAACAAGGCATAATCATAAAGGCTCCGACATCTGAGCTCAGATATGCTCTGGTCCTGGTCCTGCACAAATACTTTGCAAGATGTTTTAAAAGTAACTTAACCATTATCAGCTGCTCCTTCATTATTGGTGGAAATGTTCGACATTGACACTTACATAAAAAAAATATTGAAAGATACCATGCAGCTAATTGTATAAATGATCAGTTTGCAAGAAAGAGCAACTCACACCACAGAGAAGCTAGAAACTTGAATTAGGTCTCACAAAAGCCAGAAATGCTATGGTGTTGATGAAATTTAGATCAAGACTCAAACAACATGCTAATTTCTATTTAATTCTGAATGAACACATCATGACAGGGAAAACTGCACTGGAGACAGACAAGAGTGAGGCTTGATTGGAAGACTAAGAATGTGAAATAAACCTTCAAAAGCCTAGAAGGGGAAAGTGAGGTTACCGTGAAAGCGCAGAGAAAATACTCCTAATATAAGTGGTGAAATGCAACCTTCTTGCCATCCAGCCTCCAGTAGCCACCCAGTCAGCCTCTGAAATCAGGTTCCTAACCCTCGCAACCCAGTGGCACTCAGTACGGTCGTGAGGGTCTTAGATGAAGCACCTCTGTAAGATAGCACAATTCACCTCTGAGCCAACAAACCTGGCAGTGGTACAATGAATGGCAACCTTTCCTTGTTGGGATTGACACAATATCTGGAGGCTACCTTAACTTTTCAAATTTAACAGTAGGTTTAAAAATGCTAGCAACCAAAGTCTTATTTTTTTTCTGTATTACAAGTACAATGACATCTAGCAGTCCCTGAATGGTGTAACTAAAACCAAGTCCAAGTTAAACAGCTGAAAAACCATTTAAATGTTATTTGGAAACTGCTTCATGTTTTCTGTTGAAGAAAGTCACATCTTGCTGTTTCATGAAAACACTGACACAATTCCTTCATTAGTTCCAAGAAGAGAATCTGAGAAAAATTGTGCAAGTTTCCAAGATGATGAGTCCCACTTTTATTGCAGTTAACAGCAGTATTTAAAAGGAAATCCTAACTTAAATGTTTGTTGGTAACCATTACTTAACAGTGCTTCAGAAGCACTCCAAAAACAAGTCTCCTTCACTTCTGAGGAATGAGAAACCGTGAAGAAATGCTAACAGTTAAGAACATCCGTAATGACAACAATAATTAAATATATAGCAGGAGATCCTTCCCTTTCCTTTGTCTCATTTCAGTTGGTGCCAGAAATTAACATTTTTGTCTCACCTACATTTTCAATTTTGAGGTCTCATTCTCTTGCTCTGTAATCTTCTGCTCTTCCTACTTTACAGTGCTGCAGAAAGTACACCGTTGTTTTTGGATTTGTATGACTATTGTGTCACCCCCTGCACATTTTTGGCAATAGCAAACACTGAGATCTCTGTTCAAGAATAAGCAGTAAGATGTACCTCTGGAAAAATGCGACACAAACCCAAATGAGAATAATGATGCCATTTATTATTAACAATTAGTTTAATTATGGTTGCATTTAGTTGTTCCAACAGAGAATAAACCAAAGCTTATGTCCTTTAAATAAACTGCATAGACATGAGACAGAGACCTGAGACAAAATACAAGCATACAGGGGACTCATGGAGGAGCCTAGAGGTGATGTTAAAGTTTCGTACCTCAAATGCTAAGAGTCACTGATACCTGCCTGCTGCAGCAGTGGCAAAACACGGAAAGGATGAGGACAGAAATGATCTGATGCTGTTCATTATTGTTTGGCATAGATTTAATGAGTGGATGTTCTTTCTTTAAGAATATTTACCATTTATTGAGACTGCTACTCATTAAGACTGGTCAAGGCACTTCAGGTACAAAAACTGATGTTAGTTGTGAGATGTGCAATCATCATACAAATCATTCAGTCTTTTTGAAAATGAAATTCTAGTTTCATTTGCTAGTTAGTAATTGATTGAGTTTGCTAAAAGAAAGCGGGATGACCCCAAAACGAAAAGGAAGAAATTTTTAATTCTTAACTTTATGTCTTCCACTGGAAATACCACAAAAGTTCTATACCATTGTCCTAAACTGCTTGGGCCTCTTAAAGAGCAAGAAGAGAAGGCAACACTCCTTCCATGGTCAAAAAATATTCTCAGGGCTCATTAAAAAACTCAGGACAGCTAAAGAACTACCACACATCCTGAATAAATATTGGGTGTTTATTTAAAGCATTGTAGATCCATTCAGGTTATAGATATGTTTAGAAAAATCTTCACAGTCATTAATTCTGCTTCTGGAGGAGGAGGAAACAAAAAAATATAAGTCTTATTGTATGAAGTTAAATACGGGGAAATAACCCAACGAGCTTTTATCTCTTTCTTTTTCCTGTGTGTCAGGCAAATTAAGAAGAATTCTGCTGAACTGAATCCATGCTCAGTAAAAATGAAGCGAAAAGGAAGAACAGGCAGCATTGAGAGAGACTGAGACAACATGGTCTTACTTCATGTAAAACAGGTTTAGGGCTGAAATTCTGGGATTTGCTCAGATATTGGTTGTGGAGACTAGATTGATTTTTAAGGGTGATTAAGTTGTAACTATGTAGGTTTTCCCATTTTAGCTTAAAAGGGGGAAGTTGGGGGTTTTGAGGTATTTTTTGGTTATGGGTTTGGTTTGGGTTTGGCATTTTTCCTTTGTTTTTTTGTTTCGTTTGGTTTGTTTGTTTGTTTTTAAAGTAGACCTGTTTGAAGGGCTTGGTGGGCATCTGTATTTCATGCTTAGAAGTCAGCCAACTTCAGATGACTCAGTGAGACACCATTCCCCACCCACAGCAGATCAAAACCCGTTATCAAATTATTTTTCTTTTTTTTCCCAAAAATTGTCAGTAAGTCTAGAACTAAACATTGCAAGAAATGGTCTGCTCCAGAGAATTAATGATCTAAAATAATTTCTAAAAATAATTGTTTAAAACTGTAGAAGTGTTTCATAAAGCTAATTTCAAAATGAAACTTTCATTATTTTTAGTTGAAATGTCCTTTTACTTTGAAATATTATCTTAAAAAATTGAAAACAAGCAATGAGGTTGAAATAGAAACTTACATGCCTAGAAATTATTAGGACAGAATATTTCTATGACCTGATCAAAAAAGCATGGTCTGGGCTGTATTCCCCATGCCTCTGCATGCACGAGACTTCCAAAAATTGCTGAAGGGGTTCTGCTTTCGGAGGCATACAGTGCAATGCTCTGTCCTAAGCGACATTTGAGAACCAAACTGGTTTTTGGAATTATGTTTTGCAAAGTAGATGCATGTTTACACCAAACAGTTTCTTATCACAAAGGAAAATTAATCTTATCTTGCCAACTGGAATGTACATACACTTTTTTCCAGATATATATTAGTGGAAATCTGAGATGGGCTGGTCTCATGCCACTCTAAAGCATGAGACAGCCCCCTGAAATCTCTGGAGTTGCAGTAGAATAAGCAGTGAAAGTTAAATCACAAACAAGCTCACTGTAATACAGTGATATATTATGTTTGTCTGGTCATAATTATTTTGAAATATTTACCTGTTTTTTCTTTTGGAAACACACATTTTTATGGTTTTAAATAAAGACTACTGGGGCACATGCAAAGGTGATATCACTTTTAGCTGTAGATGTTTTAGATTATGTTGTGCAAAAAGTTGTTTTTCAATGAAAAGCATTTCGCAGAAATCTGAAAAACTTACTAATATCAAAGTGAAACCTTCACATGGAAGTGATCAGCATTTTTCAACTACTTTTGCATCATGTCACTTGCAATTGAAACTCATTGGAGAGTTTTGCTTCTGTTCCTTTAAATTTTACACAGAATACCTTTATAAGACTTGAAAAGACACTTGTAGAAAAGAAAGGGAATTTTCTGGGTAGGAGCTAAAGAAAGAGATTTCAGTTTACAGAATTATACTGAGGTTATGTGCAGATTTAAGGTGTTTTGATCCAGAATATTATAGAAATTACAATGAGATTACATTTCAATGTAAAAATTATTGTTGCATTCATATAAAGCTAATTGAAGAGAAAACACTTCTAAGCAGGTTTAAAATATAAACCTCTGGCTCTCCATAGGATACTGGTGAAGGGACTCAAAGAAGTAAGAACAAGATTCAGGATTAAGTTATTTGGAATCAATAGCCTAGCCATTAATGAAATTCTGATTTAATTCTAAACAAATTAATTTGTAAATCTTTAAAGATCATTTCATTTAAACAGCCTTCTGACATCCTGTGATTTCAAAGAAGAATGCAAGAATAGATGGCAAATGCATCCAAATGAGAAAATGATAATATCCTACCTTAGGCTGTCTTCGGTCTGACCATTTCCTGAAGAAAAATATTCTTCTTAAGGTACCCAGTCCTCCTTTTCCTATCTTTTTCTTTCTCTCCCTTAAAGACTATATAAATAAAGCTTCTTAATTCTGCTTTGTGGATTCCTTTACTGTGAGAACTTTCTTTAAGATTAGCAAAGGAATGACACAGGCCAGAGGTTATATAGTTTACTGATTAACTTCATTGCAGAGAAACTTGTTTGTAAATGTCTGAAACAACAGCAACGTCTGTTCCCAGTGTGGATTTACCTGGATAAAATTTTGTTACTATTCCAGGGAATACCTCCAAGTAGCATAGCCACAGTACCTATTGTGGTTTACTTAAAATAAAATTTTTATCAATAAGTATTTAATAATGTCAGGTCATTCTGTGCAATAGATTAACCACATCAGTATCATAAGAAGCACATTTTAGCTGACTGGATTAACAGCTGTTTTTTTAAGAGCAGAAGTGTTGTATGCTCAATACACATCTGTATGGCAAGATAGAAGAGTGCCAGAAAGATGTCCTTGCCCCAATGCCAAACATCAAGGATCAGTTCTCTTCTAAGCGGTTTAGGGGTAAATCTAACTCTCTCTAGAGCGGGCAGGATGCATTTGCACTATGTACTCTTTCTTGCTTACATTCCTGTGGCTCTCAGATATTATTAATACATGTCATTTCAGTTTAAAGACTCTGTAACATTGCAAGGGCTGTATTGAATGCCACCACAGCACTGCTGGGACAGCATGAAATCAGAAGACTGTGTGGCATAACTTGGTTTGATGGCAGATAAGGTACGAAGGTTCAAACCTCACTGAGATGGTGTTAGAGGATGGTGTAGGGTAAAGACCCAAACCTTGCCTATGCTGCCTTTTTTGGAAATTATTCCTTGAGTAAGCCTATGTCTTAAAAATAAAAGGTACTAAAGCAATCCAAAACAGAGCCCCAGAGCAAGATAAGAATTCAGTAGTGTCAAGATGAACAGCTGAGGGTGCTGTGCCACTTTCATTAACCACTGTGAATGAGCCCAATAAGACCAAACATCAGATTTGTGACTAGAATTATGCCTCGGGATCACATCTAGAGGTAAACAGGTCTAGAGGATCAAGCCATAGACTGCAAGATTCCCCTTATTTCACAGAACAGTCTCCTTTCCAGGCTAAGATCCACAAATGACTCACACATGCACAAAAGAATGCATAGCACAAATGCATTTTGGTTTTGCATAGTTCGATGGTGCAACCTTCACCATCAGAACCCCATTCATCTTCATTCCTTTTTTTTTTTTCCAGACTGCCACTTGGTTTGCTTTGGCTCTCTTCAAAATTATTATACATACATGATTTTCTGTTTTAATTTGTGTTGGTTTGTTTGCTTTAGATGTGGGATCTGTTGTGGGCCTAATTAACTTTACTGCACAAATGAGGCCAGATGTTGCATCATCTGCCAGCTGGTGCCAAAGGCAAGTAATTATTTAACATGTCTTATGAACGTGAAGCTGTTTAATCAGTTTGGACACTTGATCCCACTATATTTTTTCTTAAATAAAAGCATAAACATGACAAATACAAATTTATCTAAAAGGAATCAGCCTTTAAGCTCATCTTAAGCACTGTTCTAGACCCACAACAAGTTTCAATGGCATTTTGTTTTTCTTACATTATCAAATATTCAAGACAAGTTTAGATGTATTGATTTTTTTTCTCCTTTGTTACATGTCATTTTCTGTTCATTTTGCTTTGTCTGTTTCAATACAGCTCACTCACCCCAAAAACTTGGAACATGTATGACGAAGGTGGCATTTCTTGTCTTGTTATATTTTTTTTTGTCACATTACAAGGCCACCACAAAATACTTAAAGCATATATTGAATGAAACATATAATAGTAACAAATTAGACGTATAATATCTTTCCAGGTTCTTAGTAATAACTCCATCTCTGATAGCCAAATTTTCACGCTTAATATCTTGTGCTTTCAGAGAGAATAGAATGGGGCTACCACTTTAGAGGCCTGCTACTTACTTACAAATGACAGTTTGAGTCGAATGCTGTATGCATTTCAGATGCCATGCAAATTTAAAGGCTTACTCTCCACATTTAAAATATGAAGGAGGCATTTCTGGTATCTGGAAATTAGTTCAGTCCATTGTGAAAAATGGCAAGTGATAACCATTAGAAAATATAAGACAATGGAGATAATAGGTATTTAACACGTGTATTGACCTTAATGTGAAAAAATTTTCAAAGACAATTGAAAGATGTTACTTAAATACGGTTTTGCTTCAGTCTTTCTGTCCCAGCTAAACTGCCATGCCTTAGAGCAAGGCTTGTCAGCTTCACCACAGTGCTCTGCTAATGCACTTCAGCGTCTTCTAGGTCACACCTGGCTGTCCAGTCACTTTGGAGCAAAGTGGAGGTGCTCAGATCAATCTCTGTATATCATGGTAGAAGTGTCCATAGAATAAATTCATGGCTCTAAAGTAAACTACAAAGCTCCAAAACATTTTAAAGGAGACCAAGATTTCAGTCCTAAATTACATGAGTTAAAAAAATGCAGATTGGTAAGTGTATCACTTTCTCTTAGCTCAGGATATGAAATTGGACCAGTCTTCACATAGTCTGTCCTGTTCAATTCAACGGGGCTTGTGAAATAGAAACAGGGTTTGAGGAAGAGACCCATGTACCTTTGGGTTTTTTTTATTATCAGGAGTCCCTTTACCTCAATGGAGAAAACAGAGCTGCAAGTAAGAAAAAGTTGATCTTGCATGCAGATGCTAGAGATGATGTATCATTTTACCTATCACGTTTTGGCCACTTCTTTTAAAACGTTTTCTGCAAAGAGATCTAGGAAGTTTCTAGATCACCTGAGTAGCGAGGTAGAAAAATAGAAGCAGTTTTCCAGGAAGACTGGGTGAAAGGGAAGGATGCTCACTCCTGCTAGATTAAAGATTCTTCCTTGTTTGTGTTTTGAGCCCTTCTTTCCAGGGAATCACAACTACAGAAGCCAAAAACTACAGTTAAAACACACTAACTCCAAAAGCATAAAGAGGTACTTTTCCTTAGACATATGCTATTAAAATAGCAACATTAAATTTCTAAGTACTGAAAGGTAGAAAAACTTTTTTTCTTTAAGCTCTTCTGAAACCTGCTGCAACTAGAAATCTTGAGGATGAGTGCATAGAAGTGCCCTGGAATTACTATGGTGATGAGGTTCACAGCACAAACATCTCACAATTAATAGCATTTATTTTGAGAGACCTGGGTCTGGTGCTAATATTTGGAAATACATTTTAGATTTGTTTTGAAGGTCTAACACTCTCCTCATAGACTGAATGAAACATAATGAAAAGGTAATACATTTCCCAGATTTTTTACAAAATGTGAATATGCATCTTCGAAAAAAGGAGAGTGTTTTGTATAAAGGCTGATGCTTGTAAACTAGAAATTTCTTATTTATATTACTTCAGAGCTGTAATATATGAGAAATCCTGAGAGAAATGTATGTTCTAAAGTTCATTTAAAAGAAAAGCTTTGTTCCTGTTTCCTTGGGTTCTACCTGCCAAAACTCAATGTCAAAAAATGCGAGTAGTTTACAAATATAAATTTGAGAGGCAACACCGTTTACTACAAGCAGTTGGAAGAGATGCAGTCATATTTTCACAATGAGTAACTTTCTCTATGAAATCACAGTTGCATATTATTTCTGATTTTTTTTTCCAGCTATACAAGCAAAAGATATCAAATTTGTAAAGAATTCACTTTTGAGATTTGAATGACATCCCACTAAACAGAATCAAGTGGTCATCCAAAACAGAGGTCAACTTAAATGAAACATAGCAGGAATTCTGAATCTCCCTCCTAATGGGACCCCTAATTCAACCCCTTAATGCATTATTTCTTTCTGTTGCAGAAATGTCAGTTTGAATTAGATCTCCATTGTGCTATGCTCTGAATACCTATAATGGGAGACAAAATCCTCCTTCTGAAGATCTCACTATTTTCGAGTAAGATTTTAGTGTGGAGAGGAAGTATTTTACATTAATATGTTTCCTTGTATTTTGAAACTACCTGGTCATTACGCTTTACAAATAATGGAATAATTGGTGAAAAAGTAGACATCAGGGAAAATCTTCTTGACAACAATCTGAAGTTATTCAGTTATTTAAGACTTGTAAAGAGATAACTGGATCTAAAATTTGGCACCCTGTATTTGAACATCATTCTCCTCTTTTTATTTCAGTGCCTGACACTGGAATTAACAGGTAGCAAGGAAACATTTTAGCTATGTGTGTATATATTTCATAACAACTGCAAAAGCATTTCTACCAGCAAACCCCAACACATTTAGAGAGAAAAGCAATAATGCACAGTAATGCAATGAGATTTTATGGAAACCTCACACTGAAAGTGGTCTGACTTGGCAAGATGCTTCTGGCTTTGAAGAGATCTGCAGCAGGAGTGGCTCCACATGTCAGAGTCCCTCCATGCCCAAGCCACTATTCTAATTTCAGATAGATGAAACTGAAATGTTCTCTATTTTTCCACCACTCAAAAAGAGAGAATTCTGGTCTTATTTGGACTGGCAACTTCTGAAGTGTTGCAGCTTTCGGAGGGGGGTGGTGGTGTCTGTGGGTCTATATTGTGTGTGTGTGTGTCCCTGAACTTATCATGTTACTCAATGAAGGCCCCTCCTGTTGCCAAAAGAAAGGCTAAAATATGTATTATTTTCCTTCTTTTTTTTTCTTAGCAGCACGTATAATATAAGACAGATTCCCCATGCTTATGAAATTTTGACCAAGAATTCTTCATTCTTTAGAAAACCTATACTTAGCCTTGAAAAATTCAGTGGAACTGGAGCAAAGAAAATTTTCTTGTGCATTGAAGTTAATAGCATAAGTTTTAATGGTCTCAATAAGACAAAGGTTTTAATTTAAGTGAAATTACTTTTATAAATTTGCATAATATGGCAGTGCAAATACACTGGAGTATAATTTTATTACAAATTAACTGAAAATGTATCTGCTCAGCTTGATTTAAATGACTCATATGAATCATCCAGCCTGGATACAAAGGTCTGTCTTTGCTGAGTGGTTTCAGGTATTGGAAAAGTGTTATAAAAGCAACCTACAAGTTCTGCAACGAGCAGTGATGAGGGCAATAGTGTGCAGGATTACATTAACATTACAGACACATTATTTGTTATTCCTTCCATAGGTGTTGAAGATTCAGGAAGGTTGACATGTGTCAACCACATATCCTTGACTTGAGATTTCAGTGTATTTCCTTATAGGTTTCTGAGTAAAGGATATCTTGCTATTTTAAACTAATGTGGTGACTTACCAAACAAATGAAGACCTTCAGTAAGAGAAAATCCATCAGCAGTGGTTAGCTGGTGATGTCCTATTAAATTCATTTCAGATCCCATTTATTCTTCAGTACAGGAGGTATATGCTAATTCAGAAAGAGGTTGAAAGGAGACCCTTAAAGACATAAAGCAAAAAGAATATTTGAAACAAGATAACTAATTTTTGTGTATCTATTGTAAGGCAGGATTCAGGAGGTTGTTTCAATATTTACTATAACAAATATTGGTTTGAACTTTCAATACCTAATTCAGCCTTTAAATCAAATGCTCCATCTAGTTTGGCTTTTCCTTGCTGTTATATATTTTATTTGCCATCCTTCCGCTGTTCATTTAAAAATAATGGCATTCATGCTCAACCTGAATCAAATATTCACAGGCTGAAGCACAGGTGGGACCTGCTGAGGGCATGTTGCCCACCCCCCCTTTCAGGGAATACCGGTTGTTTGCATTATTTTTTCATCACCCTTTCACCATTTCGTTGTTTTTGCTCACTGAAGAAGTGTACGTTTATAGTTAGGGCAGAAGAACCAAGCTCTGAATCCTGAATTTAACTCCAGAGACTTGTTCTTTATCTTGTCTTCAGTAATTACTATCTGAGCACTATTGATGTAATCGAAAACAGAAAGCAAAGCCTTGTTCTAAGAACCAGGTTTGTCCACCTACTCTCAAGCAGCCATTTAACTCTTGCTTGGGAAGGCTTGTGACCATTCAATAGTATATTTTCCTAGTAGGTGAGATGGGGAAGCTTTCATCTCCTGAAGTTGACAGTGACACTGTACCCAGGTCTTCTCCTTAAATAAGAGCCAAGAGACCTGACATTTTGTTTTACTTGAGCAGAGACTATAGCTAGACCAGTAACACATCCAGGAGAAAGGCTTGCAAGAGGCTCCCTTGCCCAGGTCCGTCTCATAGGGGTGGGACAGGGCAACTCAAGCTTGCATTTGAGGCAGGACCATCAGCAACAGGAGAACATAAAGCTCCAACAAGATGTTTCAAGGGTTTTTGCTGACACCAAGAAGGTTCTGCATAAAGTTTAGAGAAATCTGTTTTGCTTCTTTTATAGTCTTAATACTTTTTTTTACCACAGTGGCACTGTCCTAGTACTGTATTTCCACTCACTGAAGGTGTTTGAGTTATACCCCACTGTGCTTCCCAGTGAGGGTTCAGCATGTTCCTTGAGAAGAAGTGAAGTCACCTGACAAAAACATGAATGCAGCAGGATCTCCCAGGGCTGAGCAGGCCGAGATGTAACTCGTGAGAGCAGCAAGCATACTGTGTAATTATATTCAGATTTGTCCAGAAGGACTCATTAAGTTCCTTCTTAATATAAATAAAGGCCCTTTAATTAGACAGATACATTTTAGATGTCTGCCTACAAATAATTTAAACAGTTTACTCAGAAATGCCAAAAGCTACTTGTATCACAGACCAGATAAGATTCTTGTGATAAATAACATGTAAACACACAGTCTCAAATCCAGCACAGAAACACAGTTTTGCAACAGCAAAAACTCCATTTATCTTGGGATGGGTGTTGGCAACCCGCCCGGCCACGCTAGTAGACCCACGTCAACTTCCAACTGTTTTACTGCCTCACCACCACATTTGCCAAGGAAGATATCCACTGGACTCAAGAGGCAGGACTGCCTATATGGCTGCAAAAGGCTTATAATTCCTAATAGCCAGTTTTCTCATGAACTGCCCACAACTGAACCTTGGAAGTGGGTTCCTATTATAGCCATGGGTTCTGACATGGAAGAAGACAGCAGCACAGTCAGGATCCTTCTGATGCTCAGTAAAAGAAATGTCAAGAAAAGGCATCTTCAGAGGGCTTCTGAATGCATGTCTGGATTTTCTTGCTGAAAACCAGAGGCCAACTCCACCTTCTCCTCATGTTCAAGCCCTTCAATAGTTCTCTTACACCCTGTGGACATGCAACCATTCCAGTTCCCAGCAGGATAAGCTCTCTGTACAACCAAACTTGATGATTATGTTCCATCAGTACTACTATTTCCCGTGTTTCCTCTTTAGACTCTATATGAGGAGCTAACACTCAATGGCCAACACATTATCATTGGGATTGTGTATTTCCCTATGTTCACACAGAGTCTAGGACTTATCTTCTTAGGGAACGTTGGATGTTGCATCCAAACTCCTTAAAGACAGTCTGAAAATTACGTCTGTTTTAAAGTCCTCTGTCAGAATATGGTCAGACTTCCAATGTGTAACTTAGTTTGTAAGGCATATAGCCTGCATCTATTTAGCCTGTACTGCAAGTAAAGGAGAGACCAAGCAGGCTTTATTTTTAAATGCTAAAACAGTGTCAGTTTATTACAACCTCTTTGAAATATCTATAAAACCTTTCTTGTTTTTTGAGGCTATTCCATTGTTTAACATGCCATTAGATGATGTCACTCTTTAGCCTCTAGATAGACTTCTCTAGAATCTATTATTCTTTCCATACTGACACACACAAACCTTTGGTGTTATATTCCTTGCTTATAGTACGAAACTTGAGGATATATTTATCATAACAACCCAGTATACTAAGACATTCTGAGTTTTGTAACCTACCCCTCCTGCCACATTGACTTTGATCTGGATTGGTTCAGTTTAAGACAAATGTTCATGATGATGTTGCAGTTCTCACCTTTTTTTAATACTTCATTTTTAATATATTCAGCCAATGTAGACTGTTTATTGGATTTTGTGGAAGAAATTAATCCCGTCTTCTGGGGATTTCTGCAAGCCACAAGACGTGTTCACAATTAACAAGGCTAGAAATATATTTTCCATTGCATGTAGTTTGCTACTGAAATTTTGCCTGAACACTAAGCTCTTAATTAAATATCAATAGACATTTTATTTTTAATCCGGCCTTCTATAAGCTTTCTATCCTATATAAGATTTATACAATTAATTTCATCAATATTTAAAAGTAGCAGCTACTGATTTCCAACTTTCAGACCTACACAAGGTGCACAATGTAGAGCATGTTAACTCTATTCCACACATATTGTTTAGTTCTGGAAAACAGTATGGGTCACCATAAATCAGCATCACAAGGCATCAAAGAGCTAGGGGTGGACTCCAGTTTCAGAGACTTGGTTCCACAAGGCACACCCCATTATTAGCCTCTCCCCAGACTAATCCTCCTAGGCTGCTGCTGCAGTTGAACAGCTATGGTCCCAGTTGGCTATAACTCTCATGGAACAGAAGTATTGCTCTGGCCAATGGGATAGTCACACCCAGCAGATGTATAGAGGTACCCAAATTGCTAGAAACAAGGCCAGGTGACAAAGAGTGCCACGTGGTAGCCCCTATGCACAGAAGCTCTTGGCAGAAGTATTCCTTCCAAGGACATAGGATCTGAGGCATTTTTCCTTTTTTGGGTGGCAACAAAGCTATGCCATCTCAGGTTCCAGAAAAAGTTAATCTATGTGAACTGGGATCAGTAACCACTCTTTTTATTCAGATTTCTACACCCAGCAAAACAATGCAATAACAGAATGCTTCTTAACATTTGTGGGTGTCCCTGGTATGGCTAAACATTCATAGGTATTTCTGCCTAAAGCTTGCTTCCTTATATGAAGTGTATCTATCAGCTGCTGCTTTCAAGATGAATCTAAATTATGTTAGCTGACTCAGCTGATATTGCTTTCTGAGGTGTGGAAAAAACCCCAAGCATCAGAGAGGTAAAACTTGATATAAAGGCAAAATGCGCAGAGGAAGTAAGTATTGCTTTCCAAAATAAGAGTCCCTCAAAATAAATTAAGAGGCATGGAAGAAGTTACAAAGCTTTTTTTTTTCCCCCCAAATAATTATTTTAATGAATTTGTTAATAAACCTATTTACTCCACCACCTTTTGAGATTATATTCATAGACCAAAAATATACAGCAAAGAAAAACAGATATCACTATGTATGAAGTAAAATATGTGCCCAATGGGTTAAGATTATATTAATTGTGTATTAATATATCTGACTTACATAAAATTTTATTGCATGTATCCTCTTGCATACTATAGAACAGTCAATCAGTGCAAGTTTATGTATTCAATGTTTACCTGAGAAAATTGAGATGTATATTATTACATACATGGCACGTTCTTTCACTGTATGTATGCACGTCCATGTACGTCCGTGTTTATTCAGCTTATGGGATGTAAGTTCATGGGAGTATACAAAGATATGCACGAGTGTAGGTTGCAGATTTATGATGGACTACCTCTCACCCTACTATGGTCAATAGTGAAATCTACCCCCTATTCTTTACACATCTGTCTGTCAATTACTCAAAGAGATAGTTCAGTAACATCATTAATCTGTGACCCCATCCAAACACTGTTAACGTCAATGGGAAGATTCCCATCTAGTTCACAGGCTTTTGATCTGGACTCGTAGCCTTTTTGTAGAATATTAAATGCAGTGCCTCACTAATTTGAGAGGCTTTTTTATTTGCTTGCTTGTTTGTTTTGAAGTGTATCAAAGAGACATGAAAGCATTGGGAAGATTTATGCTCCCTGTTTCTAATCATTTGCCGCCAGATCATTTCTGCATGTGTGGCACCACAGGCAGCTACACAGCAACTGATGTAAAGAGAAGCAATGATATGAGCAAGTTTGAGGATCAGAGGCAGGACTAGTATTACTATGTTTGTTTGAAATCTAGTGTTTAGAATTTTGTAATGTAACATTTAAAATCAGAACAGCAAAGAGACACAGAAAACAGAAAAAATACAGGATATTCTTACAGCTTAATTCCAAAGAGAAAATAAATATCTTCAAGTCAGTCAAAAGTAGATCTGAAAACTCTACGAGAAATCTCTATGACATTTCTATAAGTAGGCAAGTAACTTCAAAGAGTGGGGTCAGCTTCTGTCTCTGGGATGACCTGCTGAACATAATTTCTCTGTTTTTCTTTCTCCAGCATCTTTTTCATGTCTTGGTTGATAAAACTGCAAACCTTTCTTAAATGTTTTTTTAATTTCCACCTAGCCTAGTGGGATCCAAATCTAGTTTGGGATCTCTAGGTTCTCTGTAACACAAACAAGAAGCATAAAAATAAAAGTCAAATGTGTCTTACGAGGATTATAGTTTTCTGAAGATAAATGGCTAGCAGGAACTCTGAGAATATACTGGTACTTTCTTAAAAACTGGCAATGGATTCAAATAGTAATTGCTTGAAATGGAAAACCTTCTTTTGCTTGTGCTGGTTATACGAAGTAAGTGCTGAAGTCCTGGACTTCAGAAGATGCACCTGGAGTCTGTATGCAAGACTGTCAAACAAAGAAATTACATAAAACAAATATAAATATTCCCTTTCTGTATTGCCTCCTGTTGTCCCATTAATCACATTTAAAACATTTTTTCTTCCTAAAAGGATAAAAAATTAACAAATCAGTACAATTTTAAAGCTGATGCACATAATTAACTGGATAGATAGTGATATTGCAGGACAGATTCTGTAACAAAGTTATAATTTCTTTTCCAGTGACACAAACACAGAAGACTCCTTTCTAAAAACAAATTCCAACATTGTTATTGTTTTTCATGACCTTAACATTTTTCCCAAGTGGAATTCCTGTTGTTGCACTAGTTTTGTAGATAAAATTATTTCTCCTTATATTATTATTCAATAAAATACAAGATTTTTAAATTTTTTTTTTTCTGGTCAGAAATCCATTAGTGTCCATTAAATAATTCAGGTGGGAAAATCAATTTTCCATTACACAACAGCAGGGAGTTACCAGTTTACGGAATTATTACTTACTGTTCTGCTTTTCTGGAAGATTGTGGATGGCAGGATGTAAGACAGTTCTGCACTCAGTTCGGTATCCTAATGATTCTCACATAGCAACATTTTTGTTTTGGTTTTTTTTTAGGTTTAGCAGAAGCCTGTAGTGATAACATAATGAATCAAAGCTTGGGCTTGTTGGCTTAGTGCCATAACGGAAAAGGATTACTCATTAACAATTGTTTCTTTGCAAAACTCTTCAAACAGTAGCTGTATTAAAACATTGCAAATCCCAACTTGTCCATCAACACAGAGACTTGAGGTGCCAAATAATACTCTGGCTGAGTGCAGAGGGAAGTTTCCTTGGGATGATAGTACCTTCTTACTGACTATAACACTTTTCTTGCACATGTAGGTTTTTATGACACTCTCAGCCTCCTTGTCTTTCCCACCCAAGGAGTCCAGATGTCATTCCAAGACATATACTTTACTTCTAAGTATTTCTGTTATTCTTTACACTTTTTAGGGGAACTGAGCATTACACTCAGTACTGAAAAAGCAGGATAGGCTATCAATTACATCAGAGTGATTTGGGGACAATGAATTTCAAATCCTGGATCTGCCACACTCTAACAAATTGCATCATTTTATTTAGGCCCATCCTTTAAAGCTTTAGAAGGCCTTAATTTTAAACCTGGTAGACTACTGCACCCTTTATGGACAGGGGAAATTTGTGCCTGTGAATCACATCCTGGGTGGGCTGCATTGCATCTAAAAATGCTGATCTCTTGCTACTGACAGAAAGTGGACCTTGAACCACTACATCCCCACTTACCCAGTAGAGGAATTTCAGGTAAAGTTTAATGAAACCAGGGTGCTCTGTTTCAACATCCCACCTACACAGCAAGGATAATTCCCTGTTTTGCGTTGCTAAATGTATCTGGTGGGGATGAGTTGATCTGGCAGTGGTATTGAGGCAGATTTCAGCTAGAGGGGACAGCTGGCAGCATCACTCATGGCAAACAAATTCACATCTGCGACATGCTTTATGCTTTCTGTCCTTTTCTACATATTTGCGCTGTCTGATCAAGAGTGAATACACAGAGACATAGGCTGTACCTCCTACTCTAGAGAAGAGAAGCATTGGGCAGCAAACACAGTCCTCTCAAGGGAAAAGGTGAAAGTTGCTGGCCCTGAAATTAGTAAAATTCCTTTGCTTTCCCCCAGTTTAAAAGAAAAGATACTTTTAGAAGGTATATTCATCCTCAAGCCTATATCAAGGAAACGGAAACTCTGTCCTTTTCTTTAAAATGTAATTAATAAAGGATCTTTCTCAGGTGTTCTGTCCCTTGCAAATTCAGCTGGTAGCCAGCCAGTCATACATGGTATGACTAGTTACTTTAGACATCAAAGGGAAAATGGTGCCATAAGACTGCCACTGGACACTAGGACGCTCAAGAGGGCACTATTTTAAGGGATTTATGCCTACAGTTCATTCCAGCAGGCAATACCCACATGTTAAGCATGTTTAAGACTAAGGTCCTCTCAGTCCTCACTTCTGACATTCTGAAAGCCATTGCTACTGCAAATAATGAGATTCTGTTTTGGAAATTAATGTTAGCAAAATAGACAAAGTCTCTTTCAAGTAAGAGAATTCTTCCAAAACAATTTTCCCAACAGGAGACAGGTGGTCTCCACAACTCCAAATATGCCAAAGTCCTATCTAGCACTTTCCAGTAAATGCCCACTTCAGTAATGCCTAGGAAACACATGTGCCAAAACCCCTTCTCTCTTTGGTCATCTTGAGGCCAGTGATCCAGATTTTTCCCTTACTAGGTGAGGAAGTGTAGGCTGAGTCAAGAAGACCGACAAATGTCATATTATGCCTGACAGATCTTTCCATCTCTTGGCTAATTCTGAAGACCTTAAGTCTCTTTTTCAGCTTTCAGTCTCCTGCAGCATTGGTCCTAGATCAGGGGTGTCAAACTCATGGCTCCCACTGTTCTCCTGCCCCTGCAGTGTAATGCACGTCACACGCTGCACACGTGACCAGCACTGTCACGAGCACAGGGACAAGGAGCTTGGTGCTGCCGCCGGGGAGAAACAAGGTGCTGGGCCAGATAAAACAAGGTGGAGGGCTGGATTCAGCCCACAGGCCATGAGTTTGACACCCCTGTCCTAGACAGTTGATGGCACAGAGCAATTGCAATTTAGAAGTCCCTAGAGACCAACCTTCAATAAAGGTTCTTCCCCAAAAAGCATTTTCCTCTATCTGGTTGTTGTTTTTCAGATAGCAAAGAGCTCACCACAAAGGAAACTGAATTTAATCCCTCTATTCATTAACAAATTTGTTGCATTGAAGCGTTTTTATTTTCCTTACAATAATAAAGAAGCAAGTGGCAAAGTGGTGCTTTGTCCACTAATCAATACTTCCAAGACATTATTGGAAAAAGCAAAGAAAAACCCCACATGGTCAAAAGAGATGTTGCCTGTGGCAACGACATGTGGCATTACTAGTTTAAGCCAGGTGTTCATATTTTGTTGTGGCTGATGTGCAAATGAAAATTGAACAAAAAGGAATTAGAGCAAATCAAATATATCTTATGCAGTGAGGGACTATCTTCACAGCATCAAAGGAGTGAAAAGGAAGGGAAGAAATTCAAATCCAGTTACTTATAATAAAAATATCTTTTTTAAGACAGCATTGCATGCTATAATTTTTAAAATTTCAGAATATTGACCTCCAAAATCTTCTCCAGACAATACTAAGATTACTTTTGTAACTAACATACAACACATGTTCTGAAACACGTTCATGCCATTGTCAGCACAAATACATATTCATCTACAAAACCAGGAATATACATAACACTCAGGACTAGAAATCTGTCTACGTAGAAAATACCATTTCATAAACTACACACACCTTGAGGAAACTGGAAGTTTTTATCATAGCCAGTTTGCTCCTCCTGCTGCTACTCTGCTTTTTATCCACTGAAATAATTGCCACCCCACACTGGCACTGACAAGGAAGTTCCATGGCTTCAGCAATGGCAGGGTAAGACAAATCCTGGCAATGAAGTAGTTTGTCATTAAAATCATGGATTGGAAAATCTAGCACAGAAGGATATAAGGGGAAAGGAAGAAAAGGCAGATTGGGCATTCATTTTCAGCACTTCCTTTTCTTCACAGCTCTATGAATGCATCACCACACATTAAAAAACAATGAATATTAGACACCCATCATCTCCTTTTTGCACAGAAAACCTTGTCAAGAGCCGTGCTACTTTCTGCCTACTCACTGTCAGTTGCCTGGAGCTTCAGCAGCATTGTACAGAGGACAACCAGTCACACCTAGGGAGAGACCTTGGGTATGTGTTTGTTTGATAGGCCAAGGGACACATGGCCTGACTGAAATCTGTTTGTGCTGAAATACTTCTTTCCCCGATGCTGGCAGCTCCCAGCATGAGTAGTACTGCAGGCACCCGAAGGCTCATCCAAACCAAATTGTGCCTCAGCACAAACTATTGGTTGCAGCTCAGGAAGTAGTCCTGACTTGATTATAAACAGTTGACACTAAACAGCACAGTCACCTGAAGCTTTTCTTTCATCCCTGCAGCACCCTTTGTTTATTATTGCTACACAGAGAACACACATCACATACACCTCTTTGGGTCATAGTCTGTCTCCTCAAACCAGTCATACTTTATTCTTAGGCAATCTCAGAAATATCACTATTCAACACTCTAATGATTAAAGGAAGCTTTTAATTTCTTGGAGGGTGGCCAAAATTATCACCAGCTTATAATAAATTTTATCATACGAAGATAATTAAGCAATCTTAATAGATAAGGCTGCTTCTGTACAGACTGAAAAAAATACGAAAGGAATGGGGTGCAAAGTTTTAGTCAGCTAACTCTAGCAGGTGTTTGTCTTTGGGTTTCCTCCTGCATTTCAAAAGCACAGAAATAACTCCGCTTTTAAGATAGTTTAGCTTAGTCAATAAGTTTTCACTAATCAGAGTCACATTGTTATAATTTTCTCTCCAATCATTCAGCTTCTAAACAGGGCAAAATTTGTTCAACAATCCTATGCTGTGCCCTTTGAAACCCAATATTCCATCTTTATCACTCATATATTTAAAGCAGAGCATCATGAAAGGTAAAATGACTATGGAACAATCTGTTCTGAGAGGGAGAATTCCTCCCTGATGGCAGGCAGTTAATAGTTAGCCAACATGCTCCAGCAAGAGCATATATGTTATTAACAAGGTACCAAGTTACAGCTGCCTGGGTGCAAGAGAAGAGCTGACCATATATGGAATCAGCTACAGCAACAGATACGAAACTTCTATATGGGGAACTCGGTTTACTTCCCTCTAGCTGACTTCAACTGAAATTCTATGGATAAGTTCTGGTTATTCCACATTAGACTGTCTACCAATATCTTGATTTTTAATTAAGGCACTTCTATTAGATGGGGGGGGGAAGCCCCTCCTTCTACTCAAGGTTACAAGTTTAAAATTTCCTAGAGGAATCACAGCTTGAAATTAAACATGTTAGTACAGTATTAGCTGATGAGTTCTTTAGAGGCCTTGGAATAAATATGTACTTTATTATTTTGATTTTTCCTCTTGACACTTTGATATTGTACAGTATGATAGTGTTGGAGCTCAGTAACAGCCTTCATTTACGTAAATATTTGGAGAGACAAAAATGTTATGAAATGTTTATCTATTCCAACAAATGAATGCAGTATCCTTTCATTAATAAGTAGTTCTTTTAAACTAAATGTCAAGGATGACGAGTGAATAATTAATAAATAAATATTGGGATATTTTTAGATGGGCTTTTGAATTGCTATAATATTCACAGTAAGTAAATTAATTCTGCAGATTTTTAAACCTCTACTTGTTTCTCATCCTATCTAGCATCAAGGAAATCTAAGGATTTTTAAAAGATAAAAAGATACCAGGGAAAAGAAGCATAGTGTAGGCATCATGTGAATGGACAGTATAAGCCATTGGATTTGCAGGAGGAGTCTCTGCTAATGCTATTTGGCAAGCCAGAGTCACTGTCAGCTTTTTAAACACTCATTTATATACTTCATTGTTGTAGAGGAGGCTCTACTGTGCTCTGAAGCGTTGCAGGCAGGTGACTGCTCTCTGCTTATTAAGAGGAAGGGTGCAGTGCAGACATCAAACACTAGGCAAGTACCCAGAACCAGGCCTAGGGGAACTGCTTCATCCTGCCCCAAGAAGTCCATGACCACCCAACAAAGAGAGGGACACCACATGCTCAGCAGCTGAAGAAAACCTCATTACACCTGCCTATTCATAGAGGAGGAGGAGTAACATGAGATTTGGCTACAAGAAATCATGCAGGACTCAATTTGAAAAGAACTGCCTTCTTCCTTCATTAAGCAAAATATCTGTACTTCAGAAAGGAACACAAGCAGGGCTGCTTTATGGAGAGGATAAGCAAAGAATTGCAGACAGCCCTCCTAACAGCATATAGTCCCACAGCACCTAAGTGAGCCCAGGGTGCTGCTACAAACAGGCCCAGAGAAAGCAAGGTGGTGAATCAGAGCCCAGGATCATCAAGGGATCAGTCAAAAGAGATAAAACCAGATTCAGGACTGGAGACACACTACCTGAAGCACCATCCTGAGGTTCACCCAGGAAGCAGAGCAGAGTCAGGACAGGACATAATGTAGACTACAGCTTACACCTACAGTACACCAGTGAAGAAAAACATGAGGAAGGAGCAAAACACACACCTCCAACTTACCACAAACCACAACTAGAAGCCCAGGCTTGACCTTAAATAGCATCCTGAGCCCCTTGGCAAGATGTGTGGGAGGCTCCAGGTGGGGCTGGTTGGGGCTGTTCAAGCCTCTTAGTATCCTCAGGACTATTATGTAGAGCAGTTCTCAAAGCTTTTGTTGGCTTTTACTTGTTCCCTACCAGAATTTGGACAAATGGTGAACACAGTTATGGTTACTTGTGGCAAGCAAGAGGAACAACAGCACAGCTAGACCCTTAATGTCCAACTTGCACTAGAAAGACCAAGAAATTAAAAAGTCAATGTCATAAGTTCAGCTGAAGAGTACTCATGACTCCACCCAGCTTAGAAAAAATGACAAGGGCTGGAAATAAGATAACATCGGGTCCTGAACATAGCTAAGATATTGCCAAACTCTTAAAAGTGAGGAAGTGTATCGTATTACCTTTCAATTGTCCCCCTTAATTCCAATAAAGTCAGACATGGCTGTGTTGGTGGAGCCCTTCCCAACTCATTGTGAAAGATGCTGGTGAGATGATTGGTGAAACTGGTGCAGACCTCCTAGGTACATTACACAGAGTTCTGAAATAGCCACAGCTTTCCTAGGACAATGGTCTCCTTAGCCATGGAGGTGCAAAAAATGGATGAGGTACTTACTGTCATAATTAATAGTAGCAAGCAAGCGAGGAGGCAGTGCCCATGTACGGGGAGTAAGAAACACAGGTGAAATGAAGAAGAGTCAGGGAGACCATTAATTATTGGGTAGAGAATCCTAATTTCATGTACTAGGTCCCAGGTCAGTCAGATCATCCTCTTTGTTTCCACCTAGAAAACAGTTGGTACTGAAGAGAGAAAGAGTTGAAGGCCAAAGAAAAGTGTATTGGTTGAAGAGAAAGTTAAGGGGATGTTAAACAGTAGATCTTGGCAGACTTAATGGATTTAGTTTATTTTCCTTTCTTTCCTAATCTTCTGTTTACATCATTGCATTCTGAAAACAAATTATTTCCCTTTTTGGAAGACAGAAATTAAATGCAGTATAAAGTTTATTAAATGTAAACAACACAAATCAGGAAATGGAGAGGTTATTTGTCTCATAGAATTAACTTTGGCTCAGTCTGAAGAAAAGCTTCATTTATCGAAACCTAATCTGAATACCCTTTTTGTCCAAAATTGGGTCATATCCCAAAATCTGAATCATTAGCATTGGCAGATCCCTCATTTATCTCAAATTTCACTTCACAGACATATTTCTTGTTCCCATCTCATCCCACAATAGAAAATGTATGACAAAAACAGGTTATCTAGAGAATAGTGATAGAATAGATTACATGCATGGGGAATTTGTCTAGTTCTGTTTCTCATCTTTGGTGACCTGTCATGTCAAACCTTCACAAGGAAGGAAGTCTTACAAATCCATGAATTTTAGGCTGTAATTCTTTCTCTAATTAGGTATGTAGGGTATGAAAATTATGTGGAAAAGGCTTCTTCAAAATTGCGTCGAGTTAGTGGCGAACTGTGGCTGTAACTCTCTGAATTTAAAGCCCCAATTCTACCTTCCCCAAAACCTAATATTTCCCATGAGCAAGGAGTTGCCCACCCAGAGGATGTTGTCATGCTCATACAAGAGACAGCTCTTTCTTAGCTGCTAACGCATGGTAGAATAAGTCCTCAAGCATCTGTGGGTTCAGTCCCTGTGTTTCATCTGCTCATTTCATCTGTATTTGTATTTTTGTATATGTGTATCCATATTCGTTATTCGGAAGGTGTTACAGTTACACAAGTACCAGCTGGGAGGTTCATTGAAGCAAGAGCTGGACCAAGAAGGCAACTCTGGTATTTACTCTTTTGTCTGGCAGGAACTAGCAGAGAAGTGGGCTCCTGCAGGAATCAAGAGCTCTCCCATGAACATTTTTGATGTAAAGAACTACTTAACAAAGACATTCCCAGCCCAAACAAACCAGTCACCATGTAACATGGGAGAATGATGTCCCAGTTTCTGGTCTCTTAAATTTGAGTTAAAAATTAGAACAAGACAGCACCAATGGTTGATACCTAGGGAGACTGCTCTTCTGGTTGTCATGAGAACTACAGCTGAGTCCTAGCTATGGCAAACTTACACTTGATTTTTTATTTTTGACTGAACCATATGTGTGTGCCTATGTGTAAGTGTTGCTATTTCTCCTCAAAGGAAAAAAAACTTGCACGTGTGATTAACAAAGACGTTAATGTCACTGAAAACTTCAGGGCAAAAATCATTCCCTATACTTTTCACAGTAGTCTTTCCCCTGTGTTATCTGCTGATGATAAACACAACAGTAGAAACTGAAGCAAAATATTGGAATAATAGTATGATTATTATATACATCTGATGCTGTTCTAATGTTATTAAACTGATTAATTCCAACATGTAATGCATACTGTCAGAAAGTCACCCTCAGGTAAACACAACAAAAAGGATTCCTTCCTGTATGCATGGAAATTACCTAGATACTAGCAGACAATTCTGTATTTCAGATTGTGTCTCATTAGTGTGCAGCCAATAAATGTACATCCTACCAAATAAAATTTGACAGAAGTAAAAAAGATGCAGGTAGCAACATCAGTTTTTAAAAATAAAAAATATTTTTCTCCTGGATATGTGATATCAACCTGGAAATGTACATAAACCCTGAAACTTCATTCTTTGTTCTCCACATTCAGTTCGTTCCGGAGAGGAAGGCTATACCTACCTCTTACTGCTTTCAATTTAGTCCAAGAAAGATAACTCAAAATTAGAAAATGTGAAGGAACTGCTGTTTTCCCAGTGATGGAACTGCTATTCAAGTAGGTGATGAACAGTAACCTTGAATTATGCAAGACCTTAATGTCACTGCTAGAGTAAGAAGACCTCTGTATTCAAAAGTATTTTCTCTTTAGAAACATAAATTCATAAATCTTTTGGGAAAATCTGACAAAGCATAAACCAGCCTTATTGTAAAGTTGATCTAAAAATGGATTTTACCTAACACATGCCTCTTCTCTGCTATTGAAGATTATACAAATATATATTGCCTGAGAAACAAGGTAATAAATATTAGAGACTGTAAATAAGCAGTAGAACAAAAAATCTCAGTACGTCAACTTACTTACAACTCAAAGGACTGTATTTTTTTACTTCGTACTTTCTAAATCTCTTCTAAAACTAGCATAGCTGATACTCATTTTATCAGTTTAAATATTGACTTGTTGCTTAACCTGTCTCGTTACTTAGGTCTTTTAAAGTCAACAGATAATAATATGAAATAAATAAAACCTTTGTCACTCATTCCTACATCAAGTTTTACGTAACTCTGCTAAATATGAGTTGCAACAGAAACCTTTGAACAGCATGCCAGTAAAATGGAATGTATTGCAAAGAAGCTGATAAAGTCTTCTTTGGAATATTGTCAATTTATTCCAGGAATTTAACTCTAATTAACCAGATACTTTAGGCTTCTTGAATATAATAAATCTCTGTTCTGTAAATATACTGCTCCTCTTTTCTTCAAGTGGACAAGTTTGATCTATAGCAGCCTGGATGCAGCACTTCTTTTTTTTGAGATTGCCAGTAGAAGTGGGCAGAGGCTTGATGATTTCTGTAACAGGAATGTCAACCAGCAGGTACTAAACTGAAATGAGACCTTGACTGCCGTTACATATGACCTTGGATTACTTCAAGGCAATAATTGAGGTGTGAAAACCGACTGTTTTCCTGTACCTATCCTTGATCTCTCTACTTAATAACACAATTTAACAGAATTTTAACAACATAATTCCTTATCCAGAGTTCCAGAAATTAATTAACAATTTGAGGTTCCTCCATTTTTTGCCTTTAGACAGTGGATATTCACACACTTCCTAATGAGAATTAACTCTCCGTAATGAGGGGGATTGGGAGTGGGGGTACAATGGAGGGGGAAGTGGGAGGCAGGCAGGGGGAAGGAATAAAATAAAATAGAAGTCTGTATGCCATAGCAGAGCTTTGATCTCATTGGGATTATGGAATCATGGTGAGATAGCTCATTTTACTTTGGTGCTGCCCTGGATAGATATGGGCTCTTTAGGAAGAACAGACTAGGTCAGCAAGGAGGTGGAATTGGCTGGTACACAAGAGCAACAAGTATGCACGGACTCTGCCTTAGGATGGAGTCTGAGCCAGCTGAAAGTTTTTACAGGTCAGGATTAGAGGTGTGCCAATTGGGTCAATGTTGGAGGGGGGTGTCTCCTACAGACTCTCTGAAGAGGGAGAAGATGAGACCTTTTTCAGTCAACTGGAAGAAGTCTCATGTGTGCCGCCCATGAAGGGCTTTAAACACCCCAATGTCCACCGGAGGGACAACACAGCAGGAACTAGCAGCTGTACATTGTTGATAACTGGTAAGTGATAATCAGTAATTGAGGAGCTGAAGAGAGGACATGTTCTGCTGGGCCAGTTCTTTAAAACAAGGAAGAACTACTTCGGACCATAAAGGTTATGGGCAGCAGTGGCTGCAGTGACAATGGGACAGTGAAGTTTAAGATCTGAAGAAGGCAAAAAAGTAGGATAATAATCCTGCACCAGGAAAGCATACTTTGGCTTTGAAGAATGTCATGGAATATAGCCCTGGAGAGAAGAGAAGTCCAGAAGAGCTCATTAGCATTCAAGAATCTCCTCCTCCAAGCTAAAAATCAGCCCATCCTGAAAAGCAGGAAATCAAGTAAAGACATCAGGAGGCTCACATGGAACAAGGAGCTCTAATTAAAAAACAAATATAGAAAAGAGAAACATGAGAAACATGAAGGGCAACAAGAAAGGCTTCTATATCTGTATCAGCAGCAAAAGTAAAAGTAGGGAAACTTTGGGCTTGCTGCTGAATGGGGCAGGGGACCGGGTGACAAAGGAAACAGAGAAAGCCAAGGTGTTCAATGGCTTCTTTGCCTCAGTCTTCACTGACAAGACCGGTCGCCAGGAATCCCAGGTCCCTGAGACCAGTGTGAAAGTCCAGAGCAAGAAAGACCCACACAGAAGAGAATCATCATAGGAATGTCTAAACAGATTGGATATGCACAGGTCTGTGGGTTCTGATGGGATGTAAAAAGAGTGAGGAGGGAGCTGCTGTCACTTTGAGGCCACTTTAAATTGTCTTTGAAGTCATAACGATTGGGAGAGGTTCATGATGACCGGGAAAAATGCAAACATCACTTCCATTTTTAGGAAGGAGGCAATGAACCTGATAGCCCTCCACAATAAAACTGCTCGGTGAACAAGGGGCGAGCTTGAGTTTAGCAAGGCTTTCAGCATTCTCTTCCATAAAAACTTCATCGATAAAATCATAAAATACATACTGGGTAAGTACACAGTGAGCTAGATTTAAACAGGCTAAACTGTTAGTCTCAAACATTTGGGACCATCAGCATGAAGCCCAGATAGAGGCAATAATCTATGGTATATCCCAAGGGTCAACAGTAAGACCAACACACATTCATTAATAATCTACACAATGGGACAGAGTGCAACCTCAAAATACAGATGATACAAACTATCACCTTGCAGATGATACAAAACTGGGAGAAGTAGTTGATACATCAGCTCATTGTGCTGCCATTCAGAGGGGCCTACACGAATTGGAGAAATGGTCTGATATGAATCTCGAGATCTTCAACAAAGGGAAATTCAAGTCCTGGGCATGGGAAGGAATAACCCCATGCACTACTAGACACTAGTAAACCTTGCTTTGAGCAGTGGACGATTGCACTAAATGATCTTCAGAGGTCCCTTCCAACCTCAAATATTCTGTGATGCCTATAAAAGTAATGTGTTGTGGAATAACCTAATTAACCCGTGCACTTTTCACTACAACACTAGCTACAGAAATCTATCTTCTTGAAGAAAATGTAACATCACTAAGTAAATTAACGTGTTAAGCCTATTCTCGCTTTAGGGAGAGCACCAGGTGAGAAAACTCAATCTACAGAATTTTGGCAGATTTTTGCCCATCCTTAGCTATTTTATAGTGTCTTTGTGGAAGCACTAATGAAAATAATAGTGAAGGAAACAGTACACTCCCTTGAATGATCAGTACTAGCCATTCCTGGTGAGGAAATGTGCACTTGTGTTGTCTTGGGTTAGAGGATTTGCTGACCTTCAGCTGTTGCAGTAGTTCAGTGGCTCAAGGAAACTTTTGTGATTTTTTTCAAACTAACATGTGCCTATGTCCTCTAAAACCAGTCTAAACCATTGACACAAGCCACAGAACAACCTGTTAGCAAACTTCTCCTATGTGCCTTTTTGAAAAGGCATATTCTTTTGTTAAGCCTTGGGAAAGTTTTTTCCGATAAATGGCACAAGTTAGCACTGTGTCTTCTCTAAAAGACATCAAATTGCCCAAGAAAAACTGCTAGATAATCCTCCTACCTGAGCCATGGCATGAGACAGCCAGCAAGTTAGTGGGCTTTGGGTCTGCTCCCACCTGTGCCTTGTGCATAATGGAATTTTGGGGGACTCTACAGTGTTGAGGAGAAGAGCCACCAGATCTGGCTGAAGTCATTTAAGCTCCTGCATAGTAGGAACAAAAATATGTCCTCCCACTCCGCTTGTGAAGGGGGCTAGGTGCAGAGAGATGCATGGGTCTAAGGTACAGCTCAAGATCTTTGAATGAGGGATGGACTGGGATCACTGTGGAGAATGGACTTTTGGGCTCTGGATACAGCTTGTTGTCATATGTAAGTATATTAGCAGAGGGTGCCTGTCAGCAAGGGGCATTTTGAGCTGCTCGTAGCTTTTCATGAAATTGGAATAGAGCTCACTGCCTGTCAATTGTCAAAAAGTGGATGAAGGAGGCAGAAAATAGATTAAAAACAGCAGGTACTTCTCATGCTCAGACAATTCCTGTAAATGATGCAACCAACAAAGGTAGGAGACAGATATCCTAACTACAATTTTCCTCATGGATTTGTCAGTGACTTTGCCCTCCAGCTCTGTCCAAGCGTGACATTCGTGCTCTGGCAGAGCAGAGGGTGCAGAGCAGGCTAGCATGGCCTTGACCTTTGGCCAGCCAGGGTGACACGTCAGCTACCTACCACAGCTCAGATGCTCCAGCTGCTGCTGCGAATAGGAAACTCAACACAAAGCATCCCCTTTCTAGCAAAAAGAAGAAAATAGAGAATTTGCTAAGAAGCAACCCCTTGCTGTTATTGACTCTGTGTTGCCCCGGGATCTCACGTACCATTCCATGAGTTAGCACAGGTCAGGGGAAAACACACCTGAAAAGAAGAGAATACAAAGTGAAGATAAGAGTCCAGTGCAACTATAGCTATTTTCTGCATTGTGCCCGAAGCTTTGTAACAGGTAAACTTGCATCCAGTGCAGAGCAATGGGAAATGGGAAATAAACAGTGCAGGATAACAGGACATTGTGTTCCTTTGCTGAGGGAAAACCTACCTTCTGGTGTTTCTCCCAGCTGCCTCTGCCTGCCCCATACAGCAGTGTTATTCCACAGGAGTAGCATTACACTCATTCGGGTTGATGGTACTTCACTTGTTTTTGTCCCAAATGTTCATGTCTTTCATGTCTAAATTTAAGTTGCACATTAGTGCTATGATTTCCCCTTGCCTGTGAATCGACAGGGACCCATTAAGCCACTTCCATCCCCCTGTGGATTTCTACCAGCTGGTCACTGTCAGGAAATAGACTGTGTCTCTCAGGACATCTTTCTTTCGATTACATACAGAGAGGAGGCAGAGAACAAGCAGATGGAATTGAACTCCCTTCCCTAAAACAGCAGAAAGTCCCATTCTCTCTAGGTTAATCATGGCATCAGAAAAGTTCTCCAACTAATTTCCTTGTTGTTCACTACAGCTATGGCAAAAGAGAGAAGGCGCCTGGCATGGTGCTTCTGATGATGACTGCCAGCTCCTGAGAGCAGAGCTATCTTTATTGGGTACCTTAAATATTTTCTGGTTTACAAAAGCTCTTGATTTTCTGAGGCTGGAGGTCCAAAATTTCATGAGATATCCCTGAGCAACCACAACTCTGAGCCAATGGAGATTTATTTTTCATGCCTTCTAGTGTTTTCCTAACACATATTTGATGAAACAACCATGACCTGTTCAAAGGAGCTCTGAATTTGTTGTGCAGGTAGAACTAAGCCTTAAACAAGGAGTAAGTGGATGCCAAAATGTTGTGCAGCAAGAGTATGAGCACTGAGTTTATTGAGCTGATAAATATGGTTATACGTAAACAAATGTAGTCTCTTTGCTGCTGCAGATATGCAATACACTAATTAAATGGGGGGGGAGAGAACAAGTTAAACGCGTTAACCTTTTTCTATGCTCAAGACTTAAAATATCCAAATGGTATGCTCTTGGGGAAAAATGTGTTAGATCTTATTATGTTATTTTAATGATAGTTCAGCACAAAGAAGTACAATCATACTATATTTCTTATATAAATTTATTTCTTTACTTATGTAATATTGCGTATAGAAGAGCTGTAAAAATGGTAAACAGTATAAACACTAAAACCAAAACAAATTGAGATAAAAAGGGACAGTTTTTCCTGTAACAGCTAAACATTGTTATCAAATGGAAGTTAAGAAATAACTGATATCAGCATTGAGTAATTAAAAGTATTTTTACAAAGAAGCCTGCCAGATTGTCTTCTGCATGTACATACGGAGCTGCAGTAGTGTTAGTATTTTTATCTCAACAGTAGTGTTATCTAATCCAACATAAGCATTTGGATCATCTAAGAACGAAGGGGTTTTAATCCCTCCATTTATTTATTCCTGATTTCATGAGAGCTGAGATTTGAAATGAGACCTAAGAGCGCTCCCTGAACCTTGGGATGATGGAGAATATCAGGTCTGGACTAATCCTGGAGGTTTTTAACTCAAAAATCTAGAGAACTCCAAGTTTTCTTTCCAGGATTTTGAAGATGATTTCTTATCCATCCTCAGCCCTCTGTCTACATTGGTGCTTAGTTGCAACTTGCTTTGTCTTTTTCTCTTTTCCCTTTTCTGCTTTTTTTATTGACAAGAAATACTCACTCCTCTCTTTTAAAATATGAATAATTAAATAGTACTCTCAAATTAAGGTCTTTAATGGAAAATAGGAAGAAAAATAAGAAATCTGTTTTTTTCAACTTTTCCTTAAAATAATAAGTAAACTCAAAGAACTCTAACTATCTGACAACAAGAACCAACTGGAACTTTCATGTGAAGCGATGATGTATTTTGCGTGACCTTGAATTAATTTTTGCCTTGCTACTTTCAAATTAATTACATTACACTCATGAGAGACCTCCTGGCACTTTGTTAGCATCTGGATGTCCTTGTTATATTTTTTACCCCAAAGTCTGTATATTCTTTTGGACTAAGTGATTATATCTCTGGTTAAGCTTCTACTCAGGTGAATTTTCATTTTTTCTGTCATTAATTTTTCCTTTCTTGTTACAAGGAACATTTTGTTTAACTCTTACATAAATATAAGGGGATTAGTGGTTTCCATTAAGCTTCTGCTTGTAGTACCTAGAAAACATGAGAAATGATGGAAATAAAAGCTGCAGCTTTCTTTGCTAGGAAAGATCAGTGGATGACAAGATTGAACAACATCTACCTAGGACTTAGCAGTCCTACTTTTTCTCTCCTCAAACTTAAATTGATGGGGTTTTTTTTCTATTTATTCCACTGTTTCACATTATGGAGAGCTGACTTTTCCTCTAGCTTACTTAAAATCTCTTTTCCAATCTAAACCGTATTTTTCTTCCTGCAATCAGAAAGTAATTTTCAAATCAAACTGAGTGTATGAGCACTGTCTCATATTTGAAAATATGCAAAAGTTATTTTGGACACAGAGACAGAAAAATATACAAATAATGCAATAAATTAAGCTTAATCAAGGTAATACTTCTCCTGAGAAAGTATCATTTGAGTTTTTCACATCCATTAGAGCCATTTTTTTGAAGTCAGGTTGGGATGTGCTGGCTATTTGGCTGACTACTGAAATTTTCTAAATTCTAACAGATTCTAAGAAGACGGTTTTAGAAACAACAACCTTGGTGATTGTGCTTTCTCAGATCCCACAAGAACAGGCTGTTGGAGCACGTTGCAAATGGAGACATCCAGCAAAAAAATGGAATTACAAAACCTGTTTAATCCCAATTAGTTGCCTTTATTCTAGGTCGTACAGTGTTGTAGAAACCACTGTGTAGATCAAAGAGTTGATTAAATAAAAAAGATTTCCAAGAGAGAAAACTAACTTCCAACCAGTGCTGATGTTTACACTTCATGTAATACCCCTTAACAATTAAACAGATGAGAAGGAAAGAGAAAGGCAGCCCAAACATCTGAATTTATCTGATTGCCTGGAAAAAGCACTGTGGTCTGTATATGACTTCAGCTGGTCAGAGATGATATCCTACCTCTGGAGGAAGGTAAATTTAGAAAAGAAAAAAAGTGTTTATTTAAATACAAATGCTTGGTTTTTAACCATTTCTTTCAGGGTATTAAAAAATACTCAAGTGCCCATTGAAGTCAGGCTTCCACTGAACTAAATAAATGCGGTCTGTTTGTGGATACAAAAGGATCCCACTAAACTCACTGTACCTTGCATCACTTCGGACAGCTGTGGCACGTATCTGTAACTGTAAGAAACAGCAGCTACATTCACTAGAGAGGCTACTGAGCTCTCATGTGGTGGCTGGCCATTTCTCAGACTTCCGGGATGTTTGTAGTTCTTTGTCATAACAACAATATTCACCCCCTTTCTGTTCCTCTTAGAAAAACAGGAAAGTTACACTTTATCATCACTAGAAAAATTATGCTTCTTCAGAAAACATTACTATTTCTAGAATAGTCCATTGTCTGGTCTTCTCTTTACTAAGGCCAGTTGATTCTCTTACTCTTTCCTCTCTGCTGGATTATACTTCTACTGATTCTTATATTCAATCCTTTCATAACACTGTTTTCCCTATTAAGAATTCCTGTAGTAACTATATGTGTGCTACATGGTTGGAGAGGGAGAAAGAAGCTGTCAGGTTAGCTCATATGCATAGAAGTAGCCCTTCCTTTTTGGTAAGTAGTGGTGGACATTGCAAAATAGGTTCAGTGCAGTCTGTCCAGCTTTTCTGACAGATTGGTGAGAACATTTGACTCAAGCTCCTGCCACTTAAAACCCTAAATGGTTACTATAACCTGCAAGAAAGAAATTTTCTTATGCTTGTTCTTAACATCAGTAATGAAATAAGCAACTCTAGACTAAATGAAACTTTAGAATTTTGCAAAAAATTAATTTTTGTCCTAACAGAATAAACCTATAAAACTTTTTTGAGTGACTTATTAATAAACTGCAATGTGTCAAGATAGGATTGAGCTGTACCATAACGATACTCATACTATTAAATTATCTGCCTATACCAATTAGATAATCCTCACTGGAGTCAAATTAGGCATGCGTCCATGCACCTTACTTTACTTCACTTCTCATATATATATAGTTGTAGATTGGGTTTTGTTTGTTAGAAAAGGAATCAGACATGAAAAGAGAATCAGCTAACTTACTGGTCTCCCAGTTTAATTACATTTGTAGGGAAGATAAATCATCCATGGATTCAAATGAATGCACAAGTGTAATTCCACTCATGGTATTCAATTGCACTTCAACAAAATAGCAAAATGCATATTGGAATGTTCAAATCTTCTGTATATGTGTGGTTATGTATATGGTACATGAGAACAATAGTATTGAAACATTACAAAGCACATTGTAGGCTAGACAGGATAGCTTTCACTTGAATTTAATGAGGCAGTAATCATCATGAAAGACAAATTAAATCACAACTTTCTGAAATTCTCCATTCTGAAAAGAATATCAATACCACAATGAATCTGAGTTGCAGCTAACTGCTTAGAAATGATACAGCATGCTCCACTGCTTGATTCTAAAAATGGTAGAAAAAGGCTAAAACCACTTTATGCTGTCAAACACATACCAATGGCAAAATAAAATTACTTCCAGACATAGATACTCCATTAAGTCTCAAATGGTACAGCGCTTAATTTGAAGCAACAGCAAGATTGAGGCATTGAGAAGGTACAGATCCAGAACTGAAGATGTTACTCGTGTAAGTAAGCTCATTCACCTATATGAGGACTGTTGGGGTTGAGACCAGGAACTCTATCAGTATAATACTAGAAAAATATATTTAAATTACTTCACAGTAATGAAATGAGTGAGAAATCTAATCCAACAGGACTAAGATTTCCGTTCATAAGGATTAATAATATTGTATCACTAACAATGATTTTGTATTCAAAATTATTTCATGCCAGCACAAAATCCTTGGAAAGGGAGAAATCTTACAAGTATCCATTTTATTGCCTTATCCACAGTCTGTGGGTTATTCAGTAAAGCAGACTGTCACTTCCTGTTGTTGAGTGACCACTAGCAGTTAATTACAAACTAGTGTGATAAGTCTGTTTTTATTTCAGCATGAGCTTGCAATTTGACATGGTCCAACATCTCAAGTGCCAACAAGGAATTCAAAAAATGCAAAGCAGGGCCATTCAGAGCAGACTTTCATGCCACAGAAGTCCCTAATAATTACGTTTGTCACTGTGGAACCATCATCTGATATGACCATGTCCATTCTCTGTTCAAGCAAGAAGATGAGGGCACTCCTTGCTCTTACAGTCATAAGCTTGCACCAGACAGGAGCTCTGCAAGGGCTAGTCATCTCCTAACAGGTGTAGGAGCTCCTCCCAAGGCAAAGATTTAGCATCACTTCTCCCAGTTCCATTGTTTTTAGCTCTCTTCCATACTAGTAGAAGGGAGCTATCATCCCTTATATCTAGCCACATGGCCAGATGTTACATAATTGAATAAGAAAATAAATATGGATACCAGATGATCTGGGGCAGCTAGACAGAAGGGGGCACAGGAATAGCTTCTATACAAACCTTACAATTTCAAGTATTATGACAAATCTTGAAAATTTCCATTTTCATAATGGTAAGAAGTCTGTTCTTCCATGTCTTGGGTTACTTGCTTTTGCTTTCTCCACTCCCTCCTCTGTACTTCACTGTTTTGACTGGTAGCACCATACATTTTCTTTGGACTTACAAAAGTTTCATTGTTCATCTCTGTTTCTTCAGCTAGTTCATCGTGATCAATTATGCCACATTTCTCTTCATTGAGGTTTTCAGGGTCAGCCCATTCCTGCTTCTCCCCAGAAGCAAAAATAGCGTAGAATACCACTCCACTGTAATGCACCAGGGCTGCAATCAGAAAGACGTTTTGCCATTCTTCCCGGGTCTGAAAGAATGGTGCAGATCTCATTAAGTTTGCAGTAAAAGAAATATTACTCTATTAATTAAATTATGAATTACCACATATTGAACGATGACCTTGATTTGATTCCTGATGTTGCAGGTAGAACAATTCATGAGTCATTGTGAAGACTTCTTTTCATAACAAAGGCTAACACAATAAAACATAGGGGTTTTTTTTAAGTGAAGTTTCTTTCTCGCATGTGAAATAGTTTTGAGCTGGAAATCCAGGGATTTCTCTGACAACTAAGTTAATCTTCCTGTGGATCATTGATTGCTTAAAGAGCCTACCACAGGTGCATTGCAGAGAAATTTCCTAAGTCCTATAAGTACTACTCATTAGGGTGGAGATATTGCAGAGACCCAGTCTCAAGGGGTATAAAACAGCTGATTAGTTTATAATACTGAAGAATCTGGCTGCCATGATGTTGTAAAAGTGAATGTCTAAAACCAAACACCAACAGAAAATGGCTGCAGAGCACAATGGTGAAATGGAGTTCTCAGGAAGATTCAAAATGTCTTAAGTTTCCATAGAAATATAGAAGAGTTAGATTGGAAAAGACCTTTGAAATCATTGAGTCCAACCATACCTGTCCTCTACTAAACCAGACACCTGAGCACCTCATCTACCCATCTTTTAAATTCCTCCAGGGATGGTGACACAACCACTTCCCTGAGCCAGTGCCTGATAACTCTTTAGAATGAAGAAATTCTTCCTGATGTCTAATCTGAGCTTCCCCTGGGGCAACTTAAAGTCATTTCCTTTTGTCCTATTCTTTGTTATGTTGGAGAGGGAGACCAACACCCACCTTGTTACAGCCTCCTTTCAGCTAGCTGTAGTCAGTGATAAGGTCTCTCCTCAGACTCCTTTTCTCCAGGCTAAACAACCCCAGCTTCCTTAGCTGCCTTTTCTAGGGTTTGTTCTCCAGCACCTTCAGCAGTTTCATTACCCTTCTCTGGATGACCTCCAGCTACTCAATGTCCTTCTTGTAGCGAGGGACCCAAAACTCAACACAGGATGCAAAGTGAAGCCTCACCAGTGCTGAGTACAGGGGTACAATCACCTCCATTGTCCTGCTGGCCACACTGTTTCTGATACACCTGAACACACTGCTGGCTCATATTCTGGCAACTGTCAACCAACACACCCAGGCCCTTCTCTGACAGGCAGATTTCTATTCACACTTCCCCAAGCCTGTAGTGCTGTATGGGGTTATGGTGCCCTAAGTGCAGGACCCGGCACTTGGCTTTGTTGAACTTTGTAACAGCAGTCACAGCCCATCCACCCAGCCTTGTTGCATTGCCTAATCCTTTTGCTAGAAAACATGGAGAATTCTTACCTTATGTTTCGTCATTGCACCAACGATGAGTGGGCACACCATGCCGGACAGCGTTCCCACACCATTGGAGATCCCCATCAAAATACTGGCGTAACGTGGGGCTATGTCCAAGTGATTCACATTGAATCCTGCAACAAATGAGAGACAAACATCAGCTATATAGCTTTGTGCTAGCAGACCAACAGGGCTTTCAACAACTGTTCTGGTGGAAGAAGCCAGAAAAAGATAGAAAACACCATTACCCTGTGCATGACAAAGAACAGTATTTTCTTGGTGATAAAGATGGAAGATAAGTTGCAATTCTAGTATTTTTCAAAGCCTCTTTTTTCACCATCCATGGGAATCATGTTGTTTAGGAAATATAGTTTGTTTTGGCCTCATTAAAAGTGTCTGTTCTTCCTATCTTCTCATATTGAAACAATTCACTCAGCAAATACTTCTAATTAAGGAATGAGTGCCTCATGTTTGTCAAATGTCTGATATCTTTTTATCTAGGTAGCAGTGGTTTTTAATACGTATTTTCTTGTACTTTAAGTAGCAGTTTAATATGATTAAAACAATACAGAATATATACCAGTAGGAAAAATATTTACCCTTACTGAACCCTATCATCGGAGTACAGATTTTATTAAGAAATAAAAACAAATAGTAAAAGTCAGCTCAGATAATAATCTTGCTTTAGATAATGAAAATTAGCCATACAAGCTGTGGATGATCACAAGACAAGATGATGAATTCCAAGTCCATGGTATTAAATACACTAAAAAGTGGAGTACTGGGAAAATCCTGCAATAAATATTAATTGAAAGAAATGCCCACTATGCAAGCAGCTCATAACTGAGTAGCAAACTGTTTCCCATCTGCATAATCCTGAAACAACTGAAAACCTGGAGTTACTTTGCCAGTCAATTTTGCTCAATAGATCATCTTCTTAGCAGTCTGCTAGCTGATGGCCTTCAATCTTCATAACAAAAGGGGTTTTTTCAATGATTATGGTAATGGTGGATCTACAAAAGTCCGTCTGAGACTGGTGAAACCCATGAAAAGGTTAGAAAAAGCAGTTCTGGAGAAGGGCTGGTTACTGGACATAACAAAGAGAGGGATGACCTAGAAAGCAGAAACTCAGCTGGGGCTGTGAGAGGGGTTGTAACTGATAGCCTTTGAGCAACTATTCATTCCAGAGTAATTCTCTCTCCCCCCTTTTCGGGATACAGTTTATGGAAGAAGAAAACGCGGCTGACACTGTGAACTCATATTAGCAAATACCATCACAAAGCTGGTGTAAACTGGAATCAATAAAGAGAAGGTTCTCTCAAAGTTTTGTGTCCTACATGCAACATTTTTCATAGATACTGAAGTAAACTATTTCTGATATGGGAATAAATAGGGAACACCTCATAAGCAGCCACACTAAGATCAAATAGAATAATAGGAATTATGACAGTAACAGCTGTGAGGATAACAACATCACTTTTATTACTAATAGTAAAACCAATAATAAGATTATTTCTTACCTGAAATTGCAAAGCCACTGAAGCCTACTGCTAACACCAGAAAGGAAATAGCTACACCTTTTGTATGTGAATAACCAACCACCAAAAGCAAGGTTGCTTCCATGCCAAAACCTTCAAATAAAATAAATAGGAATGAATTACATTTAAACTGCTATTGGTCACGGAGATAATAATAAGATCTAGCCAGAATAGCAAATTAAAATGAGACAAAATTATTTCATCTTTTACAGTTATTCTTGAACATATTTGGCAGCTTTGTGGATTCACAGAAATATTTGAATTTTTATTTTTCAAGAATATACTTTTTTCTCCTCATTGCTGCATAAATGACACAAGAAGTATAGGGAACTAAGGAGAAAGTGACTCTGTGCAAAGTGTCGAAAAATTCACAAACACACAAACATGATGAGGAAAGGCAAAAATACTTCTTGCCTTCAATACTTATGATTGTATTGATGTGAGATGTTCTGGGCAAATGGAACAGAAAAACAGTTTTCAGAGACATGTGCCACCAAGACAATAGGGCATCCCTGAGTACTTCCAGTCTCCTTCATAGCTGCAAATTAACATTTTCTAGTGTGTAATATCACAGTCCTTCATTTTTTTAATGACACCGTAAATATGCCTTGAAAATACAATGAATCTGAGAATCCTTTTTGAAGATGAATAGCTAAGCCTCATGGCATCTTCTGACTGCAGGTATCTCTATTCCGCACTGCCTGTGCCATCCATAAATAATGTAAGCCAGGAATTAGCAGAGGAGAGCAACTCCACAGCCTACCTGGCTTGAAAGTTTCGCTCTAATTTAATATCTTCCATACATGTAGATGTCACTCATTCTTTGGTTCAGTGACTGAACTGGAAAAAAATTATTTTGTGCTGAGTAAAAATGACTCTGTCCATCCCCTGCCTTTCTTTTACCCAGCCCTTCCAGCCTCAACTTAATTATAGGTTCTGCTGTAAGTAGCACATTGGGAGCACGGCCAGTTATTGCAAGGCTGTATCCACTGGGAGAAGTTCTCTCCAGCACCACAGTGTATGCTTAGATTTGTCTATGAAATTGCGAGATGAGGCCTGTTTCATCACACTGCTCTTCTGGGCCAGATCTTATTAACTTTCTCATTATTAACGAGGCTTCTTGCCTCCTCCTTATTTAAAAGAGTGCCCATATAAGTAAGGATCTATACCATGAGGCTATCTAACATTAGCACTCCATTAAATGTTTCAGATAAATCAGCTGTAAATGTAATCTAGAGTAATTAGTTTCTTGTTAAAATGAAAAATGGACTGAACTATGACATCTGCATCAGCTGCCGCACAATGGACTGAACTATGACATCTGCGTCAGCTGCAGCATACACTTAAAGTACCATATTTTCAGAATCCAATAGTACCTCCACAATTCATGACCTTCCTTACAGTGGTAGTGGTTAAAACCTTTCTGCTCCGTAAGAAGTCAGCTAGCTGCCCTCCAATGGGTACGATGATTGTCATGACCATGTGAGGAACTGCTGACAAAAGGCCAACCTGCAATTAAACAAATGAGTACTTACTGCTTGTGTCCTCCCTCGGGATTTAAGGGGAAGAGAATAGAAATCATACCTTTTCTTCATCTCTCTCCCCTTATTGTCACATCTCCTGCTGTCTCCCTCCCCCATCCCCCTCATTGGACACATTTTTATCCTGGTTCATTGTGTGGGAATATTGCAGACCTTTCCTCCAGCAGAACCTGCAGCCAAGACCTGGGTAACCTTAGGAAGGAGACTCCACAACCTTTCTTGGCAACCTGTGCAAGTGCTCAGTCACCTTCAGAGTAAAAAAAGCATTTCCTAATGTTCAGAATGTGCCCATTGCCTCTGGTCCTGTCATGAGGCACTACTGAGAAGAGTTTGGCTCTGTCTTCTTTGGATGTTCCCTTCAGGTGTTCGTATACATTGATGAAATCCTCCCTGACCCTTCCCTTCTCCTGTTCTGAGCATTTCCTCATAGGAACTGGAGAGGTTCTGGTTCCTTCATCATCTTTGAGGATCTTCATTGGATTCTCTCCAGCAAGTCCACTTCTCTCTTCAACTAGGAAGCCCAGAAATGGATACAGTACTCCACATACAGCCTCATCAGTGCTGTGTAGAGGGGAAAGTTCACCTTCCTTTACCTTCTGGCAATATTTTCCCTAATGCAGGACAGGATACCCGTTGCTGCCTTTACTGCAAGGGTGACATTGCTGGCTCATGTTCAACCTGCTGTCCACCAGGACCCCCAGCCCTTTTCTGCAAAGCTGCTTTCCAGTGGCCCTTCAGCTGGTGCATGGGCTTGTTCCTCCCCAGGTGCAGGACTTTACACTTCCCCTTGTTGAATTTCATGAGGTTCCTGTCAGCACAATTTCTCCCGCACATTGAGGTCCGTCAGAATGGCAGCACAACCCTCTGGCACATCAGCCTCTCCTCCCAGTTTTGTGTCATCTGCAAACTTGGGGAGGGTGCACTCTGCCCCATCACCCAGATGATTAACGAATATTTCAAACAGGATCAGACCCAGTATTGATCCATGGGGTACACCACTAATTACTGGCCTCCAACTAGACTTTGTGCTATCTGATCACCACACTCTGGGCCCAGCCTTTCAGTCAGTTTTCAATCCACTTCACTGTCTGTTCAACCAGCCCATACACCAGAAGCTTGTGTATGAGGATCTTATACGATATGGCATTAAAGGCCTTATTGAAGTCAGTGTAGGCAGTATCCACTGCTCTCCACTTGCCTACCAGGTCAGTCATTTCGTTATAGAAGTTAATTAAGTTGGTCAAGTGTGACTTTCCCTTGGTGAATTTTCTGCTGAAATGTTATTACTGTTTCCATTAGCCCTGGTACTTATCCCAGACATGCAAAAAGACTGTTTTGTCAAGTTTAGTGATCGGCACGACACAACTTCTAGAACTTTGTCCTTGCAGAACTAATTTATTGAGAAGCTTGAGTATATTTTCTAGAATATGCGACCACCTTAGATTGACACTGAGTCAGTTTACGTTAGCTTTTAACTAGTGAGACCGATTCAGGATAAACAAACCTATTTTGTCTTAATACCCCTATTCTTCATCTCAATGATGTACTTGGCCATTCAGAGTGTCATTGCTACCATAACAGCTTTGCAGAACCTGGGCACACCAGTGCTTCCAGACTACACAGATAATGATGTCTGTTGCCAATTTGCAGGATTACACTTGATTGAAAATAATTCACAATATAGCAAGTAGGTTTTTTAAAGGAATGTTGGGAAGTCTTTTCTGGAACAGATACTATGAAGTCTTCATTCTTGCTCTGAAGAGGGAATATAACAATACCAGCTTAATGAAGTGGCGATGGCAGGGAATATCAATTCATAAAAAATTTGATCCCCCATTGTCAGTGAAAAGTAATGAAACAAACAAGCAAAAAAGGATAAAATTTACCTGGCAAGCAGTGCTAAACAGCCAGCACTAAACAAAATGTATGTGTCTATTTACTTATCTTGTGGGTTTCGTGATATGTTGTTTTGATCAAGTCTTTCCTGAAGTATCTCGTCCCAGCTACTGTGAATAAATTACTATAATGACTCCAGAGATATTTGGGGTTCTTCAAGCACTCTGTCATCTCCTAGGGTGAGATCTGAAGGTCACTTCTTCATCTCATACATTTACCTTGCTTATTGCAAACCCAAAAACTTCTTCAAAGTAAGCAGGCTGACTTATAAGGAGCAAATAGAAGGTCCAGCTTCTGCAAAAGTTTGCCACAATGATTGCATAAACTGGCATTGAAGTGAAAAATCTCTTCCAGGGCGTACTAAATTTCTAGGAAAAATAAAAGAAAATGAAGGTATTTTTATTAGGCAGAAAGCAGAATAAAGACCCCAGTATCTTTCAATATTAGGACTAACAGTACATTGCATCCAATTTACACTGCAAATCACCTACAACACAAGTGAAATATATCTCCCAGTTTAATGGCACAAGACAAGTAGAGAAACTTTCTTAGGATAGTTAGGATTTTTATGGCGACCACTGTACTATTACTGTCCTACTTACTGAAATTATACTAGGTTTTCTGGAATCCTGCTATTGGGATAACAGGATCAATAACAGACTCAAAGAAATCTCAGGAAAACCTTGTGCTGTTCCCCACTTTTTGGAACGTTGTAGTTTGAGAAATCGCACTGAAAGGACTGTGAAAAATGGATTATACAGGCTAAAGAATATGTGACAACACAGCAACAAGTAGCTACCTGCTTCCACCTAATTAATTTTCTTCAGCAATAAAGAAGTCTGTGGTAAAGAATTTAATTTCTAGAACTTGTTTTTGACAATTCTAGTTTATATTTATGACTCAATACTCCATACAGCAGGAACAAAAACACTTCAGAACCCTATTACTTATAATAGAATTCAAATTACAAGCCAAAATACGTAACTATGGCAATATACATTGACATTCTCCTTTTTTGAAAGAAATATTTGTGTTCTACGGGTAACTGTATGCCTGAGGTCATGTGGAAATACCTGATGATGGTACTATTGTCCTCTGCAGTAAACCCACTGCACAGCAAGAGAAAACCCATGACCTGGAACAAGTGTGTATGTCTCCAGCCAAGACCTGAGTGACTTCAGCCAAGCTTCAGAAGTATGCCCAAGGAGTCTCTCATACTTTATACAGTCAGCAAGGCTACTACACAAAATATGTAGAGAAAAGTGTTCGGAGGTCTTTTGCTCCAGAATGTTGTAGAGAAAAGCCAAGTAGGAACAGTTCATGAAGAAACAGCTTTGGTTTTCACCACTAGCAAAAATGAGTTATCTAAGGAAATGGAGAGAAGTTTCAAGGGAAAATAAGTTTTAGTTTTAAGTTTCTGGGGTCTTCCATGCTCATCTCAGAGAGAGGAGCGAAGTCTTAAGGAGTGTTGCTGCTGTGAGAGCGAGCAGGGCAGAAACTCTGTCCTTAAGTTTCCAGAATATCAATCCTTCTTACTAAGTGCTCAAAGGGCAGATGGATAACTTAACATCTGCAGCCAGATTCTTGTTTAGATCTTTCCATTCGTATTTTTTAGAACATAGTTACTCAAGAGCAGGAGATCAGAATGAGTTGTTTCCACTCTTTTTGCACTCCCAGGGAGGTTCTAAAAACTGAGAGCTGAAACAGCACTGTGTGTTTTGCCTGTAGCTAAACTCATCCTGTCAGGCTGCATGAGCCTGAGCCTGTCATTTTCATAAAAGAAGTCCCTAAACATCAATAGCAAATAGTTCTGCTACTCTTACACAGCTAATAGTACCCATCCAGTCATATGCTCATCTTGTGCAAAGTTCTCACAAATCATAACCAGAAAAGCCCTTTTTACTTACATTTGCACTAGCTAGGCTGGCTCCTTCTCCGATACTTGTTTCTATATATATCTTTTCTTCACTCGTTATTGTTGGATGTGCAGCAGGGCTCTCGTAGGCATGAAGCAACCAGAACATGTACCAAACAATACCAAACATTCCTGCAGAGGCAGAAAAAGCAAAGCTTGGTTTTAAAAGCCAGTAGAGTCACACTTCAGTATCTGCAGATCTTGAAGTGTGTTTCAAGAGCAAATTAAACCAAATCTGTGTCCAAAATATGCCCAGGGAAGTAAGAAAACATGATAACTCATTCTGTATACTCTATGCCTGCTTACAAAGTGTTTGAGCATTTTGTCACTTGTTTTACATGACATGTATGGGGCAGAGAAAAGGCAAAACCCAAGCTTTATGTGGGGCCTGAGAAAGGAAGAAAGCAGACTGGTTATAACATGGTCACAATCTGCATAAGAGAATTTCACAATCAGATTGTGAATACAAATTTGATGGTACGCTCTGTCTCCAGAAAAAAAGCCATCTTAATTGGGTTGCTGATGTGTGAAGCAGGGTTTGAAACAACTCTGTCATGTACCGCATGAAGAGGCACGAGGCATCACAGTACAGCCTCACAGTCGTACCCCAGCGATGGGACCGCTTTGCCCTGCTTTTGCCAGGGGCGGGCAGCATGGGGCGAATATCTCAGGGAAGAAGGTTTCAGAGGCATGTGGCTCCCCATCAGCAGCATATGCTGGAACATTCGCTGTTAGTGTGGGCTCCAAGGACACATATGTGAGTGTTTGCGCTACACAGAAAGCTTTGCAACTGCATCCAATCCTGTCACTGAGTGACCACGGGCTGTTGCCTGGTCATTACAATTTTAAAACATTTTACAGCAGATGATTAAAAAAATACAAGCCTTAAGAAGCTGTAATATGTAGAGAATAAATTAGAATACCCATATCTAACATCTTCATTCCCCCAAATGACTTTGATCCATAGCTGTTATACAGGTTTAATAACTGCTGGCAGTACCAGTCTAGTTGCAGAGATCCTTCATGTTAAGTAACTCACCATAAATATAAAAGACTGATGACCATCCTATATACTGTACCAGCACACCTGCCAGCGGCATGGCAACCACCGCTCCTGCATAAGACCCTGAGGAGAAAAAAGGATTAAGAAAACCTGTCAGTTGTGATAGGTGAGCCTAGCCTCAAGTGCAAATGATCCAGACAGGTGCTCATGGGCGCAGAACTGGAGGGACTCCTCTGGCTGATCGGCACCATGCTTTCTTCTTTCTACAGCAATCACAAAGCTCCAGGTAAGAATATAGCTAGAGAAACCAGGAATCTGGTTAACATGGGGTTTCCTAATCTTTCCACTGTTCCTGTGCACCCTTTGAGTGCAAGAATTGGAGTTTACTGGCTGTAGCCACTAAAATAGGTGCTTGGCTAAAGAATGGATCTTTCTTTACCCAGTGCTAGGATTTTAAGGAGAGAACATTCAGGGTGCAAGGGTTTCTTTTTCGATCTGTTGTTTTACAGAAAATGTAAACAACTAAACACTAAATCCTGGAGTAATCTGTAGTAAAAATAAATGTCCCATAACAGGAAATGTTCCATTTTTTTTCTCATTTCACTCTTTCTTTTCCCTTTATATTGTATTTTAGTGTCATATTTTCCCCTAGCCTTTTAGTTCCATTGCTGGTGGACAGACTGTGTTTTTCTCTGACCTTTATATTTTCTATTGACTATTCATTCTCACAGATTTTCATCTTCAACTGGCTTAACCCCACCACCTGCATTTATTTTTATTGGTTTCTCTTTCACATTCCCCAGCTGCTTACTCTTCAAAGTCCTGATATTTCTGATCTTTCTCCAGTATTATCAGACATCCACTCACCATTCCAATTTCCCTGTTACAAATAGGAAGGGACACACCAAAGGCAGATGATGAGGGTGTCTTAGAGGGAAATGAAACAGGCAGTGCCTTTTCCTTCGCTGACAGCACAGTGCATTTGAAATTACAGCAGAACCATACCTGCCCCACATTCTATGTGTCTGGATTTTTTGGGGTAAAAAAGCAATGGGAGTTCATATAGATATTCCTTTACCTTTCTTACATTTCGCCATCAAATGAAATCCAGCCTGGAGCCGGTAAGGAGATACTAACAGTCAAAATTTTCCCTGGAATTAGCATCTAATCAAAGATTGCAGAATTACCAGGAAAAGCTGAAGACATTAGACAGGAGAGTGTAATCAGAAAGCTGTGATGCTCACAGTACTCTTTTCTGGCAAGAAACTGATAGCACAGAGTAACCTATGGCAAAAACTGCTACCTGAAGGATGGATTAAAAGCAGGAAACTCTTGTTTGGTTGGTTTTCCTTTTCATTATTCAAAATAATGAAAAAGAGGGTATCTTCCTTGAGCAAGGTGTAAAATCTCAGTACTTTTCCCTCTTTCTCCTTCAGAACAACATTTAAGATTCTTGCCAGAAGTTAGAAACATTCCAAAGGGAACGAGAAAGTTTGAGTTCTCCCAACTTTCCATGGAGTTCCTCTCCATAAAGTCTTCTGAAATTGCCCACAAGCCTTCTTCTGGAAGGCCAACTGTCAGCATTGGAAAGAGACCCAGAGAAGAGAGCAAAGTACAAGCCTGATTATAATTTAAAACAAAGTGAAGCAGAATAGCCAGTGGCAAGAAGTTATGTCACTTGCACTGCAGTATATTGATCAGTCAGCCTAAAGTACTCAAGTCTTTTTAAAATATTTTTTTGAGTGCATGCTTGTTTAGGAGGGTCATTTCAATATGTCTAACAAATGGAATCCCTAAAGAGAGAGCAAATAGTAAAAAAAAAAGAGAAGGTATGATTTCTCTCATGTGGCACCTCTAAATCCATTTAGTTTACTACAAGAATCATTCTGAGGGTTAGCTTAAATAATAAAATGGTGACAAATTCTCAGGTGCCTGAGCTCACAGTACAAACCAAGTGCCACAAAGGGCAGAGGGTTTGCAATTCTCTTTTAAATAATGAAATGAATAAAATACACCTATTAGAAATAGGTACTTACATAAGCCATATAAGTCTATCAACTTACCACAGAATGACGTGGTGGCCAACCTGCTTCTCTCCAGTGGAGGAGCCCACTTACTCCACATCCCATGGCAGGCTGGGTACGTGACACCCTGTCAGACATTTCACATGTCGTATAATTTAGTCTTATATTTTTCAGTCATTGTGGAATGATGTAGGGAGGGTTAGGTAAGCCTGGAAGAGCTCAGTTTTTTGGGTATGACCATGTCAATACTAATTTGGATAATCACTTAATTGGTAATGTGTTCTGGGATAAAAATGATGTTTGCATGTGGACGGCAAAAGTAAACTAAAATAGACTGAACTACAATACCAGAAACCTAAACTTCTAATTTATTTTTAAGTAAACATTAAAATATCAATCAGTATGATTAAAAAATTGTCATCTTAAATATGAATAACAAGTAAAAATTTGATTGCATCAGAAAACCAAATCTCCAAAACCAAATGACTGTGAAAGGACAAAATGGTGAGTGCTCCTACCTCCACCAGACCTTGCAGAATCCTTACAAACATCACACAGCCATAATGCACTCTTGCTGCAGAGGGGATGAACATGTTCAGTGTAGATGTTAGAAAGATAGCTGCTCCAAAAACCCTATGGAACAAAGTAAAATGAAAGGGAATACAGTTAACGTCTGCTTTTCAGAAGCAACAATGTTCTTGGGTACAGTCACAGAGGCAGTCTCACACACCAAGACCTCACCAACCCAAATACTTGTAAAGTCTTCTTAATGGCAAAAAAGGATAAATCCATATATGGTAAAAACATTTTCTTAGAATGAAACAGAAGTTTTATAAATAGTTAAAAAAAGGTGCTGGATTTTTCATTGTATCAGAGGAACATATATGGGTCTTGGTACTGGAGCCTGGGGTGTTTATGAGTCCTGACCTAGGAGAAGCATTGTTGTCCTGGGAAGTACTTAATTTCTGTTATATCAATAGGGTTTAACTCAAACCAGATAAAGTCAGGTTTAAGTGCCTCTCTGAATACGAGCTTATGTTGGGTAGTTCCGCTTGGCTGCTGCTAAAATGTGGCTGCTTAAGATCAACACCTTTCCAACCTCACTTCTCTAAACCTTATATACAGGTGTCCTTTGTGACTATGACATAGAAAGGGCACCTCTACAAGACAGCTTCTGTGAAAAACATAATATAAACATTTTGTTACCCTGCTTGGGAAGAGCACTTGCTGGAGCGGCTGCAGCTGGGCACAAATCAGTTGAAACTCTAAATGCACCCGAGTTCTGGTGCCTGTGGAAAATTATTTGCATCCTCCCAAATGTTAGCACCCATAAGAGAAAAAGGCAGCAGAAGCCTCTATGTAGTGATAATGGATCCAAGTAGCATTTCTTAAAGTCCAGACCACTCAGAGACTCTTGTAACACTCAACGACTCACTCACTGCAGTCTGTGGGAGCTTTTCCCAGCACAGAAACAGGCTTTCCTATGTTTCACTGAAGAGTGGTACACAGATACTGACCTATATCAATAATAAGCAGTGATACTACATGTGAAAGATAGCTGGGCTATAGAGCAGTCATTTCAGTATAGCATGAGCTGTAGGTTTGCCAGATACTGATGCTACAATGCAAGGGAAAAGTATCCCTGCATGCCCAGCTCATGGAAGGACATCTGGGGAGCGTATCTGAAAACTGAGCCCACTGCACCATGAAAGACAACACTGGAAACCAAGAAAGAGACTAAGAACAACCATCTGGAACAGTTGTTGGAATTACTACCATTAGTAGATATGATCCATACTTGATTTATTAGATTTCATATATTTTCATCCACATCAGGCTGACTGAAACTTCAGGTTTCATTTCTGTGCAATGAATGGAGTTTGACAGCTGCATCATGCACTCTCTAAATATCAAGAGCTCATTACTCCAGCATCAGTGGAAGATGGTATGTATGAGGATCTCCTCTAAGGTCCCATTACAGCACTGAAAAATACCAGAACTGGCAGTAGGAGTTGTCCACGACTGCCAAGAACCATTCAAATTGAATGCATTACTGCTAACCCCCAGTAGCTTATTGTCTTCTTTGTGTTTTCTGCAATCAAAATGTCTGGTTTCCTGCAGCCTGTCTTTGTGTAGAAAATCTTTCATTCTGCAGATAGAAAATAGCAGCTGTTGGTGGTCCTGGGGATCACAGCACTTAGGAAACAGCAGGTCAGCCCCAAGCTGCCCTATCTTGCTCTAAGACTCAAGGTGACACCCTGAGAATAAAGCAGCCCCTTTTGTTAAAGACCCTCAACTCCTAGGTACACTGACATTAGCTAGCAGCATGTTGCTGTTTGTGGACCATCATTTATGTTCTTTTCCAAATTACTCGAGTTCAGTGACATTTAACAAGTTTTGAATTGTGTTGTTATGTGTGTGGCATTTCAAAATTACACATTAAGTTTCATTCTGATGTACAAACGGTATTAGATAGATATTTGATTTGAAATCATATGATTTAGACAACAGCAATATTTTTCTCCCTGTTGATTTTTCTGCTAAACACAGATTTTATTATGCATAGCTCTTTATCATGCTCTGCTTCAAAATATTTATAAACTTCTAAAACTTTTTGTTGACATTATTTTGTTCTTTTTTTAAAAAATAAGGATTTGTCTTATATACTTTTCCGTCTCTTTTTGAAAATTTATTCACAGGAAATGTATGTCACCTCATTTTTTTAATCTGGGCTTATTCACAGTAGTATTAATGGCAGTATTGTAGCATGAAGAATCTACAGTCAGAGATCAACATTCTTCTATCTAAATTCTGTATACCTATTGACAAAACAATCCATGCCTAGAAAGCTCATAATCTGAATGACAAGAAAGTATTTCTCGACAGATGGACACAACAGCGAAGTGGCTGAGTGTGTTGATGAAGGGAAGCAACAAAGGAAAGGATTTATATAGAAAGCATTCTGAAAATTTGAACTGGAATAGAAAGCCTACAATCGCATCCTGAAATTTAGGAGACTGCTTTCAAAGCCAAGTAAACCTTTAGCTGAGAAATAAGTATTATTTATCTCTCTATTATGATCGGTGAAGAAAAGAATTTTGGACATTTCTTCCTTGCTAAGAATAGAAATATCAGATCTTTTATCATCATGCTATTGACAGTCTCAGGGAACTGCAGTAAATTATTATAAATTAATAAGCACATGAAAGAATAAAACATAAGACACAGAACATATTTAATTATCCCAACAGCTAGCTCTGAAGAGCGAATTTCCAATCTCTGCTACTTCATTTAGTGCCAGCTCTTAATATGCCCAGGTTGTAAATGTATCATTTATACTGAGTTAGAACCAGTGAATTAGAACCAGTCACTCTTCCACTGCTAAGAGAGAGAGAATAGTGTTTCCACAAAGAGCTAGCAGAGCTGCAGCTTTCTAGAAATTCACTGACATTTATCCCAAAGATGTTGGTCCCCACTATGACAGAAAATACCCCAATTCTGTTCAATTCATTCCCGTATTCTTCTCTCCTCTCTGCTTTGATCCTCTACTGCCACTTTGGGATCAAACCAGACATCTTCAGTGACAACTTTGCCCAGCAAGGTGGTGTTACTGAAAACTGATATCAGCAGATGCCTTATGTTTCGCATATCCTTGTCACCATCAAACAATGATGAAATTACATTTGGGTGCATGTTCGAGAATAAGCTGCATGTTAAAGAGATGTTGTCACTAAATGGTTCATGAACATTTTGGTAGAATGCAGGCCTACACGAATTTTGATGAATATATGAAGCAAATAACACAGTGTTAATGATTTTGGAGCACAACCATAAAGCATTCAATATTTTCAGATCTTCTGAGATCCATTTGAATCCCTCATTACTACAGATAACTATTTGCATTAGAGGAGTAACAAAGAGTCAGTACCTAAACCTATAATATTGATCGTAGGGTGGAATAATATATACCATTGCCAGAGTGCAGCTGGGACGAAAGAAAACACTTGTCTTACTGAGGGAGGTAGGTTCACAGACTGGTCCCACATCTCCTGCCTGTGTCTTAGAAAGAAAGCAAACCCTCTGATACAGAAATTCATCACTATTGTTGAAGATACTCAAACTGAAATTCATTCTTTTAACAAGGAATGACAGCAAAACATGGTGTTAGCTAGACAGGTGAATCTTATTACTACAAACAGAAACTATTTTTGAACCCAGCCTTATTTTATTGTTGTTTCACAGCAAATTCTACTCCTAAACCCTGTTGTGACTGCCAAATTCATTGTTTTATGCATTCTATTTTATGGATATGTTGGATTATAGTATTAGTTTGAGTCTCAAAGTCTCATGGGAACAGAAATACAGCTTTCTATGCATTATGCACAACACACCTCAGGAAGTAGTCAGCTGACAGAATACATTGAGTAACAGCGTAAATATGGTTAATTTTACTGTTTGCAAGAAAATTAAGGAAACAAAAGCCAAACTAATAACATACTGACTTATTCAGCCAACAGCGTGCACATCTGTATTTTGGAGCCCTTCTGCTGCAAAATCTGGTGGCAAGTGTAGAAAGGCTGGGGAAATGATTAAGCTAATTTGTTCAGCTTATTCAGCAGACAGCAAAATACTGTGCTTAGGCACTTTTGTGTGCTGGAAAAATGAAAAATTGAGGATGCTAGTAGTGTTGAAGAAACAGTGAAAACTGAACTCTGATTAACTTTTGGTTATGGATAGAGGGGAGTTGGGACTGAACTTCTGCATTGTTCCGTGGGATTGTTCTGTCCTGGAGTCATTTCTGTAAGGGCATATGAGTGAGAAGAACTCCCTCGCAGTCTTGTAACCCTTATAGCTCTTTGCAGAATGCAGAGAGCAAAGTGCTTTGACTTGGGGCAAAACGATATATAACTAATCTGAAAAACCTTTTCCAATTCTGAAATTGTTTGTAGATAAGTCATGTCTTGTTTGCAGAGAATGAAATGAGTATAAGTCATGTTTTTTTATCTGTAGATCCCAAACATCTTTAACACACACATCTCTCGAGCTTATTCACAACCAGCTGTCTTCAGACCATTTCCCTCCCTCTGTTGTGATTATACTCCAATACTTTTTGAAGTAAAGCCAAATCCAAAGTTAGCTTTGGCAAAATTAGCTGCTTTCCTTACTTTCATTTTTGAAAGCTATTGAATTAAAAATATCAGCCCACAAACACAAGTATAGAAGAAAGCTGTATAGATGCTCAGCATTTACCAAACAGAAATCATAAAGTTCTATTAGAAGTAATTAGAGCAAGCCTAATTACAGACATCAGTACTGTATCCAGCCAGGGTGAGGCTATCCATATGCGTAAGGATAGATACGTATCTTCAGAACATAAACGGGTCTGTAATACCTACATGTCCAGCTTCAGTTCACAGGAAATTTTTAAAGGACAAAAGTCAAATTTTGTTGGAAAACTTTTCTTTGTTGTTAAATTTTGCTGAAAAGTACTAAGACAACTTCTAAAAGGTAAATACTACAATCATTTGTCAAAAGCATTAGGTCTGATTTTCCTAACACTTACCAGAAAGCATTACTGTTTAGAGAACAAGAAATGTGTAAATATTTGGGATGAATAAGCTAAATTGGGAGAATCAGAAATAGACTCATAATGGAAATCTACCCCCATTTTTGGTTATAGACAAAAATACTGCATGTTCAGTTTTGGATGTGTATTCCTGAAACATACTAATTCACTATATTGGTAATCACAATTTAAAGTGTAAAACAGTCATCAGGATGTAACGCTTAATTCTTTTGATTATTGTTTTGTTACCTGTTAGCAGCCAATTTATTTGAGATGAACCCTCCTGGTATTTGTGTCACAATGTAACCCCAGAAAAAAGAGCCATGGATGAGTCCCACTGTCTCTGGATCCCAGTTGAATTGGGCCTTCTGTAGAGAAATCAGAAAAAATACCGCTAAATGAAGCACACTCATTGCAAGATAACCACTATTTTGAAGTCACACAGAAGTCACTCATTCTCTAAATCAAGGCAGTCTCTTTAAGACTTTATTGCTGAACTTAAAACCTCTCAGTTAAGGCAAAAAGGATGTTGAATTCCCATGTGAGATTACAGCTTTTGCTCTTAGCTTTCAGTCAGGTGCATAGGAAGGGGGAAATGTTTCAGCCAGAAGATAGCTAATGCTGGATCTTCATCTTTGCCACCTGCCACTGCTTCCCTTTGGCTTCCTTAGTGCTGAAATGTGCTCAGCATTATAATAAGTATCTGATGCCTTTTAATGGCTGCATCCATTTCCCTATAACTATCAAAGTTACTCAGGTCCTTTGGATTTATCAACTGCATGGTCAGGCTAGTTCTGTTATTGATGGTTCTCCTAGTTAGGGCTGAAATCTGACCATCCACCATCTGCATTAAGTGGCATGGGGGAAAAAAATTCGGGGAGCAGGAGAGACAGGTCAGGATTGATAATCCCTGAAGGAAAGGAAATCTGGAAATAAAACTAGGCAACAGTAGCTAGCTGACTAGCATATCTTTTATTAAAAAGGATGCCAGTTGTAGGGCTGGATTTGGATACAGAAAGCTACCCACAGGATGGTCATAGCTGGTTCCTAGCAAAAAATATCTGCAGGTAAGAGAGATGTTTTTGCCATATGCGTCATCCTCAGATACCAAGAAGTTTCAGCCTTCTCAATGCTCTTCCTGAACAAGGATGCATCTCTGATGACCTGATTTGACATATTTTTTTCAGAGGAAGGATAGCAAAGCTCAGGGCAAAACACAGAGAAAGTGAGGGAAAGAAAGGTGGATCCAAGGTACCCCTCTGCCCTCCATTCTGGGATGTCAGACAGGGCCTGGCTCAGTATAATCACATTAACACAAGATCAACTTTTCCTCCTTGAATCCTCAGTTCAGAAGACCTGTTTTGGAGCAAAGAGAAACTGTGATGTTGTGTTTCATGATCATTTTTATGCTAAATACCTAGTAAGAAAAGATGAGTGAGCATCATATGAGGAAGCAACACTGATGTCTTTTAGATTCTGAATGAAAAATATCGTTAAAACACTAAAGAAAAATGAAAAATAGTGTGATAAACATTAACAAGTCTTTTTTCTGTATTACTTTCTCTGTGTGTACCCTTTTCCATCAGGTTTATTTCTTTTCTTTCTCCAACAAGCAAACTAAAACAGTAGCTCATCATTTGACCTACAGGGAGAAATATGGCACTAATTAGTGTGGTACATTTACAGAGGGCTAAAGGATATCACTCCCATCAGTATACTTTCTGACAAGAGATCCACTTTCCTGTGCCAAGTTACATTTCTGATTTAAATACCTAATTTTCTACCAGTGATTTCCAACTTACTTTCTAGGTAGTGTTAATTTCTGATCGGAAAAATGTGACAAGACATGGTAAAAATCCTGTATCTGGAGGCGCTCATGCCCGAATAGAGTGGTTTGAGATTTGTTTGATGAGTTTGTCTGAATTTCCTCAAGCTACCTCTTCTGAGCTTCACAACCTATGCAGGCACATTGTTTTTCTTGCTTCAGGGTGAAGCACAGAAGCAGAAAGTCTCCAGGAGACCCCAGGAAGCAGGAATTAGACTGGATGAATACAAATTCAGCAGCAAATCTAAGCAGCAGGATGCTGAAGAACTAGGAAACTCTTCATTCATTTTGGTAAATCTTTCTGGGGTTTATTGAACCTGATTAGAAACATTCTGTTTGATAGCTAGGAAGGGAAGAGAAAAACACTGAAGGACTAGCTATGGCATAATTTGTTTAATCCATAGCCCCACAAACATAAACATTGTCACTGGTCTTTGAGATCAATAGCCACTATGACCACGAGTCAAGCAGGCAGGGATACTTATAACTTTAGAAATTTGCTATAGTCATTTCCTCAATTTACGTATGTACACTACTTTGATACGTGTCACTTCGATGATTTTGCAATGAGGTCTGCTCACAACAGTGAAAGGAAGATAGTTTCTCACCTGCAGATCTGGTTTTCCATTAATATAAACAGTGTTATTGTTCACCATTTCCACAATGGCAACACCCAGGTTGCACCTAATTCCGAAGGATATGCAAAAGCCCAGACCACTCATTATGGCGATGATGTAGCGCTTGGGCAGCCCGCAGCAGTAACAGTCGCATGGTGCCAGCTTACGAGTGCTCGCCTGCACGGGCTGTCCCTCCTCCGTCAGCTCAATATGATCCTCCTCTATGTTGGTGCCATCGATTTTCCTAAATGGATGAAGAAAGACAAAATTAGAAAGCCTTACTTTCTCAGTAAAATTTGCTGAAAAGTAGAAGTGCTCCAGTCAGCTGCTAAATCGTCTCCTTATGAGGTGTTTGCCTCTTGGTGGTGTGATGAGTTAATGCTGGGCAGGCATTGAAAGGTTGAAAGGTTAGCATAACCTGCACCTGGCTGGACAGCTAGCTGGAAGAACGTTCATAGATCATTCGTGACTTTATTATGAGAGCTAAATTGAGCTCTGTTATGATAAATTCTGCTAGTTGTTAGGAAAATATACATATGAATAAATGAATCATAATTTCTAATTAATCCACTAAGCAGAGCTGGCAGTAGATTTCAAGAAAAGGGCAAATACAACACAAAGCACAGGTTTGCTCAGTCCAAAGCTGTCTGTGAATTTGTTTTCACCAGTGAGACAAAAATTGGAGCTATACTGAAGAGGAGATGAGACTCTGGTGTCAAAGCATCTGTTTAAGATATAAAAGAGCCAGGCCCAGAATTTCTCTACCTGAAGGGATTTGAAGCCATGTGTCCCCTCTTCTCTGAAACATCCTCTCACCCCAAGGACTTAAGTCATTGCAAAGTGAACCCCTGCAACTCCTATTGTTGAATGTGATGAACTTTTGTTTAAAACTCCTAATATTCAACTCCTAATATTTCTTAAGAAAAACAGCAAGTCCCTGGGCTGTTGTTTCACCACTCCTCAGCAGTAGAGGCTGAAAGGACTTTGCCTGGGATCAAATTGTGTGGCACTTACAGTGCAGTAGGGATGAACTGGGAGGGAAGAGGCCAGGTGTGTGAGCTCTCCCATGTGTTAGGAATAGGAAAAAATAGTACCCAGCCACGTTAGGCTGGAAGAGGTTGCCCACCAGCTACTGGCTAACATGAGAGCACAGCTCCTCTGGATCTGCATATCCAGCCTTTCCTTTTCCTACAAGCACTCCAGCTGAGAAATCCATATTGAACAAAATGGCACTTCCATATCACCTGGCATTGTACAACAGTACTTTTAAAAATTGGTTTTGTCTCCCAGTCTCATTGGCAATATTAAACTCCCATGCTGTAGGACAAGGGAATGTCTCTGGTAGAAAAAATGAGGTCAGAAGGAAATGAACCCGGTTAAATAGTTCCTTTCCTGATATTAACTTCCCATACCTTTGATTTAAATGCAGAATATGGGTTTCTGACATGCTGAAACATTTAAGCAGATGATTAGCTGTGGATACATGACCAGCCCACAGAACAGCACCTGCGAGTTTAAGGTTAAATGTTCAAAGGATGGCCTCGATCAGCAGTTACATTTTGAAGCCTTTCAGTTTTGACACTTCTCAGAAGCAATGAGCTGAGGATCCAGCTCCTTTTGTGTCTGCCATGGAGTTACTCTCAGTACTGCATGAACAGCTACTTAATCTAAAGGAAGTCCAGCTTGCCATATAAGATGATGAAATGATTTCATTCACTCTTTTCTGATAAGGAGTAACTTATTTCCTTCTCTCTCACATCTGGCTGAATGTCTTTGAAATCTAACACACTTCAATTTTCCGTGCACAAAAATCAGCTATAAAGAAATCTTGCCAGAGTATCTATAGATGGGCTTCACTTGGCAAACCTGCAAAGTAGCTGATGGGGATTTTTAGGAAAACAGTGCTGGTTTAATCACAGCTTTCTCCAGTTGCAGTAGATCTAGTGTACTTATCATAATGTAACAGCTAATACAATGCTCCATACTAAAGGTTTTGCAAATACATCATATATATGACTCCTGGGGTGTTTCCTGTGGACTTAAATATATCTTACCGATGCAAAACTTCTGTTAAAAATTTCAGTATTTCTAGGTTTTAGAGCTACACTCTGACTGGTGCATCATCCACTGTATTCCTCCTTTTCATGTCGTAACATCAACCACTACTCCAGCTTTTTTTCTTAGCAAAAAGAAAAAAAAGCATATTAGAGCCCATCAGTTCAGATTTCCATGAAATGCTAGAATCTGAGTGTTTTGGGCCAGAATGGAACTCTGGGGTTTATTTGATTTAACTCTTTGTTCAAAGCTGCTAACTACAAGGTTAGATCATGAGCTCATTGTAAGGCTGAAGGGAAGACTTTGCGTCGAAGCAAGGTAACACAGGAAATGTGATATTACTGTGGTGTTATTGAAGGTGATTGAGATCTTATGATTCACTGGAAGGGAAACAGCATTTGTTAGTGAAATGAGAGTACAGAGAGTAGAGTAAGGCAGTCAGCCACTTTAAAATGTAGACACCATATGTTCCACGCCCTGTATACATGGAATAAAATATGAAAATTAAAGACCTCAGGAAGCAAAAAGGCAATTGAATAATTACATTTGTAGAACTGTTGTAATCTCAAAAGAGTTATTAACAAACAAAAAAAGTAATTTAATTATCTTTCTCTAACATAATCTGAGATCCTGATTGAATTAAATCCAAGCACAATTCCTCAGATTTTTGTAACTTTACCAGGCTGTCTGTTTATAAGAGAGTCTTTAACTTGTGCATTGTTTTGGACAGCTGGCAAAGATTAGATATATCATGCAAAGCCAAAACATCTGTTCCAATCGGGCCTTTTTCAGCTGGCTGTCAATTCCAATAGGCATGAAAACATCCTTCTGCTCCAAATTCACTGTTAAAACTGGTGAGCCAGGACTAACACTGTGGGCCAACATTGCCTCTGAGGAGAAATTAGCTGTTTTGTTATTGAACTCAACTACTCATTAATAAAACAAAGCTGAGGACTGATCCATGATCCCAAATGCACACAGTATATTTCATACCCCAAATGTAAAGTTAACCCCTCTACAACAGATTTGTTTTGGAGAAAACTATTTTGCAATAGCATTCCAAAAATAGAGCAAGGATGAAGCATTAACAGCACAGACATCCACAGAGCCAGTGCTTGACTTAGCTCTTTAGTTTTATATCATTGATCAAGTACATGATGAGGATATGGCAGCTCCGTGAAAAGATGAGAAATATCTTCCAATTGATCTATATATTTTGATAGTGCCACTGAAAATTTTAACTTATTTTCCACCAATGATTTAGAAGAAAACTACTTCAGAGCCAGTGCTCTATTCTCATTATCTGATTAACACAGGACATCGTTTTGCTGCATGGGAGATGTTCAGTCCATACATCAATCTGTTTCCTTTTTTCAGCAACCATACAACACTTGGTAAGTAAGAAGAGCTAAGCTGTTTGAAGATATCTGCATCCATGTTCTGTGCCCAAGTGTAATAGCCATATGCAAAATTTCTTTATTGAATGACATTTCTTTGACATATGCAGAATTTTGGAAGAAAGAAATTGATAATAAATAAAATCCCTAAAACACACAGACATTCAGCAATCTGTTTTATGAGTTTTTTAGCATAGGAATAAGTTACTTCTTTCAAGTGATGAAGTACATGGAGTAGAATCATATGATCTCATTTGATTAATGACACTTAAGATTCTACAATCCTGGGCAAATGCGAACACTTGCCATATGTTGGAACACACTGTGAAATGACTTTTACCGGATATTACACTTTTTCATGGGCAGCATTAGCACAATCATACACAATGTTCAAACTTCACATCTACAAACCCAACATCGGTTGTCACACGCAATCGTTACTGATAAACCTGACATAACTTCAAAACCTACACACTGACTATCTAAAAATATCATTTATTCAAAAACGGATATGATCTTCTGAAATCTCATTTAGACTCTGGGGATTTGTCCAGATGGTGACTGTCCACACTGAATCCTGCAATTGGTGCAAAACCCTAGTACTGACAGGCAAAACCTTTTAAGTCACTCAGTGCATGGCACCTCTCCAGCTGCTTTCCACATGGTATTTGTGTGAAACTGATGGCATGTCTCAAACGTACTCAACATGGGACTGGATCTCACAGCTGCTGCAGGGCAGCCTCACTGTTTCTCCTCAGTGCACTGGAGGAATGCTCCACGGGTGCTGCAGTGCAGCAGCACTGCACACATGTATTTTGTCCTTGACGTTGTTGTATAAGGGCCCTTGCATGACTCAGAACAGCTGAATCTGGACACCCTAAATTGTATTCACAGTAATGTGTGGTCTGCAGTGTATTAGAGTCTCCGTACTCGTGTTCGAAAGAAAACTGTGAGACTAAAAACAAGAGCAAAGCTACAATCGAGCAGCAGTTGCTGTTGACTAGTCCAAGACTCCTGAAATCCTCAGAGTAGGCAGAACCTGAGATTTTACTTTAGTTCATGAGTTTTTCTTTGACTACATTAAGTTCACAGAAGGTCCAATGTGTTTTGGCACGCCAAGAAGCTCTGCAGGAAAACGCTTCTTTCCTGGTAAACTTGTAAGACTTGTAGAACCCCAGTTCTGATGTCCATTCCCCAAGGTCTGAAACCTCTACATTTTTTTTGTAACTTTTTGTTTTTTACTGCCCCACTGTATTTTACTAATTTGCAAAAGAAATTATTTTGTACAAAGTATTTAAAACATCTTCTAATATACCTTCTAAGATCTCACAAACGAAACCATTACCAATACTCTAAAGAAATGACAGCTCTCAGGTCCTGCTAAGTCAGTCCCCCTTGCCTGCCTTCCAAGATCCAGCTACTCTGAAGTAACCTCCTGTGGGAAGACTCTTGTTTTTCAGCCCCCACAAAATAATTTGAGCTTGGGACGCCCCTGTGAGAAGGCAGTAAGTTGCTTTATGCTGCTTATGCTTTAGCATTTGAACTTGTCCATAGACAATCACTATGGATCAGCCCGTATCTGGCAGCTTGATTTGCCGGACACTGGCTTCTGGATCTGCACTTGCTTGCATCTGTCTTGCTTTCAAGACAGAGCAAATGTGTCAGGAAGGCATGGACTCATTAAATTTATCAAAGTTAAAAGGTATTTCTCTACCCTCTTCGCTAGTTGTGATTCCACATCCATACACAGCAGTCAGTGAAATCACACTTGGAAATCTAATCAAGAATGCGCTTTAATACAATTAAACGTCTATTAAACGCTAGAAGAGAAACCAAATTCTTTGCTGATTTACATCATATTAAATCAAAATTGACTGGATGAAGAGCAAAGTCAAGGTTCCAGCTGGTACATATACGTATGTATCATCATGTGGAAATGAAGTGTGTGCTCTTGTTTCTAAGCTAAGCTGTAGTCAATGAAGTTCAAGTTAAAACCATACATAGTTCATTCCTTACAGAACCCTTCAAATATGACTGCATATTTTCGAAGAGATTGCTCAGCTTGAGCTATTAGTGAAAAAAATTTATTGTTTTGATTATTTCCTCCACTGGTTGGTACATCTAAGAAAAGCACTGGTATACATACATTTAAAACAGAAAATAATTAAGTCCCGCAGACTTCCTTGTATCACAACTCAGATTTGGTTTGGTTTGATACAGTAGCAATGTTGCTGAAGTTTAATGCAAGTATTATCAGCTGCGTAGGGACCAGCTTGACATCCTTGATACATGGCTACAGGAGAAGAGAAAACTGAATAATTTAAAAAATGCATACTATTTCCACATAGCAAACCCAGTGTGCTGCCACATCACATATTCATTAAATACAAACCCTACATGTATTTGGCCAGCAGAGCCCAGAGCAAAGTGAATTTATGGTTGGATAAATTATTTAATTAACTTGAAGTTTTAAAATAAAAACAGAATCCCTGAAATTAACGCAGAGTATCATAAAAGTAAGAGAAGCAAAACGTCTGACTTCACCTATAACACTGCAAAGGAAGAAAAGTGAAGTCGTAACTGTGAAACACAGATACTCTGTTCACATGGTATAGAAATAGTGTAACTGGCCATCTACAAGTGCATAAGCATACATACTTTTTTCCTTGCTGTAAGATGCTGTGGTATAATACATATAAATTATTATACATTTTCTTGTGAGCAAAAGCATGTTTAGATTTGCCAAGAACTATACCTCAATTCAAAATCGTATTCCCAAAAGAAGGTAAAGGAATGAATGCGAAGGTAAGTACAACACAATCACTACAATGGGTTTAGTTAAAATGTTGGCCCAATCCATACAGAGATTTAAAACATTTAACATTAAGCATGCAAGAATTGCCACTGAACCCTCTGACTCTCATCTTTGGATTGCTCAAAAAAATATTTTCAGTCGCTATTAGTAATAATCTGTCATTTAAATGATAAATCTCTTTTCATTTATGAAGCAGGTTATTTGTTACATGTATTTTCATTTATGAAAAAATAAAAATCTTTCAGTTTGTTGTTTCATAAACTGGCAGATAAGGATAAAAATCTTTAATCTTTTTTCTTTTTTTGCTAGCAGACAGCTGCTTCTCCTTTCTCTCTTTCTAATTTGTTAGTGTCAGTAAACACGTGCTTACACATCTCTACTTAATATATTTTCTCTTACTGATTCAGAACAAGATTTGAAAAAACCGCACCCTGTAATTTAAGAATAGAGTCTAATTCCAAGAGTGACTTCATTTGAGGGTGTTAATTTGCATTAAATCACCTGTTTTCCCCATGCAAGCTAAGCCACAGAATTATTCACATTTAATCATTTAAAAATTTTTCAGTTAAAACACTTTTTAATGCTCTTTGTAATATTAAACCACTATTTTATAACTTATTTTCACCTTTTTTTTGTTCAGTATAAGTATTCTGTTATCTATACTCATATGCTGTTATAACAGTACTCCTTTTACATCTTGCCTCACAGCAAGGTGTCTCTCACTATCCAAATTCAGATATTAATTTTGCAAGTCTAAATGCTGTTTTGTCTTTATACATTTTTCTATACTTCATTTCTCTTTCATAAATTAGACCGATGGACCTGTCTGGGAATTTTCTGTTGGATTTTACCTTCTCAGATTCCCCAGTGAGTCACTAACAATGTTCTTCACCTCTTCCTTTCCTGGATTAAAAAATCTTTCCTTCAGTGAACCGAAACCTTTGAAAGGCATTTTGTCTTCCTTCTTCAGTAAATCCCTTATGTTAACAAACATTCAATTCTGCTGTCATATTTCCCGATGCCAGACACAGGAGCCTCTGCCAGTCCCTTCGGTGACCTCTGCAATAACAACCAGTTGCTCAAGAAAGGGACATTGAAGGAAAAAGAAAAGAGCCAAACCAAATTTTCTGAAGCCAGAAAGTCAGTTGGGAAGAGCTCTGGAGCAAAACCCCGTTGGAAGCACTCAGGGACTCGGCAACGCACTTGCAGCAGCCCTGCTGTACACGTGTGCAAGGTTGGGTACCTGTATGAGGGCAGCTAGTCCAGAGGCTGCAGCTAGCAAGCTGGAAGTGCTGCTGAGGGCTGGTATCCCTGGGCAGGATGCAGCTGGCTGCTCCACAGGCGAACCTCAGGCTGGCTGGCTGGGGCTCACCCTCAGTGCCTGCCTCCCTCCCTCGCTTCCTCCCTCCCCTGCCTCTTTCACACAGAGATCCTGTGCAAGGTGGTGCTATAGTAACGGACACAATACCTGTCCTCGAGTCACTCCAGTTCATTAATAAGACCTCATTTATGGCAAGGGCAAGAAGTTTATTAAACATTTACAAGTCCCTTCTGCAGGGAGGGAATCATTGCAAGCTACAGTTCCCATTCACTATGCACACTCTGCCCAGATGTGCCCCCCTGCACCAATGCACCTTCTGGTTTGAACCCTGAGCCACCTTCCCCAGACTGTTCATTTATTCTTGATGCTCCTGGGCTCTTGAGCAGACAAATGCAGAGGTGCATTGGTGCAATGCAGTTTGAATAAGTGATGAAAACCTGCCAATAAATTAAATCCCTTGCATTTTTGAAACACAAAGCAGCTGAAAAAGGTGAACCAGTCCAACTCAATGTGACTTCATGACAACAATACTTTACCTTGTATGGTGGAAATTATTTAATGAAAACATTTGTGGAAATGCAGCCTGCCAGTATGTACATTAAGCCTGCCTGGTGGTTGGAGTCGAATGAAGAAATTCTGCTTTTGACAAGGCCTCAGTTGTTGGGTTTGGGTTATGGATGACAACAACAACAAAAAAAAGAAACCTTATTTCGTATTGGTTTTGGGCTCCTGTTAGGCCTTACGTGTTTCCTGGGAGGAGAGGAAGGCAGAAAACTTCCTGGCTGTTAGAAAAAGGACTTTGTATTTGCCATACTCCCTCTCTCAAGGAAAGTTAAATTCAGATTCTGTTAGCTTCTCACCAGGCCACCAGAAGGTGAAGCACTGGTTTCCTCTGTAAGTCGCCAACTGCAAGACGCCCTGTGGAGGGCAGGTGGGCAGGCAGCTGCCCACTCATGAGCCCTGTGCCCTGCTGTGCCACCAGCCTGGTAGCGCTCCCTCTTGTCTTATTCTTGCTGTTATCCTTCCAGGCGCAGGGGCCATGCTTTTGCCCCAAAACTTCTCTTCAGAGCTTTATCTACCCAGAGAGAGCATGAGAAGGAAAAAGAGAGCAAGAAAGCAATTCTTCCAGAGAAACAAAAAGGATCTGAGTTGTTTTCACTTACAGACTCCTCATTTGGGTATTTGAACTGAGTGAGTAGGATTGAGTGAGACGCCAGTCTGGGCCAAATCAGGACAAAGGTCTATCTGCTCCTCCGTTCCTCCGCTGGCTCCTCGCATGGGCAACAAGTCTCTGAGTCTTAGAAGTCCCCGTAATGCAACTATCAAATGTCTGGATTGTCACAGCTCTACTACAAGGAAGGTACTATTGGAGGGAAAAAACCACAACTTTCTCATGGTTAGGTGAGGCAGGCAAGGAGCCTGCACTGAAATCCTTTATGCCAAATATAAAGGAAGGGAAGAGAAGGGGAAGTTTTGCTTGACTGGAGTCTCTTTTGTTGCAGAACTGTTTACAGTTTCTTTCTCCTCTTTAAATAATTGATGCGCTGTAGCACAGTATTGGAAAACTCCAGGCTCAGTACAGCTAACTCACACATTTATCCTAACAGACAGTTCTCCCATTGCAAGCAGTAAGTGCAGCTAGGGATGCAGGGCCAGCCAGCTCCCAGACTACATAACCTGAAGCCTGTAGCAGGGCTTCTCTGGATGTGTTTCTGCCTAGTTGGGTTGAACAGCAAGTGCTCTCACTGCCAACGCAAGGACAGCCTGGTAAACCCTCCCAGCAGCATGTCTTGCTGCCCTGGGAGCTACTGTACCACATCCTCCTGATTCTCGTGCTCCTCAGGCTTGAATCTGACCATCTCCACAGCTGAGCAAGAGGAGACAATTCCTCCTGGTTTCTTATTCAAGATCCCTGACCCTGGCACAGCCTGGCCCACTGGGATGCGGTGACAGCCAGAGCAGCAAGGTCACCACTGCAGAAAGTAGCACTGGCCCAACACAATCACATGCAAATACTAAAACAAAGTCTGCAATTTTCAAAGGGCACACAGGAAACAAACACTAGCAGGCTAACTACCAAACATTAGAGGTATATAGCTATATATATGTATAGAGAGATATATATGTAGAAGTATATAATGAAACTGTCTTCCATCTCTTTGCTAACATATGGGATAGCTTCCTGCATGCTCTTAGAGCAGGTGAATATCCAAAATTGTGTAAGGACCCAGCTCCAAACTGAAAATTAAGTGAATTCCGGTGCAAAAAATTTGCCTTGAAAGACTTAGGGCTCAGTTTGGAAAGAAATGTTCAAAACCGGTATTGCCAGGCAGCTGTAGAACAGAGGTTTTTAGTTTGTCCTTCTTTCTGGACTTCTGGTCCTGCTTCAGCTAAAGAGAGCATAGAACAGATCCAAGAAAAGAACTATCATCAAAATTTTGTGATTTGTTCACTTGTTCACACATTCTCTAATTGCTTTTGACACGGAAGTCTTAAGTCTGTCCACTGCTTGTTTGGGAATGCTTCATGCGGCTCCCTCAGAGATATGTCCTGTCTGGCACCCAGCAGAATACATTCTGGATGGAGGGGTTCTCATTAGCCTATATTGTCCACCTCACTGCCAGAAGACTTGTACATTTCTCACAGCGAGTTTTACCTCTCCCTCCTCTCTACATTTTGCAATCTTTCCACTGCTTGCAGTGGTGGCACCTTTTGAAGTTCACTGACCTTTTCCCTAAGTCTTAGAGGAAGGATATGACTCACTCTTGCTTTCCTGCAGGGAGGCTGCTTCGCAGGAGCAGTGCTGCTTCTCTTCTTCCTTCTCCTGAGGTTCACAGAGTACTAAAATACCCTGGCTCCAAAAGAGAGTGTCACAGCAGCCTTGCAGTGCCCTGCTCCTGACAGGGCACCATCTACAGGGGCTTCACATGACTCCCAACAAGGATGCACTGGATGAGGCCATGGCAATCCCTCTGTAACTAATCCCAGTTCACGTTTTGGAGCACGAGCTGAGGAAATCTCTTTTCTTCCTTAACAAGACCTAATATGACAGCCCTTATGGAACCAGCTATCATCGTTAATACTTTTTCTTTCCTGTTTAAATCTATGCTTTAATTTGCTTTTGCAAAAATTAAATTACCCCATTGTTATTCTCCTTCTGATGTCTCAGACCACCTTAAAACACGTTGTATTGTATCACACCATTGCAAGTCTGCTGCTTGCAAGCTGAAATTTAAGTCCAAGACACACCATGATTTGTGCCTGCACTTGCAAAGAAATATTTTTCAAAATTAAAGCTATTTCTGGTTCATACAGCCAATAAAACCAGTCATAAGGAAATTTGGAAATGGGTTAAGTGCACATATAGGAGATATGCCTTTCTAACAATAGCTGTGCCTTGCAGTAACAGAGCTTGATTCGAGACTGCAGCATGCCCTTAAGAAAACTAAGCATGAAAGTGGCAGAACTGGCAATAAATATAACTCTCACCTGGAAGAATATTTTCTAGAGGCTATCTAATTTGTAACAGTTATTTCTTTCTTTATAAAGCCTGGAAAAATCATCTTCATGCTACTCCTACTACCGATTCCTTAAAATAATGATTAGAGCAAAATCTTTGCCACATTGAAGGGGAGAATTTCCTATTGGTTACCATGCAGACTGGATAGCACATATATTTCGTGTGCAGGTATCATTCAGACACTGTGCTGTCTGTATTCCTGATACAGTCTTGCAAGCTGCCGCTTCTCCCAGTGTTTGTAATCATAAAATTTTGAGCTCTTTACAAATATTTAATTATCATAGTCATTCACACCCTGACACTGAAGTCCTGGGAAAGTCAATTTAACTTTTGGTGTCTTTGATCTATTAACATAAAGCTGCTTCACTTCATTCTGTGTGGTCAGTCTTTACAATAACTAAATGCTGCTGGGGTCCTCCAATGGAAACATAGCAATTGTCACAGCCTGGGTAGTCGAGGTCAGACTCAAATAACCTTTTTAATTTTTAATTGGTTTCTTTTCAGTTCAAAGCCATGTGATTACATCCTGGTGCTTGTGAATCACTTTTTTAGATCACAGTTTGCTCTTGTTGTTCCTTTGGTAAAGTGAGTTATTACCTGTGGCTCTGGGCTTGCCAGGTGACTTTGTCTTTTAGCTTTTACCAAGAGCTCAAAGGCTAGAAAATCCTGGGTGCCCTGTCTCCCTAACTTAAGATTTCTTGAAGTCAAATTGAATTAATGTTTCAAAATTAATTCTATTTGGAAGTTTTAAATACTTTCTTTGTCTTCCAAATGGAACAAAGTAATGAAGCAGAAGCGATGAACACTGGTTTTGTCTGCTGGTAGACCTTACAATTGGTAGACTTTGAAGTCTACCAGTGTGAGCACTGTGAGTTTGAGACTTTTCCATGAACAAGACCTTGGTAAAAGTTGTCTGGTAGATGTGTTGGTATCTTGTCAAGGGTGTGCCTGCTGCCATTTTTTAATTAAATGTAGCAACTCAGAATCCTAGAAATGTTTACTTCTGCGAAAAGGGTTGAAATTAGCTCAAAAGTTAAGAGGGGACACAGAAGAGGAGACAAAACGATCCCATAGGTTCAGTTTCAGTTGGACACAAAGTTAACATTGCATTTGGGGCCCCAAGAAATCACAAGATTATAGCTTGGAAAGCATAAGAGCTCATCTCTAAATGGGTTTCTTTTACCTTCTTCTCTTCTGACATTTCAGGGAGCACTGAAGTCATTCAAAGCTGAAATTGTCTACTCACCTCAAGAGGCAGAGCATTAAATAAAGCAAATAAAAATCCTTCAGTAGGAGACAGGGGTTGTAATGCTGCACTTCTGAGACAGTGTCACAGCACATAGGGAACAAAAATGCTCACTTGATACTCGCCCACAGTCAGCTTCTTCAGGAGAGGGGACCACCACAGCCTTAGCTTTCTCCTGAAACCGATTATTTCTCACGAAAAAACCAACTGTGGATTTCATATGAGAGTCACTTTCATCCATTGTATCTCCAACAGAAATCACAACTATAGATACAGTAATAAAAGAAACAAGAATTGCAGTGCCCAGCAAAAAGAACACATTTAGACATATTGTAGAAGTGGCCATGTAAAGTTAAGTGTGAATGAAGATCATTTCATTCATCATCAGCAATAACAATTTTCAAATCACAAAGCTTACCAAAGTATCTCCTTGCAGGAGCCTGTGTCAGCTACTTGCTCCCTGCAAACGTGGGATTATCAGCACAGTTCAGAGGGCTGAGATCAGGGTTCCTAGGTGGCTTTTCTTATTACCTTCTCACAGGAGTTTCTTTCAGCACTTTGCACGTGCAATGGTCCACTCAAGTAACAAGCATATTTTATCATTAGATGAGAAGCTCTGGGGTGAAACCATTTCTTCTTTTGTATTTGTGTGGTGCCTGGTGTACTGGAGACCCTATCTCTATTGGCATCTGTAAGAGTCACTGTAATATGACATAAAAAAAAGAGTATTATAGGAATTCAGCCTTCAAGGTCTACAGCATCTGATGTCAAAGATAAAAGGGGTGAACTGGGATTCCGTGTTATACAAGGGTTTGAATTAAATGATAAAAATGGTCCTTCACATTTTGAAATCTATAGCTTAATAACATCTACACTTGCCCTCCATAAACAAAGATGGATTAAAATATTTTAGGATTCTGATTTCTATGTTACTATATATGAGAACTGAGTCCTTTCCTGCCATGTCAAAATGCTATGTGTTGAGTCAGGCCAAATAAAATTTTTCAATGTTGTGGCAAAACTAGCATTAATTTCAAATGTCTAAAAAATTAATCTTTAGTTTCTAATTCTTGATCAGATGGAAATTTGATCACAGTTGGGCAAGAAATAAAAATAGAGGTTCCTGGGATTCTAACAACAAGTAAAACAATAGCAGAAATAAACATTCTTATTTTTTATTACTGGAAACTGCAAAGTGGTAATTTCTTACACAGTAAGTAGGGGAGCTTTTAAAGCATTCCTGTGTGGAAGGTTACTATGTCAAGTACATCTGTTTCCCCACAAAGAAAAGGACAGTGTTTTTATATCATTGTAGTACCTACTACAGATATATTTAATTTTGATTATTGTGCATACAGGAAAACACTATGGTATTTAAAAAAGAGGTCCTTTTCTTTAACAAAGCAGTATAAGGAAGGTCTTGTAGCTGGAGAAGAACATGTGTATAATGGTTGTAATTTATTTGAAAGCTGCTTGGGTTATAGTGACACCTTGTGGCAATTTTATTAGGTTTTACGGATCATTTTGAAAAGTAAGATCTGTTATAGCCTGTTATAGTCTCTCACCAGCAGAAAGGAACTGCTTTGATGTTTTTAGAAATCTTTTTGTTACATATTATTCAAAAAATCATTCTGTCTTTTGAAATTTGCAGTTACCTTTTCACTTTTACTGGGAAAAGAGATTTCAAAAGGGAGTGGGTTTTGGTATTGTATTTGGTATCTTCTCTACGCGTATAATAGATTACCTATGGATTTACTGGACTGATTAGCCAAAACATAGCATGTTCTTCATTGCATTTCTCTAATCCCCTATCTCAACTCTTTAAAAGAAAACGTTATAATAGAAGTTAATGAAAATATTCTTTCCTTTTCGATACTGTTGAAAAAAAAACCCGTGGAACATGTAAGTGAACATCCAATCAGTTACTATGCGAAGATCAGAATTTATAAAATCTGCCTGCTTGGGGCTCTCCCTTATATGAATTTTCTTGTGCCTAACAGCAGCTACCTCACTTAACAGCCCTTCCCTTACTTGAAGTGCAAAGTTGGTTTTCTGTGAAATCTACATGAATTCCTTGTCTTTAGTATTTTAATCACGCTCTCATCAAGCAAGGCTTTAAAGTGGGCAAAAGGTTCAAAGTTGCAAAGGTTTGAAAAGGAGTAAAGAAGAAGATGACCAAGCAGTCACATAAGTCTTAAAAACACAGTAAAAAAATCTACATATGCTACAGTTTCCTTGGAAGGGACATTTCCATTTATGCTGAATTGCACTTAAGGCTTATTTATAATAGAATAAAATAAGTTCCAGAATATCTTTTACGTAGCCCCTTCTCATTAAAAAATTGATGGTGGAATGAAGAGAGAGACACAGCTTAAATGATAAGTCAACTTTTTGTTTCATTGAGAAGAATAAGTCTGTCTAAAATTAATATTTTAACTGCTGGCAGCCCATGTCAGTGACTAAATATAATGTTATCTCTTACAATTTATAAATTAAAAATATTAAAACATGTTTTTGTCAGACTTTTAAAAATACTCATATTACCAAACTAGATGAAATCACTGGCTAAGCACCCAGGATCAGTTGCAGATTTTTTTGAAAGAGTGAAAAAAATCGGCTATTTTTTTTCAAGGTAAGAAAATGAGTAACACTGAAGAAGCAAAACCTTCTCTTCCCTTACAATGCATACATAAAAAAGAATTCGAGAAGAATGCAATTCAATGGCTGTGAAACTTTAAAGGACATGATGATCTGCAATGCACAGTTTAGGATAGTGCTTGTAATTACTAATACTTTTGCTCAAATAAATTGGTTTTAAAACACACAGGTTTAATGAAGTTACTTTTTTATGAATATAATCTCTTTGTAGTTTTTTTATAGTGCACATTTCATCCCCCTCTCACCAGAAAATGTCTGCTACAGCAATTTGAGGGGGAAAAAAAGAAAAAAAGTCATTTACTCAACTTTCTAAGCACAATCATTCAATCTATGTTGTCATTTTTAGTGGAAATATATATGCTGAAATGAAATGTTCATGTAAGCATGTTACAACTAATTAAAATCTGAGTTCAAGTAGTGGCCCTTCAGCAGCAGTAGCTGTCAGGAAAAGTCAAGATTTTTCATGAGGCAGCAGCATCCATCACCCTCTGCACAGGTAATTTGTGAATTAGTAAAGAGCAGGCTGGTGGGGGGCACCATCTCAAAGAAAAGAGGTAAATGCCTATGAGACTGGCACTGGATATTCTGCCATTTCAGCAGATGGCATTTTCCACTCTCCTTTCTTCGTTGGTTCAGCCATTCCCTCAAATCTACCCCTTTCTCTGAACTATTACTTTATCACTCCGAGATCTGGATTTGGTAATCTTCTGGACCACTTACCTGTAGCTGCTTTTATCATTTCTCCTTCACTCTCACACTGACTGTGCACACTCCTCAGCCACCTCCACCACACAGCCCATCAGCTTGCCTGAACTGGACCATCAAGCACAGCTGCAAAGGCTCGGGTTAAGCTCCATTCTGCAGCCCCTAATTGCAAAGCAACTGCCTTCAGCTGAAGAGCGACAGGCAGAATGTTCAGGCTGCCACTGTCTTCCATTCAGCATTCTCCTACCAGGTATCACCAGGAAGAAAACTATTAGAGCCCTTTGATTTTTCTTGCCTTTCCGTCACTTTACGCAGCCACGCGCTGACTGTGGGTATACACGAAGGAAAGAAAAATGAGGAGCTGCAAGTGAAGAAAGGGCCTGGAAAAGCAGCAGGCACAGCATCCTAAGTAAAATTCTGACAAAAGAAGTAGGGTTTAGCTCTGTTAAGCCTGCAATTATGTTTGAAGAGACCTCCACTTATCTAATTTCTCCAATGTGCATGAAATGAAGGCTTTATATTATCTGTCATGAAAAGAATAAAGAAACACCTCCCACCCAGCAGCCAGTTAATGATCTGATCAGGTTAAGTAATACTTATAGTGCTCTTTATAAAGAGATTCAGCTGCCCGGTGTTGGCTTGCAAAATGTTGCAGTGAGTATAATGTAAAGGTGGTATTTCATTATAAATCTTTTTCTTGTAACGGTTGACAATCAGTAAGAATCAAACAATGAATTCTTGAGGAAACATAAAGCATACATGAACAATCAAACTACAAGAAACTCAACAAATTTTAAAAGAGTTTCCTCCTTGCCAAATAGTAAAAGAGATTAATCGAGTTTAATCCTGCTTTGAATAACAATGGAAATACATTAGAACTTTTATTGAAAACACTCACATTATAGAAATGGCAAGAGATTTTTCCCCTGCCATGCCAATAAAATAAAATGAAAGCTTACCTATGGCACTAAATGTGTGGACAGAAATACCTTCTCCAATTTTTGGGTTGTCTAAAATTTTTTTTGAGTTCTCTAGTACTTGATTTTTCTGTGCTGAAAATAAGAGTGCTACTCCTCCTTGTAGTATCTGGTTCTTAAGTCACCTCATTGAAAGAAAGCTTTTTAAAGTTTTGGTATGGTTTACTCTTACAAATCATAGCCTTAAACTACCATTAAGAAGACACAGATATAGATAGGAACAAATACTGTCTGTGTAGTAAACTCAGCTCCCAACACCAAAACCTTGAGTTTTCAGGTCAAAGATAATATTTTCATCGATGTAGTTTCAAATGGAGCTTCTGCTTCGATCATCCTTGATTTGAATGGCTAATTATTGCAGAATCTAGTCTTTTCAATGCTGTGCAAAAGGTGATGAACTTTAAGAAATTCCAATTAAAAAGGCCAAGTAACGATTAAGGTACAAGTAAAAAGCCTGACCAAAAAAAAACTCTTCAAAAATTAAGTACATACAGGCAGGCTATTAAAACTCTATCGTACCTAACTTCTAAGTTGTCCCACATCCACAACCATTTTTAATTTACAGTAAGAAACTGCACTAGAGCCACGATAACATAGTTCACAGGCAGGTGTCCTACAGAGGAAAAAATGGATTTTTTTTATAAGTTATCATTTAACTCTAAAAATTATGCTTGCTAAATTATTTTAGAGCTTGGATAAACAGTATTCGTTTAGCTGCCCTTGGGTTTGTGCATGGGTAGGAGTTTATTTCTGAATTCTTGGTTTATAAGTTTGGAGGTAAGTTTGGCACAACAAATTGAAAGCCATCCTTGACACCCTAAGAGCAAGTTTTCCAATCTACCAAGCAACTGCAGTGATTTCTGGTAGGTGACATGAGTGCAGGGAGCTTCTGAGATGCAGGACAAAAGTGCATTTGTGCCTGGCAACAGAAAAAGAACATCAAATGAATCATTTCTCTTCATATAACTGCAAACTTGGTGGGGTAACACAGCTCAACAAACAACAGATATAAAAAGGATTACCCTAAAGCTCTAGCACGTGACATACCTAAAGGAGGGACATGTTTAAGTGATGAAGCAGAGACAAGCAGCTGCCAAAACTCAAGTATTCCAGGGCAAAGAATAATCAACTGCCAAGACCTCCGGCTGCTCCTGTTTGAAGTCTTAGGTTATCTGAATTAATGAAAGAGTTTATGAAACTGTGAATTTTAAGCCACAACAAACCAATGCAGAACATCTGGATTTCAGCACCTGAGACTTTCCCGCTTAAGAAAGAGGTAACACTTATGGATGCTACTGATGTCCAGAAATGAAAGGGACAGAGAACATAGTAAAGAATATTCAAAACAGATCAGGGCTGTCATCTACTGAGCAACTTAAGACAGATGTTTTCTCTGCAAGCTGCCATCAAGTATGTCTCCACTTTACCAGAATTTCACTCTCTTCTCTTCTGCTACTATTGACTGAAAGTTAGCATATAACAAGGATGTTCTCCCTTGATAGATACAGCTTTTGGAGGACTGGGGATGCTGTCATTCTCAGCAAACGAAGAGAGAATTGGAGCCACCTGATGCCACCCTTCTATTTCCACCTAAAAATTCTCTTTCTTCTTTTACTCTCCTCCCACACCATCTCCAGCCAACAATGATGCTTCTTAAACAGATCAGATCTCAGATGTCTCATACTTCATCAATTTGTACCATACAAAAAGCTGAGTACTAGCTTCCTTCAGAGCGGTGGCAAACTCTAAGCCTGACAAAGCAGTTTAGAGAAAGGGCTGGTTTCTGGGTTAACGAGCAGTGAAAACGCAAATTGAGATCACTACGGGGTACTGGAACCCCAGATTCTGACACGGACTTAGTGTGCTTTCAGGAAAAGTAAATCATAATTTTAGATACATCTACTGCACCAGTTTTTCCACAGGAATTTTATTCTTCAGATGAAGGCAATATGTGATCACATTTTACAGATGTCTGGACAGCAACTGCTCTAAGAAAGGAACTCAAAATTACGTGGGATAAAATGTATTTCAAACAAAATACAAAGTGATAAAGTTTACTAAAAAAGCTACTATTAGTTATGGAAATTTAAAATAAAAATACCTTCCAGCATGAAAATATGAAAAGTTCATTTATTTCCATAAGCAATCTCATTCACAGTACAAAGTGATATGAATTTCTCAAAACTGTCACTGTAACTTTTACATATTTGTTAAGCAGCTGATCTAAAAGTTGGTACCACAATAAATTTGTTTTTGAAGACCTGTCCAATAAACCGGATATACGCTAATGCCATGCTATGACAACTCAAATTACTAATCACAGCTGACACTAACAGTAACATCACTTTATAAGTCTCATGAGAATTTCATGATTTACAATCAAAACATAAAACTGCCACTAGTACAGAGAGTGTACAATTAGACAAATAAACAAGTATTAAGTATTTTGCACAAGGCCTGAGGTCACTATAACACATTTTGATTTAGAGCATTATCTCAGAAAACTGTACAGCAGCTAGAACCGTTTCAGAGAACTTAAAGACAACACAACTTCAGGGGCTTATTTGTTCTGTTGATACAAGTGTGAGGCCTGGAAGGTGAGAGGATTTGGTGTACAAATCCAAGATTCCTTGTGAAGCAGTCAAAACCTAATGGAAAGTTAGGTACAAGGCAGGACCTCAGTTAAGTATCAGCTAACTCATCTGAAATTTTCCGGATAGGCTTCCTCACAGCTATTTCAGAGTAAAAGTTCACAATCAGAATATAAAACGCAGCATATCTCTTAACAAAGGACAAAAAGAATCACATATACAACAGGATATTTTTTCTGTACTCCCCTCCCCATTTCTTTCATTGGAAATGGCACAAATCAGTGATATCCCACCCACTCGCAACAAAAAGTCCTAATCCATAAGCAAAGGCCACTCCAAAGTCCAAAAACTTCATCTGCCATGAGAGATCCAGTGTTCATATACTTTCCTTTTCTGCTCAAGTCATGTAGATGTAGACAGACTAAGCAGGTGAATTTATAACAGATAACAGAAGTATCATATAGCTGTTAGCCTGTATTGCAAGCCTTGTGGAATTTGATTGAAAATTAACTTTTCATTTACTCCTTGCTCTTTTGGTGCAATTGAACAGAAAAATCTAAAACCCTGTAATCTATATACACATTTATTTATCAACAGACATAGATTACATTATAAACAGGGGTTATAATACAAAAGTTAACACACATTTTTCTTACTTTAAAAGGCTACTGGGGTATTGTGACAGTTCCACAGAGATGTGTTGCTAAAAAGACAAAACTTAACAGAAAAGGAAAGTTTTAAATAATGAAGCCTGAAAAGTTGTACACCTATCCATCAAAAAACACAGCCTTTTTTCACTTGGGGTACTTGGCATCTGTGCAGACCCATAAGGCCACAACTTCCCACCACCATTGAGAGAGGAAGACAGAGCATCTTCATTAAAACACACTAGGGTATTCTACACATCCTCCCAGTAAAACTTCTCTCCCCATCTCCCAAACAATTGCTGACTCCTTTACCTGCCAAGGCTCATCTGGTACTGCTGTGCTCCTGCCTAAGCAGGTTCCACACACTGTTCTGTGTCTTATTCGCACTTGTGTGATGAACAGAAAATCTGCTCCACCTTCAAAATGACATGTGTGTTTTTTCACTCCCCATTTCTCTCAAGAGTCAGATCGAGGAGCTTCTAAGTTAATCCGTAAGTCAGCAGTTTCAAGGTCCTCTTCCATCAGCCAAGCAGAGGGTTTTCAAACCTCTTTAATACCATCCTTCCATATAGCAGGATTAGTTTGTTTTCTAAGAAATGATCCAGAGACTTTCATATTTGAAACCAAATGGTGCCAACAGTTCGAATATGGAAAAGATTGCTGTCTTGGGTGCAAGATCATTCATATAGCACACACCAGAGCAGCCAAAGGACAACAGATGCTTGTAATTAATATACACAGCTAGTTCCACTTCTCTTCGTTTCTTCCATTAAAGAAAAGGAACTTACTCCCTTTTTCTCTTTACCCACTTTTTTACAAAAGAATAAAAAGTAAACCAGGTAGCTTGGCAGTTCAGCCCAGATCCTGCTCTAATTTCCATTGTGGAATTGGCTCACAGTGGGTGAGAAGGCGCACAGGGTGGAGGCTCTAAGATGATGATATAACCTGCCAGGATTCCACACTTTTTCCTTTAAATTAGGTTGAATCCAAAGGGCAGAAATGTTGTATAATTTACAGTATCGTTCAAGGCACTGTGGCAAGAACTCATATCAAGTTACTCTTTTAGTAACAGAACCTGCAATTTCTTAATCAGATAGCAATTTCAAACCTGTGTTCTCCATTTTGCTTTTCATCAGGGCTAGATCTTGCCTCTGCTTCAGGCAAAGCTAGATATAACACTACTTTCCATCTAATTCCACAAAGAGAAGGCACCTGGAATACCCACATTTTGCAACCTTGTCCCTTCCTCCTACACCTTTTTGAAGAACTTGGACATGAGGTACAACTGCTGCTTCTAATGGTATTCACTCTGGCCGTAGTCTTGCAGCCTCTTGCAGGGCCTCAGAATGATGACTTGTGAGTGGAGATCAACTGGACAAGGCTTCCTAAAGAAAAATTACTGTAGCAGGAGAAAAGTGGCATGTGGCCTTCGCAACTTACCTCTTGCAACTCCTCTTTCTTTTAAGTGAAGAAGAAATATATAACTTCACATACACCCGGTTTCTACAAGGAAGAGGGATTTGACCCTCTCATTTTAACTAAAGTGACGGTTTCTTTTTTATTTTTTAAAAACTAGAAAAAGTTGTTATAATTTTCATAAGCACCCTTTTCAGGGTACTTTTGTTGTTATTCTTCTATTCTGGTCATTCTGAAAACTGCAGCAAATGAGAAATTAAAATTATGTTCTCAAATATGAGGAGACAAAAAAATCATACTACTTCAATCAGATGAAGAAAGATCTTACTCCATCACACTACCACTGTATAGAAAAGGCTTTCTCAATTTGAACTCATAGGATTTTTTTGACTTTGTTCTTACAAAATATATTCTCAGATAGCCCATGCCAAAAGCACATGCCCTAGGAGGTCTTGTACATAAAAATCAGATCGAATTTTTTTGGTTAATTTTCCCTCCAACAGGTTAAATTAAAATCCAGCTCTGAACACTACCCACCCTGGTCCATGGGGATCAGTGACTGAAACCCTAGATCAGGACAGTGACATTTAAAACTGCCTTTACTACGGACATATTAATTTAATACATTGTAGAGATGTTATTTTTAATATAAACTTATTTTCTAAGTAATTCAGAGGAATATAGATTCAAGTAATTCTTCAAAGGCTTGCCTTAATTTACCCTAACAAAACATAGTTTTTAAAAGTTGACATAGAAGACGACATTAGTGTCATTGAGAGTACAGGGTACTAGTAACCATAAATGAACTTAAATAGCTTAACAATTCCAACGTCGTACTTAAGTTTACACAGATATCTTAACATAAAGTACAATGTTTACCATGAATATTAACAGCACATAAGCATCACAATGTATTAGGTATTGTTTTCTAAACCACAATTTCACTGGTCCCAGATATTTTAAAATAACAAGACTAAGGCAGCAGCTATAATACATAAACAATTCTTCAAGAAATATGCTTAATGCTATTACTGCTTAGAACCGTAGAAATATAACAAAATAAAAGTCACATTTACAGCATAAGGCCCTTTGGTTTCTTAAGCAGCAAATGAAAGAACTATTTCTTCAGTGAAAGACTTTGAAAAATAAAGCATGTAGCTTTATAAAAAAGGTAACTAGCTCCTTCCTTCTCAAAATAGCCAGCTATAGTCTTCAGAATATTATGTAAGAAAGCTCCTGAAACTCCTAGGAAATAAAGTTAAAACCCAACAGCAGTGTCTGACAGAGCAAGAGATTCTATCGTGGGTAAGCTGAAAACATACCTTCTGGGAAGCAGAAGAAACTACTGTTTGGTTTTCTGGAAAGCTTTATTAAATTTGGAGTAATACAATAAAAAGGATCTGAAATACCTGTGTATTTACCACATATTCTAGAGCTTATAAATCCATATTTGAGAACTCACTTCATATTCATCTGTCCTTCATAAGGATTTCAGTTAAAATAAAACTGAAATCAAATAGTTTATTCTTGTCAAGGCAATTTATGGCACTCCGCTTTTTCACACAACCATGTGCAACCTGTACAAGGCAATCCTTTTCCATCCTGCTAATGGAGCCAAAATCTTTGAAATAATTCCAGATATTTTTGTGCAACTAAACAGTGTGTGGTTAATTGCACAAAATTACTTAAATTACATACTTCAGGCAGTCAACATCTGAATTTTACAGAGAACATTCTTTTTAGGAGGTTCCATAACTACTTATATTCATTTTTCACACCAGTTAGAAGCAGCGTCAAACTGACCAAAACACTGGAAAATATTATAAACACAATCATGTCACCATAGGGATTTTAAAAAGCTGTTTAAGTGATATGTTGCTTTTGCTCCATGACTGGTAACAATGATCTGGCTTTATAAAACAGGCCGTAAGCCATTGGACCACAACCATTGGAGCGGTGTTCTGAACTCCGTTCCATACATGCACAAAATTTTGTAACAAGTTCTTATGCCTCCTGAAGTTTGTTGTGATTACTACCACATTAATTTTAATCATATAAGAGAAGAAATGCAAAATATTTTCTCTTCATAACCTCTTACACATTTAATGTTTAGAGATTTTTCTTTGTAACATGGCTAACAATGTCTTGAGGCAGCCTAAGAACGTACCTGTTGCAAACTGTCATGTGGCAAAATAACAGTTTGTGCCAAATTCAGGCAACCCAAACCATCAAAAGAATTAGCAGATACTGAAAGAACTGGGCTGTAGGACTGCATTCACAAGTGCTATTATACCCTAAATATTTTTTTCTGAATTTAAGAAACAAAATTTGGTATGAAATTTCACAGAAGTTGATTGAGCATGCTTCTGAATAATTTTGAAATACTTAGCTGCTTCTTTCTCAACTGAATATACACATCCTACTGTCACTGCTCTGAAGTTTGGTAAAGAGACAGGAAATCTTTAGCATGTAGAATGACTTTGCACTTATGCAATTCCACTGCAGTACCAGCTGAATGCAAAATCAAGCCTTTTTTCCAGTATCCAAGTCTTTACTTTGGTGGGTTGAAAGTTTCCCCAAGTCATGCTTTTACTAATCAAAAAAGATGTTAATCAGCTTACCGATAATCCAATTTCATTGATCTTTGAAAGAAGAAAACAAAATATTTTACCCAAAAAGATCTTTTAAGTCATTACTAGCTGAGCTGCTGTTTGTCATTGTGTTTGCTGGTTGTGCAAAGTTCTGAGGAGCAAAAAAAGGATTACCCTGTATACCAAAGCCGCCAGGCTGTCCTATCATGTTCATCTGAGGTCCCAAGACAGAACTGCTTGCACTTGGGGACCCTTGCGGGGGTACAAACTGATTAACCCACTGGCTTGATTTCTGTTGAGCCATCTGTTTCATGCTAACTTTGGGTCTTTGAGGACCAAAAAGATTATCCAAAGCAGACATATCTGGGGGTCTGTTTTGTTGTGTCAGTGGAGAGACTGCAGATGCAGCACTCATAGGACTGTAATTTGGCATATTGGCAGTTGATACAAAGTTCATCTTGGTTGTTGCTGTTGCACTTGGACCACTGAACAAACTCTGAGGTGTGGGACCGGCTCCCATACTGAATCCAGCAGTCTGAAAACCCATTTTAGTATTTAGTCCATTTGTTACATTTCTTTTTGTGTTGTCAATAGGTGATGAAAATGCCAATCCGACACCCACAGGAGGAACAGAAGTGAAGCTGTTTGAAGATGCCACATTAGCTTTGTTGACAGAATGGCTAATCAAAGATGACATATTATCTATCAAGGTATCGGTCAAGTCTTTTGCCTGCAAAATACATAAAATGCAGTTAAATGCTTTTCCTGTACAATCACTCTAGCAACGGTCTTGATCATTGCTCCTGCAGAAGTGGCATTCATTTTTCAGAAATTAGAATTTACTGCATGGAACTGGGCATGAAATGCAATTATACACAAAAGGTTATTTTTGTTCTTTGCTACTTAGAACTAATTGTTATGTAGCTTTAATTTGACAACTAAGACTAAGCATGAAGTACTACTACATTTGCTTTTATGTCCCATTCCTATCCTCAAGCCCTTTATACATTTACTTAACAAACTCTTCAAAGCAAACCCTTTTTTTTTAATATGTGTTTTTTCCTTATCTAGAAGAAAGGCCTTCCAATAATATTTATTCCTTTGGAAACTCCTGCAATTCAAAAAGTGCTAATGATGTAAATGGAAGGCAGATTAAAATTTGCTTTAGTTTTTCTCAGCCGTGCCATTGTACTACCAGTGAAAACCAAGATGACTCACGGGAGAACAAACCACTGAATGCATACAGCACTTGAAATGAAAAAGCATCACAGCTCCAACGGAAACAGTGCACTTGCTTGTTCTTTCATACCTGCTTCACTGGAGGTGTTACTACAGTTGCTTGTGGTTTAAGAGGTTGCTGGCTTTTCAGTTTCTGTGCCTGTTCTTGTTCTTTAGCTAATCTTTGCTTCTCTTCAAGTGTAAGCGCCTTAGAAAGGGAAAGTACTGACATTGAGATGAACAGAATGGTTATTCTTACATTGATATCTTCATATCATAAAGAGCACTGTCGTTTCAGTATGTTGTAGAACAATACACATTATTTATGCAAAAGAAGTGGATAAGCACAAAATCTATTATAATGTTTACCATATTGCTAAAAAGTACTTAAAGCAAATAAATACAGTACTAAAAGTAGCACTATGAGAAATTTCAGCAGATCTCAAATAAAGAGGTATTATAACAAAACCATTTTAGCTTTGTCTTCTTAATGTTGGGCATAAAGAAAAAAGTGTTCTTCACAGTTTTTGTTTTTATATGGTTATCAACTGGCACTTGATATAGAACTGCAGCTGACCATGGAACTGAAAGGAGAATTTTATTTTAAAATTGCTTAAGAGGCTTTTCAGAATTTTTACTTTTGTTTATGATGAAGGGTAAAACTAAATAATTCCCCCTATTCCTAAAATTAGCGAGGAGGTTCAGATAACTAGAAATGGAAATTACAAGATGTAGGTTCTGGAGAGTCATTTACATAGCATGAGAAGAATTTTACAATAGTTTATGCTTATGTTTAACATTCTATGTCATGTAATGCTTTTTCTTTGCTTCTTATATTTATGCAAACACTATCTGTTCATTTTCACTCAACTTTGAATTGTACAGTAAATGTTAGTCTCTGCTGCTATATGAAATTCTACATTTTCTCATCCTCTCCTAATTTTTTTATAAAGATGCCTGTTTCAATTTTTCCTACCAAATCCACCGCTGAAATTTCAGTTTCATTGAAATCTATAATCAGGAGAAAGAAAATGACCAAAATGACCAAAAATAATCCCAATTGCCGCCAACTTTGTACAAAGCTATTTTCAAGGAAAGGCTTTCACAGAAATTCAAGCACACAATTTGAACATTTTTTTCAGTGGACCTTCACATGTGACTATGTATAGTGCTGTGCTATACAAAACCAGTGAGTTTTCTTTTAAAGCTTTAAATATGATAAATATTTACACACACGCTTTTTATGCAACTGTATCAGCCTTGTATTAGACAGATAGATGTAACAGGATTCCAAAAAGTAAAACGCACCTTCTTCTGTTTTGATGACAACTCATTCTCTTTACTATCAGATTCACTACTTAGAAGGTCAGTTCCACTAGTATTAAATACCTTGTCAATCTGTTCAAGTTCAAAGAAACAAAACTTAGATATTTGAAATGTAATTTAAGGTAACAGAAATATTGACTAATTTTAAATTTCAAATTTCTGTATGTAAGTAACAGTAAAATATTGTTGCTTACCTGATTACTTATACTACTAGATCTTGCCTCTTCAGACACACTCATTTGGTTAGCTATATCCAAAGATCTATGTAGTACAGAGTACGCATATTACAAAAAATAACTTTACAGTCACATTCATAACACTAATTCAACAATGTAGATTCTTAGAATAATACAAAAAATGCATTAGGAGAGCACTACTATTTTTATAGAAGGTCTGTAGAGACTGGAATATGTTAATATTCTAAATTGTAAAGGATTCCTAATGATCATTTCTCACAGCCTTAGTTCTTAATTTCAAATGGGTTGACACAGACCTTGGGTTGCAGAAATTTATTTGACTCAAAAATTTCAACTCGTATCAGGTTCCATAAAATAGCTCTAAATATCTTCAAATATCACTGTCTTCTGAAAGGCTGCAATGTTTATGTTTCTCCAGTATGGTTTATGTTCTCAACAACTACAGAAAAGCAACTTAGCCTACAGAAGCAAGACAAACTATACTACTGGAGCTCTGTATGAGCTTTACATTTAATGAATTAGTGAAAAATGATTGACTCAAAATAATAAACTGTGACTGAACTGTATAAAAGATTACTCTATAAAACCAGTGACACAAAAATATTATCATTCTAGGACTAATAAACCTCTGCTGACAACTGTGCTTATCTGAGGTAATCCTCAACTACTGAAGTAAGAATTACCTAGATTTTTTACTGCTATAGCTAGTTTTCTCACATTTGCTAAAAAGCTAGCTGAAACTTATCTCTGTTCACTTGTTTGTTCTCTAATACACATGTAAATATCACTTACTTCTGTTGCTCTTGCATGACATGAAGTTGTTCAAGTTTTGTTTTATGCTCTGCCTCCAATCTATTAAGCATATCTTTTATAACACAAATAAAAGAATTGAACTGTAAAAGAAATATACAAGTTTGGATTTTGTAGTGATGGAATTCAGACACATACAACTTAAAAGGTGATAGTTCATAAAGCTTACAATGCACAATGTCGGACAAACTGTAAATTTTAAAATAATTTATAATCCACCTTGACTATCTTCCATTAGGTACTTAACAACAAGCAGAGTGTATGCTGAAACAGTGATAAATACCTATTACTAAAAAAAAAAACAAAAAGTGGGGCAACCCAGACAAAAAAAAAAAAAAGACTATTACCAGAGTATTTTTCCCAAAAAAATCCTATGATTGCATTTCTACATTATCTGCAACTTTTAGGAAAAAGACTAAGGAAAAAAAATTAAGACTGTACTTTAGCTTTTAATCTGAATTGTGATTATGTCAGTGGCTAACTGTTTTTGCAGGATATTTGGAAAGTGATAATACCAATTTGAAATTTTATACTATATCATTTAAATCCACTGAAAAATAACAAGCTTTAAACATTCAAATACAGTAATACTGGAAGTTTTTTTGTCTTTGTTTGATTTTACAACATACACAAACATACAGTACATGTGAGTTTTTCTCTGTGGACAATTTACATCTATTCTCTGTAAATTTATCAAGTAAAAGCACACAGCATAGTCACGTTCCTACCTGATTGAGATTAAGATTGTTTTCAATACTAAGAGGAATCAGATGGGGCAATACTTTTCCTGCAAGCTGCTCTTTGGTAATTCCCAACTTCTTATGAGTAAATGTACATTTGTAAATACCTGATATACAACATCAAAATAGCAAAACGTGTTAAGTTTAGTAAACAACGTGAACAAAGTAGCAGTCTCTATTGGTATCGATCATCTGAACATACACTGGCTCTGTGTGCAAGCAGGGAGAAACAAAATCATAAAAGCTCAAGTACTCATCCACAACACAAACATATTATAGCAAGAGGCTTTGCTGAAGTTCAGAACAAGAGGAGGTCCAAAGTAATACTTTGGAGCTATTAAACCTGGTTTTAAGCAATGTATTATTCTGGTCAATTATCACAGTATATGCATCTTTGAACAAATCATAAGCAACTGAGTTACCATAGATTGAAATTGGCCACTGAGAAATTAAGCTGCATTAACAAAGGATGCGTTCTCTCTGGGCACACAGAAGTGTCTAGGAGTAACTATCACACTCCTAGACTGTATTTTACAAAGATTCTTACCCAAATGTTTGGGGCTGTGTTACATATAGGATCAGATATCATTAATAGTCTTTATCTGTTCTAAAATCACTGAGAAATTCATACTGGCAGGCATGAGGGATCCATTGTTAAGCCTACAAGTTCTAAACTGGTTTTGACAGGAGGATTTCTCTACCTAAATAGTCCACCTCTGGTGGCAAACACTGAACACACTAGTATAAAAGAAGCAGCAGCAGCTTTCCTCACTTTCTATGGTCAGTTATTGGAACAGAGCTGTCAGCTGGCCAAAGAAGGTTCACACACAGGACAGAAGGTATTATGGTTCTGGAAAAAGGAGAGCTCAACTATATAAAACTGATTTCAATCTATAATTTCCAAACTAGAGTTTACTTCTGCACTGTATCCAAGTACAATTCTGGAGTAATACAACTGCAGTAAAAGACACCCTCTCTCTCATTCTCATATAGCAAATACAAGTCAAAGCTCCAATGATTAAGGGAAACGGTAAGCTTTAAATTAGTACTGATAGATGCTCCATTGCTCATTGTCAGCAAATCAAAATATGCAACCACCACATATTACTACAGTGTTTAATGAGGGCTCCTGTTGGTATAACTCAGCTTGTTAAAAATGGTCTTCTGTCTACTACTTTGTTGTCAGTAAGAGAAACGGTCACTATCTTCCAGTCTTGGCCAAGCAGCCACACCTCTTTCTTGGCAGTGACTCTGGTCATCTGAGCTCCTTCAAGTTGTTAAAATGACACATCCCATGTTAGGCAAGCACCAGACTGGCGCTAGGGAAGAACAACTGGGAGTGAGGCTTCCCCTTCCAGAAGTAACAAGCCATTAGGTTTTCTTAGCTGTTTTGTGAAACCTCACCCAGACTATGCTCCATTTCAGTGCAAAGGCAGCCATGTTTGCTTAAATGCCCAACAAAATGAGTCTAACAAAACCTGTAGTGAAGAGCAGTAGATTTGTAGGCAATGATTTATAGCATCTGACATGCAGGAGGGGTAAAATAAGGCAACAGTAGCACCTTAAAACTGTCAACAAGCATCTGAAAGAAAACAGATCATACACTCTTCCACGGAAACAGCCTCTAGTTGTGTGGACAACAGAGTCCATGAAAGTGTCACAGCCGAAGAACTGCAATGAGTACTTGAGAGGTGCACTGGGCCTTGAGGGCTACAAATATATGTACCACTGTTTGGAAGGACCAACAGTACAGAAGGCAGCTGGACAGTGGCACATCAGAAAATCATAAAGAGGAATTTTTTAAGAGTCATTTTAGCAATATGCTATGTAAACATTATCAATGATAAGACAATACAGACACCTCTCAGATTTTCAACATCAAAGCACAAAAGAGGAGAAAGTTGAAAATATTAATTACCTAAAATTCCCATTAGCACTGCAGGTTCCTTGGATGGAATTTGTTGTAGAAAAGGCAAAATATCATCAAGCACAAACCATTTATCCAAGTACTCCAAAATCTTGCCTAAGCACACTAGTGAGTTTACCCGGACCTGTTAAATATGACAAGAATTAAACAAAACTCTTAAGTATATTTTTGCCTAAGGAAAAAAAAACAAACTCACACTTAGAAAACAGCTGTTGTTGAAAATATGACCTTCATATATGAAAATTCAAGACAAGTTAAAACAAATTGTGTCATAAATTGTGTCATGAAAGGAGACTATATATAATTACATACTGCTCACAAAACCATGGCTTTTCTGCAAGACAAACACCGTTATTCTGGAACAACTTTTACAGTATTGTTAACAACAGTAAGTTACTAATAACTTTAAAAAATTTTAGAGTAAAAAGGTAAGTGGTGTTTCTGTATTTGGAAGAGGCAAAAAAAAATCAAAAAGAAATCAAGGCATTCTGATGGGCTTTTCCTTTAAGACAAAACAGCAGGAAAGCCAAAGTAATTAAAAGATAACAATATTTTCTGAGGACTGAGAAAGAGACAAAATTATTAGGATACTTACAGCAAGAGAAGAAGTTTGCAAACATGCATTTTTAATCCTTGGAATTAATGAGTTTTTCATTGATGGGTAATCTATTAAATTGGCAAACGTGGGAATTATGTTTAGGCAAAGCTCCTATAAAAAAAAAGTGTGCAGAATTTTAAAAAGAAACATGCCCATGTATTACAAAATCAGTACTAATATTACTAATAAGATCAAAATCAGTTTCAAATGTCTTCTTAAGCTTCCTTTTCAAGGAAATATTTAGAGAAATATCATGTTCAACTAAGCTTGACCTTAATCTATCAGCTTTACTTAAAAATAGCTGGATAACCATCACAGTATGCAGACTGAACCCTGGAAAATAGATTGCAAAGTGAGTAGTCATAAATGTATATAAATGTATATCCTACTTTTTGCTGTGGTGGTTAGTCAGAATTTAGGATAAGAGCATTAGAACAACCACCAAATGGTTACTTCCTGGAAAATAAGGGAACTAGATTTCATTTTACTTAATTTTTCTTTAATAGAATAATGCTCTCTTTCAACATTCAGAAATAATACATAGCTTTATCTTCTTTCTTTAAGTAAAGAAATACAGGACACGAGCTCAAAGATAAGAGAAAAAAATTGTTTTAAATAAAAGTTGCAATCACTGTACCTGGATCTGAATTGAAGGTGCTTCCAAGGCTCTATAAACCATTGGCAGAACACTGTTCTTGATTTCATCAGGTGGAGTTTTGGTTAGAAGTAAGTCCATCTTTTGCAAGAAGATCAGCAAGATCTGTTAAAAGAAGTACAGTTCAGAAGCCAAAAGTTTCAGATCTAGAAACCTATACCCACCATTTAAAGTGCATTGTGTCATATAAAAACTACAGAAGTTCTCTTATAACTCAGTAAATGGGATCACTTACCATGTTGCTTGCCTGAATGCATGGAAGACAAAAAAAAAAGCTTTGACATATTGCATTTTAAAAACAGCAAATAAAAATCAAACAAAGTATGTGTGTTCTAGACTAAACCTTCTGAAATAAGAAGTCATAATGGCTAAAGAGGGAGCTCTTGTTTCTATTTACAATATGGTCTATTGTTAAAATCTACCCACAGAAATTCTTTATACACACAGCACCCTATTGAAATAGGCAGCCTTTCAAAAAACCATGGCTCACATACTGTCCTTTAAGTATTTGATTACAACTCCACATGTATTCCATCCATATCGAGAATCAAAATAGGGACATGATGAAAAGAATATTGCAAGTACTAGATGGACACAAACCAGTTTTATTCTATTCCACGTGGAAATTATATATAATAAAATGAAAAATCCCAAACAAAAACAATTCACATCACATTAATGTAAAAAGCAACATTAGAATGGCATAGTTCCATAGTGGGATTCACCTCGCTTAGACTTAGTCATCCAAAAGTTAGCTGCTACTCTAAATTACTCATCTAGGCTCCATCTCTGATACAGAGAGAGCGCTGCATAACTCCCAAGACTCACGTCTCAGACAGGTGGGAGAAATCGCTACAGGTTACACTGTCTATCCAATGCTACCTAAACTCCTTTCAGAAAAGAAGTTAGTCTAAATGAATAAATAATGGTGAATGGCAGCACATTCATAATAAAAGGCCACATATTTCATAGGAGGAAAATATTTCAATTTTAAAGTCTACAAATATGTAGCAATCAATGCTTGTATGGCAAATAAAGAGAAGCATTAGAGTATAGAAACACTAGTGAACCATGACCACATATAAGTTTCCCCCTTCATCTGCTTTCTTCACAGGGAAGAAAGAACTTCTTTCAAACTGCAGCTAATGTGTGCTTTCTTATTGTATAATTGCCTAACTGTACACACACACACACAAAAACTCATTCATTCTTTCCAAGAAAACCGATTCTGATGCAATATCCCCAATTTTGGGAGAATTAGAGTGAGATGGACCAGATGAGTTTTAAAATCAGAATTTATAATTATTATTGAATGAATGTATTTTTATTTGTTCTAAACTTGGCTTTTTGAAATATCCATGCACTCATGACATTGTTCTCTTGTCTAGCAACCCTGTAATACCATGGCATGACAGCTTCTATGTTAGCTACATACATATTTTTGGATAAGGATCTTTAACTGTTTTTGAAAACAATTTCAGAAGAACATGAATGAAACCTGCTATTTAACAACTACAAAAGCTTGTTTAAAATGAGAACTAGATGTTTGAACATATCTTGCACAAAAAAAGTAAGACCTGGAATTCTGTCCTCTGGCACTCTGAACCTTTTTTTTTTCCCCTGAATTTCTGGTGCATTAACTTTGAAAACGTGTCCTAGATTACTTAAACTTTGCCATACAAAAAGAAACAGAACTAACAGTGTAATAGCCATCTAGTACTTAGAGTGCATTAAAAATGTCAACATAAGAATTTAATACACAATATCTAGAAAGGTACAGAAACATTTTGCAAAGCTCGCTCTTTATGAGCTGATGCCAGCTCTGTATCTGCTTGCCTCATTTCTAAAGAAACAAAACAGCTTTTGTGCCCATTATGCCCCAGATATAACTTTGAGACAAAATTTGAAGTGAGGATGGTCTCACAAATCTGATGTTAAAGGTAGCAAAACACCATGGTATCTTTTAGGACAAAGCAGCAAAAATAAGATTTTCATTGGCTTTCAGTTGGTTAAACGTTTAATTTTTTTCAAGACAACAACAAAGCTAAAATAGAGCCTCAGTGTACCAAAACTAAGGAACACTAAGTAGTTCCAATTTCCTGAGGTACCCTCAGTTACACAATTGTTCCCTTTCCTCCCTCCCCAGTATGAGAGCTCTCTAATCTGGTTTTCTGGAACCCAGAAACAAAACATCTACTTGATCATTCCTATGTTTATTCTGCCTCTTATGTGCTCTGTGGAGAAATAACAGGATCCAGCAGTAAAATAAGGTGAGCTGGAAGGAATGCGTAGCTACCTTTTATCTGTGGAGGCACAACACCTAAGTTAGTAATAGAATTCTCAGGAATCATCATGCATGAGACATTGACAAAAGAATGCAACTGTTTTGCTCCTGTACAGTAATGACAAGGTCTTACTTTTATGCATATAAAGGACAGAAAAAAAAAGCATAAATATATTTGTCAAGTAAAAAGAAACAAATTTCACAAATGTGTGCACGCCCCTCAAATAAAACTATTTTATTATCATCAATAAACAGCACTTTTAAGACATTGTCAAAGTTACAACTCATGATCCCAGTTTCAGCAATTTGGATACAAGAGAAAAAAAATTAAATCATGGGTTCAGCTACTGAATATGTGCAAATATTGTACTGTACAACCCTGCTCAGATTGGCTAGAAAAGTGATAAAAAGCTCACAATTATACCTTCTAAAACCAATCAAAACCAAGAATTGAGTGATAAACTGTTTCCTTTTTTTTTTGCTAATCTCATCTAATTTCATCTATAAATGCAAATATATCCTCAGAAAGCCCATCTAAAAAAACAGGGGGAAAGGTTTTGTAAATTTCCTGGAAAATATCTATTTTGTATGGATCGCAACTGTCTACTTGTAAAACTACAGAGCAAGCTGAGCAACCTGTCTGAAGCTGGAAAAGGAAAATGGAACATTTAGTCATTCTTCACAAAAACAAAACCAAAACAAAGAGAGAAAGTGTAATCCAAACAACACTAACGTACCTGGATTGGTTCTTGCTGCTTAAAAACAGGACCAAGATCAGGCAGAATAAGCTTGATATATTCTTCTTTGGTGCATTCCTCAGCAATCAGGAGAACGTTAGGCAAGACAAAGGGTACCATATCAGGATTGACAAATTCAGAAGTCAAGCAAGGCAAAATTCGTTGAATTATAACACGCTAAAAGAAAAAAAAACAAGCATGAAGTAATTTACTGCAGTAAGTTACCACTGTGCCAGCTGAACAGCTTTTGTATTAAGCTGATATTTACAAAAAGCAGAAAGACAATTTTTAATTCTCAACTCTTATTTTCACAGTCTAGTCAATTTACATGGTGATTTTCTGCTTACTTTCCTCTGTTTGCACTCAAAACGTGGAGACTATGACAATTGTGAAAGTCAACAAAAAGCTACTAACTGTACAGAAAATAGGACTCTTAATCATGTGTGAATTATGAAAACCTTATTCTATATGCTTTCTTAAACAAGACCATAGAAAGACCCTTTAAAAAGACATTTTAACTTTCCCAAAATCATCATTTTTTAAGTACCCATCATTCACTGAACAAAGACATAATCCTCCCCGTAAAACTCATTCCATAAATGGGATTCTGCTGAAAAAAATAGGTATTTACACTGTGGATGCCTACTATAGAGTCAGACATCCTTAAATGCTTTTAAAGTCAATAAAGAGAAATACGTGGTTCAAGGGCACAATCCTCTCCTCATAAAATACACTTTCAAGACAGGAAAGAAAAGAATGCCCTGAAGATGATTAGGCCACTCTGTGGCTGTCTAAAGTCAGATGAAATACATCCCGTCTGTTTCCAAATTCAAAGCATCAATGATTTCTGATCAAAGGAAAAAACGTAAATTAAGAAGAAGTGGGTGCTAAACAGGAAGTCTGAATTTTGCACTGTGTAGTTCAAAACAGAAATAAAACTAAAGAAATTGAATACAGTAGTTGAGACGCTCAGCTGGTTCTGTTATTATATATTAAGCTAATACTGTTTTCCTATCACGTATGTGTTACGCCTTCTATAAATGAAAGAATACCACAAAAGGAAAGGAGTCAGTCTAGACATAGTGTCTAACACTACACAGAAGACATCTGCAAGGACTGGCATTTTCCTTTGAGGTTTCTGGGCACTACTAGTGTAAGAAGGCACTTAGTCTGTTGAGGGAAGGAAGTCTGCATCTTTCAAGTATTGCCTTGCTCTGAAAATCTTGAAGCAATTTTATTGGGAGAAAAGTTGGCAAGATGACTTCAAAAAGCTATGATAGGATCCGGAAACAAAGGGGAAGACTTGTAAGCGGAGAGAAGATGACTCCCTTTCAAAGTGGGATAACTACAATAGGAACTGCAAATGATGCTACCTTACACATACTCAATAGCACAATTTGCCATTTTCCATTTAAAGAATCATTGACAGATGAGATTTCCAAACTAATTATTTTCTGATCTTCCCTTCCTTCCTGCTACTCCATTCTGACAGTCTCATGGCAGTCTATTATTGTTAAATGCTAAAAAAACTTCAGCAGTCCCACATTCAAAATGTTAACAGATGTTCGCCTATTTTCGAACTTACTATTTCAAGATATCATATGCACATACCTTAGGTAGTTTCGGTAGAACCTTTGGTAGCCCTTTAAAAAACTGTGATTTCTGAAGATTATCCCTTTGAAATAATGAATCAAAATACTGAAGTGTCATTGCTCCTACATCATCGAAGAATGGTATCTGAAAATAAGATTAAAAGCTTGTGATCTGGAGGGAGACAATACTGACACTGTCACAAATATTCCAGAATATAACCATCTATTTACCTTCTCAATGCACTACAGTAAACTTTTACAATTAGGAAATTAAAACTTAAATTATCCTACTTGAGATTAATTTTTGCTTTATTATAGCAAGTAAGCTCCAAATAAATTTTAAGCTATTCTTCTACAAATTTAAGAATACACCAAAAATCATAAGCCAAAAGTCAACCCTTACATCTACTGCCCTTGAACATTTTGTGCTTTAAAATCATCCCAAATTGTATAGCAGTACACCATAGAAAATACTTCCAAAAGTACTGAAAAGCAACTGAATAGGTTGCATTGAATAATTATTCTAAATTCTGACTCAGCATTGACTTCTTCCTTATTAATAAAGGTCAGCATAAGGAAAACTTCTGGCATCAACTAACAAAATTATTTCCAAACCAGTTAAAAAAATATTTAACATTTCAACTAAAATGATTAACAGGAAAACACTTTAAAATAGCTCTATTATTTCTAAAAATCAAACACTATTTTCCCTCTTTCCTACGCCTACAGTATCTTCCATGAACTGACCTTAGTCATTTGATCTGCGTCTGGTCTGACTGCTGGAGCTACATTTAAGAGTAGCTTTACATGTTCACGCACCTCTTCTGGTATATTCTGAAGAGTTCCAGAGCTTAAACGGCTCAGCTGTGTAAATAATTTAAGCACATGCACCATGAAGTCAGAAAATCCTGCATATAACCATTTCCAACACATAACAGGGCTATACTTGGTCCTTTTGATGGTTTCCCTTCCCACACCTTGGATAGCCCTCTCCTCTCCCCTTTTACAGCCCATTTGCTTCTGAAGCATCATAGTCTCCTTTCTGTCAACCAATAGCCTGCTTCAGGTCACATTCCCCTATTTCCAGCTTCTCATGGTGTTAAGGTTATAAAAGAACACAAACCCAGTAGTTTTGGACAGGTACGTGTGATAATCTGAGGTGTTGCCTTACACACATTAAAATACAGAACACACAACTGAGACTGTCAGCACCCAAACAAGTAACAACAGAAGAAACTTGCTCGCAAACGTACGTTATGTCAGCTGATCCTCTTCTGTTAATATTCATAGTCCACAAAGAATGTGAAATACCTGATAGCTAAGTGGATACCAAGTGCAACGTCAAGTGATCAAATCACTCTAAATCCAGCCCTCTTCAACACCCTCACATAGGACATTGACTGCCTTGTCTTTCACACTTCACTCCCCCAGGTAAAGTACTTATTCCACAAGATGAGCATTCAACAGGTTTACACAGAAATCAGGTTAAAAATGAAATTTGTAGTTTACAAAGCTGTAACCTATACCCATATTTTTACTGCCCATATTTTGTTAGGATTTTTTTTTCTTGATAAAGATGGCATGCAAAGTAAGATACCGTTATCGGATTGTCACGTCGTAGCACTGGTATAGTGTTCTAAACATTTTAATCTATTTTTAAACAGTAACCTTTCAAATACGAACATCAATGAGCAATAGTCACAAATAGAACAAATACCTGATCCAGCTGTCTACTAAAACTTTTATAAATATCCTGCTTGTTGACCTCAAAAATTGGTTTCCCTTTATTAAACACTGCATACATAACAGCTCCTAGAGAGTACATATCACTAGCTGTCTCACAGCTCACAGAGAGAATATATTCTGGTGCCAGATATTCAGGATTTGGAAGACACAAGGATGGTAAGTTTGGATCCCATTCCTTACAAGGGAACTGTGGCTACAAGAGAAGTAAAAGAAAGTACATTTATTATGGATTTTTAAAGAACATTTTCAATCAGAAACTCCAGCAGCAAAAATAATTAACCCACTCAAATTCAATCATGAATGGAACAGAAATAGAGTAAGGCAAAACTGTTAAGCATCTGTCTGTAGCTTAGAGTGATGATCTGGTGCAGTTAAGTCTGAACATCAGAACTGGGAAGTGTAATGTAAAAGCAAAGCACTGCTTTAAGTGGGAAACACAAGCTATGATGGGAATTCATTTTAGGAGGTAGCAACCAGGCACTGAGTGGATGCAACAGACTAAATTAGGTAGCTTTGCATATCATCCAACATGCAGGTGAGCAGAAGAGGCACAAGCTTCAGCTTCTCTGTCTGAAACCATGACTAGTCTGTTTTGATTCCACTGAGCCAACTCAGGCTTTTTTTCTGTAATGACCAAGGGCAGCACTTCAATCTAGACCTGTGTCATATGTTCAAGCCTTCTGCCAACAAAAAATAGAGGTGAATATTAAATAAACTGTTCTGTACTGAAATCCAAGGTCATGAAACTGGTTTCAGAGAAAGATCTGAATTTGAAATTTAAGGATGATAAATATAAAAATCTATTACCTCCTGCTCTGATGGATTTGTTGACTGGATACAAAAATCAAATCCCATAATTTTCCATGCCCCACTCTTATTCAAAATTATATTTTCAGGAGTTATATTTCCATGGACCATTTTCACACTGCTATGCAAAAACGACAAGCCTTCAGAAACCTGTTAAGGAAAGATTAGTAGTTCACCTTAAATATTTCCCAAAACGTCCTGTAAGACTTTTACCAAAATCCTGTTCCTGTGATCACAGTTAAATTGGTAAGTTAAATCAGAAACAATTTTTCATCACTATTTTAGCCTATGTCTTCAAGATTATGAGTAGCAGAAATTAAACACAGATGGGTAAACAGCAGATGAAATCACTAATGCTGATTCTGTATCACAGCGTGAGAATAAAAATGCTTCTTAAAGTTGATCAACACATTCATCAAACCTCGAGTTACTGCTCCTCCACAGAAGGTAATGAAAAGATTCACACGCGTGAGAGACAGCTGTAGCGCAAACATTTATATGGAAAATAAAAATTCATTCAATTTCCTATGTTCCATGTCAGAATAAGTAAGGCCAGTAGAAACTTAGAGCTTCTGGTGTTGATCCTCTCTTACACTTCCAGTGATCAGGACACTCTCGTCTCTCACTTCCCATCATTTGATTTACTACAGGCAGACAGAACTTTCGCAGTTTACAAACTTTATAAAACAATCATTAACACTAAAAGCACAAGGAAATTATAAGGACAACCTGTGCATACCTGAAGCAAGCCATATTTGGTCTCCACATCATAAAGCTGGTATTCTTTAATGTCAGATGGTAAAGGAGAAGGTAGATTGTCCCAGCTGCCAAGAACGTTCGCTAAACTTGCACAGACTGGTTCTGTACAAAATGCCAAGCAATCCCTATAGAGCAAAAACATAGAAAATCTTCTCAGAAATAAATGTAATTAATATCTTGCCTGCAAATAGAGAACCACACAAACATCGTATCATACGTTACCAGAGCACTTGTTGATGTTCATTGTTGAATAATAAAGTTATAAACGAGAAGACAGAACTCTAACTTTTTCTTCATTCCTTAAAACTATAGAAGACACAATGCCTCCCCACGAATGTACCACATCGGGTTTATGTCTCAGTAATTAACAAGCTTTCTCTCTGAAGTAAAATAAGGCGAACAAAACACACAAACTTCTTATTAGTCATCCAGATTTTAGTCCTACTTCAGTTTTATATGCTGCCTTTCTGATGGAAAAACAACTGAAAATTAAAATACATGGATTCACAAGCAGCAGCCAAACTGACAAAACTATGGTTTGGCTTCCTCCTTACCATTCCGTTAGAATCATAGAATCTTCTGGTCGGAAAAGACCTTTGAGATCACAGAGTCCAACTGCATCCCTCATCCGCTAAACCATGTCCCTCCAAAACTCATCTATCCGTTTTTTTAAATACCTCCAGGGATGGTTACTCAACCACCTCCCTGGGCAGCTGTGCCAGTGCCTGACCACCCTTTTGGTAAAGAATTTCTTCCTAATATCTAGCCTGAACCTCCCCTGTCGCAACTTACGGCCATTTCCCCTTGTCCTATCAACTGTCACTTGTGAGAAGAGATCAACACTTGCTCTGCCACAGCCTCCTTTCAGGCAGCCATAGATAGCGATGAGGTCTCCCCTTAGCGTCCTCTTCTCCAAGCTAAACAACCTCAGTTCCCTCAGCCACTCCTCACAGGACTTGTTCTCCAGCCCCTTCACCAGCCTCGTTGCCCTTCTCTGGACGCGTTCCAACACCTCAATGTCCTTCTTATACTGGAGGGCCCAGAACTGAACACAGTACTTGAGGTGTGGCCTCACCAGTGCAGAGTACAGGGGTACAATCACCTCCCTTGTCCTGCTGGCCACACTGTTTTTGATACAGGCCAAGATGCCATTGGCCTTCTTAGCCACCTGGGCACACTGCTGGCTCATATTCAGCCGGTTGTCAATCAACACCCCAGGTCCTTCTCTGCCAGGCAGGTCTCCAGCCAGTCTTCCCCAAGCCTGTAACGCTGCATGGGGTTGTTGTGCCCCAAGTGCAGGACTCGGCACTTGGTCTTGTTAAAACTCATCCTGTTGGTCTCAGCCCATCGATCCAGCCTGTCCAGATCTCTTTGCAGCACCTCCCTTCCTTCAAGCAGATCAACACTGCCACCCAGCTTGCTGTCATCTGCAAACTTGCTAAGAGTGCACTTGATCCCTTCATCCAGATCATTAATAAAGATATTGTACACGACTGGGCCCAGCACTGAATCTGGGGGAACACCACTCGTGACTGGCCTCCAACTGGATTTAACTCCAGTTACCACCACTCTGTGAGCCTGGCCATCCAGCTAGTTTTTGACCCAGCAGAGGGTGTGTCTGTCCAGGCCAATGGCAGCCAGTTTCTCAATAAGAGTACTGTGAGAAACAGTGTCAAAGGCTTTACAAAAGTCCAGGTATACCATACCCACAGCCTTTCCCTCATCCATTAACCAGGTAACCTTGTCAGAGAAGGAGATCAAATTGGCCTGCCAAGACCTGCCTTTCATAAACCCACGTTGACTGGGTCTGATCACCTGGCTGTCCTGCATGTGCTCTGTGATAGCATTCAATATGATCTGCTCCATGACCTTCCCCGGTATTGAGATCAAGCTGAAAGGCCTATAATTCCCCAGATCCTCCTTCCGAACCTTTTTGTAAATGGGAGTTACATTTGCCAGTCCCTTTCACCCCATCCCTTTCATATTTCTACTAGCACAACTAGGGCTACAAAACACATTTCTGAAGCAATAACTAGGAGGAATCAGAGCACAAAAAGACAAAGTCCTCCATTTGCAATCCATCTTCAGCTTTACCATGGAGCTTACTCAGTTACGGTTAAGGCACAGATACTGGAAAATACCTAGGGAACAGTTACTCAGTTGTTCTCAAAACAAACGCTCTGACTGCTGTTGTTTTGAGGGAATAAAAAAAGGGGGCTTATTTTTTTGCTTAAGGAGCTAATGAAATAAGGATGCAAACCACAGTAACGGAAGGATGGGGCAAATCTAATTAAAGAACTGAATGCTGTAGAACCTGATGTCTGCCATACAGTGCAGCTTCTTTAACAGTTGCCTGAATAATACCAAAATGAAATTCAGAGTAACAGGATAAAAATAAAACAAGTTAAAAATAAAAGTTAAGGCCAAAAATGCACACGCTTTGGAAAAATCTGCAACAGATGGAATGTCTAGTAAATTAAGTATCTGAGACTCTTCACACTACTGATGTTTTTAATGGGAAGTAATGACATTACTAGTGAATTTATCATTTGGATTTTTTTATGCTTTTCTCCAACAGCAAGTTAAATACAGAATAATATTGCTCATTTATATTGTTACTGCAATTCAAGACCAGTGTTAAGTAATTGTATTGTATTTGTAGTATATATTTAGTATGAAGACTTACATATTATATCAATGCATGTAAAATGTATATACTAGAATACTTTTAATATATATTCATATTAAATATAATTATATTAATTTCCAATAAGTTGGAGTAGAAACATTCTACTAAGTGGAAAACCTACCTAAATACTAGGTGTGTAGCAGGTATTCAGAATGGTATAGCCTTTCTTTTGAGATCTACTTTAGCTGTGCAGGACCTACTACCTCTTTGCCCCACAAAGGAAGAATAAAGGGTGACACACAAGCACCTCAACACAACCATATGCTACTCTGGAGACACAAAAAAGGACCAGATACAGTCTAGCCAGAACGAGCCCTTGACACATTTCTTCAAGAATAAGCACCATGGAAAGACCTGCAATTCTAAAGAAATCTTAAAGAATGCTCTCACAAATTTACACAGACAAATATTTTAAGCAAACCTTCCACTTATCAATGCCTAAAAATCCTTACACCAGTCCCCAGCACAGCAAGCAACTGGACAGGTTTGGTGCTATGGATATTTCTACAGGGAGCTTGCCAAGTATGGAAAGAAGAAGCACAGGACATTGCTAAAAAATCATGAACAAGAACTCTTGACATAACTACTGTTAATTTTACTCAAAAGGCTTAAATTCTTTACAAGAAAAACACCAACATTTTCACAACACTCCCAGGTACGAATCTTAGCCTCCTCTTCTAAAGTGCAGAGTTCAGAAAAAAAATCATTACAGATGCAGTTCCTGAGTCAACCAAAATACTGTGACAATTTCAGGAAGAAGCCTGGTGTATCTTCTGGAATTCACTTGTGTACATCAGAACTGAGATAAGTCTAGGCCATTTAGTGTGTAGCAGTTTATTCAGTGTTGTAGAATACTGTCTCCAGTCACATAATTAATCTTCCTTAGCTTTTTGTGGGGGGCATATTGAATCACAGAGCCAGTGACTTTGAATCCTTGTTCATGTGAAATGTGTTTAGTACTGGAAACAGACGTCTCAATATGTGAGCACCAGTTAATACAAGAAAACTTTCTCTAAGTAGGCATCACAAATATAAAGAAGCACTCCTACAGCATTCTCAGCTCCTAGAAGCCAGTACATTTGGAAACAGGCAGGTTAATAGACACAATCAAAAATACAGAAGTTCAAAAGGTATTGGGCTACTAATTAGAAAAAGTAATTTGGAAAAAACCCTTCACGACCCTCCTCTGTAGAATCAGGATCAGCTTTCTATTTTAATACGAAGCCTTCATTTTATTTGCTAGAATTTAGTGTACTTTTATCACTACAGTTAGATGATAAATCCATAAGACTCACCCACTACTGTGCCTAGTGGCCAACCTTATGGAAATCAAATAAGCACTACAAAAATATACGGAATTTTGTCTCCTTTTTAGGCATTTGAGGTCCTTTTAAGCACAAGAGATGCAGTTTATCAAAAATCTCCAATCTCACACGCAATAAGTACACACATCTTATAAAATGAACAAATGTATGAGCAACCTTTTTAAAGAGAGTTCTTTCAAAACAAAATTAATTGAACTACCTTCATGCTGTTAGGGTTGTGTGTAGCTACACAGCTGCAACTGGACAAAGACCATGCAAGAGGTCGTTCATTAGATTCAGACCAGGAACACAGCCCACGGCTTAGAGGGAATTAAAAAAAAAAAATCAAAGGCTGGGGTGAGAATATACCATTCCCATATGAGTAAAAACAGTAAACTTGACTCTCATCAGATGTGTGTGTTGAATGGTTCAGATATTTTACTTTCAATAACGAAACAATGACTGAGAAAGTCTGGTCTCAATTTTACTAAAAACTTACCTGGATTCTTCCAGTGGATGTTGAACAGTAAGTAGTCGAGGGTGTCGAAGCCTGGTTAGCTGCTGAACGCCTCGTTTTAAAGAATCAATAATCTGATCCTTTTCAAATTTTTGATACTTGTCTATTAGCTTCTTATCAAAGACAAAAACAGCCACTTCCTAGAAACAAGCAACAAAATTAATTTGCTTACATAATACAAAGCCCATACACAAATACATACACACACACACTTTTTTGAATCAACAGTACAATCCCACCAATGTAACAAGTACTTCAATGTACATTTAAACACACATATTGTCCTCACTTTGTCCCAGTCAGAAGCACACAGGTTACTGTGTATAATTTCTGGAATATATATTTCAAGGTACTACTGCTCCTTAACTTACAAACAGCAATGCATGAACTATAACAACTACCTACAGCCGCAGATCCACAGGACAGAAATTAGCTTGATTTTAAGTAGATGAAAGCATCTAAATCCACTGCAAATAATTAAAATATTCTGGGCATATATGCATTCAACTGGCATTAAATATATCAAGTGGTGCATTACTAAACCAGACCTATGCTAAACTGGACATTCATGAAAGATAATTTATAGTCACAGAACAATATCTGACTAATCAATTAATCTGATCAGACCATTCACAAGACAAAACATTAAGAAATTTTTAATGCTTAAACATGTGTAAAAAGAAATCTCAGAAATACAGCAGACGGTAAAAGCAAAGAAAGCAGTTCTTCCAACCAACCTCTGCAAATGGAGGGGGAGAATATTAAGAAATTAATATGAAACTTGGAAACTACAGAGATGGATTTGAAACAAAAAAATTAGTTTACATCATCATCTTGGAAGCCATTAAAGAGAAATAAATCAATTGAAGAAAAAGGGAATTAGAAACTTTATCATGAAACAGAGACTTTCTTATACTCCTATAACAGAATTATGAATAATAATAAAGGTTAGAAACCAAACCAGGAGAAAATAAAATGACAATACAATTTTCAGTCCCAAAAGGAAGTCTATGCTCTTGTACTGCACAATCTTTAACCGTTATTCCAACTAAAACCTCACAGGAGCAGTTATATGATTGATTTTTTTTTTAAAAAAAGAAAGATTTCAAGCAATAGGCTACAGAAAAATTAATTCAGACCAATACACAAAAAATCAGTTTATATCTTTTAGCCAGTATCTGTTTCTTTAAGCCATTAGCCGGTGAAGGTCTATAGCTACCTCAACTAAGTACACTTTTCCTACTTCCATCCATCTCAGGTCCCTGCTCCAGTTCTTAAGCGTGATGGATCAAAGATTAGCATTGATGCAAGGCAGGGAGGAACCGCTGACAGCGGATGGAAGACATACACTACACCCACTATTTAAAAATAAACACTTTCCAGTACAAAGCATGAACATAGTATGTGATCAATAACAAAATTTCAAGCAAATATAGCATTCCTGAAAGCACTTCTGCTTAATGACAAGTTAAAAGAATCAGAAAGTGAATATTTAAATTAGACAGTATGGAATGTCAGCTGTGGTTTGAACACTTTATGATGGCTATAAATAGGTTCTATTGCTGCTTGCTGCAGTCCCACATGGTTTGACTGAAGTCTGACAGAAACTATATATATATATATATATATATCCAAATCAGTTCACATATAAGTACATACAGGAAGCTGCAGTATTCTAGGTATGAAAATTACTGCTATCGCACTGATTTTGCAGACTCAACTGTGGAGTGTCACGAATCAAAATTATTGCAGCTGTGTGACAACTGGCTTTTGATACAGTCATTTTCATGTAACACCAGATACAAGAAAGCATACAGCCATCTCTGTCTCTGCATGGACACTAAAATGTTAAATGTGCTCTATTATTAATAATTCAAAATATGTCATTCTGAAATTCAATTTCATAATTAACACTGATTATTAAATGCAGAACGACTTATCAAAAACATAGCATCTTAACCCCCACAAGCCACCAGATATTTACTGCACAGAGGAACAAAGACATAGCTGGGTCATAGGTCATGGCACTCTGAAATGCATGAAAAATACTGAAACCATCGAGTATGCTCAGAAACATTTAAAAGTGTTCATGGTTTTATGCTGTGTGAACCAAATAACCTGTCAAATTTTGACTATGAACCTGTTATTTCTGTTCTTCCTTTTCTGTTTGGCAAGAACTGACGTCCAGCCCCACAAAGGAGGGCTACTGACTATAGCTGATAGGGATTCCATTTCCTGTAATTACTTTCATGAAAACTTCCTGAAAGTAAAGCCTGCCAAACCTTACATAGCAACTACTTTCCACAGAATGCTCTTTGGGAAGCTTCCACCTCGTTGTTTTTATTTCGTAGGTTTGTAGGAAGAGTAGCTTCCTGCTGCAGGTAACTGCTTGCTATTTCATTCTGCAGTTGTGTTCCAATTCCAGCTTTGTGAAATTCAGCATAAAACAACTAAATATATTAAAAAATAGAAACTGCTCTCCACGACAAAGTGAAAAAGCAGAGATAAAACAATCCTGACTTTTAACAACACACATTCTCATTCACTATGTGGTAGGAAGCATACACGCTTTGCTGAACACGCTCTTGCCCCAACACAGCGTACTGGTAAGGAAGTACAGGCAGTATGGAAGGGATTAGACTGGCCACACAAGAGATCTAAGTTTAAATCTCAGTTCTGTTCACAAACATAAGACAGCCCACACCTTCTGTCTCCCCGTCCACGTGTTTATGCCAAGTGCTTTACTTGAAAGCAGTGTTAGGTAAAGCTCAGGGATGATGCTACGACAGCTGTGCATTATGATGTATGCCATGTGAACACTTGTCAGAATGAAGCCCTTCAAGAAAACACCTGTTGTTAATGCCAGGAATTTAGAATTTTTAACCTCAAACACGGAAAAAAATTAGTGTTTAAGTTCTACAGTCTCTTTGACAAGAAATTAAATGTCACCTGTGCAAAGAGGAGTAAGCACTGGCCACAACATGTGAGACACAGAAAATGGTTTAACTGGGTTATAATCATATTAACTCATCTACAACACTTCTAAGACACCAAACAGAAAACTGTAAATAAATTCTCTCTGATTCTGCTTGTGTACTTCAAGGGAATCCTGTTGACCATTGTCCCAAAGGCCTCATATTCACTAATATACCCCCATATAAAGGCTTTTTATCCTTTCAGGTTTAATCACTAAATGCCACAATTTCCTCTTACCAACGTCTTCAGGCAGTTTCCCTTTTCACTGCATCTGGCTGAGATGGAGTTAACTTACTTCACAGTGTCCTATCTGTGTTTCAGATTTGTGGCTAAAACAGTATTGACAACACACTAATGTTTCGGCTGCTGCTGAACAGTCCTTGCACAGGGTCAAGGCTTTCTTTTTCCCACTCTGCCCCTGCAGTGAGTAGGCTGTGGGTAGGCAGGAGACTGGGATGGGATACGGCTGGGACAGCCAATCTAAACTGACAAAAGGACTATTCCATATCATATAACATCATGTTCAGTGATAAAAACTAGGGTAGAGAAAGAAGGGGGTTTCTGTTTCCCAAGGTGGCTGCTGTTTGAAGACTAGGTTGTGCCATGGTTTAGATGATGGTTGGTGTTAGTGTTGGGTTATAGGTTGAACTTGATGATCTCAGAGGTCCTTTCCAACCTTGTGATACTGTGATACTGTGTGATACTGTGATCTGTACGCCTTTGGGACGTGGCAAGCAGTTTCCCTTGTTTTCCTTGGGTTTTTTCCACCCCTTCTTCCACCTATTAAACTGTCCCAATCTTGGCCTATGAGTATTCTTTTTCTTCTTCCTATTTTCTGTCCCCATTCTGCTGGGGGTGGGGAAGCGAGTGAGGAGTCGTATGGGTGCTTGGTTACTGGTGAGAGTCAACCCATCACATCCTCAGAATCCATTTGCAATCCTGCACTCCTTACAAAACACACATCAGTTTGAAACACACAGACAGTTCAAAAGACGTGTCCTTATTTACTCACATAAACACTTCATAAACCAAAGAAAACTCATAAGTCCTACTCCTTCTTAAGCAAGCAGGTAGCCAAAATTCAAAGAAACTCCCACCCTGTCCTCCTGCAAAGAAAAAGAAGTACTGCTGATGTCCATCAACAAAGGCCTTGACCAAGGTTAAGAAATACAAAGAATACACCTATCCTTGGGGTTCCTCAGCAAGCTGTGCCCCATCACTTCCATTCTAGTTCCTCATGTCCTCTGCCCCTAACCAGAAAAAGGCAACCAGGCAATCAAGGCACATCACGCTTCCTCTCCTGCCCCCAAGAGGAAGGCAAGAATGCAGAAACACACTGAAACTGTGTATCCAAAAAGATGCAAACAAAACTAGAAAATATTTCTAAATTAAAGACTCTAAAAGCAGTGAAAATGCAATGATGTTGGAACCGCAATATTTCTTCCTATTCATCTCACTGCATACTGAGGAAGCAGTATACAACAGCTGTAAAACATTCAAGCATGACAGTAACAAATGCTACAAAACCTAAAATCCCTCTGTTTTTCAATGACATTCTGAATAGTGTGGAATGATGTGCCAGAGTCCAAGCACAAAACAACAAGGAAGAAAAAACACAAAATATTTAATAGCTACAGTTCACCACCTATCCTGTGAACTGAATGATATAGTGCTCTTGCAGGGAAAAAAAGGAAATGTGATCATGTTAAAGACTAGGTCATGAATATAAAAGCAAAGGAAATTCTAAGGCAGCAGAATGGCTGATTTTAGAAACTTGGTTTAGTTTTCCTTTCATTTTTGTTCTCTATTTTATTCACATGCACTCATGCATTTTTTACTGAACAATCAAATGTAACTCAATATGCAAACGCACGATGTTTTACCAAAGCCTCCCACTGTGCAAAGCAAAACAGTCTCTCAACTAAAATACTAGAAAGCAATCTGGTATTACTCTGGTCTTTTGCCAGAAAAAGATCTTCCTCCAGCTTTTGGGAGTTTTATGTCCAGAATCTGGCCATTTACAACCATACTTTCCTAACAGTTTTCATCGTAATGTACACAACACAACTATTTCTGTTTTTAAATTAATTAGCATTTAAAGTTCGAAGAGTAGGAAGCTTTCATTTCAAAGCTACTGCATGCACAGCCAAAACGACAGAAAGCTGACTTACCCACAATTAATATATTTAGTACTACCACCACAAAAGTTAAATACAACTACATATAGTTTTGAAGAGCAAACCATTATCTTCTTAATTCTGCTAATTTTTATGACTAGAGCTACCAACAAGAACACTAAGTCACATTACCCTATATACTTCCTTAGTATATTGCACTTCAGGAACGGAAAAAAGGGGAAGTGCCATATTATGCCAGAAAAAAAATTGTATAAAGGCTAAGTTAACAAATCCAAAACGAGCAGAAATACATACCGTAATATCCACAACACATTACTTCACGTATACATGTACAACCAGAAAGACTCATAAATCTTTCAAAGAAACAGCAGCAAATCAGCTATCAAATAGCACCAAAGACATGCACACAGATAAATAATTTCCTTACATTGTGCTACATTGTTTTTCTTCAAGAGAAGACAAGACATCAAAAGAAAAGGTAAACATTCAAAAAGCCTGGAAAACCAGCAAGGTACAAACAAGGCAGAACTGTGGAAAGAGGAATAAAATCATACATATCTGCAGTTACCAGAGATGGAATGTTTTTAACTGCCCACTGACTTAAAACGGGAACCAAATTAAACCATATTTGAAATTTTAACTCCAGTTGACCAACTCTTCCAAGACTGCTTACTTCCATTTGTCCTGAGAACAAATATTTCTGATCAGCTCTACTGTTGTAATACTAAAGTAAAAACTTAGCTATTTTACCTGGCTACAATGATTTAAAATACCGCTTGTGTTGTCGTAGAATGACAACACAACAGGCAATTACACTGCTACATCCCATCTGGCTGATCACAATACACATGTACTGTAAAAAAGCTAAGTGCTTTTAGCTTCAAATTGGATATACACACTTGAATATACACACTTGCAATACAGCAAATATGCACATCACTTCATAAAGGTGTCTGCTACCACTTGGAAAATGACAGCCAGCCACTTTCATATTGCCCAGCCAACGTTCCAACGGTACATGCAAAAGAGATCCAAAATAATGCTAAAGAACATATATAGTGCAATACAACACAATATAAATTGTTTGCATTGCTGCATAGCTTTATCTTGCAAAGGCAAGCTGAAAGTTGACATGATGTTACCTAACTGGTAATTGCATGTCAAATCACCAGCCAATTAAAATTCCCTGCATATTGCTGCTGTATTTTTAACGACTAATGATGGCATACAAATGCACAGATGTTAACCTAGGTTGACAGGAGATACTGCAAGATCACACTTGACAACAACTGAACTAAAACTCTGCAAAATTAGTGGTCAGAACAGTCATTCAAAGCTTGAAAAACACAATCAACAGGAACCAAGTTACACACACTCTGTCAATTAGGCAGTGAAAGAAGCTTGCTACAACTCTCCAGACCCTTAAAGCTACAATCCTTATGGGTCAAATGCTTACCGGGCACAGAGATTGTACAAAACCTATCAAAATTACCATACATCCAGTGTTATCACTTCTTTAAAGAGCTGAGTAAGACAAAAAAAAAAAACAAATAACCTCCAACTGGTACATTCAGTAAGTACTAGATGTGTGGAGTCCTGCAACAGCTAGACAGATGCTTGAGAATATGGCAAAAAGTACCTGATGAACATTTTTCAGTTTCTGTCACAATCAGATCACACATTCTCCACAGATTAGTTATTCTGCACAGTATATTACTTCTGTTTGCTACAGTTTATTTTCCTACTATCTAACAGATCGCATATATGCTTTCCAAAATTATTCTGTTGTGTCCACCCCTCTTCAGCACATCTGTTGCAAGCTGATTCATTGTCTAAGTGACTTTGCATCACTTTGGCACCAAATTTAACTGAGGGCCATAACTTACTGACTCTTTTATTGACTTGCTGAAAATTCTACTTCCTTTCCAAGTCTGAAAGAGAGACACTTCACATTTCTCCAGTACAACACAATCATTTTCTGTAAATACAGTTCTTAAACTCTGTTTCTGGCAAAACTTCTTCCAAAGTCACAATCCTGCTATCATTTACACATGGCTTCAAGTGAGTCAAAATTTTATATACTAGCCCTCTAAACCCTGATACTTTAAGGAAATTAAAATGGAACAATACTGATCTGAAAGCAGCACAGGGAAGGCAGAATTCACTTTTTCCACAACCTCCTCCTCTATCCCATGCTTTCCTGTTACTGTATCTCATGACATAACATTCCAATTTCAACCCCTCAATTTCAGCTTGGCACCTAAGCAAAAAACAAGTCTCTTTTTTGCCAAGAACAAATTATGGCATACTTTATAATTATTTTAAACCGTGAAGAGACAGCACTGCTGTCAAAAAACAGCTGCAAGGTAAAACAAACTAGGTAACAAATCCTTGTTAAAACTACTTCCTTCTTGTCAGATCACTTTTAACTCAGACTAATTCTTGATTGCGGTATCGAACTGTATGCTATGAATGCAGACACAATTCTTTCTCCAGCAGTAAAGGCTTAAAGCAACTACCACCTGTGTAGCTGAGAACATTGTATTTAAACAACATTGGGGTCCTCATATCATTTTACTTACAGTACTAGCCTTACCAGCAGTCTACTCAGTTGGATTTTTTTTTTAAAAGCCACTTACCAACTGCTATATTATCTAATGCTTAGACACTTAGGTCTTCACTACACAACCCACCTGCTTTGTTGATTTTTTAGTTCCATTAAATATCTTCCAAGCAAGACCATTACCACCACTGGCAATATGTCGGCCAACATCAAATTCCCTGGTAACAGGATTTCCCATTACTGCACTGGTGACATCAGCCGTTACTTTTGTAACGGTACTCTTCAATTTATTCAGCATGGACTCCATTGTCTCAACTGCACACCAATGTCCTATCCTACAAAGACAAGGAACAAAAAAAAGAAGATTCACAGTCATCTCACAGTTTCTGTTAACATAAGACACATGCTGAAAACTATAACATTAAAGGACATCTAATCAAGGATCCAGTAGGACATAAGAGTAACCAAAAAAAAGAATACTGAAATATAATTTCCAGGGCTTTGCAGTTATACATATTCACACTGCATACACATAGTTCTGTGGGTATGCCTGGGGATTATATGTCATTGCTTCCACTCTTCCTCAAAAGCTTTTCAGTCTGTTAACCATACTTCGTTAGATCTAACAAAGCAATTAAGGACTGAGAAATTCAACCATTTCTTGAAAAAAGACAACTGAATAAAGCAGAGAATCTATAAACTGCTCTCATGAAGGAAAAGGTTGAATAGGTTGAATATACCTTGTGTATTAAGATCAGTCAAAGAGAACCAAATGCGAAGGAAATCGGGTTCCTCTAACCACAGTGCTCATGGAATCACACTTTTTCTGAAGGGAAGGATTGCTTATGTTCCCAGATGAGCAAAAGAATAGATGTATGTTGTATAGAAGACAAGTAAAAAACGTGTTCTATCTTACACTGTGCTTGTAAAAACACAAGCCCAAAATTCAGTATTTTACCCCATCACATTACTGACATTACTATCAGCATTAATGAGCTGATCAGCTGCTGCAGGGGAAGGAAACAAGAAACTATCATTTTATGTTTTAACAAAAAAACAAATTGCACAAGTTCTTTGTCACTTGCACATTCAAGAGCTAAAAGTGTGCAGCAGCTTACAATTTGGTTCATCTCCCTCGTACCGTGTACTACCACAGTTTCCTAAATTGTCATAATTAGTTCAAAAAAAATCTGACTTGCCTATTCCACCAGATAGAAGTTCTGAAGTCCATGTCCCATTGTCTCTCCGACATGGATATACAAGAAAGAATGAAGACAGGAAACAAAGAGTCGGAAAAAAGAGACAGTCATTCATCTGCCTCATTGGTGTGAGCAAAGATAAAGAGAGAATGCAAGCAGAAATGATTCCCTGGTATTATGACGTATATTCAGAAGCGATATTTCCTCATTCTCTCTTTCAAATAAGGTGTGAAGAGTACTATTACTTCAACCTACAGTAAAAGAAACCTAAGAGAGCACATCAGGACATGTACTGAAATATGCAGAAACACTATTTTCAATGACCGCCTTATCTGTCATATACTCAAATCACTGGCACATAATTTGTGTAAAACTGCTTCTTTGAAAAAGAGAGAATGTCATTCCTATTCAGGTGGAAGAGATGAGATTCTGTTGTAATAGAGATGACATTTGCTAAGTTGTAGTAACAAGAACAAAAGAAGCAGAGGGCACTAACAAATAATCCAGTGAGCACTGGGATTAATCAGCCTCAATGTCCTCCTGACTGAATGCGAGGTGCTTGCTTGTACGAATTAAAGCTCTTTCCACTGTGTTATATACATTTATAATCTATAGACCAGAATCTTGCCTTATGTGGTGTCTATTAAAATATGACATCATCTTCCCCTGGTCCTACAGATTCCATTAGAAACCAGGACAAATAGTCTGGTTAGTATTAAATTGGAAAGACAGACTTGTTTTCTAGAAGAGGTAACAAACATACCAAACAAAATTTCTTAAAAGTTATACAAGTTACTGAACAATTCTCTCCAGTGTAGATAGATACAACAGTATTAACCTAGTCCTCACACCAACTCTAGCACAGTGCAGGGAGCAACACAGCTATGCTGTTGTCTTGACTGTTGTTGCAGCTATATCCCATCTTCAGTATTCTTCCATAGCAAAATGTAGAAACACACTAATGCTGTGGCTCCATAGATATTTCTCAAATTTCCATGTCAGCTGAGTTGACACTTCATGCTACTAAATGAAGAACCAGACCAGGGGTTCTCAGAAAATGTTATAAAATCAAAAGGTCTCCAGCCGCACAGATCTCGATCTTGCAAATATTCAACTTTAAAATAAAAAATGGCAGTTATAGGTTCAACAGGACTACTCTGGAGCAGAACTAGATAAGATTACAAGCACATTCAGGGTGGAGTTGGTCTTACAGGAACCGTAAGTTTTAAGATGTGAGAAGCTGAGTCTGAATACAATGAAATAATTATTACGTATTTGCTTGGTATCTATTAAGCATTTTTTTGAGACATAGATGGAAATAAACTACAAAAACATCAAATTCTTTTATTAAGTAATTTTATTACAGTATGCAACAATTTCTTACAATATATTAGTTTTACTTAATGAATTGTGCTATGGAAAAATGCCTGCAATTCATAATGGTGCAGACCATGACCAAAGAGCTACCGGACACTGGGTAATATCCTTGTATAAAGGAACTTTCATTCACCTCATAAATAGGTAGAATCACAGGTCATGTGGTATTCTGAAAAGGAACTATAGGAATTTCTAGTTCTCAGAGATTTTATTCTGCACTTATTCCAACGGACAAGCTCTATATGCTAAAGGACTATAAAATCAAACCTAATGAGTTTAGCATAACAAATATAATTTATTTCTAAATCTTGTGCTTTTTGCATTGTTTCATTCACTCCCAGACATTAAATCTCCACTATCAATGCAACACAACTTCGTGTTACAATTCTCAAAATTAGAGAGATGCTTCACAAAACTAAATGCAGAGCTAGTATGAAGAAAATGCATGTGCATGCATGTTCAAATTCCTTTGTATTAATTAGAAATGGAGCTTCTTTATACAGATGGTAGAAAAATGGTGTAGCAGTGATTAAATTGGAAGTTCCCTCTGCTGTGGGTGACACTAACTGCAGCAAGAAGCCTAGAAAAGCCACTAGGTGAGAATGTTGACAGCATTCCAGTGTCTGAAAGCTTAGGATTTAAAAAGCAAGCCTGGTAGGCCCTGTCAAACCTGTTCCTCTGCAGCTCAACAGCATGCAAACTACTGATTAATTCAGCTAAGAGTAAGGATTACTGAGAAACTTACTTCACAATGAGCTGCTTGGGTTTTAACTTTATGTCCATCTAACACTGTAACTCTGTAGAAATTGTCATGTCAACAGTTGGACTGTAATCTAAAATAGATTATTTTGCTTCATAAAATGATTACCAACTTCAGTAAAAACTCAGTACGTCAGCAGGAACAACGTACCTAGAAAATCCATGCCAAAAAAAAAGGTATCTATTTTGGATAGAGTCTGTAATACCACAAATACCGTAAATCGTGGTGATTTAACCATACCTGAAACATGCAACTTTAGTTCTCAACTGTATGAAAAGTGGTTTGTGCAGTTCCTTTAAGACTGAACTACTGTTTATGGAAAAATAGTACAACCATGAGACAATAAAACAAGTGCCAACCACAACCAAACTTTCATTTCAAGTTAGAAAGGTAGTAGATGAGAAAATACAAGAGCGGAAAAGAGCAACAAGGGTTCAGACATGCAATACAGAACTTGTAATAAATGTTTAAGAACTTTGATGTCCTCCTGTTTTAATTTAAAGAGTAATATTAATGCTACTGAAACCATGTCCATGAAACCTGGAACCAATCCTAAAAAGAAATCTGGATGGTCAGTGTGCAGTTTTCATGAATCCTCCTCACAATCGATAATGGCCTTTATGCTGATGTGTATCAGCAAGAACACATCAGCACGATGATGTCCTAATCACTTGTCAAGGTAGCAAGCAACAGCCAACACAGCAATAAGAAATGAGGTAAAATACTCAAAATGTTGAAATAAGAGCAAATCCAAAGAAAGATTCCTCTCCGCTCTTTGATTCTCACTCACGTAAAACAACTCTATGACTTAGACCTATTAGCATATCCTCCAACTAATTCATCTCTTTATCTGATACATCAAGACAGGCACACACTGCACAGCAATGCACCACACTCTGCCAGAATTCTGACCTGTAACAAGCTGGGATTCACTTTAGTGAACTAAGGAAGCGGGTGGGTGCATGGGTGCTTCATGCCACCCAACCCAAACTCCCAGCCCACTGATCTGCCCCAAACAATGATGAATCCACAGAAGAAACAGGTGCTACGACAACCATAACTTAGGGGGGAAAAACACCCAATCAACCAAAAAAAACCACAAAAAACCCCACAAACAAAACAAAACAAAAACCAACCCCAAACCCCACTTTTGAGGCAGAACCAAGCTTTTCCATCTATTACAAGCAAAACAGGAGGACCATAAGTAACAAAAGAACAGGTCCAGAGAAGGACCACAAGGATAATCAGAGGGCTGGAGCACCTCTGCTATGAGGACAGGTTGAGAGAGCTGGGGCTGCTCAGCCTGGAGAAGAGAAGGCTCCAGGGAGATGCTATTAGCAGCCTTCCAGTACCTAAAGAGGCTACAGGAAAGCTGGGGAGGAACTTTTTACAAGGGCAAGTAGTGATAGGATGAGGGGGAACAGATTTAAATTGGTAGGGGGAAGATTTAGATTAGACATTAGGAAGAAATTCTTCAAGATGAGGGTGGTGAAGCACTGGCACAGGTTGACCAGGGAAGCTGTGGATGCTCCCTCCTTGGAGGTGATCAAGGCCAGGTTGGATGGGGCCTTGAGCAGCCTGGTCTAGTGGGAGGGGTCTGTTCCCACGGTAGGGGGTGTGCAACTGAACGGTCTGAAAGGTCTCTTCCAACACAAACTATTCTGTGATTCTGTGAACTCATAAAGGAAAACCATGCCTCAGGAAAACAAGCGTAAGCAAAACAAAAACAACCCCAACTCCCACTTTTGGGGGAGAACCAAGCTTCTACACCTGTTACAAACACAACAGAGAGATCAAAAGCAATGACCTACTGCACATGTTGCAGTTGCCCTCAAAGCAAGCCACCTTCACGGTTTCCCTTCAACATTTCGTACAATCATAGACTTGCTCAGTTGGAAAAGACCTTTGAAATCATTGAGTCCAAGATGATCACTTCGGCACTGAGATGCACCTGAACGCCTACCAAACCCCCACGGAGCGAGACCTTCGCGCAGGTACCATTTATCATCTGCTGACAGCAGAAACCTCCCCTGCGCGCCGCGGGAAGCCCTGGGCTGCCTCTCCCGGGCGAAGCACCAACCGCTGCTTCCGGAGAGACCCGAGTCGCAGCGCTCGGCCGAGGAACCGCGGGCAGCGGCGGCAGGGAATACCGCTGCCCGGAGCCCGCTCTCTCCGTCCCACCGAGCAGCCGGCAGGGAGCGGCGGCGGCGGCCAGAGCCGAGCGGCGGGGAGCGGACCTGACGGTTCGGGCGGCTCCACGGTCGCCGCCAGGCAACGATGGCTCCCCCAGGGCTGCCCCCCCACACACCGTCGCCGGTTCCCGGGATGCGAGGCCGCCGGGCCGGGCCCTGCCCGCCCCGCAGCAGCGCCGCTGGGGCCGCCCCGGGGCGCGGGCATCTCACCTGAGCCCGCGGGTGCTACCGACTACCTGTTGTCGTGGGGGCCCGGCGAGCTGCCCGTCACACCAGTCCCGTCCCTCGCTCCGGCCCCTGTCCCGCGCCGGCTACTCCATAGCGGCGGCCCCGGCAGAACCGGATTGGGGGGGGGGATGAGGGGGGGGAGGGCGGGGGCGGCGGTTGCCGCCTCACTTCCGCCCCGGGCCGGGGGCGTTGAGGCGATGGCCGGGGCAGAGGCGGAAGATAGCCGGAAGTGACGACTGCCGGCGGCTTCCGGTAGCGGTGGGGCCGCCGAGGGCGCTAGAGTTTTGCGTGCGCGGTTCGGGGGAGCTCGGTAGTCAGAGCGGGCTGGAGCTGTGGCGGGGCAGCGGCAGCGGCCGGCGGCGAGGTGGGAGTGAAACAAGAAGCAGTTACTATTACAAAAGCTGGACTATTTTGATTTAAGTTGAGAGAAATGCCAGCTCACAGTTAGAATTTGAGAGAGGACAAAGTCTTAGAAGCAAAGAGATTTATTCGCAGCACTGGCTGCATAAGGGAATGTATCCTTCTCTATGCACCCCGTTTGGTCCCACTCAAGTACATTTATTTAGAGCACTTATACATATTCAACTGGGTTCCCGTAATTAATTTACATTTGTTACTTCGCCCACTCAGCCGTCCATGCGTACCACCCCCCGTGAGGGTCTTCTGGGGGAGTTGCGGAAGGAAGACAGGCAGTCTTCCTCAGTATTGAACGTTTGACCCCTCTCCGTAGTTCCTGTGCCTGCATACTTTTACCGTAATTAACCATAACCAGACAGGTAACCTCACCCTCACCCCCAACCTTCAAATGAAAGGAGACCGTTATCTACAAAGTTCTAATTCACAGCTTTTGCTAAATTCCATTTTCTGTCTGGTGCCTTCCTATCTCCTCCTTGATTTACAACTTGCTACGTCCCATCTTTCACACCGCTGTGTAAATCCCTGTCTTCTCTTCCCTTAATTATTTGGAAACTTACATTCTTCCTGACCGCCTACTGATTTCAACTATCGCAATCTGGCTGAAGCAAAACTTTTATTTATCCATTACAAAGTTAAATTAGAGTTAAGTTTCATCTAAGTAGCCAAGTGACATTCTGAGTAGAGAGAGGCTAGGTTTGACAGAATGAAAGATGCATATTGGGCGATATGTCCACAGCAGCCTCCTATTGGTATCCCACAGTTCTTCGCAACAATCTCTTTTGCATTGACCCTAGTTCTTGTCCCCAAGACCAGCACCTCTAGATCCTCACAGCCTTTTCAAGCTAGGATCAGAGTGCGAGCTTTCTTTATGGATAGATACAGATTTTTTGCAGTTGCAAAGTTGCAGAAGTACCAAATGAACGACCAATCACCAGCCAGAGACAGATCCAGAGCCACAGCAAGTCACAGCATGTTCTCTGCAGGACCTAGGAGGAATTCCTATTTGCTCTTGGGAAGCAGTAGTAGGGCTCCTTTTCACAGTATCACAGTATCACAAGGTTGGAAAGGACCTCCGAGATCATCAAGTCCAACCTATAACCCAACACAACACCAACTCATCATCAAACCATGGCCATTGGCCTTCTTGGCCACACTGCTGGCTCATGTTGAGCTTCCTGTCAACCAGCATTCCCAGGTCCCTTTCTGCCTGACTACTCTCCAGTCACTCTGTCCCCAGTCTATAGCTATGCATGGGATTGTTGTGTCCAAAAAGAAGTACCCGACATTATTAAACATCATCCCATTAGAATTGGCCCATCTCTCCAGTCTGTCCAGGTCCCTCTGTAGGGCCATCCTACTCCCTAACAGATCAACCCTTCCTCCGAGCTTGGTATCGTCTGCAAAGGATATCTGGAACAGCAGCACTCAGTGGCGGTGTGATTTCATTTAAGGAGATTATAGCGAGGTGAGTGTCTGCCCCTTTTCCAAAGTAGCAAGTCATCATACAACAAGAGGAAATGGCGACGATAACATTGGAGATTAGGAAAAAGCTCTTCACTGAAAGGGCTATCAAGCACCGACACAGGATGCCCAGGGAAGTGCTTGAGACACCAGCTCTGGAGGTATTCAGAAAATGTGTAGACATGGCGCTTAGCGATGTCGGTTAGCAGGTGGACTAGGAAGTGTAGAGTTTCCCTTCGGACTCGAGGATCTTTACGGTCTTTTCCAAACAAAATGATTCTATGATTCTTCCTTATAGTCAAAAGAGGAGTCCTCATCTTCCTCTTCGCCAAGTCCCAATTCTGCCATCAAGTCATCTACAAAGGAGGCAAAGAGCAAAATACTGCCTGAGTATGTATTTCACACTGCTTTGACCCACCCGCTTCACTTCAGAGGAGCTTAAAAAGGGACGCGTGTAGTCCATCGGGAAATAATTATTACCAATATCTTGGCGAAAACATTTTGTGCACGCTCTGTTTCCGTCCAGAGTTGGAAGCAGGACATTGGCTGATGCTTTGCTTGGAACCTCAGAATCCATCTGTATAATCTAAAAGAGATGGAAGAGAATTAGCAAAGACTCCTTCTCATCCCTTTGCCTCGAATAAATCTCCTGCTTCCGCCAACACCCGTAAAGTGGAATCAGGTGAGGGAAAGGAAAAAAAGGGCAAACACAGCCAGCGTGTGAGGCATCTCTGTTGAGCAGGGCTTTTGTCACTGTGAGGATCCAGAAGAGAGACGTGTGCTGGAAAGCCAGCAATGCTTGCAGCACCAGCCTTCTAGGATTTCAAAGGACTTTAAGCAGCAAGAAGCCTTACTGTACCAGTCCTCTACGAGAAATCCAGCTCCAAGGCCAGCTGCCAGGATACTCGGGTCATTAGTTTGGCATCATGTTATCGCAGTCCTAACTGAACTGCTTGCCCGCAGCACTGGCATGCCAAGGTCCCCTTTACGAGGTGTGGCGGAATCAGCAGCAGAGGGAAATGAACTCCCAAGCAGGAGAGCCCAGTGGGTCCCACAGCATCCTGCAGAGAAGGGCAAGCGCGGCTGGAAAGCTGCCGGGTTGAAAGGACATGGAAGGTTTTTTTGACGTCAGCTGCAAGTGTGTGCATGTTGACAGTACAGGCAATAGCATCCCGCATTGTATCAGAAGCAGTATGGTCAGCAGGACTAGGGAAGTTATTGTCCCTTTGTATTTGGCACTGGTGAGAGTGCCCCTCAGCTACTGTGTGCTGTTTTGGGCCCCTGACTACAGAAAGACCTTGACGTGCTGGAATGTGTCCAAAGAAGAGCAACGGAGCATCTAGAGACCGCGTCCTGTGAGGAGAGTCTGAGGGATCTGGGATTCGTTACTTTGGAGAAGAGAAGGCTGAGGGGAGACCTTACCACTCTCTACAGCTACCTGAAAGAAGGTTGTGGCATGATGAATGCTGGTCTCTTTCCCAAGTATCAAGTCATAGGACAAGAGGAAAAGGCCTTACGTTATAGCAGGGGAGGATTAGATTGGAGATTAGGAAAAAGCTCTTCACTGAAAGGGCTATTAAGCACCGGCATAGGATGCCCAGGGAAATACTTGAGTCACCAGCTCTGGAGGTATTCAGAAAATGTGTAGACATGGCGCTTAGCGATGTCGGTTAGCAGGTGGACTAGGAAGTGTAGAGTTTCCCTTTGGACTCGAGGATCTTTAGGGTCTTTTCCAAACAAAATGATTCTATGATTCTACCTTATAGTCAAAAGAGGATTCCTCATCTTGCTCTTCGCCAAGTCCCAATTCTGCCAGCAAGTCATCTACAAAGGAGTCAAAGAACAAAATACTGCCTGAGTATGTATTTCACACTGCTTTAACCCACCCGCTTCACTCCATAGGAGCTTAAAAAGGGACGCGTGTAGTCCATCGGGAAATAATTATTACCAATATCTTGGCGAAAATATTTCGTGCACGCTCTGTTTCCATCCAGAGGTGGAAGCAGGACATTGGCTGATGCTTTGCTTGGAGCCTCAGAATCCATCTGTATAATTTAAAAGAGATGGAAGAGAATTGGCACAGACTCCTTCTCATCCCTTTGCCTCGAACAAATCTCCTGCTTCCGCCAACACTCGTAAAGTGGAATCAGGTGAGGGAAAGGAAAAAAAGGGCAAACACAGCCAGCGTGCGAGGCATCTCTGTTGAGCATGGCTTTTGTCACTGTGAGGATCCAGAAGAGAGACGTGTGCTGGAAAGCCAGCAATGCTTGCAGCACCAGCCTTCTAGGATTTCAAAGGACTCTAAGCAGCAAGAAGCCTTACTGTACCAGTCCTCTACGAGAAATCCAGCTCCAAGGCCAGCTGCAAGGATACTCGGGTCATTAGTTTGGCCTCATGTTGTCGCAGTCCTAACTGAACTGCTTGCCCACAGCACTGGCATGCCAAGGTCCCCTTTACGAGGTGTGGCAGAATGAGCAGCAGAGGGAAATGAACTCCCAAGCAGGAGAGCCCAGTGGGTCCCACAGCATCCTGCAGAGAAGGGCAAGCGCAGCTGGAAAGCTGCTGGGTTGAAAAGGACATGGAAGGGTTTCTTGACGTCAGCTGCAAGTGTGTGCATGTGGCCAATGCAGCCAATAGCATCCCGAACTGTATCAAAAGCAGTGTGGTCAACAGGACTAGGGAAGTTATTGTCCCTTTGTAGTTGGCACTGGTGAGAGTGCTCCTCAGCTACTGTGTGCTGTTTTGGGCCCCTGACTACAGAAAGACCTTGACGTGCTGGAATGTCCAAAGAAGAGCAACGGAGCGTCTAGAGACCGCGTCCTGTGAGGAGAGTCTGAGGGATCTGGGATTCTTTAGTTTGGAGAAGTGAAGGCTGAGGGTAGACCTTACCACTCTCTACAGCTACCTGAAAGAAGGTTGTGGCGTGATGAATGCTGGTCTCTTTCCCAAGTATCAAGTCATAGGACAAGAGGAAAAGGCCTTACGTTATAGCAGGGGAGGATTAGATTGGAGATTAGGAAAAAGATCTTCACTGAAAGGGGTATCAAGCACCGGCACAGGATGCCCAGGGAAGTGCTTGAGTCACCAGCTCTGGAGGTATTCAGAAAATGTGTAGACATGGCGCTTAGCGATGTCGGTTAGCAGGTAGACTAGGAAGTGTAGAGTTTCCCTTTGGACTCGAGGATCTTTAGGGTCTTTTCCAAACAAAATGATTCTATGATTCTACCTTATAGTCAAAAGAGGATTCCTCAACTTGCTCTTCGCCAAGTCTCAATTCTGCCATCAAGTCATCTACAAAGGAGGCAAAGAGCAAAATACTGCCTGAGTATGTATTTCACACTGCTTTAACCCACCGGCTTCACTCCAGAGCAGCTTAAAATGGGACCCGTATAGTGCTCCTGGAAATTATCATTACCAGTCTCTTCGGAAACTAATTTCGTGCACGGTCCGTTTCCGTCCACAGGTGGAAGCAGGACATTGGCTGATGCTTTGCTTGGAGACTCAGAATCCATCTGTATAATTTAAAAGAGATGGAAGAGAATTGGCACAGACTCCTTCTCATCCCTTTGCCTCGAACAAATCTCCTGCTTCCGCCAACACTCGTAAAGTGGAATCAGGTGAGGAAAAGGAAAAAAAGGGCAAACACAGCCAGCATGTGAGGCATCTCTGTTGAGCAGGGCTTTTGTCACTGCGAGGATCCAGAAGAGAGATGTGTGCTGGAAAGCCAGCAATGCTTGCAGCACCAGCCCTCTAGGATTTCAAAGGACTCTAAGCGGCAAGAAACCTTACTGTACCAGTCCTCTAAGAGAAATCCAGCTCCAAGGCCAGTTGCCAGGATAATCGGGTCATGAGTTTGGCCTCATGTTATCGCAGTCCTAACTGAACTGCTTGCCCACAGCACTGGCATGCCAAGGTCTCCTTTACGAGGTGTGGCAGAATGAGCAGCAGAGGGAAATGAACTCCCAAGCAGGAGAGCCCAGTGGGTCCCACAGCATCCTGCAGAGAAGGGCAAGCGCGGCTGGAAAGCTGCTGGGTTGAAAAGGACATGGAAGGGTTTCTTGACGTCAGCTGCAAGTGTGTGCATGTGGCCAATGCAGCCAATATCATCCCGAATTGTATCAAAAGCAGTGTGGTCAACAGGACTAGGGAAGTTATTGTCCCTTTGTAGTTGGCACTGGTGAGAGTGCTCCTCAGCTACTGTGTGCTGTTTTGGGCCCCTGACTACAGAAAGACCTTGACGTGCTGGAATGTGTCCACAGAAGAGCAACGGAGCGTCTAGAGACCGCGTCCTGTGAGAAGAGTCTGAGGGATCTGGGATTCTTTAGTTTGGAGAAGTGAAGGCTGAGGGGAGACCTTACCACTCTCAACAGCTACCTGAAAGAAGGTTGTGGCGTGATGAATGCTGGTCTCTTTCCCAAGTATCAAGTCATAGGACAAGAGGAAAAGGCCTTACGTTATAGCAGGGGAGGATTAGATTGGAGATTAGGAAAAAGCTCTTCACTGAAAGAACTATCAAGCACCGGCACAGGATGCCCAGGGAAGTGCTTGAGTCACCAGCTCTGGAGGTATTCAGAAAATGTGTAGACATGGCGCTTAGCGGTGTCGGTTAGCAGGTGGACTAGGAAGTGTAGAGTTTCCCTTTGGACTCGAGGATCTTTACGGTCTTTTCCAAACAAAATAATTCTATGATTCTACCTTATAGTCAAAAGAGGATTCCTCATCTTGCTCTTCGCCAAGTCCCAATTCTGCCATCAAGTCATCTACAAAGGAGGCAAAGAGCAAAATACTGCCTGAGTATGTATTTCACACTGCTTTAACCCACCGGCTTCACTCCAGAGCAGCTTAAAATGGGACCCGTATAGTGCTCCGGGAAATTATCATTACCAGTCTCTTCGGAAACAAATTTCATGCACGCTCCGTTTCCGTCCACAGGTGGAAGCAGGACATTGGCTGATGCTTTGCTTGGAGCCTCAGAATCCATCTGTATAATTTAAAAGAGATGGAAGAGAATTGGCACAGACTCCTTCTCATCCCTTTGCCTCGAACAAATCTCCTGCTTCCGCCAACACTCGTAAAGTGGAATCAGGTGAGGGAAAGGAAAAAAAGGGCAAACACAGCTAGCATGTGAGGCATCTCTGTTGAGCAGGGCTTTTGTCACTGCGAGGATCCAGAAGAGAGATGTGTGCTGGAAAGCCAGCAATGCTTGCAGCAATAGCCCTCTAGGATTTCAAAGGACTCTAAGCGGCAAGAAGCCTTACTGTACCAGTCCTCTAAGAGAAATCCAGCTCCAAGGCCAGCTGCCAGGATACTCGGGTCATTAGTTTGGCCTCATGTTATCGCAGTCCTAACTGAACTGCTTGCCCACAGCACTGGCATGCCAAGGTCCCCTTTACGAGGTGTGGCAGAATGAGCAGCAGAGGGAAATGAACTCCCAAGCAGGAGAGCCCAGTGGGTCCCACAGCATCCTGCAGAGAAGGGCAAGCGCGGCTGGAAAGCTGCCGGGTTGAAAAGGACATGGAAGGGTTTCTTAACGTCAGCTGCAAGTGTGTGCATGTGGCCAATACAGCCAATAGCATCCCGAATTGTATCAAAAGCAGTGTGGTCAGCGGGACATGGGAAGTTATTGTCCCTTTGTAGTTGGCACTGGTGAGAGTGCTCCTCAGCTACTGTGTGCTGTTTTGGGCCCCTGACTACAGAAAGACCTTGACGTGCTGGAATGTCCAAAGAAGAGCAACGGAGCGTCTAGAGACCGCGTCCTGTGAGGAGAGTCTGAGGGATCTGGGATTCTTTAGTTTGGAGAAGTGAAGGCTGAGGGTAGACCTTACCACTCTCTACAGCTACCTGAAAGAAGGTTGTGGCGTGATGAATGCTGGTCTCTTTCCCAAGTATCAAGTCATAGGACAAGAGGAAAAGGCCTTACGTTATAGCAGGGGAGGATTAGATTGGAGATTAGGAAAAAGCTCTTTACTGAAAGGGGTATCAAGCACCGGCACAGGATGCCCAGGAAAGTGCTTGAATCACCAGCTCTGGAGGTATTCAGAAAATGTGTAGACATGGCGCTTAGCGATGTCGGTTAGCAGGTGGACTAGGAAGTGTAGAGTTTCCCTTTGGACTCGAGGATCTTTACGGTCTTTTCCAAACAAAATGATTCTATGATTCTACCTTATAGTCAAAAGAGGATTTCTCATCTTGCTCTTCGCCAAGTCTCAATTCTGCCATCAAGTCATCTACAAAGGAGGCAAAGAGCAAAATACTGCCTGAGTATGTATTTCACACTGCTTTAACCCACCGGCTTCACTCCAGAGCAGCTTAAAATGGGACCCTTATAGTGCTCTGGGAAATTATCATTACCAATCTCTTCGGAAACAAATTTCATGCACGCTCCGTTTCCGTCCACAGGTGGAAGCAGGACATTGGCTGATGCTTTGCTTGGAGCCTCAGAATCCATCTGTATAATTTAAAAGAGATGGAAGAGAATTGGCACAGACTCTTTCTCATCCCTTTGCCTCGAACACATCTCCTGCTTCCGCAAAACACTTGTAAAGTGGAATCAGGTGAGGGAAAGGAAAAAAAGGGCAAACACAGCCAGCGTGCGAGGCATCTCTGTTGAGCAGGGCTTTTGTCACTGTCAGGATCCAGAAGAGAGACGTGTGCTGGAAAGCCAGCAATGCTTGCAGCACCAGCCCTCTAGGATTTCAAAGGACTCTAAGCGGCAAGAAGCCTTACTGTACCAGTCCTCTACGAGAAATCCAGCTCCAAGGCCAGCTGCAAGGATACTCGGGTCATTAGTTTGGCCTCATGTTGTCGCAGTCCTAACTGAACTGCTTGCCCACAGCACTGGCATGCCAAGGTCCCCTTTATGAGGTGTGGCGGAATCAGCAGCAGAGGGAAATGAACTCCCAAGCAGGAGAGCCCAGTGGGTCCCACAGCATCCTGCAGAGAAGGGCAAGCGCGGCTGGAAATCTGCCGGGTTGAAAAGGACATGGAAGGGTTTCTTGATGTCAGCTGCAAGTGTGTGCATTTGGCCAATACAGCGAATAGCATCCCGAATTGTATCAGAAGCAGTGTGGTCAGCAGGACTAGGAGAGTTATTGTCCCTTTGTATTTGGCAATGGTGAGAGTGCTCCTCAGTTACTGTGTGCTGTTTTGGGCCCCTGACTACAGAAAGACGTTGACGTGCTGGAATGTCCAAAGAAGAGCAACGGAGCGTCTAGAGACCGCGTCCTGTGAGGAGAGTCTGAGGGATCTGGGATTCTTTAGTTTGGAGAAGTGAAGGCTGAGGGTAGACCTTACCACTCTCTACAGCTACCTGAAAGAAGGTTGTGGCGTGATGAATGCTGGTCTCTTTCCCAAGTATCAAGTCATAGGACAAGAGGAAAAGGCCTTACGTTATAGCAGGGGAGGATTAGATTGGAGATTAGGAAAAAGCTCTTCACTGAAAGGGCTATCAAGCACTGGCACAGGATGCCCAGGAAAGTGCTTGAATCACCAGCTCTGGAGGTATTCAGAAAATGTGTAGACATGGCGCTTAGCGATGTCGGTTAGCAGGTGGACTAGGAAGTGTAGAGTTTCCCTTTGGACTCGAGGATCTTTACGGTCTTTTCCAAACAAAATGATTCTATGATTCTACCTTATAGTCAAAAGAGGATTCCTCATCTTGCTCTTCGCCAAGTCCCAATTCTGCCATCAAGTCATCTACAAAGGAGGCAAAGAGCAAAATACTGCCTGAGTATGTATTTCACACTGCCTTAACCCACCGGCTTCACTCCAGAGCAGCTTAAAATGGGACCCATATAGTGCTCCTGGAAATTATCATTACCAGTCTCTTCGGAAACTAATTTCGTGCACGGTCCGTTTCCGTCCACAGGTGGAAGCAGGACATTGGCTGATGCTTTGCTTGGAGCCTCAGAATCCATCTGTATAATTTAAAAGAGATGGAAGAGAATTGGCACAGACTCCTTCTCATCCCTTTGCCTCGAACAAATCTCCTGCTTCCGCCAACACTCGTAAAGTGGAATCAGGTGAGGGAAAGGAAAAAAAGGGCAAACACAGCCAGCATGTGAGGCATCTCTGTTGAGTAGGGCTTTTTTCACTGCGAGGATCCAGAAGAGAGATGTGTGCTGGAAAGCCAGCAATGCTTGCAGCACCAGCCCTCTAGGATTTCAAAGGACTCTAAGCGGCAAGAAGCCTTACTGTACCAGTCCTCTAAGAGAAATCCAGCTCCAAGGCCAGTTGCCAGGATAATCAGGTCATTAGTTTGGCCTCATGTTATCGCAGTCCTAACTGAACTGCTTGCCCACAGCACTGGCATGCCAAGGTCCCCTTTACGAGGTGTGGCAGAATGAGCAGCAGAGGGAAATGAACTCCCAAGCAGGAGAGCCCAGTGGGTCCCACAGCATCCTGCAGAGAAGGGCAAGCGCGGCTGGAAAGCTGCTGGGTTGAAAAGGACATGGAAGGGTTTCTTGACGTCAGCTGCAAGTGTGTGCATGTGGACAATGCAGCCAATAGCATCCCGAATTGTATCAAAAGCAGTGTGGTCAACAGGACTAGGGAAGTTATTGTCCCTTTGTAGTTGGCACTGGTGAGAGTGCTCCTCAGCTACTGTGTGCTGTTTAGGGCCCCTGACTACAGAAAGACCTTGACGTGCTGGAATGTGTCCAAAGAAGAGCAACGGAGCGTCTAGAGACCGCGTCCTGTGAGAAGAGTCTGAGGGATCTGGGATTCTTTAGTTTGGAGAAGTGAAGGCTGAGGGGAGACCTTACCACTCTCTACAGCTACCTGAAAGAAGGTTGTGGCGTGATGAATGCTGGTCTCTTTCCCAAGTATCAAGTCATAGGACAAGAGGAAAAGGCCTTACGTTATAGCAGGGGAGGATTAGATTGGAGATTAGGAAAAAGCTCTTCACTGAAAGAGCTATCAAGCACCGGCACAGGATGCCCAGGAAAGTGCTTGAGTCACCAGCTCTGGAGGTATTCAGAAAATGTGTAGACATGGCGCTTAGCGATGTCGGTTAGCAGGTGGACTAGGAAGTGTAGAGTTTCCCTTTGGACTCGAGGATCTATAGGGTCTTTTCCAAACAAAATGATTCTATGATTCTACCTTATAGTCAAAAGAGGATTCCTCATCTTGCTCTTCGCCAAGTCCCAATTCTGCCATCAAGTCATCTACAAAGGAGGCAAAGAGCAAAATACTGCCTGAGTATGTATTTCACACTGCTTTAACCCACCGGCTTCACTCCAGAGCAGCTTAAAATGGGACCCGTATAGTGCTCCGGGAAATTATCATTACCAGTCTCTTCGGAAACAAATTTCATGCACGCTCCGTTTCCGTCCACAGGTGGAAGCAGGACATTGGCTGATGCTTTGCTTGGAGCCTCAGAATCCATCTGTATAATTTAAAAGAGATGGACGAGAATTGGCACAGACTCCTTCTCATCCCTTTGCCTCGAACAAATCTCCTGCTTCCGCCAACACTCGTAAAGTGGAATCAGGTGAGGGAAAGGAAAAAAAGGGCAAACACAGCCAGCGTGTGAGGCATCTCTGTTGAGCAGGGCTTTTGTCACTGCGAGGATCCAGAAGAGAGATGTGTGCTGGAAAGCCAGCAATGCTTGCAGCACCAGCCCTCTAGGATTTCAAAGGACTCTAAGCGGCAAGAAGCCTTACTGTACCAGTCCTCTAAGAGAAATCCAGCTCCAAGGCCAGCTGCCAGGATACTCGGGTCATTAGTTTGGCCTCATGTTATCGCAGTCCTAACTGAACTGCTTGCCCACAGCACTGGCATGCCAAGGTCCCCTTTACGAGGTGTGGCAGAATGAGCAGCAGAGGGAAATGAACTCCCAAGCAGGAGAGCCCAGTGGGTCCCACAGCATCCTGCAGAGAAGGGCAAGCGCGGCTGGAAAGCTGCCGGGTTGAAAAGGACATGGAAGGGTTTCTTAACGTCAGCTGCAAGTGTGTGCATGTGGCCAATACAGCCAATAGCATCCCGAATTGTATCAAAAGCAGTGTGGTCAGCGGGACATGGGAAGTTATTGTCCCTTTGTAGTTGGCACTGGTGAGAGTGCTCCTCAGCTACTGTGTGCTGTTTTGGGCCCCTGACTACAGAAAGACCTTGACGTGCTGGAATGTCCAAAGAAGAGCAACGGAGCGTCTAGAGACCGCGTCCTGTGAGGAGAGTCTGAGGGATCTGGGATTCTTTAGTTTGGAGAAGTGAAGGCTGAGGGTAGACCTTACCACTCTCTACAGCTACCTGAAAGAAGGTTGTGGCGTGATGAATGCTGGTCTCTTTCCCAAGTATCAAGTCATAGGACAAGAGGAAAAGGCCTTACGTTATAGTAGGGGAGGATTAGATTGGAGATTAGGAAAAAGCTCTTCACTGAAAGGGCTATCAAGCACCGGCACAGGATGCCCAGGGAAGTGCTTGAGTCACCAGCTCTGGAGGTATTCAGAAAATGTGTAGACATGGCGCTTAGCGATGTCGGTTAGCAGGTAGACTAGGAAGTGTAGAGTTTCCCTTTGGACTCGAGGATCTTTAGGGTCTTTTCCAAACAAAATGATTCTATGATTCTACCTTATAGTCAAAAGAGGATTCCTCATCTTGCTCTTCGCCAAGTCTCAATTCTGCCATCAAGTCATCTACAAAGGAGGCAAAGAGCAAAATACTGCCTGAGTATGTATTTCACACTGCTTTAACCCACCTGCTTCACTCCAGAGCAGCTTAAAATGGGACCCGTATAGTGCTCCTGGAAATTATCATTACCAGTCTCTTCGGAAACTAATTTCGTGCACGGTCCGTTTTCGTCCACAGGTGGAAGCAGGACATTGGCTGATGCTTTGCTTGGAGACTCAGAATCCATCTGTATAATTTAAAAGAGATGGAAGAGAATTGGCACAGACTCCTTCTCATCCCTTTGCCTCGAACAAATCTCCTGCTTCCGCCAACACTCGTAAAGTGGAATCAGGTGAGGGAAAGGAAAAAAAGGGCAAACACAGCCAGCATGTGAGGCATCTCTGTTGAGTAGGGCTTTTTTCACTGCGAGGATCCAGAAGAGAGATGTGTGCTGGAAAGCCAGCAATGCTTGCAGCACCAGCCCTCTAGGATTTCAAAGGACTCTAAGCGGCAAGAAGCCTTACTGTATCAGTCCTCTACGAGAAATCCAGCTCCAAGGCCAGTTGCCAGGATAATCGGGTCATTAGTTTGGCCTCATGTTATCGCAGTCCTAACTGAACTGCTTGCCCACAGCACTGGCATGCCAAGGTCCCCTTTACGAGGTGTGGCGGAATGAGCAGCAGAGGGAAATGAACTCCCAAGCAGGAGAGCCCAGTGGGTCCCACAGCATCCTGCAGAGAAGGGCAAGCGCGGCTGGAAATCTGCCGGGTTGAAAAGGACATGGAAGGGTTTCTTGATGTCAGCTGCAAGTGTGTGCATTTGGCCAATACAGCGAATAGCATCCCGAATTGTATCAGAAGCAGTGTGGTCAGCAGGACTAGGAAAGTTATTGTCCCTTTGTATTTGGCAATGGTGAGAGTGCTCCTCAGTTACTGTGTGCTGTTTTGGGCCCCTGACTACAGAAAGACGTTGACGTGCTGGAATGTCCAAAGAAGAGCAACGGAGCGTCTAGAGACCGCGTCCTGTGAGGAGAGTCTGAGGGATCTGGGATTCTTTAGTTTGGAGAAGTGAAGGCTGAGGGTAGACCTTACCACTCTCTACAGCTACCTGAAAGAAGGTTGTGGCGTGATGAATGCTGGTCTCTTTCCCAAGTATCAAGTCATAGGACAAGAGGAAAAGGCCTTACGTTATAGCAGGGGAGGATTAGATTGGAGATTAGGAAAAAGCTCTTCACTGAAAGGGCTATCAAGCACTGGCACAGGATGCCCAGGAAAGTGCTTGAATCACCAGCTCTGGAGGTATTCAGAAAATGTGTAGACATGGCGCTTAGCGATGTCGGTTAGCAGGTGGACTAGGAAGTGTAGAGTTTCCCTTTGGACTCGAGGATCTTTACGGTCTTTTCCAAACAAAATGATTCTATGATTCTACCTTATAGTCAAAAGAGGATTCCTCATCTTGCTCTTCGCCAAGTCCCAATTCTGCCATCAAGTCATCTACAAAGGAGGCAAAGAGCAAAATACTGCCTGAGTATGTATTTCACACTGCCTTAACCCACCGGCTTCACTCCAGAGCAGCTTAAAATGGGACCCATATAGTGCTCCTGGAAATTATCATTACCAGTCTCTTCGGAAACTAATTTCGTGCACGGTCCGTTTCCGTCCACAGGTGGAAGCAGGACATTGGCTGATGCTTTGCTTGGAGCCTCAGAATCCATCTGTATAATTTAAAAGAGATGGAAGAGAATTGGCACAGACTCCTTCTCATCCCTTTGCCTCGAACAAATCTCCTGCTTCCGCCAACACTCGTAAAGTGGAATCAGGTGAGGGAAAGGAAAAAAAGGGCAAACACAGCCAGCATGTGAGGCATCTCTGTTGAGTAGGGCTTTTTTCACTGCGAGGATCCAGAAGAGAGATGTGTGCTGGAAAGCCAGCAATGCTTGCAGCACCAGCCCTCTAGGATTTCAAAGGACTCTAAGCGGCAAGAAGCCTTACTGTATCAGTCCTCTACGAGAAATCCAGCTCCAAGGCCAGTTGCCAGGATAATCAGGTCATTAGTTTGGCCTCATGTTATCGCAGTCCTAACTGAACTGCTTGCCCACAGCACTGGCATGCCAAGGTCCCCTTTACGAGGTGTGGCAGAATGAGCAGCAGAGGGAAATGAACTCCCAAGCAGGAGAGCCCAGTGGGTCCCACAGCATCCTGCAGAGAAGGGCAAGCGCGGCTGGAAAGCTGCTGGGTTGAAAAGGACATGGAAGGGTTTCTTGACGTCAGCTGCAAGTGTGTGCATGTGGCCAATGCAGCCAATAGCATCCCGAATTGTATCAAAAGCAGTGTGGTCAACAGGACTAGGGAAGTTATTGTCCCTTTGTAGTTGGCACTGGTGAGAGTGCTCCTCAGCTACTGTGTGCTGTTTAGGGCCCCTGACTACAGAAAGACCTTGACGTGCTGGAATGTGTCCAAAGAAGAGCAACGGAGCGTCTAGAGACCGCGTCCTGTGAGAAGAGTCTGAGGGATCTGGGATTCTTTAGTTTGGAGAAGTGAAGGCTGAGGGTAGACCTTACCACTCTCTACAGCTACCTGAAAGAAGGTTGTGGCGTGATGAATGCTGGTCTCTTTCCCAAGTATCAAGTCATAGGACAAGAGGAAAAGGCCTTACGTTATAGCAGGGGAGGATTAGATTGGAGATTAGGAAAAAGCTCTTCACTGAAAGAGCTATCAAGCACCGGCACAGGATGCCCAGGAAAGTGCTTGAGTCACCAGCTCTGGAGGTATTCAGAAAATGTGTAGACATGGCGCTTAGCGATGTCGGTTAGCAGGTGGACTAGGAAGTGTAGAGTTTCCCTTTGGACTCGAGGATCTATAGGGTCTTTTCCAAACAAAATGATTCTATGATTCTACCTTATAGTCAAAAGAGGATTCCTCATCTTGCTCTTCGCCAAGTCCCAATTCTGCCATCAAGTCATCTACAAAGGAGGCAAAGAGCAAAATACTGCCTGAGTATGTATTTCACACTGCTTTAACCCACCGGCTTCACTCCAGAGCAGCTTAAAATGGGACCCGTATAGTGCTCCGGGAAATTATCATTACCAGTCTCTTCGGAAACAAATTTCATGCACGCTCCGTTTCCGTCCACAGGTGGAAGCAGGACATTGGCTGATGCTTTGCTTGGAGCCTCAGAATCCATCTGTATAATTTAAAAGAGATGGACGAGAATTGGCACAGACTCCTTCTCATCCCTTTGCCTCGAACAAATCTCCTGCTTCCGCCAACACTCGTAAAGTGGAATCAGGTGAGGGAAAGGAAAAAAAGGGCAAACACAGCTAGCGTGTGAGGCATCTCTGTTGAGCAGGGCTTTTGTCACTGCGAGGATCCAGAAGAGAGATGTGTGCTGGAAAGCCAGCAATGCTTGCAGCACCAGCCCTCTAGGATTTCAAAGGACTCTAAGCGGCAAGAAGCCTTACTGTACCAGTCCTCTAAGAAAAATCCAGCTCCAAGGCCAGCTGCCAGAATACTCGGGTCATTAGTTTGGCCTCATGTTATCGCAGTCCTAACTGAACTGCTTGCCCACAGCACTGGCATGCCAAGGTCCCCTTTACGAGGTGTGGCAGAATGAGCAGCAGAGGGAAATGAACTCCCATGCAGGAGAGCCCAGTGGGTCCCACAGCATCCTGCAGAGAAGGGCAAGCGCGGCTGGAAAGCTGCCGGGTTGAAAAGGACATGGAAGGGTTTCTTAACGTCAGCTGCAAGTGTGTGCATGTGGCCAATACAGCCAATAGCATCCCGAATTGTATCAAAAGCAGTGTGGTCAGCGGGACATGGGAAGTTATTGTCCCTTTGTAGTTGGCACTGGTGAGAGTGCTCCTCAGCTACTGTGTGCTGTTTTGGGCCCCTGACTACAGAAAGACCTTGACGTGCTGGAATGTCCAAAGAAGAGCAACGGAGCGTCTAGAGACCGCGTCCTGTGAGGAGAGTCTGAGGGATCTGGGATTCTTTAGTTTGGAGAAGTGAAGGCTGAGGGTAGACCTTACCACTCTCTACAGCTACCTGAAAGAAGGTTGTGGCGTGATGAATGCTGGTCTTTTTCCCAAGTATCAAGTCATAGGACAAGAGGAAAAGGCCTTACGTTATAGTAGGGGAGGATTAGATTGGAGATTAGGAAAAAGCTCTTCACTGAAAGGGCTATCAAGCACCGGCACAGGATGCCCAGGGAAGTGCTTGAGTCACCAGCTCTGGAGGTATTCAGAAAATGTGTAGACATGGCGCTTAGCGATGTCGGTTAGCAGGTAGACTAGGAAGTGTAGAGTTTCCCTTTGGACTCGAGGATCTTTAGGGTCTTTTCCAAACAAAATGATTCTATGATTCTACCTTATAGTCAAAAGAGGATTCCTCATCTTGCTCTTCGCCAAGTCTCAATTCTGCCATCAAGTCATCTACAAAGGAGGCAAAGAGCAAAATACTGCCTGAGTATGTATTTCACACTGCTTTAACCCACCGGCTTCACTCCAGAGCAGCTTAAAATGGGACCCGTATAGTGCTCCTGGAAATTATCATTACCAGTCTCTTCGGAAACTAATTTCGTGCACGGTCCGTTTCCGTCCACAGGTGGAAGCAGGACATTGGCTGATGCTTTGCTTGGAGCCTCAGAATCCATCTGTATAATTTAAAAGAGATGGAAGAGAATTGGCACAGACTCCTTCTCATCCCTTTGCCTCGAACAAATCTCCTGCTTCCGCCAACACTCGTAAAGTGGAATCAGGTGAGGGAAAGGAAAAAAAGGGCAAACACAGCCAGCATGTGAGGCATCTCTGTTGAGTAGGGCTTTTTTCACTGCGAGGATCCAGAAGAGAGATGTGTGCTGGAAAGCCAGCAATGCTTGCAGCACCAGCCCTCTAGGATTTCAAAGGACTCTAAGCGGCAAGAAGCCTTACTGTATCAGTCCTCTACGAGAAATCCAGCTCCAAGGCCAGTTGCCAGGATAATCGGGTCATTAGTTTGGCCTCATGTTATCGCAGTCCTAACTGAACTGCTTGCCCACAGCACTGGCATGCCAAGGTCCCCTTTACGAGGTGTGGCACTGGTGAGAGTGCTCCTCAGCTACTGTGTGCTGTTTTGGGCCCCTGACTACAGAAAGACCTTGACGTGCTGGAATGTGTCCAAAGAAGAGCAACGGAGCGTCTAGAGACCGCGTCCTGTGAGGAGAGTCTGAGGGATCTGAGATTCTTTACTTTGGAGAAGAGAAGGCTGAGGGGAGACCTTACCACTCTCTACAGGTACCTGAAAGAAGGTTGTGGCGTGATGAATGCTGGTCTCTTTCCCAAGTATCAAGTCATAGGACAAGAGGAAAAGGCCTTATGTTATAGCAGGGGAGAATTAGATTGGAGATTAGGAAAAAGCTCTTCACTGAAAGGGCTATCAAGCACCGGCATAGGATGCCCAGGGAAATACTTGAGTCACCAGCTCTGGAGGTATTCAGAAAATGTGTAGACCTGGCGCTTAGCGATGTCGGTTAGCAGGTGGACTAGGAAGTGTAGAGTTTCCCTTTGGACTCAAGGATCTTTAGGGTCTTTTCTAAACAAAATGATTCTATGATTCTACCTTATAGTCAAAAGAGGAGTCCTCATCTTGCTCTTCGCCAAGTGTTTTGGGCCTCTGACTACAGAAAGACCTTGACTTGCTGGAATGTGTCTAGATTGGGCAGTGTTAGATTTCCTGTTGGAGTCAATAGGTGAAGTGTCTTTTTGAAACCAAACGATTTTATGATTTTACCTCAGAAATCTCAGAGAAGTCATCCTTCTGCATCTTCTCCTCCTTGTCTTCCACTCCCTTCGCTGCCAAGACACATACAAACGAGGTAAAAACGCTTCACTTCTGTGAGTGCTTATTTCATGCTGCTTTTCCCTATCTGCTTCACTCCAGAGAATCTTGCAAAGGGACCCATATAGTCTCTCATGAACTTGCCATTGCTGAACTCCTCTGAAAGATCTTGTGTGCACACTGCGTATTGGTCTTCTGCTGGATGGAGGATGATGTCTGAAATATCTCTTACACTTACAGAATCAATCTGTGTAATTTAAAAGAGATGCGTGAGAATTGGCACATACTCCTTCACATCCCATTGAAAAGCAAGTGAACCTAGTGGGGCCCCACTGCCTCCATCAGAGAATATACCTCACAATCAAAAGAAGAGTTCAAATCTTCCTTTTCTTCTGCTCCATCAGGTGGGAAGACATCTGCAAAGGAGAGAAGAAGCACAGTACTGCTATTCGTGCTTTTTAGTGCTTATTTGACTCTGCCTTTCCCTATCCCTCATGCCCTGTCCTTTTCATAGAGGCTACACTGATTTTTTCCTCATAGCCTTCTCCACAGTGAAGGATCCTACCTGCTTGGGTCAATGCAGACATGTTCATGGGAAGGGCATCAGCCGTCCTAGAGGAAAATATCTCCTGTAGGTACAGGTGGTCTCTGTCTCTGACAAAAGAACCTTCTGGGCTTTCACGGCTCATGCCATACTCCGGTTGGTAAACAATACTACATTCAAAAAGGAAGGAAACACATTCAGTAAAAAGACGAGCACTCTTGCGTACACTTTCTACTGGAAAAGCAATGGCCATTCGTGAGCCGTCCTACCCATACTCATAGCCAGCAGAGAAAGGGTAACACACACACAACTTACTGCACGGTTAGAGTAGTGGAGACTGAAGTACTCACTACCCTCCCTGCCCCAAGAGACTCCTGTGCCCAGGCACTGGTGCCTGCCTTCAGCAGGGATGCCCAGCCACCCAGCACAGCAAAGGAGACTGTGTCCTGGGAGTCTCTGGAGGCTCCCTAATCTGTGGCGACTGGGGAGTCTGCATAAGCCCCTGGTTTTAACCCCAATGGGTCCCATGCGAGACGTCTCAGAGACAGAGGGGACGGGATTTCTAACAGCAATAGCAAGGGTGTGCTGTTTCTTTCTGTGAATCCATGCCCTGCCCAAGCAAGCCAGTCAGTCTAGTTAGAGGAAAGGAGCCTTCTCCACTTGAAGGCCTGCTGAGCTCCACACGAGATTCACTAGGGGGACCAAGCTGGCAAAGCAGAGTAGGGCAAGGCAGGGCAGAGTGGAGCAACCGTTCGCTCCTGTCCCAGCTTGGGCCTTCTCCTCCCTCTTCCAGCCAGGGGCTGGAGGCTTTGTTATGGGCACTGCTGGCTCCTTACTACTTCCTTGCGGTCCGCCGCTTGATGCAGAGCCTCTTCCACCACCGGCGCCGCTTCGGCTGGGCTGGGTCACTGCTGGTGGCCGTGTTGTGCAGCCCACCCTGGCCCTTTTGCTGGGCCCCGTAAGGCTCATCGGCCTCCTCCTCATCAGCCGCAGAAGTGTGGGAGCATGACAGCTGCTTCCATATCTTCCTCAGGGGCTGGAGGAGGTGCTGCATGGTGTAGCAGGTACAGAGGGGGCAGAGGGCAGGCAGAGGCAGATGGCAAGGAGAGGGAGAGCATGGGGAAAGGTTGGAGAGAGGCAAATGGCAAGGTGAGGGTGAGAAGAGAGCTGAGTCCGAACGCTGCCAGCCAGAGATGTGCTGAGGGTCAGCACCTGCAGGGGCAGCCAAATTGTGGTTTCTTGTGATGTCACAAAGGGGGGTGAGGCTGGAGCTAGGGCCTATTGTGACATGGCCTCTGGGGAGGAGGGGGGCAGGCACGGGGAGGGCCAGGGTGGCAGAGGCTGCCCAATTCATGGGATCATAAGATCACAGAATCATAGAATGATTTGGGTTTGAAGTTCATCCATTTCCAAACCCCCTGCCACGGGCAAGGACACCTTCCACTACAGCAGGTTGCTCAAAGCCTTAGCCAACCCAGCTTGAACACCTCAAGCCATGGGGCATCCACAGCTTCTCAGGGCAACCTGTTCCAGTGCCTCCCCACCCTCACAGTAGAACACCTTTTCCTAATATCTACGAGGTCGAAAACAGTTCATCCCGGAGATGAACCCTGTAGCTCGAGAACCAGGAGCAGGAGGGGAGGGACAAAAAAAGGTTTACAGAACACGTTCTAACCTGTCACAGTGAGACAAGGTACAACTCTGTCACTCCACTCAGTACACATGGACACGTACTCAAAACAGAGACATTTTCTTCCTCTCGGTCAGCAAATGTCGCTGTGCACCAGCCCACAACGCATTGTCTGTGAAGCAGTTTTTAGCTAATAACATTGCTGTGCTTGAGCACTTGCCCTGTTCAGCAGACTCAGCTCCCTGTGATTTCTGCCTCTTCCCAAAGATCAAGTCAGTGGTCAAAGGAACCCATTTTTTGTCAGCAGAAGATACGAAAACAAGTGATAGAGGTCCTCAACAGACTTTCAGAAAAGCTGCAGAACTGCTTTGAACGTTGGCAGCATCGTATGCAGCTGTGTGTCAGCTGAGAAGGGAACTATGATGAAGGTGTTTGGAGTTGCTTTTCTTTACGCTTGTTAAATAAAGAGTTACAGTCTTGTTTTGCTTGTGTCAGACCTGGTACATTTCACAGTTTGTAGAGAAGCGTAATCATATCTGAACAAGAATATCAGTATACCTATATCTCTGCTATGTTTTTACCTTATCAGATGATAATACGGCCACTTATAGGATAGATGGAATTGCTTTGGAGAAAAACTGTATTTTTTAAAAACAAATTTTTTGCACTTTGTGCCTCAATTAGAATTTTATTTATATGTGAAAATGATAATAAAGCACTGCATCAAAAGCGATGAATCAGTCTGTCATTTCACAGTGCTTTTGTAAGGAAGAGGAAGCTCAGCACACAGAACCAGGTTTCAAACAGCACAGAAAGGCTTCAAGTGGACAGCAGGAGTTTATAGCTGGCAGGTCCTTTGCTTTAGTTCATGGGACAAGAAGTCAAGACTGATTGAGTTTTGCAGACTAAGGAAAGGAAGAAGCCCTTCAAAGCTCTTTTTTAGTCACCTGCCTCGACCGGAGAATTCACTAAGTTTTAATCTTCTGTTGAAAGAAAACTGATAGTTTACATTGAAGTCTAAGGAAGGGCCTGCTGAAAACAGCACAAAGGTGCTGAACAACAGAAGACTGTTTATCATTGTTACACTTAGAGTGTCTTAAGTATACTTTCAATGGCAGTGGTCACATTTCAATACATTCCTCTCACGGCTGTTCATTAAAATATCCACGTAAAAATCATGTATTCCTTTTCAGGATATGCAATCTCAAAGAGACATCCTGAGATATGTTTAACTCCCATTCAAGTGCACACATGAGTTAAAACAATAGTAATTTCCAAAAAAAAAAAATAAATCTTGGTTACTTCTGACTCTGTGTTAGTGTCACATCAGTACAAGCACTCCCTGTTTTTATTGCCTCATGCATTGTGGATTTTTTCAATAAGAACGCTATGAAGCTATCAGTAAAAGACGAGAATACAATTAAATAATAATGAACATATTTCATAGTATTAAGCTTGTAAAACTTGATTTTAAACTCTGAAAATCCATTTTTCCCAACCCACTTAAATACAGGAAAGCTAAAACACAGTCCTAACAGACAGAAAACAAGTTGTAGCTCAAAGGGTTCCGTTCTGAGTAAAACAACGGAATAACAATATACCCAACTACACTGCCTATATATCGAATTTCTCTTCACAGATGTTGTGTCCGTGTTCTTCATAATCTTCTCTAGTTACTACCATGTCTTCAAAATCATCGTTCTCAGAAATGAGCTTCCCACCTTCCCAAGAATAAGTAATAGGGCTGAAAAATGAACACAGTTATTGTTACTCATATGTTAACACATTTCAAATAGAATGATGCAGTGAGGATTTCCAAGACTTTTATTTAGCCATAGCTATTTAAAAATATCTTTTTCATTCCTAAAACAAACTATCCATCTCCAGTGAAGTTAGGAGACAAAATCTGAAACTGTAGCAGGGCTCACTGACTTTGTTTTTATAAAAAGCAAGTGCTTCTCTGTAGGCAGGTGTGCAGAGGGCACAAAGAAAGTGGAGATGTCTTTGTATTTACTCTGCACAGATAATCATTCTTTTATCATATTTACAAATACTCTTTTATAAAAAACACTTCTTTAGAAATAAAGATTTTTTTGTACTTTCAAGATATACTTGTTTTGTCTCAACTGTATCCTCTCTCTGCAAAGATGTTACGCCTCCCACATCCCTGAAGTGGCTATGTCAGTAATGACAGGGCAGCATTCAGATGCTAAAAAAATCTTCTAAGTAAAAAAACCACTTATGTATCCACTGAATGACGACACAGTCTTCTTTGTGTGATTACAATAAAAAGTCTGGTGCTGAAAACACGTATTTATATGCTTAACTTAATGAGTTAGAGCACTAGGCACGCAGGTGGCACTTGGTTTGTCTGACGATGCACTGATTTAGAACATCCTTCTCACACAATTTTCATTCAATTACTGTTTCAATTAACCCCGTTACTCAATCTATCTTTCTAGTCACCAAAAGAAATCCTACTTTACATTTTCTTCTGCTAGAAGGGCAATGCTTGTTCTGTACAGTTGAGAACTTACTTTCCAGGAAGAACAACAGAAACGTCATAATCAGTTGGTGTAAGACAACGAACTTCAGCATAAACCCGATCTCTGAAGCCTGGAAAAAGGGTATTTCCCCCAGTCAAAACTATGTTCTTGAAGAAATGAGGTTGCATTTCTGTAAAACAAAGAAGTAAATATGTAGTTAGAGACTAAATATGTATTTCAAGTCTGTTCCCAGTTATGTTATGAATTGGAACAGAAGAAACATGCACAGAAGAATGTTACAGTCATCTAATGATCACATCAATTAATCAGTTTTATTGGGAAATAGAAGAAAGTGATCCATCACGCTCTGTTCTTTGTCATTTCTTAGGATTTGGCTTTGACAACTGATGTTGCCTTACTCTGCCTAAAAGATTTCATGTCTGTCAACACAATTCCCCTCGCAAAGGGGACTCGAAATGACACAGATTTTTTAAGACTACAGATTAAAAGCCTCAATGCTGCCATACTTACGGGGTATCACAAAACTTTCAAAAGTCTTCTTTGCAGTAATAATGCAAATTACACATACATCATCTACAAAATGAAAGCCTCTGACCAAGACAGCAGTCAGAAAGGTCTGACATTTTGATACAGAAATTACTGAGCTTGGTCAGATTTATTTGTCTCACCACGTTGATTTTTCTCTTCTTGCACTGAAGAAAGATATTAAAACACAACTAAAACGAGCATCAAGTATATTCCATCATCGGCATCAAAGACAGACAGGTCACATTAGAAAAGGATGTTAAGAAGTATTAAGTTGACAGTGATTAACTGAAACAAGAGTAGAAACTAATCAAAATATCACCACAAAACTGTGTTTGCGAGACAGAGAATCTTGTAGACAATCAGTTCTGGCATGACACGCACCAGAAGCCAAACCAGTTCCATACAATATAATAATAGGCATATGGAGAGTATGAGCTCCTTAAGACACTCTGGATGCTTATTTAAAAAAACCACAAAACAAACAACTACCAAAACCCCATAAAAAAAGACAACAGAAGAAATAAAACCAACACCCCCTTGCCTACCTCGGCTCCCTCCCACACACACTTTTCAAAACACTTCTAGGTTATACCTTCAGGTAAATTCTGAATAGAATAAACAATGGCTTCTGGAATTCCCATCTCTTGAATACCAATGTCTGAAGGATGGAAGAGTATTTCCGGAACTGCAAATCTTTCATTTGTTAGACGAAGTATTTGTTCACCAGTCTTGTATTTTCCACTTAGCACCATCTCTTCCCTTGGCTAAATGAAAGACATGAATAGTAGCCACTGCTTAAGAAATTACATGCTAGGTTATTCAGCTAATTTTTTTCATTACTGCAGAGGTAGGCTATATATTCTCTGTCAATTGTATTCTCAACAAATCTTTTACAAATACATACCCTGGCATTAAATCTTAAATGACTCTGCTCTTAGCGACTGCAGTTTTGCCTGAAGCAAAATGAAATACATACACACGAGAGTGGACTTAAAATATCGGGACTGCTTTTGAAACTATGGCCAACTCATTTACTGAGATGTAATTGTTAAATTGTCTGCACAGGTACGAAGATTTTTCAGGCTTTAACACAGCTTTGGACTTTCTACCTATTAGGGTTTTCCTATGAAATTCAGAGAGACTTACAAAAAAGGAACAAAGCATGGAAAAGATTTCCAACTGCAACAGCAATGACAAATAGCTTGCATGACAGAGCTCAAGCACAGAAAGCTGCAAATATTAGATAACAGAACATAAAACGCAATCCTGGAAAAAAAGTATTTAATTTTCATCTCAGTTTCCTCAGGAAAACAAGACCTATTACTGCAGAACACAGCAAAAAGACACAAGACAGCATCAGAAAAAAAAGAATGTCTTTCTAACCTCTCTGCTGGACTTGTGCAGGGGAACAGTTAAAAACTACTTCAAAAAATGTACTACCATTACCTTACAAAATCCTTTTTTGATTGTGCTGAAGTCTGGCAAAACATAATCTACCATTACAGTGTTTTCCTCTCCTTTCAATCTAAAAGAGAAGAATGTAAAAGGCAGAAGAATAAAAAACACGTTCTAAATCCCAACTAGTTTATACTGACAGGATGACTTCCTTTGACTTAACCGGAAATTTTCGTGATTCAGAGTACAGTTTTATTTGTTTGTTTCACAAGTACCAACTTTTCCATTTAGTGCCATTGTATACATACTTGGCAATGTCCATGTCCTTGTAAAAGTCTTGAGAAACATAACACACATCTTCTTTCACTTGATTAATCACGTGCGTTTCATCCATTACGTGGAGCTGCCTGGGGAAAAAAAAAAAAGGCAAACACACAGAAGTTTCAGAATAATTTAGTCAGCATTACCTGTCCAGTTTTCCACCGGAGATGAACAACCAAAGTTTTCAAATCGCAGAAAGCTAGTTTCTCGATATCTAAAACTTGTCTTTTAATTTATAAAATCATTCCTGCCCTACTGGACTTTAATATTTTCCTATTTCACCGTTCAATAAACACAAATATCTACCTGCCTTTGCTCAGCGTCTTCATAACATGTATAGCCATGATCCTGTAACTGGTTCTACTAGCAAAGACCTTTACCTAGAGAAAGTTCCAACCTAAAGGATCCAAATGAAAAGTTGATCCTATTGAACTGTATTTGTGGCACTTATAGAATCACTTGGCAAACTGACTGACGATCTAGAGAGACATCTTAGAACATATGCAAGGACTGGTGTAATTGTGAACACACAGGTAACCTCAGCAACTTCAAAAGCACTGGCACTTTAAAAACTGACAGCCTAATTCTTCCAAGAGTTTAAGCTCATCTTAATTCATCTTGAAGAAGGCAGCTAGCAGATCATGACAGCAAAAAACTATCTTCTCCTTTAAACAGCACTTAGTCTAAAATTCACAGAACTAGTAATAATATCCTCACAGACTTCTGGCTCATTTCATAGCAATCTCAAGAGGATCATCAGCATGATTTACCTGTACGAGATTATCTCCTTCAGATGATTGGTTAACAGTTTTCCTCCAACATTAATCCTACAGAAAAGTAGTAACACAAGGAATTCTGTCACTATTAACTTCAGGCATAGCAAACAGTTCTAGAACAGTTCTATCTACTGCACATTACCTGACGATTGCCTCTTTCTTCTTCTTACTTCTACAATAAGGTACAATGTGTGTAAAGGAGTATCCACTATCCACAATGATACAACAGAGCTCAGATGGATTATCCCGGAAATACCTGTGTGCACTAAGAGCTCCAGCTGAAATACACACAAAACATTCAATTTTTATATGTATATACACTTTTAGAATTTTAATTGATGGGAAAATGTACTTGCTTCACATTTTAAATGTCTTTGACAGAATTCCAAGACCTCAACACATAATACTGCAGCCAACACATGAATTCATTTTGACAATGGATAAAAGAGTCAGTACCATATGTGCCCCCATTTATTACTTTTCAAGAATTCCAGTCCATGTTTAGTTTCTCCTGAAGTCCAAGCACGCTGATCATACCACAACTATCAAACCCATCTAAACCAGTATCCTACATCCAGCTATCTTTCAGAAGAGTTGTCACGCTGTCTACACATTCTCTATATGATACAACATATTTCATGACTGTAACGCTGCATTTTATTTGTTAATACAGAACAAAATCCAACAAAAAAACCCATCACCACACCCCCCAAAAAACAGGAAAGCTATCAAAGTCAAAATGCAAATTTTTGGTAGATTTTCTCAAATGCTATCTTGTTTCAAAACTCTCTTTGCCATCCTGAGCCTCCTCAGGTTTCCTTTAATTATACAGGATGACATTCTTATTAAAGTAGTATCAGAGTACAGCTGGAATTTCTAATTAAAAAAATGCTTGTTTAATCCAGTTGGAGTACACATACAAGCATACTACTCAAAAGCCACAAAGGAAATTAAGTAGTTTCTTTACTATCTTTACATATATACACGTTAGTGCAGATGCATGCATGTATGTATTTATTTTGAAGGACAAGTTTCAAAATATATAAATGTGAACTAGAAGGAGACAGACTCACCATTTACTCTAAGAGCTGCCTGAAACTGATATTCTTCAAATAGGATTTCATTCATGGATTCTTGTATTGAACTGAAGTTAAAATAAGGTTCAGTAATAATAATATTGGTATCTACAAAATCCACCTATGAAAAATACATTATGACACTCATTACACAGAACTTAGAAATTAATACTCCGTTACCATATTCTGAACCAGCAGTTGAAGACCATGTAAAGCTGAAGACATGATTACCACCTACCACATCTCTTTGGAGAAGCCAGGCTTACCAAGTTTCTGGGGTTTTATAAACTTCATGAGCAGTGATATCAAAGTGATGGGTAAAAACATAAGAGAAGGGAACACCTTCATACATATTCTGCTCCTGTTGCAATCCTTACACATTGTAATCCAACATTTGAAAAAGATACCCATAAAGGAACACTAGTACTACCTCAAGGTACTTTACACTATTCCTGTCAACTACAGAAAGAGAAGCTTCTGCAGCAGCTCAGCACTTGCATCACAAAATTATGTATCTAATAAGCAAAGTCTTGTGCAAAGTAGAATCAACAATCAAACTCCCCATGACCTCTAATAAGGCCAGCAAAAGATTCTGGATTTTCTGTGTTTACCGGTATTTCGAGATCCTTTAGAGACGATTTCAGGGAGTTACTTCAATCAAAGATGGATATAGCCCTACACAGATCACCACATAATTGTTGTATCACATAATTGTTGTTACTAACTTGAACTCTTAATTATATTGATGTGAATTTCTTGACATATGTGAACTGAACTCAGTATGAATATGCACACGACTGATAAATTTCAAGTTTTTCTGAATTCCTACATCAGAGCTCAAAAGTAAAAATTATCTCTATTTCCAACAAATAAATCCCTGTGATTTCTAGTCAAAGGCACTTTCAAAGACATCAGTAAGCTACTCAGTTCTATTTAATATTTGAAGCACTTACGTGAACTCAACTAGTCAGTACTTAACCTACACAAAATTTGTAATTAAAAAAGGCTCTTACCTGATACATTTCTTTCCCAAAAAGATAATCCCAAACCTGTCTCTGCACATCCCAGTTCACCAAGTAACCCTGTAGGAATTTTGAAAAACAGATCACACTATGTAGATATTAAAATCATACTTATAAAATTGACATTTCCGTGCTAAGGAGTAAATGTTACACAGGATAAAGAATGTTACAAATATTCCCCATCACTATGTTAAGAAATACACTACAAAAAAACTAATGTAAATTCTTTATCCTGTAGACATTATTCCCTGTGACAGAAGTCTGTCAATCTGACCTCAGTGCTGGGGAAGGTTATGGAGAGGATCATCTTGAGTGCCAGCATGCAGCACATGCAGGATAATCTGGTGATCAGGCCAGTTAGCATGGTTTTAGGCAAGGTGGGTCCTGCTTAACTCACCTTAACTCCTTCAGTGACAAGATGATCCACTTAGTGGATGAAGGAAAGGCTGTGGATGTTGTTTACCTAGACTTCACTAAAGCCTTTGACACAGTGTCTCACAGCATTCTCCTGGAGAGCCTGGCTGATCATGCCTTGGATGGGCATACTCTTTGCTGGGTAAAATCTGGCTGGATGGCTGGGCCCAAACAATTGAGGTGAATGGATTTAAAACCAATTGGTTGCTGGTAACAAGTGGTGTTTCCCAGGGCTCAGTGTTACTGCCGGTTATGTTTAATATTGTTGTTACTTTCAGTAAGTTTGCAGACAACACCAAGCTGGGTGGGAACGTTGATCTGCTTGACAGTAGAAAGGCTCTTCAAAGGGAGAGGCTGGATTGATGGGCCGAGGCCAGTTGTCTGAGGTTCCACAAAGCAAAGTGTCGAGTCTTGCACCTGGGGTGCAACAACCCATTCAACACTACAGACTTGGACTGGAAAACTGCCCTGTGGAAAAGGACCTAGGGCTGTTGCTCAACAGGTGCTGAACCCAGGTGGCCAACGTGGCCAATAGCATCCTGGCTTGTATCAGAAGCAGTGTGGTCAGCACGGCTAGGGAAGTGATTGGTCCTTTGTACTTGGCACTAGTGAGACTGCTCCTCAACTACTGTGTGCAGTTTTGGGCCCCTCACTCTAGAAAGACCTCAACATGCTGGAATGTTTCCAAACAAGAGCAACAGAGCTGCTGAAGGGTCTAGAGAATGAGTCCTATGAGGAGAGGCTTGAGGGAACTGTGACTGTTTACTTTGGAGAACAGGATGCTGAGGGGAGACTATACGCTCTGTACAACTACCTGAAAGGGCGTGGTACTTCGGCAGATGTTGGGCTCTTATCGTAGAATCATAGAATGGTTTGGGTTGGAACGGACCTTAAAGGTTATGTAGTTCCAGCCTCTCTGCCATGGGCACAGACACCTCCCACTGGATCAGGTTGCTCATAGCCTCATCCAGCCTGGTCTTGAACACGTCCAGGGATGGGGCTTCCGTGACTTCTCTGGACAACCTGTGCCAGGGCCTCGCCACCCTCACAGTAAAAAATTTCTTCCTAATATCTAATCTAAATCTCCCCTCCTTCAGCTTAAAACTGTTACCCCTCTTCCTATCACTACACTCGTGATAAAGAGCCCCTCCCCTGCTTTCATGTAGATGCCCTTTAAAGTACAGGAAGGTTGCTATAAGGTCTCCCTGGAGCCTTCTCTTCTCCAGGCTAAACCTGCCCAACTCTCTCAGCCTGTTTTCTTATGGGAGGTGCTCCAGCCCTCTGATCATCTTTGTGGCCCTTCTCTGGACTCGCTCTGTCCCTCCTGTGCTGAGGGCTCCGGAACTGAAAGCAGCATTCCAGGTGAGGTCTCATGAGAACAGAGTAAAGGGCCAGAATCACCTCCCTCGACCTGCTGATCACACTTCTTTTGATGCAGCCCAAGATACAGTTGGCTTCTTTTCCACCAGCACCCCCAAGTCCTTCTCCTCAGGGCTCCTCTCAATCCATTCTCTGTCCAGTTTGTATTTGTGCTTGGGAGTTCCCCAAGTCAGAGATATGGCACTGCACTCAGCCTTGTTGAACTTCATGAGGTTTGCTCAGAAGTCTGTCAAGGTCCCACTGAATGGCATTCCTTCCCTCCAGCATGTCAACTGTACCACACAGCTTGGCATCATTGACAAACTTGCTGAGGGAGCACTCAATCCCACTGCCCATGTCTGCAACAGAAATATTAAAAAACACCAGTCTCAATACTGACTCCTGAGGAATGCCACTCACCATCGGTCTCTACTTGGACACTGAGCTATTGACCACAACTCTTTGAGTGTGACCATCCTGCCAATTCCTTATCCACTGAGTCACGGGACAAGAGGAAATGGCCTTACATTGTGCCAGGGAATGTTTAGACTGGAGTGCAGGAAAAAAGTCTTCACTGAAAGGGCTATGAAGCACTGGCACAGGCTGCTCAAGGAACGGCCTGAGTCACCATCTATGTGGTGGTGCTTAGCGACATGGTTCAACAGATGGACTTGGCACTGTTAGGTTTACAGTTGGACTCAATGATCTTAAGGGTCTTCCCCAAGCGAAATGGTTCTCTGTTTCTGTGACTGTCAAAACAGCACACTGCTTAATTTGGTTCTTGTAAGACAGTACACATAACCCTGCAGTTGGGACATATTGTACACAAACCGTTCCTTACAACACAAATTTACATTTGGCTATATGGTTAAGCTTTAGATAACTGACTTACTTTTTGAAAAGGGAGAATATAAAATAGGCCAGAGGGATCTTTAATTTCATCCAGCTGATTTGCCGTAAAGGTTTTCAAGCGCGCAGTCTTTGATCTGAACTGACAGTTAGGAATAACGCTGGAAAAGATTGGGAAGTTTCCCATGCATCACAATTATGAGACACATTCATTGTCTTTAAACTGCTTTCATAAATAGCATACTTTCAACAATATTTTTTCTGCTATGTTTTGTTCTTACTCCATTTCTTGGAGTCAGGTATGAGGGAAACCTCTAATTCCTGACACCTCCAATTCAGAGGAGATCCCTTTTGGAAAATCAAAACAAACTCCTCCTCCACACAGCACTGAGCTCCACCCCACCCCCTCCCCACCAGCACAACAGGCCTCATCATCCCCAGGGACTGACCCTGACCCATTCCATTGATACAAGAAACAGTTAACATTACAAAACCCATAATATTTGGATTTAAGCTAAAGTAGACTTAAGATTCATCTAAGTAACAGTATTTTTTAAAGGCAGACAGAACGTCCCTCTCATAACGTGTTCTCTTGATGGCATTTTTTTTTCCAGACAGTGTTTTTCCAGACACTGTTCAGAAAGAAATGTTAATGCCTTGTATTCAGTATGGTCTGTGCTGAACAGCTGCGTCTTCTACAATCACCTGTGTTTGCAGCCTTTCCCTGTCTAAAATGCAAGGTCAGACAGAGCTGGCTCCAAAGCTCCAATTAACAGAGATTCGACTGTTGTGAAGTTCATAACAGCGTTAAAGTGAGTCCTTGGAAAATAACAGGATACGCACAAGATTTCTGGGAAAATGTATACACCTGCATGTTAAGTGGGAAATACATTCTGTCCCAGCTCTTGTCTCGTTACTCCGGATTGATGGAAATTATTCCCTCACGCGCCCAGTGCTGAAATAAAGGATGTTTCTTTCTGAAACTCCAAAACGAGTCTTGGAGAGTTTATCTGCCGGCGTCTTCGGCATCACCATCCACCCCCTCCTCCCCCGCGGTCTTGCAGGGGGCGGGGCCTCTCCGCGGCGAGCGCAGGCGCGGTGGCGGCCTCCTCGCCGCTGAGCGGAACGGGGACGGGGGCGAGTGCGGGCGGAGCAACACGGAGGCGCCTGGCCCGGCCCGGGCCCTTACCTGACGTTCGCGTGGCTGTAGCCGATCTTGGCGTTGTAGGCGCCGTTATCCAGCACCAGTGTCGCCATATTCCCCACGGCGCCACGGCCGCCGCCGTCCCAGTATTGATCCGCCACCGCCGTGGGTCTCTATGGTTACCATAGAGCGGAGGAGCAGCGCGCGCGCTGCCTGACGGGACGCTTGAGCGCCGCGGGAGCCCCCTCCGGCTCCAGCCGCCCGCTCGCCGTCCCACCTGTCACGTGTCTCCGCGGGCGCTTCTTGGCCGGGAGCGACCCGGAAGCTCCCGTCAAAGAGGCGGGCCGGGCAAGCGGCGCGGAGTTCCCTCCTACTGCGGGCCCAGTGCGCCTGCGCGGCAGCCCTACGCTCCCGTCCGCGGACGGCGCTGCCCCCCCAGCGGCGGGAAGGGGTGGTCGCCAGTTCAGCCACAATGGGAGGGGACGAAGCTGTTGCCGTCTCGGCAGGGACGCAGCGAGCACGGGGCCACTAGCGAAAGGGCCGGGCGGGGGACACGAGCCGTCGTACGGTGTTATGCACTTCACAACAGCCAAATCTCTGCTAATGGGAACTTTGGCGCCAGGTCTGTCTTACCTTGCATTTTAGACGGGGAAAGGCTGCACGGAGGTGATCAGAGGAGACGCCTCTGCTCAGCACAGACCGTACTTAACACGAGGCGTTATCATTTCCTTCTAAGCAGTGTCTGGAAAAACATCATTTGGAAAAAAAATGCTATCGAGAAAAGGTGCTATGAGAAGGACGTTCTGCCTATCTTTCAAAAAATACAGTTACTTAGATATAAGCTTAACTCTACTTTCTCTTAAGTCAAAATATTACACTTCTTGCAACCATAACTACTACTTGTATCAGTGTAAGGTCAGAGGTCCCCTGTGGAGGGGACTGTAGTGTCCTGAGTAGGTGAGAGCAGGTCAGGAAAGGCAGTGAATGAAAATCACTTCATGTAGGAAGTAGAAAAGCAGGGGGGGCCTCTCCTATATAAGAATGGTGCAGAGTAAAAGGGCAGAAGGCTTTTAAAATTCCATTGTCGTTATTTTACTGCACTTTCAAGCATGCTGTAATCAACACTCTCTTCTTACAAGTGGTGTAAAACCCAGTGCTACTGGTATTCGCTGTCACTGACCAGCTGTTGTTTTGCATAAGTCTGTGTCAAATATCACACACCTTTATAGAATCTCAGAACCACAGCAGCCTGGAAGGGACCTCGAAAGACCATCTAGTCCAGCCTTCCATGGGAAAGGGTGTCAAGATGAGACAATCCAGCACCATGTCCTGTCCTGTCTGGGAAACCTGCAGCAATGGGTGCTCCACCATATGCCCATGGGAGGTTGTTGAGGTGATTGATATAAAAAAAAACCTCCTCAGATCAAGATGTAACCTTTCTCAGTGCCACTTGGACTTGTTGGCTCTTGTCTTCTTGTGAAGAGATCTTCCACCCACTTTGTTGCCACCCTTTAAGTACTTGAATACAGGGATGAGATCAACCTTGGGTCTTTTTTCTTCAGGAAGAAAAGAGCTGACTTTTCAGTCTTTCTGCACAGGCTTGTTTTTTCAGACTTTTGATCACCATCATGGCCTTCATTTGGACCTTTTCCAGCCTGTCCACATCTTTTTTTTTTTTTGTGGGAACCAGAGCTGGATACAGTACTCCAGGTGTGGCCTGACAAGCGCTTATCAGAATAGGCTCTGTCTCTGCTAGTAATACCTCTGCAGGTGCACCCCAGAATCTGATTTGCCTTCATTGATGCAGTGGTGAACTGCTGACATTGACCTTGCTTTCCACCAGGATCCCTGGGTCCCTTTCTGCAAGGCTGCTCCTCAGCCACGCAGGTCCCAGCCTGCTTTAGGCTCTTTGTTTTTGTCCTTTCAGGTGCACGATAGTGCACTTGTCTTTTTGATGAGTTTTGCTTTATTTGTATGTTTTACTTACTGTCACTAGTATCTTTGTGGTTACCAAATAAAATAGAAAGTGCTCTGCAGTTTTGTATCTGTATGTAATTCAATTTCCCGGAAATATCAGACATTAAAAATAACTGCTGCTCTGTATGGTTAGTCTTTACCCTGACAAATATCAACTGTCTTTCCATGAGCCCGGATGTTTAGTGGAACACATAGCAATCTGATTTTAGATCAATCCTATTTACGTGCTTGTCAGTATCTTAAGGACAGCTCCTTTAATCCCTGCTCTAGCAGATACATTCTTTGGTTCTTGAGGAGAGGTCACAGGAATTATGGAAAGCCTGTGTTTCCAGTTCAGGAGTTTATAGATTCTTTTCAAGAACACTGTGAAGCGTTGGTTGTTCTCCTTCTTTGCTCATTGATGGGTACAGTAATAGTAAATTTGGGGGTTGTAATTAAAACACAAAAATACACAAAACAGAATTGTGACAAGTGCTGTAGATATTCACAGAGTTACAGTAAAACAAAGTATTACTCAAAATCAAAGATTTTTATTTTATCATTTTATTAACAATATAAAGTTCTTGAAAGAATAATTTAGATACAAAAAATCGCTATAACTGTTGCTAATTTCTGTCTTGTGAAATTAAAGATGAAAGCCAGAATGTAATTAATTACTTTGTCTCTTCTAGATACTGGCTCCAGCTCTACGAGGTTTCATCTGTTATCATTTAATGACCTGCATTGAGTTCAGTTACTTCTGCTTTTTTTTTTTTAGCACCTACAGGATAAGTGCCAGGCTCTTAATGGTTCACTTGGACTTATGTGTAGTGATTGATATACATAAATATATAAAGACTTTCAGAACTGAAGTTGGTATATTTACTGTCATTGCTAACTGGGGGCAACTCACGTACGTGTTCATTGAGTTTGTTCACATATTCACCCATATATTGCAATGACACTTCTGATAATAATTATTTTGTTGTTGATATTGTTCCTAACAGAGTCAGTGACATAGTGTCTTAGTTTGAAGGAAAAACTAAGATGTCTGTTGAGGTTATATCTCCCACAAGAAAATCACCACAGCCCTTTGCAATTAATAGACTTTAATCAAGAGGAGAATATGAAATTGTATAGGAAAAGATAACAGTTCTCAACTGCAAAGTAGGGAGCAGGGTAGGTGGGGATGGAAGGGCAACCCAGAGCCCAAGTCATCAGGCAAGTGAGTAGTGATGAATCAGGTCTGAGGTCAAGCATAGAAGGCAGTCCTCGGATCAGGGTCAGGATCAGGTCTAGTGGAGTAAACCAAGGCCAGACATAGCCCAGAGGTAACCAGGGAGGTCCATGGTGACCAGGCAGATCTGAAGTCAAGATGAAAAGTTGGTGGGTCAGGGTCCAGATCTGCAGGACCCACAGCAAAACTTGTGATGATCTGCCACTACAGCCACCCCTTCTTTTCTTCTGTGACAGTTTATCCTCATTGGGTGGAGAGTCATTTTAGTAAATCAAGAGCAAAGAGTCTTGGTTGCTATATGAAGGAATCCTACATAGCAATGTTTATAAGTGCAAAGTAATCAGGAGGAATAAGCAATTCTTTCCTTTTCATGGTTATTGTCTTAAGATGACAGCTGATGGCACTCAACGTTTTCCTCATAAACGGTTCCCTTACTCTGTTCAGAGCAGGAGTCAGTCTTTGGGACTTTATATCAAGCACCATTTTCACACAGCAGTGGTCTAATTATCATGAACATGACAGCAAACATGGGACCGTGATTTGTAGAATCAGTCCAAAACCTTAATAAATACAGATTGGAAATTAATTTGTGTCAGGTTCTAAAACGAAGTGTCAGACACTGTGCTCAAAACAAGGGAAAAACTGGGTTCCTTATGTCATGCCCTTCTAAATCCTTGGAGCATGTGTGGACATTGATCTATGCATTTTCACCCATTTCACTATTCAGTGTGCAACAGGATATGAGGGAGAACGTGAGGTCATGATTCAGATCCACCCTGATGGATGGGGATATTCCTCGTTTCCAGTTCTGACACCAATAAAGAGCCTCTGGACTTTCTCTTTTCTGACAGAGCTGTGCTTGCAACACTCTTGAAAAGGAACACACAGCATGGGTCCTGCTTTCCTTGCCCCTTGTGTTTTCTTTCTTGATGAGAAGCTGATCCATCATTATGATGAACATTCTTTCTCCAAAATACTGGTAGAATTTTTCTGGTTGGGAAACTGATTTTAAAACAGGAATAAAAGTATTAGCTTCATAAAAAAACGTATTAGCTTCATACACAACTTATTAGCTTCATACATACTTATTCCCACTCTTTAAAGAATATAATGAGGTCAGTATTACACAGTTGACTAATATTTAAATGCTTGGAAAAATCAATTGAAAATGTTCATCTCCTGGCCTATTTTTTCAGCTGTTACTGCTTCACAGTTCTGATTTAAAGATCCTTGGGTTTTTCATTCACTGCATGTAAATTATTAATGTTATGTATATGAGAAGCAAAGAAAATAGTTTCTGATGTCTTTCCTCTGCAGCTCTAGATCGTATTATAGAGCCAGCAAGCTACTCTTTAGCAAGCTATGGAGGTCACATTTGAAAATCTTTTTAGTTTTACAACTGGTTTTTTTTTCATTTTTTTTTCTTTTTCCCTAGTTAATACTGCTATTTAGGGTACTTGGTGACAGATGGGCTTCGTTTAGCCCAGAGAAGACTCTGGGTAGACCTTATAGCACCCTTTCTGTACTTAAAGAGGGCCTACAGGAAAGATGGGTGGGACTTGTTAAGAGAGAGTACAGTGATAGGATGAGGGGTGATGGTTTTAAGCTGAAAGAGGGGAGATGTAGATTAGATATTAAGAAGAAATTTTTAACTGTGAGGGTGGTGAGGCACTGGAACAGGTTGTCCAGAGATGTTGTGGATGCCACATCCCTGGAGGAGTTCAAGACCAGGTTGGATTGACGTGACCTAGTGGAAGGTGTCCCTGCCCATGGCAGGGGTGTGGAGCTAGATGATCTTTAAGATCCCTTCCAACTCAAACCATTCTATGATTCTTTTTTATCTGGCCTTGTTCCTTTTGTGTGTGGATGTAGGTACAGCAGCCACAGCAGCCATCCTGGCTCCCAGCAGGGCTAGGATCAAGCCCAGGAGAAGATGTCTAGCTCTTTAGGCAGGTCTTGCTGCCTCAGCAGCTCTTTGACCTTCCTCTGGAAGAATAAGTAGCAGGGTTGAATTTGTTGTTTGCTTGCTTTGTGCATCATTTTGGAGTGATTTGGGGGATCCCAGATGGAAACATAGGGTTCCTTTTTTTGTAGCTGAGAACGAGTATTGCCTATAAAAGAGAGGTATATAAAGAATAAGTATCCCACTTGGGTAATCAAGATGATTATATTACAAAAGATCTAGAATAATGCAGTTTATCTGAAAAACTTAAAGTAACGTAATATTGGTTTTGTGAACGAGCTCTGCCAGTCTTTTGCAGCTCTGAGGGAAGTGAAGAGACAATGATCTCCTTATCGTCTTAGAGGTCTTTTCCAACCTTAACGACTCCACAATTCTATGATTCTAACAGCAGGACGTGCATATATTAATGCCAAATGTTAACACACTTAGGTAATGCAGGTTTTATCAAGAGAAATCCTTGTTATATGCTAGATCCAGGTGTTTTTTTTGCTGTTGTCTTTGTTACACATAACACCTTTTAGTGCCACTTGTAACAGATTTTCAACAAAATTAACCCATTCGGTGACACCAAGTGTAGGGAGAGGCTGGGCTCACGGGGGATACGCTCCACAGGCAGGAGGAGGGAGGGATGGAGCCACAGATGGGGACACAGGTTTTTTTCAAAGTTTTGAGGGATGAAGAGGGAGCTGGCTGAGTATTGTGGAGTACCGTGTCCAGTTCTGGAATCCTCAACATAAGGAGGATATGGAACTGTTGGAACGAGTCCAGACAAGGGCCGTGAAGATAATCAGAGGGTTTGGTTGCTCTGACTGAAAAAAGGCTCCTGGGAGCCTTATAGTGGCCTTCCAGTACCTGAAGGAGGCCTACAGGAAAGCTGGGGAGGGACTTTTTACAAGGGCAAACAGTGATAGGATGAGGGGGAACGGCTTTAAAATGGAAAGGGGAAGATGTAGATTAGACATTAGGAAGAAATTCTTCACGATGAGGGTGGTGAGGCACTGACACAGGTTGCCCAGGGAAGCCGTGGATGCCCCCTCCCTGGAGGTACTTCAGGCCAGGTCTTGAGCAGCCTGGTCTGGTGGGAGGTGTCCCTACCCATGGGTGATCCCTTCCAACCCAAACCATTCTGTGATTCTATGAGGAGAAAGGCCGGGCGATGCAGCCAGAGACAACAGCCCTACCCAGAACTAGCCTCGCTGCGGCGGGGGCTGCCCCTTCCAGGGCGGTCTGCGAGCTGCAGGGAAGAGGCGCTCCCTTCCTCACCTCTCCCCTGCCCGGGGCGGCCGCTCCGCTGGGCGGGGCGGTGGCTTCGGGTCCGCCCCTCCCGTCACCGGGCGATGCTGCAGCCAAGATGGCCGAGGGGACTGCGTGAGCGCGGGTGGCGGCAGCGGCTGCGCTCGCAGCGGTCTCCCCGCCTCGGGCAGGGGGAGGCGGAGGGATGAGGCGCGTTCCTGGTCGCGGCCGCTCGTCGTGAGGGGCGCGGGCTGGCAGGCACCATGGCGGGGATTATCAAGAAGCAGATCCTGAAGCATCTCTCCAGGTTGGTGCCCCGGGTGGGCTGAGGGGTAAGGGGGGCGGCTCCCGGCGCAGGGCGGGGACACCAGGAGTCGTGCTCCCCGCGGGGGGTGAAGCCGGAGAAGGTGTCCGGCCCCTCGTGTGGGGCTGCTCGGCGTCCCCGGACCCCTCACTCGGTGCCCGGCGGCGTGGAGGAACGCGCAGGCGGGGTCACCGGCGAAGCGGGTGACTGAGTCATAGAATCACAGGATGTCTTGGTTGGAAAAGATCTTTGAGATCATCGAGTCCAACCGTACCTGCCCACTGCTAAACCAGATTCCTGAGCACCTCGTCTACCCGTCTTTTAAACACCTCCAGGGATGGTAGCTCAACCCCCTCCATGGGCAGCTGTGCCAGTGCCTTGATAACCCTTTCAGTGAAGACATTTTTTCTCTAATCCCTTGGTGCAATTTGAGGCCATCTCTTCTCGTCCTGTCGCCTGTCACTTGGGAGAAGAAACCAACCCCCACCTGGCTACAACTTGCTTACAGGCAGCTGTAGGCAGGGATAAGGTCTCCCCTCAGCCTCCCCGTTCGTTGAGCTGAACAGTCAATTAGCTGCACTGAATCTCCGCCGGGCGGGCGGTGCCGCCCCCGCCGAGGCGTGACGGGGTGCGAGGGGCGGTGCGGGGGCGAGCCCAAATCCCGTCGTAATTCGAAGTCGGGGGAGGTGTACAGGAGCTGTCCAGGTTCGCTTGGTGGCTGGAGTGTGGGAGCAGGCGTTGTGTCCCCGCAGGGTACATCTGAGCTCCTGCAGTTGGGGCCAAGTGACAAAAGAGTTGCGTTCCCGTTCGACGTCCTGTTCGACGTTTTTCGAGTGACTGAAATCGTTATCTAACGTGCCTTGTGGGTTAAAACAAAAAAAAACCCACTAACCAATGAAAAAAAAAATTCTACTGTAGAATTTTGTAGCTGTCAATGCTGTGTGCCTGAAAGATGGAAAAACTGTGTGAAGTACACAATCTGATTGATATTATTTAAAAAAATCATGTTATATTTCTCCCATTTTCTACAGAGAGGCAAAAACCTATTAGGTACTTCATCTGTCATGGTGCCACAGCATTGGTATTCCTCAGAGCTTACTTTTATAAATTAAAAAATATAACCTGAAATATTAGCCCCTTATTTGCTTATTTTTTTCAAAATGCCTCGTTCTGGTTTTGTATGGTATTTCTGAAAGGTTTTTATTTTCATCAGTGCTAATAGAAAATCAAAATTAAGTGACAGGTTGTTTGACTAATCTGTTGATGGTATACAGGGAAAACACAATTCTCATTCCAAATTCTTTGATATCTATCCACTAAAAATGCTGTATGAAGCTGTAGTAGAATAATTTTTCTCCTCTGCCCTACTCCTGACTTTTGTAGCTAGGAATGTTGTTAAAGAAGTCTTGTCTTCACATGAAAATAACTGAGCACTGTATGAATGGAAATGCAATATGAAGACGTCATCAGCTTTGAGTCAGTTTCCCAATTGGAAATGCGCATGGAATCACGGGACTTGATTGATACGGCTTGCTTCCTATAGTGCTATTTATTTAGCAAGCTGTATGGAAAGAGAAGTGAACTCTAGCCTCTGCTATAGGTTGAAGTCTAAAATGTTTCTAGGAACTTGGCGTGAGTAACATGAACTGTTTTTTGTCTAGTTTTTCAAATAATTGCTGCATAGATTAGAATTAAGTACTTTTTAACATCCGTAAATCTATGTTTGCTTGTGTGATGTTATAATGCTATAACAAGACTACGTAAATTGTGACAAGTTTCGTCCTTTTTAAAAAGCTTGTGGATATATCTAACAATTTGAGGTTTGCGTTGAGGCTTATGATCCATGAAGAGTATGTTTGCTACCCAAAATATAGGCAGTATTATTATTATTATTATTATTATTATTATTAAGCCCCGTATTATGGATGTTCTTTTTTACATGATCAGATAATATCTTTCCTTCCTGCAGAACTGGTGCTTCATTTGTTCCGGAACTTGGTTACATGAGAAAGCAGGTTTTGGGTGACATAAGCATCTGTAAATCTAGTGGCTTTTTAAATTTCAGGAGCTTGGTTTTTCAACAAAAATGGTTGTGTTGTTCTTTATTTCGGGATTTTCTATAATGTATTTTATAAGAACATGATTAACATAGGCTTCAAACACTGTTTTATTTCAGTCTGGAGCCAAATACCTAAGGCATTTCCTGTAATATAGAGGGTGATAAAGGACACTTTCACTTTGTACTCTGTTACTATATTGATTCCTGTTCTGCAGTTTTCATAAGTTTCTCAAAACTGTTGCCTGTTTGCCATCTTCAACAAAGCAGGTTATTAGTAGCAGCATTAAGTGTAGTGGAAGAAGTCCATATATAATAAAGAAAGAGTGGAAAGAATTATCCTGTTACCTTGATTTACTTTTGGTTTTGGTGATTGTATTTCTCTTTAGATTTAGCTGTGTTCGAACATAATATATACCTCAAAGAACAAATACAAGATTTGAACTTGTACCTTCAGTTACAGAGAAGCACTTTCATTTTTTGCCACAAATCACAGGATCGCAGGATAGTTGAGGTTGGAAGGGGTCTCTGGAGGTCATCTTGTCCAGCTCCCCCAAATCATCACTGAATGAGCAATATTTGCTATGAAGACTGCTGCAATATTTGTAAGCATTCTTACTACCTACGTACGGTGTATGCAAATTTATGTGTTGTGTTATTCAGCAGTGTAGTTTCCATTTAGCAGTTTACAGTGCTTTTAGATGAACTCATATGGACACTGGTGTTATGAATGAGCCTTATCATTCTTCATTTCTTTGCTAGGGAAAATTTTTACGTAGGTATGAAACTTTCAGGTCTGAGAACAAGAAGACAAACTGCATTTTGGAACAGCTGTAGTATCTAAATGACTTTTTGCCTTTGTAAAAGGTTTTTCTTATTGCTGTGTTACCACTTAACAACAGTGAAGACAGCAGCGCTTATTTACCCAGCTTGTAACAAACCTGTAGCTTATGTCAGGATCTGGTGATGAGTTTTTAGCTTATTTACCCAGCTTGTAACAAACCTGTAGCTTATGTCAGGATCTGGTGATGAGTTTTTAGTTTTAAAAAAGTTTTAAAGTATAAGCTGTGTCCTTTATCTTCAACATGTGTTGCTCTTCCGTGGAAAAAAATGAGAAGGAGGGAGGGTGGCAGGCAGAGAGTAAAATAATTATTTTTGTTCTTCGGATTACGTGGTACTTGGCATGGGATATGAAACTAAATGCTATTTGCTAAGCTGAAGAGATGAGTTTGTCATTTGGAGGCTTAAATTTTTGTGTTAGGTGGGTTTTTTGCGAATGTGGATGGTGGAATGTCCTTATTTCAGATACGTGTCCTAAAGTGAAACAAGTATCTGGATAATGTAATTATCCTTTACAAAGGCAGGAATGAGATGTTGTGCCTAGGAGTCTTCTGTGTAGTGTTGGGATCACTCACTCTTACTGTTAAGATATTCCCCAGTGGACGAAAACGGGTTGAATCTTCCTGTGAGCTGTTACGTGTTTTCATGGGTGAGAGGCTTCTTGTGGAATAGCATCTTTTATTGCAAGATATTCTGTGCACTGCTTTGCCTTCAGCATTGCTTCTTTTTCTTCAGCTAGACTTTGTAGACAATTGTATAAAACAGTCATGATACAGATTTCCAGTAGGACTCCAGATTGCACTACACAAGTTGACAATAGTATTCCTATTATACTGTCTGTGGTTATAAGGGGATCAACTTCACGACAGGAGTTTGAATCTTGAGGTGTTTGCATCCAAGATATTGACAGAGATTGAGTGTTACTGACAGAGACTTCTATAAAGTTTTCTTTCAGGTGTTCTTTGGTTTTTGGCTGTTAGTATCATTGACTGAAATTCCCTTTGTAGTTTATTAGTGGTCTTAGTCTTCTGTGTAAATATCTTCAATAGCCATGCCTTTCAGTAAACAACAGTTTTGTTTATCAAAATATTTGTTTGGCCCAAATGTATCACAGAATTGTAGAATGCCCTGAGTTGGAAGGGACCCACAAGGGTGATCGAGTCCAATTCCTATCCCTGCTTAGGTCAACTCCAACATTCACACTGTGTGACTGACGGCATTGTCCAAATGCTTCTTGAATATTGTCAGGTTTGGCGCCGTGACTGCTTCTCTGGGAAGCTGTTCCAGTGCTCCAGAACCTTTTCCTAGTGTCCAACCGACCCCCCCCCATGACGCCCCCCCCCCCCCCGCCCCGACACGTTTTCCTGCCGTTCCCTTGAGTCCTGTCATTGGTCAATAGAGAGAAGAGATCAGTGTCCAGCTTCTCCTTTCCTCAACAGGAAACAGTAAAGGGCTATGAGGTCTCCCCTCAGTCTCCTCTTCTCCAGGCTGAACAGACCAAGTGACTTCAGCTTCTCCTCATATGATTTCTCCTCTAGATCCTTCACTAGCTCTGTAGCCCTTCTCTGGACACTCTGCAGTAGTTTGATAGCCTTTATATACTGTGGTGCCCAAAACTGAACACAGTACTCGAGGTGGGGCCTCAACAGTGCAGAGTAGAGTGGGACAATCACCTCCCTTGACTATCTAGCAATGCTGTGCTTGATGCACCCCAGGACATGGTTTGGCCCTCTTGGCTGTGAAGGCAAGAGGACCAACCTTCACGTTCACATTCATAATGGTTCGTGTTCAATTTGCCAAAGTTGTTTGGATGAATCTTGAAACTTCTGCTAGTAGCAAAAGAAGTAGAATTTTTGCTTATTTTCATTTATATATATTCCACTTATATGTCACTTTAGTTTTGTGAAAGTTGTCAAATTCTTTTAGCCAGCCAAAGAACACAGAGTATGCACTTTTCCTAGATTGAGTGTAAAACAGCTTCTCTCTCTGTTTGTACTAGAGATTTTACAGAGCGTATTCTACGTAACAGACTTTATTGATTTGTGTAGTATGTGGTAAAATTGCAAATCACAACATAGATGTAATGATCTACATTATTTCAAATGAATCTATGTTAAATCAGAACACTTATGAAAAGTGTTAACATGATGTCTATAGTAAGCAAATGCTGCACCAAGTGAAGAACTAGTCTAAAACAGGACAGGTAGTAAAGCAGAACTGCTTGAGACAGCAGAAGAGAATAAGGAGAAAGAGCAGTTTAAAATTTCTTTATAATCCTGTGTTTCTTATATTCCCATATGTTGGAAGTTCAGTGCTTTTTGTATATAAGTGGAGACTCCATGCCAACAGTTTTGTCTGCGTGAATGTGTTGGTAGTGTTCTGATGAGCATGAAGAAATCAATCAATGCTTTTTTCAACAAAAATAAACAACTTTCACTTTCTTCTATTTTTGTTGGTAGCTTCATGCATCGTATTACATTTTAAGCTTTTGTAATTGAACATCTTCCAGAAGGCCAAACTGAAACCACTGTGGTGCTTTATGAAATTATAAAGGTACTTTGGAGATAATCCAGCAATAAACTATTTGCTGGTAGAATTCTTAATCGTTACATTTATTAAGATTTAAATCTATTAAATCTTGTGTTACACCTCAGAAAGATCTCTTAAGCTTTCAGTAGCATTTGGGCTAGTAAAACAAACTCACAGAATTTGACTTCTGGTTTTCGGTTTGTTTTGCGTTATTTTTACAGATGTGTTATAAATCTGGATGCTGATCCTGCAGACATTTTGTTTGCATAATTAAAGTTCAGCTGAAGCTTTGTTGCGGTCAGATAACTCTTATGTATACTTAATAAAAATTAATGCATTTGCAGAATCTACAGGAATTAATCAGCAGCATTTTACTTGTACAGTATGCAGTAATTTTCTTTAAATTATTCTCACAATATTTTTGCTGGGAAATAATTTTCAGAATGAAAATTGTATTGAAAAATACTTTGTGTTCAGGTAGCTGATGTGCTAGTGCAGGGGTGTCAAACTCATTTTCACCGGGGCCACATCAGCCTGCTCCTGCAGTGTAACGCGTGTCACACGCTGCACACGTGACCAGTGTTGGCAGGAGTGTAGGGATGAGGAGCTCGGCACTGCCACTGGGTAGAAACAAGGTGCGAGGCCGGATTAAACAAGGTGGAGGGCCGGTGTTTGCCACCCGTGCACTAGTATGAAGCATTCTCGGGAAAAAGGGTGTTGAAATCAAGCCTAAGAAGAATAAAATCGTCTTATCTTTGAGTGTTTATGGAATAGGTAAGAATCGAAACAAAGCCCAGAGTTACATTTTTTGAAATTTGGTTCTTCTGCTGAAACCTTGGTGGGTGTGGATTTTTTGTATCAAAGAGGTATAAAAATATCTACTAAATAATTTTCAGAGTGAGAAGTGCTTGTTAAAGTGTATTTTATTTTATATTCTACCTTCTCCTACAAGCAGATTGGGCAAAGGAGATTAGATAACATCTGATGAAACGTTAATGGAATTAGAAAGGTTTACACAAAATTGTTTCACAAATTTTTTGCAACTCTTGAGAATCATTGCTAACAAGTAATTGCACAACATACATAGGTTTTGGCAGCTTGCAGGAGTGCTTGCAGGTTTCTCAATCCAGTAGCTCCCTGAGAAGTTTTTCTGTCACCATTGTGGAGCTGGTGGTAACCAGCTTTCAGATCTCTGAATCATGAGAAGAAACAGGAGAGGAAAATAAGGAAAGAGCTCCAGCTCAGGCTGTGGTTTTCAGTCCTGCCAGGCTCCCCTGTGTAGACCTAGAAGCCTTGCTGTTGTGGCCTGCCCCCAGGATGGATTTTGTGGCAGCTCTGCCATGCAGCTTGCTGTATAGCTTGGGAATAACAGAACTTTTATTTTTTCAGAGGAGTTGGCTTCTTCTGTTGTCTGTCTCCCAAGGAAGTAACCTTGTGATCCAGCTACCCAGGAATCTAGAAGCTACGTGGTTGCTTTCTTCTGGGACAATTTTCATGTAGTTGCTCCCATTGGTGGGGATGTGGAGACCTGAGAAAAGTGATCATGCATAACTAGGTATCTGTAATTCACTTTAACAGTAAATCTCTTAAACATTATTCAAATATCCCAACAAACTGCTTCCTAAGGACACTGTCCAGATGCTTCAATTTCATTGTACCCAAAAGGTTAAAAGTGTAGGAATTAATTATAATTAGGCTGAGACAGCTCTTCAAAATGAAGACTTTGTTTTTTAATTACCTTATGGTCTGCCAAATTAAGGATTCTATTTTTTTTCAATTTTTGAGGAGCTTAGCCTACCAACATTTTATAGTCTGCAAAATCAGAATATTGCAAGTGTGCAGGTCTTCATAGCACGCCTTTTTTGCCCCTAACCCCAATCCAAGAAGTCCCATTCCCTTACCTTGGTGGAGTCATATTTCTTTAGTGCGATTTGTGAATAGGTGAAGTTAAAACACTGTGAATAGGAACAAATAATGTGGGCTGAGAAATCTCAGGCTAGGCAAAAGAAATTTGAAAAGCTCTCTCCCATTTCAAAGTAAAATAAAACCCTGTTCTGCTGTGTTTCCAGAATATCTTCCTTCTTGCATTCCAGATATACTTACTGAGTATCTCTGACACTACCTGTCTATATAATGTAGACCTTTTCTATATGATTACATTTTTCTCCACAAGCTTTTCATTTAAACATGGCTGCAGTATTGTAGTATCAGACAGCAGGGGATATTCTTATGGGGATCTAGGTTTTTACACAGGTCTGTTTCCTCTTTAGTTCTAGAATGTCATGATGTATAACAAACTGTTGTAACTGCAGTTTTCTTTAGCAAAAACTCTCTTACATGATTATATCACTCCTTTTTCCCTTTGAACTTGATCCCTTGTGTGTCCCCTGTGTCCCGTTCCCTGCAGTGATCCCAGCTGGCTCTGGTGGAGATTGGTTTGCTGTGAATATCCTTACTACCAAAACGAGTACCAGGAGAAGCCATGGCAACTGACCACTTGCTTTCACCAGGAATAGGGGCCTTTTTTTTTGAGTACCTTGCCCTCAGGTAAATTCCCCTCTCCTGCCGTTGTAGAGTAAATGTAAGAGGTGGTATGCATTTATAGAAATTTGGGAGTGAAATGAGCTCTATAGAATGTTAATTGGGTTTTCTCTCTCTTCTGTTTGTTTTTGTAACTTAGAGTTCTGCAAAATATAATTGTTTGCTATGCAGCTGTGTGTTTGCTTTTTTTAAGTCCTGAGTTAAATTTGCAAAACTGGTTTGTGAAGTAAATCGGCAATCCCACCTTAAACACACTTGTATGTGCATTTTTAAATGTAATCTTCTTAAGTGTTTCCCAATACCTTTAGAGTATTTGATATTTGTTGTTCATAATTTTCACCTGCTTAATTAATTTACATAACTTGATGTTTATTACCTCTGCACTGATAGATGTTTGAAGGATTGGTCAGCATTTAAGCCAGTTTAGATAAGAGAATAGCTTTTTTTTTTAATTAAAAAGTCCTTATGTTTCGTGTCTTATTCAAAAAATTGTGGTTTATTGTGAGATCTGATCAGTTAGAATTAAAAAGGTATGTACTAATGTAATTTAAATAAATGATGCATTTTCTAAGAGGGAGATGTTGTCATGCTTTTACACTGCACCTTTATTTCTGAATTTTAAATTTGCAAAATTATTTCTCATCAAGTGGTTCTTTTTTGCGTTAGTTGCAGAATGTTTTATTTTGACTGGAATGTGATCATTATCAAGTATAAGCAAATTCTCAAGATATGATTTGTTATTTTTGCTGCCTGCAGTATGAAACTTACAGAAAGCTTGCCACGTGTATTTTAGTATATTAAGGATTTTATGTTATCTTATGCTCAATATATGCATTAGGGCCTGTAATGTATAGGATTGTCATGTTTGAAACAAGTTTTTTGAGTTTGCTAATGGGTAGCCTTTCTGTGCTTGTGTAAATGATATGTGAAAAGACTCATGGAACAGAAAAACTTATACTGGTCTGTGTGAAGGTTTATCATAAGTGAAACAAATTACTTGAGTGATATTTTACTTACAAGATAATTAGCATTCATGCAGTGTAAGCTTCTTATTTATGTGCAGTGCTTGGCTATGTCTGAGCAGATCTGCTGCATGACAGATTATTAGATAACAGCCATTCATGACAGCAGCTGTTTTAGTTCTGCCTGTACCCAATACAGTTTTTCCAAATAGAAAGAAAATAATTCCCTGTATGTATTGTTTCAGAATTTACAAGGGAAAACTTTATTTCTTATCAATTTAAGACAGTTAGTAGGAATGTCAGTACTTGAGAAAGTATGGAATAGGTCTTAAGAGTGAAAAATAGATAAGTGTACTAAGCTGTCTTTAGGAACTCAGCTGGAGTAGGAGTCCAGGCTGAAGTCCTTCTGCATAGTGATAAAATGGAAGCAATTATAGGCAAAGCATCAGCAAAGCGGATGTACTATTCAGCACCCTATTTCCTAGGATGGGAGCCAGAAAGGGGATGGTGTGACACCACAGCAGATGTGTTACACAAGTGTGGTGTGGGCTGATTGTTGAGTCAGGGTCCTAATTAGTGATTTGCCTGGAAAGGAAGGTTTGTCTTTAGGCTGTAATAAATTAGAAAGCCTGATGAGTGTTACGTGGTTCAGGTCCTGAAAAGTCCTACCTGAAGCTGTAGGCAGTGTTTTGGACTTGTCTAATGTGCTATAACTCAGGGCCAGGCTGAGAGCAGTAGGGCCAGGCTGGGTGTGCAAACAGGAATGACCCGTCCTACTCCAGAGGGTTGGCCTGTCAGCACCTTTATAAGATGCTACGTGGCAGATCGTGCAGATCTTCTCTGTGCTGGACATCCAGCAGACCATGCAGGGTTGTCCATCTTGCACTCAGCCATGAAATACACACCTGACAATTCTACAGAACTTCAAGGTCGGATTAAATAGAGCATGCAGGCGTACATGTAGGGTGGTTGCATTACCCATGGCTAAAGGGGTTGTACCCTTTTCCTGTGCAAAGTAAAGAACTTAAGTGTGTCAGAGTGTCTGGTTAATCCTGCTAGGTTGTAGGCAGAAAAGGTATTGCCTCTCTCTTACAAACCTTACCATGGGTGCTTTATTTTTTTTTATTTCAGGCTTTTTATTTTCATATTGTGTTCTATTCTGGTGTTTTCATGGGCATTAAAATGTTGTGTAATGAGTGTTTCCTTTTATTGACTTTAAATGTGTTCTTTATTAGTTTTGTGTTTGTTTTTGTTCTTATGTTGAGTGAACTTCCAGTTAACTTTTTGTGAAATGTTCATTGCCTTGTCATTAATGTTTCTTTCTATCCTCTCTGTTTCTAAATTAGTTGTAATATTTTTAGAAATGGTTATAGTGTCCAAGCCGAGGGCATGCCGTCGTATTTTGTGGTGATACTTAGTACTGCTTACCGTTCATTCTTTATATAGACTCATACTTTATCCTTCTTGTGTCCCAAACAGTTTTACATCAATTGTCTTATCTTCCAACTTTACTGTCCAAAAACATATCTTCCACTTAGAACCCCATAATTTCCATGAATTATCTTCAGGTGTCCAGTATCTTGCACATTAATGACTCAGCTGTTGTTGCAAAGCTGTTTGTGATGGGTTCCTCGGGTGGTCAGTTTTCTGTGGGCTTGATAATGAGACTTTAAAGTAACCTGTCAACTTTTACACGTTTTTAACTCAGCGTGTGGAGCTATAAGTACTTTACTCTGAATCTTACATAAATCACACTTAATGGTTTCTTGCTGTTTCTTCCTGCATTAAAATTAGAACATCCCTATGACAGCCAGGATTCACGCAAAGGGTTTCTGTTACTTCACAGTTCACCAGCTTTTTCTAGGACATTGCTAAATATATCCAAGTGCCTCTGGATTTCTACATTTCCTTTGGACATATTAGATGTTGCTACTCTTGCAGTGTCCTGACCAGGTTCTAATAACCTTAAGCCCTTACTGTATAATTTTTGTAGCAGCTTTTTGATGCTTTTTGGTTGAAGATTTTGAGTACCAAGAGAAGATACCAGTTGCTTGTTTCTAATCTTGTTTCATAAGCCTGAAGGATTAAAATAGACAGTGTTTACAGAAGTTTGGGGGCTGTGATTGTTTTATTTTCCCCCCGGTCTATTGCATCCATGCAGAATTTTCACTAGTGCTTTACTGCTTCAATACAGGTCAGTCATTTGTTGCATCTCTAAAGTCTGTCTTTAGTCTGCCTGCATTCCCTTAATGGCAGCTAAAACATTAATCCTATATACGATTGTAGTCCCTCTCACCTTTTCTTTTCTCTCCTGTCATTCCTGGATCGAGAAGGGAATGCTAGTAAGAATTCTTCTGAATGTCGTTGTGCTTAATGTTACTGGTATGTAACAGTTGTTTTTTAATCTAGGGAGTCTGTCTTTTTCTCCTGTAGGACTTGTTGCCATCTAAGTAGGTCTAAGCATCTTGGTACTTTGGATTTAACTAATGATATGCTGCCGTGGGAAAAATATAGCAGTGTTCCTGAGCTCTGTATTTGCAGGTGGTATTTTGTTCCTAAGATACTGACTTTCTTCTGGCTACAGGAAAGAAAATACAAGAGAGGAAATGGCCTGTAGCACACCACTTGTGACTTTTTTTTTCTTACCCCTCTTATTCAAAGGTAGGAGGGATTTAGATTTTCAGATCAAACCAGTTTGAAAATCAGCTTTGACTTATGGTGTTAAACCAGATGAGAGGAACTCACTTGTAAAAGTAAGCAGTCCGGTGATCTTAATGCTTTGCTTGTGTGACAGATGTGACAAAGCATTAGTTCTGTTCCTTCTCTATTTTAACGCAAAGACGTAAAATTTGAAGTGGTCTGGTGAGCAGAATGATAGTAGACCTCCTCCTTTCTGTTACCTAGACTCATAGGAAGCCAATATCTTCTCAGAAACACAATTGAAAAGAGTCTGTTTCTCTTGCTTCAGAAATCATATACAATTCCTTAGTGATCTAATAACATAGTTCAGCCAGGTATTTTTATTACTACAGTTGTCAGAGCTTGTTAGGCTATGTTGCCCTTTTTCAGAGCCTGTTCTTTTGAACCTTAGATCTTCTTAAGGAGTTCTAGTTCATAATGAGGAGATAAGCAGAACTTGTCATTTCAGTTGGAAAAGACCCTTAAGCTATTGAGTCCACCTGTAAACTTGACACTGCCAAGTCCACCCACTAAACCATGTCCCTAAGCACATCCAGGGATTGTGACTTGAACACTTCCCTGGGCAGCCTGTGTTGGTGTTTGATAGCGCTTTCAGTGAAGAGCTTTTCCCTAATCTCCAATCTAATCCTCCTCTGGCATAATTTAAGGCATTTTCCTCTTGTCCGATGACTTGCTGCTTGGGGAAAGAGACCAACATTCACCAAGCGACAACCTCCTTTCAGTTAGCTTTAAAGAGCAGTATGGTTTCCCCCCAGCCTCCTTTTCTCCAGACTAAACAAGCCCAGTTGCCTAAGCTTTTCCTCATAGGACTTGATCTCTAGACCCTTGTGGCACGTATTGTGATTTAGTAGTCTGTCATGATTAGAACATACATGTAGGATCAAATTGCTGGAGGAATTTTATTTAGAAACCTGACCTAGTGATCTCCTTTCCTCTTGCCCTTTCCTATTACTTTTCTCTGTTCTGCTTTATTCACTGCTTGTATTGAGTAGTGGGCAATAACACTCAGTCTTTTCCCAGAAAAGGAGTGTCTGTCTGGAGTTCATGGGATGTTGTGCGGGGAAATGGCCGTGTTATCAAGGCCTGTGCTCTCAGTTTGACCCAGTTTCATTCTAAGGAATGAACACCAGGGTGAAAAACAAATGGCAAACTGGGGAGAGCTGTTTGTGCCAAGTCAGAGAGAGGAATGTGTGCTTATCCTGAAATCGGTGACATTGTTAATTCTGTGTAGTTATATGAAAAGCTCACAGAGAATTTTTAAATAGTTTTCCTGGATCAAGGATTTCTGATCCTGAAACACCATGGCATGATCGAAGACTTCTAATTATTACCTATTCAGAATGACAATATTCTGCCCTAACTTTATGGCAAGTACCTCTCTACTTACAATTTTTATGTAACTGTAAATATGATAGCCTAATACATTCTCAGAGTCCAAGCAGTGAAGCACTGTAGTTTACTATTCTAAGAGATACAGTAGTTCCTTAAATATAGAGATAACTTGCCAACCTCTAAAACTGTACTGCTTCCTCCTTAAATTTTACTTGGCAATAAATCTCCAACACTGAAATATTTAGAATAATATTAACATTTAATTTAATGACAAAATTAAAAGTTAATTGTATTAAAATATTAAATTGCAAATCTTATCCGGAGAAGAGTTTAGTCAGTGATGATCATGCCAACTCATGGCAGGTTCACTACAGCTTACACTAGACAGATATCAGTGTGTCTGTGTTATGCATTCTTCCTGAGTCTCTTGTCTAAATGTGAAGCCCACCAAAACGAAAAGACAAAGCACTGTGGGCTAGGTGCGGCATGTCCTGTCTTGATGTACCATTGGATCTTAGAATAAAATCATTTGAACAGTTATGGTTACCCTTTTTTTTTTTTGACTCAAAATGCTGTTCTTTTTGTCAGTTGTCTCTTCATTTATTTTTATGCATGAAGATCTGAATTCTTATTAATTCTAACTAATGGGTATGAGCACATTGTGTTTTGTGCCCTAATAGGCTAACTTCTAAACTTTGAATTCAGAGGCCACTGTATAAAACTGTATATAAAGGTTTTTCTGTTATATCAAGTAGTATGAAGTGGTTCTAAATTGGTGAAAATATTCTACAGACAAACAAAAGTGTGATCTATGGAACAACTGCTTTTAGAGGGAGCAGAGAACTGGCACAGGAATATAAAGTGTTGGCATCCTCAGGGGAAAATCGGCTCTGGACAAAGCAGATAGACAAAACAGATGTGCTTGCTGCATATTGTGAAGTTACTGTGGCTTTTGGGGAAGCAGCATCCACTCATCAGTCACATTCCAGCTGTGGAAGTGAAAGGAAGAGATCTGCTGCTAGAGGTTTCTATACCTGAAATACCTTGTCACAATTCACCTGTTAAGTTTTGTTTTGTCACTTGTGAAATGAAAGGCGCAGTCTTACAGGTGGTCTGTGCTGAATGAAGCAGCACTCTAAGCTTTTTTCGTTTCACTGACTGCAGGAGAGGTAACAAATCCGGAGCAACACTCTCAGAAGATTTTTAAAAACATAGAAAAGGGTGGAAAAAATATGTTCCTTTTTGAGATGGCTTTCCCTGTCATTCTGCTCCTTGTTGGAAGGAACTAGCTCCTAGTTTGTCTGTTTGGAGGACGTTGGAAGTAACTCAAGATTGGCTTTGCTGTCTCCATTCTCCCATTTAGTGGTGTTTTGTTGTCTTTATCACTGTGAAGTTTGGAAACTCATTCCTCTAGATCCTCCAGATTGCACTGTGATGTGTCTGCAGCTGGGACGGAGATGGTGGTTAGTAATGTTTCTTGTGTGGCATAGTGACAGGGAACTGTGAAGGGACATCTTCTGCAGAGACTGAGTCTCGGGAGACTCTGTGTGTGTGTATAATGGCACAATATGAGGTTTGACACAAAACCAAAAGAGGCTAACCCTTATAGCTTCAGAACCGACGTATGTTCAAATACTCTTACAGTGAAGAGTGCCTCAGTCTATAATTGAAAACTTTCCATCTTGAATTTCTTCAGTTTCACAATAAACTTGATATGAACTTGCTGTCCACTCTTGCATACTGAAGTTTTCCAACCGAGGATAAGAAAACACCTCTATACACGTGTCCACACGTACTGAGTGAAGCGATTGAGTTGAAACTTGTCTCACTGTGACAGGTTAGAACATGTTCTATAAACCTTTGTTTGTCCCTCCCCTCCCACTCCTGGTTCCCGAGCTATAGGGTTAGTCTTGGGTTTTTTGTGTCTGGCCTTGTATTTTGGCATTCGTTGTGTAAATTTGAGTTTAAATTAACTGCATTTTATGATTTTTATGTTGACCCTCATCTACAAAGTCAAGAGAGAGATGCTATGATGTGACTGAGGACACTGAATGGTTGCTTTTTTTTCTTCTAGGAATTTGAATTAGCTGAGTCAGATGAGACTTGCCAGTGATTTGTCAGTTATGAGTTTTATGTGTTGTGGTTACTGATATTTTACTGAGGCAGGTTATTCAGCTCTTCTCATTACTCTTGTTAAAAGAAACAGAGAAGGGTAACCATAAAATTAAATAATGTGAAGTCATTATTCCCCCTCATAATGTTTCTAAATGGAGCATTTAGAAGTACATTATTTGTCAAGGAAAATATATTTCTCAATAGTGTTATCTTAATAATTACAGTACTGAAAATACATTAAAATATATTATTCATGAATCAAAGCTCATTCCATCTGGATAATTTATGCTTTTTAAGCAGTACAGAAAGAACTACGAAGAGTTTTGTCCTAAACAACGTGTTTAGTATTGTTTGAAAGTACATCCTGAATTATTTCAGATTTGGCATAGTAAAATAAATAGTAAATAAATAAGTGTACTTTTAATTCTGAACAAGCTTCTTCCTGTATGTGTTCTGGCCGCTCCAAGGTGTCTTGTTCTCTGAGAGCTCCTCTTTAGGGTTAAATTGTCAGCTGATGAGACTCTGAGTTTGTGATGTCTTGCTGAATATTTCATAGGAATGGTGAAATGGGGGTTGGGTTTTGCCAGGCTGGGTAAGCACATTTCCAAAGGTTGCCAACAGAAGAAGACAGCAAAACACTTGGACTGAGAAAATGCCTGCCATGGTTTAAGCCACACTTGGAAGCTCTTAGGAGAAAAGCTTGCCAGCCTCCTTCACCTTCTTCCGTTATCCCCCCCTGGATATTTGACCTAAGGACCTTAAAGTTCAGACAGAAATTGGTCTCCTGAATGGGAAGGAAATGTTGGAGTTGCACCTCCTAGGGCATTGCTTCATGTTCAGTCATTGTGGACAGACAAACTCCTTTGCTCTCTGTGCGCAAAATGTCAGTGGCGAGAATTCAGTGGGAAAAGTGCCAAAGGGTAATGCAAACAGTAGTATTTTCTACTACCGAATCTCGTAAAATTAGACCGATTTATGAGCAGAACAAATTTCCATGGCAGAACGGAAGTGTGGTTAAGTTTGTTCAGCTTGCAGTAGATAGGATGCTGTAGCTGTTTGTTTGAGGGTAAACTACCCATGGTTTTTGTTACGTTACCTCACAAGGATGTGAGCCATTTGGCTCAGTCACATAGACCCTTCTGTTGTATCAGCAAATCGTAGGGCCTTTGAAGTATAATAAAATTTATTGCATATGTACTCTTCTAAGTAGTTACCTTTTATATATTGTATAAACCTTTCAAGTTTTTATCCAGTATGTTATATACACCATGCTGCTCTGTATGTATATTTCTAATTTATGTTATTAAATTCTGTGCTTAAACCTAATGAATATTGTAAATAAAACTTTTTATTTGAAGATTTTGACTGTAAATATATACATGCCAAAGTAGGATTTAAAAGGAATAGCTTTTAGCTGCCCCTCGTGAATGAGTCTAAGTCATGCCTGCTTGCTCTAAGAAAGTATATGTTGTAGAGGTTTGGGGTTTTGGTTTATTTCCTTTTGAAAAACTAAAGAAGAATGAAAGAGATTCGCTTTTATCTCATACAGTTTAAAATACATAGTTAAATACTTCAAGGATTTTTTATTCTAGATGATGTACCTTATAATATATTTATATATTATATATAATATGTATTTATATATATAATATATATTTAATTCTCTTTATGTACTTGTAAATGGAGTTAATGAGATGCAAAAATTTGAAAGAATAAAGGAATTCCATGATACTGTTCCTTTCCAGGGTGAAATTATACCTGAGAATCTAAGGTGATTTCCTCACCCAAGCACCTCCCAGACCTTTATGTTAAGTTAAATTGTCAGCTACGTGTGGGACAGCTCTGATGGCTTTGCAATTTTTTTCTTAAGGTGCATGTTTGTTTTTAGGTTCACCAAAAATCTGTCACCTGACAAGATCAACCTGAGCACACTAAAGGGGGAAGGTCAGCTGACCAATTTAGAGCTGGATCAAGAGGTGCTTCAGAACATGCTGGATCTTCCAACATGGCTTGCTATAAACAAGGTCTTTTGCAATAAAGCATCCATTAGGGTGAGTGTTTCATTGTGCTGGAATGCTTCTGTCTCTGTAAACTTTCAAGCGATTTTGTATTAATAGAAAATTGTGATGAGTACTGATAAAATTTTAGAGAAAACCAAAAGATGTTGCCAGGAATAATTTCTTACTGTTTTTTTGTTTCTCATGTGATATCATTTCCATACATATTTCATGTAAAAAATAAGCAGTGATTTTTTTATTATTATTTTTCTTTCTGAGTAGAGTTTATTTTTTGCACATTCTGAAATAGAGGTAGAGATAGAGGCTTGTACTTGCCCTTGGTAATTAGTTTGCTATAATTATTTATTGTTCTCTTTTTGAAGTTTTTTATATGTTATTTCATCTATTGCTTTCACTCCTGTTTCTTCTCTTATTTCCAAAAATACCTTTTCAAGGGATTGTGGTCTCTCTGGGAAGTAAACACTATAAATCTTGTGGGTGGTACTTTTTTGTTCTTCTGGCTGCTAAGAATTGAAGCAACATAATATCTCTCCTAGGTTATGCTAGTATGAGGGTAAGAAATTAAGCTATGGTTTCTTGTCAAACTTTGACAGCTCTTCAGTCTCTTTTTTTCCGTTTTTGCTTTCTTTTTCTTTTTTTTTTTCCTAATGGGCGATCGTCCTAATCTTTCTGAAATGAACTTGATTTTGATCCAATTACTTGAAGGCCAACAGAGTGGATGTGGTATTCCCTTTCTTTTAAAGGAAAGAATGTCAAAGACAGTGTTGCTTTTTCTGATGCTTGCCAACACGATATGAAAGAGAGAAATTCTATTTTGTTTTTCTGTTTTCTCCTCACTGAGAAGTAAATCTTGAAGTTCTGTTTTTAACACTTAAAATAAATCTACGTTTGTGCATAAATTCACTATACAGTATTTTCAAATAAACTTGATGTTTTGTAAGTAATATTGTTCTGAGTTCAGGAGTTAAAATTTAATTTGTATAAATAAACCTCATTATAAACAAACATTTTATTTTATTATATTTTTAGTATTTATTTTGCTTTAGAAGACTGTTTTCCTTTGCAGATACCATGGACAAAATTGAAAACACATCCCATCTGTTTGGTGAGTTCTGCAGTCGTATCCTAAATATACTTTGTGTAGCAGAATTTATCTCAATGAGTTGACCCTAGAAATCACTGAAAAATAACTGAAAATGAAACAGGGCTTTACTCTGAGTAGTGGAAGATCAAAACAAAATATCTTAATGTTTTTGTTGGTAGCTTAGGTTTTTTAATCTATGGCTTTGAGTTTCATCACTATTATGTTTGACTGTTAGCTAATTTGTGTAAAATTCTTCAGTCATTACTGAAGTCATCTTAACTTGAGTTCGCCTGAAGATCCAGCTAACTCTTTTAAGAATGCCTTCCTGTCTTTTTGAGCTATCTTTTCTAAGGACTTTTCTGTTCTCTACTCAGTGATCTCAATTGTAGCAGGGTTGAACATATAGCATCACAGTGTTTCTGTAACACTGTAGGATTCAGTCTGGATATAAACAGGATGCAAAATACGTAAATAGGACTCAACAACAATTAGAATTCATGGTAATTCTTGCATTTGTTTAATTTTGTTCTGTATTTTCAAATATACTAAGAAATTGGGTAGCACCAGAAGCGATTTGCTTGATGATGGCTAAATGTTCCTTTAACTGTCATGTTTCCCAGTCTTCCAGTCAATTCCTGAATGTGCTTGTGATTCCTTAGTTTTGAATCAGACTTGGAAAAGGCATCTTGTTTTAAATTCTTGATGCATTTGCTAGTGACCCAGTTGTAATGTGCTAATGTCTGTGCCACTTCATCCTGACGGCAGAGCTTGTAAGTCTGGTAATGCTGAAGTGGGATGATTCAACCTCTTGACTGCAGGATGCAACTGCCAAATTAGAAAATCAGTTTAAGCCATGCTATTCTTGAAGATTACATACCTTGACCTATGGTACCGCGGCCTGATTGATTGCTTTGCTCCTACTGAACTTACTTTAGCAATCTTTAAGGCTAAGGTAACTTTCAAGGTCACCTTTTTTACATAAAGCTTTCCCTGAACAAATGCATTAAAAGGAAATTGGTAACAAAAGTTGACTCTGCAATTGCAGACTGTACAACAGCCTTTTTGACTTCTAAAGGAAGGTGAATTCAATGGCCTAAATATCCAACTTGAGCCCTTTATTAAATCACTGAACTTCCAGTGTTTTGGTGAGGGTGTTTATTTTTGCTACTGAGAGTTCAATTAAATTGGAACAACATCCTTGCATAGCTTAGGAGGTAACTAGAACCCACGTGTCTCATGGAAGGTGCTTTATTTGACCTGAGTTGCCCTTTGTGAAAATCCATCTGTCAACATAATGGCAAATGCTAAGCTATCTTTGCTCATAATCAATTTCTTTTTCTATATGATAACCTATCATTTTGAGGAGTGCTTTGGGGACCAAAGTATGCTATGCAGAAGTTTTTCCACTATCAAAGCGTAGTAGTTGCTGGTGAGACAAGGATAGACAGATATCTACATCCAGGTGTTCTTTGTAAACTCCTATTTGTGTTAAACAAACTCCTTAAATTATTGCTCTGCTGTTCGTTGCACTACTCATGTAGTGAAGGAAATTGTTCCAAAGGTCTTAGTGTAAGAAACCTTAAAAGAGTGGTTAAATGTTCTTGACTTTCCTCCACCCCCCACCATCTTCAAAATTAGTAATTGTTTTTTTCTTCTTGTTTTTCCCTCTGTTGTTGTTTTGCAAGACAAGCTATTCACTGAGACACCTGAGAAAATAATTTTAAAATGTCCAAATTTACTGTTAACAGCTAGCATTTCCCTTTAAGCATCAAAATATAGTGAATCCCTCAAGTACAAAGAACCCCATAATAGTATACAATTTTACCATAATGTGGTACAAATTACGCTAAAATATATCTTTTTAGAAATTACTTGTTTTACTTGTTGAATGTACTGAAAATTTATATACATACACAGAGTGTATACACACTGTTATGTGTATGTGTATTATATATATTTTTTCAGATTTTGTTTTAAAGATGCAGCACAAAATTCACCTACTGCCACAAATTTTAGTGGACTAATTTCAAATGTTTTCCATTAAAATTTTCTGAACTTATTGAACCATTTAGAAAATTCAGGAGGTATTAAGTAATTCACTGGAAGAACAACCATCTGGGAAGAAAACCCACATGAGTATGCGTTAAATCATGCCCTCTTGAAATGCGATTTTTAAAAACGTGTTTGATGGATAAATAATACTCAGATATCAAGTATTCTGTAGTCCAACAGTTGACCAGCTAGGTCTGTTGAATTAACAGAATTTAAAAATGTATATGAACTAATGAAAAAAAAAGGTAATTCTGATACATTACAAAAGTTTATGGGAATATCGACATGGTAAGAAGTCTTTTATGTATATTTCAGAAGAAGTTCTCAAGTGTGGTGTTTTTTTCGTTTGGTTGTGGTTTTGTTCTTCATATACTATCTACTTAATCTGTAACCATTTAGGTCTCCAATATTTTGTTTTGTTTTGCTTTTCAAGTCCTTGGATAAAGTTGTAATGGAAATGAGCACATGTGAAGAGCCACGTACCCCTAATGGACCCTCTCCTATAGCAACTGCATCTGGACAGAGGTCAGTGATGATACTTACATGTAATTGACCAAAAAAAGTTTAATTATCTGTTTTAAAATATTACAAAACAGGTAGACTCCCTGTACATTTTCTGAAGTTTATTGAGTTGCAGCTTGCCATTTCCATATCTGCAAAATATAATTTTTTTTTACTTGTGGCTGGAGTTACAGATGTATAGTGATAAAGGAACTATCCAGAACCAACCCTGGAAAGAACGTCTGAACTATGTATAGAGCTTCCTAGGCATCTGTAGTATGAGTACAACTACTGCATCAAAAATTCACCGTATTTTTTTTTTGAAAATTAGAGATATCTTGCCTTCAATCTATTTGAAAAATATATGTAATGTTGGGGTGGGTTTTTTGAAATTTTTATTTTTCCTTTGTTTTATCTAAAAATAATATTAAGGGCTATTTGTTAGTGTGGTGTTTTAAAGTTCTGTTTCCTTTATTGTATCAGCCAAGTCTTACTGAAAGATTTCACGCACAGCTATGCAGGCCCCAAAGTCAAGTAATTTGGTCAAGTAATATAGCTTCACATCAGTGATTTCCACATGCAACCTCCCTAATAATTTCTTTTTATAGATCCAAAATATTTTTTAGTAAGCATAGGGACCCACATACAGAGAAATTAATTTGATGATACAATTGCTTTTCTTATTTTGACTTCTGCATGTAGATGTCCATAGAGCTCTTGTGTCTTTTTAGGGTACAGCTTGAAAATCATTGCCGTAGAGATTCTGTGTTGGATGAAAATTATAAAAAAGAAAAGGAATGACAAACCACATACACTGTACTTCTAAAAAATGCAGACCCCCCCCCCAAAGTAAAAAACCTTAGATGTTCAAAGAATATTTAAAATGCAATTTTCCATTTGCTAAACTAAAAAAATTCAGAACACGTAGGATTTTTGTTAAAAAATTAATGGTAATGGCTTTTTTTAATACTAAAATGCATGTTGCTTTCGTGTAGAATTGCAACCACCATTTAGGATGCCTTTCTTTTATAGAGTGAAACAAAGCAAATATTTTAGAATTTTGTATATATGGAAGATACTAGTTTTAATGGGTGGGATAACTTAGCTTACAGAGATAAATAGTAGCCAGACTGGAATTGTCAAATAGTTCCTTTGATGTGAATTATTCTTTATGTGTACATAAAGAAGAGTAAGATTTCTGTGTAACGCTGTAGACTGTTATTCTTATGTATGTATAGTATATATTTTAATTTTATACATTTTATATATTTGTATAAAATATTTGTCATGGAGAAATTGTGTTAATTGGCATACTTCATGGCGATTGATCTTGGTCCAAAGTGTGTTCCTTAATGACTGTTTGGAGATTAGGACCATAGGGTGGAAATTATTGTAAAATAGATCAAGTATATTTAACAAGAATTCATAACTGGTGAATGTATTAGGAACTTATTTTATGTTTTGTTTCATGTATTTCAACTGTTTAATAGGTTTTATTTTTTGCCCTTTCATTAAGTGAGTATTTAATATGTTGACATTTCACTTTTTAGTGAATATGGCTTTGCTGAAAAAGTGGTAGAAGGCATTTCAGTTTCTGTGAACTCCATTGTAATAAGGATTGGTGCAAAAGCCTTTAATGCTTCGTTTGAACTTTCCCAGCTGAGAATTTATAGTGTAAATGCAAACTGGGAACATGCTGACCTCCGATTTACCAGAATACAGGAAGCTCAGCGCGGGGAGGTAAGTACTATATTTTGCTAACTCTGTATTTTTATTTGGTTTTGTGGGTAAAGGAGGAGGAGGTTGAATTGCAACCTTATATAGTTTAAGAAACATGCTGTTACTGGGAATGGAGACATTCTGGGCTCAGTAATTTCAGCTGTTCTCTAGGAGCACAAGGATGTAAAAATCGTGGACTTGAGTCAGATCAAATGTCATGTCTCTAGCAGTGACCAAAGTGGATGTTTAAGGAAGACTGAAGACCAGGGCAAGCATACGTACTGTTCCCCCTTACATTCTCCAAGGTTGTGATATTTTAAAATGCCAAATAGACCAGACTTGCGTACTAAAAGAAAAAAAGAATGGTGTTTTTAATGTGGAAGGATAAGGCATTGTGCTGTATATTTATTATTATTGTTATTATTATTACTATTATTATTGCTTTATCTGGTTATTTATATAGTTGTTTAAACTGAATTATAATGAAGTTCCTATGCAAGAATTAAATATTTTTTGTTGGACTAACTAAATTGTATGTCAACAAAAAAATAACAGATCAAGTGTGAAGTCCTAAATGGGTACACACCATTCTTTTACTTTCTCCTATGTATCCACAGTTAAATGTATACTGAGTGCAGGGTTGATTCTAAATATTGTAGTTGTAGTATGAAAGACTTATTCTAGCATGCATCTGGCCTTGGATAAATAAGTGGTTAAAATTTTGCCCATTTAGAGATGATTATTCCGGAACAAGCAGACTTTACTCAGAGTTAAGAAGTCAGGTAGTTGCTTTTTATGTAGGAAAAGAAACCCTAAGAGAACGTCAGTTAAAAATACCACAAAAACAATAAGCTGAAAATTATTTTTCTAACAGTTTGTCTTTTCTGCAGCTTATCTGTATGCTAGTGATGGTACGTTAGTGAAGTTGAATGCGGAAAAATTAAAGTTTGACTAGATGGAATTTTGTATTGCCAAATTTTTTATTTTTTTGTGTTTTTCTCGGAAGAATTTGATTCTGAATGGTTACCCAATACACAGTAGAACTTTGCTTGGGGAATGCTCCTTTTAGTGCAATGAATTCTGGAAACACAAATTTCTAGAAACTGTAATGAATGATTCCTCGCAGTAAATTGCACAAAAAGGTGAAAACCCAAAACTGTCGCTGTACTATTAACATAACCTGTGCTAAACTACATGTTAAGGGAGTAAGCTTTTAGCTTTGCACTGTAGCTGCGTCCTTAGCATGTTAAGGAATCTCCTTAGAATTTTTTTAGAAGTTTCAATTCACCCTGTATCTCCTGGTTGAGGGGGGTAGGTACACTGCATTTCTGCAAATAGTATTTTTAAAGCTGCTTTGCGCTGTGCCTTTCCATCTTGCTCACTTTCTTGAACGTGCCTCCTTCCCAAACACGTTCGGTGTTTTTTACTAAAGTCTCTGCTTGTATTTGCAGGACATAGGCTGTACAGTTCTCAAATTGACAATAAGAGAACGACAGCGAAAAAATAGGGCACATGCTAAACAAACTCTTCCCTCTTCCGCTTTTCCCATGGATGATATGTTTTTCTTCAGAGAGCAATGTAGGAAGGAATTTTGGGGAAACAAGAATTAACATTTTTTTCCTCTTGATGACCTGGTCATTTGACATTCTCCATTATGTTGCTGCTGGAAAATCACTACTTTTCCCATATTTGATTTTCAACATGCAGCTGTGCTTGCTGCTCTTGTATCATTATTCTAACATTTACTTGCTTTGTCTTTTAAAAATCCATGTCATGGAATCAAAGTTTGTGGAGTCTATATGGCGTAAAATGTGCTCAATGTTTAACTTTCTCTTTTAATTGAGAGAGAACACTTCAAAAACCTCTCCCATCCTGTAGCTTTGCTTCCCTCATGGCTCTGTTTTTATATACTAGGATTTAGCGTTTTGAAGTTAACCTATACAATCTTCTTTTTGTTCCCTCTACCAAAAGCAATTAGTGTGCAATAATTGTGACCTTTATTTTCTTATGAATATTTTAAATCCTGTTTGTTACCTCTGCCTGTTTGGAGTGAGCTTAATGTTTCTGTGACATTCTGGAGGTAGAGAAAGATCAGGGCTTTACTTCCTGACACCTGTAAGAGGAATAACAAGTGACTTCTATCTGTTCTGTTCATATAGCTCTGCATGGAGGATACATTTGATTGTGTGTGTATATATGTACAGATATATATGTGCACATGCACATTCTTAGGTGCAAATAAACTGTCGTATTGCATGAAGATGTTTTTCTCATCTCTCTTCAAAGGTTCTGACTTTTAAAGAAATTAACTGGCAGATGATCAGAATAGAAGCAGATGCAATCCAGAGTTATCAGCATGAAATCATGAGTGCTCCAGTTCGACTGATTACTAACCAATCAAAAATTAGGGTCACACTTAAAAGAAGGGTAAGCCTGAAGTCTTTTATTATGAATTAAGTTTTAATTCACACTCTTAATATTTTAAATTTAGGACATATAAAATGTAGAATTCCATGAACTAAATTTCTAATAACATAATTGGTAAGACTGTAGAGTTTGAAAGAAATATTGTGGGCAGAATTTGAACATGAAGACCTTGTACAGGTCCCACTAATGAAATCATTAGTAGAGCACAGCTTTCAGAGAATAATTGAATCATTAAGGTTGTTAAAGCCCTATATGATCATGAAGTCCAACCATCAGTCCAACACCACCATGCCTGCTAACCCATGTCCTGAAGTGTCACATCTATACATTTTTTGAATACCTTCAGAGCTGGTGACTCAGCCACTTCCCTGGGCAGCCTGTGCCAGTGTTTGGTAGCCCTTTCAGTGAAGACATTTTTCTTAATCGCCAATCTAAACCTCTTGATGTAACTTGAGGTCATTTCCTCTCATTCTGTCGCTAGTTGCATGGGAGAAAAGATCAACACCCACCTCATTACAACTTCCTAAAGTGTTGATCTCTTGTCTCAAGTGACAGGTGATAGGACAGGAGGAAATGGCCGTAAGCTGTGCCAGGAGAGGATATTAGATATTAGGAAGAATTTCTTTACCAAAAGGGTGGTCAGGCACTGGAACAGGCTGCCTAGGGAGGTTGTCAAGTCACCATCCCTGGAGACATTTAAAAAATGGGTAGATGAGTTTTTGAAGAATATGGTTTAGCACAACCGTACCCATCTTGTGGTATTCCAGCACCTCAGGGTCTCCCTGTAGTGAGCGACTGCACACAGTATTTGAGAAGCGGTCCCACCACTGCTGAATACAAGGGGACGATCACTTCCCGAGTCCTGCTGGCCACTCTGCTTCTGATACAAGCCAGGATACTCTTGGCCACCTGGGCACACTACAAGCTCATGTTCAGCCAGCTGTCGACCAGCACCCCCAGGTCCTTCTCTGCTAGGCAGCTTTCCAGCCACTCTTCCCCAAGCCTGTAGCGCTGCGTGTAGTCTTGTTGTGACCCAAGTGCCGGAACTGACACCTGGCCTCGTTAAACCTCATAAAATTTACCTCAGCCCATTGATCCAGCTTGTCCAGATCCCTCTGAAGAGCCTTTCTGCCCTCAAGCATATCAACACTCCTGCTCAGTTTGGTGCCATCTGCAGATTTACTGAGGGAGCACTCAATCCTCTTATCCAAATCATTGAAAAAGATGTTAAACAAGACTTGCCCCAAAACCGAGCCCTGGGGAATACCACTTGTGACTGGCTGCCAACTGTATTTAGTTCAGTTCACCACAAGAGTACTCTCAGGTGGATCCCATCTGGCCCCATAGACATTTGAGTGTCTAGGTGGTGTATCAGGTCATTAACTGCTTCCTCCTGGATTATGGGAAGTTTATCCTGCTCTCCCTCCCTCTCTTCCAGTTCAGGGGGCTGAATATCCTGAGGATAACTGGTCTGACTATTAAAGACTGGGGCGAAGAAGACATTAAGTACCTCATCCTTTTCCTCATCCTTGGTGGCAATGTTCACCCGTGCATCCAGTAAAGGATGGAGATTATCCTTGGCTCTCTTTTTGTTTCTCTTTTTTTTTGGCGATGAATATTGTCTTCCCTCTCTAGATTCAGGCAACATTTCCATGACTTACATTTAGAGAAATGCAGCAGTTTAATATCCAGTGCGTGCCAAACAAATAAAAAGTGAGGCATAAATATACTATTGCTTAGATACTTTTTACTTAATGAGAGGAATACTATTTAAAATAAAAAATGTTTGTTATTTACGTGGAAGAAATTTGCTTTTTGGAAGATGTGAGTTTGCATTCAGCTTTTTTTTAATGTATTCCATATAAGAAATTAAGTATTTAATGGACCCATTTGACTTGTTTACATTTTTGTTCTACAGTTAAAGGATTGTAATGTAGTGGCATCAAAACTGGTTCTGATTCTGGATGATTTGCTATGGGTTTTGACTGATTCTCAGTTGAAAGCCATGGTGCAGTATGCCAAGTCTCTTAGTGAAGCCATAGAAAAATCAACAGAACAGAGAAAAAGCTTGGCTTCTGAAACAGCACAGGTAAGAAAATTGATTGTCTCAGTATGTCATTATCAGATGTTCTAAAATATGTAGTGTGGTTAGTTGTGTTAATTCATATTAGCGAATGTTCAGTAATTAATTTCCATTCAACTGTGTATCTTAAATTACATTGGGAATTAATCACAGTAGTGTAAAATAGACTATTGTACAAGATTTTGTTTATTGATGTTAATTGCGGGAAAGAACAAAAGTGTTTCTTTATCCATGTAAAGAGTATTTAGACTTCTGTATTTACTTGATAGTGTTTAGTAAATTTGCTCTCCAAATATTTTCTGGTTATTATTTCAAAAGAATTAAGGCACAGTAAGGTAACCTCAAAATGTGTCGAAAGATATGCTTACTATAATGATTTATAGTGCTTGTCTAGTTTGTTTTCATAGTACTGAAAAATTAGCTTTTAGTAAGAGCTTTCTTTCATCCAGCTGTCTTGTTGGAATATATAGTGAAAAATAATTCTACTTTTAACATATTTCTACTGGCATAGATGCAGTATATATGCTACATGTAAGATAGTCTTAAGTAAATCTTGGCTGTCTTTCAGCACACATGGCAGACTAGAACAACGGGGCTTTGTGAGTGCTGAGTGGAGGGACATCTTATCCGTGAAGAAGCAGCACGAATACACTGATAAAAATATCCTGTAAAAATAAAATTTAATTTATCACTAAGAATTATTGAGTGAAGTCACTTGTGTAGAATCTCTTGGGATAAAGGTAGTGCACTGTGATGGAGGCCATCAGTACTTTTGGTGGTCCTGATCTCATAGAATCATACAATCACTTGGTTGGAAAAGGCCTTTGAGATCACCAAGTCCAACCATACCTGTCCCCTATTAAACCAGATGCCTGAGTGCCTTATCTACCCATCTTTTAAACACCTCCAGGGATGGTGGCTCAACAACTTCCCTGGACATTTCTTAAAATGTAATTTGATGATTTAGCTACAGTAATCTAGTGGTTAGCTGTTACTGAGCAGGGAGATTGCGATTCTTCAGTTCCCAGTACCCACATCTCATCAGTTCCCTGATACTGCTAGTGGCTCTCATTTGACCCTATTGTGATATAGTTTGGGGAACATAACTAGCAGAAATAAATCTAACAAAAAACTAATAGTTTTCTGCTTGTTTAGTTGCTCAAACACCTTGCCACAGTAGTTAGAAAAATATCAGTGCTGCAAGTGACAGGGATGTAAAGAGGTGGGGGGGAAGGGGAGAATTGGAGATGAACTGACATTGCCTCTTTGTGACAGCTAGCCATTAGCTTAATTTAGCTTTGTTGTAAAATAACATGCTTAAATCTCAGTAATATCCAAAGTGAATGTGTATGGTGAAGATTTTTCCTTATTTCAAAGGCCTATTTTGAGTAAGTAAAAGGATACTTAACGCTTGAAAGGAAGAATAAACTTTTTAAAACAATATGGCTAAATATTTTTTTCAGAGCTCTGCCCCTGTGCCCAGCTCTCAACAGGTGAAAGCGCACCAGACCACAACAGCACCTGATCAAAAGGATGCAATAGTAAAATTGTTTAATGAATTTGACGTTAAGGAAACTTCTCATCACTTAGTAATTTCCCATTTGGATCTACATATATGTGATGATATCCATTCTAAAGAAAAAGGTAACTTTTTAAAAAAGAAGTGGCATGCCTGTGTCTATCAGGACAACCTTTTTATAATAAATATAATTATTTTAGAATATATGCAATAAAAACTGCTAATAGTTGCTAGTAGCTTCAGTGCTTTTCCTGTCTTCTAGCAACTAATTCTTCTCAGTATGAGTGCTACTGCTTTTGTATAAGTTAACTAGGTTATCAAGAATGCAGTGGTAACGTTACTGTGGCTTGAAAAGGTCACTGTACAGTTGGCTTCTGTAATACTCCTCATAAAATACAGACCAATAAAAGAGCAATCCTCTTTGTGTTACTGGTTTAGAGAATTTGGTATGCTCTGCAGCAAACTGCAAGAATGGAACAAATGTACTGAGGTCTTAAAATACTATGTGTTATATTTGTACTTTTTAAAATGAAAAGTTATTGCAGCTATTTATAATTAGAACAAAAGACAAATGGCACTACTTTCATGCCTTTTAAAAGTAATCAGAAAAGAATGACGTATCAGTGTATATGCTGGGTGGCCATAAATATGTAGAGGCATACAAGTCTGCTGAAGAAAAGAGTGTGGAAGAACTTAGGTTTTAGTGAATGTGTTTCCGTGATGAGGGAAGGTAATGCAGAGCAGCAGAGCATAAGCTTGACTGACTAGAGATGTATTTTCTTAAATGCAGTGTATCCACTGCAGGTGGGATTTATCATTCTAAGTGAGATCTCTTTATTAGTCCTTTATTTTTGGCCATGAAGTTTAAACTTTAGCAGTGAAGAAATCAGAACAGAGATTCTCAGAAACCTTTTCACTGCAATAATATTTGTCAAAATAAGAAAACCAATTGTATTTACAATTTTCTTGAAAATAAACATCAACTTTGAATCAGTGATCATAATCATATATTCAGGGTATGAAAAGTTTTATTTCAGAAAAACTTCAGTGGTGTGTATAAAAAGTTGTCTTGCTTCTTAATAGAATGGAAAACAATATGGTGTTTGTTAGTAATGACAAAGTACAGAACAGTGACAGAGTACAGAGTACTACAAGCTGGTCTTTAGAAACCAGCGAAGACCAACTGAATGAAAATTTTTGAGGGAAGTTGAGGAGGTTGTAAGCAGAGCCAGTAAAGTGGAGAAAGAAGTAGCTGTTAGATGTTTCAAGGAATGCAACAACATGAAAACTAACATGCTAAATACAATGGCTTCGGCGCTGATCATTGTTTTATTTTACAGAGTCAAATAGACGTGTTACAGGAGGGGCCATGCAGCTTTCCTTCAGCTATTTAACAGTGGACTATTATCCATTTCACAAAGCAGGTATGAAAGGAGCTTTTGTGAATTACCTGTGAGTGTAACTATCTTGCTTAAATACTGGAAAATCTGTTTGTGTATGTATATGGATTGGATAATGATATTTTAAGTGCTTGAAATACACACTTTTAAAATTTCCTTCTTATGCAAAAACAAGCAACAAAAGCAGCAGCCTGGAAACAAATTTGATTTCTTTGAATGAGCTCTTTTAGGTCAAACACTTTTCTGATCTGTAAAGAATTTGATGTTGATAGGGGAAGGCAGTACAGCAGATAGAGAATTCACTAACTGGGTAGCCATAAGAGTCACATGCAGTTGTTTAGCAGAGTTTTCTCCATCCAGAAGTCTATCGATAATTTTATGGCAATTTCTAAGCAATGTTTTGTTTCTGTTTTGTTTTTTTAAGCAAGATTCCCAGTGTATAGTGATTCAGTTGTGTAGCCTTTTGTTAAGTTTGTAGGGAATTGTTATTAAACAGATGTTAGCAATTTCCAAATAAGCATTTCTTACAATTAATTCCAAGTAATTATGTTTTTCTGAAATCTAAAAGATTTAAAAGAGACCATATAAATTTGCTCTTGAACTTGAGATCAAAGGCGATCCAATACAGTGGTGAGGCCTTCAGTTGGTAGTGGGGGTTGATTGTGTTTTGCTTTGCTTTTTACTAACACAAACCAGTTATTTTGGAGTAGTTATCCACATATATTAAAGATGTGAGTTAGCAGTAGCTTGCCTCATATCTTCTTTGTCACTTGCGGTTGCAGATGGAATCCTGTAATGTCAATCTATTTAATTCATAAGTAGCAGGTATAGTTTTTGCACCTTAAAAAGTGTAATTTAGCTTAAGTCAAATGAACATACACAGCCACAGAAGAGAGTAGCCTTAAGAATAGCTATTCACCTAATATGGTTTGAAATTTGTGATTTTGTTTTCCTTTCTTATAAAAGTGGATCGTGAAGTTGTAACACATTTCTTTATTGTGACCCAACCACGTTATCTTCTCACTGTTTTAGAAGAGTGGCAATTCTGTAGGCAAACTATTGTCACAGGATGGGAGGAGTCCCTTTACTCAAAATAAAATGAGCACGTATTGATCTTTAAAGTTCAAAAGGAGTTCTCTAGCCACATATACTGCTGTACAAGGTGTATATATATACACATATATACATACGTATATACATTCCAGGCATCTGTATACTGCTGATACACAGAGCATGCCTACTCTGAAGTCAAGGTTCTGCAATATTGTGTACATAAGGTCAACACTGTATTAATACTCTGTAACAGTGGGCAAAAAGGTAACGTATCTATACTTCTGCAACTGTTACCAGATTGTTTTCTGGTTTTGTACCTCCCTGGTCTATGGAATATTTAGAAATAGCTGTTTTGGTATAGTCTTGTTGGAAATTGTGTTTAATCCTTCAAGAAAAATCCCTCAACAATTAATTATCTTTGCAGATTGGGTTCTTGTGGCTTGTTGTTTATTTGTTTTGTTTGTAACAGACTCTACTGAAAAAGACTCTAAAGGGTGTCTGAGGTATAGTTGCTGTAGGGTAAATTTCTAACGTGTTAAAAACATCAAGCCTTCCCACAATAGTCTTTCATAGTACCTAAGAAAAACAAAGCAGGTTGTGTGTCCATTGACTGTGATATCTCTAACATAAGCCAAACTGTTACTGGATGTTGTGAACCTATCTATTCAGCAATCTGTTTCTTTATTAGGTCTCCCAGACCTGCTTTCTCAGAAGGTCTTATCCAGATCCATTATCTGTGCAGCTGAAGTGTTGCTGGATGATGATCAGAGAAAGCTTCTGCTTTGCCATATTGCAGGACATTTTTGCAGCAGAGAAAATTCTTGATCAAGCTGATATATTGAGGCACTATGAGAAACTGGAAATAATTTTCTTCCTGGGCAACCAGCAATAAATTCAGATCATAGAAACATCAGTGCCAACTACATGAAAATTTTGTTTTGTTACTGTCTGACCCATCTCTTCACTTTGCACCGATAAATGTGGCAATGACATCTCCTTATGTAGAACTGTAGAATAGTTGAGGATTGAAGGCACTTCTGGAGATTGTCTAGTCCAGCCCCTCTGAGTAAAGTGATATCAATTAATATAAGCTTCGCAGGATTATGTCCTGGTAGGTTTTGAATAGCTTCAAGGGTGGAAACAGTACAGCCTCCCTGGGCAACTAATCTAGTATCTAGTGTTTAACCACCCTCACAGTAGAAAAGCTTTTTTTTTAATGTTGAAGTGAAATTTCTTGTGTTTCAGTTTGTGCTTAATGCCTCTTGTCCTGTCACTGTGTGCCACTGAGAAGAATCTGGCTCTCTCATCTTTACTTACCCCATGAGGCATTTATATACGTTGGTAAGATCCCTCTGAGCCTTCTCTTTTCCAGGTTAAATGATCCCAGCTACTTCAGCCTTTCATTTGACAACAGATGTTCCAGTCCTTTAAGTATCTTTGCAACCCTTTACTGGACTGTCTTCAGTAAGTCCATGCCTTCTTTTACTGGGGGGCCCAGAACTGGACCCCGAACTCCAGATGTGGTCTCATTCGGATTGAGCCTTGACCTGCTGGCAATGCGTTTCCTAAGCATCCCAATGTGCTTTTGGCCCATCATGGGTTATTATGCAGCTTTTTGCCCTTTTTTTTAACCTCAAAATCCTGAACTCCACCACGCTATGCTTACTGCAACTAAGGCTACCGTTGACCTTCACATCCCTTCATTTTAAGAATCCACTCCAGCAGACCATGTCCTCTCTTTGTCTTCTTTGATTACCTGTCTTAGGAGGTGATCTTCGATACGGTTTCCAAAACCAAGTGGATTGCTTGCGTCCTGCTGTGTTGTCACTCCGTTAGATAGTGAGGTGGTTTAAGTTCCTAATGAGGATCAGCAGCTGTGAACATGATACTTCTTCCAGTTGTTTAAAGAGGGCCTCATCATCTTCCTGATCAGATGATCTCTAGCAGGCATAAGCACAACATCATCAATGTTGGTCTGCCCTGTAATCCCAACCTGTAAGCACTCAGCTGGCTGATCATCTATCCCAAGGCGGAGCTCCGTGCGTTCTCACAGAAGGGGTAACTCACCTTCTTTGTCTTCTTGGCCTGCGCTTCCCAAAGAGACTGTATCCATCCTTTGCAGCTTTTCAGTTGTGTGTGCTGTCATGCTATGTCTCTGTGATCCAAATGAGATCATAGGCCCTGCAACTACATACAGACCTCTGATTCTTTCTGCTCCCACCTGATCCTCATGCTTCATGTGTTAGTGTGCAAGCACTTCAGAGAGGCACCTGCCCATACTCACTTGCCAGAAGGGACAGGAGTGCTCTCCCTGTAATGCTGCTGTCCGGTAGATATTTCAGAGTTTATGTGCATATGCTTGGGGTGACCCCACTTCAACCTTGTTTTGGAGAATCCCAGCTTCATGGATTTAAATTTAATGTGTCTTTGCTCTCTTTCTGCTCTCTTCCTGTTTTCTTCCCTGTTCCTTTCTCTTCTTCCTTAGCCAGAAGGATGTGAGTAACCAGCAAGAGGTTGTGGGTCAGGAGAGTGGGGAAGAAATATCATCTCTTGTCATAGGCCTCTATGTTTCTTCCATGCTAAAATCTTAGCATTTAGACTTGAAATCACATTTTTTCCCAAAGTATTTTCCTGTCTTAGTGGTAACCGTATCTGCTCATCCTCATGTAAGTATCCAAAGCCTCATTAAGTCTCAAATAAAGTAAGCTTTTGCTTGCTGATATTTAAAGAGTGATGTACTGCTTCAAAGAAGTTATTTGTATTACATCCTTATTATTGAACAGGTTAGGCTGTCTTTACAGGGACTGTTTGAGGAGATTTCAGTTTCTTTGAAGTTTAAATACGTGACTAACTAAAACATGTTAGGAATAAAAGAATTAGGACTTGATTTTTAAGTCCGTGTGCTTGTAACACTGATTGAACTTACCTTCTTGTTTCTGTGCTATAGAGGCGCTAGAGAGTCAAGACAAAAAGAATACATTTCTGAAAAGTGACGAGGAACTTCTTAGAATATGATTCTGGCAGGAAAGAAAAGTTTGGAAAAAATGAGCATGAGAACATTGTTCTGTTACTTGCTCTTGTGGGTTTTTTTCAGTGAAAGATTTCCTTGCATGTTCTTACATAGGAAATTAATGTGTCATCAGGTTTCTCTAAGCTGCAAATATCCAATGATGTTTTGAGCATTAGTTAGCAATGTTAAAAGGCAGGTGGCAATATTATGTTGTTGTCTGAGTGGATTTGTGAAGCAGTAAGACTTGTTTTTATGTAGTATATAACTTCTTTTTTAACATCTGTTATAACTTCTGTTGTTCTGTAATTACAGCACGCAATGAGATTAGAATTTGAAGAATTGTAAAATAGTGGAAATTGGTATCCAACTAGAGGCAAACTTCCAAATGAGTTAATATTTCCCCCATTCCCATTACTTGCAGGAGACAGCTGTGATCACTGGATGCATTATAGCGATGCCACTAAAACCAGAAGTGGATGGGCCAAAGAATTATTAAATGAGTTCAAAGGCAATGTTGAATTGCTTAAGCAGGCTGTGAAGGACCAAGTCATAGATTCTCCTCCCAAATCGCCACCTGCTGTATCTCCTCAAAATTTACAAACAGGTACTTTATTTGCATCATTAATACTCTAATTTCTTAAAAAGTTAAAACTGTTCTGAAAAAGACTGTTCTTTTCAATTATTTCATCACTATTCTTTCCTACAGGCAAGGAACAGATACCGAAAGGAACATCTAGGGTTTCCTCTGTATCTTCCCAACAACCAAAAGGCAAACTGATGTCTAGTCCTATTGTGGTTAGACTTGCAGATTTCAATATATATCAGGTACGTATCATCTTCAAGTTAGTAAAACTGGGGCTACTTTGCCCTTAACTGTTACATATCTATTTTTTTATGGAACAATTCCAAAGCCCATTGAAATTAATAGAAGTCTTTCTATTTATTATTGGATTAGACCTTTATGGGCCTGCTTCTGCTTTGTCAAAATCAGTGGATATTTTCCTACCAACTTTATATTAGATGATACCCTATCACACTTATGTTTTGAATTCAAGTTTTACTGTTCCCCAAATCCTGACATTTGGAATTTCATCTTTTCATTGTCCTGTATTAGTCACCCAGTTTTTTAATATGTGGGATTGTATTTCATGCTTTTGTTATTGGCATCTTTTTCAAAGTACATAGATTTAAAAAAAAATTGTTAAATTGAAGGGGTTTAAAATTTTTCTCCATCCCCTTCCTCCCCCAGTGGTATTTTGAGTAGACACTTTAACCACGTCCCCCTACCCTGATTTGTTTCAGTGAGTCATTTTGGTTGCTGGCTGTGGTCCAAATTCACTCTTTGGGGCAGATAGGAGGCAACTGGAATAGAGAAGAAGCATATGTCTAAGGCAGGATTATAGTGGTACAGGAAGATCTATTCTAAATTTCATGTTCTAACAGTAATGCTTAGTGTGTTCCAATTTTCCATACTTTTTTGCCATGTCACTTCGGGTAGAGTGGGAGGCTGGAGCTTGCTTCCAGGAGCTTTCATCTAGGTTTGAAGTGGTTTTATATCTTTTTATACTGTCTGTGTTTTCAGTTACCTTCTGCTCTTCAGATGCTGATCTCCTCCTCCCTGTACAAATTTCATTTTTTTAAATTATCATTATTTCTTTGCAATTCACAACAAGCTGTTTTTCTAAATCAATCTGTTATTACTTGTTTCTGTGTATGTTAATACAGAGATGCTGCAGCTTGAAAACAGCTACCGAGAGTGAAGCAGGCTTATAAACGTTATATATTCATTATTTCCAGTGAAACTAATACATCATCATATATTCAATATTAATGAGTTGGCTAAAACTAGCATTCTGACCTAGTGTTGGATGAAAGAGCTTTGTTTTGATGACATACTTCTTAAACTAGACTACATTCCAAGAATTTAAGGTCAAATATATATCAAAAGTTGATCTCTTTTCTTGTTTCATAATTTACATTGAAAGGAAACAGAAATGGAGGATTACTGTTTTACAGTGTCGTGATGCTTCTGTGCTTTAGGCATAGACAAGTGCACTTATCTCTGCCAGGTGCTGAACACCTTGCTTAACAGTACACAGCTGAGAGGTGCTCCATATACTGGAATTTGTCCTACAAGGACTTCCTAATGCTGGTGGAATAAATTTATCTAGCTTATCTTTTTCTTTATTCTCTACATATGAGATCTTTTTGGACAGACATTATGCAGATATGCAGCACTCAAGCATAATTGGTTATACAGGAGCTGTAGTGTTTGCGGTAAGGTACTGGATCATTCTAGGCTTCTACTGAATGCCTTTGAAAGCAATCTGCTGCCTCCTACCTCCCATGAAGGAAGGAAATCTGGTACTGTTAATATTTTATAGCTTTCTTGTGAAACTCTTTTATGCAGATTGCTTCTACTACAAGGGAACCAGGTTTTTGTCATTGCGCTTTGTGTAGTCAGGGTTCTACATCTGAGAGCACTGGAATGCTTTGCTACTACAAATACTTAATGATTCATAAAAATGTAATGTGTTAATCCAGTTGATATTTTTTTTTACAGGTTTCAACAGCAGACCAGTGTCGTTCTTCCCCTAAAGCTCTGATCTCTTGCAATAAAAAGTCACTTTATCTTCCTCCAGAAATGCCAGCTATTCATATTGAATTCACTGAATATTACTACCCAGATGGAAAGGACTTTCCTAGTAAGACTTTTTTTTTTTGTACCAAAGAATAGATTTTGAGTGTTATCGTCACCTTTATGAACCTTAATACTGATTCCAGGTTTATGATTGGAAATAGGTAATTGCTTTCTAAAATATAAAAAACACAATCCTGCTCCAATTCCACAGTGCCTGCTCTTGGAAAACTCCTATAACTGCTGCTTTTATAAACATGGTTTCTAATCTGGTAACACAGCATTCTTACTGAGACTTGAATTCTTCATTCTCCAACATACATGTATAATTTCAGCAATTGAGCTGTCTGGCTGCATAAGAGAACTCAAACTATTGCAGTAGTATCTAAGATGCAATGAAGATCTGCTGGAGTTATTTTTATTAATGTGTTATAGGGCTGGCCCTGTTTTGTATACGGAAGTGTCAGTGGATTTCTTTGGGATGGGACTTGAGGACAGCAAATCTCCTTGGTCCTGCACTTCCTCTGTAATGAGGGCATTCTCCCTCTCTCCTCAGACTTCGTTCTATTTTAATGTTAGCTTTTACATTCAAAAATTGAGTCGCTTGGAGTGAGAGAAAGAAGCATCACTGTAGGTATCCACTAACATTTCATTCTTCCTTGGGACCAAGACAGTGGGTTTCCATTCTTTCTCTGATGAAAATTATTGGTGAAATGTAGGTCTGCACTCATTTTTAAAATAAACAAACAAAAACCAAAGGCTGAAAGTTTTACTTATTCTCATGATTTTGTTTTGTTTTCTCTTTTAGTTCCATGCCCAAATTTGTATGGCCAACTGAATGCGTTACAGTTCACCCTGGATGAGAGAAGTATTCTTTGGCTAAATCAGTTTGTGTTGGATTTGAAACAGAGTCTTATACAGTTCATGGCAATGTACAAGTTAAACGACAATTCAAAATCAGATGAACATGTTGATGTTAGAGTTGATGGATTAATGTTAAAGGTACGCTGTCACTGGGGAGGGGCTCTGTGGTTCTTTGGAAAAAATACTTTCTCTCTTATTCTGAAAAACTTTTAGCCAAGCAGCTTAAGGAATAAATGAACAGACAGTCCACGCAATAAGCAGTGCTGTTTTGGAAAACTGTGCGAGGTATGGTGATTTAAACACAACATCTGTCTTACATACTAGTTCATCTGTGTCCTAGGAACATTTTGGTTTTGTATTGAAGACTCCAACAGGAGTATTAACAAATTATTTCACTGTGTTCAATGAAACTGACATAGCAGAAGAAAATTCAGCACTGAAGTAAAAATAACTAGCAAAAATTTCATATTTGCACTCTGTATTAATCCTAGGACCCTCCTTTGATCTTATGACTGTGGTATATCAACACTCTTTTGTCTTGTTGGTGAATACATAGAGTAAAGAAAGCAGTTCATCTGTAGTCTTATTTCCTTTTTCAAAACCCCATTCTCACCGTTTTGTTTCACACTGGCCTTGGCTGGGCTCTCTATATGTTTATTCCAGGGGAGCAGTACTTGTTAATGTGGCTGAACATCAGAGTTTTGCTTCCCTTGTCATCTTCTTTGTAGAAGAAGGATTATTGAGCCGACAAATTTCCTCTCCACTTGCCTTGATTTGTATTGGGCATTGGTTTCCAAGGTTCAGAGCTGAACTAAATAATGAGTCTTTTTGGTGATAGTGCTCACAGGAGCGGTTTCGGGAGTTCTAAAAACTCATTCCAGGGAGAGAAGGTTATCTTTCTAGGGCTCTTGGTGCATATTTAATGGCACTTTAAAAGGATGTGATTTGTAGTGGATGAAAGCAATTAGTGAGAGCAACCAACCATGCAACTGCAAATACAGACTGTTCTAATATTGAATTGCTATATGTGAATAGCCCACTAAACTAGGAGAAGAGAAAAATAAAAGTACTCTTAAATGCCTCAAAACTTAATTCATATTAATTCTTCCCTGTCTTAACTGCATTGTTTTTATTCTAGAAAATTATGAATCTTTTATTATTGGTGTGCTTGATGTTTCCATATAATTTTGTTGCATATTTGGTTATTTTGTTCTTAAACCTTTTATTTACATGAAGAAGCATCATCACTCATGTCTTAAGTGTCTTAAGGATTGCTGTTTTACTCTGATCTTTCTCATTTCGGTGATGTTGTGACAGAAGGCAGTATTCCTAATACTAGAAAATCTAGTGTGGCCAAGGTCCATGTTAACAACATCAGATAAAGAATTTGGCATAAAATATATATTTCTTTTAAACGTTGCACTAAAGGTATTCAAATTCAGCATTCTGAACTATTATATTTTTTAGGAGTTGTAGTATGATTTTCTGAAGGAAAATTGGTATGGTTATTAGATAGAGGTCACAAAATAACTATTTACTGTACTACTCAGAGTAGTGAAGAACCCTATTTCACAAATCAAATTGGAAAATGGAGAATTGTAATTTGGAGTTCAAAGTTGTAAATGCTTGAAACATTTGAAGAAACTTCCTGCCAGGCTGTTTCTGAGTCACTTCAGCCTGATATAGCTGACCTAAATATCAATCTTTCAGATAAGAAAAGTCTGAGACCGTTAATATTTTTGTAAAAATGTTGTTTTGGATGCCATGGCATCCTTCTTAAAAATGGGAGGAAACACAAATGATAATCTGTGAGCCTTACATCCCTGTACTGTGTTAGTATACTTGATTATATTCCTTTATTTTAGCTGTCTTGGCTATTACTTTGTTTCTGTAATTGCATACCTTCTTAATTTACACTTTAATAACGGGACAAAATATATTTCTGTCTTGCAGTTCATCATCCCATCTGAAAACAAATCTGAAATTCATAAAGATCAACCTCGTGCACTTTCCATTCAAAGTTCAGAGATGATTGCTACGAATACAAGACACTCGCCAAACTGCAGACACTCTGATCTGGAAGCTTTGTTTCAGAGCTTCAAAGACTGTGAATTTTTCAGTAGAACTTTCACCACTTTTCCGAAGTCCCAGAAGAATTTTAATCTTTTGCATCCAATCTTCCAGAGACATGCTCATGAACAAGATACTAAAATGCATGATGTTTATAAAGGTTATATAATCCCAAAATTGAATAAGTGTGCGTTAAAGACATCTGCAGCTACTGATGTTTGGGCCTTGCATTTTTCCCAGTTTTGGATAGATTATGAAGGAACGAAAAGTGGGAAAGGCCGACCAGTAAGCTTTGTGGATTCATTCCCACTTTCACTTTGGATTTGCCAGCCAGTAAGATTTGCAAAGTCACAAAAAGAGCTTTTATCACATAATCAGACAGCTTTGAACATTCCAAAAAGTGAATCTAGTGATTTTTCTAATAGACTGCAACGTAAAAAACTTTTAAAGGAATATTACAGCAGTGAGATGGAGCCGTTAACCAACGGCATTCAAATGTCATACCCTTCAGGAGTGCTTTCTGAAAGCTCTTCCTCTGATGCAGATGTACATGTTCTTGTCCATGTTCAAAAACATGTAAGCATGCAGATCAATCATTATCAGTATATTTTTTTGCTGCTTCTCCATGAATCCCTTGTGTTGCTTCTGGAAAACTTAAGGAATGATGTAGAAGCAGTGACAGGAAAACCTGCAAAGCAAACAAATGTCTGCATTGGGATCCTACTGAAAAGTGCAGAACTTGCCTTACTGCTCCATCCAGTGACTCAGGGAAACCCTTGTAAGTCTCCAGTTGTGGAAGAAGAAAGTCCCCTTGCATCAGAGCCCTCCCCTTTGGGAAATGGGGAAGCTCTTACTGCGGAGAGTAAATTAGTTGACAATAACGTGGTGCAAGCTGATATTACTAATTTTGATGATGTAAATGAATGCAGACCTCTGAATGCTGATGTTAATAAAGGAATTTTCGTAGATCCTCTTTTGTTTAAGTCAGACAGTAATATGGATTTTCAGAAAGGAATGTCATTTTCAGATGATGCATCGGATAAAGGCTTGGGAGATACAAGTGAAGGAGGAAGCAGTGGACTTTTTAGTAGAAGTGATTCAGAGGAGGTTTATGGACCTCTAAGTGAGAAAAGCAGCTTACATCCTAGGGATTCATCATCCATTTTAAATAAGAGAGAAGATTCTACTGAATTTTTCATTGATAAAGAGGATGACAAAAGCATATTCATAAATAAGTTAAGTGAACAGGACGGTACAACTGAAGGCTATCCTAACCAAGTCACTGACTTGGAACCAGAAACTGCCTTAGAATCTGAAGAGCTTGAAATCAACAAAGAGAAAGTGACTTCCGTTAGAATGTTTGCATCCCAGTCAAGGTATAGAAGATTCAATACTAAATCAGTTTTCTTACTGTTTGAAAGTATTTGTCAATCTTGCTGTCCACATGCTTTTTGTAATGGTCAACAGAACATCTAGTAGGTAAAAGTTTTAAAAGTATATAAAGATACATGATATGCAGTATCCAGCATTCAATGAAAGCTAAAATGAACTCTTAGTTAATTGATTTAAACTATTTGCTTCTATTTTAGGTGTTATTAAATATGTACTGAGAAAAATATTGATACAGATATCCACAGGAATGTGTGTTTTTCTATGCTTATCTCCTTTTCTTGCCAAAGGATTACGGAATAATCAGATTTTTGTCATTTATGTCTTGACTGGTTTAGAGGAATTTTTTAAAGTAACTTCTATGTAATTTATTTAATTTAAAATAATAATTCCCTAATGTCTTTATATTTAAAAAGTGCAAAGCCTAAGGAACGCTGCCCGTCCAACCTCCCTGCATTCTCTGTTTCTTACAAGAATATGAAGAGAAGTCCATCACAAGTCTCTCTGGATACTGTCTCTATTGATAGTATGATGCTAGAGGATCATTTGATAGAGAGTGATGGAAGTGACAGCCAGAGCTTTCTGGAGAAAGGTAAGTAGATTTAACAAAACATTTTTAAGCAATACATGAAAATGTTGTTTCTTACTAGAATAATACTCAAAGGATTTTAGTGCAGCAAATCCTGGATAGTTTACAGCACTATTTCTGTTAGATTCTTCAGTTAGTAATATCAGGTATTTTCACTTCACATCGTTTCAAGGGAAAGTGATAAGTTATGCCACTTAAGTAGTGCTACTTAATTAAACGATACTTAATTTTCCTCTTTTGAGGAGAGTAAAAGCACTGCAATGCTGTGTTCCAACCCTGAATTAAGCAGAAGCATTCCCTACTTGCTTAAAAGCTGTTGCTTTGGCTGTAAGTGTTTACAGGTTTGTGCTCTGGATCAGTGTTATGCTTGAAGTGGTAAAGCTTCTTTAATTTCACAAGCAGATGACAAAGAAGTGGCTTTTCAATAATACTCACCATGCTAATTTACTGGGCAGATAGACTTGATAGTCTCCTTGCAGCTTGTTCCTTACGGAGCAGTATCTATTTATTAGCTGTCTAACAGCAGGTACTTGTCCAGGTTTTGCTTGTTTGTGCGTGAGTGTTTGCTCCTGATCTGAGAGAAGAATTCGGGCATATGGTAGTTATGCCTAAATAGCCTGTAGTGTTGAGGAGTTAAGAAATTGTAGTGATCTAGGTAGCTGTCCAGGAAACCCAATTAAATATTTTCCTAATCTCAGTAAATACAATAAGAAGACTTTATTGATATCTCTTTTCTGATAAATTCGGCTTTGAATAAAGAATGACAGTATTTTTTCCGTAGGATTTCTTTTCCATCTAGAGCAATAGTGAGAATATCTCACTTGCATGTTATATATTTGGATTGTAGGAGTATTCCTGCATGTGCTTATGTGGGGGTAGGCCATAACATACGTTTTCCATTTTAAATAATCTTTATATGTCCTTTTAGCTTGTTAAACAATATTTAACTGCACATTAAGTCTGCATGCTTTCTAATCATCAAGAAAATGCTACCATGATCGCTTTAACATAAGTATATATAGCTTATTTCTCTAAACATAAAACCACAAACATTTGCTCTAAAGGCACTGTGCAGTATTTTAGATACATAGCTTGGAATCTTTATTCTTTTCTTGGCAGGATCCTTTTATATTTGATTTGGAAGACTAAAAAAAGTCCTTCACAATTTTTTAAACATTGCATGTAGACTGCCATTTTGGTTTTGTCACTATATCCTGTCTTTCTTGCATAGCACCTAGAACTTTGAACTTTCTATGAGAGGAATGGCTTTGGCAGTTCAGTCATAAATATTTAATAAGCCATTCAACTCATCTTAAAAAATGAGTTAATGTATGCATAAAATAACAGGCATTGACTTTATTCTTAATGCAGGAGTGATTCAGGTTATCCTGTGCTAACTTTGCATTTTTTCTGATGTATATATGGAAGGTATTACAGCCACAAACTATCAAAGTCCATCAGAAAATGCCCATCAAGGAGACACAGTGACTGAAAATTGTGATGGATCATCTCCAGATGCCATGAGTGCTGCTTCAGAGAATGCCAATGAGACTAGTGAAGAAATGGTAATATTACTGAATTACATTAGAATATATGCTTCAGTAAATGAAACCTTAAAATAGAGATAGAATGAATGTTTTTAGAGGTGTTTTTTCAAGTAATTTTGGGAGCTTTTGTTAGTGCATTGTATAAGCCTATAGATCTGGTACACTTTTATTAAGTACACATGAAGATTATAATCCAAGTTACACTAAATGTTCTCTGTCCTTGTTATCTTCTCTGTAACCACTGTTGATAAATAACAGTAGCCACTTAAAAATGTCAGAAAATAATTTTGCTTTACTGCATAGCAGTATTTTGTAGTATCATGTTGTAATATCATCATGTAATATCATCATGCTCTGTTGGATATTTAAAATAAGCATTTTAACATCATCAAGAATAGATAAAAGAAAGCACCATAACTCTGACATCTCTTATACGGAGATGTTTCCTTAGAGCACTGGTAGCATTCTGTAGTATTTGCAAGTAGGAGCATAGCAACTGCCCTACTGGGTCAGATCAGAGGTGCCTCTTGCCCAAGGGTTATGTCAGGACAATGCCCAGTATTTAGAGAAGATTATAAGAACAGAGCATGTAGAGAGAGATTCCTTCCCTGAGACACCATGCAGGGTCCAGCAGTTTCCATCTGCCTACCTACTTGTTCCTTGCTGATCTTTGTCCTAAACAATGCTTCTTAAATTATATTGTTTTATCAGTTAAGGTCATGAACTGGAAACCTAAAAATACATAGACCCAAAGAAAGATAATGAATTTACTGAAATCTGTTGTGTGCTTGCTGACGTATTTTCCTTTTTAGTAATGTTAGTCATGTAATCCTACATTTGCTTTAAAATACTTGTGGATCACTTTCATTAAAAAAGGCAGTGCACTTAAGTTATTGATACCTTTTAATTAAATTTTCAGTCATTTGTGGATATAGGTAAAATGGAAAAAACCCAGAGTTCATTCAGATTGTTATGCAAATGCATGTTGGCATATTTTTTTCTACTTGTAGCATATAACCAAAAAGTCATTAGGAAAAGGAGCCCAAAGTAGTAGTAATGATGATGGACATATGTCTTCTGATACTAGAGCTGACTTTTGAAACTGGCTACTACATTTTTTTTTGAGAGAGATATTGCAGTACACTAAGTAGAGAAAAAGGGCTGACTGCTCAGCACATAGCCAAAGTTTAGCAGAGTGTCATGGTTATTTAACCTAGACTGATTGGCACTGCAGATGCTTGGTCGTCCTTGTGATGTGCACGAAGTTCAATTGCAGCCTTAGAAAATTTCAGGTGTCGCATAGGTCACATGCTTCTTTGTCAGAGTCGGGGTAGTCTGTCTCATTTTCATGACTCTGCTGGCCAATTCTGAATTGGTATTAGTGGGCTATAAATACAGATGGACAGACAGTGGAGCAACCTATTGTTAAGCCAATGGGTACAAAAAAAAAAGAAGTAGTAATGAGGAAACTTGTGGTTTTCTGTGAGCAAGGGTTATGGATACAAAGATTATCTTTTGTTTTGTGAGGGAAAAGGTTTAGACAAAACTTAATAACTGCTGTGAATTCAATTTATAATTTCATATTCTTTTGTCTTGATTTTGTTGACAGATGTCTGTTGTGGTTTTCCAAATATTTGGTGTAAATGGTGAAATTGACATCAGAGGTGAAGACACAGAAATATGCCTACAGGTCAACCAAGTGATACCACATCAGTTGGGAAATATCGGTGTTCGACACTATCTTTGCAACAGAACTATTGGTAAGAGCTAACAATGACATCTTAGTGTTGTGAAATTGGAGTAGGAAACATTTGTTTTAAGTAAATAAAAACACTGTATTAGCCTTAAAGCACAAATACTCGTGTTACGTTTGTACAATAGAATCCTTTTAATGCTTGTTTAGAATATCTACTCTGATTTCTTTCCTAATTGCCATACATTGAAAGGGAAGGAAATAAAAATGGAACCATATCTGATAGTGTGGGTAAAAAAGGGCGTTTCACTGAGTTCTAGTTATTAGTTTGCTTTTTTTAAATCAAATAAGTTGCATTTTACTATGTTATTGTTTTATGAAGATGGAATTCCTTTACTGCTCTTAATGATACTTCGCTTAAATCTACCTTGCTTTGCAGGGCTTTTCTTTCATTCAAGATCTATTCTCTAGATTAACACCCACATTTTATTATCATCATCATCATCATTATTACTACTAGTAGTAGTACTATTACTACATTTATAATCTATGATTTAAGAAAAGTTAAAAATTGAGACTGTATCTGGAAAGACGAGCTGCGAGCTTGATAGGAACACAGAGTGTGCTTCCATGCCAGATATTTGCAAAACTACATCAACCAACGTATTGTCAGAGATGTTCTTGGCCATGAGTACCTATGAATTCTCTGCCAGAAAACCTAGTTTTCACACTGGGAAGTTTATTTTCTTGGTATGATGTATTGGCATGCTACTTCATGTCACAGTTTGCCTTACTCCCCTCTGCCTGCCTTCCACACAGATTGCTGGGTGCCAACTCTATTGCATTGTAGGGTTTTGGGGGCAGATCCATGATGCACCTGCTTCCTGCCTCTGGTTCTTCTCTTTTCCCAGGAAACAGCTATAGCAGCTGTTGGCTGCCATATTTCCAGCCTTGCAGCAGCATGGATTTTCTTTAGAAAGTTGTGCTTGGTGGCACAGCCTCTGCTTCCCTAGCTTAATATCCCATTTATTGGTAAACTTGAGCAGTTGCCAACAGCTACTGCCTGAACAGATGTTGGATGATGTTGTGATTGCATTCACGCATATGAAGGCAAGAGGGAGGTCCAGGTGGGAAGACTCAGGGCTGACCTTCAGTTCATACAAGCAAGCAAACTGATTTCTCGTTATCTGTAGTATCCTCTGTAAAAGCAAGAGGGAGTAAATAGTAAGAACATGCCACCTTCCTGTTCTCATGGGGTTCTAAAATTAGAACCTGCTTCCAGTGGTTCACTGCTTGTGAGAGGCTCGTGAAAGGTTATAATGTGATCGTAATCTCCAAATACTGCTACTTCAGTATTTCTTCCTTTCTCTTTTTGGTGGGTATCTGGATGTATGGGCCAACAACACTTCTTTTGCACATTGCTGGTTACTGCCATTCTGTAATGTACATCTTTTCTTCCTTCCTCAGATCTTTTCTTCCTTCCTCAGATCTTTTCTTCTCTCCGCTGTAAGGCTGTGCCTTCTGTGCCAAGTCAGAAATCATCTGCTACTCCCTGTCTCCTACATTTATTCTAATAGTAGAACTATGGGAGAAAACAGATGGGTAGAAAAACAATTCCACAGGATCAAGGTTGGGAAAAAACTTGAGAATTAGATCAAAAGAAACAATTTTCTTAAATGAGTTAATGATAACAAAATACAACCAGAAGAACCAGAGCAAAATTGTAAGAAGATATCCCAATACAAGCAATCTCCCCATGACTTTTAATAAAACTTAGTCAAGTGCTGAATTAACAACTGTAACCAGTAAACTGAGAAACCATGTGAAGCAATGAGTAATCAAGTCATAGCTATGGTCTATAAAGTGTTCTGGTTAAAAATAACCATTTAAAACCTACTATACTTTTAATGCGGTAGATCTAGAAAGAGAAAAGTGTGTCTAACAGCTGGAATAAGTTTGAAGGCAGTGTGGCAACCATGCACGTCCCTGCAGGGCTGGTTACTGGATGATGGCTTTATTGAATCTCATTTTGGCAGCAATAACAAAAGAAGGAGGGGTGGAGTATGGCAGTGGTACTCTGGGAAGGACAGTGCTTTTACTGAGACCTTGTCATGGTTGGAGCAGGAGGCAACAGCAGTTCGTAGGAGCTTCCAGATTGTTCAGTTTTTATTCCATGCTCTCTTAGCTGTGCTGCTTTCAGATATCTGCAAGATAACCAATGTTGAGTTCATGACTGAAGTGGAATGTGTGGTCTTCTGCATTTTATTTACACTTTGGTGGATTCTTCTGGAAATGATGCAGACACTTTTCTCTGGTCTGGAAATACTTAGGGCACGTACTGCTTATTTCTTCTCTGTGTTTGTGGGAGGAGTATGGATCTTTGAGGGAAACAAAGTTTGCCAAAGCAAGTGCAGACACTCATTGGACAGAGTGGTCATTGTTCTCCCATCTTGATGCTTGTCCTTCCTCCCAAGGTCTGCTAGTAGCTAATTCTCTTCTGTCTGGACTAGAGTTACAAAAGGCATCTGATACTTCAAGTGTGCGTTTTTGGTTTGGTTTGGTTTTGGCAGTGCATATGTGAGATCTAACAGTTCTTGAACATTGGAAGGATTGAAGGATGGAGTCACAGCTGTTAGTATTGTGGAAACTTATATTTAGAAAGGTAACAAAGGGAGAGGTTCTGGTTCACAGCAGAGGCTGAAGATTCTCATGTTCATTTGCAGTTGTTCCCACTGGTCTTTGTCAGCCCAGATCAATGATACATTTGTCTGCCCCAACTATAGTGCTAATAGATAACATGCATATATCCTGGTACTGCTGCACTAGGCCACCCATGAGAACTGGGCACCATCCAGCGAAATGAACACAATCTACAGATAGGAAAGCAAATTAATAACTCTGGCTGCCATAGATCCAAACAATGTCTGTTGCATACTGTGCTGAAACTTGAAATTACAGTGTTTGGACATGTACCATGTTCAGGTTGGGGCAATATTAGTTAAATAAAGTTACTGCCTCTTTCTGTATGTCTCTGCTCTTGGTCTAAAACAGCTGACTACCCTGTGTGTTTTTTGGGTAAATATAGTATGTTAATTATCCTTCTTCTTATCCCTCTGTTTACCCCACTTTTTTTCTTTTTAAAATAAACATACACAAAACAGACAGGATATAAGACTGATACAGTTCCTCCTTACTGCTCAAAATCTTCTTTGCAGTACTTACCTGGAGCTGTTTTCATGGAGACGGCGTGTTTGGTTTGGCTCCCTCTCAGAGGAATGCATCACATTGTTTAAGAGCCTGACCTTGGTCCCAGGTAAAATTATGGAGCAGATAATACTGGGTGCAATCATGCGACACCTGCAGAACGGCCAAGAGATCAGGCCCAGCCAGCATGTGTTTAGGAGGGGCAGGTCCTGCCTGACCAACCTGATCTCCTTTTATGACCATGTGACTCGCCTGGTGGATGAGAGGAAGGCTGTGGATGTGGTATACCTGGACTTCAGCAAGACCTTTGACACTGTCTCCCACAGTAGACTCCTAGAGAAGCTGGCAGCCTGTGGCTTAGATGGGAGCACTCTGTGCTGGGTTAGGAATTGTTTGGATGGCCGAGCCCAGAGAGTGGTGGTGAATGGTGTTTCATCCAGTTGGCGGCCGGTCACCAGTGGTGTCCCCCAGGGATCGGTGTTGGGTCCGGTCCTGTTTAATATCTTTATTGATGATCTGGATGAGGGGATTGAGTCCATCATCAGTAAGTTGGCGGACAACACCAAGCTGGGAGGAAGGATTGATCTGTTAGAGGGTAGGATGGCCCTACAGAGGGACCTGGACAGACTGGAGAGATGGGCTGATTCTAATGGGATGATGTTTAATAAGTTCAAATGTCAGGTACTTCATTTTGGACACAACAATCCCATGCATAGCTATAGACTGGGGACAGAGTGACTGGAGAGTAGTCAGGCAGAAAGGGACCTGGGAGTGGTGGTTGACAGGAAGCTCAACATGAGACAGCAGTGTGACCAGGTGACCAAGAAGGCCAATGGCCATGGTTTGATGATGGGTTGGTGTTGTGTTGGGTTATAGGTTGGACTTGATGATCTCAGAGGTCCTTTCCAACCTTGTGATACTGTGAAGAGGAGCCCTACTACTGCTTCCCAAGAGCAAATAGGAATTCCTTCTAGGTCCTGCAGAGAACATGCTGTGACTTGCTGTGGCTCTGGATCTGTCTCTGGCTGGTGATTGGTGGTTCATTTGGTACTTCTGCAACTTTGCAACTGCAGAAAATCTGTATCTATCCATAAAGAAAGCTCGCACTCTGATCCTAGCTTGAAAAGGCTTTGAGGATCTAGAGGTGCTGATCTTGGGGACAAGAACTAGGGTCAATGCAAAAGAGATTGTTGCGAAGAACTGTGGGATACCAATAGGAGGCTGCTGTGGACATATCGCCCAATATGCATCTTTCATTCTGTCAAACCTAGCCTCCTGTGTTTTTGAATTAATCTGACCCAGCATAATGTCAGTGTGACTTACTGAATTGTCATCTGGATTCTACAGTTGTGAGCTGTGCTTTATCTTGTTTAGCATATCAAGAACCTGAATCCTAAATGCTAATGCTGTGAACGGTTGTTAGAGCATGGCAGTAGCAATTAACAATATACTAATGATACCTCTTAAAAATACTTTCACATGCTGCAAATGTCTTTTCTACAACTTGAGTATATTTATAGAGACTTGATATATTGAAAAGCTTGTGTCTCACAAGAGTAATGTAATCAGTAGTCATACCTTGGAATTTTAGCCCACTGCCTTGTAAACCAGATGCATAATTTCAGAAATAACACTACTCCCCCGTGGATGTCACGTGTGCTGTTAACTGCAGAGAGCACAATGCTGTAAAATGTGTATGAGCCTCCGAACAAGAAGCAATGTGACTTGCAGCCCACAAGACGACTGTGTTTTGGTTTTGTAGTGCATGTTAGATTATTCAGAGTAGGTTATCTCTGAAATGGAGGGGTAAAGTATGCTGCATTCATTCCAGTATGCATTAAGCAATAATGTTAGGTAGTACACAGCAAAGAAACCATCAACAGAGGAAACCTTCATGGGATCACAGGATAACTGAGGGTAGAGGAGTGTAGGCAATGTCAAGATGTCTCTAGTCCAATCCTGTTCTCAAAGCAGGGTCAGCTTTGAGATCAAGCCAGGCTTGCTCAGGGATTTATCGCATCAGCCCTTGGAAAGGACCTCCAAGGGCAGAGACTGCATAACCTCTGCACCACTGCTTTATTTTCCTCATTCGTTACATTCAGATTGAACCTCTCTTGTTGCAATTTGAGCTGTTGTCTTTCAGCCTTCTGATGAGCACCACTGCGAGGAGCCTGTCTCTGTCTTTGTAACCTCATTGTAGGTATTGGAAGGCTGCTAGTAGATTCTCTGTACGCCTCCCCTTCAGCTTTCTGGAAATTGCTCATATATGCAAAGCAGAAATCAAGAAGGGGAGATTGCAATAAACTGCATGTCATGGAGAGGAGAACGAATAGTTTTAAAGAAACAAAAGTAGAAAAAAGAAGTCTTGCTTCATGTTTAAATTCTTCCAATTCTTTTTCCAATTTCTACACTTGTAAATATTGGACTTTCCTGACGGAACCATAGTTTAAACGAAGAAGCATTTTTTTTTGGTTTTGATTCTTTAACGGTTAGATGCTCTACTAATATAAATTGACATAATTAATTTGATTTTACTTGAGTTACTTGATTTCAGCTATCTTCAAGTTTTAACGTTTGCTGCTTAATAGAATTACTATGAATATGCTTTTTGTCATTGTTACAGTCTTGCCTTGGCATCCCCAATTTCAGTAGCTAGCAGGGAGCAGTAGGGCTCCTAGTTACCTTCCCCCACACAGGGAAAGGGGGAAGGGAAATGAGAGGAAAAGATTTGTGGGTTGGAAACTAAACTAAAACAACTGTAATGAAATAATGATAACAATAACAACAACAATAATAATAGAAATACTAAAAACTAAATAAGAAAATAATAAAATATATACAAATATATGAAATTGTGCTCCCACCTCTCGATGACTGTACGTCGCCACAGATGCTGCAGGGCAGGTAAGGTGAGTGGCAGGAGGGAGGCGGGACCCAGAAACTAGTTTCAGGAACACATAGATCTGGGATCAGCAGCAAACAGACAGATGAGGTCCTTGCTGGACGTCAGCGGTCGAAGAAGAGAGCGAGACCCTCGTGTTCTCTCAGTTTTATACTGAATATGACGTATATGCACTGGAATACTCTGTGGGTCAGTTTGGGGTCACTTGTCCTGTCTGCACCTCCCTGAAGGTACAGCCTTTTTCACGTCTTTGACTTATGGCACTTCACCAGCTTGGGGACAGCCTTGATTTACTGTAGGAATAAGTATAAGCAGTTGGCCTTTCTGCATCCCAGTGCCCCATGTTATCATTTCTAGAGAGAAACACTGTCTGAAAAACATGCAGTTAGCTTTCAGAAAATGAAGTTACGTAGATGACACTGAGCTGAAGTTAGAAAACTGATTCTACTTCAGGTTAAACCAGAATGGTCATACAGATATTTTTTGTAGGTCAGCCATCATAGTGACCAAATGACTTGATAATTGCATTGGTAATTATTTCTGGTTACGAACCCACATTTTTGTACAACAAACGGCTACAGGGCACACACACCCCTCCCAACTCCCCACCCCAATATCTGGTTACCTTAGATATAGTTGAATGTTGCAGTTTTCTTTACTGGTTGAAGATTCTGAAACTTAACAAGAAACTCCTAGGGATTTTGTGCACAGTATTACTTCTGTATTGTCCTCTTCTATTGTAACAGTGAGGTACTAGTACTTGTATGTACTGTTTATTTCTCTTTAATGCTTTAAAGGGATATACTTTATAATTTGCTCTGAAGTTCTATATCTGCAACACTAATTTGTGGATGATAAAATAATCTTTCTGAAATTCTTCTAAAGATTTATAAAATCAGTAGGACAATAGAGGAGTAAATATTTGCATTATAATTGTTTTTTTCTACACTGCAAAATTTTAATGCAAATTTCTTTTCCTTTTGCAACAGGTTCTGACTGTAAGTCTGTGGCTGGACCAGTTAATTCCTCACCTGAGATTAGTTTGAGATGGGAGAGTGGGCCTAGTGCTGTCATACATTCTCTGCTGGCTGTAAAAAACGGTTTTCTTCAGTGTCACGTAGAGAACTTCAGTGCTGAATTTCTGACATCTTCCCTCACAAACATTCAGCATTTTCTGGAAGATGAAACTGTTGCAGAAGTGATGCCAATGAAGATAAAAATTTCTAATGCAAAGATTAATTTAAAAGTACGTTAACAGTGAGCTATTTGGCTGCTCTAAAGAAATTGTGTTCTTGTTTCTTTGATGATAAACTATTAATATGGATACAGTTAACTTCAAAGAAACTGCTGTTAAACACTGGAAGGTCTTTAGATAACATTAAACCAACTTAAAAATCCATAGATTTGGTTATGTCTGTGGTAGGCCTAGAAGGGAATTCTCTGCATGACTGAGCTATTTATACTAATTGATACACTTTTGTCCTCCTCTCCCAGTCTCTTTTGTAGAGTGACAGTGTCTGAGAGTTTTATAGGTAAGGTATACTATATTCCTAAGGACAAGGTGTTTTTTGTTTTCTGGCTGAGCTTTTTTGCTTAGTGTAGTAATGGTTTTCTATACAAAACACAGATTCTAGAAGTTAATTCTCACTTCTACTTAGAGGATAGTTCTTCCAATGAAAGTTCAGTACCAAGAAGGAAAAAGGTGAATGCTGTTTCCCAGAACCCAGATTTCATGTTCTGCCCTACCTAGAAACAGATACTAAATAATGCAAGCTTTTCTCACAGCCATAGCTTAGAATAGTGACATTAAGAGTACACTCCTGCTTGAGTCTCCTACGGGATTTTCTTTGGGACATTTAAAGGAGATGCTGAGTTTCCTGCCGCACAACCACTGAATATAAAGATAAGGACACTTTTCTGGGGGTTGGCAGGGAACAATGTTCAACACAAAACCAAGCAAACATAAAGATAAGGTAAGTGTAACACTGCTTTGGAAATTATCGCCCATATAAACTTTGAACAAAGTAAAAAGTGAGTACTGGAATAGCAGCTCCAATCCTGTATCTGGGGCTCAAGGCCTTGATTCTGCCAAGATCATTCTTGACTGGAGGGGCAAATGTTATCTCTACCATGTTCTGCTCAGAGTGCATCAGTATTCCCTCTGCGATGCAGCCTTTCCATCCCCTCAGGATCCTTAGGCATTCCCTTAGGGCCGTTTCTACTACAGGAGCAGCACTTCCTTTAAGAGCTGTGGATCTGTTCCTCTGATCACAGTGTATCACAAATGCGAATGCCCAAATGCAAAAAGAGAAGTCTTTATATATAGCCATTTAAATTTAAAAAACGGAATTGTGCTGGTTTATTGGCAAGAAGGCAGACCTAAGCAAAATGAGAAAGCAGCTGCTTGAGGTGGAGAATATACATTAATGAACGGGCAAAAAGAGTCTACTTGGCTGTGAAACCACTGAAGTGCTCACTCAGGAGAACACACAAGTTGCAGGGAAGTTACTCATGATGGCTGGCAAACTTCAGATTTTGACATACAGATGATTAATTTCCATGGAGTTGGGGAATAAAGAGGATGTGGTTCAAATTTATGCTGCATTGCCTATTCGATGCAGTATATTCTTCTGCACGAGACCTGATGCAGAGTGTTTCATGTGACAGGAAGAATTTAAGAAAGGTTATTTTACTTTTTTTGCATTTTCTACTGCAATCTCAGTGCTATTTCAATAAACTTTGGCAGTTATATCTGAACAGCTTTCTTGCTACTTGCTTAGGGCTGGTATGTATGGTTTCTGATTATGCTGGCTGCTTTATTCTGCTTGAGAGGAACAACAAACTATAAAGACTTCCTAGGAAGACCCCAAAAGAAGTAATTTGTGAAGTTCCTCTTCTGTTGAGTACAGTAATATAACTGAACAGCAACTGTTGTCACCCTAAACTAAATCCTTAAAAGACAAAATCCTCTCGGAAATGAGAGCAGTACCTATTGACTCTTTAAGTAGTTCAAGGGAAAATCAGATACTATATAGTGCAGGCTTCTTATCTCTGACACTGAGAGCTCCTGAGCTAAAGAATGTCTTGAGTTGGGATATAATCTTATTGAGATGTCTGTAGAAATACTTTGAAGTCAGACCATATATATATTGAGTAAAGCAGACTTCCTCCAGAGATAAATTTGGGTTGTTAATATGATCCCTGGAAAAAAAAAGGGAGCTGAAGTTTAGTGGGGATCCCATCAGAAAATTCTACTCTGAAATGTTCCCTTTCAAATTTCATTAAATCCACTTATGTTTAATTATTATGTTTAATTCCTGCTAAACTAATTTTTGAATACTTGTATTTTTTAGGATGACAGTCCACGTGAAAATCTCAAGGCATCTGAGCTGGTACCCATAAAATTACATATTGATGTACTCTGGATAGAAAGAGATGATGATGGCTCTTTTCTCATTAAAGGTTTGTATGTTTCTACACCTTGCTGTATCAATATTATAACTTAGTTATTACTAACACTGTTTTTTTTCATTTGTGCAGATGTGTGACTAATACTGAAAGATAACTGATGATAATTTGTGTAAGTTGTGTTGCCATGTACCTTAATTCTAAGTGTAGTCACATAGAGGAATGGTACCTTTTTGAATAGTGTATTGGCTGTGATAGCAACCCACAGCTGAATCAGTCAGAGAGAGAGGAAAAATAAGCATGTAACTTCATCAGTATATGCTTTTATCACTTTGACATGGTAAGTCTAAGGTGCCTTTGACTACAAATCAAAGAACAAAATTGTCTTTATTTACAGATTACCAAGGTGGTTAGTTGGTTTTTGTGGTTTTGTGTTATGGGCAGTTTTCAATTCTGTATATTATGATGGTGTCCTTGCAGCTCATGGCTGGGCTTGCCCTGGGGCTTATATTTTGAACAGCAACTTAACAACATACTTTTCATAAAACATGCATACACTTACAGGGTGTTTTTCTACATTTATGGGCAAATACTAAATACTTGCAACAAGGCAATACATTTAAACGTGGAAATTTACTGTTGTCTTTCATAGGTATATCAAAGAACCATAGAGTAATCTAAGTTGGAAGAAGCCTCTAGAGGTCATTCAGTCTTACTCCTTGCTCAGAGCAGGGGCAGATTAGATCGGGTTGCTCAATGCCCTGTCCAGTCAAGTTCTGAGCATCAGAAGCACAGCCTTACGTAAATAATCTATCCCAGTGTTTGACCACCCCTATGGTTATTTCTCTTTGTAATGTCTAACTGGAATTTCCTTTATTGCAACTCGTGTCTGTTGCCTTCTGTCCTGCCACCTCAGGACAGAGGTGCTTGAGCGCTTGCCCAGGAACTCAGGGAAGTCTGGTCCATCTTCTCTGTACCCTACTACTAGGTAGGCAAAGGTGGCATTAAGATCACCCCATAGCCTTCTCATCTCTAGATTTGATAAGCGCTCTCTCCGAGTCCCTCATTTGTACATCATGTGCTCCTGGCCACGATTATCTTGGTCAGTACCTTTCTCACACTAGGGAATCCGAAACTGGATCTGGTATTCCAGATGTGGTCTCACTGATGCCGAATATAGGGGAATTATTACTTTCCTCATCTTGCTAGTACGGTTTGTAATTGCCTGCTCTTTGCTGTGAGAGATCACTACTGACTCACGATAAGTCTTCTTGTTGACCTAGGCCTACAGGTCATTTCCTGCAGTGTTGCTTTCTGTCTAGTTGATCCCCAGCCTGTAGTGATGCAAGAGGTTATTATTCACTCGCAAATGCAGGATTTTACACTGGCTTCAGCTGAACTTCACGAGGCTCCGGCCAACGTATTTTTCCAGCCTGTCCAGATTCCTCTGAAAACCAGCCTTGCCCCTAAGTGTGTCAGTCACTCTTCAGTTTGGTTCAGAAAATTGCAAAGGGTGCACCCACCCTTTCCTCCAGGTCCTGAATACAGTAATCCAACCAGATGCAATGTATTATATGACTTGAGGAAGAGGAGAGGCCGCAGATTGATCTTAATGCCCCCTTCACCTGCCTAATGGGAGGTTATAGCAAAGGTGGACCAGTATGCTGTGGTATGATTTGCTTGTATTTTAATTTCCCCACATTATTGAATACATTGTTTGACTGTTTAAAGATGTTCAATGCATTTTTTTTATCCTAAATGTTGGAAGAAAAAGTAATTTAGTAAGAAAATAAATATTTTTAAGGTTTATTTAATCTCTTACTTTTTCCCTGTTCTGCTGAAGTGCTTTGATCCCTACTCCTGTCAGGGACTCCTCAGGTACGGGGGTTTCAAAGGCATAGGTCAAATGCTCTGCACTGCAGTGATGTATGTATCTACAGTGCTGCATTTTTGAGTCTTCAGGTGTGTGTGATGGAAAGAGAGGAGTGATGCACAGAAAACTCAGGTTTAGAAGGAAATATTTAAAAAAGAAAACCAGAATATTTTTTAGACTACTAAGAAGCACAACCCTTATTTTTCCCTTGGTCTTCAGCAGTATATTTTAGTAGACATAACTGAAGTACATTGTAATAAATGCTGGAAAATGTCTTTAGTGCCAAGTCATTTAAGTTATTTTCAAACTGAAAAACTTGATCCTGCAGGTTTGTCTCACTGTGTCTTCAAATATAAATGCAATCTTTGGATTTCATTTGTACCTGGAGGCAGAATATTAATAGCAACTTGTAATTATTCAGAATGTATATTCTGTAGTAATGGTTTTGGTCAGTATAAAAATGTGATAATTTGCTTCAACCTGAAATTTGCTTCTTCTCATGACTCATTTCCTTTCCTCCAAAAGGGTATATGAATTTTCACTATTTCTTTTGGTTTTAAATTTGATTTTGGGAGGTAAATATAAATGTACTTAATATTACAAGAATTTTTTTTAGGTTGTTTTAATTTTGTACTGATGAGAATCAAATTTAAAAAAAAATAAGATGACGAGACCCTCTAAGCACTACTCTTACATGTCTTTCTGTGATATAGACAATCAAAGAGTAAATGATGTGTCAAAGATGAAGAATTCAAGTAGTGCATTGCAGCAGGCAGCCGCACCTGTTGGATGTAAAACACGGGACCAAGCCACACAGACTACTTTTGAAATTCCCAGACCTTCTAAATCAAGCAGGGATTTAGATGACTTCAATCAAAATGAGGTATTAAGAATTCCTTTTGACTTTCCCATGTCCCTCCCACCCCCATTCCCTGAAAAAAATTATGCTATGAGCATTAGTCATAATTGTTAGATCATCTAGAGGTGGGCTTGGGAATTACTTCTGGTTAGAAATCTGTTTGAGATGGAAAATATGAATTATGGATATTATAGTATGGTTCAGCACTTGGGCACAGAAAATAGATTTAACACCTCTTTCTAAATAGGATAATAATACACTGCAGACCAGGTCTTCTCCTTTACATCAGAGGGATTTTTATGAGGGAATAAGTCTGTTCTTTCCCCATCTCCCTCATCTCTGTATAACACAACTGCCAAAGATAAAGGACTAGACCTTTGAGTCAGATCCTTACTAATCTGTCAGTCATACCTGAATTTTGAATTGATGGTGGCAGAACTCGCACATCAATTTGGCTGTTTTTTCCCACTGTGTAAGAATCCATTCCCATTGCTCAGAACCCGGTGTCGTTTCCACTCCACTCCAGAATGGAAATGGCATAGCTAAAACATTGGCTGTCTCGCATTTCAAGCTCACTGCATCAACTCTGTCCAGGTCCTACACTCATTGACTGGGAATCAGCTGCAACTGACTCAGCCCAACAGACCTGCACTCAGCAATTAATATAGTATTTTAAGTTCCAGTAACGGAAAAAGTTGACAGTATGCAGGAATACTAATAACATTCTTTTCTGACTCAGTCATTTCAGCTTATTGAAGAAAATGAATGTCTCAAACAGGAACTAGCCAAAGCCAAAATGGCTCTTGCTGAGGTCCAAATGGAAAAAGATGACCTGCTTCATCGTATAAAGAAGATGAATGTTGATCATCAGTAGGACAGTGTTCTGTTAGTGCAAAGCATCATCAACAGATCTTCAGGGGATGGTGGCTTCTAAAATACTGTTTGTAAATTGCTGGAAGACACGGTTATGTTTTTTCTGTCACAGACAAAGTTTTCTCATTATAAACAAGATGTTTGTGAACTAGTTACTGTTCCAAAATTATCATTAAACATTGTAACTTTTTTTAGCCCATTTTAAACTGAAATGACTTTGGAAAAAAATGAGTTTATACTGTACTTTATTAATTTGCTAAAGGAAAAGATCATATCATCTACTTTTAATGTTATCAAAGGAGATGTTATTTTTAAAATGTTTTCTGAAAACTGAATGGCTCAGCAATTAAAGGTGCCTAGGTGCATAACTAAGTAAAATGTACCATGCCTCATTAACAAACCGTACCTCTGTTCGTTAAGCTTATGGTCTTTTATTACTACCGGAAGGGATTTATACAGGAGGTTACATTTGCACTATGTTGATATGGGCTAAATCCTCTAGAGTAGTATAGCTACTGAAAATTAAAATGCCATCCCTAAACTGGCCCTAAATTCAGTGTAATTTGCCCAGAGAGGATTTTAAGAATAGTCCTCTGGTGCTATAGAGTTCCGTATACCCTTTCCATGTGCACTCCTAAAATACTACAGTAAATGCTGGAGAGCTTAAGTAAGAGAGCATACTACTGGGCTTTCATTCTGCCTGAAGGCCCACTGCATCTGTACAGTTGATGTAATTCAGACATTCACAATTTTTTCCTCTCTCTCTGTGATGAGGATGTAGCCCTGCAATAGGATCCAGCCCTTTGTAAAAGATGAGCTTTTGAGCCATTTTGCCTGCATTGTCTGATTTCTGCACAACTCATCAGACTTGCCCAAGGATTTGGGCCGATATATTTAATATGTCAATGCTTGGGGAGGGGTGGGGTTGGGGGAATCCTGCAGGGATTCATTAATTGTATATTGCTTTTTTGATTTAAAAAAGCTGTAGAGAATCACTTAATTACCCAATGAAATTGTGAGATTACATACAATGTAATTCTACAGTTGAAATAATGGGTGATTTGTATAGGTTGAACAACAATTTTCAACTGAAAACTGGTACAGATGAATGAATTAAGAAGCACAATGCTGTAAAGTAGAAAATATAAGAGTGTGCTTTCAAACGATTTGGGAAACAACATACAAAACCATACATGCTTGTAAGAGATTGTTCTTGATAGAAGTAAAAATGGCTGAATAATTTATCTAGTGACCTTGAATCTGTCAACTGAAAATCTTTCAATTGCTACCACAATTGTTTCTGCTTCATGAGATGTTTGAAGGAAGTTTTATTTGTAGGTATGCAGACAAATCTCAAAAAGTATTTAGTACCCTGTGATTTGACTTTGCATGTTCAAGCTGTCAATCCTAGTTTTAATTAAAATGGTTTTCATTAAAAGTTTTTGGAGGACACATAATTTACAGTGCTGAAAATAGTTATTGAAAGTATGGAGATTTTAATCAAGAACTCCATGCAAGAACTAGTTCAGGCTCTATTTTAAAGCCTGCCTTACAAAACCCTCATTGAAGCTCCCTTCAACGCCCATGGAAATGTTTATCTTATTATTCTGAATAAGATGAAAAAAAAAAATTACACACAGCTTTTTCTAATAGAGAAACTAAATATTTATACTTTAAAATGTATTTAAGACAACAACAGTATTAAATATGAGTAATCCAATATCACACAAGTATCCTGTCAGATTCAGGGTAGGAGTTCTTCTCAACCGGTTTAATTCCTATTGGTACTATTAAAGTCAGTAATTATAATTCAGTTTATACCTGCCAAGATCTAGTTGGAATTATTCTGAAAAAAGGAATGTATAGAGTGCTTAGTAGCATGTTGCTGGAATAATATGTTAATAATTGTTCAATTTTTAAGAAGGAAATAAACAGCAATATCAAATACCTGTCGTTATTACTGCACAAGGTAGCACACACTTCTTTTGACAAAAAAACCCACCAAACCACCAAACCCAAACTAAACCCAAATCAACAACCCAAACCAGCTCTTCTTAGTACAGGTGTTGAAATTCAGGGTATCATTTTCTTACAGTTTGTTACAACTGAATGCATTTCTGCTTCATAGCAATTTTGCAGTTCTGAGCATCCTCTGTGGACAGTTCAGAGTTGATGGGTGGGCTTGATTGTGGGCTGAGAGTGATAGTGATGTGTCACTCTGAAATGAGTTTTACTATTGAAAAAATGCAGAGGCAGGGTTGGTTTATTAATGTTTGAAGGTCGAAAGTTAAACAGCGTTGATAGGTTATACTAAAAATAGCGATTAAAGGCCTTGAATTAAACAAAAAGGCTTAATTCATTCCCACGGCTCTGCTATTGTTTATAACCTCCTTAAATCCTAGATAGGAAATGTGTATCATCAGTGGAGCCTCTTGGATGAATCACAGCTTTTATTCTGCAAAGAACTAAACAGAACAGAGTCTGGAGAACTTCAGTGTACACAGACAACTGACTCCAGAAGTTTTGCAGGCAAACTTTTACCAAGCTTTATTTTATATTTTCTGTGGAAATTTAAACTGGTCTACAGATTAGCTTAGCACTCATTCAGCTTGTTTAGAAATATTGTTTTGATGTCTAATAAAGCTTTCAAGTTAGCTGACCTTGAAGAAGCCGTGCCCTTTCCCAGGCTTGGTCATTGAATTATTCTGGCACGTACTGCTTCAGTTCTCACAGTAACTCTTGACACTGTTGGTAAGTGCCCATTTTAAATCAAAATTGTATAGTCTTAGAGAATGGCTTATAAAAGGACTCCTGGAGAGGCAGATTTGTAGAGATAATGCATGTTCTCTGATGCCGCTGCTCCAGCTTCATGACATTAGCTATTCCAGTCCTTGGCTGGTGGCACAGGAAACCACACTGTCAGCTGGGAGAGAACTTCCTTTTTTTTTTGTTTTTCCTTTGCCTAAGTCCATTATTTCCTGGTCCCATTAGCCACGTCTGTTTGTACACTGCCTCTCCTAGGAATTGACTTGGAGTCTCAAACTGAGATCATAATTATCTCTAAAGGATAAAAGGTATCTTCAGAACACTTCCTAAGTCTGACATGATAATTGTTGCCTTTATTCATAATAAATGTAAAGGGAATGTGATAATCATAGAATGGTGTGGGTTGGAAGGGACCTTAAAGATAATGCAGTTCCAACCCCTGCCGTAGGCAGGGACACCTTCCACTAGATCAGGTTGCTCAAAGCCTCATCCAGCCTGGCCTTGAACACCTCCAGCAATGGGGCATCCACAACTTCTCTGGACAACCTGGTCCAGTGCCTCACCGCCCTAATAATAATACAGATAAAGACTTTATTAAGCATCCTCAATTCTAAGAGGAGAAAATGTGTGCAGTGACTAGATTTCACGAAAGTGACAATGGAGAAAATTGTTTCTGCTTGTATTGTTCTACTTCTTAAAACATTCATCACAAAATGCTTCAAGTATATTTCAGCTCACTGTTTTCTTCAATTTTTAGAGAATATTTGAGATTCTGATTCAGCTGTTGATAAAAATCAATGTCTTTTTATCTATTGTAGAAACTGAAAATGGCCTTGCTAATACATTAAGTAGCAATGGAGTTGTGGGTACCTGCTGTGAAACCCAGTAATTCATCCTTCCTAGTAGGGAACTGTGTCTTTTGGCAGCCCTGCAACATAACCTTATAGGTTTTTTTTTCTCTCCAACCTGTGCCACTTTTGCCGACTGTCTTTTGAATAGCAGCCCCATTTCCTCTGCCTCAGTGAAGAAAACCTGTCCTTGTGAACCTAGTAGCAGGCTTTGTAGTGCTGAGGTACATCTTGAATGTATTGAGGCAGACACATGGCTTTGAATCTGCACTAAGCTGCACTCAATAGTTGGTTTTGTGGTAGTGTACCTCCTGATCGTGTATTACGTATTAATAGCATGGAATCTGAAAGCATGAAAGGCATAAACATCATGTTAATCAGTATTAAGGGATGCAAAAAATGTGTAGTGAAAGGCTAGGAACAGCAGCCTTGTGCTGGAGGAACAAAGCTCTATTTCTCAATCAAAATAATAAAGCAGAAATCTTAATAATAAACAAGCTACACACAATTTTATGTCCTATAAAAACTTAAACATTAAAAGCTCATATTTCTAAAAGTATTTTCTCTGAAATAAGTTTTAGTGAATTATTTAAATGAGATGGTGTTACTGGATGTAGAGGTCTTAACCTGCTGTCACTTCAGTGAAGTAGTTATGAACTTACACAAGTTTCAAGCGATTTAAACTGCTTCATGAGTGTAAGCAAGGGTTAGACATTGTATCTTTGAAGTATCTGGTTACTAATTATTGGCTATTGTATAATGGATATAATGCATATTGGCTATTGTATATTTTGGATATAAAAATCAGAACAATTTTAATTGCAAAAGTATTTTTTGAATACTTTAAAGTTAATATTTAAAAAAGGTTTTTGCAACTTCCAGCTTCTTAAATACTTTCAAGTATGTGTGACTACTTGCTAGCTGAAACAAGTTGCAGGAAGTGAATCTTTAAAAGACAGCTAAACTCTTGACAAGCCTGTGCTCTCTCCAAATAAGGGGAAGGGTCTACATCCCAAAAAGATGAATCTTTCACATTGTCAGCTACTGAAATGGGTAAATGTTTACATTGTTAAAAGATAATTTTGATTTAGTGTGTCATTGCCAATACATACATTACATTAAAATATCTGTATTTTGTTTTTTATTTGCTCTCTCCTGCCTTTCTTTTTGATGCCATCACTTATTTTAATACAAGCAGAAGCGGAGCATATGCATTTCCTAAAGTTTTCCCCATGTAATCTCAGTATGAAATCTTATGTTGTCTAAGAAATTTGGAGGGCATCGTTTTGGAAGTAAAAATAAGATGTATCACAACTAGGTAAGAAACCATTGAAAACGCTGATTGCTTTATAAAGTGTATGAGATAAGAACTAATGCTGTATTTTCTGTGAGAGTAAATAAGTAATTTGGGGAGCATAATACGTGAACTGGTTAATGCATCTATCCTTGTTTAGCGAATGTTTAAAATCATGATTTGATTTGAGTTAGATAATTGGTAAGTATTTTAAACATTTGACAGAGGCACATACACAAATGAGCACTGCAGAGGTCGTAGTCTGAACCAGTAGGTGTGGAATAAAGAATAAGGTTCTAAACAGCTTATCTGTGGAACAAATCTGGATGTCTTCACATTGACTGCAAACCTCAATGCACCATTACCATGGAAGGTACAACTGTCAGGAATGCTTTTATCACAGTATAATTGTATTGTACTAGTGACTGTTGAGGCCTTTGTGCACTGGAAAGTTCTTCTGCAGTGAGAATTCTCATATTGAAGTCTATGATGGTAAATGTTTTACTAACTAGAAAAGTAGCGCTTAACCAGTTCTCAGAATTATGAATTGTAATTTCAGTTGTTTTCCTTTTGAACACGGATGAAACGTGCTGAGCAGTCCCGCCCTCGCCGAGCCACCGCTAGATGGCAATCCAAGAAGTCTCTTGGGACTTCGTATCCCTCTGGGTACCAGTGTGTCTTTCTCCTTGACTCATGAACAGTCTCATTAAACTAGAAAACGTCAAGATACCATTTGGAGTTTTTATAAACTTTCGATGATCAATTTCAATTTTAAATCAGGCGCTTTTTTTCACTTTTAATTTAGATAGCTTGTCTTTGTTTCTACTGCCTTTACGGCGTATTAATTTTTTCTTCTTTAAATAAACCATATGAACTGCCTGAGTATTGTTAGAAGAAATACTTTCTTCCCAATTTAGTGTTAAAATAGATTCTAAAAACTTATTTTCATACATATTACCAATTTATAGTAAAATATTTATCATATTTGTAATACTTCATCATTATCTGTTAAAATAAAAAGGTTAGGAATTCCACCTTGATATCATCAATTTATTTGTTCAATTTCCTTGCTAGTTAGAAAAAAAAAAGATTTTATTTTTTCTTTGGGAATAGCCAAATGCAATCCTTTACAAATGCTTACCTTGCCCACCTTCACCAAATAGAAATCTAACAAGACAGCTTATATTAACACTATAATGTGTGGTAAGTGATCTGGAGTAATTTCTTTTTATATTCTGTTCCGCTTTTCAAAAACTTACAGGCAGAATGACTAAGCAGAGAGAAAAGCAATCTATATAAAATTTACTGTAGGAATGAGGTCGCTTTATTTTTGTCAAATAGAAAAAAATAGCATAAAAAGCAGATGTCTTTTCATGCCTCTGGAATCTTAATGTAGTTTGTTCCTTCCACATATTTTAAAATTTTATTTCTAATTAGAGACTGCAAATCAGAATAGGTATGATGGAGAGGTTTTCAAGGTGTCATCCTGCAATGGCACATTCTAGAAAATGTTGCAGAATTTGACAATATACCGGCCACCAACACAATCAGAGCCACTTACCTGAATTGAATTTGGTGTAGAAATGAGGCTTCTCTGGTTAAACTTAGCAGGAAAAATCCCGAAAAATCATTTGCATCTAAAACATGGGAGTCAATATTTCTGCATGCTAGAAAACATTCACAAAAAGAAAAAAAGTATTTGCAGATTCTTGGGTACTTGAAAATACTCATACAACAGGTGTCTTAAAAATTATAAAAAAAATTATCATCTCCAGCATCTCACTTCTTATTCAGGAGTAATGTAAGAAACATGGAAAGTCACAATCATTGAGAAATTCTTTAAAGTAGTATCAGAGCTCTTTGCTTTAACTGGATCCTAAATCCTTCCAAGTATCTAACAGCTGGTGATGTGTAACTCTCATGGAAAACTGCAAGTTTCCAACTCACATTTGCCTGAAGATATCTGGGACTGGTCATGACCTGAACGGTGAGGTTCTTAAATCTTCCTTTGCAATTATTAGAAGAATTTTCAGCTTATGCAACAACAAAGTATTCCTTCAAAGTCGTAACGTTAAGAAGATTTTAAAAGACTCTTTGAAATGGGACTTGACAAAATATTCCAACGGGTAAAGATGAGGTAGAGTTAATCTCTTCTGCCTTTCCATTATGCAAAACATGTCCCTTATTTAGCTACTGTAAGCCACTCCTGTCAGGAAAAAAGGAAAAATGGAGGGTATTTGAAATAAGTGCAGGGAAAACAATGCACTACAACAAATTCTGGGCACCTGACTCACAAAAATTTGTTCCTATCTGGCTGAGTAGTTGTCATCATTAATGTCATTGTGGCGGCGTTTAAATCAAACCCAAGATCCTTTTACCTAGCGGCAATTAGTGATTTATGGGATGTAATAGATTATTTTTCCCTTCCTCAGTTTGTGATAGAAACTTTTACATGAAGGAACATGGTACTGCATGTAGTAGCTGGCTACTAACTGACAAACGCTGCCATTTCAGTACCACTGCCTTAACTGTGATGATGACCCTTCACTTCAAGGACACTCGGAAACTTTTTATGCCAATCAGAAAAACCTACATGAAGTAAGATTCAAGAACAACAGGAGAGTTATATCGGACACTGTGAGATCTGACCCACAGTTCATTCCTGAGATGCATTGGAAACGGGCCTGCCAGAAGAATCCGGAACTCAGAAGCACTGGAGGTGAAGTTACTGTGTGAGCTTAACTGAAGCTGCACATACTTAAAAAAGGATGAGGCAGAGCTGTAATGATGCACATTTTCACCAAAACCATCCTAACAGAGCAATCTTCTCTGCATACATACAGAGTGATGTTAAAGAAGGGAAGGAAGCAGAAACAAGAAAGAAAGAGAATTTTTAATGAAAGGAAGTTTAAACATTGTAGCGAGAGAAAAATACACAATAAATTAAGACATGCCGAATACTAAATCAGGTGACATAAATGTTTAGATATTACAAAGACAAGTATATTCAGCATACATTAGATCAGGTACATTACAAAATGTACCAGAAGATTCAAAATAACTGAAAAGATGATCTGATGTAAAAAAAATCCTGTTTGAAACTAAAGAAATTTAATTGGCTTCTACAACATACCTGAGTTGTTTCCTGGTGGTGGTAAAAGAACCCCAGATCATAAAAAGGTAGTAGGCTAATGCAAGGTAGAGTATTCACTGGGTTATCAGTCAGAGAAGAAATAGTTTGAAGAAATGCTAACTTCAAAATAAAACTGGGCAGTTCTATATTTTGCTGTTTCATTTTTTAAAAGGTTTTATGATATCTTCACTGTAATGAAGAATGATGTAATAAAATAGTAGCGTCACAGCAGTTCACTAATTTGCCCTTACAAAACCTATTCTCAAGAAACTATATAGTGCTTGGCAGGTTCAGAGGTATGAAAGAAGAAACTATTGTAAGACAAATTCATCACAGCAGTTATCAGATTCATGTGACTAAAGAATTTTCCTACTCAAATTATGCATCCTACTTTATTCACCTTGCTTTAATTTAATTTCATGCATCTCTATAGTGGAAGGGTATCTTGTTAGCTCAAATTTCCGGTATGCTTAATCATGTGATTAAAGATTACTTTGTATTAATTAGTGCATATTTTTCCAGGATGCTGCTAGCCTATTTGCATATCTGTAGCAAAGTTTGTCTCTGTGCTCTCTATCCTCTTAATAGAATATGGAAATAGAACATCTATCATGAACAGACATATGAGTTTTTCTCCTATGTAACAGAATCCAAAGAGTAATTCCTGAATTGTTTTGCTGAATCAGCTCCAGTTAGAAGAGCGTCGTGGATGTGGTGTTATTCCTCTACTCCTCTGTGCTACCTTTGCTTCTGATGCTCTGGTGTAGGTCAAGATGCTATTGTGTTCTTAAAATATTTGTCATACATTTAATATTTTTTGTGTATGTTTCTGCCTCTAAGATCTTAGCCTTAACTTAGCTGTTGAATTAAAATTAGTAGGGCTTTTTGCCTGAGGATGATGGTCACCTTCAGTTCAGATAAGTAATAAGCGTAAATCAAACGAATTGGCTGGTTTAGCCATAGACTTTACCAATCGTTATTTTTGACCAAACTCTGTTGAATCGTCTGAAGGCTGAAAATGAGAGAGATGTCACATTAGCAAATTACTCATGCTAATATTTTCCTCCGTAATCCAGTTACAGAAAAGATAAATGAGATTTAGAAATTCACTACAAAACCTCATTCTCTCATGCAAAAAGCAATAATTTTCTTCCCTAGGCAGTACAGGACTAGCTTTCAAATTTTAATAGACACTCTAGAGTGTTGTTTTGTGGGGCTTGGAGTAGTAATTGAGAATGAAGAACCTTTTTACTGTTGGGCTAACTAAAATTTATCAGTGGCCCTACTCTTGTGCTACAAGCAAAATATTACCTTCATAAAATCACTCCCTCTGACAAATTTGGTATTGTTCATTTTGGCAGACAGAAAAAGTATGCTTAACATCAGAATCACTGTGTTTGTACATACACTGTACAAAAACATAGTAAGTAATACTCTATGTATTTAAATTTACGTATGAAGACTAAATTAAGCTACACCCTTACACAAGGCAGTATCCTGAGTCAAGACAGCTTAGCAAGATGGTAGGCAACGCTTACAGACTTATTGCTTGTGCTGTGTTGCTCTCAGGGTGCACGCACAGATAGCAGTTTATCAGAATAAGAACGCACACAACCAGGTGTAATACAAAGCAAACTTAAGCCTATTCTGAATTTAAAAGTTTGAAAAAAAATACATTAATGTGTTTTAAGCCTATCCCTTGACAATTTCATTTTGCTTCCCTAGTTCTTGTTTATGAAAAAATAATGGATAATGGCTTTACTTTTTCCATACCACTTATGATTTTATATGCTTCTATGATATTTCCTAGGGTTATTATTTTAAAGCTAACGTGGCCTAGTCTGTTCAGGTTGTACAAAGGCTGTACTATACATCTGATTATGCCTCTCCCCCTTTATTGTATTTTGCTAGTTATGCTGTAATCTTTTAAAGACAGGACAAGCACAATGGTTTTATACATTGACATAATGATGCTGATTTCTTATCCTAATAATTCCCAAAGAAACAAACTTTGTTACTTCACTTTATGTTCTCCTCAGAGATCCTTTACGAATTTACAGGACAGTGCAGGTCCTAGGAGAGACCTCTACACAGCTGTCCTGACAGCCTCTCATCATTGTGAAAACTGGACCATTCTTCAATTTTACTTTCCCTCCTTTAACCAATTATCCATTCACAAAAGAATCGTGCCTCTTTTTGATGACAGTTTAGTTTCTTCAAAAGTATTCAGTAAGGACCTTGTCAAAAGCTTTTTGAAAGCTAGATACAATCTATTGATTGAATTACAGTTTTCCATATGCTTTCTGACTCCTTTGAAGATCTCTAATAGATAGATGAGACATGACTTGCTTCTCCCAAAACTGTACTGAATCTTCACTATTGTATATTACCAGATGTCTACCAATTTGCCAGGCATGGAAATCAGACTCAGTAGTTCTCCAAATCCCCCTTCAATCCCCTTAAAAGTTATTAGCATCACATTTGCTACCTTCCACTCATTCAGTATCAAGACCAATCGAAACACTAGCTCGCACCTTAGCATTTTACTTTCATGAGTGCTAGATTTGAGGTTACTTCAGTCTTCAAGGAATTTAATCTGGTCCAGGTAAGTTGGTTTTATTTACTGATTTGTTTCAGAAAAACCTTATCTTATGGGACTGTAATTTGAATGAACCCTTTGGACCTAGCATGTAAAGAAAGGCCCTAGTAGCTGAAATGACAACCACCTTCTCACTGCAAATATTTATGTTCACTCAAAAAGTACTGGCCAGACCCAAGAATCCAGTACAATGTTAGCCAGCTGCATCACTTGTGTTAAGAATAACTTATCAAAATAAGAAATTGCAAAGATTGGTAAATTACAGCCAGTAAGAGAATCAGTGGGTGACTGTTCTTCATTGTATATTTGACAGCACTACATCCATTTGTTTTTTGAGAAAAAAAAAAAAAAGCAGTGCTACGTTCATTTCATTCCATGTTAATTCCCACTGCAACATCAATCATAAATTTCTGTTTGTCATGCACTCCTCCTTTCAAATGTCTTGCTATTATTCCTAGTTATATCGACCTCTTACCGCCCAGCTCTCCATCTGAGATTTATACCTTTTAAATACATATAGACAGCTCTGAACCTTCCCAGATGATTACCTAAATATATTCTATTTGCTTCTGTGTGCACGATTCATTTCCAGTAACCACTCTCTCTTTTGGACCCAATAAGCTCTGAATCTATGAGTTGCAGAGCAGCACAGCTGGAATTTCAAATAACATTCTGCCTTACTGGTTGTCATAATGTGTATCCACAAGCATAAACATACCTGAAGGACATATGGTGCGCAAGGGTTCCCTCAACCATTTCTGTTAATCCTGAGGAGTGATTTACCACTATGTATTACTATATAATAGTTGGTGCTAGTACAGACACAAACTAAATGGAAATCATTGGCAGAAAACCTCTAGCTATGCTATTGCCTTATAGTGCACCAGTTCCCCTGTGGTGGCATTCCTGTTTGCTGCTTTCAAGAGCCAAGGACAACATTTGTGCACAATATTAACAGCTGTCTGTACTTTCAGTTGTGGTTCCTCATCATTAACACGTTTTGGCTGAGATTTCTCTAGGAGCCTTCTTTCAGGCAGTCCAGAACTGATGCTTAGGCAACTTTGTATCTTAAGAAGGCAATCGGAAAAATATTTTAGAGTCGGAAAGAGGTTGCAGTGTATCAAAGGCAGAAACAAGTTATTTTTATTGCAACAAACTGTGCATTGAGCAGCACAAGCAAAGCTTTAATACTGTATGGTACCTGCCAGCACACATGGAAGTGGGATATCTAATCAGCATGCTGCTCTTACCAACTTATATTCACATTTGATTCTGCATTTCTCTCTAACGCATGAAAAACAGTCTTAGGCATATTTTGATAGCAAACTGATGTAAACCTATGGCAAAGCGGGAGGATTGGATGAATAATTATACTTCTAATCCCACCTGCTGTCACACAAGAAATACATGCAAAGAAATGTACAGATATACCAGTTAATCTTAGCATCTGCCATCAGGGCAAAATTGCAATTGCACTGGAAATGACAGAGCAGACAGATTTGACTGTCAGTACTACCCCATCACTGTCTTCTGGAGGCTCTCATCTCTCCACCTGCAGCCTGCATGTACTTGAAACTTTCCCAGGGCTGCCCTCTGGGAAATGCAACACGCTTCCCATGGTACATTCAGATGACTCTATAGGTCAGTGTCTGACTGACAGAATAATAGTTTAATTTCTTACTCTTCTTCAGTGTGTTTGGAGCCCCATGAGAATGATGTAGCAGGGTCAATCAGTGCAAATGCTGAGACGGTGTCTTGCTGCTGTGCAAGATCACTAAGGGGTCATTTCCTCTCGTGTTCTTTTCCATTACAATTTTACACCATGACAACATGTCTGAAAGCAAGAAATTGTTTACAGAAAACGTGAAACAGTCAGAATTGTATTGTCAGCAATAGGATTGTTGTGGATAAGTCATCAAACATGGCTTTTTCCTCACTTATTACTTCAGCCGCTACTTCATCTGATGAGCCCGAGCATTCATGCACTCTTTTGAAACCTCAGCACTCTTGGTGTTTTTATATTGCTGAAGAGTTAGGTTTAGGACCTTCATTTTCTATCATTTTCTTCTACAGTGGAGGAAGATGTAAGTTCCTTTGCATATTTCTCTGAGAGCTAAACTAAACAGCATGAGTATTATGATGTGTTCCAGTTATCTGAACTGAGGGCCTGTCCACTGCATCCGTCTGCCTCCTGAGCCTGTCTCTGAGGAATGTCTTTAGAGGAAGGCTGATGTGCACCTGGGTTTCACCCTGCCAGGGAACCAGGACATGAAGTGTATTCACCCCTGACCTCAAGATCTCAGACATGCTCCTGGCACCTCTGCTTTGGACTTAGCCCTGAGCCTGATGTTCAGATACCTCCTAGATGAACAGTGCAAATACAAAACTAGTCATGATCATTTGAAGATCACCGTGTGTATTTTTCACACTGTGTATATACTGTACAGAACAAAAGACAACATCAAGCCTGAAAACCACTTGCCAGCTAGGTGCACTTTCTCTCAGGCACTTTGCAGCCTTTTTCTGTGACTTACTATGGGTGTACAACAGTGAGAATAATAATTATAGGCCTATTTAATGCTAATTTATTTTCTACTGCCAAACTGATCTGATGGTTCATTCCTGCATTTGAGATGTCTCTCAGAATACCCCTCAGAATTTTTAATATGGTGTTAGACCTTCCTTATATCTTTACATGAGAGAATTGATAATAGACAGTCCTGAAATATGATGTTACTATTTGCTATTCTGCACTATTTTTAATGCCACGGATTTTTGTTTTTTTTCCAATACTTGCAACTTTCATATCCCTTCCATGCTCCTTCTTGAAAATAGAGAGGGGAATGTCACAGAATGTTAGAAAGAGCCTGTTTAATTTATCTTTAAGTATGGGAGGCTGCAGGAGGAGGAAATGAAGAAGTTGTTACCTTGAAAGGAGAACAAAGCCAAGTGATAGCTGCATTGTAAAAACATTATGGGAAGTCTCTGCTTATTACAGTCAATCCCAGTCTTTTCAAATGAGAAACCAGTTAAAGAATTTATAGGTAGGCTAACTGCTTTCTCTGGTATTTTAGAAAATGGAAGAAAACAGAAGGTAAGGCATATGTTGTGTTAAGAGAAATTTTGAGATTGAAGGTGTGATGCCACTTAGACACTGACAGCTGCAGTGGTCATAACTTAAAATGTCTTTGCAAATACTAAAATCATAGAATTAAAATTTTGCTGTGGTAATGAACAGCACTGCTCAATAAGCATACAATGTTTTGAAAGATCTGTTGGCTGTTTTATAAATTATTTTTCTCATCTGTAACTGCTGCAAATTATAGCGCTATGTTTCTACTTCCTGTGTCTAGTTAACATATTTATCTTTCATACAGTTCTTAACACTCCACAGTGCTGTCCTGATATTACCAGGAACAAAGAATGCAAGACATCTTAAAACACAAAAGAGTCCACCTGATCTAATAGGTTTGACCATTTACATTCAACTCAATCTTGGTATGTTTTCTTTCTTACTACAGTCCACTAACAATTTCATCTCTGGAAACAGACCAACCCATGTTCTGAATTGTTCGCTTCAGTAGCTCTTAGAATTTATGTTTAACCCTTCCATTAAATAGTGCTGCTTAAAGTCCTTTTTACTTTTCAAATTGATAGAATAACTGTTTTCTGCTCTATTTACTAATGAAACTAATGCTTTCTAGTTTTGTCGGGCACTAGGCTGATCAGTTTACTGGGGTATGTTGCGAGCCCTGCTACATTCATAAAATCTTCCTGAATTTCTTGGCTACTGCATGCATCTGTTCCACTGATATTTCTATCTCCATGCTATTCTTCAACAGCTTTCTGGATGATCTTTTCAATTAGACCACAGTCTTGAGATTTCATTTTCCCAAGAAGAATTATGTAACGTTTATACTGAGTCATATTTGCCATCTGCTGATCCAACCACATAAACAATCCAAATTCTTAAAAACCTGAGTTTTCCTTAGTATCTGCTTCTAATCTAATTTTTCTCAAATACACAAGTTTATGCAAATACCCCTGCCTTACAACTGGCTCTTTACAGAATAGTGGCACCTCTTCAGAGGCTCTCAGCAAACTTGAAGAAATCTATTAATACAGAGCATGCAGAGGATACATGTGAGAAGATATTTATCAGGCAATGCATGGGATCGCATGCAAAATGAGATGTAAGGCAGAAACAAATTGAAATTATGGCAACCCTAACAGAAGACATCAATAAGCTTCTGAATGCAGGGGTATTCTTAGCTTATAGCTAACTTCTTCAGAACTAGTTAATGCTCAAGTGGTTGGTAACAAGATACACAAGTTTTTACTCTAGCTTCAAATTACTGTTTTCCACCGTGACTCTGCTGTGACTAAGGACTGAAACTGTAAATCCCAATTCAAGTGATTATACATTTATTTATTTAAACTATAATGAAACAGTTGTGATCACAGAACCAGATCTTAAAATTGCTATTTATATTGGCCTCTCTCAACCAGAAAGGCTGTAGTTACAGAGCGTCTCTATACCTAATAATTTTATGCCAGTGCTCAATTTCGTGCATGTCCTGTTGGAGAAGACATTATTTCACATCCTGAAAATACCAAACTATGTAAATTATGTTTTCTAGCTAAAAAATAGATACTGTTTTGTTGCTGTGGACAACTATATTGGAGCAATAGGTCCCCATGATCATATCTTTTTCATTTGTAACAGAAAATCTGACCCCAGAAAGAAATTTCTATTGATTTTTAAGAGATTACAATTGTTTAATTAGCTAATAAAAATAAGAAAACACCTGTAAAGATCTTTCTAAAATCAATCTTTTCAATCTTTTGTGAAATCAACAAGGATCGTTCCATTGACTTGAATGTACCATAGGTCTGGAATAATTAACAGTCTTTCTGAAAACACAACATTAAAATCCTGATTACTATGTTATTTTGCCATTGCTGTGCTTTACATCTCGGGAGCACAGTTCATGGCAGAATGCCACTGACTGCAGGGAGGGAACAGTAAGGGGTCTTCACTTATTTGCCTGTTGTACCTATGGATCTACCTGTGTAAATTACTAGACTACAACAGGGGACATGGGGTTGTAATTTGGCTTTTCATGCATTTCAAATGGTGCATTAAGCAACGATGTGCCTATGAATTGGCCAGCACTGAATATTTTCAACATAAGAACCCAAAAGCCACAAGGAATGATTACTTTTGGTGCAAGGAAAAGTCATGCAATTGAAAAGGCTACACGTTTGAAAACCGTGACAGAACCAGGAGCACCAGGACAAGGGATAACCGGATCTGACACATAATATATGCAGTTATACCTCCAAAACATTAAAAAGACACAATCCTGGCTGGCGTGTGAGCACTATAGCCTGATTCGCCAAGTCAGCAACTCAGTTTTGCTCCCAGCCTCAGCAGGGCCCGGATTTTGCTTTTTGCTGGGTTCCTTTTTGTCTGCTCAATGAAGCCTGCTGGTGTCCTGCCACGTCCCCGAATGAGGTTACATCCCTGCTCGCGGCATCTCCTCCCGGTTGCAGGCATACAGATAAAACAACGCCTCGACCCCACCCTACCCGCACCTGTCGCGAATTCTCCTCAGGGTGATCGTGCCTCAGCTCCCACCTCCCACCCGCCCGCGCCCCGAGGAGCCCACCAGGGGCTCCCCTCCCTCCGTGGGGGCACCGCAGCCTCGCCCCTTGCTGCGGCCGCCGGGAGCAATACCCTCCGATCCCCGCCTCCCCTTGGAGCCCTGGCCCCGGTCCCCAGGTCCCTCCCTTCTTATTCCGCAGCGCGAGGAGGTGCCACCACCCGGTGCGGTCCCGGAGCGCTCCCAGCGCCGGCGGGGCGGGGGGGGGGGGGCTGGGGCGCCGCACATGGCGGGGGGGGGGCGGGCGCCGCTCCCTGCATAGGCGCCCCCGGCCCGCGGCTCCGCAGTGGAGGGAGCGGCGAGCGCTGTCGCTGAAGAGGGGCGGGCGGGGAAGGCCAAGGGCGGAGGCACGAAGGGACTGGGGCAGGCGGAGATTGGAACGGGAGGACACCCATCCCGGGCAGCCACTAAGAGCGCGCCAGCCGCGTCTCCCCAGCAACGGGCTTGGCAAGTCAGGGATGCGCCTCCTCCCTCCGCCCCTCCCTCCTGCCGTCCCTCCGTGAGGGTCGTTATCCCCCCTTCCTCCCAGCCCGGCCGGCTACGGGCACGGGGACTGAGGCTGCCCGCTTCCCTCGCGCCGTCCTGCGGGCTCGGGGTGTGCATGGCAGTGAGGGGGGGGAGGCTCTTTATTGGCCTCGTCCCCCCCCTCTTTCGTTCTCTTCCACACTCCACCCAGAAATGATCCACTGAAAGTAGGGAGGAGGTGATTCTCCTCCTCCCTCCTGCTGCTGCTCCTGCTGGTCTGGAAGGGACTGCAGGAATCTCTGCTCCGAGGCAGGGTCTGGGCAGGGGAGATCTTTCCGCGCCCGCCGTGGCTCCGGGTACAGCGCTCCCGGTGCGTGCGGGGCTGCTGGCTTCCTGACCATGGGGAAGGACCAGGAGCTGCTGGATGCTGCTCGCACGGGAAATGTGGCTCTGGTGGAGAAACTCCTCTCTGGGAGGAAAGGAGGGATCCTGGGCAGTGGATCTGGAGCTATTCCCTTATCCAGCTTACTGAGGTAGGGACACCGTTCCCCATCAGATGCGGGGATATTAACCTCTTCCCTGCGATCACCATCATCGCCCCTCTCATCTTCATTTCCGTTCCTGCATCCTTCATAGTAACAATAAATCGTTCACTCTCTAGCCAAGTACAAGTGTGTCTGTGTTTAAAGTCACAGGCAGTCATTTTACTTACACAGGGATTCTGAATTTCTCGCCTTCAATGCGTCTGTAAGGTACTTGTTCATTCTGGTACTAGCTGTGGTGCAGAACTTGTGTTTCCATTACTGGGCTGATACGCACAATATTTTAATTACACTTCCTTTGATATTTCATCTTCAAATTGCTCCTTTTAATCGAAAATGAAGTGTTAAATACAGACAAGGCACTGCATGTTGGAATTCTGTGTACAAAGACATAGCTTCACCCCATACTCTCCTCACCCTCACTTGCAGAAGAAATTAGGCATGCTGTAGTAATGAGCATACAAAACAAAGAAAGGGAATCTTTTCTATGAGAGATCATTGAGGCAGAGGAGGTGTAAAACTTATGGAGCAGGTTAGGTAAGAGCAGCGTTACTTTCAAGGTACCTGGATTTGGTGGTGTGAAACTGCGTTACTGCCCATGTTGCATGAAAGGACTTAACTTTAGTCATTAGTCATATCTCAGACGATCTGCAGCATGGCTTTGATGTTCTTAAGTAAGAGTGTCATCACAAGCATTTATGACATTTGACAGTACTCAGAGAAGAGAAGGTCTGCAGCACTCAGCCCAGTGCTAGTGTTCAATACTACACTAGGCATAGCAACAAAAGACAAAATGAACTGAAGCACCATTGACCTAGAACTTGAATAAACTGGGGGTTTGTTGAGTTTGTTTTGTTTATTTTTTTTTCCTGGAAAGAAAGAAAAAGGCTTGAGAAATGGAAATTCCTTAAATGAAGACATATTTGTGATTCTATTGCCAGTACCTTCTCGTCAATATACTTATACTATTTCAATATTCTCTACCAGAGGATATTTAGCATAACTGTCCAAATGATACTTGTTTAAATTCCATTATGAAGTCTTGCTATTTTAAAGCTGTTTTTATTGCTCTAAATAATAACTGTTCAGATATTCATAGTTTACCAAAGTTCTGTGATGCCCAAGTTCAATTAGTTATTGCACCATTGTTTAATTACCAGCCCATTGACCAAAATCAAAACACACCATGTGATTGCTTTTTGTACTGTGCTTGAATAGGCTGCTTAGTAAGGAGCACATCAGATAACTGGGTGGATTTAAAATGTGAGTCTTAAAAATGTGCTACCCATTTTGTGTAAGTACAGAACTAAGTTCACTTCAGTACAATGACTCGCCATTTATAATCTGGTTCTGCTGCACAATTTGTTGTTGACTTTCTTCAGGGATAGTGCCTGTGCTATATTCTTGCTCTGTTACTTTCATGTTGTATATTGTAAGTTCCGTATATCCAGAGGGAGTGTTATTTGCTTGTGTTGTTCTTTTTTTTTAAAGACCGGTGTTTCACTTTGTCTATATGGAACACATTAACCATGTGTTTTGTATATGCAGATGGGTAATGACAGTCATTGTTTGTTTACTTAGAATGTAAGTATTTTAGGCTGTAAACTCAACTGTATTCTTTTTTATTATTATTTTTCTGGAAATGCACTTAGCTTAAGGAAAATAAGGCAAAGTAAAAAACGTACTGTCTTATTTATGATATTTCTTAGTGATGTTATAAAAAATTTCTATGGCTTCTGTAAATGTAACTTCAAAAATTAAAAGTAAAAATTTAGCATAAAGCTGCTAAAATGCTTGTACTTTTAAATAAGTTATTTGAATATATTTAAAAATAATTCAGTTTGGTTGATGCATAACCAGTTCACATTCTAACACATTGTTGAACATAGTGCTTTTTTAGAGGGAATCTGAATAGTTTCAATCAATGAAATGCTCAACCCACCTCTGTGTTGGGTTCAATACTCAAAGTGGAAATTACTATGCATTATAGAAAGTGTTTTCAAGAAAGAATTATATGTGATAGGTATCATAACATATTTTTTTTTTGGAGATGTTCCATGGTCTAACTGATGCCAGTAATTATGGATTAAGTTTAGAATGACATGTAAGATTAATGTTGGATCAATCTTGGTACAGAACACATGGAAACAAAAGAAGATGCTGAAAGGGAGTCATATTAAAATCTTGATCCGGTTTAGGAAATCAACACTTACAGAAAACAGCAAAGTTGAAGAGCCATAATTGTAGGGTATAAAAATATGAATTTGGTGTTGGGAATATTTTTTTAACAGAAAACCAATTGAAGCAGTTTACTTGTAGAGATATAGTAGTATTTTTTGCATATGGTTTATTAGACTAAAAACTGGTTTTGAAAGTTATAATAAAGAGAAAGCAACAGAAGAAATATATAGACATAGTTTTATTCTTTTTATGGAATCTTTAGGTGACGTTGTGTTTCACAGTAGCTACTAGTGTTTCATTGATCATAATTATTGTTCAGTTCCTCAAAGGGAGCCCCAGAACTGTACCTGTCCCGTTGCAGTGAGAAAGGTCCATGTTGCTTTTCTTTCTCCTTTTATTGCAGTGCTGTTCCTAGCATTAGGTTTGAAAAGTCCAAGTCTTTCAGCACACAAATGGACTAGTACTGTGTCTGATGTTTTGGTCTAAGTAGCAGTACAATTTCCCTTTGGATTTCTTCTAAGTGCTGAAGACAACTCAGTGTATGTGTCTCCATGGCTTGATGCCTTTTTTTTTGGTCAAAATTTGCTTTGCAGTGATAATGTACCTTTTGAATGAAATTTAATATTCATGAATTGACAAATACACATCGATTGTTGTCTGAATCAAGGAACAAACTCTCTAAGCTCTGATCTCCTATTTACATTTTTATAACTTTTTTTTCTGTTTCAGTGTATTTTATGATACTTAGGGGAAAAATAGGGCAAGCTTTTGTATGGTTGTTTTATAGTTGAACTTAGTCATTGACATTAATTGCAAAGTAAATTATCTAATTTTTAAGGGCTGACTTCTAATTTATAAGTCATCATATTAAATTATGACAACAGTTCAGGAACACAGCACTCTACCAGAAGGCTATTTAAGCACCCATATAAATATATGAATGAATTCCTGTTATAATTTAAACACATGCTTAAATCAGAATATGTTTGAAGTGCGTAAAAATATATACTTAACTAAGAGGTCATATGCACCCCAATATCCGTAATAGATACTATGTAAGACCTCATACCCAAATTGATTTATTTAAAGCAATGACAACAGATCGGTGATGATTGTGTGTGTGTACCATATAACTTGTCCCAGTTCAGGAGAAGCACTGAAAAGCTCTGGGTTCGTTTGTGGTCCCCTACCTCGATCTCCATACTTTGCTCTGGAATATATTTATGTAAAGATTGTGGGTGGACATACTGAAGGTGAAACCTTCAGATGCAAAAGTGAGCATAAGGCATTGCAACATACTAGAACAAGTATAATCCTCAGTAAATACCAGGCATAGAGTAATTTAGTTGCTTAAACCCTGAGTATTTGTTGGCATTTGAGGTGACCATGGGTTTCTGAGGCATCTGCATGGGCTGATGGACTTTAACAAAGAACCATGCCCTGTGGAGATACAGCTAAATTCCAGGACCCTAGAACATCTGAAGGTGTGGTACATTGTGTGTATAGGCTACAGTCTCCAACTCAAAACAGTAGAGCAGGGCTGGGGTCTGTGCTTTTACTATGAAATGAGGATACTGCGAGACACTTAAGAAAACATTCAGAATTTAGAAGACCAGACTTTTTTTCCTCTATTTCTTCTGGTGTTCCACTCCCTAGAATCATCACACATTGGTGTATTAACTATGTTTCATTTTTTTTCAAAAATCATTTTTAGTTCTGTAGTACATTGCAAAGAGAATTTTCAGACTTTTAAAGTATTTCATTGGCTTTTATATTATTCCAGTATAAACATGAAAACTGGAGGGTGAAATCCCACTGTCCCTCTAGCAGAATGTACAATTCAATTCTTGTATCCCGGATCCTTAAATGATTTAAAACATAAAAAGGGTCAAGTGTTTCTAACAAAACCGGTATTTTAAAGTTGCTTAATGTGATTATCTGCACATACAGAACATGTTTTTATTGACCAACCAGTTTTTCATCATTGGATAGAGACAAGCTTCATTTCTTTCAAAGCATTTTAGGAAAAATAACTTTGAAGGGTTTTCCTGTATCTCAGAGTCTTTATATCATTTTGCCAAATGCAGTCAGGTACATGCCTTTTTGCCCTACTAATATGGTACAACATAAAGAAAATTGGATAGTTCTGGATTAAATGCTGATTTTTAAGTATTTTTAAACTTTACATCTTAAAAGAGCTTTGGATTTTTAACAGGAATATGGGATAGAATATGAATTAATGTGAACTGGCAGAGAGTGGTAGAGTAGGGTGAGTTGGCCCCTTTTTGCTCTTTGCTGGCCACTGTCACTACACAGCATGGGAGGGTGGAGCAGGCTGCATGAGCTGGTTTTTTTCCCCTTTTACGCTTGGCAGACTGTGGCAGGGAATGGCTCTGTTCTTTGCTTATCCTTACTTAGCGCAGCTACACCATGCATAGGCCTGGCCCAAGATTTTTCTCCTCTAAAGTATAAGAAACCCAGCAAGCAGATTGTCAGTCTGCGAGTTGCAATCTGTTTCCTCATCTGTTTTTCAGAGCAGTGTCTTGCTCACAGCAAAGCCACAGTTTAGCCGGATGGCCTTGGTGCATGCCGAGAACCACACAAATCTACTTCCATCCTTGTGCAGAGCCCTTCAATTATATTCAGCTTCCTGTACAAAACCAGATGACACTTACATACAGCTTGCAGGATAGAAAGTATGTAAAATATTGAAATATTTTATGAAGACTTAGTTAAAACTTTAACAAATTTATTTTCATGTTATAATTTAAATAAACTTAAAAAATAAGGCACTGGTTCTGTTTTTCATTATTGTGTTGGTTCAAGTAAGAAACTTTCTTATATTAATATTATAAAGACGTATTACATGAGGCTTGCAGTAGCAGGGTTCTGGGCTCACATACTTCCGAGTTCACTTGTTTCTGTGTTAGACGGTATTTATTTCTGAAAACCAGCATAGATAATAAAATGGCAAGTATTTGTTCCATAGAGGTCAATTTGGCATCCAATTAATCTATGTTTATTTCTAATTTTAGTTACACTACTTTTCATTAATACATGGAGGGTTTTGTTCTGATGTCCCAAGCAGAGACTAGCATTCCCAGATTCTTTAATTACCTTCTTTATCCTGTTAGAGTAGGAGACTTAAGTCTTTTGGGGACACATACAATTTTTCTTACTTTTGTCTTTCAGTGTGAAATGCAAATTACTGATAACTACGACTCTTAATTTATGTTGTTCAGTATTAGTTGATTACTGCCCTGATACTGCATGTTTGTTCTTTCACGTCTATGAGCCTCGTTTAAAACTTAACTTTAATGTTATTATTTTCTATCTTTCTTTTACTTTTTTTCTTATTTCCATTCAATGCTTTCAATCAAAGTTTAGACAAAATTTTTTCTTGGAATTCCTTAGATTTCTTTGCAAGTTTGAAACATTTATAGCATACAAAAGTAGCAGTATGTTCAGTACTCAGGATGTCTGGTAGAATCTCATTGTTAAGGGCAAGACAATTCACAAAGTTTCTGTGGTAAATCTTCCCTTGGAGCTCAGCATTATCCTGGATTCACAGCTCTATGGATAAAATTCTCAGTTCTCCTTGTTCAGACCTTGTTTTCTGAGTATTGTTTGAGTGTACGTGCTATTGATTTTTTTAAAATTATGGACCAGATGTAAAAAATTACCAACAGGAACTGTAGGTCTAGTGTAAAATCTACTGAGGTCATCTTATCTCCCCATAGATAGGATCAAGATGTGAGATGTAGCTGGACTGGGAGGACTGATGGAGTTTATGATGGAGCCAGGAAGAATAATAAGAGAAATTTTACAAATATATTAAGAATAAGTTAAGGGAAAACCCCAGAAAGTTGAATTGTCTGTAAATTTAAAGAATTATTTTAGAATTCTTATGGAATTATAAGCTGTTGGATGGTCACTGTCTATCTCTGCAGAGAACCGCATAAATGCATTTTGGTCACCATCCTGTTTTCCCTCTTGTCTCACAGTGATGATTCCAGTAGTTTGATAATTCAATAGAATTAATGTTGCTTTATGATAGATGACACTGCTGCTTTAAAGTGGTAGTGTTACAGCAGAACTGAGAAGGGAAATAAATGAAAAAAAAGAAGAACAATGTAATCTGGAAGGTCTGTTGTCTTGTCACTTGTCAAGGTTGGAAATATTATGATGAGCAAATACAGATGCTTTTAAGAAAAGGATTTTCACAGTCACTGCACTAGTGATCAAGAACATAACCATATTTCTAAAAATCTGCAGGTAGATGCTTTTATTTGTCTCTGTTTCAGATTGTATGGGTATTCATGGATGAACCATTAACGAATTGCTTATAGCTCTAGGCCACTTTTTGTTGCTCTGACATAGGCACTATGACACTAGCTGAAGCATCCTATAAACTGCTTCAATTTATGCTACTGGTATATAACCTCTATGGGACAATACAGCATAGAATGCACTTATACTCCCTTTCCTTCAGCAAGCTTTGCATGCTTGCCTGGGGAGGTGCCATATACAAGATTTTGACAGTTGGAATTCCCTCCTGCCATGGAATTTTTCTGCTGGTCACTTCCAATCACAGTACGTATCCTAATGCTTTTTATTACTTCAAGGCAAAATATTTTGACAGCTTTTAATGTTAAATGTGTAAAGCATAATAAGCAGTGTTAATTCCTGCCTGCCAATATGACACTTTCATGTACATGGATCCTTTTGAGAAGCAGGAAATATATTTTCTTTGACCTTTATAGCCTTTATGGGAAGACTTTTATTACTTTTTAATTACTTTTTCCTGACAACAGTATTTTCAGTATGTTCATTTTGCATTTAAGGAGTGATATAACAACTCCTCTGTTCCTAATTTAACATCTATGAATTTCTAATAATGTTCACTAATAATGTTTCTAATAATATCTAATACAAGAAAGGTTCTATGAGATTTAATTCTATGAGGTTGTGCTTTTATTAAAATAATTTTATACAGTTTCTTATTTATTGCATGTTTTCTAAAGAAAGAAGGAATGCTAAAAATGACATATTGAGTACAATTTGGTTCCAATTTAAAATGCCCAGTAGTAGCTATGTTTCTATAGTTGTTGAAGTCTGTGCTAGGTGTCTAAGTTCTCATTATAGCCAATGGAGGTGTAATCATAGAATCGTAGAATTGCAGTGCATACAGAGGGATTCAGCTCACTCCAAACCAGATATTGAATGATTTTATTTCAAACCAAACCACATGCCTAATTTAAATATTTTTTTAGGTAAAAATATTTCAGTTAAGAGAAGTTCCAATTGAAGGTGTATATATAGAATGTATATATATGTTAAAAAGACCACTCTAATAGATAGGTTCAAACAAATTTGGGTAGAATTTCTCTCCTTTTGTATTTTATAGCTAATTTGGATGAATTCAGAAGTAGTACTGACCAGATGATTATCTGGTTGAGAGACAGAATCAAGTGCTAGATAGCTGAAGTTGGAGATACATGAAAAATAAATAAAATGTGTGATGCTATATCCCATGATGTTTTTTACAAATGCTCCAAGTCTGCAAGAATGGAATTAGAAAAACCTTAGATGGAGTTGAAACTAGAAGGGAATGGGAGCAGCAAAATTAAATATATTGACAGCAAAAGAAAATGTGAACCCACTGCCCAGTGAGGCAGCAGAACTAGTGAAAAAGCACATGGAAAAGGCAAGGCACTCAATGTCTTTTCTGCCTTGGTTTTTGGTAGTAAATTTTGACTTCCCAGGTTCCTGAGCCTCCTAGCAAAATTTGTGTGGCAATGAAACCTTACCCACAGTAGAGGAAGATCAGGGGAACACTTAAATTCCAGGGACCAATGTTACTGTGAGGTCATGGTTATCTTTGAAAGGTCATGTCAAGCATGGGAAGTTTCTAATGACTGGAAAAGGAAAACGACACATCTGTCTTTGGAAAGGGCAAGAGGAAGGTTCTGGGTTCAGTCTAACCTAAGTCCTAGGGAAAGTTACAGAACATATCCTCATGGAAGTAATTTCCAGGCATGCAAATGACAAGAAGGTCATTGAAAACAGCCAGCATGGATTTACCAAGCTCAAATTGTGCCTGATCAACTGTCTCTGTGGTCAAAGAGAGAACTCTGAATGCTGTGTACTTTAGAGCAGTCATGGGCTGATTGGAGACTCATGAAATTCAGCCAAAGCTAGTGTGAAATCCTGCAATCGGGAGTGAATGACCTCTTACATCACTACAGGTTCTTGAGCTGGAGTTGGACAATTTTTTGTGGTTTTCTTTTTCTGTCATATTTGTCGTTATATTTGTCAATATCAAATTCAGTCTTTGAGTTTACACATTAGGAACTTCTTTCTTCTGTAAGAATCATGTGATTGGCATGTAGATTTTTCTCCTAACCCTTCATAGCCCATACAAATGCTGAAATAGGTTAAGTGGTTAAGTATTCATGTTGTCATTGCATGATAAGTGTCCAGGAAATAGATACCTTTTAGATAGGCTTCATTTCTTTCAAAGAAGAGTTTTATAAATTAGGTTTGTGGACATCTTCTGGAAATAGGTATTTTCCCTCTGTACACTGCCTGAATTTCAAACCTTTGTGATGTATTTTTCTAGTGTTTATTACTGGTAGTTCTGAGAGTTAACTGTGAGTTTAAAGTCTTTAATGTTTACTTTCTGACTTTCCAGGTAATTGTTTTCTATTTTTAGTATTGAGTCTGTGTATGTATATAAACTATTTTTGCAGATTAAACCCCCCAACACATTAATATTAGCTGTTTGACCCCTGAATCTTAATTAAGTAATTGATAAGGTTTCCTAAAAAACATAATTTACATTTATTTTTAGTTTTAAGTCTTCTTGAGTATTTATCCACATCCATATCTTTCTTGTCATCTGTATAGCTAATTTTTCAGATTATGCTTGTAAGTAGTTAGCAATCACTCTGCTTCCTGTTTTGTGCACATTTATTGCAGAGCTGTATCTTGCATAAACAAGAGGTCTAATGATCTGCAGGGATCTTTTCACATAATGAACACAAGTAACATTTCAGCAAACTAAATGTAGAAATAAAGCATATGTTATATAGTATATGTATATGTTACAAATTCATTGTTTTCCTGTCACAATAGTTAAATCTGTCCCCTCTATTTTCACTTTCGTGTAGACTATGTAAGTCTTGATTTCAGAAGGACAGAAGTTACGATGTAAGCCGAAAACTGAAAGAATGGAATAGACAGTCTGGGTGAGGAAATATGACTAGAACACATGTGGATGGAGAGAGACTTGAATAGGGGCATTTGTAGTGTTTTGGTATGCAGGCTTTCTGCAAAAATCTGGAACAGACTACACTGCTATGATATAATAACTCAAACTAGAAATAAGAACTGAGGTTAACACTGGTGAGGATTAGAAGAGACAAGATACAAGGAACAAGGAATTACATTCAGCAGAATGAAGAGAGAAGGTATATCCACTGACATGTAGTTTTCATTCAAAGCCTGACTTTCCGTATTTTCTTGCTGTAGCAAATATTTGTGAAATGTATTTGCAAACTGTCTCATTTTCTTTTAGTGATAACATAGACAAAGGTTAAAATGTGCCATCAGTCATTCCATTAGTTTAAGTGGAACAGGATGTTGTGATGGATATAGAGATCCTAAATCATCTGGAAAAATTTTGCTAAGATGACACCCCATGTTGCAATCTCAGGAGTTTTAGTTTGCTTTTTTATTAAAGGTAAAAGTAAGGTTACTGGGGTAGGTTTTATTTATCATAGAATCTTCCGGTTGGAAAAGACCTTTGAGATCATCGAGTCCGACTGTACCCATCTTCTGCTAAACCACGTCCTTCAAAAACTCATCTACCTGTTTTTAAAACACCTCCAGGGATGGTGACTCAACCACCTCCATGGGCAGCTATGCCAGTGCCTGACCACCCTTTCAGTAGAGAAATTCTTCCTAATATCTAGTCTGAACTTCCCCTGGTGCAACTTATGGCCATTTCCCCTTGTCCTGTCACCTGTCACTTGAGAGAAGAGATCAACACTCACTCTGCCACAGCCCCCTTTCAGGCAGCCGTAAAGAGTGATGCGGTCTCCCCTCAGCCTCCTCTTCTCCAAGCTAAACAATCTCAGTTCCCTCAACTGCTCCTCACAGGACTTGTTCATCAGCCCCTTCACCAGCCTCGTCGCTCTTCTCTGGACGCGCTCCAAAACCTCAATGTCCTTCTTGTAGTGAGGGGCCCAGAACTGAACACAGTTCTCGAGGTGCGGCCTCACCAGTGCTGAGTGCAGGGGCACAATCACTTCCCTGGTCCTGCTGGCCACACTGTTTTTGATACAGGTCTGAATGTGTGCATTAGATTTTTTTAATGACACAATCTTGTAGTCTTTTCTTCGCAAGATCCTTACCTCAGTTGCAGCCTAGGATAGACAGTGCTTATTGAATAAGCAGTTATTCAATATTTTTTCACCTTACTATTCAATGCTTAGCCCTGAGGTTTTTTTACTATGCACTCATCTCTAGAAAAAAATGGTTAATTTTTCTCCTGGACTTTTCAGTGGTATTTGACACTACAGTATCTGCCTGCTTCACAACATTAATGAGTTTACTGTCACAGTACTCCTAGGACTGAGTAAGGGTGTTAATAACTGCAGTTCACAAGTGCTACCTGAAGCACAGTTAGATTATGGTGAGAAGTGTCCGCTGACTTGGTGTTTCTAACTGATGACTACAACGAGCTCATTCTTCACACTATTAATATAGTGTAAAAACTTAGGAATGGCTCTTCTGGTCAGAATGAAGGTCCCTCTAGCCAAGTACTCTCCTCCAGTAGTGACTGGGAGTTAAGAGGCTGGTCTTAGAGATAATAGCAAAGCAAATATATAATAAGTAATACTTCCTCCAATGTACTCTCACAGCTTCCAATGATTTATGACAGCTTTCTGAGACAGTTGTATTTAATAGCCTCAGAGGATTTTTCTTCCATGCGTTTGTTCAATTGGTATTTGAAGAAATGCATATTTTTAGCATTCATAGCATCTGACAGCAAGGGTTTCACATCTTAATGAAGTATTATGTGAAGAAAATTCTCTATAAATCAAGTAGCATTTTATGTCTTCAAATATATAAAGATCTGTTCAGATGTTCAGACTTGTTTTTCTAGAATACAGAAATGGATAAAATCCATGTGGTACAGCATCAAACTGCAGTTCCTGTTCTAAACTTGTTTTAGTGAATACTTGATTTAGTAAATACCAACGTGCCTTTTTAATACCTTTGGTTTTCAAGAAACCAGGAGTTTTTTATCAGTCATCCCCATTAAAGGGGATAGACCTTCAACTGTTTCAAGATCAACATTCATTGCTGAGGGAAAAAGAATATGGAATCATGTAATTTTTAAGACTAATACATATGTGTAAGTGGGATGACTTAGCAGCAGTATTTTAGTCCTTGCCTTTAAAACCTCAATAAATTTTAACAAAATTTTCTGTATATGTGTATATATATATTTCAATGGAAAAAATGTCTGTTTTTCAACAGAAAAGTATATTTCTTTTGAGGTGTAGATATGGACTACCAGTGTGGTGGTGAACTGAATATAGTGAATTTGGAGGAGCCTCTGTTAATTTACAAAAAATAAAATTCCTTGTATGTATCCCATATGCTTTTAAAAGTCATGTGGGTTTAGGGACACTGGAGGATATTTCTTTTTTTTTTCTTTTTTTCTTTTTTTTTTTTGTGAAGTAATGATATGCATTTGAACAATATTCCCATTATATCACCTAAAATAGAAAAGGTGAGACAAGGAAAATCAGACTTTAATTGTTAAAAGTAGTTTGTGAAGATCGAAATAAAACAGCTACCTGTAGGGGAAGGATGTTACATTCCTCTCTTCTTTTATGGAAAACAGTTATTGAGGAAAGACCAAGGTCATTCCCCAGTGATGAAATGTTTCCTCTTGTATGTCATGCCCCAGAAGGATAGTTGGAGGCATAAATGAGATTTATATGATTTTCCCACTTAAACTGGCAAATGAGATTTAATGAATACTTCAGGAGAAAGTTTTACAGTAGATGAAGCCAGCTCTGGTCACTGATACTTACCATGTTGGTATTGCTTAACCAGAAAAAGAGAGGAACTTTAGGGTTCAGCCTCCATATCTTTGTCATTTAATCAAGACTAAGTGAAAGAAAGATAAAAAGTTCACTATAAGATGGCAGGCCAAAGAATTTTGACATAATCATAGAATCATAGAAGACTTTGGGTTGGAAGGAACCCTTTAAGGTCCTCAAGTTATTGTGGTTTGAGCAGGAACATCTTCAGCTAGCTCAGGCTTCTCAGAGCCCTATTCAACCTGACCTTGAATGTTTCCAGGAATGGGACATCTACCATCTCTCTGGATAACCAGGTTGAGTGTTTGACCAATCTCATTGTAAAAAATTTCTTCCTCATATCTAGTCTAAATCCACCCTCTTTTAGTTTAAAACCATTACCTCTTGTCCTACAGTAACAGGTCTTGCTGAAGTGTTTGTCCCCACCTTTCTTACAAACCCCCTTCAAATACTGAAAGACTGCAGTAAGGTCTCCTGGGAGCCTTCTCTCCTTCAGGCTGAAACCCCCCAAGTTTCTCAGTCTGTCTTCATAGGACAGGTGTTCCATTCCTCTGATCATCTTTGTGGCCCTCCTCTGGTCCCGCTCAAACAGGTCCACGTCTTTCCTGTGCTGAGGGTTCCAAAGCCAGATGCAGTACTCCAGGTGGGGTCTCATGAAAGCAGAGTAGAGGGGCAGAATCACCTCCCTCAACTTGCTGGCTGTGCTTTTTTGATGCAGCCCAGGTTACAGTTGGTGTTCTGAGTGTGAGTGCACATTGCTGACACACATATATCTTTTCATCCACCAGTACACCCCAATCCTTCTTGCCAGGGCTGCTGTCAATCCCTTCATCCTCCAGCCTGTACTGATGCGGGTTGCCAAACCCAGGCGCAGGACTTAGCGCTTGGCCTTGTTGAACTTCATGAGTTTCACATGGCCAGTTCTCAAGCTTGCCCATATCAGGACATATTACCAGGGTTTGAGGGCACACTCATCCCATGTGACCTGAAGGACAATATATGGGATTGATTTGGAGCCGCCTATAACTGTCTAAAAATATTAGTACTTGATTGTGACATTATTGTGATACCAGTTTTGTGCACCTAGTGAATTATGGTGAAGATTATAAAAAATGCAACCAAGAAAGAGGATTTAGATCCAGATGCAAATTTTACAGAAAATTCTTGTGAAACAATGAGAGATATTCAGTTTGATCTCTTCTAAGTCCCAAGAAACTTATCTTGGGGATCAAGTTCAGTCTTGGGCATCAGCTGGGTTTAGAGGTAGACTATTGAGTTAGAGGGACTGGAGTCTTGAGAAATGCAGTGAGATCCAGAACATCACAGTTTAGGGCTCCTTTACTTGCCACTCATTATGATCTAGATCACGTATATCTATAATTTAAAAAAAATATGGGGCAAGTTTACTTCGAAGAGATAGAAGCTGTGCTTAAAAAGAACCCACCTTAATGCTTCCTTCAGTTCAAGGATTAAAGTGGCAAATTTTTCATAGGGTTAAAATTCCAGATGTTTGTCAGGTGCTTTGTTTGTGTATTTTACACCAGCTTATACATCTAACAAGCCACTGCTTAATGAGTTGCCCCTAAAGAATAGTAGTTTATTTCGGAGTATTTACTTCTCCACTCCAAGTGTGCAGAATGCCAAAATCTTCATATTAAGATGGAAATACGTTGCACTAGTTTTGAAAATACCGCAATCTTCTTTCATTGAAAATATTACTTATATCTTTTAAATAAAGATAATAGTTTAAAACAAGTAAATTTTTGCTGAAAGGAAAGATCTGGGAATTTATATAATTAAAGGGCTGTCAGCAACAAAACACAAAATATTTAGATTTCATTAATACTTCTAAGGCATTAACTTGTGAAAAAAAGACTCAAGCATGCTGAAATGAGAACATTTTTCTTTTCCTCCTGTAATTTCCCTTGCTTCATGTGTCTCATATTATCAGAAGAAGAATCTTCAGCTTGTATTGCTCATTTTGATTCAAACTAGACCACTGACTTCTTCAGTTAGCGTTCAGAAATAAGTTTTATTTAGTTGAAGTTTTTAGTAATGTTTATCACAAAATATTGGACACTCATCTTCTGACTAAACAAAATTGAGCCATTTTATGATATGACTGTTTTAACAATGACAGATATTCAAAGCATTTTTCTGTTGATGAGGGTTTTACAATGGAAAAATATGCTTTTTGTTGTCAGTTTTCAAAACATACTTGGAGTTGGCTTTAATCACATGGTCTCTTCACTCTTGTGATAAAACTGGAGGGTATACAAGAACTCCAAGACCCTTATAAAAGTCATAAAAGTTATAGAAGTCAGAAAAGGAGTAATGGCAATAGAAATCTTTTGATATCTTTCCCATGCATAAATAGCTTTTGTCATTCAATGAACTTTTACAGCATTTGCCTCTCCTACTCTTTCATTAAAGCTCACTTGGTAGTAACAGAGCACAGACTCAGGAAATAAATTTTGAAAAAGCAAATGAGGTTGCTAAGAAATGTCTCCTTTTCAAATAGTCAAGGAAGCATCCTTTCTGTTAGGAGGCCTTCTTCAGTAGACAATCTTCAGGGAGTAAATTGGCTAATTATGATATCTGTAAGAGACAAACAGAGCATTCTCTCCTTTCCCTCAGTAACTAAGTATTGTCTTCACAAAATTTTTTCTCCTCATCATACCTCCTTTTTCTAGTATATCCTTTTTTTCTTGCCTTCCTTTCTCTCACTGTGACACCCAGCTTGAAAAGGGGTATAATGTTATTGGGAAGCTTGAAAGAACAGAAGAACAGACCCAGTGCTGGGAAGAAGTGGTAAGATCAGAGATACAGAGTTGGCTGGGGTAGTGGGACATGATAAGTTCCTGGAGAGAGGGGAAGACATCCATTTTCAGAACCTCCCTCAAAGACTGATGAAAATTGAGAAGTGGCAAATGCATGTATTTAGAGAGTGACAGTAAAATACAGTCGAGGGGCTGGATGTTGTCTGGTCTTTGTCCAACAGATCTGTAGCATATGTGAATGAATCTGCCTAGATACTTGGGAAAGTGCCAAAACCAAAACCACCAGCTCTGAAAACAGGCAGAAGAAAGGAACTGAGTCCCTTTGTGGTATTTCTGTTTAAGTGTGTTCTTGGGTTTAAAAAAAAAATCTTCATGAGAGAATGAGATGGCAGGCCTCAGAACTGCTCTTTAAAGGATGGAGCCAGTACGTCTAGACCTCTCTGGGAGGAAGCATACTCTTTTGGCTAGTCTTCAATTCATAGTAATTCAAATCTCCTTCAAAAATATGACTCACAGAATCACACAAGATGCCGCCATTTCTGGATAAGTTTCCTATAAACTCTAAAGAGAAATTAAGAGAAATTATTCCTGAATGTCACCTTATATTATACATCTTTATCCAGGTTTCACTTGTGAGAAACTGTGGCATTGTCAGTAGTTTTAGTAACCTTCACGCAGCATGCATCGTTACAGTCTTCTAAGATTCCTGGAGAAGTCTAGAATACAGCTTAGAACTTCCTGGGAATAACGAATCTTTTGGTAAAACTGAAAATTCCTATATTCCTGAAAAGTGTCTTCAGTTATTTTTAAGTCTTTGGAGATTTCCTTTCTCAGCTCCATAGAAAGCAACCTATATACCAGATTCATTTCAGACTATTGCACTACTACACGCAGGGGGCATCAGATGAGGGAGCTATAAAGCATATGAAACTCTGGAAAATGTTGCTTTATTTTCACTGTAACTAAAAAACAGATGCCATCAAAGCAATTGGATTGACACTCACAGAGGGAATTATCTGGAACTTTTTGAATGAGTGCAGATTCATCAGAGCGATGGAAAGGGGCTGTCCTGTCTGTGTTAGAACTGCTCTAATATACAGTTTTAGTCACACGGCCTAGCACTCAAATCATCGCAAGCAGACGGACTGTAGTTTTGATGACAGATCTCTTTCCCATTGCAACTCTGTTAGGGCTCATTATTATACTACTATCTAAGCATATAGAACTTGACAATAATATTAATGATCAAAATACTTGTTTATCATTTAAAGTTGGTATTTAAAATGTTTTTGGTTAACTTATGAAGAATTATTTTCTAATAGTATTTTTCAGTTTACTTTTGATGAGTGCCATGCAAAGGTATTCAGCTAATTTTGAAAATGCTGTAAAATCTGTAAACAAACACAGTGAACTAAAATTAGTGGTTTGTGACCCAATTTAAAAGTTGTCAGGAAAAGAATTAATGGCCTGGCTTTAACTTCTTATTTGAAACATAATTTGTCTCTTAATTTGGTATTGTGTTCATGGGCTGAAGTTGACCATTTGTAATACAGTATTTGATTTTTTCCCATCGTATTGAAGCGATTGTTTGATTTTTGAACAGATTTTTTGGTCAGTAAGCATATGCTCTCAGTAGCAATTACTGTACTCAATGAGAATTTTGTCACACATCCCTTAAAACTGATTCTCAGGCTTAAGCTGTGATAATTTATATTTAGCATAACAGCTCAAGACTTGCACACCTAAACATTAATTCACATTCCAAGTGAATAAAATGTATTTTGGCTAACAGCAATGTTTTCTGTCACTAGACACTGATCATATTAATGATACTGTGTAACTGAGTGTTACTACTCCCATTTATGCTAAAAAATACATATCTAAAATTCTGTTAGTGCTATGATTATTAGTTATCTTTTTCAACTGAAACACTATCAAGTTGTGTTTATGTGTTTTGCTATTAATCAATAGTGAGCTAGCCTATCAGTTTCTCAGTAGGTCAGTGTTTTCCAACACAGCTTAAAAACTTACGTATAAAAAATAGTTCACGTTATCTTCACACTTCTTTCTGTTTAGGGATGTTACTTAAATGCTAATGAGCCAGGACTTGGTATCAACAGCCTCCAGAAAATGATGTAAGTATGAGAAATCATACTGAAGAAATTTTGCAAATAAATTTGATTGGTGTCTTGCCTATACAGGACACCCTGAAAAATCTGGAGATGAGCACATTCACAGTAAGGTAGCTATGTGTCCATTTTGCAGATCTGTGCTTCAGTGAAAGAGCAGGTTCCCTTCCCTACAGGCAGGAATTCCTCAAATGATCCAATGATATTGAAGGTACCTGTTCTTTCCCCTCACCTCTATCCGTTTTCAAGAAAGTAGAGGTGATAGTCTGTAGATGTGCATAAATGTGTGACATAGTGGAGAAAGCAATTAATCCTACTGAAACAGGTTGTAAAATTAAAGTGGGTAAAGATTTCTCTTTTTTCTAAAGCCAGCTTTAATACTTGTAGTGGTATAAGTTTGTCAGCACAGAAATGACATGGAGTGTAAGAGAATCCAAAATGGTAGTAACATAAAAATATTGAAATAGTTTCAAAAATACTTGAAAACAAAACTTACAGATATTATTGTTCAGGTCACTTGCTTGGAAAACAGAACAATATTAAAGGGGGTCTTTAGCATTCTCATCATAATCCATCAGTCTTGAATTTCACAGTCTGTTATTTCCTTTTTGAAGAGGTAAACACCCCTGCTCTCCCTTCAGAATGAGTTTTGGTTTAAGTTTCACATTGAAAAGTGAAATTACAAAAAATGAAAAACTTAGACACCAAACACTTTACTGAATTGTAAAGGCAGTATGTTGCAAAGTAAGTGTGTTCTGTTTGTACTATACTGAATCTTTTCTAAACTATGTTTCTCAACCCCATTATTTTTGTGTAATTACATTTTTTGAATGAGTAAGAAATGCGTTACTGCTTTGATGGTAGCTTTAGAAACATTAGCACTCTTTGAAATGGACTTGCAATATCCTCTCTGGCATGGACTTCAAAGAAGTACAGGACTCTGAACTTTTCAAAGTATTACGACTATATTTTTTCAGACTTAGCAAGACCTACACAATTAGGCTTGCATCAGTCGTAGGTTTGATTTGTTTAGGCACTTGAACAAGATTTAAAACTGTTCCCTTTTCAGATGGGTACCATCAGCCCATTCTTGTCTATGGTGAAGTTTTATGTTTGTACAATAATTTTCATTTTCTGAAGTAATTCCTGTTCATAATTGACTTGTAGCTGAACTGATTGGGCAAAAATACTTTCACTAAATCATTACATTACTGGAATGTGTCAATTTAGAGCATAGAGGTCTCTCTTAAATGTCTCCTTTTCTTTCTTTCCCTTTCCCCTCATATTTATCTGTTTCTCTGTCCACCTCTCTTTTCCCTTCCCTGCTCTCTCTTTCTGCCTTTCTTTCCCCATCCCTCTCTCTCTCCATTAATCTGTTTTTCCATCTGCCATCTCTCTCTCCACCTCTCTCCTCCCCAGTTTCTGTCTCCACCTCTCTATCTATCTATTCCTCCCTCCCACCTTTTCTCTTCCTCTACCAGCTTGCATCATAAAGAGAATCATCTGAAACAAAATAATACAAGAACACAAATCAGGAAGCATTGCCTGTTGAGCTGGAAATAGATGGAAGGATATACCAACAAAACAAAGTAGTTTGAAATGAGAGAAGTCAATGACTTTGTTTGGGAAAAAAATAGGGGTCCTTCCTGAGGGTGAGCCAATGACACATTTGCTTAGGCTAAAGCAGGACAAGTCACCCATAGTCTCATCAAATGTTAATAAGGAAAAGAGTGAAAATAGAGGAGAAGATATGTTTTAGTTAGAATTGGAAACCTTCTTGGGTTGTATACTCTTTTCTATTGAACTGAGACTTACCATATAAGAATAGCAAATATCCTAAAGGATTGCTGGAGTATTTGACTGATGATACTTAAGTTCCTGAAGGAATAAAATCCTGTGGAGAAACATCTGATAGGAACATGAAGAACTTAAGACATTTAAGAAAAGAGCTTAAGATGTGAATGCCTGATATAGTTTCAGAGATAATTTAGATGACATCTAAAGTGAAAAGAAAAAAACCCTGTGATTAGGGATTACTGGCAGTAACGAAAGAAAAATTTTAGATTCACGAGGATTTGATTGACTTTGGTGATATTACTAGATTGTGTTGAATGGGTATCACATGTTCAGAAATGCCTTTTTAATTTGTTATAAACAGAAGAATTTAACACTCATATGCTGCAGATTTACAATGCAGCTGCTTTGAAATAAGTATGAAGAATAAGATAACTGAAGTAATCATTTGTATACAAAAGCAAAAAGTGGGGAAAATATAATGACTGGCCAATTTAGTGGTTCATAACAAACCTGAGGAGGTGCTTTCATTAGTTAAAATGTAAGTATGGATAAGCATGTTCTATTAGAAACGATATAAAGAGAAAATATGGAAGGGAAGTTCTTTACAGTCAGTTTGCGATTGTCTTGAGGAAGAGGTAATTCATGTAATGAGAAAAAAGCTGTCTTGCAAAGATCGAGGTCATGTACTTCTGCCCTGCACTTTCTAAGCCTCTCTCTTTCTGAAACATCCTAAGCCTAGGCCCAGAGGAGCACATTTAAAGTCCCTCAGACCCACAAACACTTGGAAGCATGGTGATGTAACACTCACCTATATTATCTACGGATGGCATTATCTGTGCCAGGGTCAACAGAGCCAGCTAATAATCTATAGATGGCTCTGCTGAGATTCACATACATAGAAGAATGACACCCAACCTAAACGTACACAGAGCATTGGGTCTAGCAGGACTACTTAGCTCAGATTCAGCACCATGCAACTATGGCTTCAACCTTTGGTAGCTTTGGAAGCATTATAACTGTATGTGGTTGGCTGAGAAGTGCTTTTAGATCCAAACTGACTTTATGCAGATAGTTCCAATGTCTCTGTATCCACGTTTGCCTGCAGATAGTCAGCACATGACCTGTGGCCTATGGACTGTGTGTTGACAGCCTGTTGTATGCACTGCTGGATGTTGCACATTATCAAGTGTTATTCTCCAAATAAAATTTACTCCCCTTTCATAGTAAAAGATGGATGGCGCTCTCTTAGTTAATTGCTATTTAGTATATTACTTTGTCATTGTTAGTGGGGACTTATGCCTTTAGTGCACATTATGCAGGTGTTTCTATTAAGATAATTATTTTCCTCACATGCTTCTTATTAGAGGTTTGCAAACAATGCATTTATTTTCAAAGCAACCTTATTTGATGACAGGGTATTATTACTCCATTTTACAAATGGATCTGTGAAGTCCTGGGACATTAAGGACGTTGTTGGTAGTTTTAGATGTGTAGTTCAAAACACCTGAAACCAGATTTCAGATTTTGCAGAATATTTGTCATCACATACTGTTTAAAAGTGCAAAGCACTATTTCCTCTTACTACCAGGGAAACCACAAACAGTGCTTTTGCAATCAAAACTGAGGATATGAAGTTGGGCACCATGAAAGTTACATGCTTAATGATCGTTCTTTCAAAGTTGTATATAAGAGACTTTCCTGCAGTCAAAAAAAAATCTCTGTGGTAGAAAAGTTTACATCTTTAAAGTAACATTGCACTACCCTGCATACAAATTTGTTCTTTTTTGTCTTACAGTCCTCTAGTTAATTCAGAATATATTCCCCTTTCTGTTTAAATTTCTGTTTAACAGGTTCTGTTACTACAGAATCATGACCTGCCTGTAGAGCAGGTTATATAGACAAGCTGAAGCAGATTTACTGAGGTAAAATGCAGTGTGCAACTAATAGATCATGGAATCAAAGATTATGCATGCATAAGTAGGAATTTAATTAAAATCAGAAAGTTTTATTTGTGCTATTTCTTGACTTTTCAGTGTGACTTGTTATAGTATTTTGACATAATTTTATCTATGTAATTTCCTTTTGTCTTTTTGTAAGACAAACTGATAAATTAGAAATTCCGTTATGTTTGTGGCATCAACGCATTCGATACGTGCAATCTTTGCATCACAGCTGACCAGTAATAACTCATGGGGCTAAGAACCTGAGCATTCATGGCCAAAGAAGTTATCTTTTAGACCTGATCAAGCTTGCAAGCCACTAACCAGGTGAACCTGATGTAGGTCAATAACAGAGTTGGTACCTTAGGATGTGACGCACAGAACTCTGTGTCCTTTAGTGGAGTGCTTGGTAGGAGTAGCCAGTGATCATGTGCATTATTATTTTGCAGAAACCGTTGCTGAAGTTTGCCCAGTTATCATGAGATTCAGTTTAGGAAAATGTGTTTTAGCAGAGCGTCTAAAAAATGTTTCTGCTCACTTCTGAAAGTTCAACTCTTTTAATCTGTCCAACTGTCTCCTTAGCTTTTGCCTTTACTCCAAATACCTTGTGTGTCATTTTATCCTTTCACAGCTCTTAGTTTTACCCTGAAGGCTGATGCTTCCAGTATTTTTACTCAGCTATTTTTATTCTTTCAACTCCCCCTCTCCAAATTTCTACCCTTGCCTGTACAAGTTTGGTGCTCTTTTCTGCCTTCTCATTTAATTTTATTTTAATATACTGTGAATTTCCCTTCATCTGCTCACACACATTTCCTGCCCTCAGAAATCCTGTATTTTTTTCTGTGACTCTAGATCTCCTTTCTTAGAACTCTTTAGTCTGAGATAGGAGTCTGGAATATGAAATTCCAACTCAAATAAAGCAACTGTAGTCATAAGTAAAGTAAAATGTGATTTTTGCACTGGGGAGTGGAGGTAATGCTTAAGAATAGGCAGCATTGCAAGGGCACTTTCTAAATTTATCATCCACAAAGAAGAAAAATTAGCTGGAGAAAGAACATCCCTGAGTCTGTTTTTTTACTGATGGACAGTAACTTTTTTAGCATAGTTTGTACAGGAGACCATGATTTATTTAATTCTGCATGGTAGGATGAACAGATTTGTAGAATGCATTAGTGCGTGAATAGTGCACTCAACAATCTGATTATCGTAGAATGAAGGGATTACTGTAGTATGGGGTAATATGGAAACAGTTTGAGAAATACTAAAATAATATTAAGATTTAAGAGATTTTTTTCAAAAAATCATACATGAAACTGCATGAAAATTTATGGATTGAAAAAAACCTGCTGGTTGAAAGGGTAAGAAAGGGCATTTCTTTTTATTTGTGTGTGTGTGTATATACATGGAGGAATTAAATCTTTCAGTAAATTAAGTTAATTTTATTGGTTTAACAGGTTACTCTAGAGAGTGAATGGGAAAAGTGCTTTGTGCCAGTTAAAGCACCATTTTGCTCACATCCATCATATATGCATGTTACAGGTTTTTTTGTATTACATTAGTACTGCTATACTGGTAACATATTCCAAGTGTTGAACCAGCTTCAGAATGCCAGTACATTGAACACTTCTATAAATCAGTCTTAACTATGGAGAATACATTCTCAAGGTATTTGACTGATAAGTAAAGTGAGAAGACCTTGTAAAATTTCTCCAAAATACATGCAGATATCAGAAAATATGATTCTTAATTACTTTTTTGTTATATTGGCTGGATGCAGTATTTTATTAAGGATATTATCTTGAAGATATACTCCACATCTGAGAAATATTTTTTACAGAAAATTGTGAAGAATTGAAATCATCCCAGAGTATGTTTTACAGTTGTCAAAAGGGAAAAATATTATGATAAATATTGCTTTCCATAAGTCTAATATAATATTTTACTTTGAACATGAAGGAAAAAATGCATTAATTATCTAGAACCTGGGCAGAAAGCATTAATGATTCATGAATAATAATTTATGAAAAACTCAGTTCCATTTAAAAATAAAATTATAAAATTAGATAATGAAAAGAATACAGAATACGCAACATTTTTTTTAATATATAATTGGATTTAAGTAAACCAAATGATACTCTCATTCTTGAAACCTTAATTATGAAAAAAACCCATTGCATTATCTTGAATATGAATGAGGTATTGGATTAAAGCTTTACTAGATAAGATAGCTTATTCTATCAAATTTTAAGGTCAGTAAGTTACTGTAACAGTAAAACAAAAAGGAAGATGCTTTTAAATGTGGCTGACTCCCAAGCTAATCTCAAAAAGTCTGGTATGAAAACTGTCATGTTCCTTCGACCTGTTTTTTTCCTTTGTTCAGTGTCTTGAAACAAAGTTGTCACCTGGGGACGTGCCAAAGTTTAATTCTGCTGAGTGTTTTCATTTTGGAGGAATAAGCCAAAATTCCATTGGTCAAATTGACAGATGCTGAAAAACTGGAAGCGATTGCAAAATGGCTTATAGGACAGGATTAGACTATAGTAAAACCTTGATATTCTGCAGTAATGGCTTGAACTCAGTGAAACATTGATAATTAAAGATAATTTATAAGTATGCAAATAAAATTTTAAAGACAGATTATACAAAGAATACTGAGTACGCAGAATTTGATACCGGATCCTTTAAACAGATACATCTGTTTATATTATAAAAGGCATTGAGAGATCCCAAGAAAGCTCAGAGTATCTAAATTCTCTAGCCACATATAGATTCTTAATCCCAAACAATTTACAAAACAAAAACCCTAGAAATCCCCCCCAACATTTTATCTCAATTTTTCCTCAAGGTTCCAAAAGAAGTTCTGTATTGGAACTGTGATTTTTTTCTGCATCTTCTCATCCTTTAGTGTAGGCAAGTGGTCCTTGTCTTTTTAAAGACTGTCTAGACTTCCTCAGATGTCTGCATTTTGGTATTCAGTTCTTTTCAACATTAGATTGTCTACTTTCAGTCTTTTTTTTTTCTTTTATTCCCAGCTCTGCTGTAGGAGTTGTTGCATCTTAGTACTTGTTTTCCTTCTTTTTTATGTCTGCAATGAAAATGGTGTCACTTATACAGTTGGTGCCTGTGAGACATTCTGGTCCCTAGTTCATTTTGTGTTGAAACACTCAGAGGAGTTCATATCTGGCAATACGTACAGGTAGCTGGGGCAAAATCTGTTCTTTAGCCACGTAGCTGGTGTAACACAATACACCAGGATATATTCTTGGCATTTCAAATAATGAACATTTTTTTACTTAAATGGTGTATTAAGACTAGCATATTATTGCCAGCAACAAGCTGTGACATATTTCAGTAATTTCTTAAATAATTTAAGGTTAAAGCAAATCCTCAGACTGGTGAAGATTCTCTCATAATAGTAGACTGCTAATCTAGTCTGTGTCACTTTCACTTGATAAAATTAAGCCCTACATCTACAGGTTTGCAATTTCAATTTCAGAAGCTGTATCAAACCTAATGGTAGTCTGACTTTCACTATAACGAAGATTAGTGATTATAGGCAGCAACTAGCATGTTTATTTATAACGTACACTTGATATCTAGGTGCCCATGTTTTGAAATAGATCCTTATGTTTTATACTGGATCTGTGACAACTGTCCTCCCTCTCCTTCCGCACTGAAGATGCAATTTTCAATGAAGTTAGAAAACCACCCTCAGCTGGTGCTGTTTGAGTCTGACTCTGAGAACTGAAATGCTTCTATGAACCTCAAGAGAGAGAAATTCCACTGTCAGTGCGTTACTACTGAAACCAGCAGAGTCTTAAGCACATCTTCAGCATCTTGCACTGACATTCTGAGAAGAGTATTGTATTTAGACTATTGGAATGGGTGCATCATGTGTTACTCTTGTATTACATTATTCCATTTCAGGTGTATTAGATTATTTTCTATTCAGATGTTTATGAATATGTTTAGTGAACTGCATGATTGAAAATCATGGAAAGCATAATAGACAGTGAATTAGAAATGACAAGGAGGAATGTTAGATTAATCAAATATATTAAGGCTTAATTTAAACAGATCTAGCATTACCCATCTCCCCAAAATCTCCAGGAACATAGATTGCCTTCTAAAGTGATTTTGTGGCAGTTGTGGTCCAAGTAAAACAAAGGTCTCATTCTTCGTCAGGTTTAAAATAGACCAAAATTTGGAAGACAGTTTGAAATTATAGTTAATTTATTTTTTATAAATAGAACAACTATTCAGGTAGTTTTGTTTAGGAATACATCTTAATAAGATTTGAGTAGTTCCTATAAGGATAAGTATTGTTAATGTTTGTCTTCTAGTTTATATTATTAATGTAATATCATACCAAGTTTTATTATCAAATTATTCTCTACTTATCTTTATAATTTGCCCTAAGATCACATTTTTAATGGCAGTCTTTAACTCAATATCAGTTTCAGTCAGTTTTAAAGACAAATAGCCATTAGTTTATGAGCACAGAATTAAAAATTTATTAGTTGTTTTGCAATTGCAGAATTCAAGATAAACTAGGAAAGCAAGAAGTTAATTACACCTGAACAAATTTCATATTTCTGTAGGAATCTGAAGTCATAGAACTAAGTGTATGCATAAACATCTGGAAAATGGAAGCCTCTATAAAAACTGGTTTATCATGGGGAGAAATGAAGTAGGAGGAAGAGAGTAAGAGTGGAATTGACTTCTTGGAAACTGTAGATGCTCTTCAGGAATAATTGTACAGTGTCAGATAGTAAAAGCAGGGAGCTTGTGTTAGTGAGAATGAAGACGTGTGTTTGTGTGTGGCTAAGTGGATGTCTTACTTGGCAATGATATACCATGTCTTTTGCAAATCATTTTAATTTAGTAAGATAACATTTTCTCAAGACTATTAAATTTAGAACGGAATTGTAGGGACATCTGGCTTCAGGATAATTGGTAAATTTGAACTCTGACAGACCAGGCTGACAGCAATGAGAATATCTGTTGCTTTAACCCTTTAATCCCATAAGCGTGGTGTCTCAGTCCTTAGAATTCTAAGCTGCTGTAGCTCCCATACCTTTTCTTGGCTTTATCTTGTATGCTCTCACAGCATAATCTTCCTCTTCTTTGACTCTTTCCTTCTGAGAGGTGCCTACTACTCTTTTCTCAGATAAAAATCTGTACAACTAAGTGAAGTTCACCTCCATTTGCTTTTTCTAATTACTTGATAAGCAACCACCCTAATGGTGAACTCTTTTGGATCCTTTGGCTGTTCTCTCATCCCTTTTGAGATGGTTCAGAGAAATGTGCATCCTTTCCTGCTTCCTGCAAGGAGGACCAGCAGTAGTACAACCTTGAATTGTTATTTGTACCTGAAAGGATTTCAGATCATATGTAGTGTAGGATAATACGGATTTTATCCTTTCTGATATGTAGTAATTTATCAGTCTTAAATCCAGGAAACAACTCAATCATAAAAGTATGGTGCCTTTCAGGAATAACTTCTGACAGCTTGTACAGACAAAACTGAGATGTTCTAATTTCCCTTTGGTCTGACTCCATATTTTTTTAAAGAGATAGCTTACCACAATGTGCCTATTTGTTATTTCCATTTGACTGATTTTAATGAAACTACCTGTCATTAAAAACACAAGACATTTACAGCATCATCTGCAAGATATTAGTCTACATTCAGATATTGTATGTAGGCTTTCTCATAGAGTCTAGTCTAGTTACTGAGAGAAAATCCTTTCTCTTCTTTATACTTGGGATGTTCTGTTGCAAAGCTAGTGTCAACTGATCTATTATTCTTATGATTGTTTCTATATTATATCTAGAACTACCCAAAGATAAAATATAAAGCCATTCATAGAATCATCTGGTTGGAGAAGACCTTTGAGATCAAGTGCAGCCGTACCTGTCCCCTTCCTAAACCATGTCCCTAAGAAACTCATCTACCCACCTTTTAAACACCTCTAGGGATGGTGACTCAGCCACTCCCCTGGGGAGCTGTGCCAGTGCCTGACCACCCTTTCACTAGTTAAGACTCTGGAGGCTAGGATACTTCCCAGATGAATGCTCTAATATCCCTTTTTTAAGGATTTGCCACTGTCACTAAGCACCTTGGAAAAAATGAAGTAATCTTTTTCAGTTCTTTGGAAAGATGAGATGGCCGCTTGTATTCATGAAAGGCCTTCTGAACTAAGAGTCTTAGATATTCTTTAGTCTTGGGATGTCTCATCCTTGAAATAAGAGGGGTTTTATAAAACATGCGTATCTTCAGTGTTTCCTTCTGACTAGTTTTAAAAACTGCATACTGAGTATTCTCATTTTAGATGATTATTTGCTGAAGTGTTAGCTGAGATCCCCAATTCTGGCAGTGCAGTATACATGTAGGTAACATAGGTATGTACCTCAGGGGTCATCTTAGGGAGACAGATATCTAAAACTTACGTTTTTCCTATCTCATATGTGCTGTCCTTTTCATAATTTCAGGCCTTAGGAAGAAGAAAACCACACTTTAAAATGAATGAAAAATAGTTCGGCTGGATATCAGGTCATGGGAGCCTGCATAAAAAGCACAGAATATAGAAGCCTTTCAGCGTGAGCCAGACAATATTTTCTTACTATTTGGTATACCCTTCTTTTAAGAAAAGATCTGGGAAAATAAAATGGCTTTTCAGTAGTAAATTGAGGAACAATATCTAGGCTTCAGTCTATCAATAAAGAAGTAAGATCAATATTTGAAAGCAAATAATTATAATAATGGAATTCTATTAAACCATGTATAGAATAAAGAATGTAAAATTATTTTTCCTGTCTTGAATTATCCTCAGTCTTTCAATATCTTGCCTGTATCAAGGCATCTGTATGTCTTCGGGGTGCCATGTTCAAGTACAGGGAGGACAAGAGGGTGAATGTAAGAATCAGCATGGATATAGCAGGACTAAATTGTATTTGGCTAACCTGACTGCTGTCTGTGATTAGAGAAATGAATCAGCAGTGTGTTCTCACAAAAGAGAAGGCCAACAGTATAGATGGATGGCCAGCAAGCTGAGGGAAGTACTCGTTCGTCTCTCTTCAGAGAGGTGTACAGTTTTGGACTCCAAAATAAAATGCCCAAACAAACTGGAGAAAATCTAGCAGAGAGAGACATCAAGGTTGTTAGGAGGCTGGAGCATTGACACACAAGAAGCTGAAAGAGGCATTTGTTTAGTCTAAAGACAAGAGGACTAAACAGGATCTCATAAAGGTGTCCTCAACTACTTGTTTTGGTGCTGGGTAGAGCCAGACTCTTATCCGGTGTACACAGAAAAAAAAAAACGGGGACAGACACAAACTGCAACAAAGCACTGGAAAAGATTGGCAAGAGAGGCAGTGAAATCTCCATGACTGAAGATACTTAAAACGTGACTGCGCAATTTCCGAAGAAAACTGATTAGCTCCAACTTTGAAGTTTTCCCATCTCAGAGAAAGTGGTTGAATCAGATGATTCCACAGGTCCATTTCACAGTAGCATTCTATGCATGTTATTTCCAAAATGTGCTTTCTGACCATGACCATTCTGTCTTTTCTGCCAGTAATATCTGTAGCTGCTGAGTTCTTTTGGTGCTCGTGCTTGGGCATAGAACTGATCATGATCAATCACGTCCACTACTTGCTACTCTTACTCAGCTTCTTAAGCAGTGAGATTCTTAGACAAGAGTGCTGTTCTCCTCTTTAACTATGTTTTTGATAGCCTTTTTTTTTTTCATTGACTAATTTAGGGTGCTATAATTTAGGATTTTTCCTTATCTGTTACTTTCTTCATTAGGAGCAGATACAGACGATTCCATGCTGGTGAACGGGGCTGCGTCCAGCTGGTGGTCGCCCCCAGGGATCAGTGTTGGGTCCAGTTCTGTTTAACATCTTCATCGATGATTTAGATGAGGGGATTGAGTCCATCATGAGTAAATTTGAGGATGACACCATTTTGGGAGGGAGTGTCGACCTGCCGGAAGGCAGGAGGGCTCCACAGAGGGACCTGGATAGGCTGGAGAGATGGGCTGAGTCCAATAGGATGAAGTTCAAGAAGGCCAAGTGCCGGATCCTGCACTTTGGCCACAACAACCCCATGCAGCGCTACAGGCTGGGGAAAGAGTGGCTGGAGAGTAGTCAGGTGGAAAGGGACCTGGGGGTACTGATTGACAGGAGACTAAACACGAGCCAGCAGTGTGCCCAGGTGGCCAAGAAGGCCAATGGCATCCTGGCCTGTATCAAGAATAGTGTGGCCAGCAGGACAAGGGAAGTGATCCTTCCCCTGTACTCGGCATTGGTGAGGCCACACGTTGAGTATTGTGTTCAGTTCTGGGCCCCTCAGTTCAAGAAGGATATTGAGGTGCTGGAGTGGGTCCAGAGAAGAGCAACAAAACTGGTGAAGGGTCTTGAGCTCAAGTCCTATGAAGAGAGGCTGAGGGAGCTGAGGTTGTTTAGCCTGGAGAAGAGGAGGCTCAGGGGTGACCTCATCGCTCTCTACAACTATCTGAAAGGAGGTTGTAGACAGATAGGGGTCAGACTCTTCTCCCAGGCAACCAGCAACAGAACAAAAGGGTACAAGCTTAGACTCTACCAGGGAAGGTTTAGGCTGGATATCCGAAAAATGTTCTTCACAGAACGAGTAATCAGGCATTGTAATGGCCTGCCCAGAGAGGTGGTGGATTCACCATCCCTGGAGGTTTTTTAAATAAGACTGGATGTGGCACTTAGTGCCATGATCTAGTAATCATGATAGTCTTGGATTAAGGGTTGGAGTTGATGATCTTGGAGGTCTCTTACATCCCAGATAATTCTATGATTCTATATTCCCTTTGTTTTTTTGCTACAAAGTCTATCATTGTTAAATATGGCATTGATCACAAACAGTTTCACAGCTGAGGAGTTTTGATACCTAGAAGTTCCTTCAGCCCCTGAAAACTAGAGAGTTATCTTTTAGTGGGGCTGATCTTCTGTTCTCCCCATCAGCCCATTGTCTACATTGTCAGACACTCTGAAAAGATGCAATTGGTCACATTGTCTTGCTATCCAGACTACAAATATTTAGATTTTCAGGAGAAAAGAAATAAGCCAGTTTGTCAGTTTGCTTGGATACTGTCATGTATTGTGGTCTTTTTTTTTGATACAAGTCTTTTGACCACCTGTTGACCAGTCTCATAGTTCTTATCCCAGTGATTAATGGGAAGAGTTTATGACCAGTCAGCTTTTTTGAGTCTAGTCAGATTTTGTGTATTTCCAAGGAAGGAGAATCTACAACCTCTTGGGGCATCTCACTCAAATGTTCAACCACCCTTACAGTAAAAAAAAATGTTTTCTTGTTTTCAGATGGAGTTTCATGTGTTGAAATTTGTGCCTGTTACCTCTTGCCTTGTTGCTGGACATCACTGAGAAGAGTCTGGGTTTGTCTTCTTTACACCTTCCCATCAGATACTTATTGATAAGACCGTCCACAAGTCTTCTAGAGCCTAAAAAGTCCCAACAGTCTCAGCATCTACTCTTATGAAAGATACTCCAGTCTCTTAGTTTTGGAATTAAAATATACTTTTTTTTTCTCAGTAACAACTGGGAAGTAACTCTGCTGGTGTTTTGGACTTAAATTTGTAAAATCTTTGTATTTGATTTTTTTTATCCTGAAAAGATAACTTCTTGTAAAGAAACTGTATCCCTTCACATGCGAAGGAATTATCGGGAAAAAAAAGATTTTTTTATTTATCTATTACACAGGTATAGCTTACCCTCTTTTTATGTTTTCACCTTAAGTACCAGAAAAAAGAAATAACAATAGAACCAATAAAAGTAGAACCAAATGCTGGTGGAAGCACAGATACATGGAAGATTGCTGTTCTTGTATTTCTTGAATTATTGACAAATCAACTTTTGCTCATTCAACTTCAAAATATTTTTTGCAGAATTTATGTTTGATAGGTTAGTACCAAATCTTGTAGTAAAAAGTAATAGTCTATTGCTGTCTTTACATTGCTGAAATGTTGTTAATGATTTGAATAGTAACTATGTTGACTTTTGTATAATATCTATTAATTCAAAGCTTAGGTTGAATGGAGTTCAGTACAGTATGACATTAAATGGGCATCTTTAAAGGATAAAATCCATACATTGTCTTTTGGAGAATATGAAATATTTTTTCTCAGAAAAGTTACAAATATAAGTTCTGCTTGATTTAGCTTGATGTTTTAAGTATGAAAATTATATTAAAAGAAGGAAAATGGTCTTGGGAACATGTGAATAGTCATACCATACGCATATACTTCTTATTTACAAAACCCTCCACAGTATGTAGTATTTAGAAGATTATTTTATCCTGTGTTTGCAGATGTCTCGCTTTGCTTATAGCAATAACTATATTTAAAATAATTTCAATTTAAAATAAGGTTACATTGTACAGTGTGCCAAGAGACATATGTAGTTTCTAACCGTGGATTGTACACACATGGACCACTGTTCTTTTATATTTCATTTGAGATTCATGGGTTGGGGTCTAAGTTTAAAACTGTACTTTTATTTCACAGTGAACCACATCACTAGAAAGTGAAAACAGAGTAACAAAATAATATGACTTTTATACTATATCTAACTTTAGTTATTGTTATTTGAAATCTTGTGGTTGACCAGTATTCTGTGTACTGAGTAGGAGCAGTGCTATTTTTTTATCTTCTTTCTCTTTCCTTCTTTCATATCATTACTCTTATTAGCATCCGTTCTCTTTTCTCCTTACACAGACAACACCCAATCTCATCTATGAGGGCTTGACTTCCATTCCATTGTTTCATCCCTTAAGCCGTTTAAAATTTTATTCTACCTAAATTTTGCTCCATGCTGGACTTCTGCACGTCTGTCTCCATGCAGCTGAAATCAGAACTTTCTGATCAGCAGTGTCTGTAATTTATTATATCCACCATGTACAGTGTAAAGATGGTACAGTCAGCTAGGAAGTCTTAGTGTTCTTTTAATACTTGTAATTACAGAATTGAACTAGTAGAGTCTCAGTTCAAATAATTTGATATTCTAGTTTTTTAATTCCTTTTTCTTTCTTGTATTGTATTCAGTTTCTTTCTAACACACAGTATTAAATGCATTTAGTTTTTATAGGTGTTTTAATTTCTACCTGCTATGTATTTTTAGGAATTCAAGTCATCTGAAGAGAAGGGGGAGCTGTAAAAGTTCTCTCTGCTAGATCCCTTTCATTGTAACCAAGTAGCGACAGCACTTCTGTGAATTCTTTACAGTCTTGGAAGAAGAAATCAGGAGTCTTTAGCAACATATTTCCAGTGCACATGGTGGTCAGGACAGTGATCTCCTCTTATCAGATACCCATTAATAGTTGCAGCATATACAGGATACTGGAGAAAAACAGTAAGAATCCTGGATTTTCCATAATCAGTTTTAATGCTAGGACTGAGGGTTTTGTCACTGTACTCGTCTGTGGCCAAAAAAGAAGTATGAGTACTTCAGTTTCTTGTTATTGATGCCAGAAATGTTAAAATTGGCATTTTTCAGGTAATTGCAATATTAAAGGGAAGATCCCTTAGATTATATGAATGATAACGTGTCTTGTTAATTACGAAGCTCACAATCTAAAGAGTATCAGCACAAGGAAAACAACATTTCAATGAAATCTTATATGTCTGTAAGGTTGCTATTTGATGCATGAAATAAGGATTCTGTCTCAGCTTTCCAGGAAAGTGCCATTCTCTACTGCTCTGTCCTACAAACTTTACTGGCAGTTTAGCTACATGAGGAAGCACACTGCAGAATAAGATTCACTTGTAGTTCTGTGCCTGGTCAAGCTGCCAACAAAGTTTGAAGCATAAAATAGATATATGTCTAATATACTAAGAGACCATCCTACTTTTTTTTCAGAAACAAGGAGAAATGCTAATATAATTCACTTTGAATTCATCAAAGTTATGTTTAGAATAGAGGAACTCCAGGTCTGTTGCGTATCTTCGTATTGGACATCACTGACATATTGCTTAAAACATCCACATATATTCTTCTAGCCCCATTATTGTACAGAACCATTCCCATTTTCTTTAAGTTTTGGGTGAAAGTGATCAAGAAATCAGTTCCATTTTGTTGCATAGGAAACCAATGGTAAACCAGTTACTTTCAAGTTTGAAAGAAAAGAAAATGGAGATCCACCTTGAAATTAAAGAAGACTTCAAATGCTAAAATACAATGCTATTTTTTTTGTTTACATCAACAAGAGTCATTTGTCTCTCTTGGTTTCTAAGATCTTTTTATTCTATATTGTGATTTATCTGTGGGAAATATCTTACTTAAAATTGATTATGATAAATTCCACTGACGATTCCTGCAGTTTAGAATCTCTGTGATTCCATGTCCTCAGTGAGTTTCCCATTCACAGGTGGACTGGAGTGTCTTTTTATCCTTACTGTGATGATTAAGTGTGGAACTGTAGATCTCTTGAATGGATATTAAGTTTTCATTTTCATCTCCTTTACTTTGTTGAGTAGAGTTGACTAGAGTTGCTATGCAGAAATCTTGTAAGAGTTCCTAAAAATTACATTCCTCATAATTTCTAAAAATGAGGATGCTTCCAGCAGCTCTTCAAATTTCTGTCAGGTTGTGCTGGACTACCTGTTGTCATTTAATGACCTTTCCTGTCAGAATCCAGAGACATTATGAACTTGTCTTTTTGGTTGCTTGTGGCACCGAAAAGCACTTCAAAACTATTTTCATAATGGCAGCACATCCCATTTGGTGGCTCTAAAAGAATGTTCTTTGATTCCAAATTCATGCCCATGTCTCTTTCTTTCTCTGGAGATGCCACTAAGTCTTTCAGCAAAAACTGTTGGTATTGATGGCAAACTCATCTCTATACAAATATCCTGTTAAAAATATTTCTTTTCCAAATCAAAAGATATGGGAGCTTGCACATGGCACTGCCACAATGTGATATATAAACAAGGAGATATGAAATTCTTTCTTCTGTATTGGGAGCTCATCAGTCTTTCGGATCCTTAAATCCAGTGTAAGATTTGAATTCCTAGAAGCTCTGAATACACTGTCAGACATTCTGACCTGTTTTTGGCTTGTGAACGATGAGTGGATGAATTAGGACAAGATTCTAAAATTTAATCTTATGACTTGAGCCTTCCAGAAGCTGATATTCTTGTCTCAGAGATCAATAGAAAGTGTCCCCTGCCCTGCTTCAGACCTTGGAATCTCTGTTATTGATTCCTTCTCTGGTTAAATTTCCGATGTATACTTTTCTTTAATTTCCATTTCTTCCAGGGGTTCTGAGAGAAAGTAGAGCAGGCTGGCACTGTGAAAGCATCTAGTTCTAGGACATCCTTCATCATTGGTGTGAATATCTAACTCTCACTTTCATCCTTGACCTGTTCTCACAACACACAGACTTGTTCTTCATTTTGGAGAGACCACCTAATTAATTATAGGAAATACTATCTCTGATAAGTAGGCCAAAATTCCAGTGTTAAGTAGGTCCCTCTCAGCTAAGAAGGCTTCTTTCTCCTTGATTTGTAATGATTGGGAAACTAGAAGTGAGAAATCAGTCAGTTTAGTAAGGGCTTTGACTGTTCTTAATTTCAGCTTGTTTCCTACTTGTGAGAGTAATTTTTTTCCCCACCCAGTCATTTCTGGGCTTCTCCATGTGGTTTGGATTGGAGGGTTTTTTTTTCCCAAGAGCTCCTGTTCCTCTGTAGAACTTAAATTTGGGTATTTGTGAGAATTTTTAAGGTCTGTGCCTACCTTGTCTTTTCTAAACCATATTCTGAAGACTTCTTTTTTTTGAGAAATAGTCTTTCTGCTAAGAAGTTGGGGAGATTCACGCTGCTGTTGCCATTAACAGTCATTTCCTGGAATAAGGTTACTCAGAGTCAATTGTGCATTCCTTTCTTAGCTTGATAACAGAATGACACTCCTAGACTACCTTGCAGGTAAACTATAATTATCGAGGCACTGCTAGGAATTTCTTTCAATATGAGTGTGAGTGTGGAGAAGGAGAAAAGAAGTAAAGAAGTTAACTTACTAACAACAGTGTACTGTTTGGGATATTCACATATTCAACTTTCCTTCCCCTTACCCTCTATTCTGGAGTCAGGCAAAGGGCAAATAAAGGAGGTGAAGTCAGTTTACAGCTCCTCACTTATATGCCCTCTGTTGGGAGGATCTAAGGCATAAAGCACAAACATGAACCGGGGCAGATGCTTATGTCAGATCTATCTGGATCCAAACTTAAGACAGTGTTGCTCCTGTATCCTCTAAGCTGAGAAACCTGTGAGAGGAATATGAGGCCACATCTAACTTTACCATGCCATGGAACATTTCTGGGTACTGGAATGCACCACGTGGCCTTCTCCCACGGAATGAGCTACCAGGCACAGCTGAAGAATTAGTATGGGTCTAGGGCCTGACAGACAGCCTGGATGCAGCTATCCTGTTTGGAAGGTTTGAGTTGTGTATGTATGAAGCATTCTATGCCAGTATGACCTCAGTACCAGAAAATAGTTCCAAAGATGATTAATTTACTATTGCTGATGCAGTCTCACTTCCTAGATGGTTCAGACTAGAAGTGACAAGTGAACTGACATGACTTTCAGAGTGTGGCAGTGTGGAGAGTGCTAACATGCATATAATCCATGACATAACTTCTGGGACATAAGCAGAGCCAGATTATACTTCAAACTCAAGAATATATAAACATTCTAGATCCCAGGTTGCCCATTGCCATTTTGTAAATCAAAATGTGCAGTGAAAACTAAAACAGTTGTGCCTCTGTTAGACGGAAGACAAGTACACAAAACTGCACTACCTAAATGTGATTGTCTGGAAAATTTGCCTTTTGCATTTATTTTAGATTGTTCAGGGGGACTGAAGGTTTTAGGGAAGCTTATAAGAAAAAAAGTTTCTGTTTGTAAACTTAAAAAAGACAGTCCAATATCAGTTTACCTTCAGGTGAAGATTTTTGTAACCGTAATGGCCACAAAACTGAAGCTGTAAAATTCATCTAGCCATTTAAAAAAACCTCCAAAGTCATTCTGAAATTATGTCATGTCCTGGTTTTATTACTAAATTTTTGTCTCCTATGTGGCCGAACTATGTGGTCAACTAGGTTAAAATTTGTATTTCACTGTAAAAACTTTGTATTCCTCCATTGGCTACCGAACTGTTAAATTTTTCTGTTTCACAAAAAGGTCAGAAATTTTGTTTCTGTTTTTGTTTGCTATAGATTTGGTATAGTTTTAAAATTTCTGTAACCTTAAACTACATTCTGGTATTCTGTTTCTGTGCCCAAGAAGATATTAGCCTTTCAGCTTTGTTTGACTACTCTTTTATTGAAAATGTTTACAGGTTGTGCATTCAGACTACTCTAAACTGGCATGATCAAAGTCTGTAAGGAACTACTTTGATCATGTCTGGCAATTCTTTGTGCTAGTAATGTCCACCTAATTAATTCTGTGTCTCAGTTATCAATATTAAAGTAGTATGGCTGTGGTCCAATCTTCTTTCAAATCCTAAGCACATTATCAATGCAGGTATTCCATATAAATCAGCAATGAACTTTCATGGCTTTTAAGATGCTAAATTCCTTCAGATCACTTTGTATTCTTTTCAGTTGGCTTCTTGAAAATCCAGAAGAGATGGATATTGTAGTGACTAAGTAGTTTTTAAACATTTGCCTTTTACTACAAAACCCCCACTGGCACAGAATTGGTCCTGGAATTGCTCTAATTTAAACTGTCAGACACACAATAAGTTCTTTGCCTGGATAGTGGGGCCAAGAGAGAGCAGTCGTGAACCAGCATGTAGTCAGGCAATTTAAGGAAGAAATCTTTTTTTCTATAGCTCTTGTTGGGTGCTGGGTATCCAGCTACTCATAAAAGCTGATCTAAACAAAGTCTTACTTTCTTTTAATACTTTCCTGAATGAAGCCTCAGCCACTTCTTAGATTTAATTCCACTGGCAAGAAATATATTTTTCTTTTCTGATATAACAAGTATTTTTTTTGAAGAGGCTTCAGGACTTGCAGATTTTGCACCCTCTGGTGAAATAATAGTTTCTTTATTTGTCAGAATAATTATACTGTCAAGATTGAAATAACAATCAAATCTAGTTATTGAAAGTGCCCTTAAAATGAGATGTATAAAAAGATCTTTCTTTCTAAGGTTAATGACAATGAAAATTCAAAGTTAATTCAGTATAAGGTAAATTCAAGGGGGGGCTGTTTTTCAGGGGACGTTGAGCCTGGATTCTTTTAACTACTACTATTAAGTAGCTTCCATTTTCATTGTTCTCTAAAAATCTACAACTTTCTAGAGATTTCACAAACAAGGATCCCTTCTTCTGTGCAAATCTAAGTTTAATGATCTCTAATGTAAAATGATAAAATAAGATAGAATCTGCCAACTCTCAAGTGCATTTCATAACCATTTTTGGTGTATCACTTCCCCTTTTTATGTTGTAAGCCAGTCTATACTTACATGTTATGTTTAGTTTAGTACCTAAGATATTTAGTCAGGGATTTTTCTTTTATTGCTATATTATATAAAGAGCTAGGAACACTATTTGTATTAAACACAGCTAGGCAAATCATAGTAATTGTTTTATGAGTCCTGCATGCATCATTGTGCTAACAGTAGATTATAGGGAGAGTTGAGATGAATCATTTTGTGTGGTGTCTGATTGTGGAACTGGGATCTCTTCTCAATGTCTCTCAAAATCTGTGGTATAGGGAGAAATATTTACACCCAAATCTGTATTCTCCAAATATCTCTTGCCAAAGAGACAGTTGAGAAAGAACATTAAATTATTCCTGTAATGGCTGAGTCTTATATTTTACATAAAGTTATCTGCCAAACCAAATTTTTGTGGAGTATCCTATCAGTTCTATCTTAAGGAGCAGAAACATGAAAACATTATTCTGTTAACATTCTCAAAATATTTTGTCTCAAATTTAGCATTTTTATTTAAAGATGTTGAAAAGTTCATGAACCGTGCAGCTGCAATTGAACACAGAACTACTTATAGAGTAGATAGCTGTTTCATTTTCCAAAAAAACGTGCCCCAGTAGAACTATTTAGGGTGCAAAGAACATTTAGTTATTTGTTAGTATTTTATTGCTTTTGTAGAATTAAGAAACATCACTTTAGATACATCTAGAAATAAATGTGGTTTTTTGGTCTTTTTAAGCTGTTCAAAGCTCTACATCAGCCAGATCTTTCTTTATAGAAGGAACTTCTGTGTCATTTAAATCTCTTAGTCTTGGATTTCACTTCTACATTTGATAAGGCTTTTAAATAGAAACATGAACTCCTAATGGACTTGAATAGGGAATTCTAACATAAATAGACTGCAGATTTAGTGAATATTTTTACTGTAATTACATTCTGCCTTCTAAACTATGTGTCAGAAATGATTTTGTTCAATAAAACGAATCATGCTGCATGAATTTATTTTTTCTGAGTGATCAACGTGATTACTAGCACATCTTACCAAATACTTTGTTGGTGATGTGATAGATATGGCATTTGTAATTATTTCAGTAACAGTGTTCATGAAATTTTAAAGTGGTGCTGTTCTTGTCACATACCCAAAGAGCTCTAGAAGACCTTTGTAATATGTTAAGTTGTGAAGCTTTAGCCTATCTGTCTAGTTAAAGTATGTTATTTGTCTTTGTGAAAGTAATTTTGTGGTAATTAAGTAATTCCAATCATGATCATAGTAAGTCTTTGGATGCTTCTGAGGTAATTCTGACCTCTGTTGGCAAAGCACAGCAAATGAAATGTGTGGTCCATAGCACACTTCTGTTTTGATATTATTTCAGATATGATGTGTTAGTGAGAGGAGAAATTAAGGCATTAGTTGTGTTTTTATTTTTGGGAAGCTCTTTTCATCCTACCATTCTGATTAACTTGAGCATAGGATAGAGGATTAATGCTTAAATTGTCCTTAGTTAATAACGTTTCCTGATTTAGTAATTATTGTCCCAGAGAACACAGTTTCATTCAATGTCTTTCTTACACAGATTTTCTATACCATGCCAACAACATTTAAAGATATCACATTATAATTACTCTATGTGTTAAAGACATAGATGTTGCAAAGATTCCGTTTTAGGTTATGCTGTATGTCTGATATAGCCACCATTCTGTAACACGATATTTAAGCCTCTGAAAAACATGTGATCAGTGGATTGGTTTTGCTCCATTATTGCAATAGCTAATTTCACACAAATAAGCTTTCTTATTTAATATGCTAATCCAGTTAAAAGAAAAGGAGAAATACTGATGAAATTTGAACTGGTGCTGATTTTTTTTTCTAGGCAGTAACTATAATTTCTACCACATATTGTCATATCTGTCTTTGTCTTTGAGATGTCTTTCCTAGGTTGTGTTCTTGTTAACCAAGTTAATATAGTGCTGATGGAAAGAATGAGAGTTAGCACTTTGATGGAGCCAGATAACATGCTGATACTCTATGTTAGCACTCTGGCAAAGTCCTTAAGATCAACTCTGTTTTGAAACTATATTACTCCAGAGAACACACTCAAATTCTTTAATGTTTTATGTTATGGATAAGAAGGGGTTTTAGTACTACTTAAATTAATTTTAATCAAAGTCCCTTTCAATTACCAAAACCTGCTGTTGGAGGCTTCTGATATTCTCTGCCTTCCTCATTGTTTGCTGAGGGCTATGGAGATTGAGTAACTGAGGAAGCATTCTACCAGAAAACACAAATGTTGTCTATGTGTTGTACATATGTGATAGGCAATTGGTAGATTTCAAGAGCCTTAATTTCTCAGAATTCCTATTTTGGAAGTTAGTTGCTCGAGCTGCATTCTTTCACTCTTTTGAGTTTAGGTTAAATTTATGGTAGGTTGTCCAAAAGGGCTGGACATCATTGCTGCTGTTATGAGATGAATATATGAAAGCTTTCACTGAGAATATGTGAAACTGTGTGTTGTTGATGTGAAACAGTTGATGTAATATCACGTGGATGTAAACACAACATAGGGCGCTCTTCTGTTACGTTCTCATATGTCAAGATTAAGACTACTATAGGTTAATTTCTGAATCTCCTTTTCAAGTCTCAACATAAATTGAGAATGAGGTGTGGGATGGCCTTCAAAAATAAGGGGTAATCCAATCATGTTTTTTTTCCTCGTGTCTATTTTGCTGGTATCTTATAGAATTACTCTGCTTTTGAGGAAACATAGATTAGGAAGGACAAGGTATTAAAGCCAGATGAATTTCAGACTCTGTAGACAAGTTCTGTTCTGTGTGTCCTAGAGTTGTAACAAAGAGTCTCATCCAGGTTGGTTTCTAGGATGAACAGTCTTTGATTCTAGATGAGATCACAGTTCTCAGAGCATCCATATTTCAAAAATTTGTGGTATATATTGTTAATCTTCCCAGTACTCCTTCCAGTGCCAGAGCTTCAGGAATCTCAGTACACATTCCAGGATGCATAATTAATCATTTAAAGGTTTTAAAATGTCCTTTTATAATAAATATTGACTTTACTTGTCTGTAATAAGAACGTGTTTAGAATTGCAAACTCCATGGATTTATGATGGATGGGAATACTGTCTTGGACCTCCAAAAATGTATTCTGGAACAACCCTTAATAACTGTTCTTACTAAAGATTCAAGGTCAGTTGCATTAGGTAAAAAAATGGCTAAAGGAGTATCTCTTCTACATATATGTCATCATATATGCATTCTTGAGAGAAAGAGAAATAAGATTTGCTTTGGTTTGGTTCTGATATGAGAAATACTAGATTTTTTGTTTGTTTGTTTTTTGTTTGTTTTTATTTTAGTGTCTTCTAATGTTTACAAAAGAAGAAGTCAGAGTGGTCTGTCTGTTGCGTTCTTCCAACAAAAATACTGATGTTATATATTATGCTTCAGTGTTCATAGGTGTAGTCATGTAAGTGTCTCTTACAATCATGACGTATGCAAGGGCTTTCACAAGCCTTTCAGAAGATCCAGTTTCATTGTTGTGCTTACAGAAAAATAATTATTGCTTATATGATTTCACTAACTAGCAGTCATCTGGGAAGACCTTAAAAAGCCCAGCATTTATTTTATTAATTATATATATACTGAACAAAAGATATGGTTAAGCGTGTCTGACTGTTTTTCTCTCTCTACTGTATGGCCTGATATACAACCCTAACATAGCAGAGCTCCATTCCTGGTTGATCTTGATCAATCTGTAGATTGATCACAAAGCATATAGGTCTGTCTCATAACAAATGTGTATAATCCACCTACATCATATACTTAGGGAGTCCATATTCATGACACAGGGATTTGCCCTCCGCAGGAATAGTTAATCTGATGCATTGATCTTCAGCGTTAGCCAAATGGCATCCTTGCAGATCATATGAGATCATACCTGTAGACATCACGGACAACAATTTTAAAATATGGTTCAGATAAATTATTTTACTTATTAAAGATACTGTTTGTTGATCTGGTTCTGGACTGAGTATTTTTGTAATTTAGTTAGGAGCTGTGCTCACAGCACTATTCTCACAGTGCAGGAGGATGCCAAATGAGAGTTAACATTTTTCCTGCCAGAATGACTGTATTCTCAAGGACAGAACTCTGGAGTGGATCCAAGGATCTGTCTGACTCATCATTGACAAGCTGAAGTTACTAAGGTTCACTATGAACTACGCAAAACCCCAGCTTGTCCCTATAGACAAGTGGAATACAGAGTAACCCTGCTGTCATAAATGATGAAAGCTTTCTCTCTTTTAGCCGCTACAGGCAAATTGGTCTTGACTGTAAGGATAAGGCAAAGCTAACCAGTATTAGAGAAGAACATATTGCTTTCTGAATATAGGCACAGTATTATGTGATGTACCCAGTCAGTGTACTTCCAGATGAGTAGTCTGTAGAGAATGATGAAGCCAAGTTGGTTAGATAATGGTCAGATGCAAACTGATCTTATATACGACATATTCTTTAATAAAGCATAACTGATTTGTTGTATATGCCTTTGTGTGACATCATCAAGAAGTCAAAGTGTTTCTCCTCCACTTTTTTTCTTTTTGACTGATTTTTGTAACATTTAAATGATATAACTGCTAACCGATATAACTAGTAACTCTATCAGAATAAAATCACATACCTTCAAAAGACCTTTTTCTAAACAGCTGTTGTTGTACCTTTTTACCTGGAGGAAAGAAGCATGATTCATAGAAGAGAAACATAGCAGTAGTGCTAAATTCATAGTGTGAGTTTATGATTTTTTCTCTTTTTATACTGCTCAATATCCATCTTTATGGATATTACTACTACTACACGTGTCATTCCTTCAACAGGTCTCAAAAGTAAAACCAAATTCTGAATTCAATCACAACAGCTATATCAGGAATGCTCTGTGACGATGAGCATTATTAGGTAGCTGTTGATGCTCGTTTCTTAAATAGACTAGATGGTGGTGAATAACCCTTTTTCTAAAATGTCTTCACTTTTATGTTCCCTTTTAATATTCAAAAGGGATTATAAGTATACGGGAGTCTTCTACAACAGCTGAGAGGAAGAAACCATTCCCTGCCTATCAGAGAGGCATAGAATAACAGACAGACAATCTGGAGGCATCCCAGTAGTATTTCTTGTGAATGTCTGCTCTATGCCCCTAATGAGGAAACAAATAGCTTTCTGTGTGCTTCTGTCTTAGCTTATGCCAGCCTGCCCTTCAAGTGGCCAAGTTGAAGTGCATAACTCCTTGACAGGAAGGGAATGGAGATATCTGATCAGACTCTTCGTATCCTACACACATGCTGCAGGGCAGAATTTCCTTTACCTCTGGAAATCTTGATTGCCAAGAAAGGTGGAGGCTGGGTTTACCTTTAATAATTGTCTGGCCTCCATTCTGAGAGTAATTTCATGTTACCATGATAAATCTCGAACTTATACAATATAGACCATACTTACAGATCTTGTAAGGGTAATGATCTTATAAAACCCTGGCTCTTTATTGAAATAAGATTTGTTAGATGAACTTGATCATACACCTATGAAGGGGAAGAACACCTAAGGTTTGTCAGCTTCTCTGTTTTGATGACAGGAAATTCATACTTGCAATTAATTTAATTAATGATTTCCAGCTATTAGAAGACTCCAAGGCGACAATCTCTAGATACATGGACTCAGTTTCTCACTAAGACAGATAAAATTTTGCATAAGCTATTGAAGGACAAAGTAGCTTATTGTATGTAATTCTACCTCGTTATCATACCACTGTGTAGGATCGAGACCTACTCGGATAGGAGCTGCTCTAAGTATAGCAACAAGTAAATGTTATATAATAAATGATCAAACTCATAATATTTACTACATTCTATATTTCATATTAAGTAGAGATCGCCAATTGAACTGAAATAAAATCACAGTGTGATGAAGTTTCTCAGTTTTCAAGACTTAAACTAGTTTTGCCCAAGAATGTAGACAGATCAAGGTTAAAGAGAACAAGTGCAATAAGCTGCTTTGGAGCATGAACTTGAATAGCATACTTCATCCCATGAATTAGTTGACCATAATTCTTGTTGCATTATTATGAGACTGCTAAGCAGCAAGAATCAAAATGAGATAAGCACACGCCACACATTAAAAAATGAAATGTTTTGAAGTCATGTTTCACACTGGTACAAAAAAGACACTTAAATAGACAATTGGAATTATATATATGATAAGATTTAAAAATACAGTTAAAGATAACTGAATTTATAATCCCTCTGCTTTCTTCTTTTTAGTTTTTAAATTAAATTCTACTAATAAAACCTCATTATTTTAATTTTTAACACTCACTTGTTAGATGCAACAGCTGTTTCTAATACTGTAAAGAAAATCTGACAGCCTTATTTAAGACGTTTGACTTTTGTCAATTTAAGACTTACAGATGCACTTGCTCAAAAAGAATCCTGAAATGTGTTTTTCATTTTGTTTTTTCTATGTACAACTTTTGACTACCTTATTATTATTTATTAGCTATTTATTATGATTTAAAATGTGACTTTCTAAGAGTTTTTTCCCTGCTGTCACTAAAGGTAAATATTTAAATTTACTTTCCTTGATGTAATTTGAAAATGTTCCTCAAATTCAGCAAAACAGTGTAAATAATGGGTAAAAACATACATGAGAAAGACATACATTCATTTTAGAGGATAATATGTCTTACGTAACAATGGATTCCATCAAAAAGGAATCTGTAGAAAGACAAAACCCCACATTTACTAAAATGAAACACTTGTATATTTGATCAGTAACTTTATATATGTTAGAGCAACATGGTTGTCAGTTTGATTTATTTGTGCATAAAAGAGAGAATGGGAGCTATTTTGCTGTTATTCACCATAGGTAACATTATTCTGTGTCTGAGAAACTAATGATACCCATTATTGTGGATAAGTCTGCGTTTTCAAAAATGCTCTGTAAAATTGTCCGTATATTTTGTATAAGCTAAGTTTACATGACTGAAAATGTGTATGAATGTAGACAGAACACTGATGAATATAGAAGCCTGGCTGTGTGCTCTGATAACTTTGTGCAATGTGTTTCTGTCAGATTAACAATAAACATGGAGATTTCAGAAGATTTTGTCTCAAAACACCACAAATTCCTATAATATGTATTTATTCTATGCACAATAAGGAAACTATATTTACCTGAGCTGGTTAATTTTTGCCCAGGTTTGCTAAGGATGAAGCTTAGGATTTCCCACTATTGGCAGTGACCTGGCAAGATGAAATTCACCACTTCTATAGTCCTGAAGAGCCAGGGTGTCTATTGGAAGAACTTCCAAGGACATCTGAAGACCTAGCAAAGAAGGTGGGGAAAGGAGTGGGAGGGATGAGGACTAGGCATATGCTAAGCCTCTCTCAGTTCTCAGTAGGGTTTAGAACCTAAAATATTCAGGCATGAACTCCACTGTAAAAGAAGTTTGTTTCCTCAGTTCTGGGTTTCCCAGAGCAGAGTCTCAGATGCTAATTACTTCGGGGTAATGTATAGCTGGTACAGCATCAGGTTACATCTTTAGCTGGGTGCCTTCAGAGAGAGACCCCAAATGAAAAAATTCTTAGGCAGTTATACCCTTACAATCCAAGTTCCCAGCCCGCGTGTGGTCTTCAGGCGTTATCTACGCTATAGTTGGTCAATTGGTGTTTTAGGGGCTGTGCTCTTTTTGTTCTTTATTGGGTTCTTCCCTTGTTTCTAAGTAGGCCATCTCTTTTCTTATCTTTAAGGTTTACAGCTGATTGCAGGTCCCTTATCTTCTGGCTTGAACCAGCTGTGAGGTCTTCTTTTGTGTAACTCAGTAATAAGTTCAGCACAAGTTCATTGTATCTAGGTGAAAGTTCACCTAGGATTCACTTAGGATTGCAGCCTAAGGCTTCACAAATTCAGCTATGAACACTAAGCAAGTTCTGCTGAGTCATGTTGCAATTTTGGGAGGCTTCATCTATTGTACATTTTTAGAGCTTGATGCTAAGCAGTTTGCTCTAAAAGGTTGGATTGATTATATTTCAGACTAAACTGATTAATATTCCTTAACAACTATGCTCTGTCCATCTCCTCTGGAGAAACTGTTTCCATCCAGACTATGTCATCCTCTTCCTTACCGCTTCATTTCTGAGAAGAAATAAAGTCGAAAGGGAGCTACCAGTCAGTTGTCAGATAAGTATTAAGTGAAAACAATGGGCAAAGAGACACTGACATCATCAGGCAGCTTTCAAAGATTTTTATCATTGTTTTATCAAAATATTTTCACCTTGGCAAAGATGCCACATATAGAACATATTAGTGCATGAATAGTAAAATAATAATGAAACAATAATAATAAATAATAATGAAATAATAATAATAAATAATAATGAAATAATATAATGAAAGTATATGTAGAGAGGAGAAATATTTAAAGTTGGGATGAATGTGCTGTTCATGTGTGTATGGTTCTTGTACAGTTGTTAGGGAGTGTATCTCTGTGATGAATATTAGCTGAATTAACCTCTGATTTCCTTGCTTTTGTGTTCGTATGTCTGTAACAACAGCCACTTCACAATTATTTTTTTTTGCGTGTAGCAAACTCCAGCAAAATAACAAATCAATCAACTAACCAGTCCTTTCTTTAGTCTGTCATTTTCACATCACTTCTGAAATGCTGATCTTTGTGTGTAATTATCTTCAGCTTATGGAAAAGAAAAAAAATATTACTTTTCTTACCAAGTAAAGAGTATTTCCGACTAGTACTTGACATGAGTTGGAAGGTCAATATTCTTTGTCCACAGTGAGAGCAAACTGTAATAAGGTCTTTTTGCTTTTGGCGGTAGTGTAAGTGTAACAGACTTCACTTTTTTTTTGTGCCTCAATATGACAAGATATAATGGAAGAAACTAATTAATTGTCATGTTTTAATTCAGAGTTTTATTGCTTCCTTAAAATTCCCTAAGTGACAGAAACTAATTTAAAGATGTACATAGGAAATAAAATTCCTAACTTAGCAATGTATATAAAAATAAGAAGATTGATTATTGGCTGTGTCAAAAAACCAGGAGAAACACATTTCTAGGAACATTCAGTGCTAAAGGTAATCTGAAAAGCAACTAACCTTCTGTCAAAGTCTTTCTTTTGGGAAGTTCAGTGTTAATTTGATTTGTTCCAGAGTATTGCTTTCACAGTAACTATTGCAGTGTTTAATACACAGATAAATCAATGTTTGATAATTGCTTGTATATTGCACGTGTTTATAATGAAGTGCTCTCTAAGCTTTTTCTTCACCACGATTTTCTCTAAATTAAATGATTTTTTTACAGAGCTAGTACACTACTATACTTTTGCCTTGCTGTATTCTGATTACAAGAGAAGAGCTTTAGATAAATGCTCACCAGAACTGGGAGTTTTCAGGAATAAGAGTATCTATTTGCAGGCAGTCCAATTTGAATTTAATTGTCAGCTGTTAAGGCATAAATATCTAATGTATATACTGAACCTGCTTTAAGTTTGCAGGAAATTATGGTGCAATACTGTAGCAATGCCAGATCTCCTAGGAGAGGATTTTTGTGCTGTCCCAAGGGAAACCAAACTCCTGCAACTGAGTCCTGCTCATGTCTACTTTGATCTTTAGTTTGATAACCAACTTCAGATTTTGAGCATGTCTTTCTAGACTGTTTGGGAGCTGACAGTGATTATTCTGTCCATCCTGTGTCACCTTTCTGAATCATCAGGATTTTCTTGCTGTCCTTTGCCTCCTAACCTGAATGTCCTGAGAAGCTTCATATAGGTGCATTTGTATACTCATTGATAAAGTTTCAGTTTTAGGAAGAAAAATCAGTATAGTTTCAGTTGAAATATGTTTCCTAAGTCTGGAGTCAGGAAGTACAATGCATTAAAGAGTGCCTAGATTAAAGAAGAAAATTAGGAGAGAAAAGATCTAGGTTTTGGTTGGTTGTTTTGTTTATTTTTTTTAAATATTTCTTTTAAAAGGCCTAATGCATCATGAATAATACATGAATTCATGGGTCCCTTGTGTTTTGAAAAAACAACAGACAGGCAAATATGAACAACTGTAAACCAAAGCAACAAGCAAGCAAGACCAAGTAAATTAATATTCTCTTCATTTGTGTATTTATTTTAATATTTAAAATTTTACCTTTTACACCATTTTCAGTTTTCTGCTTCATTTTCCTATAAACTGATACAATTCAAAGGAAGAAAGTAGAATCCAATCCATGAGAAAATAAGTTATTATGCAAAAGTATATGAGGTTATAGAATATTCATAGATAAGGGCTTCTTCCAATAAATAAGGACAGCCTGTCTTTACCCTATAAGTAACGTGTCTATTAGGGAATAGATATTATTCATGAAGTTAAAATAATTTCTTTTAATTGGAAAGATTAGAGTGAATTTCATAGCTGGAAGTTGTCTGCTGTGAGAAAGAACATCTGTAGACTTCTGAGAAGATTAAAAATATTACATAATTTGTTGCTTTTTTTGCACCTAAGAAAATATTTCAGTCTTGTTTTTCCAAGAAATTAAATTGCAAGGAGAGGTGAGGTACCCACCACTATGCAGAATTATGCTCACTGCGAACACAATTTGTGTTGCACAAATAATTCTGTATGCATGCAGTATTACTTATGGGATCACGACTGTTTAAATTTATGAGCTAATTAATCATTCAGACAATGAAAAAGAGACCAGTCTCTGACACCAATATTCCATTGGTATCAGAATAAAGATTCAGTAGTAAAGAATTCTTAAAAAGCATATGCTAAGCATAATATGATTTTTTTGATGTAGATAATGAAAAATGTCAGTATGAAACTTCTTTTTAACTGTTAGCTTCAGATTAAAAAAAAACCATGTAGACAAGGCACTTCAGGACACAATTTAGTAGGCATGGTGGTGTCAGGCTGACAGTTGGACTTGATGATCTTTGGTCTTTTCCAACCTTAATGATTCTATGATTCTGTGATTATTTTCTTAGATTCTTAGATATGAAGTGAAGGGAGGATATTGCTTGCTAATGACTATTTAACATTGTATTAGAAGCAAACAGACTGTAATTCAGGACTCTTTTGCCCTAGAAGTTTAATACTAATGATTGAAATCTGTGCTACAGAATAAAAATTAGGTAGAAAATTGCTTCCACAAAGGTTAGAGTCAGATTCAAATGCAGTCAGATAGCAAAAACCCTGCAGGTGCTCAATATGCCTCAGGTATCCAGATTCCAGGCTTTGGTGTTTGTTTTTTTGTTTGAGGGTTTTTTTGGTACATTAGTGGTCATATTTTTCTACTTTGAAACAAAAAAATTCTCCTTTACTTTTTCTGTGTACAGTCCATAACAAATCACAGAACCGGTTACACAGGATATGTAATGAAGCTGACTGTAAAATAAATGCTGTAAAATACAGAATGATAACAGAAACCCCCATATATGTATGTTTATATGTGTTGTATATTTAAAGATAGAATTGGTTTAAATGGGAGCTAAAAATATCAGGCCAAGTAAAAAGAATAAATTTATTGTCTCTTTAATGATATGTATGATTGGATCTCACCAATCCTATGTTTGTATGAATCTAGAATAACTGAACTAAAGTCAGTGAATGTATAAGTGTGAAAAAGTAGTGCAAAATCAGATTATACCCTCAGTGTAATTGCAACAGTGATACTGGGAGAACAGATCTAATCGAAATGACAGAATAGTTATTAGTCTTTTAGACTGCCCTACATGAAGTTAATGACTGCTGTAAAAATGAATGTGTAAAATTATTTTTATAAATAAATGATATTGATGTCACTTTGATGTTTTAAGTTCTTTTCAAGATGATTTCTGTCTTAAATTTTAATCACACTTATTGCAGCGATCTTTAGATTATGTATACGTCAAATTTTCGGTATTTTTGTACTTGACAAGACAAAAAAATAACTTTATAATCCTGCTTTATTTACAGCATCTGGCGAGGACCAAATATAAACTGCACAGACAGCTCAGGTTATACTGCTTTACATCATGCGGCTTTAAATGGACACAAGTAAGTGCCTCACATTTAGTTTTTTATGTAGAATCATATTGAACTGTGTAACATAAAAACATTAGCATAACATCGAGATTTTCACAGACAGTTGACAAACCCTGTCTTACTAAAATAATCTTATTTCCCATGGGATATATTAATATAACATTTTGTGACAATGTCATTGAATTCATCATGTAGTAATAAAAAATGGGAATTGCAGTTTAGAAGTTATTGATTCTATACAGGTTCTTCCAAATTCCTGCTTGATTTTGAATGAATTTTTTATTGTTATTGCTGGTGGTGGCTCTAGTTCTTTATAGTTGGTGGAAAATTGCAACAGAATATTTTGTAGCATACTTGTGTGTGTATGTACAAACATATAGTGTGTTGAATGTTTAAGGAAAGAATATTGTGGAACAAAAGAACAGTATAGATTAATCATTATTAAAGTAAAAGTAGCATGATAAGAGTATTTATAAGTTAAACACTGGACAGCAAAAAAAAAAAAAGAATGTTACTTTGTAATGGACCTTGTAGTTTTCCCCTTTGCATCCAAGTTACCATGTGTATGTCTCGACAAGCTCGGGGAAAGCCTGAAAAACCTTCTCTGAGTGGTGGTGCACATGCATAACAGTGCAGGTGAACTCCCTAAGGCTTTGACGTGCTGGTGAAATAATGGAAACTTGCTGCATATTTTATCATTACACTTTGTAATTTGCTCTGTGTTACCTCTGTCATTACATGTTGCCCCTTGCTACACGTTGCCTTCATTGTATTATGCTGCCAATTGCCTGTTGTTGTTAAGACAGAACAAGAAATATAGATTTTAGTGAGATCTATATAAAGTTCTAGTGGGATGGACCTCACTGTAACCAAGGTAAGAGCTGCCTACTTAATGCAGTCCAGCAATCTTGTTTGTAAACTGATGGCGTTAATGCTGTCTGGATTTTCACTGAGGAAAGTTTTGATGCAAGGCTTTAGATATTTCTCTTTGGGAGATAAAGAACTGATCAAAACCCATCTGAAACACAGACTGATTTGCACTAACTTTAATTTGATTTTGGGCTATCCATATGGTAATGTATCATTTTATATTTAGTTTACTCGTTTTTGTGATTTTTGCATTTTTACTTGGAAAAATTAAAACTTTAGGACGTATTTTTAATTGTATTCTAGAAACCTGCACATTTTCTTTAGAACAGATGAATCTTTTGGTGAATATATGACGTTCTTTTTCTGAATAAATAAATAAAGTTAAAATACTGTTATACTCAATATTGTGCATTTTCCAAAATTTCAGTTCTGTAGCAAGATTCAGAATCATAACATTAATATATTTTAATTCCATCAAATTAGGGCTAAGTTCTTAATAAGATCTATTAAACTCAGCCTTTTTTTAAAAGGGAGAAAATCACATTTCTCTTGTTTATACTTTATAGATTGTTTATTGTGCTGTTGCACATTTTTGACTGACAGTAACCCAAACCTTAGCTTTCAATGATTACTGGGTTTCAATAGACAAAATCTGGTTTTAGTATGTTTAATACTGACTGTAAACCTAAAAATATTTCTGTATAAACAATGAATCTACCAGAGATTTCAAGTGAATCCTAGTAATACAAACTGTAAAATCCCAAAACATACAAAAGGGAGATAGTATTTTCAGACACATCATTGGCCCAAAATTCTGCTGAAGTCAGAGAGATTGTCAAGGTGTAGACTTATGTACAGCATCAGATGTAACTACAGCTCTTGAAAATATCACAATGGCCTCTGGCATTATGTGATGTGATGACACCTTACCCTCATAGCAGGGTAAGTAGCATTTACTGACATCACATTTATAGCTTGTTATACTAAAGTAAACTGCGATACATCATGAGGTATTTCATGATAAATCATAATGGTTCAGGACCTGCTGTCCAAGCCATAATACTGATCCTGCTACAATGGTAGCACTGTCAGCAAGAGAATTGGACAGACATCTGGTGGTTGTAATTTTGTTAGTCCCCTCAAATAACAAATAAATAGCTTTGCACTCTGTTTCAGATTTGAAACCTGATATTCTAAATCAATATTGGGTACAATCTGTTGACATGAGAGCTTTTCCAATTAGGAGAGGCTCTTGTTCTTTAAAAACTTGTAGAGTCTTAATTTTTCACACTTTACATTAGGATGAACTTGAGAGATTTCAAAGTATTTCAGGAAACATGAGAACTTAATTACCCATTAATTTGTGACTGGGACACTGTTGAACACCAGCGTTCAAGTCCCTGAGTGGTCATTGTATGTGATGAATTGCCTCCTTCTTGATTATTCTGGGATAGTTATCTTTCTTTTTGAAACTATTCTGTTTTATGTAAGTAATTAAATCATATCTGGGGCAAGGACTCATATCTTGGTCTCCCTAAGTAATTTTACTTAGCCCAGTAACATTACTGGGCTAAGGACTCTCGGACTTCTCCTCTCTGAAATTTATTTCTACAAAATGAAAAAGTTCTGACAGAGCACTAAAACCAGCTCGCCCTAGAGAAGTGTGATGGGTCAGGGCATTTTCAACGGATAAAAGAGAACCCAGTTTCCATTTTGTACCTTGAATCTTGCAACAGACTCTTCCCAATAGTTGCTGCGTATCATTATCTTTATATTTCAGTTGTGGAGGGTTTTTTTCCTGTTTGCCCCAAACATATTTAAATTTTTGTTTCCTTTTATTTGTATCCCTTTCAGACCACTCTGTATCTCTAGCCTTCATTAGACCTTCTACTATAAGACTGAAGTTTTTCAAACCTTGTCTATACTAAAAAGTCTAGGGAGTCACTTTTCTGGAATTTTTTGTGTACTAAAAGTCATTCTGTAGGGAAGCTGCTCTTGGTTGTTTTCGTGTTATTCGGCCTCGTCAGGAGTGAGAAAAATCCAGCTCAAACTATCCCTCAAAGCGTATGTGGAATGACTCCAAAATCTCTATGATTTCTTTTGGAGACAATTGGGAGTTTCTTTTGACCTGGATATATTCACTCTTGCCGCATTTTTCTCTCAATAGGCAATTAAATAAGGTTCCGTCAAGGTTGGGAGAACAACTACCTTGGGATTTACCTTCTGTCTTAATTTGTAGTCAAGGTCTTTGTTTATAGTCATAACACAGGCTGCACTGACCTCCTTCCACTACACTCCACCCACCCCTTCCCCTCATTTTTTTGAGCAAAATTGGTAAGACCCAGGGTTTCCATATTCAGCAAAAATATGAATAGAACTACCCACACTGGATCATAGACACTATTAACTTAGTAACTAATGAGGTCTGACTGTGTGAAACTATGAGAAGACAAATGGAGAGATAAGACAGAATTGATTTACTTTTTGACATACTTGATAACCAATGATCATACCATGCAGTCGATTTTTAAGTTTAACCTTTGAAGTTAAGTACAGGCGATTGCTTAATAATCAGGGATGCAATATACCAGCTTATACTAATCTTTCATTTAATGTATGATTAGCTAGATTGAAAATACTGAAAGTAATATAATAAGAATTAAAATAATGAAAATCACTTTTTTTCCTCACTGCTTTCAGGAAGCTGGATGTGGGAAATGAAAATGGAAGCAGTTATCCCATAGAAGATAGTGTTTATCTAACTAGACCATCATTAAATTGTTTCCTCCAAAAGAACTCTTTGAGATAGTGCCTTAAAGAAGAAGAAAATCTGTTACATTTAAGCCTTACTTGCAAGAACCTTGTCCATAAAGCTACTGTCTTGTTTCCCTGTCTCCAGAACTCAGCAATGATGGAGATAGTGCTTCTCTGCCTTTTGTGCTTGAGAGGTTTGTCTTGAGGGAGAGAACACCTGTCCTTGAAAAGATTCTGTGGCCAGGTGATCCTGTTGAAACAAACAGATTCGGAGAACTGATGATAACATTATTGATCAGTATTCATAAGAAGTAAGAATCATTAGAATGAATAACATTTTAGCTGAGTTTTACTATCTAGTTCATTCTTAGTTCATTCTTATAAATGGTTGGCCTTTGTTTTTGTAGTAGTTTCACTTGAAATATGGTTTTTTTTCTGTTATTCAGGGTAAAAATTTTGGTAGTATGTATGTTCATGTAAAAACTTAATAAAATAAGCTTCTTGTCAATTTTTAGATTTTCTTCCTGTTTTTCAGGGATATAGTTCTCAAATTACTTCAGTATGAAGCATCAACTAATGTGGCAGATAATAAAGGTTATTTTCCTATTCACTTGGCTGCTTGGAGAGGAGATGTAGACATTGTGAAGATTCTCATCCATCATGGACCATCACACTCCAGAGTTAATGAACAGGTGAAGTGATAAAAAATATTTGTGTACGTCATCAGAAAAGATACAGCGCATATTCTGTAGGTCTGGCAAATTAATAAAAAAAAAGTATATATATATATATTTTCCATTGTTTAACTAATTTGTTCTCCAAGGCTGATGAAATCTTTTGGTAAAAGCATATCAGATATCTTTCTTCTGGAGGGACACAGAGCTTGATTAGATGTGCTGTCCATACTCTCTGGTTTGATCACTGGAGCAAATAAACAGGGATGCACCCTGTTCTATACCCCACTGATTCAAAAGAGTGGGTTTTTTAAGATGATCTGCTGTTTATGCCTTTTACTCAAAAACTTGATAATGAAAAATGTGTGAACAATCCTCACAAGCAAAATTGGACCTTAACTCTCTTAATGGAGTCTTGATCATATTAAACTTTGAAGTTTAACTAATACATACACAGTTCTCCTGACCTTGTAAATCCCTTGTGTTCTACTCTAGACGGCGGCCAGTTTTATTAGGTGAACCTCTTTGACAGCACCAAAATTCCTGTGCTAATTGGCATTCTACACAGGAGAATATTATCCATATCTCAGAATGAGGGAAATACTATGTTGGTATAAAGTCATCCCCACCTACAAATCCTCAAATAATCCTCACCCTAATATCTATTGAACATACTTATAAGTCTATAGGTTTCTGAGGCTTTTGCTTATTTGCTGACATGCTCCATAAGGCAGGTGGCTCCCCAGAGCTCTCACAGCTTCTCTCAGGTCTGTGGAGCTGAAGCCATAGCTTGTAAGAAATAGTGGGCTATTTTCTTCCTTCTTTTTTCTTCTGTGAGCTGGGGAGGATAGCCATGTTTCCTGACACTTTCACACTACAGAAAAAAAGTTAGACTTTTTTCCTGTTTTTATTTGTTTTTTGTTTTGTTTTGTATGGATCACATTAAGAATGCCTATGCTTTCAGTTTAAGAAGAAAATTTTGTCCATTGTTTAAAAATTGATGCAGCTAATTAGTAATATATCTTTGCTTTTCAACTGTTTTATTAAAATTCTATGTAAAAGGAATGCTTCTAAAAACTTAAGTGAACTTAATCAACAAGACAACAAAGATGTAAATGAGACACTTCTAAATGTATATTACTGGAATTAATGAACTTAATAGGGTATACTGGAAATTAATTGAACAGAATTCTACATGTTTAAAATACAGTTAACTAGCATCATAGGATCATATCCAGCCATAACCAGCATCTAAAGCTCTCAATGCCCCCTACTGTTTCTAATACGTAAAATTAAAAAAAAACAAACTAACAAAACAGTAAAGAAGCAAACAGTTAAATCACAATTGTTTCATAGGGGTAGTGGAAAGCAGAATGGCAGCTCCACACATAGAAAATTGTTACAGCATAACAATTATGTAAGAATAATTCTATCACTTTTTAACACAGGTGTCTTAGTTGACATTCATAATACATGTTTTAAATTAAAAAAATACAGTGAAATTACTTTGATGGTGATGATATTAAATAGTATGAGTTACAGTACTGACCCTAGGGGGACACTGCTTGTCACTAGGATGTTGATTAGGCATTAGAATCCAGAGGCTTAAACTTCATTGAGAATTTGAAAATAGAAATGTAACAGAGTAACATGCAGTAAAAAAAAAAGTCAAACAGGAATGGTAGGTTTAAAAAACCAGAAAAAAATTAGAGAAACACATCTAGGGATGTACAACTTCTTTTAAATATATAATAGGTATGAATTGTCAGTTTTCTAAATTTTTGAATGTAATCAAAGTTATGAATAATTTTTAATTTGTGTACAGTTACAGTTGTAGCAGAATTAAAAAGGAGAACATTTAGTCTTGTCTTAAATATTTTGATTTTTAAATTAGTTTTGAAAATATATCTGGAAATACTAGGGATGCCTACATTCTAATGCTTTGTTTTGTGTTTAAGAGAGTACTTGATAAAGAGATTTTGGGGCTTTTTATTTCTTTCATGACTGTCCAATTAGACAGAGTTATTGATTGTGAGTGATAAGAAGAATCTCATTAGCTATTTTTCCACGTAACTTGTGAAAATCTATGCACCATGTAAAAATCCGTTCAATTCCTCAATGAAAATGAACAATAAAATCACAATGCTGTTCCCAAGAGCTCTCCAATCTTGACTGTGTTTAGAGTTTCTGTTGTAATACCGTTCAGCCTTTGCAGTAGACATTCAGGGAAGCACTTAAATTTGTATTGTAATTAAATAATGACATAGCTTAATCGATCAGGCTAACTTCCTTATTTTTTTGAGAATGATAAACTTAAATTGGTGGAACATCTCAGGAAATTACCTTCTGATTTTAAAAGATGAAATAAGACCATCTTAGGGTTGTTAATTTCTGTCTTGAACATATCGTCTTGTTCAGTTACTTGACATTGGTGTTATGTGATAAAGAAATGCCTCAGTGATTTAGGAAGTCTCCCTTTTCAGATTCATCATAAAAATGCTTACATAATAAAGGAGTTGAGCATTCTTTGGAAAGGTCTGTAAAATCCCTGTGTGACAGTCATTGTTACTTGTATAGTACTTGCATGGACTTAGGTACTTTAAACTACATGTGGTAAAAGTCCTAAATACACCCACTGTTTATTAGTGGCTTTACAAGCATCTATGTAATATTCATGAGAGTCATTCCTTCTCTTGTACCTCTTCACTATCAGACTACCAAGCTATCATAGTTGAGTCTAGAACATATTTGCTAATCTGTCCTTTAACGAATAGACTTTAAGAGGTGTTCTAGATTTTGTAGTGACATGCATTCTCAGTAACTAAATGATATAGTTCGCCCTGCAGTCCTGACCAGATGCAGTGTTGTAAAGGCACAATTTGGTTTGCAGCAACAGATGTCTGACTTCTGACTGTATGTGGAAGAGAACAGATTCAAAGAAAGGCTAGAGATATCAGGACCATGCTCGTGAGGAGACCCATGTAACAGGAGAAAATTACAGAAAGTTAAAAACTGCATCATAAGATGCCTTCCTTATTGCTGAAAGAAGTCCATCAAGCCACATGAATAACTACTTGTTTCAAATATTATTAATAATGAATATTAGATATTTCTGTTTAATACAATTTTTTCATAATATTAGTCTACTCTTTTTGTCTTATATTTTTATGTCTGTCTTGGTTCTGATTTCTAGGTCTTTCTTTTTCTTGACTCATTCAGTCCTGGGATCTAGCTTGTAGTCACTAACATGTAACAAAGTATCTGGAATTTATAATAGTCTGTTTCTTCAGTAGTTTAGTCCTTGGATATCAGATTCAGAGAGCTAATCACTCAATGGTAACTTGCATGCAGACATTTGTATTTTCATAGCAGGTTAACGGCTCACAGCATCAACTTTCTGTACTCCAGAAACAGCTGTTTACATTTGGGACTGAAAATGTTGTCAATAGTACTGAATAATTATTAATTTGTTCAAGAATAATTTTCCATGTTTTTCAATTATTTCTTAGAGATAATAAGCTATTTCAGAGGTATAAGGACAAACAGTACCTTAAAATCAATAGAGTTACACCTAAGTTAACTTTATCTGCGTGAAAGATGAGTCAAAAGTAACATCATTTTTGGGAACAAGGAAATAACATAACTTCAACTCTTAAAATATCATATGTTGTTTTGATTTTTTTTTATTCTTACTGTATGTCTGTCTTCTGTAAACAAATGCCTTAAGGAGGAAACTTGTAACACTGAGACATCTGTGTCTGTCTTTCCATGAGGGGTAAGAAGATGAAGATAGTGTCTTCTAGTCCAGGAAATAACCTCCTCCATCTTAGGGGTCTCTTGGGGAATGCTGAACCAACTATGTCTATCTGGTAGGCATTCCCTCCTTTCCTAAATCTGAAGATGGCAGGCTCTGTCTTAAAAACTCAGTCTTCTCTCCTCAATAAAAATACCTTGCTTCCAAGGTGCTTTGTTTTATGTAAGCGCTACCAAACTGTCAAAGCGGATAAATTTAGAGGGCAGTTAAACGAATTGTAATTCTCTATTTCAAAGTTAAATATAATTCTGTCTTTTATACCTCAATTGAGTTGACTAATTTACATTTTTAAGAGGGACGGATTTTGTATTATTAGATTTTAATTAGGTAGTAACTTTCAGGTCTAATAAAACAATATATATAATGCCTGTTCTGACTGCATATGTGTAGGTAATTTAATTATCATGTTTATCCAGGTTGGATTATTCTATTTAATTTAGTGATACCTATTTCTTTTTAATTTTGAATCAATTTGATTTGTCATTAACTGAAATGTAGCTTTAATTTGGCATATGTAAAGAAACAAGGCATACAAAAATGATTATGTTAATTTGAAAACAATAAAATTTTGTTCAGGTTTACAGACGCTTTTATGCATCATGCGGTTTTAAAATATACTTTTCAGTAAATAAGAGCTTGTATGAAAATTCAGCTGGATATTCTGTATTTAGACGGACCAAATTTCTGTTTACTGCACAGAAGCAGTGATTTGGAATGGTTGTTCTCTATGTGTCTGTATCTGTGGCTGAAATTTTGGCCAGTAACCAAATTTTGATAAAAAGGCCATAGCCAATTTAATTTTTACATCTCTTTGAAAATTTAATCAGAATACTTTTAAACTACAATATTAGACTGTTGGCATGAGATTCCAGGTACTTTCCCTATCGTCTAGACAAGCTTGAAAAAATTTCATACATAAGCAGATATTGGATAGATAGATGTATGTGTTTGACAATGGTATACCAAATCTGTATTTTGCTATTTACCTCACAGAATGTGGATATAGTTATGCATCAAATTTCTTTGTGTAACTACTTCCATTGGATATGTAAATACAGTAACTGTAGGCACAAATTACCATAATTGGCCATTTTATGTGCAATTATTTGATCTTCATATTTAATTGTAGTGATTGTACACAAAATTAGGTTGCAATTGTCTGTTCTGTCCATGAAATGTTGAAAATCTAAAAATAAGTTCTAATAAACTGTGCTTGTGGTTTGTGAGTGTACCACTGTACATAAAAAAATTGCTTTGCCCAGTCTTGTACAAAGGATACATCTGAAGTCACTGGAGCACAAAAAGCACATCACAGATAGTTGATAGATCATTGCAGCTGTGTAGTATTGTGATAGTACATATTTTAACCTGAATTTCTGGTCTACGTAATAGAGAAAGACTGTATGGTGGTTTGTATAAGACAGAATGACTCAAATTTTTATTAGTCATCAAGCCATGTCTGCCAATGGAAACTTCTCAATTTCTACCTGATGCTTCCTGCTTTCCAGCTTCTGTCTTGCACTTTAGCACATTCCAGTCTCTGGGATCTTGTGTGGTGTTGCAGCCACTTAAAGTGTTTATCTGCAACATTATTTTATCTAAATATATTGATCTATCTATTCTGTCTCTCAGGATCATCTGAGTCGTTTTGATTTATGAGATGAACATGACGGCAATGTTAAAAGCACAAAGCTGAGATTTAAGTTCTTGAATATAGAATTAAAAACAGTGCTACCAAAAAAAGAAAAAAAAAATCCCCTTTTCCACCTTTCTACATGTTACTGTGCAACATGGATTTTCTTATCCCAGCTAGCTTTTCAGTAAGAGGCCAAAGCTTAAGTTCTGATTTTCTCATACTTTGTCTTTCAAAAGACGATTTTTTTCTTTCTATTTTCAGTTCTCTGTTCCCAGGACTTTCTTCAGTCGTTTCCTTGATAAATAGAGCCTAGAGATTCAGATTTGTTCCTTCTCTGTTCTTTACAACTCTATTTCTGCCCTTCTCCAGTATCTTTTCTGAATTGACATTAATTTTTTATTTCTTTGTATGATGCATTATCTTATTGGCCTTCTACTTTTACATTTTCAAAATTATCACAAAATTTTCTAAATCATACAACAGAAGAGGCATTCAATATACATACTTGTAAAATTTATAGCGTCTAGTCTATTTTAAGGTTTCATAGAGACTATAGAAGATATATTAATATCATAGATGGCATATAGAATTCAGAAATCTCTATAAATTATTTCATTCCTCTCTGCTTGAAGTTATTTGTCTGTGTGGGATTGCAAGTATATGGACAGAACTGAAAGAAAACAATTAAAGAAGATCGTCCCTATCGTCAACGTTTGCTTTTTATTAAGAGTATTAAATAGCGTTTGGGGAAAGACTTGGTGGACATCATTGCTTCATAAAGAAAAAATTATTCAATCCACACCATAAAATTACATTTATGCCTTAAAATGCATATCTTCCCAGAGCCCTGAGAAACTAGCTGCTTATCTGATGTGTTGTCTTTCTACATTTACAGTTGCTATTTTGTCTTCTTCCAAGCTTTGATTATTGCCTTGATAGTAACTTTTATAGTGCTACATGAAACTAGCCTTGTCCCTGATACATTTTAATTACACGTTTTTTCTCTCTAATTTCACTACTCTGTTAACAAACTGCTATGATTTTAAACCAGTTACACTGAGAAGAGAGAATTAAAGTGTGTCAGAGTACTTCTAAGAGAAGAACTCAACTATGATTTCAAGAAGAGCTGAATCAAGAAGGGCTGCATATTTTAGCATATCATGAACAACAAGGCTTTTTAGGAACATGTTGGTAGAAATGTATTGGGAATAACGTGGATACATAGGGACCTGATCTGCTTGAGAGCCACAAAGCTGAGGCATTGGTGTGCTATTAGTAAAATTTTAGTGGAGTCATTCTGAAACATTAAACATACATTATTGTACATTATACTGCAAATCCTGCCTGTGTGGTGAACTCAAGCAGTCCTATTGTGTGATTAAAAATGATTTTCTGAAGCTTTCGTTTTGTTTTAACAGAACAATGAAAATGAAACAGCACTGCATTGTGCAGCTCAATACGGTCATTCAGAAGTAGTTGCTGTCCTATTAGAAGAGCTAACAGATCCTACAATAAGGAACAACAAACTAGAAACACCTCTGGATCTGGCAGCACTTTATGGACGTCTGCGTGTTGTAAAAATGATCATCAAAGCATATCCAAACCTGATGAACTGTAATACAAGAAAACACACTCCTTTGCATCTTGCTGCACGTAATGGCCACAAAGCTGTTGTGCAGGTGCTTCTGGAGGCTGGAATGGATGTCAGCTGCCAAGTTAGTGTGTAATTTCTTCTCTACTTACTTTCTTCCTTTCATTCCTTCCTTTCCTTTCTCATTAGAATACGGTTCAAATGAAATAACTTCTTCTATTTTTTCTTTTAAAATACACTTGAATTACTTTGTTAGAAATACTGCAAGGTGATATATAATAAGGATTGATTTTTATTACCCAAATGATGTATGCAAAGGGATAACTCAAGAAAGGTAATGTTGTCCTGAGACACGTAGACACACAAGTTATATCAACTGTTAATGTAGTTGTATATATATATTTTTTTACAACATAGACTTTAATGATACTAAGCTGACTTGCTAAAGATATGGCCCTTAATGGTCATAGCATCTGAAACAATGCTTGACTGAGAACTTATTTTCCAAGGGTTATCCCATTCTAAACGCAAAGTTACTAAGTAATAATACCTTTGATTTTCTGCTGTTCTAAACACTTATGGTATAAATGTAAAAGAAAATTATGTAGCAATACACTCCTGCAGCTACTGACTCCAACCTCTTAGCTGTTTTGTGCATCTAGTTCTATGTACAGTAAATTATAATGGCATAAAAGAGGTAACTTTAAACAAAAGAAGCGTAGATGGGAACAGATACCAGGTAAAGCAGCAGTAAATTTTATGTCCAAGTCTTTGTAGTGGAAAGTGTGCAAGCCTTTTAACTACAGAGGACCTGATTCTATTATTTGTGAAGTATTGCCTGAGTTGTATGATTTCTCTTGATTTGGTTGACAGCACCATATTTAAGTTTAAAATGTATTTTGTCTTCATAGTTAAAATAACCTTCTTGCTGTCTGAGTATATATACTATACTTTGAATTAAGGTTGTTACGGCTTTATATCTACTTTTAGATAAACCAAACAACAAAAATTACATCCTAGTGTCACATAGAGGCATTATTTACCAATAGATTAATAAATCTTGTGAACTTGGCCTAAATTTTATAACTTATAAAATGTAAGTTTTTATATTTTAAGCTTTAAGTGTATTTGATCAAACACCTTTGTACACATAATTCCCTTTTGTATTGAAAGATTGCACCTGGGTTTAGCACACTTTTGATATTTCTGGATTCTTACATCAAGGTCATATTTTTCAACATTTTGAGGAAAAGAATGTGAAATGGGAAAGAAAACACAGCTTAAAAAAACCCAGAAAAGCACACCAGAAAATATTAACATCTTTTATAACTAAGAATGGGTATTTTCAATTGCCTTAAACATGGAAATGTGGTAAAATTGTTTGGCTGCTTTTATTAACTCTGGTATCTTTTTTTGAGTTAGCATTGCTACTTGCTTTGAACTATATCTAACTGAAACACTTTTTTTCCCTGTGGTTTCCTCATTTATGTATTTGCCTACAATTGTGCTTCCAATTTATTTCCTGTTCAGTAATTTAGAAAAGTTTAATGCTAAAGCAAGTTATAGTGGAACCCTCAAATATGTGTTTCTGAATTTATAATTTCTTTTCTACTTGAGCAAATGAATGAGGAAAAAGTCTGAACTGATGTCTTCATTGATGCCTGAGAAATAGAATAATTGAAGACAAATAGTTTCTGTCATGGTAACTTACAAATTCATGGTTACATGAGGGTTGAATATTACACAATGCTTTTATGAAATGTGTTCCTCCTCTTATGTAATAGAGATAATTTTAGCACTACTGTGAATTCTCCTAAGCCATTTCTATCTATAGTTATACGAAAAGTATTTTGCTAGTCTTTGAAAAATACAGTCGCTGCAAAATTTTTACTATCTTCTTTTAATAAATGAGAGATTATTTTAGTATTGCTGATCTGTTTGCCATCTAAGCTAAAATTCTAGGACTTGACCAGAGCATACAGTATCAGCCTGTTATTTAAAACAGAACTCAGGTCTTTTAATATTAATTAAATTGCTTTGCATCACTGGTTGAAAAAGAACAATGTACAAAGTATAATCCTATGTGGTAAACAAAATTATACACAGTCATACACGTTAAATAAATTCAGCTTATCAGCAGTAAAGAACTCTCAGAATGTTGAGAGACAATTACAGAAGTAGCCTATCTGCTGTCACTCTGTAACTACAAATATTTATTTGTTTAAGTGGGAATTTCACATTAGCCATGTTATCTTTCTCTTCTGTACTCCCTGAGCATTTTTAATCATAGCAAATATTTGGACTAATAACAGATAGCATTTAATTTTTAATGGAATTAATCACACATTTTATTCATTTCCCAGGTCTATCCAATATCCTTCAATCTGAAATTATTTAGAAGTGGGCAATACAAATCTGCTTCATCTCTTTTGCTTTGAAGTTTTCATTTAAATATGAAAAATACACAGGTTTTGGGTGAGTGATAGATTTTGGGCCCTCAGTAAAATCAGATACTGCACAGTTCAGTGTATTTCATGTAAACAGTAATTTAATAATTGTAAATACCTTAAAAATTTTGCCCCTTCTACTTATCCAACTTTTATCTACTCCAATTTACCTTCCTTGTCTGTTCCAGTAACGATGGCAATTTCTATTACTTATCATTTTAATTTTTTGCAAAGAGCTGTGCCCCTTCCTTTATTGCTGTCACTATGTATAGAGGATAATACCGTGAATCAATTTGCAAAGCTACCATTCCATCCTTCAGATTATGTCTGAAATCCATATGAAAACTATTGCCTATGAATAAGGACTAGACAAGTGACCTAATTACAAGCTCTTGCATATTTATATGGTCAAAAAAAATTCTAATTAATAAAAGCTTTGATGCTTTTATGTGAGCCTGCAAATAGTACGCTAGTTGATTTGTGTATCCCAATGTTCCTTCTGACAATGTCCTTCTATCCTTGCTTGCTTTGTGTATCCAGCTGTGACATTATACTTATATTTAGCTGTAAAATACTTGGGGTAGAGACTGTTTTATCATACGTTTAGCACAATTTGTGCTATAGTTCTTTATATTTAACATACAGAAAATTTATGCCAGAGAATCAATATATAATACATTGATACAATCAGGCATACTTTAGCTCACTCTATTAATAAAAAATAGCAGATTTTTTTGTATTAAATATCACTGTGGAAAAATTTCCGTATACAATGGTAGTGTTCTCTTTACCAGGAACATACAATCCAAGCAAGGAAAACTTCAGGAAGTAAAGCAGTGAAAATTGTCTATAAAACTTAAGTTTGCTTGTTGTAGTATAGTCAACAAAGGTATATTAGCACATAGGTACACCAATGTAAGTGAAAAAGATTTACCTAAAAACACTAGCACATCTTAAATAATACATAGAAACTATTTGCAAGTACAATTTTTAATCCTTCCAGTTCGTGTAACTTGTTCTATTGTGCCAGAAAATAAAACCCTACATTATTTCTATCGTAGTCCACATGTACCTTTACAAAGAGATACACATCTACTCAGCCAGTCCTCTGAGTTTCTCTCGTCCCTGGTCATCCTGAGGCTCAGTATTTTCCCAGTGTTAAAATGGAGTTTGGTAACTGAACTCTAATAACAAAGACATCTCTGCCTTCTGGACAGCTTTTGGGTTGAGGGATCTACTTCGCTCGTTAGTTGTTCACTATTACCATGAAATCATGCCTAGAGCTTTTAAGATTTACGTCAGCGTGGCATCTCATGCAGGATTACACATCTGCGTCTTGCAAGTGTGCTTTCAGTCTCCATATTTCCAGACAGATTTTCTTTCGTTTTTGTAGTAATATTTCTCCTTTTGCTCATAAAATCACCTATGCAGTGGACAGATCAGTCCACTGTTTATGTGGTGTGCCTTTCAAATTCCTCTTTTGAACAGGCTGTAGTATATACCTCATTTTTGAGATATGGAATTCATTAGCATCGTCTCATATCTTGGCATTGTAAAGTAAGGACTTCCACAGAATTCAGGGCAGTGCAGAAAGCCTGTAAAGCATTTCAGGAACATGTTCAGCTATGGCAGGAAATATCACAGTAGAACAGGCCAAGAAGTGAGACGGCATAAAATGAAGAAGGTGGCATTTGATATTTGATTCCACTCCCAACACTATGAATTAAGTATTTAGGTGGTTTAAGTTTCTCTACTCCCTTTATGCATAGCAAAGCTTTGGTTCATTTTTACAGAACTATCTTCTGGCTTTCGGACTGCCCCCAGATACATTCGTTTGTCTTAGACACCCACAGGGAATTTCCTCTTCCTGTCTTAGTTTTCCCTCCATCTCATCAAGAAAAATATTATTTGCCTTTCCTCCAAGGAGGATTTTTGATCATTAGGAAGGAATTCTGCCAGTTCTGACAATTATCATGTCAGAATCTTTTTCTCACCTTGTCTGAGGAAACTGAGGACAGATCCTCTTCTTTTTCTTCAAAGCCATTGATTCAGCATGCTGGAATATTAATCCATCTTTAGATCACTAAAGTATATCCATTTTTTTCATCAGAAAAAGTTCATTATTAATATTAGCACAGAATGATATCTATAATTTTAGTAAAGGTGCAGTTGGTTCCCATCTCTGCAATTCATTCTCAGGTCACCTGGTCCAACCTACCTGACCAAGTAGAGTCACCTAGAACAGGTTGCCCAGGACCATGTCCATACAGATTTTTAATATCTCCAAGGACTGAGACTCCTGGGCAACATGTACCAGGCCTCAGTCACCTGCACAGCAAAAAAATGTTTCCTTATGCTCACATATAACCTTATTTGTATCAGGTTTTCCCCATTACTTCTTCTGCCACTTGACACCCCCAAGCCTGGTTCAGTTTTCTTTACATCATCCCTTCAGATATTTGTACGCACTGATGAGATCCCCTGTGAGTCTTCTTTTGTCTTGGGTAAACAGTCCGAGCTCTCTCAGCTTTTTCTCAGAGGAGAGATGCTCCAGTCTCTGAATCTTCTTAGTGAGACCAGTAGCTTGATATCTATCTTGTACTGAGGAGACGGAATTGGACAGACACCTCCAGGAGTGGCCTCACCAGTGGTGAATAGAAGGGAAAGCCACCTCCCCTGACCTGAAGGACACTCCTCCTACTGCAGCCCAGGATACATTTAAATTTTTTGCTGCAAGGACATATTATTGGCGCATGTTCAAGTATGACAGAATGTGTTCAGCTGTATTGAGTATGTTCAAATATGAGAAAAACATTCCTCTTTTCTCAAAACAGTGAGTGATTGAACCCCTGTTTTGGTTCATTCCAAACTTAACCCTATTGTGGTTTTTTTTATTTCACCACCTCTCTTTCCAAAGTCAAATATTTTGAGGGTCAAAGCTGTCCTTCACATCCTTGGTGACATGGAGCTTTATGTTAATAGTCATAGACCCATCCATTAGTCTTGAGGTTTACTCATATCAGTAAGTGACCAATACAAAGGAAATGCCTTATCCACATAAATGCCAAAGAGAATAACAGGTTGTGTCAAAGCCTTTTCAAGAGTGATGATGTCAAACCTTTCTGTAATCAAACCTGCATCCAGCAGTGACTCTTCTGAGAACTGTTTACATTCCCAGAAACTTCCAAGCTGCACCTTAAACCCTGTGTGTACCTTTGTGGTTGCACTACATCATTGCAGAATTAGCCAGTGTTAAAGTCAATTGCAATTTCTGGAAAACTCCTGTAGGTACTGTTTGAGTAAAGGATTCTGAAACCATCTCTAAGTAAATCTGAATATTTTGTCTTCTTTTTCAAAATAAGTCTGTCAATGTTCATCTGGGGTGCTTCTGAAAATGGTAAGATTAGAATCTATTTTGAGATATATATTTCGTATGTACATTCTTCTTTTCATTTCCTTCTCCCCTCCATTACGCTGGTAATATACCTGATATGTTGGATGTTAATGACATTGGGCATGCTCTACTTTATACATTTGTGTACTAAGTGTGAAGAAAGATAAAATCCGAACAAAGAGTTTTCTGGCTCAGTTGGTAGGACGTTTGAACGCTTACTGTGTGCTCTCATCCTGTCTCAGGATCTCTGATTCCTTCTAAGAATCCTGTCATTGCATCGCTATAGCACCGGTGCATTCTCATACAGTTAATAAATAATTTATCACTATTTTATGTCAGAGTTAGGGTTTTGTGTGTCTCTAAAGTTTTTCCACCATATCAACCATGACAACGGTGCATTTGGATAAAATATAGAAAAAACAAATTCAAGCAGTAAAGCTTTTAATATTTGCCTGTGAATAAAAAACACTCAAAATCTAATTTACTATAGGGGATAGTAGTGGTTTAGCTATTGCTAATGCTATTGTATGGAAAGGCATTCTGTCAGATTTTTCAGTAAAAATCAGCAGTAAAAAAATACTAAGAAAAGTACCTTTTTAAGAGAGGTTGTTTTTCAGTACTGAAAAATTTATTTTAGCAGAAGTTCATTCACAAATAATTTTGTGTCACAGAAATCTGTAAAATCAGGTTCACAGGCATCTAAGGTAGAATTTAAATTATCTAATCATAGACATCTAACAATTTTGGTGGTGCCTTAGGATATCCAGGACATCTGTGTGGGGCAGATATGATGCAGATCAAACATGAGTATCAAATGGAACAATTAAGTCAGGTGGGATGTCCTAGGGCATCTCTCACTGGGTAACTGAATTGACCTTCTAGGATTTTGATCCAGTTTCACATTAAAACTCTTAAGTGTAGGTATCCACATGTAAACTGTCTGATTCTGCTGAACAGCTATGTTCCACTGACAGTATTGAACTGATTTTCACTGAATATGATAGGAGTTTTGAAATTTAACACAGATGCAGGCTTCTTGATAAGGAGTTGTATTGCATCCCCACTCTATTGTCTTATATAGTTACTAATTTTTATAGTAGAACTGGTAGCATTTACATTGTTATCTTGAATAACAAAAAAAATACAGTAGTATTTGTTCTTGCATATTCAATGTTTTTATGTGTAGAGGAAATAGAGGAAAAAAATTAAATACCTCTTTTCTAAATGTATTCTTTTCAAAAGGATTCATTCGTATTTTAATTTGTGTTTTAAATGTCACAATATTTTTTTTTCTAGACAGAAAAAGGGAGCGCATTACATGAAGCAGCCCTATTTGGAAAGGTGGAGGTAGTACGCCTTTTGCTTGAAACAGGTAAATCTAATTTACAGGAAACAGTGAAAAAATATCCTTAATATCCTTAATCTGGGGTATGCCTCCTCAAGTTTTGCTTATACAAAATCTTTCTCAGCGTTTACAAATCTAATCATGTGTACCTCTACTTATAATGCTGTTCTTTAAGAATAAGAAATTACTATACACAGAGAACAAAATGATTGTTTTCACTAAGACCCAGAAATTCCATATATGACTCAGTGTATGGCACTGTATTCTGAGAAAAAATGTATTCTGAGAAGGAAGTGGCTACAAAAAATTTTGTTATTCATTCTGAGAGACAGCCAAGAATATTCTTTGATCTGAAGGCCAGAAGACTAATATTCACATTTATTTCCTTTACTAGCTACTCCTAACAAACAGACCATCCTGCTTGCTCCTTTATTTCCTGGATAAACTTTGAGTGCCTGTGAAGAAAGAGAAAGGCAGTGTGTCTCTTAGAACTGCATTTGTCCTGAGAGGACTGGAGAACAGGGATATAGAGTCCCAACAAACACAGCTACTACATAATAAGAGTTTCGTAATTGTCTGAGGTAAATTACTCATCTAAACAACTGTCTTCTCAGGTAAATGAGAAGACGAATGAAAATGAAAATATCTAAAAATTACTTCTCTGAGATACATGAACTTCCATTACACACAGAGATCTCATTGATCTTTATTACCAGAGTTTGTGGAGCTATGTATTGCAAAAGAAGCTATATCCTGCTCACAGCTCCTCATTCGAATCTCTGCTAGTGCATACTTGGTCTGAGAACTGTTTTCAGGAGAAATAGAGATCCTTCCAAGGTGTTTTGCTGTTTGGATGAACAAGGAGGAAGAAATAGATCTTTACCTGCCCTCAAAAAGGCGTGTCCTCTTTATATTAATTCACCTAAAAGAGGAAGGACTGGATAGCATCACACAAAGACAGGAAGTTCTTAGACCACAGATAAAGAGTACAACTGTACAAGACAGTGGAGTAGAATCTTCACTGTGAACTCCTTCAACTCCAAATGCTCTGCACTTCTGCAACATACCCTATCTTTTACCTTTTTTGTCTAATAGTCCCCTGTCACGGTTACATCCACAGTTTGAGCCAAACAATTACTTTGTCAGCAGTCAGAACAGCCTGTGAGAAAATGTCCTGGCTATTCACACAGCCCTACATATGGGTATTTCAGTCTACTTAGAGCATGAATTTTGAACATGTCGCCATGAGGTACAAAACTCTCAAGGTTAATTACTGTTTCAGTATTACACCCAAAACACATACTGGTACTATGGACTAGAAAATCCCCAGTGAATCAGAGCAGTTTGGGGAGAATTAAAATCCAGGAATGTAGGAAAAACATTCAGAAAATTCTTGATTTTATAAAATATTATTTTAAGGATGGCTGTTTCTTAGGAACAGTATGCTAAAGTAAATCAAAGTTTGGTTTAAGAAGCTTACTTTATATCCTTGTTTGTTACAGAAACATAAAAGCAGTTCATGTCAGCCTGTGAATTTTAAGGCTGCTCAAGGTTTAAAAAGAAATGATGCTGTACTTCAACTATAACACAACTGTTTATCTGCTACAGTTGTAAAACTGCTTGCATTCAATTTGCTACATAATTGGGTCTGATATACCGCATTTATAATCAGATGTACTTGGGGTTAAAAATTCCACCACTGATAATTTTTTTTTTCAGGAATTGATACCACCATAAAGGACAGTTTGGGTAGAACAGTTTTAGATATTCTTAAAGAACATCCATCTCAGCAGTCACTCCAAATTGTTGCTCTACTTCAAGGTAAGTCATTTTCAGTGATACCTTTGTTAGAAACAAATCATAATAGTGTAGAAGTATATTAAGATATATAGTAATTTCTACTCTTCAAGTATTTTATTATACAAGAGTACTGTTGTTAATTCTTGTTTGCTAGATACACAAAACCTCCATTGTTTACATTAATTTTTTTACTCTAGAAGATGTCAGTAAAGTGATAAAACACGAGCTAGTACATAATTCAGTGTAAAAAAATCATTCTTTCTTTTCTATGGAATATGTTCCCTGCATTTTCAGACTAGTCTTTCATTAGCTGTGTTTCACAAAGGAGGTTCCTGCAGGTATCATTGCTGCGTCTCCACCTATATTGATTATTCTTATCTTTAAATAAGACATTTTAATCAGTTCAGTGTTGGTTCTACCTATCAACTAGCTCATGCTTCAGTCTCCAGCGTAGTTATATCTCATAAGAACATTTCCCAGAGAAAAAGAGGTCATATGGCCCCACTATGTGCTTCAGCTTTTCTTTCTGAAGAAAGGAACTAACTAACTTCCAAACTTGTTAGCCAGCTTCAGTAAAGATTTCCAGTGAGGTGATGAACCAAAGCTGCAAAGATCCTGTAAGTATAATGAGAATTTTGCAGGCTGGAGAAGAGGCACTCACTTAATAAGCAGTTTCATGTTATAGCTGGACTGAATTAACAGCTTGCCTTACTCTCTCCCTCCTTCCTATTTTCTTTTTTCCTTTCTCCCGCTCCCCCCCTCTTTCTCTCCTACTTCCAGCTGCAGAGTTCGCTTCCATATTACCTGCTAACAGAAGCTGCAAAGTGATCTGATTCAGTTAATGAATCAGTAATATATGATATGTACCGTATTATATTACTATATTTAATAGTACGTAGCAATAATAAAAAATACAATTACAAATATATAAATATACATTCCTTTTTTTTAATGAACTTGCCTCCTATGTGATTCAGGTCCCAGAGTTAGCTCTGTCCCAGATAACCGGCAGAAAAGTGGGGAGGAAAGAGATTGGTGATGGAAGTAGCACTTTTCCCTGTCAGTGGCAGGGAGTGCCTAATGTGACTCAAACTGTGTGGTAAAATTTCAGTCTCCATGTCCTCGCTGAGCTGCAGTGTTAACATACCACTGTGTGCAGGAAAAAGCAGTTAAGATTGTACTGAAACTTCTTCAGTGGCAAGAAAAGGATCAATCGGAGCTTTCACTTTCTTAGATATCCAAACCAATCATCCTTCAGATATTAAGATTGATTATAATGTCCCATCACCAACAAACTAATTTTCCTTTTAATATGTCTGCATGGTTCCATTTTATCATAGTGTGATAACCTTGCAGTCTCAACCCCATTGATGAACAAAGTTTCTTGAAAATACTCTTATTGTATGAAAAATAGAACACCCAAACCCTCTCAAGGGTTTGTCATGTTGATGGATAACTATCTGCCCTTAGCTTTTGCCACAAAAAGAGAAATAAAACAATTTCAAGGCTTTTTTGTTCTTTGACATGCAATATTTTTTACATGTGTACCTTGAAAATACAAAGAAGACTGCTTAGTAGTTTTTAGCTCATGTTATTGTGATGAAACTGTGCTTGTTACAAGGAGCTGTCTATTTTTGCTCAGTGGGAAGTGATGTGCAAGGATGAAAAATGTTTACAAAGATGCCATTCTGAGTTCTAAGAAAACCTGAAGAGCCCCTTCAGAACTCCCTTGTGGATTTGTTTCTCATCAGCAAAGAGTTCACTGAAGCTTTAATCATCAGTGCTAAAGTTTGAACTGTGTGCTGAAGTTGAAAAATAAAAACAGTTGAGTACACTCTTCACTGAATTGTGGGCATTTATCCTGTTGTAGCTGAAAAAACAATGAAACGCTGGGATTTTGGGAAACCTGAATGTAATCCAATTGAGTTCAACTTTGGTGGATAATGAATGCCTTGCAAAGAAAGGGTAATTGTTGAGAGAGAGTTAGTGGCTTCCAAATAAATTCCTGTTATAAGTGTCTGCCTTCAGATGATTGACTAGAGAAACTTACATGTCTCCATTTATAGTTACTCGAAAAAGAAATTAAATTAATGGCATCAGACAATTACTGACCAGACTTTTTAAGTTTCTTCCGATATTTTTCTTCATACAGACACAACGACATTGATTGATTCTTTCACCTTGTTGCCAGGGTAGAGTAAGGTTTTATCACCTAGCATTCACATTTTCACCATTTCCCCATTGCATTGTTATGAATGTTATGGTACAGTTTATGGTATTTATGTAGCATAATATTTGTCCCTGCCACAAGACATTAACTTTCAAAACGAAGGCTGAAAAATCCATATAAACAGACTGGCAGAAACAGATAAGGAAATAACATTACTGGGATTACTGGTGGGCCTAGTAGGTAGTTTTCTGTCTAAAATGCAGAGGAGTAACAGAGTTATAAGAAAAGTTTTGAAAGAAAATGAGTTAGTTTTAGACGTATTTATGAGAAATTTCTTTGAAAGAGAAGAAAGTAATTTATGTTTTTAGAAGTTCATGGAGGCAGTAATACTAAATCTGTTCAACTGATATGAAAACCTACAGACTGTAAACCTCCTGTGAATGAGGCCTCCAGAATTTGAGAACTGTGAATAACAAAACTACTCTTTACAGGTTATAGGTTAAAAAGTAACAATTTTTTTTGCCAACAATCCTAGTGTTTTTGTGATCTCTACTTTACATCTTTTATCACTATCCTGAGAAAATAATAATTGAAGTTTCTGCAATTATTTTTTTATGTTTGAAAAGTCTGACATCTTTTTGGACATTTTGGCACATTACCTGATAGAAGGAAAATAAATAACAAACCGACTTTGAATAGCAACATGAAAAAGGCTGAGTGAATTATTTACAACTTGAATTTTTTTAATTACCCATTGATTTTGAATGGAATTATTAGAAATGACAATTCAAGCTTTAATTCTTTGTCATTCATAGATGTCCCACAATTTTCTGTGTTTTTCTCAGGTCTGAGTTGCACTGAATTAATTAAAACTACTTATTACAGTTTAAATTCTTTTTGTGGTAATGAAGAAATAGCTGTTTAGGCATTATGTGCTCACAGACTGGAGAATTAGAATACTGTGCCAAGTGAGGCTGGTCTGCTGGATGCCGTGAAACAACAGCATTTGGCTCTGAAGCAGTTAACAGTATTGGCACTTAGTGGTTTATAATTAGGCATTGAAGATAAAACGGATGTTGCCAAGAGCTAGTAGGCCTAAAATTAAGTCTACCAGCTGTGTTTTAGTTTTAGCACATGTGAACGTGATGCAGGTGCATGCTATACTATCTTTCAAAACTTTCTCAACAGCCCACTATGCTCTCTATTAGAATCTTGCTTTTTTTTACTATTTCTGGAAGCAGAATTATTGTTATTATGAAAAAAAAGGAGACAGTGGATAAACGGATGAAAAATGACATGAGTCCCAGGAAGGCATAATAAACTCTGCACAACCCCTGGGAAGGCACAACAAGCTGCGTTGTGTAGACAATATGGAAGGAGATTTAATGGAAAACTGTTTCCTCTCTCATCTGCTGAAGCTGCCTAAGAAACCGACATTGTTTGTACGTGTTACCGAATTATTCATAAATGGAAAATGCATAAGCAGCTGCAGAACTAGGACTCCTTTCTTCTCCCCTCTGCTTGAATAGCTTTGGGTTCTTTAGTGTGCACTCTCTTTTGTGCATTCTCACTCTCTCTTTCTCTCCCTCTCTTTCTGTGGCCCAGCAGACCTTCCATTCCCTTGAGTGCAGGAGGCCAGCTTCACTGGAAGGATGGAATAAGTTCCCAGTCAAGGATTTAATTACAACTGTGTGGGAGGAAAAGAATTAAAATCTCAGTCTCTCAACGTTTTTCTTCTGGGGACTTCCCAGCTCCTTTTATAGGCTATTTTGCAGAAGCTGTAGAGTATTAACTATGTTTATGAATTAATTTAAGTGCTGTTGTTTTGGAAACTGAAAGTTTAGTTGCACCCTGACTTATCTCAGGATCAGAGCAGTACTTCATTGCTTGTTTCTATTTGTCTTGAACCCGTGCACAAAAGTCTCTCTTTGTGCCTGTAACTTAAGCATCTACTGATTTCAGGTTTCTTTGGGGTTAAGTCAAATTTGATTTATTTAGAATTGTCCTCTGAATTTTAGGAATCTGAAGTCAGCCCAGCCTCCATCTCAGCTCAAGTCTGTCAGCTTAGCACACCTGAAGACAGCAGCTGTTAGTCAGTTTTCTGTAATTGTTGCTGCTGTAGAGAAGAGGAATTGGGTCATGATGCCTCAGGAGGGCTCCTTCACAGGGGAGCAAGTGAGTTGCTTTGGGAAGAGCTTTTGGAGAGATCATGGGCTGGGGTGGGACTCAATGGAGCTGTAGCATCTTCAGCCAGATGCTGGGAGAGCCCTGGGAGGCAAGGCAGAGGATACTCTGAAGAGGGTGACTTTCAGCAAGATATGGAGCAAAGGAGGAGTCAGGATCCTCCTGCAGGGCCATGGGAGGGAGTGATTTTTAAACCAGTTTTATTCCTCCAATCTAGTAACTTGGAGAATCTTATATTTGGAAAGCTGAGTGTTCAGATTTTTATTCTAATAAAAATTGACTTTTTTTCAAGTTAAAAAACTTTTTGGTCTCTTTAGGGGAAATCATTCTAAGGAGGAACTCTATGCAAATCCACTTCATGGCATGGCTGAAGTAGGCTCTCAAAACAAAAGGCAAAGGATCTCATACTTCACTAAAAGGGGTTTGGGTTTTGGTTTTTTTCCATTAAAAGAAAAAGTAAAAGGTTCTCTGAGCCTAGTGTAGCTGTTGTTTTAAAAGACAAGGTTTATAAAGCAATAATCTTGACCCTCTCACCTCATTAAGGAATTAGAACCTAGAGGAGCTGAAGTTAGAGCAAGCTGTGCTGTACAGCCTGAGCTTTTACTGCCCCTGAATGTTAAACATCAGCTCCAGCTGAGCCGGGCCATGTTCTCTTCATGGCTGACCTTCCCAGCCCTTGCCACTCTGCAAAGAGACAGCTCTGTTTCCCTCCTTACGTTTTAATGCTTTCCCTTCTGCTTGGCTTTGGCTTTGGCTTAGCCAGTCTAACAAATGCTGAGAAAGCTGGAGTTTCAGCAATTTGAACTCTCCTGTTCGTATTCCCCATTGCTCTTACTTCCACCGCTTTGTGATCACTTCTGTGCAATTACTATTTGTGCATATGGCCCTAGCTACTAAGCAGGCAAAGTTTTTGAGATTCCTAATATTAATCCTTATTGGACTTCAATCTGGTTCAGTTAACAGAAGTAAAATATTCCGTTCTTCCCACAGAAGTGAGGAAACATCTCTGAAGCGTCTATTAGCACATACAGGCTAGTCCTGCTGCCTATCTTTGAAATATGCAACAGGATGACAGTAAGCTGGTGAAGGAAGTGTTATCAATCTGACAGGTCATGTTGTAAGCAGCCTTTACTCTCCTCTATCATAAGAACAACAGGCATTTCTCTAAACTCTGTGAGACCACAGTTGGGGAAATTGTTCTGGTTGTCAAGTGGTATAAATGCCTAAGCTTGGCTTTGTTCTGAATTCTCTTTTTTTTTTTTGAGAAAAGTAATAAAATCCAGAGGACTACCATAACTACGCTATAGACAGAGCAGGTGATGCTAACGTTATAATCGGTTTTAATAAATCTAGGTAGGCTTTGAAGATTAATTTCTAGCTAGCTGCAGGTGAATAGAATTTGATTGCTGGTGAAAGAATCCACTGCTTTTGTTTACTTTGTCTTTGGCTCTTGACATAGATCACATGTTTTGTGTTTGTTTCCTTGATAACATTATGGGTAAGCACATATTTATCTAGACTATAAGCTTCTCACAACTGACTCCGTATCTTTGTCTCATACATATCTGGTAGAATTTTCAATAGTATAAAACCAGGTTAGAAGTTCCATAGAAGTCCAAAGTTTTAAGGGTTTCATTCTTACAAGGATATTGTCTTGTTCTAAACTTCTTCAATGTACCTTGTGCTGAGCCTTTTGTAGAGGTTTTCTGGAAGGAACTCTGTAGCTTTTAAAGTAAGTATTTATGAGTCTTATGTTGAACTTGGGTTTCCTCATCAGAACTACCCTTCAGCAGGTAAATGCATTGGTCTGAAAGTGGGGCCTGACAAAGAATAAAAATAGAATATTATTTTAAAACCACAGTCTTATATGAATATTAGACAACAAGATTAAAATCTTTCACATTCTCCTTTATGTTTCTTCCTAATAATAACTATATTAATCCAATAATTTTAACACTACCAACTGGCAGAACTTCATTTTAAGTTTGCTTTTGAACAGTTGCACAATTATCAAGCAAATATTTTCAGCCATGAATTCCTTTTTTCCTTTTCTTTTTCTTTTGTCTAGCTTCCTTTTTATTTCTCCTCCATCTTGCACATTAACTTGACAAACAATACAGCTGAGACACCTGGAAAACATTCCAGACATTTTGTCATACTGCTGGTTTTCTCATGGTCTCTTACACCTCATCTTTGCTTCTTTCACATTCAGCACTGCACAACAACAACAAAAAAGTAGAAATGCCCATTTTCATAAGAGGTAATGTATGACATTATCCAGGGAACTATTGTCAGCCATCAAACTTAATATATGACATTTTCAAATCATGCATTCTTTTAAAAAACCCTACAACCTGCAGAGCATTCTGAAACTGAATGCCGTTCTCTGTCATTTCCAGTTTCATTTCCTCAGATGTCTATTTTGTCACAGATTGTATTTGGGTTTGGGGATTTGTTATTTCATCAGGAATAACAGCAAGCTGAACAAGTGCATTGAAGACTGTGGAAATTAAATCCAGGAGGTTTCACTTCCCGAAAACTCTTTAGTTTTTCAGTGTGATATTGATGAAAGCAGTTACTGTAGTTTGCTTTTGTGTGTGTTGCAACATGTGCTGTTGCGGTTACTGTCTGGTATCAGAAAGAATTTCCTTAAGCAACCTAAGAAAATGCAGATGTAGAATAACTGCTGGAACTGAGAACCAGTTACCCTGCTGGGAAAAAAAGCATCACTATTGCATAAATTAATTTCAAATTTATTATTTAATATTTGTCCTCCATTAACATGCATTAAGTCTTGATATCCAATTGAGGTAGCCTGTGTAGAAAAGCACTTTGAAAGTAATGTATATATTTACTCAAAAATAATAGTTATAAAATTGCAGTTTAGCATATTTGTCATACTGCTTTTTTTCTCTTATTATAAAAATCATCCTGAAGGTGGGACAAGGAAAGTTTTAAGAAGAAAAAGCATGAAAGTTTCAGAACACTTTTTCAGGTTGCTACTTTTAACCAATTTTTTATATTGTATTTTTTTCGTCATTTAGTATCTCTGTGCTGTAAGCGGAGTATTTGATTTTTAACATTGTCAACCTATATTTATTGTGAACATCCTAAATATCTTGACTAAAAATTCTGAAAAAATTTAAAACAAGAGAAGAGTATTTCAAAAATAATGATAGAATAGAACAGTTACTCGGTCCCAGGTAAAATCATGGAGCAGATAATCCTGGGTGAAATCATGCGGCACCTGCAGAACGGCCAAGAGATCAGGCCCAGCCAGCATGGGTTTAGGAGGGGTAGGTCCTGCCTGATCAACCTGATCTCCTTTTATGACCATGTGACTCGCCTGGTGGATGAGAGGAAGGCTGTGGATGTGGTATACCTGGACTTTATCAAGGCCTTTGACATTGTCCCCCACAGTAGACTCCTAGAGAAGCTGGCAGCCCATGGCTTAGATGGGAGCACTCTGTGCTGGGTTAGGAATTGGCTGGATGGCCGAGCCCAGAGAGTGATAGTGAATGGTGTTTCATCCAGTTGGCGGCCGGTCACCAGTGGTGTCCCCCAGGGATCGGTGTTGGGTCCGGTCTTGTTTAATATCTTTATTGATGATCTGGATGAGGGGATTGAGTCCATCATCAGCAAGTTTGCAGATGATACCAAGCTGGGAGGAAGGGTTGATCTGTTAGAGGATAGGATGGCCCTACAGAGGGACCTGGACAGACTGGAGAGATGGGCCGATTCCAATGGGATGATGTTTAATAAGTCCAAATGTCGGGTACTTCATTTTGGACACAACAATCCCATGCAGAGCTACAGACTGGGGACAGAGTGGCTGGAGAGTAGTCAGGCAGAAAAGGACCTGGGAGTGCTGGTTGACAGGAAGCTCAACATGAGCCAGCAGTGTGCCCAGGTGGCCAAGAAGGCCAATGGCATTCTGGCCTGCATCAGGAATAGTGTGGCGAGCAGGACCAGAGAAGTTATTGTCCCCCTGTAATCGGCACTGGTCAGGCCTCATCTTGAATATTGTGTACAGTTCTGGGCCCCCCAGTTTGGGAAAGATGTTAGGATACTGGAATGTGTTCAGAGGAGGGCAACGAAGATGGTGAAGGGGCTGTAGCATAAGCCCTACGAGGAGCGACCGAGGGAGTTGGGGCTGTTTAGTCTAAAGAAGAGGAGGCTCAGGGGAGACCTCATTGCTCTCTACAACTACCTAAAAGGAGGTTGTAGTCGGGCAGGGGTTGGTCTCTTCTCTCAGGTGACCAGTGACAGAACTAAAGGGCATGGACTCAAGCTTTGTCAGGGAAAGTTTAGGCTTGATGTGAGGAAGAAGTTCTTCACTGAAAGGGTGATTGGTCATTGGAATGCGCTGCCCAGGGAGGTGGTGGAGTCGCCGACCCTGAAGGTGTTTAAGGGGAGATTGGATGAGGCACTGCGTGCGATGGTTTAGATGATGGTTGCTGTTAGTGTTGGTGTTAGTGTTGGGTTATAGGTTGGACTTGATGATCTCAGAGGTCCTTTCCAACCTGGTGATACTGTGATACTGTGATACTGTGATATTTCAAGGAAACAAGAAGAACACAGGGGCAGTCACAACTCGTTACTCCTACAGTGAGAATTCTGTAACAGTTTCAGTAGATTGACTGGCCTTTATAGTGTTTTATAATACTTTTGATAAATGATTGCCTTGCAGCAGTGTTTATGAAAAACTACAAGGTTGTAATATGAAAAATGGGAAAGGCTTTAATGAAAATTGAAGTTGCAAATATACTTTTGATTGGAATAAATCCCCTTAACTCAGGAGTTTAAATGTATGTGTATCTTTAAATTGCAGAATATATGGAAACAGGAAGTGCAAGTATTTCAGAGGAACACCCACTGGAATGTGCAGAACATCATTCTTGTGTATTGTCCCCAGAAGTTCCTGCATCTCCAAAGGCTAAAAGTAAATACTTGTACTCTGTGAATACAGAAGCTGTACTGAACTTCTCTTTAATACCAACATTATATTGCTAATGCATCTATACAAACATACAAAATTAAAAAGAGAGATTAAGAAAGTTACTGATTTTGAGAAGGTTTTTTCCATCATGAATTAGCTGTCTTGACCTCATACCCTGTAATCTATGTCATACAGGAAAGCAAAGAACTGTATTCTGAGAAAAGATGAGTCACTGATGGATTAAAATCTATTATAGTATTAGATCTTAAATCTTTTTTAAGTTATCTAATCTTACACATTTCATAATCAAGTAAAACAAAAGAATACTAAGTATGTCAAAATACTCTGCAGGAATTGTTCACATTTAAGCTAAAAACCAAATTTACTATCTTTCCCAGTGAGTACATGTTCTGATTGTGTTACTTTTGGATGCCTCTTTCAAAGGTCATGTATGTACTGCTCTTCCATTTATCTCCTAACAACATAGTGTTGTTTGTGTGCACGTGCTCTTGTCTTATGTTCTGTTTTTGTCCTTTAAACACCACAGAACTTAAATAAGGCATTTCTTGAGTGTGGTGTTCTCTTGATCTTCCATGAAAATCATCTTCCTGTAGAACCTAATCGTCCAAAGTAAATGTTTTTCACTGCTGGCAAATAACTAAGCCTCTCTTCTCTGTTTTTGTTGTATGGGTGTTTTGTTTGTTTGTTTGTTTGGAGTTTTGGTGTGGGTTTTTTCTTTTAAAATAAAACAAAAAAAAACCTTAAAGGGAGAGCTTTCATTCATGAGAAAACTGAGTTTACTGCTGCATGCCAGATTATGATCTCCGTGGTTACAGTAAACAAATGCTCTAGTTCCATTTGTGTTTCCCATTGGAGTACTTAACAGATACACAGTGTATGAAGACAAATAGTTCCTTTGAGAACAGTAGAAACATGAAGTCAACTACCCTATGCAATAGAAATGTCTATCCTGAAATTAAGTAATAAACATTTTTAAAATATGTTTTACTTCTTAACAATAAGGACTTGATCTCACATTCCTTGTTTCCACTTTCAAGGTATAAATACTGTAAAAAGTGCTAGCTGGCTTTTGCTTGTCTATTCTGTAATCTGATTCTAAAAGAAAGAAATTGTACTTGATTGTGCTTCCCATCCATCTGTCTGCCATTCTCTGATAATCTAATTTCAAATAATTTAAACCTACTTTGTAAGAGGGATAGCAGTATCAATTACCTTTTTGTGACTTTCATGAAAATAGACAGCTATTATAGATAAAGGAGAGAGCCCTTAATTAGTACCTGCACTGAAAGAAATGGGCAAGATGTGTCTTCTATGTATTTTTTCTGGCAGCAACCAGTCAGCCAGTAAGTGTACACTTACTCACAGGGTGTTCAGCACCCTTGCAGTTCCAGTTTTGTGGCACAGCATTCGTTCTTGCACAGTAAGAAACTGCAAGCTGTAGGTGGGAGAACATGGAATTGGGGATGTGAACATAATTCTATAGGAAACAGTAGTTCTGTTTCTTTTTAGGGCACTGTATCATGATTTAGAATAGTTCCTAGTATTTAGATATTTTACTTCCAATTTTTGGCACTGTATCATGATTTTAGGATAGTCCCTAGTATTTAGGTATTTTACTTCCAAGTTTTATTTATTATAATATTAATCTAAAATAGATTTGATTTTCTAATTAAAAAGCAGAATATAAATACACCTATTTATATTTTTGTTTAATTTACAGGTTTTGTGCAAAGTTACTGTTGACAAAGTGTAACAAGAATTTTGAGTACAAAATTTCCATTACATAGATATTAAAATGCAATTAGATGCTTTTAATTAACAACTTTTATTCTGGACTCTGAAATTTTCAGTCATAACTGGCTATAGTTGTAATGTTAAAAACATTTTAGAGTATTTACGTTTACCTACCATGACAAACAGTGACTATGAAGAAAAATTACAGGAAAAGAGCTCTAGATCAAGCAGATATAATCTTATCCAGGGTTTCTTTAGTTACATGAATGTACATATGTGTGTTGTATGTATGCTGAGCTTAATATAATCTGTTTTTCCTTTTTAGCATTTTATTCTCAAAGATGGAGTAAGATGGAATTATCTCTATATTTTATCAAGTCTAAGGATTGTAGTTTCCAACAAATAACTCTTGTAAAACTGGTAAAGGAAAGAGGTTTCTTATTTGTCCCTGGAAAACTTGATTATCATTCATATTTTCATTGTTGTTGCTGAAGTCAGCTGTGTAATATATATGTGCAGTAGATTATCAGAAGCTAATGTAGTTGTTTGTAACAAGTAGCTTTTTACTCTATGGAAGTCTTGCAGCTGGCAGTAGGCTATTTGCAGAAAATTTAGTACTCAATGTGATTCTAATACTTGCTACCACTAGCATTTCTAATAGTGGTCCTCAGTATAGATGTATAAAGTCCATTGTCTTACTATTTTGGTAGATTTCTTAACTAAAGATATCTGATAAATTAAGGAGAAAACATGAAACACAATGCAGAATGCGCTATGCGTGGTTTTCTGGTAGACTCTGTAGGGCAACACATTTTAAACTTGTGAATTCTGCCCTGTTTAACATTCCACCATTCCATTTAAACCTGGGAAAGTGAGCAAGAATAGTTTATAAAACATAGTTACTTTAATAAGACAGATGTGCTTAGAAACTCAGTTCCAACCTGCTTATAATTTATGGAACCTATGTAGTGTATTAATTGTTCACAGCAACACCATGAATCTAATGCAGACTATGGGACATTTGATTTTGTATGTTTGTAGAAACTTTCATTTCCTATATTAATTTTACTTTCTTGATAGCTGCTATTTCTAGCTGATTTTCAGGATTAGAAAACACAGAAAGGGTAAGTATATGTTGAACATCATGATTAAATGCAAGGTGTAGGGAATGCAAAAGTATGTAGATTATGTCCAGCAATTCCCATTCTGGGATGAGATGCCATTATTTTTGAGGGGAAAGTTACGCATGAAGATCACTGTTTATATGATGAGGTGTGGAATATAACAGATACTAAAAAATTTTAAAGAATGTGCACTTCTTTTTAGGCATAAATTACCCCTGGTATTCTAATTATTGACTAATGGTGTGTCTGTTTTTAAAGGTGAAGCTGTGACTGGAGAATTATCAAAGCTCTTAGATGAAATCAAATTGTGCCAAGAAAAGGATTACTCTTTTGAAGATCTGTCTCATACAGTATCAGACCATTATCTGGACAATTTTAGTAAAGTATCAGAGGAAGAACATATGACCAGTGGAAGCCAAACCAAGCTTAATGTAGTAAGTAAGATGGGCTACAAAGACAATACATTCAGTTATATCTGCTTTATTTGGGGCACATTCAAGAAAGGAATAGCACAAAAGTGAGAGTAGTACAAGTCTAACGTTATAATAGATGTGTTCCTCATATGTTCAGAATTTAATATTCCCTTTATTTTACAAAGATATTTCTTACCAAACCTCAGAATGGCTTTTTATGGCACCACTAATATAACCAAAAGTTCAGTTTAGTTGTTCTTTTGAGCATAGTGAGTGCAAGGAAGGGAAATCACTTGATATCAGTATGCTCTGTTATATATTGAAGAATTAATGCTTGCAGAATCTGTTCAGAAGTGAAATCCGAAAGAGAAGCTAAGCTTCTTCTGTTATGATTCTCATACCTTTTATTACTATACAGCTTTCCCAGTAGCCTAATGGTGTTAAAGACTGAGTCTGTAGTACTGAAAACTGTTGTTGTGATACTTTAGTGATTTCCAACTACAGTTGAAAATAAAGACTACTAATCCTCTGAATAAAACTCTAGGATTCATTTTTCTTTACAGTGTAAAAACACTGTTTTTTTGTTTTTCAATTGAATTCTATTTCTCAGTACGTAAGTAAATGGGACTGCCCAGGGAATAAAGCACATAACAGAGGAAAAATGCTGTGTTAAATTTCAATTTAAGTTACGCATAAGTTAAGAAAAATTACGCTCTCATATGTGTTGGAAAAACATGGTAGGTTAATGGCTTCTATGTTCTAAAGGATTTATTGCAATATATATACAGACAAAGTGAGATATACAAAAACAGTTAGTTGCCCTGAAATGTAGGAAATGCTTTTATAAAGCTGTTCTAGATTTTTCAATGATTAGATACATAACCCATAGTGAAGTCAGTCTCAACAAGGTACTGATCCCTTTTAAGATTTTTTTTATACATTTTTCTAGTGTCTCTCTGTATGTAGGTGCTAACTGCTATTTAAATCTGCTCAGCTGCTGTTTTGCAGAAAATGTAACCCATGTAATTGTGTCTACTCAGATTGTAATTCTTACAGATCTAAATGAAATGCAATGTGAATATTAACTATTCAGACACTAAATCTTTATGTAAGAATCATAGAATGGTTTGGGTTAGAAGGAACCTCAAAAATCATCTAATTCTAACCCCCCTGCAATGGGCAGGGGCACCTTCCGTTAGACCAGGTTGCTCATAGCCTCATATAACCTGCTCTTGAACACCTCCAGGGATGTGGCATCCATGACTTCCCTGGGCAACCTGTAGCAGTGCCTCAACATGCTCATAGTAAAAAATTTCTTCCTAATATCTAATCTAAATCTACCTTCTTTCAGTTTACAGCCATTGCCCCTCATCCTATCATTACTTGGCTGTTTACAAAGTCCCTCTTCAGCTTTCTTTTAAGCCCTCTTCAGATACTGGAAGGCTGCTATTAGGTCTCCCCAGAACTTTCTTTTCTCCAGTCTGAAAAACCCACACTCTCTCAGCCTGTTCTTGTAGGATAAGTGTTCTATCCCTCTGATAATCTTTGTGGCCCTCCTCTGGACCCACTTCTACATATCCATGTCCTTCCTGTGCAAAGGTCTCACCAGAGTAGAGGTACAGAATCACCTCCCTCAACCTGCTAGCCATGCTTTTTTGATGCAGCCCAGCATACGGCTGGACTTCTGGGCTGCAAGTGCACTTTGCCACATCATGTCTAGCTTCTCACCCACCAGTACACCCAAGTCCTCAGCAGGGCTGCTTTCAATCCTTTCTCTGCCCAGCCTGTAATTGTGCTTGAGATTGCCCCAACTCAGATGCAGGACCTTGCAACTGGCCTTGTTGAAAGTCATGGGGTTTTCATGGGCCTACCTCTCAAGTCTATCAAGGTCCCTCTGGATGGCATTCCTTCCCTCCAGTGTGTTGGCTGCACTGCACAGCTTGATGTCATCAGCAAACTTGCTGAAAGTGCAGTCAATCCCCACTGGGCATGTGAACAACAATGACATTAAACTGGGCTGGTCTCAGTACTGACCCCCGGGGAACACCACCGGTCTCCACTTGGACCTATCAAATTCATGTCTCTCCAACTTATAGACAAGAATGTAATGTGGGGCAGTGTTGATGTTTTGCATAAGTCCAGGTAGAGCATTTCTCTTCCCTTATTCACCAATGCTGTAGCCCCATCACTGAAGGCCACTTAATTCAGCAGGCACAATTTGCCCTTGGTGAAGCCAGGTTGACTGTCACCAATCACCTCTTCATTTTTCATGTGCCTCAGCAGAGTTTCCAGGAGCATCTGCTCCAAGATCTTGCTGGACACAGAGGTGAGACTGACTGGCCTGTAGTTCCCCGGTCTTCTTTTTTTCCCTTTTTTAAAAATGGGAGTTATGCTTCCCCTTTTCCAGTCAAAGGGAACTGGACATGGCTGGACTGCCATGACTTCTCAAATATGATGGGTAGTGGTTTAGCAACTTCATCTGCCAGTGCTCTCAGGACGCATGGATGCATATCATCAGTCCTACGGACCTGTGCACCTTCAGGTTCGTTAGATAGTCTTGAACCTGATTACCTGGTCTTCAAAAGTGGGCAGTTCTTCATTCTCCCAATCCCTGTCTTTGCCTTCTGTGCCTTGGGCAGTATGACCAGATCACTTGTCCACAAAGACCGAGGCAAAAAAGTCATTGGGTACCTCAACTGTCTCCATATCCCATGTAACCAGGCCTCCGGTTCCTTCTGGAAAGGGCCCACACTCTCCCTAGTCTTCCTTTTATCACCAACCTACCTAAAGAAGCTTTTCTTGTTGCCCTTGATATTTCCCGCTAGATTTAATTCTTTTGTGACTTTAGTTTTCCTGCCTTTCTCCCTGGCTGGAAAGACAATTTCTCTATATTCTTCCCAGGCTACCTGTCATTGCTTCCACCCTATGCAGGCTTCTTCTTTGTGTCTGAGTTGGTCCAGGAGCAACTTGTTGATCCGTGCAGACCGTGACTCCTTCTTTGTTGGGATGCATCACTCCTGAGCTTCATGGAATATCAGCTAGCTTTTTTTGGGTCCCTCTTCCCTCCAGGGCTTCATCCCTTGGTAATCTACAAAGCAGATCCCTGAAGAGACCAAAGTCTTCTCTCCTGAAGTTCAGAGTAGTGAGCTTGCTACGTGTGCTCCTTGCTACCCTAAGGATCTTGAGCTCCACCATTTCATGATCATTGAAGCCAAGGCTTCCTTTGAGCTTCATGTTTCCTACCGGCCCCTCCTTGTTTGTGAGAACAAAGTCTAACGTAGCACCTCTCCTCTGTCCCTTGGAGAATGAAGTTATCATCAGTGCATTCCTGGATTGCTTATGCCCTGCTCTATTGCCCTCCAACAGATATCAGGGGGGTTGAAATCTCCCATGAGGACTACGGTTTGTCACTGTGAGGCTGCTCCTATCTGTCTGTAGAGGACCTCATTGTCTTGATTTTCCTGGTCAAGTGGCCTATAGCAGACCCCCACTCTAAGGTCACCTGACTCTGCCCCGCTTTAATCCATAAGCTTTCAATTAGCTCCTGATCCATGCCCCTGCAGAGTTTCGTGCACTCTAGCAGGTCAGTGCCCTGTCTTCATCTCCCTTGCTTGTCCTTCCTAAAGAGCCCATATCCTTCCATTCTGACACTGCAGTCATAAAAGCATCCACCCCACCACATCTCAGTGATGTCTTTAAGATCCTAGCTCTGCAGGCATGCATGTATCTAACTCCTGATTTATTCACCGCGCTAGGTATGTTTGTATAGAGGCATTTAAGTCGAGCTGCTAATGAAGACGACTTTGTGCTGTTCATCAGGTGCTTTCCTACTGACCTGTGTTCCTTTTCCAGGCTCTGGGAATTTATAGTTGGTACTGACATCAAACTGGTAGGAGTAGGATGTATTGAGGTTCTCCTCCCCTGCCTAAACATAGTTTAAATCCCTCTTTACCAGTTTGGCAAGCCAATGACCAAAAATACTCTTCCTTTTCTGTGATAGATGGACCCCATCAGCTCTCAGTAGGCCAGGTTACTCAAAGCGCATCCCATTGTCTAGGTAGCCAAATCCTTGGCTGTGGTACCAGTCCTGCAACTGTTTGTTGGCTTGCCAGGTTAGACTGGACTTCTCAAACTCCTTGCCTTTGACTGGGTGGATTGATGGAAAAGCTACCTGCACTCCAGAGTCCTTTACTGCCACTCTCAGGGTGCTGTAATCGTTCTTCACACACCTGTTACGAGTCCCTAGTAAACAGCCTAACTTTCTAGAGAGTGGGTCAGGTCATTAAATAGATGCCTCTGTGCCTCTCAGAAGAGAGCCTCCTACTACTGTCACCTGTGCAGCAAGCAAATACAAAGGTAAATGAGGCAATACATTTTTTTGAGATTTCATCCATTTGTATACTGAGCTACGTATGAAAACAAATCTTCAAAAGTCAGAGTAGTTTAAAGAGTGTTGTGGGTCTCTCCTACTAGTGTACACAGCCTTTCTTTCAAAGAAAATTAGAATCAGGGTGATGGGTATGCACTCCCCATATGAACTCAGGGCAGAACATGTTTTCCCCTGGAGTAAACCCAATTATACAAGCTTATATGTGGGATATTCCTATTTGATCTAGAGCATCCATTTAATTTTTTAAAGTATTTTAAGATCACTCAGTCTGTTCAGTTGCTACCTGACTGTCTTACATCCAAAAAAAGGACTTGCTCCCAGTTTTGACACACAGGTGTGTGGACTCCCTGTATACTGCATGAGTGATATGAAAACCCACACACACTGAAAGGAGCTATCAAAGACTAATTAGGAAGAAGCACTAAAATTAAGACTTATGTTTAGCTCTGGAAATGGGTGCAAAGGTGAACGTGAATGTTGCCAAACTACTCTGGGGTCAGGCCCAGCAAGTATACTGGTGGAAAAAGTGTGATAGTAGGGTGATGACTGAAGATTCTTAAATGAATTTTTATATATAAGAATAGGGAGGTAGAGAAAGAAAGAAAGAAGGGAGTGGAGACACACATATATGGAGAGTCAGAAATAGATTCCTTCAAAATATGTTAGAGGAGAAAGATTCTTACAGCTTTTTCTGACTTTAATTTTCTTCTCATTGGGAAGCTTCTGTAAAAATCTCAGTAGAGTAACTGTGGTCTTCGTTGTTAATTGCTGTCTGCGCTAGCATCAGCTCTGAAGAGGTATAGAAGTCAGGTCTCTGGTAATGTATCAGATGATGCCCTTTCCTGGACAAATGTTGTTGCCAGAGATGATGACTGTTGCAGGCTTTTCAACTTCTCTTGTAGTTCAGTGATCTGAAAACGTTTCAAAACCCAAGTCATGACACTTTATGACCCTTGGGGAGATTCTGTGAATGAATTGGCTGCTAAGAGACCTCTGCATTTTTTTGCATTATGTGATTGTTCAGAAAAATAGGAGGCCAGACTCTGGAATTTCTGTTTGGAATGGCAGCTTGTGGGGTAAAAACTTAATAAATTGGAGCAAGGAGCAACAGGAGCCACCTCCTGAGGCTAACATGGGCACGTGAAAGAGAAAACATTAGGAAACAGAGGGTGTTTCAAAGCTTTTTTGTTAACAAATGTCTCTTCAAAAGAGGGTCAAATCACCTATGGTACCGCTCTGGCTAAATAAGATTTAGATTGATTCTGGGCTGCAGAAAGAATTGTCTGTCTATCTAAGATCCTCAGTCTGGAATTCTCTCCTGAATCTAAGTGCCAGCCTCTTTTATTTGAAAGAACTCCCTGGTTTTCTTTAGCGTAAGGGTAGTGGGGATGACTGCTTTTTAATGCAGTAAATTAACAGTAAAAGGCTTCATCTGGAAAGTGGAAGAGTGAAGTTCAGTTCTCTCTTGCGTCATAAGGGTGGGTTTTAACATTGCATTAATAGTCTCCCAAATAAAAGGACTAAGCATCAGCCTGTTGGTCCCCTCCAGTATTCTTTCTGAATTTTATAACCACTGAGACCAAGACCTAGGACTTCCTATTCACTAGCAAATTCTGTTCCTTTTCTGGCCTCAGACATCTTGCATTGTTTGTTGCTCAGTGATACAGCACCTGTAGAATACTATATTTTCTTTTGAAAAAGTTGTGGTTTGGAACTCCCTTGGGCCAAGGACAGAATTTAATCCATTCTTCTATTTGCTGAGTTATTGGACGGTTAGTCATCCAACCACTTAGCAAGTTGCTCTGGTATTTTAGAGTAATAGGCTTCCTTCTTTTCATCAAATTTTGCATTGAAAACACTACACATCACTTAATATGCTTCTGTTGACCAGGTGTGTGATGTAAGGTATTAATAAAACCAGGGGTTTATGTGCTTACAGTATTTTAAAGTCAAATAAGAAACAGAGTTTACACAACTCTGAGCATAGATGAAATTGAAAAAGAGCCCTCTGGATGAAAGTTTTGGGTTTAGTCACCTTAATTCCAAATTATTATTCAGCTCTATATTGATTCTTTAGCTTTCTCAGGACATTGAAGAACTGAATAGGAAAATTGAAGGGTGGGATCTTGAGGACTGAAAGTCATGAACATCTGGGAGAGGGAGGGTACAAAGAAGCAGCAAGCAAGTAAAATAAGCAAGTAAGGAAAATAAAAATAGACACCACAATACAGGTGTGAATAAGAAGAGGTTCGGCAATGAGTAAAGACTCCCTACAGGACACATGTATTCCAAAAGCTTAAAGGGAAACTGGAAAAACTTTGGGGTTGTGAAAAAGCAGAAATGTATTAGCTTCCTGAATGAAGGTAGCACTTAATGAAGAGGATGAAAACTGCGAATGCCTGTTAGCTGAATAGCAAAAAGTCGGATGAGAATAAGTTAATGTGATCTTTTGTTTGAAGAGTATATTACAAAGTTTAAACTAAAGAAAGTCATGTTAGAGCTCACTGGAAACTTCATAATTTCAGTGTTTGAAACACACTCTGGCTGTGTTTCAATGTACTTTTGATGTGCTGTCCTGTAAAGTGTTAATTCTATATTTCTTCCTCTATCTTCACCAGTCATTAAAACATGTATATTATGAGATATCAGACAACAACCCCCTGTTCATTGTCTTCACAAAATTAAAGGCCAGATTGAACATAATTTTGCAACTGGAAATGTGGGTTATTAGGCCATTTCAGAGAGAGCTACAAAAAGGTATTTATATACTTAAGCATCACTTCAGTTGGAATTGCTAATTTTTCTCAAAGGCTGGTACACTGGATGAGGTTGATGGCGATTCAGAGGCTTTTTTACTCCCAAGTCCTTTCTGCCTTTTTTTCCCGTTTTGGTCATTGAGACTTGAATACACTCTTTAGTTCCTCTGTGTATGCAAAGACATGGAAAGACATAGTTGCTGCACAGGTGAGCTGGGAAAGCTTTATACTTGTGTATTGTTTAGTGCTGACATACTAGTTTTTCTCTATTTGCTAAATACAAAACTTTGATTGCAGATGATGAGGATTTGATTGTTCAGCAAGTCAGAAAAGGAGTTATGCTTCAGGACATATTCCAGAAAACATGAGGTGAAAAAAAATGTAGGAAAAAACTAAGCTGTGATACGATTAAGGAAGCATAGGTGTTTCTTTGTTTCTTTTTTAAAAATTGAACTGGCTCACGTGTGATTGCTATCAAAAATCAGCTTTTCACAATACCTTACAGTACTTTCTGTTTTCAAAAAAATAAAAGTATAATTTAAAAAAATATTTATTTTCCAATAGATGGCAGTCTGGCTCAGTAATTTCAAGAACAAAAGCAGGCATCTTATATAAGAGTTTTCCAACTTTTTTCATTGCTATATTAAAATCATGCATTTTTAACATGGTTGATTGTACAAACTGCTTAAAAACAAACACCTGAAATTCATACAAGAGGAAAACTTATTGAACATCCTTATATGTGTTTAAAGTACAAACTAAAAAATCAGGGCTAATTTTACAGGTGTATCGCAATGCAGATGTTACACATCTAGTATGTATTCAAACAATCTGTATGAATTCAAAAGCAAGTAAGAAAATTTAAATACGTATAACTTGCACAGCAGGGGTCCAGAAAGATTAAGAGTGTCAGGAAAATGAACAGAGGAATGTCAAAGTATATAGCATGAGGAATCTTCCTGAGCTTCTGCAAGTAAATTGCCTTAATTTTGATTCCTCTGTCCTTGAAGTACTAACTAACATGATTTATTACTGGTTTCTTGCCAGGTTTGAGGTTCCTATGTATGTATTCATGTGAGAACACATTTTCCTGGATGTGATATTAAAACTGGAAATATTCTGCATTTATTGCAATGTATTTTCTCATTGTTTCTTAATTTATAAGTAGAGCACAACAGAAAAGAGAAGTATGAGCTTTATAGTTTTGTAAGAAAAAACTGCTGGGGATACCAAAGAATGAGATGTTATTTTTCATTTACTTTGGGCTGCCTGTGACTGCAAAAAGAAAATAGAGCATGAAGAACTTCTCCTTTTCCATATTTATGTATATGAGTATATATGTCTTTGCAAGAAGTACATGTTGGATGCAATGTAACTCAATATTTACTTTTCATAAATTTGATATTTTTAAATTTTTTTCTTAAAATTGACTCTTAAAAAGAGGTTCTTCTTATTGTATGTTCAGAGTTTTATTATATATTTCCAGTCCTTACTTAAAATGAACTTGAAAAGTATTATTTCCTTTTAACTCAATAACAATAACTATTTTTCATGTTTTTGAGGTCATGAGAATTTCTGAACTAAAACATTTTTTTAAGTAATAAAAATCTGCCATATACACACACTTAATAAAGTTGAAGCTTCAAATTGAAGTTTTTTTCTTCAGATAGATCCCTATAATCTGGTATGGTAGGCAGTTACTTGCAATGTTTGCTTTTATATTTGTACTATTTTGTTCAGAAGCATAACGCATAAATTGTAGTTTTCCAAGTGGAAATGCAATATCTTGCTGTCTTTCGGTATGTGGCACGAAGTTAGATTAAAGAAGAGATAGTCCAGAAAGTACTTTATACTCTTAACAGCAGAGCGTATATTAAAGGATTTTACCGAATTACCTAGAATAAATACTGAGAAACTTAAGTTATAAGTTGCCCCTATTTTTTTTAACTTACAAAAAAACCCTGAAGATGCTAAAAACATATAGGATTATAGCGACTGAACCACAGAGAGATTTTACAGAAGTGGCAGCTGTATATCTGATGAAATTTAATGTGGTTATATAATAGATAATAAAGGCTGGCAGCAGTAATTTAAATGTAAACATGAAGAAATGTTCTGTGTAGTCTCAGGAAAAGATTTAGATTTCATCACAAGCATATAGATGTCAAATTCTGCTTATTCTGTCATCCAGAAAGGGAAGTTGGTACTTTTGTCCATTAAGATCGAGTGAAAAAAAATATACTGAAAACCATCCTATATTGACATTGTTAAAGTAGTCATGGTGCATATTCGAAGAGCAATTTGCTTTTTACTCTCTTATGTCAGAAAATCAAGAATATGAGGGTATATAAAAGCAATAAAACTATGGACGTGTTTGATTTGTGTCTAAGGGGAGATTTCAAAGGATACTATTGTGTGTTTTTGAAAGAAGATGGCTAAGAATTAATATAATAGAGGTGAATAAAATTTATGCCTGATCCTTTAAAAGTCAGTCATTCATTTTTTCCCCCTAAGGTAAAGAACAATTATGTCTGATAAAAAATGCACATATTAAAAATATTATATACAAATATTTTTATTTTATGAGGTAATAATCACTGGAGTTTGTTGAAGAATATTGATCTAGACAATTTAGTAACATTATTCAATAGTACTGATTTTTTTTTTTACTATGATAAATGATAACATGACAAATAAATTGCCACAAACATACATAATTGGACAGCCTGGTTAAATATTCTGGAAAGTTTAACATGGTAAATAAATAATGGCTGGACTGAAATATTATAATGACTAAAAGTGACCAAAAATACTGGAATAAAATGATTACCGTCTGGTAGCCTTTAACAATATCAGACACTTGCAAAGAGGCGTTATTGAGAGAATGAGACAAAATTCCACGTGGCAATAACAATAAGTGTGCCAGAAGAATATACAATGGCTGACTAATGAGGATACATTAAAAACACATTCAAGAACAATTTTGGTTACTTATTCACTAGGGAATAGTAAGACAATCAGACCTGATTATTTGGAACTCCATGGAGAGAAGCAGATAAATTTTAAATTATTTAATATTGTAATAGTTATTGAATTCAATAATACAGCTTCACTGTATTTTGCAGGTATTTATGGTGTTAAAAAAAAGAGAATTGTACTGATGATTGGTCTTTGGAATATGGTTGCTTAATCCCCTTTTTAGAATAATGATAGATAATTTATGTATTGCCAAATTTTGACACTGCCAGGATTTTGTATTGAATTTCTCTTTAACTCTTAGACCTAGTTCAGTTATGAATCTCATTTTACAAACATATACTGACTCTTGTTTCTGTGGGAAATAAAAATGTGAAGGCCATCTCGCTCAGGATATGTAAACCTTACTTTTTAAGACTCCCTTATTACGAAGGTCTGCCCACTCTCTGAAGATAAGGTTACACAACTTTAAAAATTGTTTTTAAAAGCTACTACCCAGCTAAAACCCATCTGTTAGTTCTGGTTTCTAATGCACACAGTGGTATTTCCCACTGAGAAGAACTGTTATTGTTGTTACTTTTTTCTTTAGACTTTTATAATGTGGCAACCAGTAACAAGTATCCAATTGGTCAATATAGAATTACATACTTGCTATAAGCTAGTTGACAATATTATTTATAAAATCTATCTAAATATGAGCTGGTCACTACAAAGAAGCAGAGTGAAATATACCAACATGAGGCAAATTTTTGTCCCTTCTTTTAGGTAGTTTATCTAGCCAAGCAAAGCTCAGATATTTTTAATGTATTCTTTCCTAACCTACCTTCTATAGCTATTAAGATGGACTATTTTTTGTGTGTCTATAAGTTATGCTATGCTAGTATTGTAAAGATTTCTGTGTTAGAGGGATCCTAACTGCAGCCATGTGGAACTCTACGCAGAATAATTCACCCGGTGGCATGCTTCACAGCCAACTAAATTGCACTGCAGCTCCCTCCTGCTGCGGATTTCTGGTAGAAGTATCAATAGACAATACTCCAGCATGCTGCATTAAGGCACCCTGTGAGATAGTCAGTGCTTATTTAAGAGTATAAAATCCTGAAACATGACAACACTTACTATAGTTTAAACCAGATGGAATAAAGTATAACTAGGTGAAGGTACTGGCCAAACCACCAATTCATCTAATGTGCATCAAAAAGCACCTAGTACTTTTTCCAGTAGAATGATTTCCTGGAATATTTAACCAGTCTGTCCAATTATGTATGTGTGTGGCAAATTCCTTGACTATCACATACTTGCAGGAAAACAGCTTACAGACAAACGAATATCTCTGAATACTGTTATGTGTTTAGCTTGAAATGGTGAATCCTAAACGTATCTAATCCTTTTGCGCCAATCCGTCACATTGTTTACAGCAATGACCCTGTATTACTGTGTGTGGCAGAACATGCACTGTGTGTAGAGGCATTCTTTTATTTGCTGAGTGTATGCTTTCATTTATTCTTTGGTAAAATATGACAGAGCAGGAAAGAACAAATATTTTGTAGACTACCTCCATAACTTGCAATACTCCAGGCTTGTTCTTTCCTAAAGCTTTCTTTTTCCCAACTAAGTAATCCTGGCATTTTCAAGTTTATTTCATATGTAAATCTTGCCATGCTAGAAACCACTTGCCCTGCTGAGGGCTCTTTCATCTTAGCTTAAATCTCTTTTACATAAGAATCTCAGATATGGGTGTAGCTCTTTTTCCATATAAAGTAATTATAAGAAAGCTTTTCAGATCAAAGAGCTCATTTGTCTTTATAACTGTAAAGCTGTATGTAAATTCGAGGTGCTCTGAAAATAACTAGTTATATTTTATCTACTCGGGAACCCAAACCAGCTCTGTTTTATTTAATTAACCACAACAGATTTTTGCTTTTTTTCCCAAGGACCGTTTTAGTTCCGAGACTGTCATAAGTTGTAGTACTGAGCACATAACCTATGTTTCATTATACTTAGATAAATATCCAAATAAATCTAGTAATCTCATCAGGATTAGCCAGCATCCGAGGAATCTATCAGAACTGATCTTGAGATCATCTTCCCAAAATGAAATGTATTTGCTTTAATTAAATATCTTTTTGTGTGTGGTATTCAGTGCTTTAGAGAACAGTGCCTTTTTTTTTTTGACATTCCTGAGCTGCCTGTGCCGTTGTGAACTCTGCTACCACGCTTGCATAGCAGAACACTTGTCTCTTTCATTTCTCCCATACCCTCAGTGTCCCTCATCCTGTGAATATGCGATAGTGTACAACACAATGTCCATTTTAATCTACAGTCTCTGACTTTATTTGAGATCTTATAAGAGAGTTTCAGTCACTTCTGAAGAACAGAAAGAGAAGGTAATACCATGAGATTTCCACTCAGATAGGTGATTTGACAGTATTAACATCAACTCTCTCTTTGTCGTATTATTACAAAATCAAATCATCAGAAAGACTGATGCCTTTTGCTCTTACTAGGGTATCAGTCACTAAAGATGTTTCCCTCAAGGTGTGACCTTCCCTAGCAGTCTGTCAAAAATCTGTCGTAGACTTCTGCCCTGTGTTTCCCTTGCATTTTTCCTCTTTGAGTTTTTTCCAGTATTCTAGCCAGAATCAGGTTCTCAGCTTTTCCCTCACAAAAGAACAAAACAGTCTTTTCATCATGACCTTCCTTAGTTCTCATAAAATTCATTTGCTCCCTTTTTGATCAGAGTAGCATCAGTATGGATGCTGAAATTCCAAAGGTAGGATCCAGCTGCCTTAACATTATGTATCTCGTGTAACTGTGGATGCACAGGGTGTCTTTTTTTTGGGGCTAACATGGACTGAGTTGTGCATTCAGGAACAGCAATTTAGGGTCAACACCTATCCTGTAGTATCTAAAATTACACTGGATGCTTATGCTTAGTGGCTGAATTCCACCTCAAGCACTCAAGTCAGTTGCATAAACATACCCATCTAATGATGTTCTGGTCAGCAGCTGAGACATCTACATGGGACTGGACAAAGGACTTGGAAAGTCACAGTGTTTTGGAGTGGCAGGTAGAGGATAGACAGGGTGCCCAAAGAGGCAGCTGAATCAAGACCAAAATGGCCTTCCAGTAGATTTTCAGGGTTAACATTAAGGACTGAGAATTGTTTGTGAAATTCTGGTAATCTATTTGGTTTACCACATTTGAGCAAAATAGTATGTAATAACATATAAGATCTATAAGAAATACGAAGGATATTTAAGTTCTATTAGGTTTTAATTTCTGCAGACAACTTTTTGTTTTGTTGAAAAAATATTTTTGAAAGTCTGTAAAAAGCCTGAGCTTGAGTATGTGAGAGATTTGTTTTTCACAGTCATGCCTAGATATTTAGCCTAAGGGAAAGATAACTTAATTAATAAGGCAAGAAGAAGAAAACGTGCTTTAAAATATACTCTTTTCTAACCTGCAATCTTAAACAAAGAATACATAATTCTAGAACTTTTTAGCTTTTGTTTTTTCTGCATGTTACAGAGGTAGGTATTTCTGTAATTCAATTTCTAGATCTCTATGACTGTTGCCAGCAGGTAGTAAAGCTGGATTGATTGTGTCTTTTATTACATAGTGGCCTTAGAATAAATGAGGATTTAATAAAGTCAACAGGATAGAAAGAGTAAAGGAAAAAAATCTTAAATATCTTTTTTATATATACCTAAAGTCAACACTGATTTCATGTCTGCTCTGTTAGTGCAAGGATAAAGTCATTAATCTTGGAACTGACAGTAAAGCCTGATAAAAACACCATCCGGCAGGAAATGCATGAGAAGAGTGAGAACCATATGGATATGTCTTTCAGTTGGTTTCTGTAGTGAGGGGAACAGCATAGCTTTATCCCTATGGTATAAACAGAATTTGGAGCCTACTAATTCATCAGAGCTATGTGAATCCCTACAGCATCCATTAAGGGGTAGAGATAAGTGTTAATGTCTGGTTTCACTATAACGTATTCTATGTTTTTTTCTGAAGTTGAATAAGTAGGTACACTCACAGCAGCAGCAATTCTAGTTTCCCTTCTTCAGTGTTTTTTAATAGAAGGTATACAGGTAATGTTAATGGTAAAAATTCTGCCATATTTCACAGGCATTGCATTTGGTTGGCAGATTTTTTCAGTCCTTTTGAACGAGCTCAGCAAGTAGAAAAATGATTAGCAGGAAAATATATTGGACCGTATTCTGACACCTCTGTAAATATAAGACCAGGTGTAATTCACAGCTAAGGGGCAGCCACCTAATATTTACTATGCGTTAGAAATATTTGCCCTGCCATTAATACAGATCAACAGTGAACTATAAATGCACCTTTTAGCTTTTCTGTAAGTTCACTACGTACTGAAAGTCTTGGCTGAGTTCAGTGTTAAAAGTTTTTAAATTGAGATTAGAAGCAGAAACCAGGATTACTTGACCACACATGCATCTGTTTTTACACTAGTTTATTTTTTCAGAGGGATGTAAGAGTTGAATAATTTGCAACATTTTTCATCATCTATTTTCTTTTCTCTTGGTATCTGTCCTTCCTAAACTTGTTATAAGCTTCAGTTTAGTGCCATGAGGGAATGTTTCAGAAGAGGCTCTTCAATTTTATTTGCTTCAGTTGTTATTTAAGATTAAGCAGTTTCTATTAATACTACTCCTATTATTTCTTTCGATATTGGTGCTCTGCCCAATATCTCTGGAATATGAACTCTTCACAGCCTGCAAAGAAGCAGCCTCAGCACTCACTATCAATCTTAGACAAAAATAACACTAAAATGTAAAAATGTTTTATTCCTATACTGCTCTTTCTTTTCATTATTAATAGTTTGTATCTTATAGGTGTTGGAATATTTGCTACCTTGCCCTTGTCTCTGTCCAAAATGGTATTTCCTTTAAGGAATCTCAGTAACTTTAACAGATCACTTATTTAGCTGTAGGTACTTCTTAAATAAGAGTGTTGCTCAGGTGTTGTAGATTTAGGCATGCTACTGACTGACTTGTTTATCTATATTTTACAGGACCTTTAAGACTGTATATGATGACTGGCTGAAGAAAGGATTTTAAGTATTAGCTCTTCAGCTACCTAGGAGTATGTCTGGAAAACAACATAAAGGTGTGCTTGTATTGTGGTAGATCTGTACATAATATGTTGAATCTACCACGGGCAAAAAGAACAGTACAGACATGCTAACATAGGAAGTGCAACCAGAGTCCTAAATATTCTGGTAGTACTGGTTATTGAGATGCCTGCAGTGAAATTACTGTTATATAAGACAAGAAACAGCAGCAGCTTGCACTATGTGAGCTTCGCACTGGCAGATTTTCATACCAACCATAGAAAACCTTTGCCTTCCTAGTGAAGATGATCTTGAATTCTATCTGCCACTTAAATCAGGCTACATTGAGAGCTATTGACCAGTTGATAGTATTCCACATCTCTTGTGGTGCATGTGATCCTTTTTCTAATAACTCTAGAAGAATCTGAGCTCTTGCACGTTTATTGAGATCAAACGGTAGACTGCTATTTGACTGATCTTTTTCAGTTAGACCTTCAGTTTCTAGAGCACCTGACTTGCCTGTTAAGACGTTTCAACTGATTGTCAGCCATTCTACTCCACCTTTTTTACATTATATTTAGTACTTAGGTGACAATATTTAGTGAGTTAGTGTTGCATCTGTAGAGAATCTAGTACAAACATTCTTCAAGGCCTTTTTGATTATCCACTCTTATCCAGCATTCATCTTCAGCTGACTAACTCACTGCTATATATAGTTCTTTTTTGGCTTGGATTTGTGCATTCAGGTATGATTTTCTCTTATGTCCTTCATTAAGCTAACAGCAATTTAATGGAATAATAACTGCATTTTCAGTAACACACTTTTATTGAGATATGCGTGCTAAATAAAAACCTGTGCACTGGAGGAGTAATAAAGTGGTGACTTCTGCCTACTCCCTTACCACCTGCTTTCCCCCCTCCTTTAATTTCTTTTCCTTCTGCTCTATTTAATGACAAATAATTTATTTTCTATAAGTTTCATCATTCTGCCACCCACTTATCCACCCTCTCTTTCACAACTTCAAAAAGGAAAAATACATGTTTTACTGCTGATTTACTTTTCAATTACATTGCACTGAGTTTTTCAAATCTTATATGTTAACATTCAGATGGTACAGGGATGTTAAATACAGAGATGCCTCTGTAGTTATGCTCCAAGCAGCATTCTCCAAAATGCTGATTGTTACTCTGAATTATAATTTTTTCCTTTATGCAAAGGTAAATATAGTTAAGCTTTTAATTCTCTTTAATATTTCTAAAAATATTAACACTTTATTTTGCTTTTCTGCAGGCTCCTATACCCTTCATTATCAGTCTGTTATTTTTCCAATGGTACATGAGTTTTTCACAGTGAGTCACATTTTTGAATGAGTCATGTGCATATTGATTCATGGAGACACATAAGCCTGTCATTAACATGAGAAATCCCATTAACTTAATTGGAACTATTCATGTGCCTAAACTTTAAGACTCAAAAAAAGACTTACCAAATTCCTGTATTCTTGTGCAGCCTGCATTTGTGTATACCCTTCCTGCATACTGACTTAGGTCAAGTCTACGATGCCTGTGGGATGCAAAGGCATGCCTAGAAATACACATCTGTACCATAGGGTGTCCTTGCAGTCTGTATGGCTTGCTGGGTTTAATTCTGTCATGGGGCTTTATGCTTCAATGTGCTAATTTCATTTTCCTTGGTCAAGCAAAGCATTTGAAATGCTTTGATGTTAAGTATTTGAAATCTATAGTAAGCATGCAAATAGTCTGGTTTAGGAGTATTACATACACGCTGAAATTTAGACAAGTGCTTAAAAGAAAGGTTCACTTTATTTTACCTTTTGTTAAGAAGGAGAAATTAATTTGGAAGGCAATTTAATCGTGTCCCAAACACAGATACTAGGATGGAGTAAATAAGTTGTGGCAGTGCCTATATTCCCATCCATTAAGGACAACTAGTTTAATCCATAGATTAAAAAACCACCTCAGATTAAATGCTTAGATTTTGAACAGTTCAAACTAGTTTCAAATAATGATGTTCTAAGTGCTTTTTTTGATTCAGGACAGTGCGTATTGCAAAGACTCAGATCTGTTGCAATTGTCTTTATTTATGTTATATACAAGGGTGAATTAAAAAAATATGATGCTGCTTTGAATACACATTTTGATCTACTCATTCCTTTTATAATCTCATTTTTATCTATAATTTGGGCCTTGTTCAGTGTACATTGTACTTGCCGTCTAGTTCCAGGGTGCATAATGTCAGATCATGCTCTGAAGAGAGAATGATTGTTATATGGGGTGCTCATTGTGATAGGTTTCAATAGCATTTGCCCACTGAGGGGCAGTAACTACACATTCATAATTTTCATGAATTAATCATGTTTACCTGAAGTTAATGCATTTTACTGTTGTTACATATTATCGATTACCATGATGCTGACCTTTTGGTGACTTCAAGTTACAGTAATTTCTTCCCAATTTCAGACATTACTATGCTTGAGTTCAAAGCATTTGACTACTTCAGACAAAATTGTTTTATTTTATTTTTGTTTATGGAACCCAGTGAGAAAATACTGTCATGTGCACTTTGGCTGATGTGCAGTGATGTAGAGGTCAAGGCCCTGTCTGGGACAGCTGAAACTTGGATTTTTAGGACATTTAATCTCCCATGCTATTGAAAATGGTCACAAAGCATCTCATGCTGGTTCCTAATGTAACCTGGCACTTTTGCAAACTTGCCTTCATAATTTCTGTTATAGTCAGGAAAAAAGGAACACAAACTTAGTGACTGTATTGGAGGAGTTTAAATGACATGTCCAGCATCCCACAGGGATTATGGCAGAGGCAGGTACACAGTACGCTCCTCTGGTGTTCAGCTGCTTGAGGTACAAGACCATCCCTATTCTCCTGATATTCCCTTGCTGAATACAGGAGGTGCAGTCAAACTCTAACCAGACTCACAGCAAATGAAATGATGAATAAATGTATACTAAGAATATATTTGTGAAAGAATTGCTGCAGATGTGCAGTGTATGGTGGACAACAAAATAATAAGGATGGAAAATGCAAAAAAAAACCAAGCAGGGAGAAGGTTGCCTCTGGGGATTTGGGAGAGGTGTGCTCAGCCCTTGACAGTGTTCACTGTTGTTCATCTGTAAAACATGAATTGTGTCTTGTAAATGAGGCTTCTCCTTGTCAGGATTCTTACTGCATCCTAGAAGGGTACATTCGGTTAATGTAGGGATCCTGCTGTGGAAAAATAGTACCTGAAGGTGTTACATTTCATGCCCAGATGCTGTTCTTCTGCATCCATCAGGCGTTTTCCCCTGGGAGCAGCCTGGGCAGCAGCAGGGGGAGCACTGAAAGCACAGGAACACTATCCCAGCTCTGCTGTCCCTGGTTTTGCTGCTGCAGCTGCTGGGAACAGCCGCAGCAGAGAACAACCTGCTCAGACTAATTTATACAGGATATGCAGGAACAGTTTTTCTCCTTATTAGTTCTTAGTATAACATAAAATTAGAGCATTAGACTATAGAACTGTATTTTTTACACTTGTATTTTATGACATAATTACATAGCCTTTGGGCCAGGCAAAGGAAGGGTAATGTCTCTGTAATCCAGCAGTTGAGATCGTATGAAATATTTGCATAGTCCTATGTCTGATAAACTCTTTCTTCAGCAGAAACCTCCTACTGACTTCATTGTTCCAGACTGAGTCGTAGCATTTAGCTTATCAAATGTCTAGTTGCTTTCTACCTCCCATAAGCAGTGGGAGGTTGCCTTCTGGATTTTCTCTTTTCTGTTCCATTTCAAAAAGCTTATTTTCTTAATATGTGATAAAAAAATAGTTAACGTTGGTGTCCAGAACTATGATGCAATAGTGAACAGTGAAGGTCCTATTATTTTATATCTTTTACAGTTTCACTGATGCTATCTTTTTTTTCGTGGATTTGCAAGGGTATTTACAATACTTCTGCAAATGGATGATAATTATTCACAAACAGAGATAAAACAAGTAAAGAAAGATTTTTGTGTTTAGTTTAAATTTCACAGGAAACTCTTTGTATCATGAAATGAGGGAATTAAATCACAGTTTACTTAGCAATGGCTTCTTACAAATGTCAAGGCAGAAAGCAGACCAGTTTTCATTAAAAGCTGAGAAAAGAGAGAATAAAAGGAAATAAGAGGTTTTATATGGCTTACTGTATTCATAGAGAAAACTCATCTAGATAATGAGGTCGCATGGTAGCCAGGAAACAATTGGCATCCACAAAAAAAGAAGCCCAAAACTTTACATGTCTTTTATACATGCCACAAAGCTTCTTGAGCTATAAACTTAGTAGCTTTAAGTAATAATTAAGACTAAAGATACCTTTTTTTTTGTTTTCTGCTTTTAAGAGTGGAACAGACTTCTGCTATTTTTGTCTATACTTATCATTTTTTCTGTTGCTAAATATTGGATTATTTTCTTAGTTCAGGAGAGAGATTTCAAGTTATTGTGATAACCAATCTAATGTACATACATGTACTGAGAGAACAAATAGCCTGTTTACAGAATAAAGTATCCTTCAGTCTAACATATCCTACCAGGCAAATTTTGCCTTTTATATGGATAGAGACATGAAGAGGAAGGCTTCCATACTTAAATTTTCAAAGGCATAATCGAAAAGTTCATCAGATATGAAAATCAGAGGCGTCAGGCCCAGTAGAGTCTGAGGAGACCTTGCCGCTAATTGCAATGATTAAATGTCCTTATGCTAGATCCTACTACTCCTTTACTGCTATATTATTATCATTTTTACTTACAGAGAAATTATATTGTTAGTCTCTTACTGCTATAAGCAATTAATTTGGTGTTCCAATTAAAACCAGAACTTAAATTAATCCTTTATTCTGTATCAATGCCTTGTGGTTTCCCTCCAAATTTTTCCTTTTTATATTTTATATCTAATATCTGTCTGTTTTGTTTGAGGATATATGACGCTTATACTCATGTTTCTTCTAGCTTAGGCAAAGTTGGCCTTTTTGAAGCTTAATATTATGGTTTGTGGTGACTTCACCATTTCATAATGTCAAATTCAATTAACTCAGCAACTATGACCTAGGTGGTATTTTCTAACAACATTTAGCTTTTCTTTTTGGAATTGAAACAGGCATGAATAAAAGGTTCTCAATTGTGTTTATTTTTCTTTAGGTGACATAAATATCTTCTTCACTCTTTTTTTTTTTTTTTTTCTGAGAATTGGGCATAAATAACTCTAGTTTCACTACAACTTTCCCCACAGGGCTATTTCAAGGCTTCCCAGCAGCAAAAACAGAATTAGATTTTCATGTCCATGGGATCTCCAAGGAGGCAAAATTAAATTATATAATGAACAGAAAAATGAGGGTGTTCTGGGAAAGGAATTAAAGCAAGGAGACAATAGTAGGAAACTAGGTGGTCTGGATTGGACGTTTTATAGGCTTATGTGTCTGAGGTCTGTGGATCGACTGTAAATCTTTCTCTCTCCTGTCTCATCCAGATGCATCCTTTTCCCCAGACAGTGCAAACCTAATCTACCTTAGGTGGTGAACTTCTCACTCTCCTTTCTCTCATGCAACTCCTTCACTCCTCTTTGCAAATGCATCTCTCTCCTTGCAGCAACTCCCACTTATAACTTTGCACCCGTTGCCTGGGAAGAACTGGGCTTCTGGCGGCAGGGATGGATGAGAAAGGCAATAGAGATCACTATTTCTTGACCTTTCACATGCATTTCTCCTAATGCTTCTTTTTTAGCACTTTATCCCTAGCAGAAATCTGGGCAAGAAGAGACAAATCAGTTATTAACTATAAAAAGAGCCAATGCTACTCTGCAGTAATCTGTAAATTAGCCTGCAGTATGTAATTCATACCTGGAGTGTCTGGTTGTATAAGAGTACTAGTCAATTTATTCCAGTAGTGTGTCTAATGAACTCTGACATCGATCGGTCGTTTTTGGAATGATCAGGAGATTTGCCTTAATAATATGCCACGCTTCTTGTTCATGTTGACAGCATTAATCTAATTTTGTGTGATCTCCACTCTTTTAGGCTATTTGTGTAAAATAAATCTAATTGAAATAATACAACTCTATCTCATTCTACTTGTATATTTTTTTCTGTTGTTCATTGGTATTTGCTTTGATTTTTCTACTCTGTTCCTGTAATAGCTAAATACTCATATGCTCTCCCTTGAATGATTCAGATGTATTGAATCTCATTATTTGTCCTCCTCTAGTTGTGTTAAAAAATTCTCTCTGACGTTATGTGTGTCTACTGTGTACTTTATACCTTTAGAAGGAGTATTGAGTGTATTTTTTTTTTTTACTTTTGTCTTCATTCCCTTACACTGGCTTGTTAATGTGTGTTGCCTGCTTTCCTGTACCTAGCACTGCTGCAGTTCTCTGCTTTTTGCTCCAGGGGGCAAGAAGCACTTTGTTCTCTGATGTAACAACGCTAAGATTTAAAATACAAACACAGGGCAACCACCATGGATGATGGCATCATAAATAGAAAGGAAAGACCTGTAGTCTGCTTCTTTTTTTTCATGCAAATGCACAGCAGTAATAGTCCTTCCCAACCCACAACCTGCAGTTTTCACCCAATCCTTTTAATAATCTGTGTAAGAATACTGGTTGCTATGGCAACACATTCTGTGGTGCCACTTGACTGTCAAAATAACCTTATGAAATATCATGCTAAGAATGTTTTAGAAATTGACTTTTAAAATAAGAAGTAAATAAATCCACCTAACTTTAGATGATATGGCTAGGTTCTTGAAGTCTGCAACAAGGGAAAAACCATTCTTCTGACTGAGGGAAATCAGACTGGTAGCAATGGTTATATCATGTTTCTCATCTTTGGTGAGTGATCTGATAAAGAGTTTAGAATTTTTTTTCTGCTTAAATTAGTGATATGCAAACCACATCTGTGTATATGAAGATAGCTGCACAGTGCAAGGTTAAACGGTCCTCAGATGTTATGCAATTTGAGTTAGTACCAATCTGTGCAGTGCCATTGCTTCTCTTATGGTTTCCATCAGCTTGTGTTCATCTTCAGAACTGCTGCTGTTTCTCCACTTCTTTTGCTCCCTACTTTTCCTTCACCTCTGCTTTCCCTGTCTTACAGTAAACACCAAACATCTTTATTCTATTGACTGAAATAATCTGCAGTTAAGTGGGGGGTTTAAATTTTTATATGGGCTTCATAGCAGTGTTTTAGAGCTAATGTTACCTCCATATTAATAGATGTGGTCAGCCGTTGCCTCAAACAGCATCGTGTTGGACAGGCAAAAATCCAGCTACTTCTGAAAAATTGTTTAATGTAAAAAATCGTTCCTAAAGACAGCGTTTAGTATCTGAATATCAGGTAGACTGCACAAAAAAAAAGTCAAACAGGCTATAACAGCTATTATATATTCCAATTTAAATATGGACAAAGAATTAAGATGTGAGTAAAATTTACTTTTTTTTGTTGTTATTGCTCTCATAGATTTTTTTAAAAAGAAGATTTAAACCCCATTTTTTACTGGTTTAACTTTCCTCCTTCTCCTGAAATCAATACAAATTTTCCCTGTAATTCATTCAGTTGTAGTAGACTGTCCTATATAGAAAATAACATAAATATAATAGGTTATTATATATTAAATATAGTATCATTATAACTTCCTGTTTCTGGCCGTCATAAAAAATTAGGATACTGGTTTAGGCAAAAATCAGCAATATGGAGGCCTTAATACTCCAAACTGAATGACTTTCCCCTGTACTTTTCATCCCTCCTAGCTGATGAAACAAAATAAGTCAGGTCAATTTTTAACACAATTTTTACCTACAAAAAGGTAAAATAAAAATAAAGACCTATTTTTGATGTATATTATTACGGTCACTTATATTTAAAGTGTCATTGCAGATAGATCAATATGCACTTTCCTTAGGAAGTGGAATTTTAATGCAGCAGCTTGACAGTTGAGTAATTACTTTGCATTAAAATAGCAGTTTATATTTTAAGATTTATAAATGGGAATATTTTAAGTTCTTTTTATTAAGTAAAAGTTTTCTTTACCATACGTCACTGTATTTAATTTGGAAGTACTGTTTCTTTATACACAGAGACCTTCTTCAACATGTTTATCAACAAGAGAGGAAGAAGATGATGATGCAGGTGAAAATACTTGTGGTCCTTCAGGTTTATGGGAGGCTTTGACACCTTGTAATGGATGCAGGAACCTTGGATTTCCAATGCTGGCACAGGTATACTTTTAACCATAAATCATTAACTATAGAATAGCTACTTAATCTCTTCTCTGTCTTACATTTTATAGTAATTTCTAGTCTTGCCTTATTCTCTTTGTAATTGTTACCATTAGTCTTTGTTTTAACCTTGAAATCAGGTTTTAAAATTAAATGTCAGTTTTTGTGATCCTGTTGTAATACCTGTCCAGATGAGTTTAATATTGAGACTGATGTTTATTACCCCCATTTTAGACAGATAACTTTTATGTTGCATAGTTTTCTCTTCTGATTCAGTCTGGAAAGAAATTCTGAAGTGATATAGTTTCCTTTGGGATAAGTACTCTATTTTTTGACCAGCTTCTGATTAATATAATGTCATCTCAGCTACTTTCTTCGTAGTATTAATTGAGGACATCATGCACAAGTCAACTGATGTAAGAATATAGCATAAGATTTCTCTTTGAAGATTATGTAAGTCAAAGAAAGGTCCCCAAACATTTACAAAAGCTCTTGATAATACAGAGAAGAATAAATAAAAATGGCTAATATACTTGGGTCTAAGTCTCAACAATTCTCAGAGCACACTAGTCTATCCACCAAGGCACACTATCCACCAAGGCACACAAACAGCTGTGTCCTGAACAAGTGAACAAGTGGCACTGTATTGCTGCAGAACAAGATGATGCTTATTGCTGCTTCTGTGTCTCCCTTGTTCTCTCCCTCTGCTGTAGTTCAGCACTCTCATTTCTGTAACTTTTTTCCTGTTTTTCTTGTGGTGCTGAACTGAGGCCAGCTAAATTTCTGTTTGTAAGTGTCTGGGTTTTTCAGTTGCATCCTTACTTGGCACTGCGTTTATATAGCTTTGTCAGATTCTTGTGTACCAGATTGGAGTTACATATCCTGTCTCACCACACTTGGTACACTGTTGCTTTCATGCTTTCATGACTGTACGTTTTATTCCCTTTGGTCTCATGGGACTTGCACCTGTTTGAAGTCAATGCTACATCTTCCACCTCAGTCAATGGAAACAGGATATGGCAACTAATGTGCTTGAATAACAATGAGCACTAACCTATCTTTTTATAAGGAGCTTTTATATTTCTTTCAGTAGCTGTTCCCTACTTCATATTATTTATCATCTTAGACATTTGGCAAGGTGCAGAGCTGTCAGAATTATCCTGATTTACACTAGGAGAGCCATAGTTACTAATTCCTCACTTTTAAGGATTTATTTCCAAAAATTATTTCTTACATAGAACTGCTCTTACATAAGTATGTATCCCATATGGTTTAATTATTGTTATACTTCCCTATGATGAACATATATGCCATTTTGGAATGATTTCCTAATTTTAAAAAACATTTTTTTCCTTGTTTCTTTTTAATGTAAGAAATATATAAAGTGTGTTATAAAACTGAGGAATGCATTTGAAAAATAGCATCAAGTTAGCTTTGTTGGTTATTATGTCTTTCCATTTTATAGAGATTGATTTCAAGAATGATGTAAGTGTTAAGACTTAAAATAGCTTTATTCATTATGCTTAAATTTGAAACTTAGCCTTTAAATATCTTATCTGTCTTGTTTTGACAACCATTATTTTTTAAATTATCAGTGTAAAAAAGTATATATCTATTACATGTTCATTCATGAAATCACAGATTTCATTTCCAGATTGTTTTTCTCCATAAAAACTGAAGACAGAGATAGTTTGGGGCTCTTGCTTTTCTTTTTATGGAAGAAAGGGAAGAAGTTAAGTAGTGAAAAATCTCCAAACTACAAACCTGTGAATTCAGTTTATGAAATGTTGCCGTTTTGACCTAATGAGGTAACGGTTTTCAATATGCCAAAGATGAGTAATTATCTCATTGACAAACTTGTTTTCTTTATTACAGTTATGAAAACTGAAGGTACTTCTGACATGCAGTATGTAATTTCTGTCTGTACTGTGACATGTCATTTTAGAAATTACTGTTACAAAAAGTTCTGTGTAAATTATTCTGCAGGTATCATTTAAAAAACCCAACATAGCAGTAACACAGGTATTCTGAAGATAAGAAATTGCCTTTTACTGTCTCACGATTGGTGAAATCCTTGAAGAACTTTAGGGAAAACCTTTATGTCATAAAACTGTCAAGGTTTTAGAAAGTACCCACTTCTAGATCAGAATGGAGCCAACAACCAGCTTCCTGCACCTCAAAAATAAAAAAAAAAAGCCACAGATCAAGGATACACAGCTGGATTTTGGAGACTGAAATTTACATGCCTCTTCTTATTTTAACAAAAATTAAATTCTGTTTGTAGGTTATGATCTGTGGTTAATGTGGGGCTGTTGATGTTTTCTGAAATTGGTCTTTCTTTTGGGGTAGAAATTCCATCTTTGGTAAAATTGATGCATATTTTTGTAAAAAATATTGACTTCCACAAATGAGTATTTTATATCTGAAAAAAGCGCCCTTTTTTAGAAAACACCAGATTCTATATTTTCTGGCTATCAGTCAGTACAAAAGAAAAATCTTTTTTCCCTCCTGTATAACTATCTTGTACAGATTCCAGAATGTCTAATCATCTTAAATATCAGCACAGTAAATACAGCTTTGAAAACTTTCAACGATGTAAAACCCCAAAAGCACTTCTACAGTAGTCTCAAATTCGAACATTGCAGGCTTCATAAGAAACAGTTTACTCTGCAATGAGATGTCTGTTAAGCTGAGATAAAGCTTTTATAAATGGTACAATAGTATTAGACCCTCTTCCATGGATCCCTAGTTCTTATAAGATCTTCCTACAGTAACTACTAAGATTTTTAATGCTTTAATGGTTGTATTTCTAGCCATTGTAAAAATATAATACCAATGAACATTATTCTTATCCAAGAGCTGGAACAAGAGAATAAGCTATTTCATATAGAATTTTCTCTCAGAGTAGCCACAAAATAGGAATAGTGTGACATTTAGCTGGAGAGATTTTGCTGTGCTGTAGGAAATTACCGGCAAGAAAACTGAGATATGAATCTTAAAAATATTTTTGTGCGATGCCTTCTAATGATAAAAAAAGAAAACTGGAAGAATTATAGAGTGATTATTATTGACCATCTTAAATGAACAATTGCTGATATTTCAGCTAAATAGAGAATGGGAAAGTTTAGACTTAGAAATAGCATAGTCAGTTTCATATGTATATTGGTAGTTATAGGAGGATTTTAAAGGATGTGTAAGGATTTGCAAAGAAACACAGACTGCCAGGAGAGAGCCCTGCAGGTGGTTGTGTTCACACTACAGCTTTGTTTATGCTCGTCTTGAAGGAGTCACAGCACAGATAATGATAGCAGTGAAGTGTGAGTCAGACCCCAGATCACTGGGGTCACTGGCCTAGATGTGCCAAGGGGCACACGTGTGGCAAAGTTAGATTGAGCACTTCTGCAGCCTGTCTTAGGCAGTAACTGAGGGCCCAAGGCTGAGCTGTAAAGGGGCTTCTGTGTGGGTAGGGGCCCCAGACGAGGCTCATAAGGGACAGTAAGACTTATTGCTGCCCTCAGAACTCTGACAGATACTAATGAAAGTGATAATATACATAAACTGGAAGCTGAATTGAATGTGGAAGGTTTTTGGCCTGCTATTGCAGAAAAGAAGAGTAAGGCCAAGAAGGAATACTTACTGCTGTACTAGATTGGTTTGCATACAATTCATATACAGGTTATCCATATATGTGCGTGAACATATTTAATCTGGTTTTATAGCTGCACATCTTGGCTGGAATTTGTATAGACAGATTATTCCACCACAGGATCCTTTCCTGAAGATTCCCAGTACTGCATGCTGCAAAATCAGATAGAATTGGTAAAAAACCATGTTTGCGTGGCTTACAATGTTCTAGCTATGCAGTTCAAAAGTACAGGGACAACACTGGTAGCAGTAGGGCTTGGACTATACAGAATGTTGTGTCTGTAAGTCTACTCCTGGCTCTTGTTTCTGCCTTACAGGGAAGACAGAACCTTAACTTATCCTATCTCACTACATTTAAATATGAAATAGGCATTAAGCAGCTCAGGTCTGGAGGTAAAGATACTGAAATACTTCAGCCATTTTCCCCATAAAGTCCAGTTATTGCAGAAACTTAGAAGACAAGACAGAATAGCTCCTTGCTCTCCTAGATTGCCTAAACACAGGTTTTGTTAAAGTAGTAGGAAGTAATTTGAATAAAGACAAGTTTGGCAAGGGCATTTGTATACTTTATCAATTGATTAAAGGGCCCACAGTAAGGAAGGGGTAAGAAATATGGTAAGTAAGGGTACAACACTTTTGTGTGCCAGTAATAGAATTATTTCTTGGTCTTAATCTTCTGTTACGCAGTGTGGTTTAATTTACTATTTAACTCATAATTTATTTATTTTACGGAGTTTATTGGTACGGATATATGAGGTCTGACAAAAAAATACAAGGCTAAACGTATGGCTCAGGAATCAGGAGTGGAAGGGAAGAGACAAAGAGAGGGTTATAGAACATGTTCTAACCTGTCACAGTGAGACAAAGCTCAACTCAATGGCCTCACTCAGTACATGTGGATGTGTGTTTAAAATGAGATGTTTTCTTGCCCTCAGTCAGAAAATGTCAGTGTGCAAAAGTGAACAGCCAGTTAATATCAAGTTTCTTTTGAAACTGAAGAAATCCGCAATGGAAAGTTTTTAATTATTGACTGAGGCTTAAAGTGAAGAGATTCAAAAGATCAATTCAGTACTCAAAGGAACCCATTTTTGCCTGTAGAAAATATGAAAGAATAAAATTTAAGGAGGTCCTCAACAGCCTATCAGAAAATGATCTGTGGAATTGCTTTGACTGTTGGCAGCATTGTATGTGACCATGTGTCAACTCAGAGATGAACTATTTTGGAGGTGATCATAGCTGATTATATTAATTTGTAAAAAAAAATAGTTAAAAGCACAGTCTCGATTTTGTTGTGTCAGACCTCAAGTGTACATAGTCACATTTTCTTTGGAGTAAAACACCATACTTTAAATGTAGGAAACACTGTACTTTTCATTCTGTTTTCTTTTTCATGTGTAGCATGCTTTGAATAGTTCTCTGCTAAGGTGCAAACAGGGCCTGATGTACAAAGATAAATACAGGGCTGGCTGCAATGTCAGAGAGATGGGTGGTGCAGAGTTCTGTGTGATGATAGCAATATTATCAGTTTAAAGCAAGCAGTCTGCACACCTCGATATTGACAGCCATGCCAGCATTTTCCTAATTGTAATGTAAAGTAACAGTGAGATAAGGTAGGTTTGGCTATGTCCCATTCAGGAAGCTACTGAATCAGCTTGACTGCACTGTCTCTTGAATTAGGTGTTATATGTATAACTTGAAATTCCTGACAGCTATTCCCTACGTTTCTCAACCAGGAACACCACATTTGTCTAACTATTTCAAAATGAAAGCAATATCTGTAAAGAGAACTGTACAGTTGCTATGGAAAAAATGATCCTTGATTTAAAGCCAGAAATCTAACTCTTCATGTTGCCAGTTGCCAGGAAGTGTGGTTATTCACAAAAATATAGACTTATATGGAAAATCTATGTAAATATTTAAAGAAGCACTACATTTCTAGCTCAATGTCAGGTTTTCATCTTTTAAAAAGCAATGCACTTGTAGGAGACCTTCACATTTACTTTTAAGACTGATCTGCATTCTGCTTGTACAACCCCGGGACTCCTAGAGGTAGGAGCTCTAGAAACTTTGTCACAGATTCTCCTGTGAAAGAGAAATTTCACAAAAAAAGGTCTTTTATTTAGAGGGAGAGAAGAAAAAGTGGGCTCTGAACTACAGTTTTAGGAGATAACCTGTATGTAATACGGTTTCTTAATCAATGTAGGCTGTTATAGGGATATTTACAGTTTGGAATTTGATGCATCCGTTAATAGGGGTCTGTATTTCATGACTGACTTCCAGAAGATCATCATGTCTGTACTTCTTTTTACAGAATTTTAAAAAGCAATTTTTAATGATAAGGAATTTTGTATTGTGTTTGTATTGTAGAATTGTGTTAAGGTTATTCTATAGAAATCCTGACATTGAAAATTATTATGTTGGTATTATGTTTACAGTTGCAAAGACAGTTCTGGATACATGAGAGATGAATGAAGAAATTAAGGAAGGATCTAACTCAGTTTTCACATAGAGATCAAGTCTATTCCTAAAAAAATCTCTATACTGATACTTTCTGGAGAGGGACAACGTGAGCCTATGTTGGCTTTTTCTGGCAAATTTTAATATTAGGAAATTTATGAGATATTATTTATTTTCATTTTAACATATTCTTCCAGTTTGAAATCCTCCTATTTTCATTTGCCTCTAAATCTTTTCTTAGATTTTGAGCTTACTGCAAGTGTTGTAATAACTTTTTGAACTGCTGATATGCACAGGAGGGAGTATAAAACAGGGAGTATTTCTTATTTGCTCTTTAAAAAGAAAACAAAAACAAAGAGTATAACAAAGAGTATATTTTTATCTAAACACTTGACTAAAGTATTTTAACAACTTGAACCCAAGAAATGGCATCATCCTTCATTTTACAAACAACTTTACCTCTCAATGCATTTAGTGGAAGGGTGTTTCAAAATAGACTGGTAAGGAAACAGATTTGGCGAACATTAGTTGGTGTTGAAGTTCTTCAAATTTAGAAAGAGGAGGCCTTGTAGAATCATCTAATTTATATGTTACAGAGGATGAAACGTGTTATCTTGTTTGATGATGAGTTAATTTGATGGATGATTATACAGATGTAGTAGACAGAGTTCTTTTCCAGGGAAGATGACCAGTAGCCAGGAAAACTTTGGCGTATATTATACCTGGAACATGGACAGCCAGAGCAAGATTGTATGTAACCTCCAATGAAAAATACGATCTTTTTTTCTCTCCTAAATTCAGTAGATTAAATAGTGTTTACTTTAATGGGGTTGGCCTGGAGAGCTATATTACTGAGAGAAAATATTCCTGTTAAACTCTTGATTTGCAGTGTTGTCTTTTCTGCAGTAAGCTGAAGTCTTTGGTAATTTCAGGAACACACCACCCACACACTAAAGCAGCTACTGAAAAGTGCAATATGCATTCTGCCTAGAAAGAATCAGCAGGTGTTGATTATACCCTGCTAAACAGTGATGGGAAATAAGTAGATTGAAAAAAAAATGTGGCTTATTTTAGTGCTATTCTACATTTTCTGATTGTGTTTTAAGGAATGAAGCTGAGTGTTCTGTTCTTGTATATAGTATGGAGCTTCTTAGTTTCCAATGTAAAATTCCAGTTGCTCATGAGTTCAGATATCTTACGGCAGATACATTTTTACTGTAGTAGTTGTATGATCTGGATAGCACTATACAGGTGTGTACTGTAGCCAGAGATGTTGTAATCTATGTATTTTTGGGCATTTTCAGAATTGACTGAATGAGACCCAGAGCAACCTAATGGTTAAGATAGCTCTGCTTTGAAGGAAAGTTTAGATATAATGACTTCCAGAGATCCCTTTCAAATAATTATATATAAACATCTACATTCTATTATTCTCTGAAAATTTGAGATATGTAACCTCAGATGAGCTCATTTCTTTAAAAATTTAGGACTGTAAATTAAGTCTGTAAATTACTGTTTGTGAAAGTATGGCTATCCCTGTACATCACTATATGAATCCAGGCACCATTGGTCTGTGTTGTCTCTTAATATGATTGTGAAACAGCAAAATAAAATGTGATGAGACAGAGAAAGAAGCGAGTCATTAAATGATACTGAAATTGTTGATATATGTCAGAAATAATCTGAAGTATTGATGACCAAACTGGTTTCCAAGTTGGACTATAATAAGTGTTAAAGATATTTAAATTCTGTAGAAATTAATGTTGAATCGAACACTGTCACATTCTTAACTGAAATATGGTGCAGTGAACAATGGGGAAGATCTTAAATAAGTAAGATCTTTAACCCAAGTATGTTACATTTTGTTGTTTTGTGGTTTGCAGTTCACTGGTAAACAGAAGACACTTTTAGGGAATGTTATTCCTTTTAGTACTGTCTGTCAAACTATGGAAAAATGGGAAAAAAAGATGTAATTGAATTGCACAATGAATGGATAAAAATAATGCATAGCAAATAGTTTTATAAATGAATGAAGTTCAGCATTTTACTAAAAACTTCATGTTTGAACTTCAGCTGCTTCATAATAGAAATATTAAAACAGTGTGCTTAAACTTGAAAACTTTTGTAGAAGTTTCTGACCAAATTAATCTGACCAAATTGGATTTCCTGTTCAGTATTGCATTTCTGGGTAGAGAAGCAATTGCAGATACTTCATATTTGCTGTTTCAGTTACAGTAATAGGAGGAAAAGAGTTTATGGACAAAAAGGCTGGTATTTGAGAGAAATGGAGTTAAGAGAACAGTTAGGCAGTGATAGCTGGGCACTGTGATTACTACATGGATTTACTTCACAGATTAGCCATTAAGTCATGCTGTGGTAAAGTTGCAGTTCTAGAAGGGCTGTTTAAAGGCACTTGATATTTTGGGACTTTCTTGGTTTGGGTTTATTGTGTTTTGGTTTGGGTTTTTTTTGACAGTGGTACAAATACTGCAAATTCTGAGGGCTGTTTTTTTTTCTTCAGTTTTTAGTGGTAGAGAGATTCATGGCTTCATAGAGTAATTCCCTGGAGAAGTCTGTAAAATTGATAGAACCTGATTTCTTTCTGAAAAAAAGACCTGACTGACAGCTGAGCATTTAAAAAAAAAATCTTTGTGGTCTCTAACTGTGAATCCTCTCTTGCTGTACAAAAGAAATTCTGTACTTTGGGTTTAATGTTGTGTCTGGCTGTTGTATTTCACTAAAAACTTTTATTACCAGTACCCATTATACTGAGTCTGAAAATAAGATAAGCCCTGATTCAACAAATTACTTAAGCCTACTTAAGCATAAGCATTAATGTGCTTAATCCTGTTTGGTCTTCCGTACATACAACTTTATCACGGGACGTGTTCAAAATCCAAACCCAGTCCATGGGTGACTTTCTTAAAAACTAAAACTGCCTGTTATGGTTTTTCCACTTTCATAATTAAGATGAACTCATGAATTGGAAGTCAAATAAAATGAAACTGGAGTTAAGAAGAGTCCATATTTGAGGTATCAAAGTCTTACTACACTGTTGCATGTTTTCATCATGAGGTATTTTGGTTTTGTTTTTTGATATAAAGTATGGTCTGCCAATTCCATCAAATACATATTTTCACTTCAAGGCCTCTCAGAAAGGCAGTTCAGCTGGGAAATGAGGAATGTTGTGTTTTATGCTTTTCTACCTAGAATGCTCTTAATCATTTGTATTACTGTAGAATGCAAATGCTCTATTCATTTTCCAGAAGCAATAAGCTGTCCTGATACATAAAATCTTACTATAATAAATAGAAATAACAGAAATGCTATTAATAATATAGGGAATAGTTGTGTTACTTTGGAAAAAGAAGGAGATAGCTTTTTAAAATACATGTTATAGATGTGTCTTTGTGCAATCTGATCAGTCCACCAGGCATTTTGAAGAGTTTTTCAATGGAAAGGATATAAGTGTGAAGACATTGAAGTAAATTAAAAAATTGTCAGTATGAAGTTGAGTATGTTAATTTTGGAGGTGCTATAATTTTATAACATTCCAATTTTCAATTCACAACATTTTATGTTGTTAAAAAGAAGGGAGAAAGTAAAATCTTTATGCTAAGGTAAGTCCTGTTTAATTCTCCTTGGTTTTGAATTTAGCATAATTGAGCCTGTAACTCTCAGATGGCGTTTAAACCTACCTAATTGTCTAAGTACTTACAGCCCACTAGCTTCTTCTCTAACCAGCCAGTGGAAGCCAGCCAGCATGAGACACGAAGTAGAGAGATGTGTTTGATTACACGCTTATCTTTGGATCTGAATTTTTGTGCTAATTAAACACCAGGGCACTTACAGACGGTACACAGCTGACAAAGCAGAATACCTTCCTTTGCTCCTTTCTGTCCACTTCCAAAGTAGACATATTGAGTGTATCTTTTTGTTTGTTTCTTTCTTTCCTTTGAATGTAATAATATTCTGTTTTAAAGTGCAAGAACAATTTTGGAGCAAACTCTTAAGGATAGCTATCTTAACATCCTTCTCCTAAAGACAGTTATTTCTCATGAGGACTGTATGACCAGAGAAGAAATGCAGATGCTCCATCATTTGGATTGTGTCTAGAATCTCATTTTTGACCCAGAAAGAAAGATCCACTGTGAAGTGTTTCCTGTTGTCTGGCTATAGGTCGTTCTACATGACTTTCAGGCTTTCTGAGTAACAGATTTTTTTTCAAACCAGTTCTGTTTCCTCATTATGAAATTATGAAAGGATCAGAGTTTACAAATTAATTGAATGTATATTGGCTTAAAGCATTCACATTGCTATTTCAAAGTCGAGTTTCTCATTTGCTGAAATATAAGATATTATTTGAATTACAACCTAGAACAATAGAGTGAGTAGGCAAAGAGTTTTGGTACTTCTTGTTTTGTTTGTGTGAAACTGACAGTAATTTTCTCATATATGAAGGAAGGTCACAAAGCATTAATAGAGAATATCTGTAATAGAAGCGTTACATACAGCTAGTGTAACTGCAAATCTGGAGCAAGATTTCTGAATTTTGGGCAAATAGACATATGACTCTGCGGTAGTGAACCTGTAGAAAGTTTTAAGTTCAAATTTCATTAAAATGTGACATTGGTTCACCTATAATCCTTATTCACTTCATTTTATATAGTCTCTACATTCTCAGTTTCCGTTATGCAATAACTAAGGCTCACTGTGTGCAATAAGAAGTGGATTATGATACCACAGAAGTCATTATAGTAACAAAGCGGTAGAGCTTTGGCACAGAACAGGTGGGTTCCTTATTTGAAGAGCCATAAGGAAGTAGTGTGCTTGTTAGCTGAATGTTTCTCCTTCAGTGATGAGTAGTGAATGAGGTAACTATGATGATACATTGCCCTATATATTTCAGTCTTAGATAATTGAGTTCAACATAACCAAGTCAGTCCTTATAAAATTGCTTAGATGGTAGGCAGTACGATAAGATAGCACTGGATAATGGAACTTTTAGTATCCATAAATCTAAATATCCATGTTACGAATGTTGGTCTATTTTGGCATATTTTTTTGGCCAGGAAAAAAACAGAGTTCACGGGGTCCCATTCAGAAACATGGTTCTGAACTGTGGTTCAAAATAGGAAGCTACTGGGCTCTTTTGCAACATAGGAGATGTAGGCAATATTAACATTTGTCTACTACTGTTGTGCGTATTTCTCCTGTTGTCAAGGAATAATTTATTTTGCAGTTCTTGAATACAGATTTTAACTTAGAGTGTGAATTTACTTCCCCTCTGATTGTCTTTTACTATTAGGTTCAGTTTTCAGACTGCTGAAATACCATGCTTACTGCAGAAAAAGTCTATATGTTCCTTTTTAATTAGTTGGTACTAAGATTTATACACTTTGCGTGCACCCTGGGACATTTAAAGCACAATTTCGAAATGTTCTGTTGGTTTTGTGTCTCATTTTCTCTTCAGTTGCATACCAGATAAAGGTATGATCCACAACAAAGTTGTTATTTTTTTTATAATGTGAATTTCAATAACTTTAATATTTGAAAAAAAACCATTTTCTTGTTCATTCTGTTTTACTGTGGGAGCATGTGTAGGAGGGATTTCTTTTATGAGAATCTTGGCTTAGACTGTTGCAATAATAACTTCTATACCAAACATAATTAAATATTTGTTTCTTCAGTATCAATCTGGAAAACTTTTAAACACGAGAGACTCCCTTTTCTGAATTAGCAGAAATTTACCTGTATCTTCTATTAAATCCATTATGTATGACATCAAGAAATTGATTTCTATCATGCAAATTTCTGAAAGTATTTACATGACTTCAGAACAAAATACATGGACAAATACAGAATATTTTCAGAAAATGGACAGATTATTTGTAACAGATAATGGATTAACACACTTTGGTAGTAAAGCTTTCTCTTAAAAGAAAATGTCTTCTGTAATGTCTCATTTTAATGATGTTATCTGCTGTCCAATTGACGGTTCATTTCTGCTTTATCTTAGTAGTGAAAATTACTGTTGGCACAGATGACATGTTTTTCTTCCAGATTTACCTACCTCTATTCCTCTCCCCTCAGTAGAAACCTATATATTTTTCTTTTACTGGTACAGTAATTTATAGGAGTGGAGCTATAAAATGTGGAAAAAATTCAGCCTGATTAACATAGAGTAGCGTGTTGAATTTTTTCTGCATTTGCTGTCTAGTAAGTACTGAGTCCACTTCAGGGTTTCTCAATATCTAACGTTTACTATGGCTTTGGATTTTATAATATGATGGTTTATTTTTACTTCTATTGGAAACCGAAGACTGGTAAGTTTTAGAAGAGTAGGAGACAAAAGTTGTTTAAGAGTCAGACCAAGTCTCTGGGTCTTTGAGCTGGGGAGAAGCAGCATGAATGGTTCACTGCCTTGTGGTCCAAAGGCAGAACTATAAATCTGCACTCACTCTTTCTGGGCGTATTTCACACCTACTTACAGACACAATAAAAAATGTTAATCCAAAGTGGAAAATATTTCTTTTATTGGCTTAGGGGAAAGTGTTTTGATGGTGAATTATAATTTTTTTTTTGTGATGCTCAAGTGAGTAATTAGTCACATACTATTGAGACCCTTGTGGTCAGAAGATCTACCACTCTTTCTACAAAAGTGCTGTGATCCTTTTCTTACAGATAAGAAACTCCTCTTTTTTTTCTAGTGAAGAGGTCTGATTATCTAACAAATTGATACAGTGTAAAATGTCCCTTTGTAACCACCTTCAGATCTTCGGGCTGTTACAAATAAGTGCTGAGCCTGACAAAGTACACATGTATTTATCAGTGGAAAGCAATTTATTTCTTCTATTCTATCTGGTAGATACCAGAATAGCCTTCATTCTGTTGTTCTGTGTGTTTTGAACTTTGAAGCTGTCACTCTTGAAACTAGGACACTCTTCTGAGCCTCTTCATTCACTTTCTGAGACATCTTCTGACCTAAACTTCTCACTTTCCTATGAGTTTTTTTATATTTTATTAGAGAAAATGTTGTATGACAGTAAATGTTGACATGGACCCTCCTTCATATGTGAAGTTCTAGCTGTGAAATAATAACTGAATACTTTGAAAAAGATTAATTGGCGGCCCTATTATCATACTTAGTAATGCATAGTAGTCTACTCTTATTTTTTTCATCCTGATTTTTTGATTTACAAAAATTTTCCCTAGGTATTGAGCTATGTGGGCATGTGTTTAAAATCTAGGCATTAGAGCATAAGCAACCTGCAGAGAAGTATTGTTTTCATGAAGCTGAGATTCCAGATCATTTCATCTTTTTTATACAATAGCCTTTCTTTTAAATAGGCATTTTCCTATAGCTTGATATTCAAACAAGACATAAGTTTTGTTAAATGTTCATGAAAACAGTGGAAAAAAATGGGAGGATATTTAACCTAGAAAATACTTTCTAGTTGGTAATTGCATTTTGTTCTGCTAAAATAATAATCCTTTATTAAACCAGTTTTTGTATTATGCTACATTGCCACATACAACATAAACCAGATTACATAGGCTTGCAGTATATTCTTTGTCACAATGAGTTATTTATTAGTGGAAGTATCTGCTCTTTTTCATGACCTGGATGTTGTATGGATGGGAAAGCATGTAACATGACTACAACAATATAACTTCATTTGAAATTTTGAATATCTGCCAGATAGAATTATGAAAACTCTGCAAAAACACAGTGATATGTTTCTGCTGCTGAGGTCAACATTGCATTCATATACTCATGATTTACCCATGTTTTCAGACATTTATAGTTTAGGCTACATTAGTGAGTTGTGAATTGTAAAGCTTTATAGGAATCTTTAGCTTTCAGGGATTGACATCTGTAGAGTTTTCAGATGCAATTTTAGATTTTAAACAAGATACAGTAAAACATGTATTTAAAAAAGAGAGGATAAACATACATTTCAGATGCTGCATAAATAATGCTAATTTTTCCTCAAACACAAATTTTAAAAAAGCAGATTTAATTTTTTTGAATTGTTTCAGAGAAATTATGCATCATATTTACATTTTTAATAATACAAATATACAAGACAACAAATCATGCATGTTTTTTAAAATGAGCATTTTTCTCAGCTCTGTGAAAGGCTTACTGAAACTTACTCATAAAGACTGTTTCAGGTGCTGGAGGGAAAGAATTATTTCAGATGACTCTGTATGTCTGTTAGTCCTACAACAGCAGATCCACTGTTTCAAATGGTTAGTAAGATGGTAAAAGAAAATACCCTTTTAAAATCTGTATTACAAATACTTTGTGCAGACCAGAGTAGATTTTTCAGTGTCATTACCCTTAAGTGAGATTATTGGCGATTTTCCAGATTCTGCAATATATCGTGAAGTGGACCCTGTTATCTGTTCTATGACAAATTACATATTCAAGTGTTTCTAGCTGTCATAACAATGAACATTTATCATAGTTTGACTCATGAAAAAATATTCTAATTACAAGATACTGTAAAAATTACTTTGTTTAAATTGTTAGTACTAGATAAAATGTTTATACTAGCCATAAAATGGTAGTAATGTTACTGATTTCTTTCAAAGTAGAGATAGTCAAAATAAATATTTCACCTTTTAATTCTGGTTTTAAGATTTGATGACAAAGGAAATACTTTCAATTGGTTTTGTTCAGTACATTATTGTGACAAAATTGCCCAACACTCTTCAGGTTTGGGCATTCTCCCCACCACCTTGCTGCACGTCAGAAAACTGTTCTAATTATCTTCAGTCAGTGGTCAGGGATTTTTTCTTGCTTGAATTCTTGATATCTCTCAGCAATATTTGTTTACTTCTCATAAATATTTCAGTGTTAAGTGTCCCATTTCAACACTGTTATACATCAGTCTGCATACAAATGTCAGGAAGCATGTTTGATGCAAATACATTCATATTAGATATAAGAAAGAAATTTTTTATGATGCAGGTGTTGAAACACTAAACAGGTTTCCCAGAGAGGTGGCAGGTGTCGCATCCATGGAACTATTCAAGGTCAGATTGGACAAGGTTCTGAGCAACCTGTCCTAGTTGAAGATGTCCCTTCTTATTGCAGGCATATTGGTCTGTATGACCTTTAAAGGTCCCTTCCAACCTATACTATTCTATGATTCTATGACATAAATGAGAAAAATGCAATAGTCATTGCTCACTTCTTTGTAATAATCAGCTTTGGGTTGACAGAGCACTTAGGATCAATAACTCTCCAAAGTTTTATTAATAAAAGTATTAAAGTACTCTCCCAAAGAACCAACTGGGCAGATTTTATTCTGCTGTGATGGAGGAAGAGCTATGCTGGTCCTCTGGCATGCAGCAAGCCTGGGAAGAAGATACACTGCCCTGTTGTATATCCAAATTTGATAGCACTTCTTCATTATATATATAAATGAAAAATAGATTTTCTAAAAATTGCAGATATGTTGCATTCTTCCTTTCTACATTTATGAGACTATTTCCTCTTTAAGATTAATTATTTAGAAGAAAGAAACCCCTGAGTATCTTACTTCCACGTCTTGCTCTTACATAAGAGCCCAATAATTAGAGCTGTAAAGTTTTCTTTTAAAGTCTGAATTGTCTGAAAATATAGTTTGAGACCATTGAAACTGCCCCCTAATCATTCTCTTTCTAAACCATTTTCCTGAACTTATATTTTCAGGTATAAGCATGCATAGAGGCAGTCTTACTCCCCATACTTTCTAAAATAACTATTCTTCTTACATTTGTGACTCTTATTAGATGTCTTGCGTAAATTGTGAGGTCATATAGTGTTTAATGACAAGGAAGTCATGTATCAAAAGAAAGACTTGAGCAAATCCAGACCTGCTAAGTTTTCAAATAACAGGATATGGTGTGGCCTTCAGCTGTGAAGAGCCTAGACTCTAGGAGGTCAAAACAACTGTTCATAAATTTAGAATTTGTAAGTTATAAGTAAGTTAAAATTGCATAGTAAGACACAACATACCTACATGAATTATCACTGTGATGATAATGAATGAAATTTAACAGTGCATCTTTAAAGAACAATTTTTATGGTGTTGTTCATCTAGCAGTCTTGTCTGTCTCTGATGTGCTGTCCCATGTTCCAGGGAAGTAATAAAACTTTAACTTGCCTGATTTCTAAAGGAAAGGACATAGATGGTATAAAATATTTTCAGTTAAATACAAAATCTATCTTCTTGTCGGAACGTCGGTTCAGATTAAATACCTGCTGAGTCTCTGTAATTTTTTTCTTAGGTCATATGAACATGGATTTGTAGTTACTGCTTATATCTCACTCCTCGAACATGCATCATTCAGATTGATTCTTATAAGGAATGCAAGAGTGTCTAGGAGGCAGAAGCAGGAGTAGCTAGAAGCTTGGCAGAAGTGTGGCAAAAGGTCCTAACTCAAAACCATGTAGTTTTTGAAGATTTACCCATGTCATGGAATATTACTTCACACTTGTATATAAGCATTTGCAATTACCATATATATATTTTAGAAGCAACTTCGGTCCCACTGATCAACAATCACATCTTCCACACTCCCTCTCCCCTTTCTATATTCTAGTCCTGTTAGGTTTCAGATTAACAATAATAGGTGTTATACCATCAAGAATATGCTCAGAAGAGACTCAGATGGCTGAAAGCCTCTGAGTAAAGGCCATGGTGTGTCCCTGGTATGTGCTCTGCAACGTCAATCTCACATTGCTGTTTGTTTCTACAAGACAAAAATCTAATTTATATTTTATCAGTATGGACAACTGTACTCTGATACTTTCCCAGTGATTCACACACTCTCACTCTTCTCTCACTTCTATCGTGTATGTATTTTTATTCTTTCTACAAAAATACTTACTTTAATGTACTGGCAACCCAGCACATTAAGTTTGTAAACTTGTAATTTCAAATAAAAATTAATTCTGACTTGATAGTGGTGGTCACTTATATGAGTCATCTTGAACTTTTTGGAATAGTTTACAGAAATTTAAGATTAAAGAATCTCTAATGAAAAAAATTAAACTCAAATTATTTTGATTACATGACTAAAGATTATTCAAATATATTGGAAGAGTATCTTTAGAAGGTTTTATCATGCAGATGAAAAGATCTAAGACATGTAGGATTACTGTAGATTTACTGATCATTGCAGTGGGTGAGGTGAGACAACAAAAATGATATTGTTGAAAAGAACACTGAAGAGCTTTTAATCTTAAAAAAAATCCCCAGAATCACATTACTTGATGCCTCATATTTGAAAAGTATTTTATCATCTGGTAACACCTAACCTGAATTACCTTACAGCTTTAAAACTTCTAGAATATGTTCAGTACCTGTAAGATGGAGAACACATTGCAGCATCCAGAAGGCTTTCCATTGCTTTTCTCCAGCAACGAGAAGTTTGTCTTCATTTGCTACATACGCACTTTTTAATTATGGCTTATCGTCTTTACTTAATCAGTTCATAGAATTCCAAACTTTTTACAGTATATAGCAGTCCTTTTTTGAGTCTAACTTATTTAAGTTCTGCTTGGTATACTTTTATAATATTTGCTTGATTTGGAAGAGATTTAGGAGGAATTTACTTGTCAGTAATTTACATTCCAACCATTTTCTCAGTCACCCCATTGTTTTTGTTTATGCTTTTCTGACACTTATATTCTTGCAATGTTAATTACAGAATGTTGAATAACATTCAGAAAATCAAATTGAATGTTAAAAGCAATTAGGAAGGGACTGGAGTACAAAAGAGGGAACATGGTTATGTCAGTATGAATACTTGGTGAGTCCTCATCTTGAATGCCATGTGAAAATCTGATTCTTGTCACCTCGCTGAAGGCTGAGAGGGTTGAGGGGTGACAACAACTGGGTGAGCAGATTAGAATTTCTGATGTCCTAAAGGAGAGGAAGTTGTGAAATCAAAAGGAGAGGATAAGTAAAGAACTATTTGTTGTCTTCTGAAGTACAAGAATTAGGGACGTCAAACTTGGTGAGATAAAGCAAAATGAGGGGTATGCAAACTGTAAAAAGTGATGTGCTCTAAAGGCAACTTAAGAAGGTAATTTTAGAAGGATTGATTAATGAGCATGCAAAACAAAGTCAGCACCTTTTGATTACGAAGCATGGGACCCTCAAAGGTTTATAGGAGAAGTACTCTACATGCTTGTACTGTTGTTGTTCTGGTCTCACTGTTCTCTAGGACAGCATTGTTGGCTTCCTTTGCAAACAGAATATTGGGTGTCTATTCTTATGGTTTATATATCAATTTGTAATGTCTTTATTCTGTAACTAAATTCAGGAGCAAAGCAGGGTTTCACTTTGGTGTTCAATGACAATTTTAAGGCTTCAGTATTTCCTTCTGGGCTTCTCTAGGCAGATTTACTTGCATGTAAAAGGATTAAATTGAAATCTGCTGGTTTATTGATTGCTTTAGTAAATAAATGTTTTTCTTTGTCTTTTTTACAGCAGATTTAAATGTACAAGGTAGAAATTCCTTTCTTCCAAAGTAGGAAGGAATTCTCCTCTTGTCTTGCAGGTATATTTTAGTCAGCCTCTTTGATGCCTCCACATTGCACAGTGCCATCTAGGAAGAGATATTTTCTATGTTTATTGTGATAAAAAAACAAGAATAAAATACAAACTTAAAATGCTGTTATTTATAAATTACAAGTTTTTTTCAGATCTTCTCTAATTTAAACCTAAAGTTTCAACTCATGTACATTTATTCCAGTAGTAAAACTCTCTGTTCTTAAATATCTTCGATTGTGTTCTTCCATGTTCAGGCATGTTTTTTGAACACTGACCACTAATCTTTTATTGTCTACTGGAACATGCTAATTTTTTATTGCAAATGCTTGTTTATATTCTGTGTGGTTTATTTTGTTTGATTTTTTTCTCTGGTTTCATGTTTCCAGTGGTTAGTTTCAAATTCTTTATTCAGTGATCATTTAACATAGGATTTAAAATTTGATTCTGCTGAAGTCATCGAGTAAAATTTTGAAGTTGAGCTCCTGTTCAACCCTATCCTTTGAGAGGTCTTGAATTATTACCAGATTATGAACTCTCATAAAAATCAAGTCACATCACAACGAGTACAAAAACTGCAAAAAGTTCAGCATTATAACGATCCACTAAAAGTATAAATCGTTTACCTAAATAAGGGACTGTTACCTACAGCCATGGTTTACTTAGGGCAATATGAGTTCCTCTTGTTGAAGAAATTATTCCATATCCTACTTTGGTCATTACATTCTTCAGTCATTTTATGAGTAGTGTTATGATAATATCTAACTGTCAGGGTGGTTTCTAGCCCTTTGCATTTTATTATATCACATTTGGTTTATGTACAGTGTTCGACTTGCCCAGAAATCCATATGTTCAGTGTAAGAATGATGTGGAAATATGACCTTGCCCATGCAATTTCTTTCTGCTAGGATTAGAAGGAACAAATAATGAATCAAGAAACTCTGGTTACATTCTATGGTATCTTCTTATTCATATTCTAAAACAGAGACAGTCTGGTGATTGGACACTTTAGTGTTCCAGCAAAGCTTCTGATTAATTCCTTTTTTCAGTCCCCGAACATTTTCTAATGATGTGAATTCACTATATTTATCACTGCTAAGGGACCTTCCGCCATTATTGTTGTTCGCTCAAATATAGAGCAGTAATTCAAATTCATTCACAACCTGGCATTCTTCCATCAAAATGTAGGTGGCATGTCTTTACTTTTCTTTAATATAACATAAACATATTATAAAATCATCCCCAAAGAGAATGTAATTGCAGTGGTTTAATGTAATTGTCACTTTCATGAGATATAATTTTAAAAATCCAATAAGAGACATCACCTGAATTAGAATTTAGCAAAGCAGGTATGGCAAGACCTGTTATGTTAGAGCTTTTGCTAAATAAGAAGTTTGATGAATAAAGGCTTCTCTGTAATTAAACATGATCTATATTACAAAAAAATTAAAAAAACAAGAAATGTTATTTTCTAACATGCAAATAATTCTTCCAGTCTGTTACGATTTGGATTTTGGGAGAATGTGTTTAATAATTTCCTGAATTTTAAACCCTACTAGCCAAGAGTTATTGAACCTGGTTCTTTCCCTGTGCCATCTGAGAAATATTTATTTTACCTACTTAAATTTTTGCATTTCAGGAATCTTATTCGAAGAAGAGAGGTTATGCATTGGAAGCAATACCTTCTGTACCTCTGGATGCAGTTCCTTCAGAAAGCGACAGCACTCTTTGTGATTCAATAGACATAGCAGTGACCAAAAAACCTTGTTCCCTAGAGATAGCAAGAGTTCCTTCCTCAAGACCAGGTAAATCGCCAAATAATCCTTTACATAGTCTTTGGTTTATGTGTAATATTATAGAAGGCATAGAATTCTGTATAGAAGGTATACGTTTATGTGTTTAATAATGTAGTGCTCTGTTTACTTATCACAGCATGATTACAGTCTTCAATAGCTGCCGTAAGAGCTTAATATCAGAATAAAAATAGCAAAATATTGTAGAAGAGAAAACAAAGAAGAGCTTTAAATAATTTTGTACATAAACATAAGAAGATTGCAAAGAGCCAAATTAGAAATCAAATTTCTTTAAGCCTTTTGTAGTAATCTATTTACCAACCTGTTCCTGTTTTTTAATAAAGAGCTTAGCAACAATGTTATACAAGTAATTAAAAATTTAAGGTACTCTGTATCTCTCTTTCTTTAAAGGAAGATCTGCTCCAGTTTTTAAAATGAGGAGTGATTGAGAATTGATAGAAATGACAGTATGGCAGAGTGCTGCTTGTTTTATACAGGTTTGAACAGCAGTGAGTTACAATTGGTAAAAACAATAGAAATATGCTGAGTCAGATGAATGTTATCTGTAAGGACTCTGTTTATGTTCTCCAAAATTATATGTTCTCTTCCATTACCCTTGTTTAAACTCTTCGTTAATCACCATCTGGTTTAAGAATTTCAGAATATAATAATTTCACTATAAATAATTGGGCTGAGATTCTGCTTTGATGAATGGCTGTTCTCAGCAGCACAGACCTATTTGAAATGGGCAATTGACTTTTCAGCTTGTGCTATCTTGACTATGAATCATGATTTGGGAAGTATACAAGAATGACAGATAATTGTTGACTAACATCATGTTACCAATCTATTCTGCGTAAGGGGAAGGACCCTCTTGTTTTCACAGCTGAACTAATATTGGAAGAATGCTAGAGCTATATCAGGCATAATATATGAGCCAAATATCTAGATACAGCTTTGGAGTCTGCAATGTGAGGCAGAGTGGATCATAATTCCCACATCTCAATAAAATCTAGGCTAAAGAAGACTTGAGGTTACCTGGATTATGAACAGTGATCTAAGAAGTGGCTCAAGATGGGATAGAGTCTTTATAGAATACTTGCACAGAGTGGACCAGAATTTTACTCAAACACCAGCACTACTAGTTGCATAAATGAAGGTTTACATTGCTAATACTCTTTTGTCTCTCCTAATCTAAAAAATTAGCAGGCTGTGCAGGACAATATTGTGAGTTGTCATTCAGTGAAGGAAGAAAATGCCAAGTTATATTTGTTTTTCAGAACTCTACTTAATTAATCACTGTAAACATGCTTATTGCAATGAGAAGACTGCTATACATCTACCCCATAAATTGGTCAAAGAAGTTCATTATCTGCCTCTGTAGAAATGGGGCTCAACTACAAAGCTTTCCATTGCAATTAGTATTAAAAAAATAGATAGACTTTTCACTAGCTATAATAGCAGGCTTTGGAAGTGTGTTGTCTGCAGAACACTGGTATTTTTCTTAGGCATAGGAAGTCTATTAGGACCAGTATGATAAAAAGGATCCTAATAAGGACATTTTTAGGTCTTAATCTGGAAATATGTTTTATGTATAGATAAATATGGTGAGTATCAGAGGCCCAGAGAATAATCAAGGATGCTGTAGGACTTTCATGAAGGTATCCGTCATCTTTGTAAGATCTATCAAGGTCAAGAAGTTAACAATACAAATGTACCGTAATTCCTTCTGTCTTAGTTTTCTGTATACCACTATGGTCTTCTCCTTGGTGTTTTCGTTAGGAAGAACACTTGGCTGTATAGATAAGGAGATTTCAAAATGTGGTTTTATTTTAACTTCTAAATGTAGCAGTTATCTAACTGGCCTGGCTTGTAGGATGTGTCTGTAATCATGTTGGCTGTTATCTTAAACTACAAATGGCCCAAATGAAATCAACAGCATCACTCACAGTAATAACATACTTACCACTATGCATAATTGTATCTGAATGTCAGTGTGCCACTTCAGCTCTTACAGATTTATTGCTTAAGTTATGTATGATTACAGATGTTATCAATGTAAAACAAATATCAAATTTACATCCCCGTTTTTACTGTATATCCCTAGTTTTGTATCACTGAGATGTGCTGACTTTGTAATAATGTTTCAAATTGCTGTACTGTGTTATGCATAGAGTTCATTGCAGAGCATGATGCAGCACTTTGAGTATAAAATTGCATCTGTCAGTCTCCTTTCCCTAGGTGGCAGGACACTCTGATCAACTTTCCCTGCTGTCTGGGGCATTATTACCTCTTGGCAGCAGAAGTGAGACTGTCTGCACTCAGTGAGTGATTGAAAATTCTCCTTTTCTACATTGAGAGGAAGGGTCATGCTGGCTGGCCTTTCAAGCTGTAGAGCTACAAGTTGTAACTATTATCTACTTGCCAGTAAACTCCTAACAGCTTGAGAATAGTCACCTTGCCAGTCACCATTCTCTGATCTACTGGGCAAAAAACGAGACTGCTATATACTTCTCCATGTTATTTTTAATTTCCTGAATCTTATTCTTGATCTGGTAGTGAACGGTAGAGAATAAGAACTCCAAACACTAAATGGTAAAGGATTTTGATAATAGATATATGGGAGAAAAACTGAACAGAAAGGAAAGAACAGTAATCGTAAAGCTTGTTAGTTCCACTTCTGAAATTTGGTGGTTTTGATGTCTGTTTGCAAGAAATCAGGTTTATATAGGAAGAAGAATGGTTGTATGATTGCTTTACATTGGCAAAATGTAAAGCAATTTCTTCTAATTAGGACCGATCTTGGAGTGAAAAATATTGCATGTGTGTCTGAGTTCAAGTTTAGCTGTTCTTTGTGTCTGTGGTAGATTGATAGGACAAGGTTGGCAGAGTGTGTTAGCATCCCTGTCTCAGTATCTCTGCTTTTAAACTAATACTTTACACTTGATTGGAATAGTCTGTAATACTGCACTCTGAGACAACTTTTTCTGCTAAGTAAAATGTAAATTTAAATTTAAAATTTCATAAATTAGTCTCATAAAATTAATTTCATAAATGAATTGATTCATTAATCAATCTTACTGATCTTCTGTTGGGCTATTCCAGAATAGTATCCTCATTCCTTAAACTAGACATTTCTACTAATCATTTTAATTTTAAGAATGCCCTTTCATTAAGAAGAGAAATCACATGATCTATTTAACCTTGAAAAATAACCATAAAATTTTATGACTTCATAAGGCACACATTAGTATTGCCCTTTTAGTCTTAAGTATGTAATTGAATTCTGTGAACTATGGCAACCAATTATCTCAGAAAAGGTGTAAAGTTTTAATAAATGCGTAAACCTCAAGACATTGGATAATTCTAATATTCAAGTAAGTTTTTCAAGTACCTTCATGAAGTTAATGTGTTTTTGATCAATTATCTAGTCTCTATAATACTGGTAGCAGAAATTTAGGTGCAGGACTGTGCTGCATTTGGGCCTGTGCTGTTAACTTGCATCCTTGGTAGTTCAGACATTTTTTACTATACTCTATCCTTAGACCTCATAATGTTCTGCACTTACTTTAGCAGAAATATTGAATGAAATCCGAGGTACATTACAGAAGAAATATTATTAAATACAGGTTTTTTTTAATTGGAGTTAAATGTGTGCTCATGCCTAATAGAGAGGTCATATCTCTTTTAATCTCCAATTACAGTTTCTACTGCACAAACTCAGTCTACATGCTAGTATGTCAAAAATACTTAAACTGTTTTTAGGTCTCACTTTGGGTATCATTAGGAATTAGAGAGGGCTTCTCAAACTCTGTTTTTCATTAATGACTTAGTAAAGAAAAAAAATTAAAAAATCCTCCTTTGGGAAAGTTAATTTGTTCATGCAGGTTAACAAAGGTTTTAATACAGCATCTCAATAATGAGGAGAGACATTGCTGTCCCTAAACTGCATGAAAATCATGTTTAAGTTCTAGTGCTAGTTTAAAGACCTATTTTTTTCTAGTTGTGTTACTTTACTGTGGCTGCAGGTCAAGGACACTGTAGTGAGCCATCTTCAACTCCGGAAACAGCTCAGCTGCAGCAGTACAGAACTCGTTGTGGGCTGCAAAATCCAGCTGAGAAACAAGGTAAATACTTAGGAGCGTCACTTACGCTGAACTTTCAGCCACTGCAGAGTCAGCAATTCCCAATTCAGCAATTTTGAAGATAGCTCTGGTAAAACTGCTCTACCCAGTTGTATCTAAGATATGGCTTCTTTCAAGGGGATAAAAATGTGATATGTGATGGTTGCCACTACCCTACAGCAGGCAAACAAAAGGCAAAGAATTAAAAATTTAAAAAAGAGATATCTTAACAGTTATTCTAGTCATCTATCTAGCTAAATGTGCTTTGGAAAAATCTCTAGTCAATCATGTTTTTGTTATTTAGAAAAATTACTTAATTTGCAATTAAATCCCAGTGACTTGTAAGGAAGAGCATGCAAGGTGATAAACCTGTAATTAATGATAACTTTTTCTTACTGCAGGGAAACGCAGGGAAACTAAAAAAAATGCTTGTCACTCAATTATTACATAAATCAAACTATCCCCAAGATGGCCTAAGTACTGCAACATTAGCAATTTTTGCTTTCTCAGCCTGGTGTACCTCTCCTGTCATTACAGTGAAAATTAACTTCAAAATTAGGGGCCAGTGTGTCAGCTCATCTTTACTTGCATTCTTGTGTCTACTGTATAAACACTTTGGCAGCAGTCTTATACAAATATCTAGAAGATAGTTCTTTAGCAACCAGAATTGAAAAGTAACCTAGCTGTGATAATGTTTTTATCAAAATTACAATATTAATCTTCTACATAGCTTCCATACCCATCAAATACTTGGCTTGATAAATAAAGTGCCATTTTTCAGGTCATCAGTTTCTGATTGTCCTCAGCTTCTGATTGTCCTCAGCAACAATTCTTCACAGTCACTATCCTGAATATTTGGACATTTTAATTCTCCAGATTGAGACTAAGATAGCAACTGCATCTTTTCTTGTTTAATGCATTTATAGCTTTGCTTACATGCAGTTATTTTCTGTCTATAATCAAACCAGTACAAAGTGGCCACAAGAAGGAACCATCACACTGCCAGATAGACAAAATTGCCTGGATGTATCGAAACTCAAGAGGCTAGCCTTAGTCACCCATGCTTCATAATTTTGAAACTATAATTGATCTGAAGGATCACACACTAACCTTTCTCAAGTCCACTTACTCAAATTGCTTAAAACAGAAGGGCTGCTCGTATAGCTGTATTTCGTTTAAGCATGCTTTTTTAAACCAGATATAGCAGGATATAATGCACTTAAACACATGCCCTATAGTCCCACTCCTCACGATTAAATACTTTCAGAGACCAAGAAATATCGTCTTAACTGTGTAGGGAGAAGAACTTAATAAAGGAAGGAGTCTTTTATCAAGCAGAGTAACTGCAATAAGTAACAGTTGGTCTAGAACCATATGAAAATAGCTAGAATGCATGAAATTAAGCTTAGTTTGACAGCAACATTTCTGAAGCAGCTGATTGTCCATTAAAGATTTTGGTATTGTGGTGCATATTCAAAATCATTACTACCTACCTGCCATGAGTGCTGAAGTCTCATGAGTGCTGTCTCATGTCTGGTGTGTCAGGGAGAAGCAAGGACCAGCTGCTGCTTCAGGGATCGGGAGGCAGGAGCAAAGGGAACTACTACAACTGGCAGGGCAACAGCCTCACTAGTTAGAGCTGTATCTCACCACTCATGAGCACGACAGACTAAGAGATCATGCCTAGGTTTAGACAAGAGCCCAGATCATCAAGCAAATTTGTTCTAATGAGGTAGAAAGTCCATATATAGGTCAGGATCAGATACAGTGATATCCAGGAACATTCATGATGACAGGACTAGGTCCAAGATCCAGCTGGGAAATAAGACCATGAGTTCAGGTCTGGATGCACATGTCACAGCCACAGGCATAAGCGCAAGAGAACCACTGCTTCAACCATGCTCAGGCAGGAACTGAAGGCCACAGCCTGAGCTGAAATGACATCTCCAGGAAGCAGGGTGTGATTGACTGGAGAACCTCAGAATGCTGGTCAGGGCCTTTAGAGCTTATTACTGCCTCAGGGCCTGACGTGATGTGTGAATGATAATCAATATCCTTTATTCCTCCATTTGTCACTCAAGGAGACAGTATCTCCAAAGAGTGTAACTCATCTGTGTGTTGAGTGAGAAATGAAGAGACATTCAAAGCTTGTCAATAAGGAACACAAAGCATAGGTGTGTGTCGTAATGTGAGCCATGCATCGGTTTGAAGGAGTAGATAGCTGACAAAAGAAATGTGTTTCCATAACAACCTAATAGCTGCAAATAGTTTATCTTCTTAGGCAGCAAATAGTTTCTTCTCTAAGTAATTTTTGGCCTTAGATAAATACTTCCATTATTAAGTAAAGTTTCCCAGCTCTCAGGGTGGTTTATAGAGTCCAATCCCCCTTTACCTTTAGCACAGAAAAAGATTCATAGGCTGTGAGAAGAATCAATAAGAGTTTCACAAAGCCCTGTCATGATGAGGATACTCCCTTTAAAGAGAGAAAACTCAGGTTCTAGCCTTTGTGTAGCTCCTTTAATAAACCTCTCAAGACACGACTGAAAAAATAGCTGGGGTTTTGTGCCTGTTACTCTGAATATCAGTTTCTTTAAGAATCACTGATTTCTGTGCTAGTGATTAAGAAACTTCTCATTTTCCACCTCAGTGTATTTGTGGGCAACTGAAGTCAAACGAGAAGAACCCTAATGTTCTGGGTTTGGCTAAGTCAGAGCTCTCCAGCAATTTTTCATGAAGCAGTTCTGGGTAGTCTCTGAATGGCTTTGAAAATCTCTTATTGCCCTTATGCATATCTATATGCACTGCCTTATCGTGATGGCTAGAGGACTCTAAAGGGTGGTAAAGTATTGCATAGAGATCTTCCAAATGTGTGTAGCCTGTATCAAACCGTATGTCCAAGTTATTTTTTTCTTATTTATGTATGTATGTATCCATTTAAGGTATTGCCCTCTATAGAAATCTAGATGATATTATTTACATACTCTGCCTCAATATCCTTCCCTTTTTCTGCATAATAACAGGCGTGTGAAATTATAAGGATTATAAGAAGACCTGAAGTGGATGAATGAAAAAAAAATGTTTTTTCAATTAAATGTTATATTTAGTCCAGCTGAAAATATTATCTGGTTTTTGCTGTTTATCTGCTTTTTAGTGAAATTTACTTTAAAGTGAAAATTGAAAATTATCAAATAATTTTCATTTTCAGCTGTATTTTTCAGTCAATAACTTATTCATACTGAAATATAATGCATAGCCTTATAAGAGCTATACACTTCTCCTCTGCATCTGCCTTTGTCTCTCCCTCCCCTCAGTCTTCCTTTAACCTGTATCTTAGCTGTATGGAGAAACTTTGGCTATGGTACAGAATTTATCAATTTAATTATTTAAACAGGGTAATTTATAAAGATGTAAGGATCGCATTCAGAGCTTCAAGATACAAATCTTTGCCAGAACACAGTGTATTGGAAAGAGAACTAACATTCTGAATGAGTTTCAGTGATGACACATTTTGTATTTTTCATTCCTACTGCCACAGCATAGAGTGCACCCTTCTTATCAGAAGCAATTTTATCTAATGCACTAGCATGTGTTTGCAATTTGGATTTTTTAATTTCACATGGAATTTTAACAAAGCTTAAGGGAGTGCTGATGGAAGAATAAAATACACAATAGCTCTTCTATCATGCATTTTGTTGGTTTTTTCTTCAGTAAAGCTAGTACTTGTTTTAAACACCTTTCAAAAATGTGAAAGAGAACATTTCTGAAAATGAGACCTGGAGAGTGTTTGCTGATATAGTTGTTCCTATAGTATAAATTATAAATTCATAATTTATTTTCTATTTTAAAGTATTTTATAGTTCTTTTTATTTTTTCTAGGTACAAATCCCCAAAATATGGGCAGCTTGGAGGTTCCATTTTATTAGAATGACATTTTCATATCCACTTTCTTTATTTCTGATGTTATTATAGTAATTGGAGTACAATTAAGATGCTCTATATTATTCTTTTTCATATTATATCTCTTAGAGGAGCAGAGTTCAACTCTGTTTCTAGTCCTGTGTTTACTATTTTGTTGATAGGTATTGTTAACCTGCAGATTTTGACTTGTAGGTCTTCAAGTGATCTGAGTCTCAGAGGCTGGCATACATGACTAACCTCATTGATGTTAGGGCATGTTTTGCCATTAATTTCAGTTCTGTTAGTTTTTCACCATATATATTTTTCCCAAAAGAAGGATCTTTGTTAAAATTGGAAATGAGTCAATTAAATATTAATATGAGATCAGGAAAAATATAAGATGGAAAATTAGGTTCTGTCTGTGAGAATATTTCCCTTTTCTTCTCACATCATCTGAAATCAGGAAGCGATACCTGTTAGGGTATTATAGCTCTGATTGATTGACAGACACTAACTACAAAGCATTATGTTAAAATTTCATTCTTTGCTGTGTTGGGAATAAATGTTATGCTTTGTTGTTTCATTTCACTTCCTACCTTTTGACAAAAGCACAATTTATCCAGCAGAGGAAAAATATGGCATCAACATCACAAGCTGAGAAGCAAGCCATGGAAGCATTCAGTGCTTGTTGTTTCTTATGTCATAGTTTCTTGATTGATTCCTGCCCATTGAACTGTCAGCTTTCAGAATCAGCATTAGGAGAAATGAGGTTTATACAGGCTTTTTGACCTTCTTCCCAACACCAATGGTATTTGTAAAAAGAATGTGGATAAAACCGGGGTGGTTTTTTTCATTTGGGTACTCTGGAAAGAGCAAATAGTGATGCTTACAGTGGATACTTTTTATGCACATACATCTGGAACCATTGATTAGCGACTTTATCTCAGTTATAAACATAGACAACTATAATTTTAATAACAAAAATGTAATATTAACTCAAATGTATTATAAAAGTGAATGGCAAATTAACCCTTTTTACTTGTATTAAACAAACTTATGATTTCATTTTAAAAACAATTAAAATAATGAGACAGTTTCTCTGAAGCAATGCTAATTTGCTTGGCTCCTTTAATTTATTATTTATGGTGATCCATATCAGCTACTACATTATTCCCAATGTGAGGCTGAAAGCCTATAAATACTAAGGGTAATCCATTAACTTCCTTTTGTCTTCTCAAATCTTATCGATATTCCAAGTGCTATTAAGAAACAGCAGCATTTATTGAGGTAACTTTTTGCCAGGTCTTTTTAAACACTTGGATACAAATTAGATACATCAGCTGATTAAAAATCTCTAGTTTTATAAGCTCTCATTTAACATTCCCTTTGGATACTTTCATATGAGCACATTTTCATATGAGTCTGTGTTTCATATTTAGGGGAAATATTACACATCTCTATTGTTTTATAATATTATTTGTAATGTGCCATAATTTGATTTGTTCCATTTTCCATTGCCCCACTCCTTTATTTTCTTGATGCAGCAAAGGTCTTGTGGAGAAACAGAAATCATAATTAGGGACTTCTTCAGAATGAGTATGTGCAGAAGGGTGAGTTGGGATTGCACAAGCCACATCAATTCTTACACACTGCAGCTCTAACATACTTTCCTTTACAACCTTATCATTCCTCTAAGAGGTTTTTAGTATATAATTAAAATAATTTCACCCCATCATATACTCCTTTGGATAACTTTTCTAATAACATCCTTAACAATGAAATGTTATTCTCTAAAAATAATCTGTCATTTCTGACGTTAAATCACAAGCAGATGACTGATACCACATGACCAGTTCATTATTAAAATACATGCAGGTCTCCACCCATCCATTATGTTCCCGGAAATACGTTCATGTTGTTCAAGTGATTCCACTTTCCAAAGGAATAGCTTATGCTTTCTCTGCAAAGTGAGAGAAAAAGGCTGCAGCATAACATACGTTACACATTTTCTGATCATACATTAATTTTTGTTACTATTCATCAAAGTTGAAAAAATTAGCTTTCATGGGAGTTTGGGACAAAATGAGTCCTCATCAAAGTGTATGTATTTTGACCAACACTCAGTTTTATCCACCCTGGTGTGATTACCATCTAGAATGATCTCATTATACACTTGACTGCATGCTGTCAGCCGAAAACGCTTTTTCAAATCAAGACAATAATTCAAAGGAACGTAATTATTTTGAGGTATTTTTCATTTTAAAGCCCATATGCAAATAATATTTAGCAGGATCTGAGATTTTTCTTTTTTTAAATGAGTATTAGTTGCAGCATCCTTTGCAAGTGCTTTCAAGTCAGGGATGAAATACATATAGACCATATATAACATTCCATTCTAGTAAGTAATCCTACACTTCAAAATACTCCTGAGATGTTTTTTATAATTGAGCAGAGATAAATGATAGTGGCAATGATTTAATAGATATGAGGAACAATATTGCTATATTAATAAACCCCATGTAGATGCTAATATTGGCATTAATAGTAAAACTTAATCTTACCATTTATTTGTTTACATTTTATATGCATCTGCTAATACTATGATATGTTCAAACACTACAAGAAAAGCTAAACTAGTTTTCAGAAACTCTGTAGGTGTAATAGGAAATACAATATAGAAGTGTCTTGAACCACAAAAAGAACTCAACTGTCTTTTGTGGAATATTGATTTCTCAACTCCTTGGTCTCTCAATTTCAGATGATAAAGCTGCTCAACTCTGAATGTTAAATCATTAGATACTGCAATATACATATCTTGTGATCTGCAATATATGTATCTTGTGATCATTTAGACATTATCAGCTGTTGCAGAAAGTTAGAACATTAACAGAATCACAGAATGATAGGGAGAGCAGCTTAGCAAGAACGTCTGCCAGGTCTGTCAGCATTTGTGGGTACATCTCATTAGGCCCCTGGATTTGTAGGTGTCCAGTTTGCCTAAATGATCTCTAATTTGATCCTCCTCGACCAAGGGGTTAGTCTTCCTTTCTCCAGAATTTCTCTCTTTCATCTAGGGTCTGGGGTTCCTGTGCAGTAAAGACTGAAGCAAAGAAAGAATTCAGTAACTGCCTTCTCCCTATCCAGGGCACCCACCTCGTTTAGCAGCAGACCCGTATTTTTCTTACTTTTCCTTTTGTGACCGATATACCTGAAGAAGCCCTTCCTGTTGTCCTTGACTTCCCTTGCCAGATTTAACTGCAAGTGGGCCTTAGCCTTCCTTCTCTCATCTTTGCATACTCTGACAGCATTCCTATATTCCTCTCAAGCGGCCAAATGTGTAGCCTACAGATGCTTTGTAGCACTGTTATTATTATGTGATTGCCTTCAGTTTAGGTATTAAATTTGATGACTTGGACAACCCCTTCTATTTCTATGTCGTGTATCAGGACTCTTCTGGGATGTGGGGGGTTAAGCTGAGAACCCTAAGTACCAGGCTATGGTGTGAGTGACTGTATCTGTATCACAGGGTACGACCATGCTGTTCAGTGCTGAGCTCGTATTTCACATCCTATCTGCATCCTAGCTCCATGTCAGACCAAGATATATCAAACCAATCCCTACCAACACTGTTAGAATAAGGTTGACCTCCAACACGACCTATGAACTGAATTATCAAAAGATCAGCTTTCTGGGATACCTGCTCTGCAGTGTTCGTCTTTTTTTTCGCATTAGTCTTTCTTGCAAAAACACACCAATACTTCAATCCTCCTCCAAAATTGTTTCTAATGAAAATATTCTGAAAAGGACACATTTCCCCAAGAAAATCATTTTGAATTAATTAGAATTTTTATGGTGAAAATCATTTGTCAAAAGATTCATGACCAGCTTTCCACTGCATGGTGGCTTTGCTGACAGACAGATGCTGACGTATCGGGATTGCAGCTCTGCCTGTCCCCCTCTCCCTGCTTTCCACCATTTCTTCTCTGTAGGGATCATCTACTGCTACCACAGTTACTGTGTTTTTTTCAGATATAATAGTGAAGAGTCACTGGCTTTTATATGAATGCAATTAGTAACTTTGCTTTCTTTCTACAGTTGTGGTAGACCTAGCATAGCAATAAATCCTCCCTCTACCCACTACCAAACGAACATAAAAAGTTTTTACTGGTCCTTCTGACTAGCAGTCTTTAGGAGATTTTTTTTTTCTGTGACTGACTGCATCAAAATTGGGTTATGATTTTAGCTTATATTGTACAATCACCTGAATACGCATACTGAGAATTCAATTTCAGCATTGACCTGAATCAGCTCTGAAATACTGTTAGGATAAAAACCCATGCCCTATTTCTACTGTCTTTACTTTTCCAGTAAGTAAGAACTTAAATGAGGCAGTTTTGTGAAAAAATTAAGTTGTTGTATTTAGTATTTCAATACCTTTAATTGTGCTGAGCACTCGCTTTTTCAAGAGAATATGATACATTTTATGAGTTTTTAAAATGAAATTTTCTACTAACTTTAGAACATTTGGAAAACAGAATTCTTGGCATAGCGTGCTAAATTTTGTTGAAATCAAAATATTTGTGAAAATATTAAGCAATTACTAAAATAAACCATTTTTTTGTACATAATGAACAGATTTATTTGTTTTGTTTGATGTCAGAGATGATTAAAAATAGAGAAACATTGATTCTTAGTGAAGGTAATCAGCGTTGCATACAAAAAAAATCCTTCCCGTTCTGTTTTAAGTTAAATAAAAAACACTTTTACTTCCATTTTGTCTGCTTCTGTCTCTGTTTCTGCATCTGCTATTCCTGATGGCAGTTACGTAGCTTGCTGCCAAAACTTTTCTTTCTATTACTTTATAGAGATTTCATTTTTGTACTTGGTATATCGTTTTCATTTTTGTGCCACCTCAAAAGGAAATTTGAAGTATGAACGATATGTAGGATTTTGCTAAACATGTTTGTATTGCCAGTCCACAAACATATCTTTGCTAGCAGCTAATGATAGAATAATTTTCTGCTGCAACAGGATATCAAACTTGTCTTTTCCTTTTTTTCCTGATATGCCTTCAAATACTGCCAATTTGGAAGAACCCTTATGAAGGAATATCTTCATAATCAGTTGCTTTATTGTTTTCAGAAAGGAAGAGAGGTCCCCATTTCATGTTTTCTTCCAGGGCAGGGTGTATTATTTTTTCTATAATAAAATGCTGTAGTATCTGTTCTGGATGAGGATATTAAAAACAGCTGTTAGTAAAAATATTCCTTCCACTTTATCTTCAGCTGTTCACTCCATGTCCTTTTTCTTTCAGATATCATTCCCTCCCTGCTGGAAGATACTTACATAGTATAGCACAATTAAAACCAGTTTCTTACCAGTGGTGCTGGGAGTGAAACTAAATATTTCTCTGAAAGCATTTTCATTATTTTGACATCTATTTCTGTCTTAAATTATGATGAAAATCCCCCAGACTTTCTGTGAATGTCGTATAAGTAATATTTGCAAAACCTGTTTTTTTTCTCATCAGTTGTCTTTCAGAGTTTTTCTCATCCAACCTGTAGTAACTTCAAAAAGGATTTGCCATTGATAAATTTAACTTTAAAAGTATTAAATGCCTTATGAAGCCGTTGCAAACAGCAATATATTTTGGAAATTACTTGTCAAGCTGCTAGATATCAGCCTCATAAACACAATGTGACTCATTTGAAGGAATAATGACATTTATATTATGAAGTTGTTCTTGGTTAGGAGTTACAGCAGTAAGTGTGACAGGAATTATGTGAATTCTGCCTTTGCTTTGGCTAAATTTCTGTATTCCAGTGTAATTTAATTGTAATCCTTTATTGTAGTTTAACAGTTGAAGTTAAGGAAAATTGAATAGTTTTAAGTATTTTTCTCCGTAAAATTTGGGATAAAAAAAAAGCATACTTTCACCTAATTATATCCCTGTTTTGGTATTAATGGTTGGATGGGATCAGCTACTTAGTTTCTGCCCCTCTATTCCTTTTTGTCTGAATATACTGATTTGTCTCTATGTCAAAAAAATACGCTAGAGCTGCATGGTCTAGAAATTTTGATTTATTCATTTACTATCAGTAGCAAATACAAACAGCATACCTCTTCTATATATTTGAAATTTTGTGTCATCTTTATCAACTCTCAGAAATTCCAGTGATTTATCTAAACTCCGTATCTGTAGTCTCAGTAGGTTGCTTTAGTAGGAACACTTAATAGGAAGAATTTTAAGAAATCTACAAAGGTAGCTTGCAGATCTTAGAGAACCTAAAACTAAAACAAGAGGAGAAAACCACCAAGAAGGCAAATTTTACATTGTAGCTAAATTAAATGTGCTGAATTATATAGAATATTCTAAACACTTGAAACAGAAATTATGTCAATCCTGCTTTGTCAGTCAGAAGATAAACAATAATTTGTAAATACATAATACTGTTATAAAATGCCATCTAAATTGCAGCAGATAGAAAGTAAATTAATGCAAGAATATTAGTAAAAATGTTAGAATTTGAGTATTTTTCAGAAGAAAATGCTATGTATAAACAAAAACACTTAAAAGTGATATTTGGCAAATTTTTTTTGGCATGTTAGATGTAAAAAGATAATTTGGAAATTAAAAAAATTCAATCAAGTGTTTGGGATTTTTTTTTTTAGTTATTAAAAACTCTAATGCTATAGTGTCACAAATTAGCTGTTAATGGTTGGAAACTGGATTGTGTTATTTCAAAATTGTCCACAGTATTTCCTTTATCTTTCTCAAATCATTTGGATATTATCAGAGCAACATGTTGGACTAGATAATTGGACAAATTCTTTATGCTTAATGAGTATACTGCTACACTGGATACAATATACATTTGAAGTCTGCACAAAAATCTTTTTTCCCTGTTAACATATATTAAATACAAAAACATAAATTTTCAGAGTGAGAGCTGAGCTCTCTGAAGGTGCTCAAAAATTTAAATACTTTAAATAATAATAACTGGATATTGAAACATTTTAAAGCATGATTTCTAACCCTCTGGCTTTAAAATATTTTGGTTAGTTTTTTAGTTCACTGTTCAGGTAAAAAGCTTTATTAACTAATTGATACTTCAGAAAATCTGAAGCTCATGAAAATATAGTTTTGTCCATAAATTGCATTTCATTTCACCTAAAGAAAGATGCATATTGGAAGGTGTATCTTCAAGAGTGCTTAAATTATATATTAACTAAACTTGATCTCTGGGGAGTATAGCTATCATCAGTATTATTTAGATGGTTTAAGACACTTACTTAGTCGCACTGCCTTTTGCAGTTTATATTCTGAGATAATTTGAAAGTGTAGCCTAATTCACTAATCAACTGTTGCATTTGAAATAGTAGAATACTATCTCTGTACAACAAAGTTCTTTTACTCTCTTTGGACTGTGAGAGCAGCCTTGTGAAATACTAAGGTATACATATGATATCATTCAGTGGCCTCTCACTGGTGAGCTTAATTTAAAAATAAGCACAGACCTCTCTAGTGTGTATCATTCTTTTTTTTTGGAGGACGATATTTTTACAAGACTACTAGGCATTCCAGTTTTTAGTGAATGACTGAAATAAACAAAAATATTTTGGCACCTATAACTACACTCTCTGCTTCTCATTGAACATCCAGAAACATGATGACTACCTGCTGAGATGAGGAAAATGCAGAAATCGATGAAATTTCTGTCATAGGCAAGTACAGTTATTTCGCTAAATACATTTTAAACATGGAAAAAAAACAAGAAAAAAAACATTTCACACACACAAAAAATAAATATGTGGCGACTGCATAGCATTGTTTTTGAATGCTCAATTAGACACCAACAGCTTGCAGAGGCAGTCTCAAAAGATTACTCAGGAAATGGTGCAAATCGCCCATCATATCTCATTAGTACTTAATGAGAGATATTTTTCCAAACAGTTGCCTGGTATTACAAGGGTTATGCATGCTTGAAGCAGTTCCAAAGTCTTTTTGTACAGGTGGGTGATTAGAGGAATTAAAAAGTTGATAATAGTCATACCCAACTCTCATGGATGATGCAGAAACAACTAAGCAGACCTGCTGCTGCCCCCTGGAATGCACTTCACTGGTAATTAATTCCAAACACAGTCTTGGAATAGCTGCCACATCCAAGACTGGGCCAGTTACAGCTTCAAGTGCTTTCAGCAAGACAGTTGCAGATATATATTTATAATCCTACTCAGAACAATGGTTATTTAGGTTTAAGTGTGTGGGAAACAAAACAAATTCAAAGGAGCAAAATCAAGCAGTTTAGTCCAAACATTCTCTTTAAGCATCCATTGTAGCTACCTACTGATTCTATTATTCAGTATTCCATCTGCTCTTTTGAAATGTCTCTTGTAAAGTTCATTCCTTGTAATTCTGAAATACAAGATTGTCCTTATCTATAGTTTCTAGATTTTTGCCGTGTTGCATAGTCACGTAGGACAGAATATTTGCTTTGGGGATTAAGTCAAGTTAAAACAGCTTTAAAGCTGAGTCATATACTGTGGAAAATTTCCTAGTCCCTCAGTCTGGGCTACTACATAACATGGACTTTCTTGTTATCTGCCTGACAAAATAAGAAATTTTCTATTTTCTTCCTAGATTTCTGTGTGAACTTCAGCCTGGCTTAATTTTCTGTAAGCAATTATTCTGAATCTTTGTAATGGGTCCACCACTTAGAGGAGACATCACATTTTTGTCACAGATACTATCCAAGAAATCTTATATATGGCAGCTTTGTGTCAATTCAGGGCAATTCCTACTGTTTTGTGACCTGCTCAGTTTTGGGTCTTTATTAGTTTCCTCCTACTTGTTGGCTTGAGCTGCTCCTGCCTTGTAAGTTTACTGCTGGTAGAATCCAGCAGTTAATTCATCCCATGATGAATTAATTGAGCCTAAGTAGTGGTGTCTCCAGACAAAATGTTCAAATACATTGTTTTAAGACTTTCACTGAAATCTGTCTATGTTTTAGTGTGATGTGGTGATTCTCCTTGCTCTGCCTTATAAAGACAGTTTTGGTTTAATGAGCTGTTTGTAAGCTTCAGGAAGGTCACTGTGCCTAAATTCTATTTACCATAAGAAACAGGATTCAGATGATCCTTCACCCGGGCTTGGGTCTCTCTCACACTTTTACATAAAGCTACAGTAGGAAAGATTCCCTGAGGCGTAATCTGGGCAAATTTCTTGGTCTGCTCCTCAGCACGAGGATATCAGCATACCCCTGATAAAACTTCCATATATTTGGTTATCCCTGGAATCAGAAAATACTGGTTTATCTATTGCTCCAGTGTGGTTATAAGTGGCAAGTCTTCTTCCATTGCAGTTATGGAGATTTTTCAAGGACTAGATGTTTGTACTCCCACGATAGAAGAGCACTGAAGTATAGTCTACATTAACCTGTTCATTTCTTAGCCAGTCAATGAAACTAGCCCTTCTGGTGGCCATGACCTCTGTGAGGAGATATATGTAAATGAAGTCACTGGTGACTGATCCTCTGGAAACACGAGTCTGTATTATGTCCTTTTGTACTCTTGCAAGATTTCTATTGTGTTTATGATTGAGTTCTGTCTGGGACAGATGCTTAGCATTGCCATGTACTTTTCAGAGCTTTATGTCTCCATATAACACACTTGATGTTAAGAAGAGGCATAACATGTACAGACAAAGGCATTCCAACATTTTTTTTCTAAAGACAGATCCAAAGCCATAGAAATTGACAGACTAGATAAGTGTTTTTTAACTAATTTTCTAATAGTGTAGAAAATTGAGTCTGCTGTAACTGATGAAACTTAGGTCCATCTTGACACCACACTAAAAAGCATTATGAACCTAGAAAACACCGAGCCATCTGCAGACTGATCCACATTTTTTGATTATCCTGATGCTGTGGTGTCCAAAACAGATGCAGGATTTTTCCTACCTTCATGTAGTTTGAAATATTGCATGAAATCTTCCGCACTGAGTAGAGCTTGAGGAATAAAAGGAAATTATTTACTCATGATATGCTGCCTTTGAAGTTGCTTTCTATATATGTACATAAATGTATCTATATATTTCTGCATATGTATATATGTGCACACTCATTTTTCCACACTTTTTCTTTCTCCTGGGGTTGCAATGCACAAATCTACCCAAGCCCTGAGGTTATGGTATAACGCTCCACAAGGTCATAAAGATTAAGATTTATGCCTGAAGTATTTTGTTCATGTCTAGTATTATGTTTTCAGAGGTTTTAGAATTTAGAATTCAGTATATATATAAATATACACATACTATTAGACACATAGCATATAATTATTATTATCTAGATTATTATTGATCTACAATTCTAAATTTGAATATATACTTCTTCTGTCCTTACAGCAAATTGTAAATCTCAGCATATAATATTTAAGTAACTCCAAAAATAAGTAGAACATAGAAATAAAATAGGCAGAGTATATAGTTGCATTTTAGTTCAGAGCACTGGATGTGAATTTGAAATAAATCGTAGTTCCCAGTTATTGTTCATTGCTTCAATTACAGGCTGGTTTAGGGGCAGATAAACCAGATTGTTTTTTGATCTGAAGCTCCATTTCAGGTGGGCACCAAAAGTATGGGTTCCTTCTGGAAGCTGTGAGGTGCATGTGTCATGGGGGTGTTTGGCAGAATAAAATAAATGTTATATTGTCCTAAAAATTCAGACCCACATGTATTCTAAATGGATTGTCATGTGGATCAACTACTTTGATCTGCTTATTCATTGCCATTACACTAAATTGTAGAAATAATTGATGCAATGGGTAATATAAACATAAGTATAGACTTTGAAAAGACTGCTAGCATGTTTCTGTAACGAAAGTGGAAAACTACCCATTAACTGTGTGTTCCATTGTGAAGATTTATTTATGAGGTGAAATATAATTATAACTATATTTCTGGAATATGAATTGACTTTTGGCTTTTGACATTTTACTTTCTGAGATGTGGTAGGAAGTGTTCTGGTTGGTATACTTAGTATCTGCCCAATAGTTAAGACGTGGCATTATACACTTACAGTGCCTTTTCTTTGAGTATATTATAATAAAAATTATCTATTACAAGAGTTCCAATGAGCAGTTTGTCCTCACAGTGCATGGATATTGGGATGAGTATACTGATGAAACACTTTCTGAACTGTGGTGACATGGTCTATTACTATACATAAGGCATATTTTTCTCTATGCAGCAAACCTTATGAAAGAAGACAATCATCCACTAACCAACTACTGATTTCACACAGCACAGTAAAAGGCAAAGGTCCCAGTGCATGATTTTTTTCTAGTTTCAGTTAAACAGTTAGGGTTTTTTATTTTTTGTCTGACAACTTAGTAGATGATAGCAGTAAAAGAACACCAGTTTTCCCTTACAATATACTAAAATAAGTCAATATTCACTTTAATTTCACCTTCCCTAGACTTAAATTTGAATAATCCTTAAAAGGATAAAGCAGTCATCATGTCCATGAACAGGAACTCCTTGCACTGCCCTCTGTTTTTGACCTCCTGCTATCCTGTAAATATCAGAAAAAAAGCATAATATATTCTTGAATCATTGAGATGGCATTAGTAAACCATGCTTTGGCAGTTGAATCTTGCTGTTTGTCTACAAATAGGAGTGTCTGAGCTAGCAGTTTAGACTTTGTTTAAAACTATTGTGTAGCTTAATACAATTAATGAAGTTTAGGACTTGTTCCTCTGACCTAATACTTCTTCAATATAGTATAAATAAATATAGAATAGATTCTGAATTCTAATAAATACTACTTTAAGTTTTTTCATTGACTTAAAGAAAGTCTTTACATGCTTACTGCAATGTAGCTGTATTCCAAGAAATCCCTCCTTGAAAGTCTAAAGATCAGTTTTGAATTGCTCAAGACTTTGAGAACATATTAATGCCATTTCTTTGCAAATTTATTTATTTATTTATTTATTTATTTATTTATTATTTATTTATATATAAATACATAAGTTTAACTTTTAGAACCTGAATTTTGGTTCAAAAAATAATTAATAGATAGGCATATAAAATAGACTTTGTGAGGTGTTTGTCTTGCTGCTTTCTCCCTCCCTTAATATTCTCATGAAAAGGTGCTGTGAAAAATAAACATTTCCAATGTGAAATGACTTAAAAACCCTTAAACTCATAATTTTCAAGAAGAAATAGTTTGGTGAATCAGTTCTTATTTAATGCTATTCAATTAATTTTTATCATTTTCCTGTAAAATTATATAAATATACTGCTGGTGAAATATGGAATAACTGGAATAGACTGGAATAGAGCTCTGGATTTATGGATTTGGTAGAGGTGATTCAATATTAATAGGTTTTAGTGTAACTGAAATCAAGCCATTTGTGCATAATCAAAGAGTGTAGCTCTAACTTAAAGAGTTCTGGTGTGGATTGAGAGTAAAAAGATGGTTTTAAGTGCTGGAAGGAGTAAACTTACCTTCCACTTCCAAGCAAAGGTATAATCATTTGTAATTACATTCTTTTGATGCATAAGGAAAAGATTAACACACAGGCAAGTGTGTCACTAATGTGACCATCGCTGTAAATACTGAGTCTCCTGTAAGTACTTCAAAAATTGGGAAAAGTTGCAAATAGAATTTTAAGAGGTATTAAGATTTGAAAATTAAGATTAAGATGTGGAAACCTGTCTAATCCTGTAAGCAATCTAAGAATTACCTTTTTTTGGTACGTCCATTAGACGGTTAGTAGTAAATGTGACTGTAATAGAACTATAACACTTTCTGTTCTTTAAAACGTCTGCTGAGCCAGTTAACCAATCAATCAACAAACAAAACAAATTAGTAAGATCTGCCAGGATTTAGATCAGCATAGCTATTTTTGTAGTCCACAATAGATGAGCCCAGTTAATCCAAAATCTGAGTTTATCTAACCTTTTAAAAATTATTTTCGTTGTTCTGTACATAGAAAACACAATATAGTGTATTTTCTTTATTCTATCCTATTCTATTTACTTTGCCCTGAAACAAAGGAAATGGAGGGTGCGAAGTCCTCAGTAAACAGTTTTAAAAATCAGATAAGCTCCAATTACATAATTCTTGTGACTGTTTCTCATGTATGGTGGAGGCAGGAAGAAATATTGTTAGAGCATGTCGCAATTCAGTAGTTTTTAGCTGCCAGATGATCTCTGCAGCCTGATGGTATCTGACTTGTACAGAAACATCTCTTAGCTTGTTGCAACTTGAGCCAGGAACTAGAAGGGAATGATGACCATAAGTACTTCCCTGTTGGCCCCATCTATCTCATCTATCAGAAACTAAGCACTGTAGATACTGTTTCCTAGGTAAATTTGGTCAGTTCTCAAGTTTCCGAGTTCTTCTTGCCATTAAATGTTCTGCTGAAACTTACAGTGTTACCATTACGGGTACATAAAAGTTGGAAGTGTGGAGGAGGAAGTTTTTTTTAGTCGTGTTGCCTGAGAAAGGGAAAAGAAAATGAAAACTTAATTATTATATAATTGAATTACAAAAGAAAATACATTCAATTCTGTTCTTAATGAAACTATGGGTACTGTATACATAAACAGATGAGTTACCCAAATTGGTTGCAGAAACTAATTTGATGGGGATATTCTTTCTCTGATGGAGGAGACCCAGGTAGTAAATCATTATTTCTTGCCTGATGGAAAGATCATACTGTGAAAATAAACAGCTGTCCACAATAAAGAGATTGTTTACAAGAAACCACTACATGTCAGACACTTAATTCCCTAGAGAAAGGAATGAAGGCATGAAATACTGAACCATAGGATTTTTTTCTGGGATGTTTATTTCAAAGAAAAATATTGGAATTTGTTTTGCAAAGCTCTATTTCTAGATTCTAATAGTATGATCCTTTTTTTGTATAACCACTTTAGTTTGCTTGAAAGGAAAGATTGTGACTAATCTTTTTTTGATTTCTACATATTATGAATGTTCTTGAATATATTGTTTTACGCATACACTGTAGCTGGAGAAGTTAGTGGAGCATATAACAGTCCTACCTCCTCTCATGAATATCTTCCAATAAGTTTTCATTCCAAGAATTTCACTTCTAGTCAGTTCGATGCTTCTCAGGTGGGACTGTACCTAGGGGTAAAACCTACTCTTCAGTGACTTATCATTGAACAAGGTCAACAAGAAGTTATGGTCTTTCCTGTAGAAAGACCAAAATCTTGCTCATGCGACTTGACTCTTCTGTAAACATCTGAATATTTGGAGTGTCAGTAAACTAAACTGATGTGGTTGTTAGCCTCACCACCAATCTGTATTCATAACTATCTGTCCTTTGAGTGATGAATCTTTGAGATACTTCCGCATCTGCAAGACATCCCAATTTCACTTGCAAGGCTTTCATGTGCTAAACAGCTAAAGGGCAGCTGTGCTTAAGCACAGCCACAGAGGCTCTCACAGCAAAAGAACAGTGACAGAAGCTCAGGGACTGCTGAGGTACCAGGGAATTTGTGTTGTTTGTAGGTTTAGCTGTTTGTCAGAGACACACGTTTAATTTTTTTCTTACATCAGTAACTGAATAAGTGCCCTAAATACACTTAATCAGACACACATAAAACGTTTCTCACTCTAAATATTATTTCTTAGCTTAATAGTTGTTGCCTGTATTACCGCATGTCTTGGCAGCAGTGTAATCCTTTGTTTGGTATCTCCTTACTCAGTGCAGGGCTCTCTCAAAGCAAGTCTCTGATTCCTCAGTCAGTGAGGTTTCTCAATAATTATCTATTGATTAGTGTGTCTATAGGCTGAAAGAAGATGATATTTCATATTCTGAAGCAAAAAAGGATAAAATTTTCAGTTCAATTAAGGTGCTCCTAACATTCATATTTAGTCTTCACTCTCACTATGAGATTTCCAAAGATTATGGCAAGGCCTTGATAGGGTATCTTCTTGGCAAATCCTTGTCACTATTTTGATGAACGAGGCTTTCAAATCGCAGGATACTCATCTGCATTCTGCATGTAAACAGTTTTCCAGGTAGACGCAAGGCCAGACAGGAAAGTATAAGAAAGAAGTACAGCTTTCTGGAATGCCACCCAAGTTCTTCCACGTTAGAGGTGGTGTTGTGAGGATTCACCTCAAGTTCCTTTCTAAGGATGTATAAAAATGTTTGATTCATCATACTAACACACATGTATTACTTTCTGAATAAAATTAAATCAGATCCAAGTTTTCTTTGCATACGTTCAGTGATTCAGGAAAAGCTATTCTGTGTCTTAAGACTGCATACCTAAAGGACTGACAGTTTTGATGCAGATGCATTTCAACAAAGTTGGAATTGTCTGTGTCTGTGACTCTGTCAGACCTCAGGTAACACCTGAGGTTATGTAGAGGATGTTTCTATTTTGGATGTCTGTCAGACTGCCACCTGAACTTTCATGTAACAGTATTGCTGAAACATTCCAGCCTGGTATTTCCTTTAGGACAACAGTTTGTAGGTCTATATTTGACCAGAATCGGTAAGACCTGATTCAGATATGTACTGTTTCTACAGGGAGTATTTCTTAGATGATGAATGCTGTGAAGTTATCTGTAAGTTGGAAAGGTCATAAAGTTTACATTCTTGGAAATAATCTTCTTTATCTATTGTTAGCTACATGAATGTAACTGGATATGTCCTTCCCTTTTAAATCTCTGTTTTACTTCCAGGAATTCTTTCAAGTCAGTAGGACTGAGAGGGAGAAGCTTCTGTCATTGCTTTCACAGAGGCATTTGTGACTTGTGCAAATGGAGGAGATTGTGTGATCCTGCAGAAGTTGATTAGGCAAAAATTCTCTAGCTTACAGCATTGGTGTTGCTTCTGTTTAGTAGGAGTTTGAGCGGATTTGCTCACTAAGTGGAAGCATATATTGGAGATCCGCCTTAATTACAAATAAATAGACTTTCTTCTGTGAAATGTGCAGGCTGTCAGTTGTGGCCCGCAGATGTGAGATTTGGATGTAATCATTGTCTTAATGCAGAACTGCAGGTGTTACAGCACATTTAGGAACATGGAGTACACATCCCTGTGATCCACAAAGAAAGGTACTCTATAAATTCACAGACACCGTAAAGACCACCATGACCATGCACAGGCAATGGCATTTTCCCCAGAATCTAAACTAAAACATTTCTTTAATAGTGCAGTTTTAAAGGCATCAAATAATGTGGAGCTTTTGGCCTCCTGCTAAGTCATTTTGGTACTTCACAGCTGGGAAGCTGTGCCTTCATTTCATAGCCCCTTCTATCCTCTGACTTGATTTTCACTGAGTTAACTTTATATTGTTCATACAGCATTAAGAACACTTAGAGAAGGTAAGAATGACACATTAAATCCCTTTAATGGTCGTTCAAAGTGCCATAAAATGGTAACAGCCTCACAAAATATGTACAAATAGCAGTTTCCCATGTACCTGCAGATATGTAGAAATTTTTATGCCACTTGTAGGTTATCTAGCTGAGATACTGCTAGAAAGGTAGCTACTGCAGTGCACAGCTCTGTGGAGGATGGAAATTTTGTCTGAGGAGCTGAGTATATTTTTGTGCGATTAATCCCTGCCAGTCTGTTATGTTGCTCACAGTGTCCAGGAGAGTTGTCACTGATGGCTATTAGCATGCTCTAAGTTGAGTATGCATTTATATAACTTTATGAAAAGAGTCGTATATGTAAAGATTTTCCAGGATGTGATATGAGTTGCAGTAGAAAGGTCCCTTTTAAGTTGCTCCTGTTATAATGATAGTACTTGGATTCACAATCAGTAATACAGGGTAGCAAAAGTAGGATGCTTGTGTTTGGTTTGTGCCTTATTTTATATAGGTGTGAAGAGAGTGTTATATCCCACCTTAACATTGAATGAATGTATGAGCTGACAAAGAGGTGTAGAAGTGTGATATATTCCTTAGAAAATACATTTAAATTATAATAGGTTTTGTAAGTTGAAGTTGTGTTCTGAATAGCATTCTGTTTTCAAAATAATTTTTTAATTTAAAATGCATGAAGTATTTGTAAGTTCACGTAAATGCTATTTTTATTCACAGATAATGCACCTCAGGTAGCAATTACTGCACCAGGATCTGGTAACCATAGAAACAGCTCTACAGGCCCAACACCTGACTGCTCTCCTCCATCACCAGACACTGCACTTAAAAACATAGTGAAAGTTATACGTCCTCAGGTAGGTGATCATCATAATAATCTGCTTATTGTATTTTTCATTTTAAAAGGGGAGTTATGATGCATGTATTCTAAGAGGACGTTATCACTATACACATATGAATATGTCAAAGACAGGTAAACAGAACTCAAAGCATTTTCTGTACTTAGGAATCAATCTTGTTAGCAGGAGAAGGTAGAATATTTTATGAAGGAACCCAACAACGTACAATGTACAGAAGATATCATTACATTAATTTTTGTACTGTTAATGATGAGTTAAGTCTCTATGTAATATTTTTATGTTAGTTTTCTTCCAAGATTACGTTCTGCTTTTATCAATGTTAATTCCCTATTACTCTTTGAATTTTCTTCCTTCTTCCTGTATCTCTGTTTACATGGACCCATAATGTTGCACACGTTCTCTAGTTTACCTTCTTGTATAGTATTGCATCTTGACTTTCACCCTTCCTAACTATATGTATTTCTAATAGTGTTTGGCAAACAAGATGCTTAATGTGTGGAAAATTTGAATGCCCCTTATAATTCTTTAGGGACTACAGCTTTTTAAAATAAAATCTTTTAACTAAATGAATAAATTTTAGAACTTGTTTCAGTAGTACAGATGTAATCAGCACAGGAGTGTTTATTTTAGACTCACAGGATGATAGCACAGCATAGGTCAGAGGGAACTTGAGGGGATTATCTAGTTCCTTGCTTAAATGGTGTGACATTAGGTGTGTCCAATCCAGCTGCGACAACATGGAGGCACTGATTTGAGTAGTTGTAAAACTTTTTTGCTGTAAATTAAAAGAACTTCTTCTGCCAATTACTGGGTTCAAATGCAGCCATCTGTTCTTCATTGCTGAGCTGATCTCTGCCACTGAGCTACTTTGATGCTAGTGGATGCAGGCTTTGTATCATCAGTATGTTACTGGCATTTTTTTCACTTGAGAAGTAAGTGTGTTACAGTGGTGGAGGTGGATCTTCCTTTCAGTACTCATTGGAGCACAGAGTTCAGAAGATCTTGCGGAATTAAAGGTAATTACTAGGTGCACCTGCCATTTCTTTCTAGGAACTGTTAGTTCCCTCTGGCTGACACTGTAAATGTACAATAATTCTAATTATTGGCTGGTGCAGACCATCCCTCTATGACACTACAGTAGTTTGGGTTTCACATCCTGGTTTAAATCTAGACTGCAGGGGGTCTAAAATAACAGCTTTTTCTCCTTTCTCTTTTTATAGTTATTTCTCATTTTTCTTGTTCCTGTAGTCTCTCTGTCCCTCCCACCTTACATCAGTATAGAACTGAAATGCCTCCTTCCCTCTAAGCTGTTTTTATAGTAGGCGGCAAGCAAACAGAAAGGTATTGGAATATTGTTGGAACAAGCTGTTGTGTGATAGCTTATTGAAAATAGCATTTAAAGCTGTTTCCATCATGATATTGCCAACAGATGGACCCAGAACACTGAATGGTGATGTTCTCCTGCCAGTTAACTCTGAATGGATTCAGCAGATTCTGGGGAGCTATTTTCAAATTTAAATCATACCATTTACTGACTCCCAGAATTCTCATCGTTCTGCAGAACAAAGGCTAACTGTGCGATATATGCGGTCGGAACTTTAGTTCATTTGTTAAAATGTCTCTCATGTGGCCCTATATGTGGCACACATCCTATGCAGAAGGCAACAACAGAAAGGCACATGTAGGCTACTGCTTAATGTATGTTATAAATCTATGCACTTATACATGAGAAGTTGATACACTATAACATTAAGATCTCATTATGCTTCTTCTTTCTCCATGAGTCTTATGTACATTATTTCAGTATTCTTCCTTTTCTTTTTCTTTTTTTTAAATCATCACCTCCTTCCCAAGCTCTCAGCCCAAGAATTTAGATAAAGAAATTGTAGGTATTTACAATGTGTTGTTTGCAAACCATTAGTGTTAATTCTGCCTGCATATTCAATTCTTTTTATTCCATGCCTGCTGCATTCAATTACATGGCAAGCTCTTTGAAGATTAACACAATGGGATTCTATTCTTGACTGACCTCTCACCACTCATGTAAAACTAATGTTACACAATGCACGCAAAATAATTACTTTTCTGTTGTCTCCCAGGGCCTCTTTGCACTTTTCCAGCAAAATAAACAGATTTTAAACAGATCTAAAACAGGGATCATATAAGTTTCCAAAACTGCTATCAATCCTTTCCCCTTTTTTGTACGTCTTGTGCAGCCAGCACAGAAAGGTGCCAATGAAAGACAGAATGGAAAAATCTTCAGTAACTAGTTTTACACTAGACAGGCTTTGGTAGCTTGGGTGAAGCTGCCAGGGAAATCTGTCCTTTCAATTCATGTTGTTATTTTCATTTATAGGCTTACTTATCTTTCCTGGACGTTTGTGCATATAACAGTTTACCTGCAGTGAGGAGAAACACTGTGTTTCTATGTAAGCAGCAGCAGAGGGGACCAAGGATTCCTTCCTTCCACCAGTCTGGTGAGGGCAGGTGTTAGTAGAGAGTGGAAAAAGAGAAACCTGGCGAGCTGAGTTTGAAGGCAGAGGTGGGGGTCCTTCTGCCTCATGTTTTCTTTGGCCTTTTCAAGACTGTGTGCCAGCTCACATGATGACAGGGCACATGTGTGCCTCAGCACATGACATATTTTCAAGATATTTGTATGAATATGAGCTTTAGCACAGCACAGCAGCCTCTCCTCTCTTCTGTTCCAGACACTCAGGTACCACACGCAACTGGTGGGCACCCTGTCAGCTGTGCCTGCTATGTGGGGTCCTTGAAGAGAAGCGAGGCTGTGATGCTGCTCTGCCAGCCTGAGGGGTGAAAGTACCACAGCTGGGAGGTGTGAGACAGGAACTCTCACACATAAAGTGTGAATCCAAGGGATCTGAGTCATGGTCAGTTAAGGGATTCCTCCGAGTGCACTCAAAACTTGTTTTGTTTTTTTCCTTCTAGTTGTCTCTTAATCTAGCCCTAATCATTTCCTTTCTTATATTATAAAAACATGCCATCACAAAACCTTGCTGGGAATTTCTATTTTCCCCCAAACTTTGACTCCTTATTTCGAAAATTCATTCTTTCTTTGATTAATTATGATGAAGTTTGAGGTGAGAAACCTGCAGTTTGTTTTGACCCTAAGACTCATTCCTTATGAGATCCCATTGCTCTCTAAATATGTCTACAGCTCTCTTTGGATATGTCTCAATGATTCAATGTGGTGTACTAAAGCTGAAGCCCATTTTAACTGAAATGGTGTATCTCCCTGACACAGTGCAGCACTCTTGAGAGATACTTACTCAGATCTCAGAAGCAATATTGAGTTCAGTGCCACAGTGCCACCCACCTCTACTGCTTCCAGTCCTGAAGCTAGCACACTCAACAGTAATTCAGGGATCTGTGTGCTCTTTTATCTGTGCACCTTAGCTATGGCTTGTACATGAGATCTAGCATTTTGCAAATACACGTCTTGTTTTCAGATTTTCAGGGTGAGTCCCTGAAAATGAGGATTTGTTGGACAATTGCATAGAGGCACATAAGAAACACAGTTTAGTTCAGATTTTGAATCACTTGATCATTTTTTTCCAGATTTTACAGGCAAGTCTTAGTAATTTTTTAACTCATGAATTGCTTATTAATGATGACTTTGACAAAGTAATACAGTCTCAAGTTGAAGACTGTGAAGTATACTAACAGCACATTGGGAGAAAAAGTGACTTGGTAAGAGACCAAGCAGGTTAATGTGTTAACTGAAGTCCTCTGTAATTTTAGGCTCTCTTCCAATGCAATTAGTACATACAGTAAAATATAACTTACATTATCAGACTGGAATTTTAGAAAGTGATAGTAAAATTGAGCTTGTTCTACCCAATACCTGTACCTTTCGGTCTGGATGAAGTCTGAACAATATTGGGCTGCATGTGACACTTCATGTGTTTTTCATATTAACCACTCAATTTAATAAGATTTTCCTTATTTATTTGTTCACCCCAATTTGAACAAATAAACTATATACATAGAGAGAGGAAAAGGACCTTTTTTTTTTCTAAGAGATTGTTTCTTTTGCCAGTGCTGCTCACTTTTGGGTCGTTGACCAATTCTCATAAAATTGAGTTCTGACTTCTCACATCTACATTCTTTATTAAATACATTCCAGCATTTGCGCATTCTCTTCTTGTTTTTCTGAGATATATTTCAAATGGCTAACTATAGATACAGATTTTGTTGTCTAAATGTGGATTATTTAAAAATTACTTGGATTTTATCAATCATAAATTAGTATTTTCCCCATTCTATGTGAAGAAGCGGATTCCCTAAGAGTGTTGTTTCAGTGATATAAAGAGTGTTTCTGATAGAAAGACAAAGAAGCAGAGAATTTCAGTGTTTCTGACATAATGGAATTTCATCATCTTGTTCTTCCCGGTTTTATTCCTGAGATCTGCAATAATTATATATGTGTTTGGTCTTGTGGGTTTGGATGTGCTGTCTTTACATTAGTCTTTTTTTTCTGTCTTTTTTAAGCTCTTTAAACAAAGTTACAGTTCCATCTATAGTTCATCATTTCTCTGACATTTATGAGACATCTAACAATATAATAGAAGGTAATAGTTTGCACATTAGAGGATGAAAGAAATTGTCTCATTTTTCTGCAAGAAGTAGTAGAATCCTGCGGGACATCTGTGGCCTCTGATAGATCTATCCCACTTGTTCGGACTACCACGTGTGCCTTTTCTGATGCAAAACTACTTTGTGTATGCACATTACTATAGAGATGGAGTTCATCTAAACATAGGGAAAGACAGAGACTGTGATGTTGCACCTCCTGTAGCAGCCTGGATGTGAACGGACCCACCAGCCATAGGAAGAATGTGCTCCAGAGCCTCTCTAGTTGATGCAGAATGGGATAGTAATTTACTTTTAAGGAAATGATACATCATCCTTTTTGCAGTTAGATGCAGGAATTACTTTGAACAAAAACAAACGAAATCATCTTGGAGGCAGCTCCAGAAAATCACTGTTCCAGAAAATAATTTTTCAGATCTAGTTATTCCGTAAACAGGATTTTCAAGAGGATTAGTGTCACTGTTTCCCAATGGTGAAATAATCCTGGTTCCTCCCCTGTGTCAACACACTGCTGCAGTACCCTTAGATCTTTGCAAATGAAATGCATCCTTTGTCACACTTCGCTTGAGTTGGCACATGCCTGTCCCTGCAAGCTTAGGGAATACTAGTCAAATCCCCACTACAGGCTGTTGCACCAGTGCACAAATACGTGAGAACCCTGTGATGCATCTATTGAACTTGTTTTGCAACACAACAGATCTGCTTTGTCACATTTCATGATAAAAAGGAGGGCTTGGAGCACACAGTTACATAATAAATTCTCACCAGTTTTGTAATGAGATCACAGGACAGCTGGGGTGTAAGCACCTTCTTCCTCCTAAGAACTGCTTTCTGTGCTCAGCCCAAGTTACAGTGTGCTCAGCCAGGTAGAGAATAACCAGGAAAATCATCGTGGAGGAACACTGTGCTGGCACTCTTTCTTCCTGTTTGGGAGCACACTTTTTCTTGTATGTTTTGCTACTGAACTTTGTGCAACCATGTGCAGTGTCCATGCTTAGCACCAGAGGCAAATAAGAGTAAGACTTTATGGAGAGTTATCATTTTGTGGGTGATAAAATACATATTCTCTACGGTAAAAGCCACCCCTGTGTACATGCTATTATGAAGTTCTGAAAGGTGCTGCGCAGTACCCAACCTCATTAAATTCAAGATGTATTCTACGGTTCATGAACGGGCAGATTTTTCTCTCTTCATTAGCATGCCTGGTCTAGAGATTTCTCCTGTGTCATGTAGTTTCTCCAAGGTTGCGTATATCCATTAGGGCTGCAAGCACTTTAAGGTAGTTCACAGCAACCAGTGACCTTGATTCTAGGTGTGGAGGTATATTTCAGGAAATTATATATATATATTTATTTGTTTGTTTATTTTTAAAGCCTTAAAGTGTCAATGCAAATCTGCTGCATGAATTTTGATATCATTCTAATGTTGTTGAAATGAACAAATAAATAAAGAAATAAAGGTTCTAAACAGCACTTTGAAAAAAGTAAAAGAAAAAAGTAAAAGATATACTGTCAATGCCATTAAGATGTGTTTAGCAATTAATGTATGTGTGACTGAAAATAGGATAGACATTACGAAATACTCTTACACTGGGTACCAATTACAAAAAAAAGCTTAAGGTTGGAATTGTCTCACAGGACTGACATTTTCCCCCTGTATTACTGCAGAATTAATGGGTAGAAGACATGTAACAACTCCAGAGAAGGATATTGTTAAAAAAAATTTCTTAGAGCCTAATGGATACTCTGTGACTATTCAATAACAACATTAACCAAATATCATTAGAGATATGCACTGTAAAAGATCTCTTTTGACAAATAACTATGAAACATAATTCTATTTGGATTATTTTAATTAGAGCTGAGATAATATGAAAACATAAACAAATCTACCCAATACACGATGCTAATGAAAACAGCAAACAGTATGTGTTGAGTGCGTTTAATTGCAGTTCAACAGGATACTAAACTACAAGTATAAATTAAATCAGGAGAACACTCTTTATTGTTAGGACTGTTATATTTTTAGAATATCACTTCTACGTGTATATGAATTCTTGACTGAAGCTGATTTCTTACCTGGAGAGATTCTCTAGGTTGTGTTTCCTGATTCAATATAAACAAAAAAACATAGAGAAAAAGAGGGTATTTTTCATATCAGAACTTGTAACAGACCAAATTGGTGAAATATTGAGCATAAAGATAGTTCAGATATGGAAAGGTAGATACATACATCTCACTACTGAAATAAGCTCATGAGCTTTGGAAGGTTTTCAGGAACATTGTTGAATTGCTAACACAGTCTTGGGTATATATTTGGTCCTGTACAACTCTCTCTCCAGAATTACCCACTATCTGGCCTGATAGGGAATTTGAATGGGCCAAGGACCATTCCTGGTAGGTAATTCTGCTTTGAAGACCCTGTTCTGAAGGTTAACGAAATTTAAAGCAGGCACGTGAACCAATCCATGTCAATTGCCCTGCCCTATTACCTAAACTGCTTGAAAATAGTACTACACTCAGAATGTGGAAGATGAAAACCTTCCCTATTGTGCTTAGATGGGCATCTCACCAGATTCATAGCGTTTTCCTTCATTTCTATGTAGTCCTGGGCAGTTTTGTGTACCTTAGTTATGAAGTAATCCTTTGTCTTCATCTGGAAACGTGCCGCATTTTCACACACTTATGCTATCTGTAGCATGCAACTTAAAAAACGGCCATCACCTTGACCTTTCAAAATCTGTAACACTCAAATGTAATTATATAAGCAATTTTTATAGTCTGTGGGTCAAAATTGGATGTTACCAAGAGCTGGAAGATAAGGGGTTTTTTTAAGAAAAGGGCTTACATATATTTTCAAGTTGTTTCAGTGAAAATAACACTTTTATAAAAAAATCTTAGAAAGTTAGAAACTTCTTATAGCTGAGGAATAAGACATTCCTCTTATTTATTAAATTTATCTCTCAGAATTTGGAGCTCGTTTCAAGCGATGTTTTCCCAGTAGTGGTGCGTCTCCACAATCTGGTCACGTCTGTCAAAGAAGGAAATCACTACAGAGGTGTTAGAGTATTTAGTGTTCAGGATTGCTCTACCTCACAACCCACAGCTGCAATATGGTTGCAAGCCGACCCTGGAGGTATTTAAGGGGAGACTGGATGAGGCACTGAGTGCCATGGTTTAGATGATGGTTGGTGTTAGTGTTGGTGTTAGTGCTGGGTTATAGGTTGGATTTGATGATCTCAGAGGTCCTTTCCAACCTTGTGATACTGTGAAACTGTGTGAAAATGGACACTAGGAGGAGATCCATTCTTTCCCTTTTTTATTCCTAGTCTGATTTGTCATCTCAAATAAGACCAGAGGTAGAAGATGAAAGGAGACAGCAACTTCCTGACCTTGAGTTACATACACCACAGAAGGACTTTTAAACGAGAAGCTTGTATAGCATGCAGAGGTGAACAGAATCACAGGAACAGAAAGCACTAGGGATGTTTGGTATCTAGAGTCACATTGCTTTACTTCCTAAGCACAGGCTACAGGAAAGAGCTGTGTGTCTGTGTCATCCTTGAGTGTGTCACTAATGGTGTAATGATCAAAATATGCTGATGGGCCATGAGACTGCTGTAAAGAAGTACACACTTGCTGCTCATACAGGATGCAAGAGGTGTCTTTCTCGAAATTAAAAATCAGTCAAACAGGAATTCCTAGAACTTTGGCACTATGATGCCGTTAAAAATTAATTTAGTTTTAAAATGCTTTATGCTTATCATAATGAAAAGGATCTACAGTTAAAAAGTTCAAAACAGTGAAACCATTTATCTATTTTTTATACTTTTCTTTTTTGTTATTTTTTTTTAAATTCCCATGATCTTCTAAGCTTCCTTTTGTTGCTGCTTGGAATATATTTGTTGCCAGCCACTGTGTAATTTCAGTCTTCTGCTCTTAAACTAAATTAAGATGTTGAGAAGTAAAAACAAAAATATCAAGAAAGGTGCTGAAACTGCCTATATTTTAATTGTAGTCATAATTTAAGATAAGGTTCTACAAAATGAAATAAGAGAACATTATATCACCTTATTAAAAAGACAATGTTTTTTCACATGTACAACATTGTATTTTTTTGGCTTAACAGAATAATTGATTAAGGAATCTCGTAATAGTTCAGTGCAGACTTTCACTGCTAGGCGACATCGATGAATCAAACCCAGATCCATTGTAAACTCATGTTTTTTCAATTTCAAGGCTATTTGATCATCCTAGTTCAGATCCTATAAATCAAATAACTCTTAACTGATGAGAATGTGTCAGGCCTATTGATTTCTGCAAATCAAAACTGAGGCATTGAGGACAGGAGTAAATGAAGACGACTATTCTCTCACAGGCTTTTCCCAAGAAAATTATGAATGTTATGGGATTTTATGTAAGTGTACATGAGCAAAAGAGACAAAGATAGAAACAGGGATGGTCTGCTGGGATGTTGAAGCACAGGAGACTAAAAAACAGTAAAGTGATGTGGAAGTTGTACTTGGAAGGGAGGACAGAGGTTAAAAGTGGATGTATTGAAAGACAGTGAGAAGGGATGTAGTGACTGATAAAGGCAGTGAGAAGTAGGACCATTAGGACGTCCTTCAAGAGAACTTGATGACAAAACCACAGAGAAAGCAGAGAAGCAAGTTTTGGATGACCAAGCAGAACTGGAATCAGCTAAGATACTGTGTTTTAGAGTAAAATAAGTAGTGATGGATGGAATATAACAGTAGTCTAGAGAAAACTGAGAAAAAGAAAGGAGTAAAAGGGAAGGTGAGTGTGTAGAAAGAGAATGGGATCTTAAGAAAGAAGGAAAGTTGAGAAATTAAAATTTCTGAAGTGGGAGTGAGTCAATCAGAGCATGAGAATTTGGAGAGGTACTAAAATGAGTGATTTATGCTTCCACATGGCTACACTCAGACTGTATTAAAAATGTGAGATGAGCTGAAGGAAGTGGCTACAACCTCTTTCTTTGACAAGTCTATATTTTACGTGCTAGCTAGAATTAGAGAATGTAGGTTCAATTCTCTATTCTATCATAAATATTCTGCATGGTATAGCACCAGTGAAACCAGTTTTTACATAATATAGGGCAGCTGGAATTTGGCAGGTTTTCCCAAGTTCAAAATTTCCTCAGGCTCATTGGTTTTCCATGGTTTAATGAGCCAATCACCTGTCCCTTGGGAGAGGTCTAAACCATAGCTGAGCATCTGTAAAATGGGGCTAATAGGTCTGCCATAGTGCGGAGGAGTGTTGTGAGAATTAATTCTTTAGAGATCCTGATTGTGTTATGTACACAGATCCCAAACGTAAAAGAAGGTGGAGTCCCAAGATTGCATCGCAGAGTACTTCAAGACTGGAGAAATTTTTGATGTCAAATTGAGAAAGGAATTTTACCCTACTTGCTCTGCTAAATATGAGAAATATTTGAATGTATGCTCATAGTATTACATGCAAGTTATGGTAGCACTACATAATTTGAATGCAACTTCCATTCATGGAAATATTGTCTTTATTTGTTGTTTTAATAGTACACGTATTTTGATGCCTTTCCTTGTCCAAAGTGTTGCCTTTCATTGATGTATGTTTGCTATTGACTTAACATGAAAATGTTCTCTTTATTAGACCTGATTGAAAGATATTTAATTCTTGCTATTGCAATATCTTTAAAGATTCTTATTTATATATTTTTTATTTGGAATTGATATTAAGGTTTCTTCATTAGCCTGATTTGATGTGCTGTATTATGTAGTCTAGAGTTTTCTAGGTCAGTATTATGACAATTGAATAAACAGTCATGAAGAAATATTTTAAAGCATACAAAATCAATCATTAAAGAAATTTACACATATCAAGTAAAGTAAAAACATGAATGCAATGAATAAAGAAAATCTACTTAAGGATAAATGTGCATGTAGTTATTTAGCATACATACTGTTTGAAGTTAAGCCATAAGTATGCTGCAATTTCACAAAGGTTATATAAGTGTGTGCAGAACTTCTGAGTATTATGAGGCAAGTGTGTAACACAATGACTGACATAACTGGCTTTGGTATAAAGAATGAAGGAAGCATCATCTCTTTGGGGAAGAGTTTTGTGTTTGTACAATCTTCACAGCTATAAAACCTTGACCCCTGACTACTTTTCCTGGATATAATGGTATTGCATATAGCAAATAGTCTCCTTAGAATTATTCTGAACCTATCTTGAGAGATCTCAAGGAGAAGCTTTGAAAGGTGTAATCCAGGAAACCAAGGTACAAGACTCCAGTAAGTGGTTTGTAATTTCTAGCTACGTGTTTTGCCAGTAAGGCTAGAATTTGACACCAAATCCTAACAAATGAACTAAGGTATCCAGAGTGTCAATATGTGAGTTAGAGGTGGGATTCAGTCTGGGATTAAAACATTTATGCTTTCATCTCTTTATATAAGAATGTCTGTGTCATTTGAATACCTAATCTATCGTCATGCTCAGGAGAGATGTAAGATTCAATTCAGTTGCCTTAAAAATAGGCATCTACTGTCATTTAAGGGGCCATAAAAGTGTCTTCGACTTGCACATGGAGGTTGTAAGGTGTGATACAGGGCGTACATAGGGAAGATCTGTACTCTTCTGGATGACAGCTGGAGGCCAGGTGGAATGCCTCAGGGAATCTCCAGTGACAGTGGATGCCCTAGTTAGGGCCAGTGAACTAATACCAAGGTAACTGGATGAGTTGAATGGTTCTCTGGACTCTGTTGATTGTATTGACAAGATCTCCACTGACTGTCATGGGAGCCTAGATACCTACTGTAGATGTAAATAGCTATGCTATAAATTTATTTATGTAAATATGGAAGTGAATTTAATCCTAAACAGTTTTCTCTACAGTTTTTGTGCAAACTGTACTTTAGAGAGACACAGACACAGGGATACAGTAAACACAAACTGGTTTACTGAATCTCTCAGCACATATTAATAAACAATTAGCATACTTTAACAACATAACATTTTACAGGACCCAGAAAAGGTGCAAAAGGCTCCTCTAGTTAGCTACAGAAATTCAGATGCCAGATTCCTATGTAATTCTGTAGAAAAATTTTTGACATATGTAGACAGATGGACCTTGTTAACTCCAAAAAACATAGCAGAAGTGTTATGCTGTAGAGCACTAGAGGCTGTGTGAGGTTCTATACAGAATCCTTAGATTAGAAAGACATATATGTTTGTCTGAATTAATAATAATAACGTAAAATCCCAAAATAATATAGGAGGTATTTTGTGTTACCCAGGTCAACAGATGGGTGCGTGTTAGCATGAATAAACAGCAAACATTTTTCTGGCTTCCACAGTCACCTTTGAAAATCTCTCTAGACTTATTTTATAAAATTAACCTATGTCTCCAGAAGAAATCATATCTATTTATTGATTGAAATATTTTCAGTATCTGTGCTCGTTTGCAAACTCAACTGATGTTTAAAAATGTTTCAGAACAGTTTGGAGGTTGTTTTTTTTTTGTTTTGTTTTACCTCGTTCTCTGCCCCTTACTAAGACCTTGCAGGTGTTTTTTGTCAAACTTTTAGAAGATATTGCAATAGCTTGTAATACCACACTAAGGTGTAGAGAAACAGTTGATGGTAAGCTAGTAAAAGGCCATATGTTGCGTCAGATGCCGCTGTTCTGACTACAAGAAAGGGGCACACAATTGAAGCAGTGACTGAAAACTTGACTGGACATAGGTCAGAGCAGTTTTTGAAGATGCTTAGGAAAACTGAGCTGGACCATCCTAGCTGCCTTTTCCAGTCAGAACGGTCTCAGTTTTGGAAGAATCAAAGGTCCTGCACATCATATTACTTGAAGTTTCACCTTTTCAACTCAGAAGCTCAATTTTTGCAAAACAACAAAACCACCATTGCTTGGGAAAGGGCCAGGAACATGTTTCTGAATTATCAGAGATCTTTTCCAGTTCCAGAAATAATTAGGTCATTGATGAATTTTTGTCTAGTCAAAATGTATAGTTTAGGTTTAATTAGTACACACGAATATTTCTGGTCTGATCAGAGAGCTATTTTGAATCAGGTCCCAAGCAATGACTTTTAACCAGATTGTTGGATGTTGGAGCCTGTCCCTGTTCATTGAACTCTCCCATGACATTACTACCCCTAGGAGTCAGCCTTTTAAAGCAGAAGATGGTTTTAATTATTAAAGAAAGTAAAAACCCTCAATAGACTGCAGATCGGTTCCAGATGCATGCCTAAATTTCCCCTTTACAATATTTCTCAGTCTTAACAGGACAGAATTAATTCACAAAGTGCCCAACACAACTTTAACAAACAACCAACATAATGCAAAGTTAAGTCTATTTAAGATATTGTCTGACATTCTGATAGGAGAAGAGTTTTAGCGAAAACTATCTAGTTCTGTAACACAAACATCACAGGGCTCATAACCTAAAAATTAAATAGACCACAAACAAACTCAAAAATTGCTCCAATGGGACAGATTGTATTTTAACAGGTAGTTCTAAGTAAAGGAATTGTGTATAGCTTCATGGTCTGAGGGAGATCTTATTGCTCCCAGGGTAATATTTTGGTTGATACTAATAAGTTGCAAATTTTTGACCTTTATCAATATTCTGACCTGTTAATGCTAAAAGAAGAAGAGTTAAGGTAGCCTTTACTCTCTCTCTATTTTACCTTTTCTGGCTTTGGCTGTCTAAGAAAGTAGTTCCTGAGATGTTTTTTGCTGTTGTGAAATAAATATACAGACAGATGTGCACCTGGGTGCAGTGCCTCCTCTATTTTGGAGGCAGCATTTAATGCATCAGGTCATTGGTCTTGAAGCAGCAAGGACCATCAGTATATTTTGCGTATGGAGCCAGATGAATGCTGCAACAGACTATTTAGCATGGCATTGCAAGCCATCAGTGATCTGTGTTTTATAGTCCATGACGTTGAACACTAAGGTTATGTCTATATTAATAAGTAGTGCAGTGCAATGGGAGTAGGTCTTTGTAGTGAAAAAGTGATCGCTGACCTGATGATCATACTGAAGAGTTTTCACTGGTTTTAATTTGGGTTATCTTTACTGTGGTCCTGTGGTCAAAAGGCCATAAGGAATTTGAGCACGTTTTCTACAATTCAGTAAGGTGCCTTATGGTTGTAAGTCTACCCAAAAGTAATGAGTTTCTCCTGCTCTGAAGCTGCTCTGCAATCCAAAGCACAGCCACTAAAAGGGGTCAGTACAGAGGTTCTCTTCAAAAATAAATCTTTGACGCTAACTAATGTCAAGTTTTTCACTGTTCTGTGAAAACTGATGAAGAAAGTTTGATTTTCATGTATTTTTTTAAGCTGACATTTCCCCCTTGAGCTTGTAGACATTTCAATCTTTGAATGTTTAAGGCAGCCCTTCATAAATTAAATAAACAGCTTTCGAGTGATGAGTGCTTGGTATTATTTTTCAAATGTCATTATACAGCCATCAGTGGTCTAATTGTTTTGCAAGATGTGCCCAGCAATGCAGCTGGTGAGCAGCTACCCTTTCTAATCAAAAGATGATTGTAATTATTATATGCAAGGCTGTAAGCCCTTATTTTATTCTGAATTAAATTGATTAGAACGAAGATATGTGTTTTTTTGTAATAAAGATTAATCCAAGTTTTGGAAGGAAATTATCTCCATCATCACAATTTGTCATGTGAAGTGATTTTTATTAGTATAATCTTTGAACCAAATAAAAAACAGGAAAAAGAGGGAAACTCTAGGCAAATTTAATAAATATCAAGTAAAGAAAACTACACAAAAAATCTGTATTTTTCACTCTAGACTTCTTTTTTCTTGTAGCCCAAGCAGCGCACCTCAATAGTATCTTCTCTGGAATTTCACCGAATGAATCACAGCCACAATTATTTTGAAATCACCTCATCCATTGGGTGTACAAGGTTTAATTCTACTCCTGCCATCAGTCCATCTAATTATTCCTTTGGATCTCTGGAATACAGTGTTGAAGAGAGAGAAATTCCAGGTAGAGAATAAAAAGCTTACTTTGCGTATTATCAAATGTTTATAAAACTGTAGGTCTGTGGGTTTAAGTTGGAATTGCTGTTGTATTTGGCAGTGAAATACATTTATCATAAATACACAAAATTATTCCTGGTTTGTTTTATTTTTCGTGCTGCTCAGCAAAAGTTTGTTGTATATCATGACCAATATTATTAAAATATAATTTTTTCTGAATGTTATATTTTCAATAATCCAAACTTTGTTTTACGTTCTGTAAATTCTGCCTAGAACTTGGATGTTGTAGTTGTTGAAATTACAATGATTCAGGTACACATCTACTTTCATCATTGTGTGGTCAACATACTCTAATATGAATTTTAAGCTGGAAAAATTTAATTGGAAATCATTATGTAACCATGAATAAAGATGAGGAAGGGAAGATGTCTAAGTAACCTAACACTGCTTCTGCAGTAGTAATGGGATTCATTAAACCAAAACTTTGATATATTTGTTCTGATTATAGGAATTAGATAGCGTGATAGTGTGATTGTAACCATGAAGGTCTTATGGGTATATAGAGGTTTACAGGATGAAAATGCTTTCAAAAGGATTAAAATATTTCTTCTTCATAGACCAAAATTTCAGGAGCAAGGAAGGGTCAGTAAACCATGCATTTAGTTACTTCTGTTGCTTCAGATTTAATTTATGAGTTGCTAAAGCTGTAGCAGAAGAGTACAGTGTCTGGGAAAGCTGATGTATTGAAACGAATTTGATAAGCTAATGTATGAATTCTGCAGGTGGAATTATTTCTTTTAAAGGTATACTGTATTTAAGATCTAAATAGAAGTCGATGGCTATAATATGAAAAATAATATAAGTGTTGAGATTCAGTACAAACTTATCAATTGGCTTCTGTAACATTGGTCTTCAAATGAGATGAATCCTGTACGTTTCTGGTTGTTAGGGTTTAGAAATTCTGAAAACTTTTGCTTTTAAATTAATGAAAAAAAATTAGTTTCATAGTTAGATCAAATGAAAACTGTAGAGTTAAAAAACTGTCATGAAATAAGTTAAAAATGAGAAATTCTGTTACGATGAAGAAAGAGTTAAAATGATCAGAAAAATATTGATATTGTTTTTCTTGTACTAGCGGTATCATTATCTTTGAAACTAGAAGAATGTGTTTATATTAATGGATATAGGAAATCTTTTCAAGCCTATCTAGAAATAATGAATGTGAATGATATCTTTTGTTCCTAGACCTGGAATAATTTGATTTTTTATTTTTTGGGGTGATTTTTTGTGGTTGTTGTTTTTTTCTACTGCAAATTCTCTTCAGTGTTCACAATGTTATCCTGGGCAGTTGCACGATACTAAATATGTCTCTCACGTTTAAAAGCAAAACTAAGAAAACAGAAAGAACATTCATTGGATTTAAATAATTAACTCCTCCAAATTTCTGCACTGTTCTGCATAATATCTGGGTTTACTTTACTTATATCTTCTTTGGTTAAATTTACAATGGACTGCACTCAGTATCACTGCATCTAGTTTCGTCTGAAAATGGAACTATAATCTCATGCTTGTTAGAAATGTACATGTCTAATTTGGGGATGGTTTGATTTATGGATTGAGTCAAGCTGAATTTCCTCTTGTCTTTGTCTAGAAAGCTAAGGAAAAATAAGAGAGGCAAAATGACTGGCTCTGAAGTTCTCGGCATCTTTTACAAGTTTTCCAGACTACAGTTTACCATAAATAAATCATTAATTTACTATCAGTAAATGAAATAACTAGAGTAAAAGTGGAAATCCCCCTCCTTCGATGATGACTTCTATCCTAGACTTATTTAAGTAATACCTAGGGTCACAAATTACACACAGTCTAAGTCTGAATGAAAAAAACCAACATTTTATTTTGTTGATTAAGGTCCTTTTGACTCCTTAATATGATAGAGGGTGCACTATGATTCTGTAAGAAACTAATTTATAAAGAGAATAGCAACATCCTGAAGGAACAGAATGTCCCTGCCTCTCTCTTACCTAGATTGTGGAAACCTGAACTTTGAATAATAATGGTCAGCAAGGAGTAACAGAAGCCGCATTCTGCCACAGGTCTTTTTCTGCTTTGGCTAGCTGTTGTTTAACTGCAAGATGCCTTGTTCCTTTTCCAGGTCTACAGTGACAATTACAATTCATTGTATGTCTTGATTATAATCCCCTGAATTGCCAGCTTGTTCTGAAAATTCATGGAAGATCTGCACCTTAATAGAATGTTTAGTTTGATAATAATTGAGTATTTGTACACATTTGAGTGTTTCCTTCCCTATCACATTCTGAGGCATTTATGTCTCTCGTTTTTTGAAAACCATCTTCAACAAAAAGCAACAAATTATTTTTGCGTGCTTATCGAGGCCAGGGTCTTCTGGTTTACAATATGCAGAAGGAATCCATTTTCATAGTAACTGCAGTCAGTAGTTTTCTCTCACCTTCTTTGAAACAATGAAAGTCCCTTTTACAGGATTTCTAAATCAGAAACTGCCATCTAAATAAGGCATCAGTATTTCCCTACTCAATTGTAGTGTTTTTTATGTTTTCTTCAGAAAACTTGCAATGATTCATTATCATTCAGATAAGAGGGAGATGCATACAGCAAAATAATTATTCTAATTCTAAAATCTTCGTAATTTTTCCTTTACCTCAATAGCCTTCTACCAGAGAAGAATCAATCTTCTGTAACTTTTGGTGAATTAGAGAAAATTCCTTTTTTATTTGGGGATAGAAGTTTTGCTCTCGGTGTTGACTATTCCTTACATCCCCTGGTTTGAAACAAGGATCCCAATTTTCAAGAAATATGTTTCTATCAAGTAGAAAACCACTGAACTCTACCGAATCACCATATTATCCGACTAGCAGCATGTGACAGTGTTTTCAGATTAATTAGCTGGAGAACAATCTATCATAGTAAGTGTGTGCTTTAGCTTTGGAATCAAATGGCCTTGTAGTACAAACCCATGTATGGTTTTGCATACACGTCTGAACAGATGGCACAAGATGTCAGGTTGTCCACAACCGAAATGTACGGATAAGGATTCTGTATTTTTTTTAATTTTAACACATGGAAAAACCTGCAACAAGTTGATAGAAACTCTTCTGCAGCTTTGATGGGGTCCATTTTCACATCTTCATTTGCAGCAAAAACATTGAATTCACAGAACTGTGAATTCAGAGTGAATAATCATCCTTTTATAGCATTTCTTTTCATCTCAAGTTGGAGGGCAGTGGATCCAAATAAAGTTAACTACTGCTATTAAACTTTCTACGCTAAAAATTAGTCCACTCCATTGTACAAGGAAGATATTACTGTATGTAAATCTGTCATGGCAAGATGCTAGTTATTGTCTTGACCATCTGAATACATGTTTAGTAGGTGGTTTGCATGACAACACAAATGAAAAATCAAAGGACAGATAATCAGGCGAGCATTTTGTTTGTGAGGTGTTTCTCTCATAACTTTGACCATGAACAGACCACCAGATGTGCAAGATCATTCACTCCAGAAGAGGGCAGTCTGGGCTTTCAGGGATATGCGTCTCTATATACCTTGTTTTATACATCCGAGAAGTTCTTCTGAAACTGTAAGTCTTAAAGATTGAAGGCAGAAAATTGTGGCCAACTTGGTAACATTAGCTTGGCACAATCAACAGTTGCAGTTGAAATTGTCACTCTGGATTATTTTATCTTTCATTTCTGCTTGATCAGTCAGAATAATGATCTTTCTCTAACCCATGCTAACTTCATTATGTCTTCTTGTACTGAGTATAGTTGGACTGTGAAATTTAAAAAGGAGTTCTGCAGATATTCTTGTTCTGTTTCAGATCAAAAAATAGATTTTTACTCAGATGCATGTAGGCAGCAAATATGTCAGTAGTTCTCTGGAGGTAATCCCATTGCAACCTCTATTTTAAGTCTTTGAAAATGTTTAAATTTTCAATAAACTCCGTATACTGGTCATTGTGAAAGAGCATACAGTTTTTCTTTCTTTTTGTGTGGTATCAAAAGATATTTACTGAGTTTACCTTTTAGTTACAAAGTCTGTCTCCGCTGCAGGACCTTGATGTAACCCTTGCTCTTTTTAAATGTCTTGCCTTCTGTCTATGTATAACATTATTTCATTCATCTAAGAAACCTGTGTTGTTCCTTAGAACAATCCAGAATCTGCAATTCAAGAATTCAGTCTTTAATATGTGGACTATATTTTTTTCTCTTCTACAGCGAAAAAGTAGTATTTGAGTCACACCTTAGGTTTCTTCTAAAAGTGTCTTCCAACCTTTCTTTAAAGTAAATATCTGATTAAATTATTTTGTCTGACAAACCTGATTTTTTCTGAAGCAAAAAGCAGCCCTACAATTAAAGATAAGTTTGCGGTTTTATCTTTCTCTTTCGAGAGAATCAAGATATTCATCATACTATTGTGGCTGTTAGAAAGTATTCAAAACTTGATTCAGAAGTCTGGTCAAAAATTCCTGACCATGTTATGTTCCTAGATACAGTCAAAATTTATTCTGCTGCAGGAATGTTCCTTTCTATAGTGTTAGCAAATATACTGTTTTAAATAGGTCACATATTTGTCAACATTCCTTATTCAAATATCTCATTTTTTAAGATTTCATAAGAAAAGATCAAACTATGATGTCTGTATAGACTCTTCAAACATTGTTTCTTCAGTTTTGGAATGTGAAATACAAAATGAAAGGAATGCAAAGCAAAAATAAAATATCTTTTATCGCTAGGGTGTATTTTTAGGTGTGCTATATGTCAGTTCACAGTACACTCTCTTTGTTAACCATACCTTACAAATTGCCAAAGAACGTATGGTTTTCCAGTGACAGAGAAAGGGGAAAAATTTGGCATGTAATGAAATAAGCATAATAACAATTGCTGGTAAATAAAACATTCACATCTCCTGTATATGGACACCTGCACCTCCTGCAAGGGAACATCTCAAAAAAGCGTTATTGTGAGCTTGCACCAACCTGGTCAAGAACCCTCTTCCAGATAAAATGCCTGAGAAGGTCAAATTCAAACCCTCTTTTCTCTGTTTTCAATCCTTTTCATCAGGTTCTTGATTACCATACAACAAAATCTGCCAAGGCATTCTTCAAACCAGGTTCATTTGAGTCTTTTCATCTTTGAAGATTATTTGTTTTGTGGTCAAGTTCAACTGAGTGCAATCACTAAGATGTAGTACAGCTATTTCAAGAACTGCTACTGGGGATCATACTTGGTACTGTCTCAAACAATTTCTTTTTTGGTCTAATTAAGTTGTCCAGCAGATGTAGCATATTAAGGTCTCCTTATGTTGCCCTTTTTCTTGCTGCTTCCTAATTCCAGCTTTTGTGCAGTTATGCAAGGCAAAAATACAGTCTGTCCCACCGGAACAGGCTGTAGGGTAGGTTTAATTAATTTTATAAACTTCTATTTGTTGTCTTTACACCTTCTGCTTTCAAATTAAAATAGTTCATGAAGCTCATTGTAATTGTGTTTCACTGTTAACAATATGTCCACATGCGCTGTATAATGTCTAAAAATCTGATAGCAGAAAGATCATGTGAGGTGATGCCTGGAAACACGTGCATGAAACAAACTGCTGTAGTTCCATTCATAATTTATTGCAAGAAAATGATCTTCTGTACTAGTGCTTTTGTGAAGCATAAGGTACAATAAGCCCCTTGTTGGACACACAATAATCTTATTGGAGATATATTTTTCCAACTTAAACTTCATGACAGTGCTACCTCATTCTTCAGGGATGCCTATACAGTGTCACCTTTTGGTCCTTTCTCAGGCTTAAATGAATCATCTGACTAAAGCCACCTAGTGTCAACTTCCTCTCCAAACATACTGTCTCACTTGTCACTAAATTTGTGGATATTCTGATTGCCAAGTCAATACTAAACTGTTATAAAAATAAAACAATTTAAAGCAGGAACATTGAAGGAATAAAACTGCAGATGGGTCTCTAAGCCCTGTTGTCAGATATAACATTGGATGTGTTAATAAAACGAGAAATTACGTGAACAGCTAATCTCTTTTCAAATTAAATTCTGAACCATCTGACCACATGTGGGTAGGCATGTGTTGAGCAATGTAAGTGCCTGTCTTTTATTCAAATGGCTAACCTTCAGAGGATTTGCTTCCCCCTCCCCCCCCATCGTTTGCATTATTTGAAAAAAAACAATTAGCAATTGTTGATAATACGGGGGGAAAAAAATATCTCATGTTATATGTAGAATACATGTACTAATTTTGAAAGCCTAGATTCTTAGGCCTCACTCCGAAAAGCAGGAAGGTAGGAAATAGAGCAATGCTGTGATGATGCTGGAGACTGTCCAGAAATTGGGGAAGATGTCCCTCAGGATCATTAGGAACGGTGTGTGTTACACTATAATCAGCTTCAAGTATTAGCTATTTCTTTTACTCTTTTTTTTGCCTCTAAACTAAATGTAATGTATGCATGTTTGTGTACATGTCTATTTCTGCTGTTAAAATCTATTGAGCTTCATTTAATTGCGCCTATGCTTTGTGAGATGACAGAACAGACATGTAACAGTGGTTCATCGCATCATAAAATGTTTTGCTGAAGGAACATCAGATATTACAACAATAAACCTATAAATTTTTAAAGAGGAGGAATAGGCTATGAATGGGATTATTAGAAGCAATATAATTTACATTTTTAATTACATATATCAGATGTGTATTTTCCAGTTAAAATAATTACCGACATGTAAGGTCAAAAGGAAAAATATTTTCTGTAATGTTTCAGTTATAATTCTTTGCCATTTCTGTAGGCAATATTCATATTTATCTGGTTGTCATCTTAGTCAACTCTTTGTTTTGCTGTTTTGTTTTTGGTTTAAATTTGGGGTTTTTTTTTACTAAGCTGGAAGCACAATAACTCCGTATTTTGTAGTGGGGACACTTGCAGAGAGAGGTAGTTTTAGTCTTTAGCTGTCAGCATGCCTTGTACTGTTCCCTAATCTTTCCTTTGGATATTTTGTAAATAAGACTGACCCAGGTCTGGAGAAAGGCTCATGAAAATTTCATCAGTCAGAAGAATTGACTTTGCAAGATGAGAGCTATGAGAAAAGAGCACTGGGATGTTTCAGTCTTCAGTTCCTCATAGTATTGTCTGTAGTACAATTTTCTTTTGCTCTGTGTACACGTTTAAACTGATTGTAACGTTATTTAGAACATTCTATCTTGCATTTCAGTCTATTTTTATTTTCATGTTATCATGTCCTCTTATTCATATTTAATTGCTTGTCTGGTTCTTCTCCTTAGCAGAATGTTTGTATCTTTTAAGAAGCTTTCTGCTCACCAGCTATATTTCTGAGCCGTATGTGAGATGATTGGAACTGAAGGAAATGGCCAAAACACGCCTGTTTTTCAAAAACAACTTTTAGTCCTCCAAGCATACTTAGTGACCTCCATTTTTTTAAAAAAGGAAATTCTTTGTATTACATAACAGTAACAAAAAATTTTATCTGGTCTCTTTTCTCTTAAGACTATTCTGATAAAAAAGACAATATTTCTTGTTCTTTTTCTCTGTGCACATAACTCAAAATCTCTATTTTCAGTTCCTTGCTATCCAATTGTAATGCTACTATCATTTATTGTAATAAATCTCTCTCTTTATATTGTTCCACACTGTATAAAAAGAAAATGTTTATATTGGCAGGAAAACAGGTCTCCTGTACCTTTGATGAATATCTGACAACAAAGGCAGAGTCAGGCTTACTCATTACCTAATTAACTAGGTGTTTTATAACCAGCTCTAGTTGAACAATGCAAGAGAGACACATATCAGAGTACATTGCAGGTGGTAGTATTTTTGCAGGAAATGAAAGTTTGATGCCATTTAGTGAAAGAAGAAAACTGAACTCAGATCTCACTTATTCTGGAATAACTGCTATCATTTTGTCTAAAATGGAGAAGACAATATAAGTTCCAGGATTTTGATTCTCACCTTGAAAACCTTTTTTTTTCAGTAGGAATTAGTCAATAAATTTGAGATACTTTCATGAACAGTTTCAGCATGACTGAATAGATGTTACTATAAATGGAGATTAAATATTTGCTTCTGTTTTTTCCTATTCTATTGAGTAGCTTTTATGCAGTAGCTTGTTTAAAGTTTGTAATTAGATAAGAATTCAAAAAGATATTGGCAAATTTGAAAAAAATCAAAAATATTCCTTGCTCTCTGGAGCATTTCTACACTTTGGAAGAAATAAATAATTACACAAATTCAGGATACAAAATTAATATAAATTGAAACTGTCAAGAAATATATTTGAAATATATAAACAGTATAGGTTATACCTAATTTTGGACGTGGTCATACAGTCTGTGTATAAGTGTTCATTTTGTATTTCTTGTTGTAATGTAGCTCTAATTGAAAGTTATATAAATTGAAAGGGGTTTTTTTTTGCATTTCTATTTTTTTACATAGTGAGAGACTCATTATCTTTCTAGAGTTGCGCAGAGGATTCACTGGGAGTTTGGACTTATTCAGGTGAAGAAGACAGGGGCATACGGCCACGTCTAGAGAAGATACAAAGCTGTACTCTGAAAATATGCCAGAATTGTCCGAGACCCAAATGAATAAATTCTCTTAAGTTTAACAAAAACAGAAGAACGTGAAAATCATTAGAAAAAATTGTCCTGAGTAAGAGTAAAATTCTACCTACCTTATATCATAGTTGACAATGACCAAATACGAATGCCTTTGGGAAATGCGTAATTGCAAAAAAAAATAATGCATAGTGACACCTCTTCAGAATGTTGTTACAGGCTTCAACTATTTGCAGCCCTCCTGGATGTTTCCTGTGTATTACATAACCTTAGTGGTTTTACATTCTATGAATCTATTTGTTCTCCACTGAAGCCATGTATTATTTTTGTATCCACAAATATTATTGCAAGGAGTGCCACACAATTAAATATCTAATCCCCTTAAGGGGGGTGCACCTTTTGTTTCCGATCGTTTCAAAATTCAGAAGGCTGAAAAGTGAGTGCATGATTTATATCCTAGAGCTTCCATTTGTGTGGCTTGCACCTAGGAGATTGTGACACAAACTGATGCCAATTTTCTGCAACAGCAGCACTGTTCATAGAACTATGATTCTTAATTCCTAAGATATAGGTTCATTCTCTATTGCCTTGTGGCTTTTTTTTTTCTAGTTATGGATATTTTTCTTCTATCAAGAGAAGTCCTTTGTTAAGTTATTTGAAAGAAAAGTCTTATTCCTATTTTTGTTGATCTTTTTAGAGCTCGTTAGTGGCTATTTACTCATATACATTTACAAAAAGGGAAGTATGGAATACTTACTCTGTAGCAGTAATATTTATGTATGTTTTTTCTTAATATTTAAGTCATGCTGAAGTACCCTGTTAAGAAGAACTCTGGGTCGATCTTGTACAGCTCACAAGGAATAATATTGCTTGTCTCCTATTTTTTTAAGAAAGTCTTTAAGATTTTTTTTTCCAGACATATTCTCCTGCCCCATAATCCATTTTAACAACAGTAGAAGCAACACACATCTCATATCATCAATAAAATCAAACATACACTGCCACATAGTCTTACCAAGGAGTTTGTGTCACACTTCTGATGATCAATAATTTGCAGTGTTATCTGCAGTCTCTTTTATAATGTATCAGATAGCTTGTACCTTTGATAATGACATCTATACTCCTGGTATCAGTCAGGCTTTAAGTGGCTGTATAGAAGTATGTCCTTACACAATTGTGTGCAAGATGTTTACTTGTCAAGAAAAAAGAATCTGCATGCTAAACCTCAAGCTACATGCGAAAACACAAACACATAAAGAAATAACTTCATCATAGCTTTTTTAGTACAACTTTAATTAAAAACTGGTTTATTTTATATTCAACTTGGTTGAACTCTCTGGGGCCCAGTGTGCTTGCTTTTTAAAATTAAAATTTAAGTTTTTCTTCAAATGTAATACTATCCTAGCAGCTTTTCATGTATCAAGGTATCGGATATATACATATTCATGCTTGAGAGCTGTCTTGTTACTGTTATGCTTAGCTTATACGAGTTATAGTCAGGAGAAGGGTAGATGCAGGTTTATTCACTTCTAGTGCTCACTGAATTCCATTGAAGACTATAGTTCAATAATAATTCAATATTTCAATATATATAATTCACTAACAAATTATTAAATCTTACTTTTTTTATTACTAGTTTTGGTGTTTCCCGTAGTAGGGCAGTGTGGTTGTTGTTGGGGATTTTTGTTTCTTATAAGTGGGTTTACATTAGGAAAAATCTACATTTACCTATGCAACAGGCCACTAAGAGGTAGTTTGTTATTTTAATTACTAAGGCAAAAGAAAAACCAGATATGCTTCAAATAAATTCTGTATATCAAATACTTGCTGAATCTTAAAATATTGTCTTAGAATGTTTAGCGTAAATTTAAAAGTGGTGGCAGAACAAATCATGTATTTTCTCCAAAAAAAACCCAACAAAGGTATAGCACTCACATTGAAGCCCACCTTCCCGCTTAATTCCAGCCAGAAGGAACACAGTTCATGCACTCTGAGATTGTTCCAGGATGTGAACAAAAACATAATAATGGGAACCATCAGGAGGTTTCCCAACCAAATCAAGACACTAATGTAGATGCAAGTCTTCAGGATAAATTTGCTCCTATTAACCATGGAAGAATCAGAAGAATGAAAACAATGAGAAAACAGAAGTTCTGAATATTTCAGCTATAGAAAAAGCTCTAATTGTCCCTTTTACTGTTGAATATCAGAAAGCCTGACTCTCAGATACAGGTTTTGTAAAAGCAGGCTTATTGTTTTGCTTTTCAAAGATAAATTCCAGGAAAGCCAATTGTAAAAATTGTAAATGTCCAAATATTTGAATACCTTCCTATTTAATCAATTTGGATGACCCTATCTGCTTGCTGTGTCACTTGCATCCCTCTGAAGAAGTGAGGCGATACTCACCCTCTTCTCCCTCCTCCTGCAGAAGGTATCCCATGCCATCTTCACAGGAAAGAGAAAGCCAGCGCTGAAAAAGAAATGAATTGGATAGCAAAGTAAAAGAGAAAGATCCAGCTAAAATACAGGTTTAGGGAACAGGAAAGACTTTTTCTCTGTATCACAAGGCATTTTTCACAAAGATAAAAACATACTTTATTTCTATTGGGAAACATACACTGCATGGACTATACTACCCCTAGCTTTTTCTAGCTTAGGAGGTAGTTTTGTATCATGACATCAGAATAATAAATTTTCATCAGGAATTTTTTCCCTATTGTAAATTGATATAGTCTGTCTATCTTTTCTTTCCCTGAGTGATGTACACCCCTTCAGAGCTCACCATACTCTAATAATTGCTATAGGCACACCCTCCATGGCCCTGATGATGTCATTCCATGTCAGTGGAACTGACAGCCCATGTCTGCCTACGTGGTATTTCTGTGTGTTGTTAGGAGAAATGGGGGTTTTTTGCACAGTATATTGTTTACTTAGCAGTACTCAGAGAATTTAGGCAGGTAGCTATGTTTTCATGGTTTAACAAGTAGCTGGTCCTCACCTCATCTGCTGTGTCTTCCTGCTTTTGCTGTACAGCAAATGTTGACTTAACCTACTTCACAGTGAAACACAGCTGGAGCACCATTCCTTACCATCCATGTAGGACTACTACGAGTATACTCACAGTTACTACAAATGCATTGATGCTCAAGTGACAAGTTGCTGCTTATCATGTAACTATACTTAAAAAAAGGGTAGGAAAACGGAAATATCACTAATCTCAATTAAAGATAAGGTGAACAGCACCAATGTTCCTTCCTTAATTTTGAAGAAATATATTGGAGCAGACCTTTTTCAAGTTCCAATATAGTGTCGTAATCAGACTTATGATTATTTCAGGAAATAATCAATCTTATGATTATTTCAGAATTTCAGAAAATACTGATATGATATATTCTTGCTCTTAAGAAAATTCTTCCACAGTATAGCAGCAATTGAAACATCACCTATAGCAACAGTAGCCATGGGGAAACATTTTTTTCTCCAGCAGTGAGAGCAAACCACTATTACAAAATATAGTACATAAAATAATATGCAAGATCAAGCAAGAACATCTCATGGTGGTGCTTACCTGGAATCTTGATGAAGTATACACTCCTAATGCATATTTTAGTTTTATAGATTTTTAAATGACATTGGTTTAGTTTAGTAATGTCATACATTTTTGTCTAGACTACTCTGCCTCTTATTAGTCCATGTATTTTATTGAGTTGCCTTAAATACTTACATTAACTACATAAATAACCAGCAAAATTACTTTAGAAAGTATGGTGTAGTTGTTTCCTTTCTTCCCTTTTTGGGATTTAAAGAATCATAGACTATGTCTTGAATAATTTTTTAACTTCTTATTATAATTAGATATTGTGTTGTTTTCCTTATGAGAGCTTTATTTCTTTTTATGGGAGCTATGTGTACTCTTCTTAGGACTTACAAACCAATCTTGATTATAGGACATGCACTTCCTTTCTTTTCTTCTGTTCTTTTGCATCACAGTCAATAAGACCACTCATGCTACTAAACACCATATTCATATACTCGTACTGAGCTACAATCATTTTGACCAAAGAAAAACCCACCCATAAGTCCGTGTATAATTAAGTTCTGCCTCCAAACCTCAGACAACAGATCTTGCACGATTTGCATCCTATCTTTAAGCAAATTAAGCTTAAATAAGCAATTACTAATACAGTCATTAAATTAGTATTACGGAAAAAAAAAAAACCAAAAATAGTGTAGGGATATTAACTGTATTTCACAGCTATTAGTCATTTTAGTCCTAAATCTGGTAACCCAAAAATGACAACACTGATGATACAGAAAACCCCCAAAGTTTCTGAGCAAGTAATTTTTCATCTAATAGAAATGTATTTCTTAGCATTTATTATACCATCCATTTATTCCCTGAAAATTTCAGAGCTAATATAAACTAAAGATATGGCAGTAGATCCAGTGGTTGCCTTTAGAAAATATCAATTATATGATTATACTCAATCTAATGAGATATTTAAAAATTAAACCTTTTATAAATTAATTTTAATTACATGCTGTCATTATACATTTTATATTTTTCTTTGAAGTTACTGTATAGACCGTATATTTTCTGTACCTATATTTTGCAAAATATAATATTTGGCTATGAACTCTTCAGGAGATGTCATAGAATATTTTAACCTGACAATATATACAATTCAGTGAGATGTGTTTAAAATACTGATTACCACAATCCTAATCCTCTAGGGGCCTGATCCCAAGATTATTGGTATTAGAGGCAATATTCATACTGAGTTTAGCAGATTTCAGATAGAATCAGACTCCAACACATTAGAAATTACTAGTGTGGAAGAGCTGTTTCTTTCTAAAAACACTGGAGGCAATTACATTAGTTCAAAACCAGTGGGATATCATTCTGAACTAAATCTATAATACTAAAGTAGAACACGTGCATGATAGGTCTAAACAGTGATTTAAAACAGACTTGAATTGGACTGGCACACTTAACTGACAAGACTTGGTATTATTCTGTGCTCTAAAAAAGCATTTAAATCTGCGTGCTTCCTGTTTTTCTAAGGCTAGAGATCAATTTGGGGCATTTTAACACAGTACATCACTTTTATTTCTATTTCAGATTCTAAAAATTACTTTGAACTATATGCCAGAAGCAAAATTATTTCTGCCCATAGATGAAATAATTCATTCTCTGTGGCTTCCTTAAATGTGGAGTCAATCTCTGCTCAGGAAAAATATAATTTTTAAAAATAGAATAATATGTAACTCCTAATTTTAAGTTTAGCACTTAGCATTCAGAAAACATTATGGGCTAAATTGTGGCGCATAGTCACAAGCTCTTCTGACGGAGATGCATCAAAGATGATCTGTCTCAGTTGAGCACAATCTGCTCTGGGAAATAAGAAAAAGAGGAGAGTCTGTTGTTGATTGCACATTGTACCAATGAAGAATCGTACTTGAATTCTGCTGGACAGGTCTTTACTAGAAAAGCATGGGGGTGTCAGAAAAAATTGTTTCATTTCCAGTATTTTTGACCCTTTCTTAAGAGTGCAAGTTCATGCGAAATAATTTGAGCCTGTTACCTCTTTGCCTGGTATTCTCAGCTATGTAGTATATAACATGCCAAAAGAGAAAAGGATGGGTTTCTCTCTTCAGCTCCTAGCATGAAAAGAGTTCAGGGAGAGCTGCTGGCTGATTTCTTGAACAGCTGTCTTGTTAGCTGGTGTAAGGTCTTATAGCAAGCTTTCACACATACCCAGAAGATCAGGAGCAGTACACAGTCTGGCTCTGCATAGATTCAGAGCAGTATATAAATAGAAAATGTAGAATTCTGTTATATTTGGACGAGATATCAAGTTCAGACCATCACAGCTCTAGTCACATTACTATCTGGTTTTCAAAATAATTTCTTACCAATATTCTGCATAAGTATGAATACTGAAATGTTATGAGATGATTGCAATGAAGCATTGTATAATCTCTTACTGAAGCATTCCAGGGTCAATTACATCTTCCTATATTAGTAAGGATTATAAGGAGATTTCACGCTAAGTGGAGGCAGGGCATGTTACGGCCAAGGATAGGATCTGGGAATCGTGCTGTAGACAGTTCTAGAGTTGTTCAGGATACCAAAAGCATTTCATGTGTGGCTGAAGTGGATCTTTAAAGCTATTCATTTTACCACCCTTCTATTCTCAACCTTCCCAGATTCAGTGCAAATCTCCCAATCCCTTCCTGGCTTGAGTTTTGGAAGGCAGATTTTCTTTTGATGGCCATCATTGCAGCTTTTGTCTGTGAAAAACATTACTGAATTTAGTTGATGATATAAAATCCAAAGTAGAGTTGAGAAAAAATATCTTAAACATGTGGAAATTAACCTGACATTCTTTTCTGAGCTTCCAGATTTCTGGAATGAGCAAATTGCATGCACTGCTAAAAGTTCTAGAATACCATGTATGTGGAAGTGTGATAGGACAGAAGATGCTTATCCATAATTTGAAAGGTGTTTGCATTTTTACTGGTGTGTGTCATTTTGGGTTTATCTTTTGGTGACTTTGAGCTTCTATCTGGACCCAGAAATGCACAGTAAATGCGCAGACTCTTTTAAAAGTGTAGTTAACAATAGAAATGTACCTTTCCAATGAGGTATTTACTAAAGCTGTTTGAAACTCAAAGCCTGAATAAGCAAAACAGACGCAAAAGTTGTCCCAATTATGGTTCGTGTGATTCTGCATGTTGGTTTTTTTTATAATTAGACAGCATATTTGAATTATAGAATTGTGATAAAGAAAGATTTGCTGAAAACTGTGCTGCCCTGGTATTTTGCAAAGAGTTACTGAAAATAAGTTAAGTGTGAAGCATTTCCCAGATGGCAAAAATTCACTCCAAGGAATTTAAATTGATACTCAAAATGTTGCTGTGTTCATGAAGCTCCTTTTACATCTTTAAAAAGAAAATTGCAATGTACTTTAATCACAGCCAATTGTAATGTAATTTATTTCAGGGAAGATTAAATGAACACAAAAATTGCAGGTGGAAATTTGATCTCTCCCTGCACTAAAATCTTGCAGTATAATATTCTCGTCCTTCCAGTTTTTGACCTATTTTTACTATATTATCACAAAACTGAGATTTCTTCAGGGAAATATCAGTAAACCATCATGCCCTTGTGAAACAACTGTCAGTATTAATTTAGTTACAGAGACATTTCCATCACTGTAAGCAAGATTTCTTATTATCTCTTGAAGTATGTTTTAATTTTAAAAAATGTATTTTTAAATAAAAGATCCATTATTGTATCTGAAATATTTGAGTCAGTTTAGGATAACAATCTAATACAAACCTTTCTACAAATTTCTTAAGATTGCAATAGTTCACCTGTTTAAATTCTTTTGCTGTCTAAAGTATTCAATTGAGGGTTACCACTGGACTTTTATTTTCTCCAAATTTTCCATAACATTTTGTTATCTAACATTTGATACATGTTTATGCAAACTGAATCAATGCAAGTAATGTTTACTTGATTAGAGAACAATTTATTATCAACTTAATAATCAGAACTAATTCATGTAATAAATGACACATTCTTTGTCAAATGTGACATACATTAAAAAAAAAAAAGAGTAACTCCATAATTAAAATCTCTATAAACTCAAAACAGAGAAAGATTTTACTAAGACAAGGAATTATATGTGCATGCTCCAGCATATACATGCCCTGTTATTCCACAATTTCCAATATAGATATTCAGTGTTTTATAAAAACCAATCAAGAGCAAAAGAGCTTCAGCTGCGACTGATGCTAATTCTCTCCTTGCTCATGCAAGTAGATTGTTTAATTTCTATGGCAGAAAAATATGTGATGCTGCTCATAGCCTACTGAATAATTTTCATTGTGCACTTCAGAGGTAAATGCTTGTTAGTGGTAGTTAAAATGTGTTTCATGGTATTTTGATCAAAGCAGTTGTATGAATGAGTGTGCTTCTAATTATTCATTTATTTCTGTGCATTTTGCAAGGGGAATTATCACATACATTTCTGTGTACAGATAGTACAGTACAGCATTGTTAAAGCAATATGTGCCTTTCAGTTTGTGATACTGAAAAATGAAGGTGCTGTTTAGAGACGATTGTTCTGGTTTTGTTTTTCTAAAGCTGACAGTAAAATACTAGCGGAAAACCTGAAAAAATGGAACCATCTATCCCATTCATTTTACAAAGTAGCCAAAGTTGAGGTTCTCACAGCAACCATATTTTAAAATAAATAAAAAATACAGAAGTATTAGTGTCTATTTCTCTTAAAACCTGAAATACGGTTCCAGGCTTCCTGGTAGAATTTATATCAAATAAAGAGTGCAAGAAAGGTTTATATCCAAAAGTTAAGGAATATGTCTGACTGTAAGCTAACGTGTGATACACCATTAAACTAATAGTTGTTTTTTCTGTAAAGAGATATTTAGCGTAACATATGAAATACGTTACTATAGTAGGTGACATACTTATTGTTAGATTTCTTATTAGTAGAAATCATGCATAAAACCCATGTATTTTTAGCATGTAGTTGAGAAACAGTTAAATGCTGATTCTTAGAATTATATATTTAAATTAAGTTATGTAAAGAAGAGCTGTTAGCAGCTTCAATATCTACTTTATTGCTAGTCTCTTTGATATGATTTAGATTATTATTCTCTATTTGATGTTTTGAAAATTATTTATTCTAAGACATAGTTGCTGAGAATTAATCACTATTTTCCTTAGATCTGATATTCTGGTCTTTAGATGGAGCCCTCCCTTTCTAATACACAAGGAATGACCGGCCCTGCATCTGCTATTCTTCTACTTCAGTTGAATGTGCTAAATACTGAACTCTTGACTGTGAACCCATGTTGACTCTTCAATTGCTTGTATCGTTCCTCTAGCTTAACATACTCTGACTACATTTCCTTCTGCATCAAATGATATTAATTTGTTAAACAAAATTCAGAATATCTAGGAAGACTACATTCATTTAAGATACTGCAGTAGAATGACTGCTAAAATTAGAGGTAGCTTTATTGTAAATGCTACTTTAAAATACTATGGGGGAAGTAAGAGTAATGGTACGATTAATGTTTTTGATTTCATTACTAATGCATATTTAAGTAGTGCAAGTATAGATTGCTGGACATTTTTTTTAAGACGTAACCAGAACCACATTAGCAACTTGAACGGTGGTACCAGAACTGTGCTATGATTTGGTACAATAGTACTAGTTTTTATAAAGTGATTTTATAAAGCTCTTCAGGGCATAAGTGTAGTAATTGAGCTCAAGAAGAGCTTATCCATGATGTCTTGCTGACATAAAACTTTCTGTGAAATGAATAAGAGAATAGGTTCCTTAGATCTTCCATATATAACACATAAATTAATCCAAAATATTATAATGAAGATGTTGGGGAATACCAATGAGTATTTTCAGCTTTCTTAATGATTTGAAGAATTTTGGAAATAATGTAAGTTGTTGATACCAATTCTTTTCCAATTTTGTTGGCGTGAAATATGAATAATATTCAGACTGTTTTTCTGGTCTTATGTAAAAATGTCTTCCTTCATAACCTGGTTACTGATTCTGAATTAAGTGGATTCCCATTCAGTGAGATTACTTTTTCCATGTATTTTTTTCTTCTCAGTAGAGTTGGGTTGCCTAAGCAACCAGTAAAATACCAAGACAGGGATGTGGCTGCTGCTTTCGTCCTCCCTCTCCTAGCCCAAACGCAGTCACTGCTGTGTAGAGTTCCCAATCTTGAGTGCTGATGTAAAGAAAGAGCATTGCACATCACACTCTAAAAAGCATGAAGCGAATACACTCCCCTGGACTAGACATAACCTGTGCTGTTTCGTGTCGAGAGGAGCCCTAGTAGAAGATATGGAGCTGGAACTGTTGCATTGGGTGAGTTCAGAGAATCAAGGGCACACATCTGGGGATGTGAAACTTCATTAGCTCTTTCCTCTTAGAGCCTAAGCATCAAGAAGTGGTGTGACTTCATAGGAGACACACATGGAGATATGAAGACAATCACACGCTCCTGTTAGAACTTCACTTTCTCTGCATACAAAATCAGTCTTACCCAAAAGATGTTTAGTTCTGTTTAGTTCCTGGGCAGGATATTTTTCAAGTGTCACGTTAGAGGTTTTCATATTTCAGCTATTGTGAGGTAAAGAGACACTTAACTGCTCCTCCTCTCAGATTCAACAGAAAGTGGACAGTAGGCCCAGTACTTCAACAAAATTTAACAGTCTAAATTATTTTGCTACAAATCAAATATATCAAATTGTAAGTAAATCTCCTACCTCTGTTTAATGTCATTGGTAGAGTATATTGAAATGTGAGGAAGATGAAAATGACCATGTTACATTTTTAACTTTTTCTTAAATGTCCTAATGAGATTAAGTACTCTTCATATCAGATGCTGTAATATGAAAAAAATATAAACACTATATTAAAACGATTTGGGTTTTCTGAGTTTATACAGTCTGAAAATTTGAAATGCTTACACTACATTGCCTTTCTTAGGTTTAATAACTTGATATCTCACATTCACTTTTGAAGTAATTTTTGTCACACAATTTTATTTTTTTTTATTTGTTTATACGTATTTTCCACAGGCTGTAATAGCAGGTCTTATTTACTTCATTTTCAGTAAAAATTGAGGCAATAAGAAGGCATTTTAAGAAGAAGATGCTTATGCATATAGAAAGGAAAACCAAAAGATTTTATTAATTTTTTTTATTCCTTTTAGCAGTGAAGAAAATAAAATGTGAATTTAGCATAAGCTAATGGAGCGTAACTTTCCTGCACACGCAGGTAAGGAGCTCTGATGCTTTTAGGTCGCTAAAAGTGAGTGAGTAAAAAACAGAACTGTATACAGGAATTGCACAGTTCTGGTACCTGGAGGGAGAAATAATGGGTTTGAAGGTTCAATTTTTCCTTTCTTTGTTTTCAATCTATTATGAACCCCAATGTGTAACAGAATGTAGCAGAGAGCATTTTGCAGTCCCAAAAACATTAAAACACTGTGACAGGGGCTCTCTGCAAGTTTTTCTTACATAACCAGGATGGCTGAAATTATGAAAATCCATGTCTCTCTTCAACATGTCTCTGCTGCCAAAGAACAGGATGAAAAGATTATTTATTATTTGAAAACAGCCCTTTTGTTAAAATAACTGATGATTTTACTCTTTTGCTTGTAGAAATCTCTTATTTAGAGGGGTGGTGGTGGTGTCTTCAAAAACACTTAAAACTAAATTGAAATTCCAGACCTGTGGCTATTTTAGTTTCAGGAGAACTCTTTAGAGCGACATCTATCCATGTAACAGTTACATATATGTGTGGGTTTGCTCTCACACACACAAGTTGAAATTAACTGGTCAGCCTGAATGAATAGAATTACTCATATACATAATTATGTATAGACCTGATCTTTTTTGTAGGTAAAAATCAAAATACATTGCTTTCTCTTGAAAAACTAATAAAATGTTTATCCATAGTTTAAGCTTTTTTGAAACATCTCTAATTAATGTAAGAAAAATACAGCCTATTTAAGAGGTAATTGCCAGAATATAGAATTGACAGAAAAATTAGTGCTCTTAGGTTTTTATCGTATTATTAACCCCTTCTACATACAGACTGAACAAATCTGTTTTAATCTGCTGATAGCTAATGAGAAATATTAATACGGTTACTGTAGGGGAAAACACTGACTAATCGCTTGCAGACCATATTGAAAAAAGATCTATACTCAAATGTAAATACAAAAAAAAACCCCTGGATTTTATGGCCTTGTTTAGTTCTCGACATTTGAAAACTCAATAAAATACATTTAAAGCACGTACAGGTATGCATTCCATTTCTGAACTATTTCATTATATGGGTTAATTTTTAGAGGCTGTTGTGTTCACAATGTGGCATAAATAAGTGTAATAACTAAACAGAACGCTTGCATCCTGTTAAAGTTCTACATATTAGTAGTATTAACAGAATAGAAAAATGTAGCTTACTTTTGGGCTTCCAATATAAAAAGTTAAATTGCTACATATCTGTTGCAGAAAAATGCCAGAGAATTCTAGCAATTATTAGTGTATCACTAGGAAAAAAATGAGTTGCTTCTAAAAATACTTTGACAATCTATTTTGTTTGCAAGATATCCATTAAAGTCACAAATTTTAATTATAATAAAAAGTATTAACACTAAATAGTAAAAAATTAAAGCATGGACGTGTTAAGAAATACAGTCCTTAGATTCATTCTGAGGCAGTATCATATACTGATTGACTTCAGTAGGCTTTGTGCAAGGCTTCACATGTCAAAGTTAATGGCAGTTTATCACCATTTGATGTTTTCTCAGAAGCAGAATTACTTCAAAATCATTATTTTGTAGTCATTTGTGCTATCTGTGACAAATGTGACACTCTGGAAATAATGAATATTATATTGAAACTGGCAGATGTTAACTCCATCTGGATTAGATGGGAACTAACAGCTTCATCAACATTAAGTATATCAGGGGATCCTCTGATATTTTCACCCAAAGAACTCTGTGTGACATCTGAAGTATTCTTGATACCTTCTGCTAAATTTACCACATGTGTAAACTCTGGTTTTCATGCTGTGTGTCTTAAATTGTTTTGAGGAACTGTTTTGGAACCTGTAGTTCATGGTACCTCTGTTGATGGTCTCTGAATTCTCCAGTACTGATGTTCTGCAACACCCATGCGTGCTCTTATGAGGGACTAGATGCAGCAATCCTGTCTCAGGTTCCTATATGCAGTCTTTAACGTGGTATTCCTCCATTGATGTCACATTTTCCTCTTAAAACTGAAGTTTTTTGCAACAGCAGAAGCATATTCTCTGTGAAGTTGTAGCCACTTTTGGAATAAAAAAGAAAAAAAAAAGTCCAGGAAACCCCCAAAACAAAGACCTGGAAATAAAAAGCAGTTGCTCTGAGTTAGTATAAATGTCCTATTTCCCTCAGTACAAAGACAAACAGATGGTGCTCAGTAAAGAAGGGGTATGTTTGATAGTATTATAGTTTTAATATTAATGGTCGTAGTAGTAGAATAACCATATCTGTTTCTTAAACATATATTTTTACTAATTATTTCTTATATCATCTTACAAAGGTCAGAATTGTCCCCACTTTGCAATATTTCTGTATTGTGGAATGGAAATATGAGGATAAACTGACAGTTCAGAAACTAGGAGTAATTCATCTGTAGACCTGTGTGCGGACTAATGAGCCCTGAGAGCAAGCACAAAATAGACCAAAAGTATTTTGACAAGTAAGACTGTATCTCAGTCCTGAAATTCTGTTTCTGTGTGACATTGCATGGTGATATCAGGCTTAGAGTTTTGTTCAGAAGTGGATAAATCACGTTACATGGCTGTTCGGCATTTGGTGCTTGGTGTGCTTTCCTTGGTAGTGATTTCAGATAAGAAGTGTTAGAAAACATAGCAATTGAGTCATTTTCTGGGAAGATTAAGTGTATGGGAGAGGGGAGGAGGCAGATAACATGGATTGGGATGATAATTTGGAGCTATGAGTGAAGACTGCATGACGCGGGGTTGATACCCTGTTTGGGAAGTTGAAGCTGTGTAGTGGGAAGGTTAAGAACAGTGTTTTAAATGGAAGTTTCACAGATGCATTGATAGTGTCTTGACTCTTCTATTTTTTAAGGTTAGCTCACATAAACAAGGTGGGTACAAAATCTGAAGTGATGTGACTCTTACCTTAAATTGTATCAGGCTCTAGGCAATAAACTCAATGACTACGTAATTACCTAGGCATCTATGTAAGGGATTTATAATTTTGTAAGGTAGTTCCTTCAAAATGTCTTTTCTAAATAAATATTACTTTATTTTTTAGAAGCCTTTCTTGTCAGTGACCAGCTTTGTCACAGCTCGTTTGCGAGCTGGCCACAACTTCTGAAATAAGGTCCTATCTGCTGGGATAATTTAGGGATTTTCAAGGGGATTTGGTTACTAGCATTAAAGAGGATGAATACAGTTTTTACTTCAGAAATCTGAGGATGAATAGAAGTTGTAAGAGCTAAATGGGTTGCCATGGAAGAGATCATGAAAGGATCAGGTATTTAATTGAACTTGGCAGTCATTGCAGACTTCTGAAACAATTCTTTTTCCATACTTTTCTCTGTGTTGAAAGCGCAATGAAGAAATTGAAAACTGCATTTCTAGCTCCCCTTCCAGTAAAAATGTCTTTCAGCAATCCTAGAGACCCTGTTTGCCTTAAACAGAGAAAAACAGTAGACTGACATACCAGTCTTCTCAGTAATAATACTAGTTACCCTGTGCCTCTGATTTAAATTCATTGTATCATACTTTGTGAAAAGTCGTCTTGCAAAATAATATTTAATAATTTAAATATTTTAAAACTTTTCAAATAATTTCATTAGACTTAAACTATAATCACAAAACTTCACATTTTCTTTTGAAGTTTGTGTGCCTAAAAGTAACATTTCATTATTATAGCCAATGGATTTTATAAAACATTCTCTAATATTTCAGTTTCCTATATATATAATAACAATTTGTATATTCCTTGGTTGATTTTTTTTCTCATATAGTCAGTTTCATTCGTGTTAAAAACGTCTCCTATAGACATTAGTAGAGAAGCATAAAAGCACAGTATAAACATTTCAAAGCACTTCTGAAAAAAATCAGAGTTTTGGTGAAGTCTAATAAGCATCTTAAAAGATGCTGATAATACTTAGCTCTCATGTAGTGCTTCTTTCATTAGCAGGTATTAAAGTCCTTTAGAAGGATTGGTATTTTCAAAGCTGAGGAAATTCAGGCAACCTAAGACTGAACTAACTGATTTTCCAAAGACACTTGGTAAACTACTGAGAAGGTGAGGAGTAGCTCCTCAGGCCAAATAAAGCTGGTTTTACTTCAGACTACAGTGTTCTTTTCTGCATTATGATTTGCTTTAGTTAGACAGTCTTCCATTAAGAGAAACAGGTTGCTTTGATAATTTGTATCATTGTTCTTGTGGACTTTTAAATTAAAAAAATACAATGGTTGATATTTTTAAAGATATCTGAGCGACCTAACCTAAGTCCCTTAGACTTCCTTGGCAACCCCAATATTTTGCTTAAATTGTAGAGAATATTTCTAACAAACTGGCAATGCGTCAGCTTTGAACAGTCTCTAGCTTGAGAGCTGGTGTTAAAATACAGCATAGCATAAGCTAATTTAGTCTGGGGTTTGAAACAAGTTTCACAGCCTATTCTATGCACTAGAATGGTATTGCAAGATATCTGTAACTATGTAGGACTATTTTAAAGCTGTCTTGGATTGTACAGTGCACTGTAGTTCTTGTGAATGCAGTGTGGTCATGTCTCATGTCTCTTTAAGTAATTTTGCTTTTGTTTTTTCGTTCTGCTGAAATTTCATGTAGCCTGTTACTTTCTTCCTTTAATCATGATTCAGCTTCATTGTTAAATACTAATCAGAAAACTGGATACAAACAAAGGCATTTGGTTTAAGTTACAACAGAGTGATTGCTGTGGATTTTCTGTAGGTGTTCAGGTATGTCGCCATTAAACAAGATAATATTGAAGTACTTATGCCTACTGAGCTTATTTCTAGTGTACACTTGTATTAATACTTAGAACAAAGGGACATTGTACAGAATTTCAATACATACTCTGATTTTCAGTCAAATTAGTTTCATCTCTTACACTTCTTCCATCAACTGGTGTCTTTCAGACAAAAAGTAAACTTGACGTTTAATGGCAATGAAAGTAATGAAGCACTGTCTTTGTTTTATAAACAAGGCTCTTTTGTACCTAGAAGGAGTTGTGTAAAACCTTATTTTCCCTTAGTGGAAAATAAGGTAGTTCAGATTTTTCACTGGATACCACAATTTATACTTAGAAGGGGCGATCTCTTAACAGAATACTCTAGTGAACAGCTGGTACACAGTAACATTTTATATCATTACAGCTGTCATCAAAGTGATTTTATGACTCAGCCTTAGGTTGAGACTAGAATCTTAAATTGTATTCAATTTTTCTCCCTTCATACTTCAAAAAATGTTTTCTTCAGAAAGAAATTTTACATAATTCTTGACAATGTGTAAAATGCTAATAAATAATGGCCCTCTTTCAAGAGAATCTATTCCTCTCCAGTGTAATATTTAAAAAATCAATTTCTTTCTAAACATTTACATGCTGACTTGGTAGGTTTTGAATTTCCACTGTGAAAAAATCAACTGAACTACATTTTTATTCCAATACAAAATGTCTTCATATCGGTGAATGCAGTTGAATCACTGTTATTATTCAACTAGTCTGTGTCACTTGTGCAAAGATAGCTTCCAAGAAAGCACCTTTGTGTTTCCAAATTCTCAAGTAAAAGCAGTTTTACCTTGAAAACTACTCTTAAATTGGGATAGTGGAAATTTGACATGATGACAGATTTATGAGAGAAACATTTACAATGTACTTACTGACAGATTTGCAGTATTCCCACTGAAATTGTGGGATGGGAAGTTTTTTCATTGGAAGACAGAAATCTTCAAGCTGGAGACAGGATTATTAGAAGCATACACTTGGAAGCCACTGTAGAACATGACGCCAAATGTGTCATTGGAGTGGGATATGAAAAAAGATGAACAACATCTAAAAAGCCTTTTTGGCAAAAGGCTGAAGAGCATTGTGAGAAGACTAACACTCGTCCTTAAATTTTGTAATATTCCCTAGAGTGATACAACATGATGAGTCCTTTACCTGATAAAACTATTTTCACCTTTTCCCTCCATTCATAGCTGTTTCCTTGGTGTAACCTCAATGAATGCTTTTGTAGTCATGCAAACTCTAAATTTTAAGGCTGAAGTTATCTCTGTAAAGTTAGTATAAGGAAAAGTAGTTTCTGTAAGTGTATGCATCATTATTTTCTAATTCACAAGAAAGGCATGGGTTCATGAAATAGATTAAAAATACTTTGATGTTCTGTTCCATCACTCTGACCTTTCTGGCTTCTTTTCAATTGTTGCTTTGTTGAGCTTTGCCTCCATTGCCCTCAGTTTTTTAGGTATTACTGGAATTCTTGAATATTTCTCTTGAAGATCCTAAAGTGGTCAATTTTCCCTACATCAGTTCAGAGATTAGCTATGATCTTGCTACCTGCTTCCAGCAATGATGGAAGCTTAGCTTCCAGCTTTTTACTACCGGAAATTCACACTATTTCTTTGGATTGGGTTGTTGGTTCTTTCTTTGCTTTTGTATGGTTCTGGACACTTACAATAACTGAAGGAGAAGAAAGCATTTAGGACTGAGGATTGTGAACTGAGGTCTATCTTTGTTCAGGAGTCAAAACATAGGCCATACTTAAGACTACACAGCAAAGGAATTAGTGTATAATGACAGAGAAAGTATCTATGAGTACTTTGGAAAAATTCTGGCTTCATGACTGAAAGTTATGTTGACTTAATACTCAGTTGTCTTTGCAACCTGGTTTACAACTCAGAACAGCATGGCTGTGCGTCCAACATGGCATAGCTGAAAGTCTTGGTGAGTGAATATGCAAAATGTTAAGAGAACTCACTGTTGACACAACTAAATATCTGAGAAGATGAAGCTTCAATACAAAAGGACATCTGTCATGTAATTATGATAGCAAAGAAAGACTACCTATCATAGAATAACTAACACGGCAGAAATGAAAGACACGTCTAATATCAGTATCTTGATCAAATGAGCTTCCTGACAGGAGGTAACAGATATAGTAAGAAGACTGAAAGCTCTTGCCAAGCAATCCAGTTCTGGTAACATGCAATTTTTTCCTGGATTTAGAATTCAGATTCTTCTTTAACTTCCACCTCTGTGTTTTTCCACAAAATATTCCTGAATATTTTTTATTTCTCAGGCATTTTAGCTCTTCTTTAAGGTGTTATCTTTTTTTCCCAAATCTTCAACCACTTTATTTTTTTTGGTATATTCCATTTAGAGTGCAGTGTGAAATAGATATTAAGGACATAGGGGCTTTGCCTTTTACACATACTTCAACAAATATTAAATACGATGCCTCAGAACTGGGTTCATCTTCTTTTTTAACTCAATTGTGTTTACTATCAAATGTGCATAATATTCAGGGGGACAAACCTCGTTATTCTATGCTCTTTAACGCAAGACTGGTACAAACGGCACTTTCTGACCTTAAGTTTATGAATTTGAGTTACCAACTGCTGTCTCTGTGTTCTTTTTAAAGACATTTTCCCATACATATCAGTTCATAAAGACAAGCCAGCATTGCCTTAAGCTCTAGACCACTTTAATTAGCTGAGAGCCTTTGTCTGATGCCTACCTGTAAAGTTCATAGAATTTTATAATGGTTTGAGTTGGTAGGGACAATTAAACGTCATCTAGTCCAACCCCCTGCAAAAAGCAAGGATATCTTCAACTAGATCAGGTTGCTCAAAGCTCCTTCCAGCCTAATCTTGAACAAAAGCGGTGGGGCATCTACTACCCCTTTGGGATACTTGTTTCAGTGTTTCACCACACTCATTGTAAAAAGCTTTTTCCGTATATCTAGTGTGACACTACCACTTTTTGGTTTAAAACCATTACCTTTTACCCTATTGCTTCAGGCCCAATTAAAAAGTCTATCTTCATCACTCTTATAAGCCCCCTTTAAGTACTGAAAGGCAGCAATAAGGTCTTCCTGGAGCCTTCTCCATGCTGAACAACTCCAAGTCTTTCAGTCTTTCTCTTAGGAAAGGTGTTCTATTCCTCTTACCATCTTCATGGCCTTCCTCTGCATCTACTTCAACAGATATGTGTCTTTCCTGTAGTGAGAACTCCAGAACTGGATGCAATATTCCAGCTGGGGTCTGACAAAAGCGGAATAGAGGGTCAAAATCCTCTCTCTGCTACACACCTCTCACATTCAAGTGTATAGTGATACTTCCACACCCACAATGGAGATTAAATTTTTTCATTTTCCCTGAGTCAGTCTTTCTAAATGTCAAGAATAAATCAAGGAGAACTCATACCACAAAATGACTTAAAGTTCTTACTTTTCAACAGGAATTCTTATAAGGTTAGCCACGTAGGGGAAAAAAAATGTTTCACTCTTCACCTGGGAACTGCGAAGTAAAATTGTACAGGTGTGATGGTCTTTCTTTTTTAAATGGTCTTTATCAATGAATTAAGTTCAAAAAAAGTTAAAAAGTATTGGAACTTGGAAGTGTCTGATTTCTGCTGAATCTTTGTCTTTCGTGTGATAAAACATTGCAGCGTTGGCTTTAGTATGAAATATGGTTCAACTGAAGTAGAAGATGTCAATTTTAAGAAGCAGATAGTTCTATATTTCTCTGTTGTGATGTCTTGGGATGCTATCAAATAATCAAAACAAAGTTCAGATTGAGTAGAGAAATTTTGAAGCCACTCTCAAATTACTGATTTTAGTCTTTATGTTGACAGTCAGACTGAGAGGTTAGGGGAACTTAAATCAAGTTTAAGTTAAAATTTACTTCTAAACTTCACTGATCAGTTGTCATAACTGTGAAGTTAATTTTGGTTTGGAAATGCGTAGCATATTCCTTCATAGATTTATAAATTATTATTTTTTTAAAGATGTTTGTCCAAGTTGTAATAAATATCCACAGAGAAGAATGGATGAAAGGAAGCAGCTTTCAGAAAAAAAAGCCTAAATGACTCTTTTCTCTCCACAGATTCAGCCTTTGTTTGCCAGTATCTAGCTATCCCATTTACTTTAAATTTTGGCTCATGCTTTACTCTCTAAGCAGAGGAGATTTTAATAACTTAATGTCTTGTTTTCCATTTAAAAACCCCCCAAAACAAAAACCAAAACCAAAACATCTTGAAGAAAATTTAATATCCTGATAACTAGGCTAGAGAGAGGTCAATATACAAGTCACAATTGGCAATTCACTCCTTGTTCTTTTAAGAACTCCTGTCATTCTTCTCAGAAATAACTAATGCATGTGACTTATTCTCACCACCACCATCAGCCTTCTTTAATTTAAGTTGGTGTAGACAGGCAGAGTAATAACATAAGCTGAAGTGCTAGTAATAATACAATGTTCAAGGTAACCTATTCCAGGAGAGACCATCTTGAACTTTTCTGACTGAACTTCTATACCTTAGGTGTTTACCTAAAAATACTGTGGTTTCAGGATGCAAGTATTGGCTAAATACTTGTCATTTCATCTTTTTATCGTCACGAGATTTTTGAAAACTAAGAAAAAATAAAAACACTTTGTACATTAAAAAGTCCTTTTTACGACCATTTGTAATTTGAAAATCTCACCAGAAGTTTCTGTGTTTAGAATCTATTGGTCTTCAGGATGGTTCCTTTCTTTTCCTCTCTTCTTTCTTCCTTTCTTCTCCATGTAATTTATTTGTTTCCTATTAGCTTCAAAAGGAGAGCAATAAGGTGTTTGCCTACTTTTAATCAGAAAAGTGATTAAAAAGTTTTCATTGCCATTTCTCATTATGTTAACAATAAAAGTTTTTTTTAAAAAAAAAGAAAGGAAGAAAACATCTGTCAGGTTTTTTTCTAGTATCTGTTACATTGGTATCTGATATGTGGAGGTGTTGGTGGTGCTTATTTGATTTTAAAGAGAGTAAAAAGTGACTTGTACAAATTCCTCAGGAGACTGTGGTTGTTTGATTTTCAATTTATTCCAAATGAGAAATATGCTAATTAAAACAATCGTTATATTGTTTCTGCAATTTGTTGATTATGACTGACTTAATGAACTACTACTTCATACTCAGTTCTGCTGCATGTGTTTAGTAGGTTAAACAATTTGCTGGAGCAGAACTTCATCAAAGAAAACACTGGAAGAATCATTGTTATTTCAAAGTAAGTTGATCCTAAACCTCCACAGATCTGTATAGCAGCAACAACGGGCTTGAGGCAATGCAAAGAATTATCTTTTTCAGCAACATAATGTATACCAATGTTATTTTTTTCTGAAACTATCAATTTAGTTGAAATATGCAGCTGTTTTACAGTCCCATTGAATCATGAAATATTGGAACAATTCAATTTTGCTAGATGACTTCTCAGCAGAAGTAGTACTAGCAAAACAGTAATGATAAGACATTGCCAGCACATGAAAGACAGAAATTGATTATTGATGACTTTGAAGGTTTATTAAGAAAGACTTTTTTTATGCCACAGATAGCTTTAAATGTAAAAGAGAGAACCAAAACATGTAACGTACTCAGTGCAATGGACCAAGAAGATGACTTCTGTACTAGTTCCTGCATAAGTCGAGATCAGAGGGCCTGAAGTTTAATAGATATAAGCCAGTGGTTTAGGTGGCAATTTTTAGCTGGGCAGGTAGAGGCCACATTTTAGAAATATTCTGCAGGAGGATGTATTAAGGCTTAAATACAGTATGAATGTGTTAATTTATGGAAGTAAGAGTCAACTTTTCACCCAAGTTATAGAACAATGCATATGAAAAACCAGTAGGTCTGCTGTTTCCTGACGTGGTTGTATGTCTGACTGATGAAGAACTTAGACTGTCAGTTTTAATAATTTCTCTTTTCTTTGGGGTTAAGAAGGAGAGAGTGGAGAAGGAGTGGGTGCAGGAAAACTCTAACTTTCACGTGATCCTAGCAGAAGATAAATGATAAATGCTGTGTAGTAATTATGTTGTGTGAATTTTCCACCAGTTATATATAAGTATGGTTTTAATTGAATAAAACTGTGCCTCTCCCTATCAAACTCTGTAGTTCAGAAACATGGATGGAAAAACCTTTTTTTCTGACAGAAAGAACTGACCTGTATTTGAAATTATCAAAGAAATATCTTGTGGGATCTTATGACCAGCAACTAGCTGATGATTCACACAGTTTTTCATAATCATATATTTTTATTCACACAAGTATACGAAGAGGCTGGTTTGCAACTTTTGCCTCAGGCAGCTGCAGGTTAATAGTTTCTCTTTCCTCTTTTCTACTGGTCCTTTCAGCTCCTTAGGTGCATTTTGTTCTGTTTTAGTAAAATTGCTTCGTAAAGCACTATTCGTGATGGAGTCTGAAAGCTGATAATTGTCAATAAGTTCGTTCACTGCTCTTCCATGTCCAAACAATTGTAGTCTAGTACTTGCTTTTCCTATATCTAAGTCTGAAATTTAACTAGGACTTTTCTGCATCCTAGTAGCTTAATAAAACTACATAGCAGTCATAGTCAATTCATAGCAGGTCAATTGCACGTTCCAAATGCGCATATGTATCCAAAAATGTCTTGATCTGATATCTGGGGTCAGCTAACTTTTCATGCTGTGCCACTCAGGTGATCTGGCTTCTTAACTTGATGGCTAGTTTGGTGTAAGTATCCAACAATCATTACTTAAAATGCTGAAAAGTTTTCAGTTCCTGTGAAAGGTAAGTGTATCTGAGTTGTCTAAAGTGGGTTATTCACACAGAATACCTTCAAGTAATTATTTATTCTACAATGATGTATTCTTTGAAATATATTCTCTACATGGGTACTACCATCCATACTCCTCATCTGCTACAATTTGACCTCTGAGAAACAATTCAAGTGTTTAAACAGAGATGTTTAGACCAATTTGGACAATCAAGATACCCTTTCTGGCCTCTAGCTACTTTCCTAGAAAGACATAGGTTTCCAGTAAGTTGTGTGTCAGCCATTGCAGCCACCTTGGATACCCTGCTCTGTGTTAAAAGGTCATATGTCTGTGTTTAGTCACCTGAATCTCTTCCTTTCTTTTCACAGAAAATGCTTTTAAGTAACATGCATATGATGTTACTTTTCAAAGTAAACGCAGGTAAATGTGAAAAACAAACACATTTTAGAAACTGTCAATCTACCTAGAAAAATAATATTCATTGCTAAATTCTTTTGGAAGTAATCATTTAGATTTGTAATCTTCCATGACTGCACACATCTGCATGTAGAACTGGACTGTAGTTCTGCAGCCAGAGGTATTTTCTAAACATTTTTAATATTTATACACTTACAGCTTTGTTTCTACCACCTAACAGGAAATTTTGCAAAAAGTAAATGAGGCTATTTGAGGGGGACGGTGTAGTGTTGTCTTTGTTTTAGGTTATTTCTTATGAAATCACTGACTCCATTCATACTGACTTTGAAACATAAGATGAAACAGGACATAGATGAACTTGTATGTGTAATGAAGAGATGTGAGGCAAACTACTTGTTATCAGATCTCAAGTACCTTAAAAATACCACTCAGATCTGAAATATTTCCATTTTCAAGCTTAGGAAGGTCAGAAGTGTATGATCAGTGCCAATGCCAGAACATATATTTTGTATTCTTTCTGCTTTTGTCTCATGCGTGGGGAAACTGAATTGTTACTTAGGCAAATTGTTCCTTCTAGATAGAAGTGTTGAAATTGTCTAGCAGCATCTTTTAGAAACACTATCCATTGCTTTTCCAGTCTCTTTTGCCTTGGCAATTAGTAAGTTTTGTTCCCAGTTGGCAGAAGACTTTTGTCATTGCTTCTTTGCATTTGATATGTGAAATATCAGAAGTAGAACAATTAACGAGGTTTCATTAGTCTTCAACAAAAGGATATGGTTTCAAGAGCTGATCTGTCACATTCATATTGCTTTGCACTGATTTTTGTTATTAAGCATCACAAAAATTTCCTCATCTATTATTCTTCCCTCCTGCACTACATTGTCAAATTAACATATACTTTCTGAGCACAGCGACAGCCCACTCAATTGCTTGCTTTTCCTGCAAGATTACCACAGAATTTCTCAATGCAATTATACATGATCTTTCTGAAAAATTATATTTTGCATCAATTTTCATTTACTTTTTAGTATTTCTAATGAACGAATTCTTGAATCTTACAAAGAAATACTTGGATTTTTTTCTTTTTGCTGCATGAAATATTCTAGTGAATTTTAGCTTGAACATGGGAGTGGAATTAGTGTTTTAGCTGGGGGATATTGAACATAATTTTATTTGCCTGAAATTTTTAGTCCGTAAACATGTTAACATATTAGTTTTCTGAAGGATTCTTATTTTTTGAGCAGGAATAAGGCGTATTCTTGTGCTGTAAAATGTGATGGATCATGAGAGGCTGTCTGTCGTTAAGATGTCCAGGAATCATGCCTTATATAGTCACATGCAAAGAAATTCTCATGGAAACGGCACTATGGAGGTGGCAGCTGCAGTTCTGTATTTTTGTCTGGGTTGAAGTTTAACCCTTTATGTGATATATGTAAAAATTACATTTATGTTCCCCTGAAATATAGAATATAGTCTATGAATATCAAAACAATTTCTGACAATTTACAGGAGAATAAATACATCTCCGTATAAGAGTTAAAATTAATTCAATTTGCACCAGATTATGCTCCTGTTGCTGGAATTTGGGGAAAGAGCTATATTTGGGTATTATAATGTGCTTTAATTTAGCAGTAATTACCAACTAATATCCTTCTTCACTGAAAGCTTTTTTCTTCATTAGAGGCTTGCAAACAGTGTTCAGAAAACTCAATGTAGAACCATCTTTTTTCCCAAAATATTTCTTATCTTTTGCAATTCCTTATGGGTCCTTGTGAAAGAGATGAGTAATCTTGTGGACAGTGAAACTACAAAGAAGGTGGTTATAGTGAGGCAGTGAAATGCTTCCAGTGCACAATCAAGTGAAGACTCTGATGTTAGAATTGGCATTTATGAAGCTAGTAAGAGGAAAACACATAATTCACAGAGGCTTTTACTTTTATTTCTAAGGGACTATATGGCTTTGAGATGCTAGCGATGTAGGAACCTGGGCACGGAGCATGGAGATTGCCAACATCAACCTTATAAACAACCTTTTTGTGGTTTCTTTAGATTTAGGAGGAAACAGAAGGAGAAACTGCAATCTGGCTGGACACTATTGCTCCTTTACTGTGTTGTTGCTGGTGACAGTAGAAGCCCACATTCTTCATTAGTTGCTTTGTTGTTATATGTCCCACACAGGTCCATGATACCTTGCTATAACGTTTACTAGAGTAAGAAAACATTGCACTGCCTCACCAAAGATACTTGCAGGCAACATATTGCTGTCAAAGAGCTGAAGCTTTTTGGTCAGAGCACCATGTTTTTTGCTGTGTGAAATAATGCCTTCCTGAATATTGCAACTTGAGATTTTAAATACTATGGTTTTTCTGTCTCGCACCTTTTCTTGCTGATCATCCCATTTTATGATATCACTTGGGCAATGCACGCAATATCATCACTACTGAAGGTATTCTAGCATGTCCAAAGCAATCTTTACCATGCAAATAAGACGACTTCGTTGCTTACCATCCTCCTGTGAGAGGCTGCTCTGCAAATATTATTCAACTGTGACTGTTTGTTTTATCAATCAACTGAGAGAATGGAAAAAGGAGTTGAGAATACATTTAGGGGCAGATATTACACATGTGCAGAATATACTGCAAAAAAACATCTTTCTGGATCAAATGAAAACAGAACTTGACTGGATTAATAGTGCAGATTTCACAATACATTTGTTACCATAGCTATAGAACAAATTTCTAGTAGATTTTTATTTTACATTAGAGACTTGTGCCATGGCAACAGCAATGCCTATTAAAGATGTACCACTGTCGTTATAATTTATCTGTTACTGCTCTTTTCATTACTAACAACTATTATTCTTCTGAATGTACTTTAGTTTTGAACATGGAATACGAACGTGAATAAGCTCATTTCCAACTTTACATGAATGCAAAATTCATATTATTTAGTGTGCTTCTTATTTTCTCAATGTGCTCTGTATTGTTAGAGTCAGATTCAGAAAATAAGTATGTGAGTTTGATGATGCATCTGTAAATTATAACTCTCAAACACTGAAAGTGAGAAATGGTGTTCCGCAGAGCTCTGTAGATGTACCATAAGCAACCGTGCTGGGGTGCAGCATTGTGTAAATAAATAGCTGATTGAATTGAAATCTGCTGCCTAAATGCTAGTTTAGTTCTATGTAAACTGCTGATAATAGCAATATCTATCTGTAGCTTTGAGATTATGGCAGAACTGAATTTATTTGTAGTTCCAAATGTAAATGCTTTCCATGCAACACAGATATGGCAGTATCACAGTGATTTTCAGAAGTAATCCACTCAGGTGGGCTGTAGAAATGACTTTGGTATTTAGATACTATTTACAAGTAAAAAGATAAGGTGGTAAGAATAGCAGTATCTGGTGAGGAAGCAAGATTTCTTTCTATTTGTTCTTTTTTTAAGATTACAAAAATTAGTGTTTGTGCAGAAAGAAATCATTAGCAGAAAACCTCTCTCCATTGAGATTCAATCCAAGAGCTTGAACTTCTTCACCTGTTCTCTCTCCTTGGTATCTTTCTTGAAGTCCATTCACGGAAGACTTGTTCAAAAGCCCATAAGAACTCAGAACTGATATAATTAACTCACTGTTCACTGACTATAGACTTATGCAATACAAGCATATCATATCAGTTTTTACTGCCAGTTAAGTGGCTTGAAACAAATAAAACATTAAATGAAAAGGTTCAAAAGCATATGATAAGATCAGGGGATAGAACTCAATAGGAATGGAGAGTCTGAATTTCTCGAATATATCAGTAGATTTAAGATTAATTCTAATCACACAGGATGTTGATCATCAGTATAGACAACTTAATGGAAGGATTTTTTTCGATGCAGAGCAGCATTCAAAAGAACAAAAATAATTTTGATATGTCTAGAAAATAATACATAAAATATCACATTTTGTGCATCACTGCTAAGCCTTGGAAAAAATATTGATTTCAGTATCAGTTGTCTTAAAATTTATGGCAGAATTATGCAACAATAAAAAGGCACCAATATCTGATATGGGTAATTATTAAAAGCTAAGGAAATATATTTTTTAAGTAAAGTTTTCTATTTCAGGAAGGACACAGAAGAATCTTTGTGTTATCTTCTTGAGACTGACATCTTCAAAGTTAATATGAGCAATGTAGAGGTAGTTGTGATTTTAAATGTGGTGCAGTTTGAAGAAGTCTTCAGGTTTAAGTCAAGAAATAATGACCTGGTATAAGAAAGAAAAGCATACTCTGTCAAATTATTTTATGACTATCTATTGCATGGACTATTTTTTTCTTTTTCTTTATTTCCTTCGAACATTGCAGTGAGTGGTAAGTTACTGTAATATTTATAGTGCTATAGTCCATCTCTGTTTATTCTCTGAACATAGAAGTATTAAGCATTAACTGCATTAGGAAACTGAAATAATAATAATAAAATTCGTATTAAAAGAGCACTAGACTTAACAGTTATTAATTCAAAAGATTCAGAATTATAATTGGATTATTAAAGTGTTGGTTGGAAGGAATATCTGGAGGCCATATAGTCCATCCTCCTGTTTGGTGCAGGACTGTCATCGTCAGATTAGATGTGACTTTTCCTAGCCAGGCCTCGAAAACCTCTGAGGATGGAGATACCATGCCACCTCTCTGGATAACCTGTTCTAGTGCTGCAGTGCTATCATGACCACATACTATTTTTCTTGACAACCCCAATTTTTTCCTTGCCTAACATAGATGTCATTTGCATTGCTCAAAATTATATGATGAAGAAGTATAGCTATGAGATCTTTGTGTTCTTTGTCATAAAATTAACAAAGCTCTTCCATTAAATAATGTCTCCTTTTAGAAGCGATATTTTGAGATTTACGGGGTTTTTTTTTACAAGTGGGTATTTTAGCAAATAGAAGGTAACTGTTCAGTTTATGTTTTATGATATGATGTTGTGTTTGATTCCTTCTGGTAGTTAATGCTGTTCATGCTGTCCTGCAGTTACAATCTAAATATGAAGATACAACTTCTAGCAGGAATGAGATGAATGCATTTATCTTTAATGAAGTGGTTATAACAGTACAACTGATAGTGGAAACAGAGTTATTATTAGTAGAATATGCAAAATTAATGCCAGGTGGACAGAGCAATGTTATCTACACCAACATTTTAAATGAGGCAGAACAGGTAGAAGAAGAAATCTTTTTTCTTCTCTTGGCTATATAAGGTTTTAATTATCCCATCTGAACTGTGCCAAAAAATGTGGGTTTTTTCTGTAGATCCTTTTATTGTGCATGTGCTAAATTGCATATAAAACTTGTTTCAAAAAGACTTGATCTCCTATTCTTTTCTCCCAGTGCTTACTACTACTCTGATTCTATTCTCGGAAGTTCCCAGAAATAAAAACAACACTCAGATCTATTCTTTAAAGACTGTCAGTAAAAAGGCATCATAGTGTCAATTCACTTATTACAATGGCTATAAAAAGAAAAATTACTAGCAATACTTCTGACAATACTGGTCCTTCATGTATTCTACTACCTATAAAGTAACTAGCTAATTCATGATACTTATCTCTATAATTTGTACATATTTCAGCTCAATAACATATTAAAAGAGACACCATCAAGTTGAATAGAAATTACCTGTTTTATTTCATAAATTATTATTTTCCTGGAATTTATGTGTAGCACTGAATGGTTTTGGCTGTTTTTCAACCAGTCAGGCTAATTAGTCAAGCTTAATGAAAGAATTGTTTTTAAGATTCTAGTAAACCAATTCATGGCATAAGTATCTTTTCTTTCTGTACATAAGAAAGAACCGAGCAGCATAGAAAAGTAATTTTGAGGAGAGTAAGGGTTTTGCTGTTTGCATTATTTTATCACCTTGTTTCCTTACTAGGTACTCTCTCATTTCAGAGCGTCTTTGCCAGGGAGAAACAGCCAATGACAGCGAGCTTCCTGAAGGACACCCTGCTGAACAGTTTGCAGGTTTACTTCATGGATCATCACCTGCATGTGACCCACCTAATAATCCACTCCAGCTGTACAGCAAAGCAATCCAGTGCAGTGGTCCACTAGAGAAAAGCATTTTGAGCAAGAGCACAGTGCAGCAGATACAGTTTCGGAAAGCAAGCAACAATGATCCACTCGTTAAGAAAAAAAAGCCACCAGTTGTAAACAGAACCATATTTTATACGAGAAATAAACCAGTAGAAAATCATACATTGGTTGGCACCTCAGCAAGGATAAGTGAACAATGGGTCATTACCACTGGGGGATTTGTGGAACGAGCGAGCACACTTGGGAGAATACGATCTCTACCAAAGACTTTGCTTGAAATGCATTTGTGCAAAAATGTTTCAAAATCTGATTCTAATCTCATTACCCATCCACCAAATGACAAAAAACCAAGAAGCAACTGGAGTGAACCCACACCAAACCAACATTGCTCCAAAGGGAATTCAGAGAGAACACCTTCCTTCACATCAGAATGGGAAGAAGTAAGTGTGTTCACTTTTAACTACCAGTAAGTAGATAATACCATGAAAATGCTGTTAAGATTTTCAGATTCAGAGATGAAATAAAAAGTGAATCTTCCACAGTGAAAATCCTCAGAAAACAAGTCAAGTGTAATGTAAGGTAGTTTGACACCTGGCACAAAGTGCAATGCATTTCTGTCCAAAATGCTGCACACTTAATGAAGTCTATTGTTTCCTTAGTGAATGAAGTTAATAAGAAGTAATTCTAAGATTTGTTGTGACATTGAAATTATTTAGAATCTCTCACCTCTGGCACTAATAAAATTGGTAAAATTCTTTTTAGCTATACCGATTATTTACATATTTACTAATTATTTCCCACCATGGCAATGCCTGCCAGCAAGAGACAAGAGATACTGGCAGGAATGGAGAGTGTTAGACTGGTTATATGTTCTACAAACCCTCCCTATATAACATATTCTCTAAGTGGGACATAGTCTGTGTACAGAATTCTTGGCATATATGTGACTTGTGTGAAGTGAGAATGCACTTATAGCTACAATAAATTTGAGACTATAAAAAGAACTGTCCACACTGGGTTTGTAGTGCGTTTGCTCTTTATTTTAATTTAGTTTTATTTTAGTTTAGTTTAAATTTTATTTTATTTTAATTTTAGAACCAGATTTAAAATAATATTTAGACACCATATTTTTTATTTGTTTTTGTCCTGTGATGAATTTCAAAAATTTGCATGATTCTTCATAGACACAAAAATTCCTATCTCACTGAGGTAAGTTAAGAGTGGGAACTATTTGGATCTTTACTGCTATTACAGAGAAACAAATATTTCTCTTTTAAATCACATTTTTGGGGAAATGTATACACCTCTAGAGTGCCATTTTATTTCTGAAAGAACTCAGAACTTGTTTATTGGTTTGGTTATTTTTCTAGAAAAAGCTTTCCAGCTCATCTAAATGTGTGATTTGATAGGGCATTGGAAGATAGTTTTTTCTTGTAAAGGAGATAATTTCTCAGTGGAAAGGTACTTAGGATCAGGTTTTTAACTTAATAACGTAGATGTATTGCTATAAAATGCCAATATGAGTTGGGTCCAAGTTTGTCTTTTTAGAGGGACAACAAGGGTTTATTGTTCCTTAAAATAAAAAAAAAAGTAGTTTATTTTAAAAAAATGTTTGAATTCTAAATCTGCAGATTCTGACATAATTCCTGGATGAGTACCATAGTTTTTAAAAAAGAGACAGTTTCCTTAATAGACCCAATATTAAGCTCTGTAAAACCTGGTTTTCTGTGTCCTCCTTCTTAGACAACACCAGCCTTTTGATTCACTTTTTCTTTTGGCCTGTTCTTACAAATAATAAAATAGGTATAATAGTTTTGCATAGTAGGTCCAATGTAATTTAGAAATGTGCAAATAGTATTTGGGATCAATGTAATGCTGTTTCACAAATTATATCTTTCTCTGGTATGTGGGGACACAGCTATGTTTCATACTTATTCAATGGCCTTGGAGCAGATGGAAAAAGGGAAGCTAGGACATTCTCTGGGAATTTTAATTGAACAGCTAAAGTTATTATTTTATAGCACACAAAAGAGTATTCTATGCTTTAGTAGTATTGCTTAAACAGACCTCTAGTGATTCAATTATTATTGAATGAATCAAGTTTATGAAATTAAAATCTGTTCCATTATATAGTAATATATGCATTTTTCTTCTTTGTATTTGTATACTGAAATATGTAACAAAGAAGTTTCAAAGAATGACGTATACCTAGGTAACCAGAGTCATCGCCATAAAAGCAACGTACTGTAGAAAAAGAAATATTAGTCTGAGTCTTTACCTTTTGGTAGCATGCAAATTTTGCAAAATAAAAGTAAAGGGTAGAAATTAGTTTTCTACCTTTTCATTTTTGCATTTTGAAATTTTTATTATTGTTTTCCTAATGAGAGTAATAACGCTATTAAATTTATGCATGAAAATCTAAACTAAAATAACAAAGATAGGGCCCATCCATTGTTTTCATTCTTGTCTCTTTCGTAGATTGATAAAATCATGAGTTCAATAGATGCTGGAATTAATACCGGACTGGGGGAGATGAATGATCACACTACAAGTAAGGAAAAACAACTAACTATTGTTTAATTTTGACTTAATGGTCTATAGGGAAACTGTGGATAAGATATTGCTAAGTAACCTACTGTATGGAAAGCCTTTGAAAGTGTCTGAACAACCATGAACAGAATCAATGTTGTTTACTGTTAGAGGTGCCTTAGGCCCAACATCCTGGAGCTCTTACTTTAAATAGCATATTGAAATCATTAATGTTGTTTTGAAATCTTACCAGAAAAATATTCCATTAATGTCTTTGTACTGAAATCTTTCTACTAGGGGAATATTTTTCCAATCTTTTTTAGCTGAACTTTTGTTTGGAATGATAGGATCCTGAGTACATATAATCCGATAGCTGCTGACACTTTTTAAAGAATTATATCGTCTAATGCTGCTTCAAGCAAATATTTGGCACAGGACTGAAAATTTTGCTGACAGCCAGTGACTGGTGTTAGCAAAGATGGGAAAAATTTGCAAACCTTCACTAGCACAATGAATTCTAAGAACTCTAAGTCATGACTACCTTGTTGGTGTGTCAGCATAAACCTGTGCAACTCTGGTGATAAGAATTTTGAAAGTATTTTACTATGTCTTCTTCCTGACACATGGAAAGAAAACTGAGTTGAATGTCTGAATAATTTGGTCTTGAGGCAAAGCTGCGTTAATTCACCTGTACTGGTACATGCCTGCTAGCAATTGCATGCAATTACTTGGGTTTATGTATTGGGCAGGAGGCTAAGTATTTATCACTTAATTTTTTTTAAAAAAGTATTTTAACAACTGTCCTTTTCACAGAGCCTTATATCTGTAGAGGAGGAAATTGTGTCTTCCCAATTAAATAGAATTGACACAGCTATTTTTAATGGTAACTGGACAGCAAGAAAGGAATCAAGGGAAAAGAGATAATACCCAATTTGAATATGAAAAGTGCTAGGCACGTTGTTTTGGCAGGCTATTTTTTGTTTCTGAAACTTGCAGTGTTGGAAGGGAGAATTATTCATAGAGAAAATCTATGTTAGAAGATAGTTAATAATGTCTGAATATATTATAAGAAACTCAGGTTCTGCTGCTTATTTTTTATCATGGTAGTACACAAATACCAAATAAAAAATTAGGTGACAATTAAGAAGTTGTACAGCAAGTAACAGCTGCGAAAAGGAGACAAAAGTAACAGTGCACATTGGCAAATTTGCATAAATTAGTGGTGTGTAAGTACTACTCTGTCCATTCCTATGGACGACCACTCTTTTTCTACTTTTTTTTTTAAGATTAGAAAATACCTCACAGCTCTTGTCATCAGCTGTCTCGTGCTTTCTACTCCATGCATTATTTTCTTGGCATTCAAATGTGGCATTTGGTTCTTCACTCTTTCATTTGGCAGGAGATCTACTCTTTTCTTTGATTCTTATTTTCCCAGAGGGGACTCTGAGTCCCAACTTTTTTTTCTACTCAGTGTGGAGCTTCCTACAAACCAATATTATTTCTTTCTGTCATCTCCTTAATGGTCTTTAGCTATAACAATTTAGAACAATAATCTGATCTTACTCTTAATGAAGAAATCAAACTATGTACTATTAATCAAAATACAACCATTTTTCTTTAATTTTATTCAATTTTGCTGTGCATGCAGACTGCAATAAGGACGTTTCTTTCTGCTATAAAGCTGGCAATATGCAGCTTCCCTTATATGATTTCCACTTTTTATTCCTTTATGGCTTTTCCGGGTACAGTTAAACATAGTTTAGGCAGCAAAATGAAGGGAGTTATTATAATATCAAATGCATTAAATGCATCTTATCAAATACATTATACTTCAAGTAAGGTAATTTTTTTACTAAAGTAATAGAGCTATCTAGCAGAAAATAAGGAATCTTTATTTCTCATAGTTAGCAGACTGGAGTAACAAATCTAATGGAGCCTTATTACAGCAACATTTATATATTTAACAACAGATTTTACTTGACTTAAGATAGCAGCTTGTGTTAATTACCTTTTATTACAAGGCCCTACACAGGTTTTTCTTACCAAGAATATATTCTAAAAGATTTTTTTTATAAGTTTTGACCCCAATAAAAGGGTTCCTTTGAAATTTTCTGCACCAAATCAACTTTTTGTGTGGGTGTTTCTCCTATTTAAGTCCTATACTTTATTGGCAAGAAGTGTCTCAGGTGCCTCAATGTTCCTCAGAGATGCCTTTCATAGCACCTGTGTAATTACTTACAGAAGCTGGTACTGTCTGGATCCCTATGTCTTTTACTTAGGATTTTGTCTGCCCAAGTGCTTTGATACTGAAGACTTAAATTCGATCTCAGAACTTCTCATTCACATTCTCTCTTCTTCTTAACTCTGTGCTAAGCATTACTCAGCCAAATATAATGACCTGACCTATACTTAGAAATAAAAAATTAGTGTGAGGTATCAGGTAATAGAAATTTGAAATTCTTCATCAGTTTATATATAAATATGAGGGGGTTTAGTTTTACTTGAAAGTAAAGTATGTTTAAAAGCATTATTGAGCAGAAACTAAAAATAATGTATTTAATATTCAGACTGTACAAGTCAAGGAGATTTCTCTTGATATTGAACTAAAACATCTAGATTACTGAGCACTATATTCAGGAAAAGTCAGTTTTCTTGTCTAATAACTTTTTAGGAAATAATAAAATATCTGATAATACTGAAGAGCAAGTATAGCTTGATACGGAATCTTTCATTTAATATTTATTTCAGCTGGTACTTCATATCACACATCAGTGCTTTTACGAACTGTTGGTAAAAACAATGTTATAGTAAATTCAATCAAAAATATTCTTAATCTACCTGGCATGAAGAGCTTTTTATAGTACATAGTATCTCATTTTCAGTGAAAAATATTTGGGAGAAACTATGTCATACACTGATAATTCAGTAGGTATATTTTAAATAAAGCAATGATGACATCTTGTGATTAAATCCTTGAATGTGTTCACAGGAACTTTGGCATATATTTTCCCGGTGAAATCTGGAAAGATTCCTTTTCAGGTCTCCAGAGGAATCTCTTAAGAAGCAATTAGATGAGCAGTGAAAGGAGAGAATTAAAACTGACTGAGTATGGTCATGAGGACTTCATCCATTTGGAAACACAAAAAAAAGCAGAGCTTTCAGTTTGGTAGCAGTACAGGTGCTGGAGGAGCAAACTGGAAACTACTGAGAGGAAGTTGGCTGCCAATATCCTCTGAGGGCATGCAGCATTCGACATCTGAATAGCTTACCTCTGAAATCAAAAGCAGGAGTGCTGAACCATAAGAATCTTCAGTGATAAGAGGCCAAAAAAAAATATTACTCCAAGGAGTACAAAACTTCTGCTACTAAGAGGAACTAAAAGATGGTTCTGGCTAGTAACTTTCTACTCAAGGTGATCTGGTGACATCTGCACCACCTGGCACTTACATTATGGCTGGTGTGTTTCTTCACAAGAGTCCAAATTTGCCAAGTTTCAAAGGATTCTATCAATCACTAGCATATGATAAAGAATATGAATGATGCTGCCAAGAATGATCCTAAGAAAGTCAAAAGTCCTTATGAGGCTCTGTGGCAATGAATAAAGAAGTTGAGCATTCAAGAGATATTATTGTCTCTCCTTTCATGTCTAAGTCAAGTATCAGTCAGATATATCCTAAATGTAACCACATAGCTTCTATTCTAAGAGAAGAGAACTTTAATTTAAAGAACCATGTGGCAAGGACAAAAATTTTAATCTTAAACAATGCACATAGGTCTATCCCGTGAGAAACAAGATTATTTAAAACAAGATTACAGTCATGGGTCAGTTTGCCAGGTATGCTAGCTGTTTATATACTAATAGTAGAAGAAATCAGACCAGAGAAAAATTAGCAGAAGAATTAATTGAAGATTATGACAAAATCAGCATTGTAGAGAATTTATCATATATATTACACCAGTAGTTTATTCATAGGGTCTATAACTTTGTTGGTAAGAAGGGGAAAGAAGAAGAGGAAATGTTGGCTTGTATTTTAAAAATATGATGATTTCTTTAAAATCTCAAGAACATGATTAGTTAGAGCTGTTAAATATGTGTTGGTATCCAAGAAAGAAGAAAAGAACATAGATTTTCTTGGTGTCTGTCCAAAACCATTGGACTTGATGGTAGTGGGAGATTTTGGTTGCCACGGCACTTGTGGGAAATGAAATTATATTGACAGACTGCCCAGGGAAAAAAGAATCAAGAAGGTAGAAGTCAATAAGATCAGAGAATTTATTTTAAAAAATCTCTAGGGTGCAAGTTAAAGAGAAATCTGTGTTTTCTTCAACAGAACATTACTGATGACCATAATATGAGCTTCACCAATGTGAAGAAAAAATGCACAAGACCAGCTTGGCTAAATTGTCACCTTTTCTTTCACCTTAGAACTAATGAGGAAAATTGCTTCATTTACTTAGCATAGCAGAATAGCACATGCATGTACAGAAAAGTCAGAAGTGCCAAAGCCCACAGTAAGATGCAACTAACCAGAGCAATGAAGATTTATTATAACATAAGTATATTACTATGTAAACAGGGAGAAAAAGAAGGAAATCTTTGGCACCTAAGAGAGGTACTACAAGATAGGAAAAACTGCTTGTAGTAGGTGCAGAGAAGGGAAAAACGTACAATGACATTTTATCACACGTTTACTGAAAAGGTCATCGGTGAGCATACAACATGCACAGCTAATCCTAGGGTTGGAATCTCAATTGTAGATAAAGAAAGAATAGGTTACCTAGGTTAGGTATCTTAAATTTGATTTTATGACCTTCATTTTGTGTTACACAACTGTCTGAAATAAACTTAGACCTGTTAGTGGATTTCAGTGAACATTCTTGGAGGATGGAAGAGCTACCAACAAACTAAAAGAAAATGCTGTAGAACTTAATTTGGAAAGTGGAAAGGAAGGAAAGTGAGGGGAATTACTTTCAGTTCATAGGAAAATCACTGAACAGATAAACTACTTAAAGCAGCCAGAAAATAGCAAAGAAATAAGTAAGAGACAACATGGATTTGTCCAGAGCAAGCCTGTTAAAACAATCTAATTCCCTGCTAGGAGCGGATATCAGATTTTGTAGATAAAGAAGGACCAGGAGAAGCCCAGTGTTTGAACTTCAATTAAGGTCTTGACATCGTCTCACAAGTCTTTCTTGTAAGCAAATTCAGGAAATGCAGACTTGATGAACATATTGGTAGGTCAGACTTGAATCTTATTCTTAATGTCTAAGTTCAGACAATGTACACTGCAGTAAGTGTGTCCAGGCCACTAATACTGAGTTAGATAAGTAGGTACTTCTTTAGTATCATTCATCATATCTAAATGTCTGAAGCATAGCAAATGGCACGAGAAGTATCTACAAAGAAAGTCTAGAGGACCTCCACAGACATGGCTGTCTAAAACTAACAGAAATGAACCTTCTCTTCTTGCCCCTTCTCTTCTCCCTGGGGCAAAATTTTAAGTGAAATACCCAAATAAATTGTTAGGGAGAATATAACTTCTGTTACATTCAGCAGCTTCTTAAAGACTTCTGGATATTTGCCAGAATTAAAAAAAAATAATAGTTGACGTATAACTGACCTTGGCTTTAATGAGTTGAATGGATTAGGTCACTGTTTTAAGTCACTTTGGGTCAATGTTGCAATTATTCTGACACTATTTTGATAATATGATTTAGATGGAATCTGTCTATAAGGTAAAGTTTAATAAATTAAACAGTTGTCTTTTTTTGGCATAGTAGACACTTACACTCATTAGTAACATGCATTTCACAAATGGTTTAGAAAAACTGGTATTTTTAAATATCAGCCATCTGCACTTCTTTGGTAAAAAGAAGAAACATTTCAATTTCATATTTTCTTTACCTAATGACAAACATTTTTTTCTACAATAAAAAAGCCTTTCAAGGCACACATAGCAATATTTCTGTGTTATTTGGAGCCTAGTAGATGTTCAAAGGTGTGTGATTCAGAGTGTACTTACGCTTGCAAGTCACTTGAAAGAGAATAATCATGAAATAATTTACTCTGGAGATAATTTTTTTGAACATGGGTAATGGATATTATATCATCATGATTAAAGCAAGAGTTGCTTCAAGTCAGAGCAATTAAAATAATGACAAGAAAACAATTGTTGAATGCCCATCAGTATTAAAATAATCTACAATCAGTTTAGGATTTTGCTGGGCTTTTGAGAGAATCGTTTTTGTCAAATACGTTTGAGAACATGGAAGGTGATTTACAATTTTATGATTCTGCTAATCATGAATTCTTTTTTGGATGTTATCCACAATTACACTATCCAATTGCTGTACGCATGTGATTGCCCTATAGCCAGGATGTGTTTGTCAGTGAAGTTTTACCTATCCTCCATTGTTCCATCTAGGCATATAGGGTACAGTTTCTTGAATTATCCTTCAGTTTCTTGATCTACAGTTTTTGGTTAGGAACACAATTATATTGGCAAGTCTTTTTCTTACAGCTGAAATAAGCAAATTCCTAATTACATTTAGTAAGTTTGGTTCTTACAAATTTTATTTGTTGCACTTTTGTGAGAACAGTGCCTTTCCCTGTGCTTGGAGATAATCCTAGCTTCATTCAGCATCTATGTCTAAATATCAAGGTTCCAGACTTTGCTCACCGAGGCTATCACCTTTCAAAGATTAATACTGCTTCTTACCAGAAGAGGTGTATGCATCAGAATTGTACCACATTAAAAAAACCACTTTCAATGTAGCCAGCAGATCTTCTAAAATATTTACTTGAACAGTATATGTTAACATGTTTACAACTTCAGAGAAACCCATGAATTGGGTCTTCCAGAGCTACTTTCAAACCAGAAGGACTCTGGAATATTGACAGCTTTTCCTAGGTGAACTCTGTGTGAGCCATATCTTATTTGAAAGTAACAGGGCTGCAGTGGGTTTTACCATATCCAGAATAAAACCTATAACTCCGGTTTACATCAATTTTTTTCCACAAGCAAGTCTTCATTGCTTCTGGATGCACATGCTACACATGCATGTTTCTATGTCATGTAGTACATATTTAATGCCAAGGACTGACAGTAGGTTATGGAGCAGTGCATTAGAATATATTTTGTATTGTACTTTCTCTGATCTTTCATATCAGGAAGAAAGTTGTAGGCAGTCATTGTACAAAAGTAGTTTTCTTTGTTTATTTTCCTACTCTACTGACATGACCAAGGCTGTTATTACCAATGACTCCATTACAGTGTGGGGAAAATTGCAAGAAATTTTGCTCCTTAGATTTGTGAGAGACATGAGTTTGAGCACGAAGGTTGGATAAGTAAAGCAGACGTGACTTCAAAGAACTGGGAAAAGATGGAATCAGGCAGGACCAAAGACAGAAAATGAACATGTGAGAAAGAGATGAGTAAAAGTTCATGTTAAGCCTTGTACAGCTTAACATGTAATAGAAATTGTGCAAGACTTTAACTGCTAGAAGATACATGCTCACTGCCCTCTCTTTCTTCCATTTGTTCCACTGTCATGAAGTCATCTTCCATAGTATGGTTATGCCTATAGAAGCTAAAACTTCACTCAAAGTCAAACTTTCTTTTAACAAATGAAGCCTTGATAGGCTTGCCCTTTTCTGTTTGCTGCCATATGGTTGCAGTTTTGGCAAAGTGGTCTTCCTCCAAAGCTGTTAATGTCCTTCCTCCTCTAAGGGCAGAAAACAGATAAAATATAAGTACTTAATTAAGGCAGAATTTTAATTAGATATGTGTAGGCATGTTGACATAAGGCAGTTTTCACAGTGGTATGTTATATACTTGAAAGTATATACTTTAATTATAATTTAGTGTCTGTTTTGCAGCAGTTACTTCCCCTTTTTAAATCCCTGTGTGGTTAAACTAAGCACTTAATCAAAGTGGATTTGATTCATAAATTTTAATAAAATGAGTCGTGCACCCTATCATAAAATGCGAGACCTTCTAAGCTTACAGTATTGAATTCACAACTCTAATTTTGAAATAGACAACTGCAACAACCAGACTGTAAAATAACGATAACATTATCATTCCTTGTATCTTACTAACAACTGCAAAGTGAACGTGGAATTTTAAGTCACAACAGCAGAAATACTGGGGTCAACTCATGCAGCTAAAATCAATATGAAATGTTATGGAAGATGAAGGTAATTATTGTTTCAGGCAAAATTCTTTGCAGTCACTCATTTTCTTTTATGAATGTTACTCATCCCCATACCCAGCACCTAAAAACACTACAGTATGCATGTGTGTGATTTACCTGTCCATGGTCACTTTGTTGTGATGGAGAAGGCTGACCATGGCATTCTCATTGCATCTGTTGGGTTCCTTTTGATTAGCAATAGCAAACTGGTTTATGGATAGATCTTTACAAGTTAGCAGTTGCTATGGTATGGTCCCTTTGATCCGAAATTTTGTTGACTTCAATGATGCTCATCGGTTTTGTTTCCTTGTTTCAAATATTTTAGGACTACAGTTTGTCTTTTTTTTGGAATAGCAGGAGGATGAATATCACATACAATGTACTGTAATGTTGTTACTGTCCTCCTATGTAGTGTAAGGTCTTCTGCTGATAAATCATCTTTGCTGTTGTTTTATCAGAGCACATTCCTCCTTTTCTTGAAAGAAACACATTCCTTTGTGTTTTACTACTGTCAACTGTGTCCTTGGTTATCAATACAGGCCATACTTTTAAATCTTTATAGCACTGTTTCTTCTGGTGCTTTAACACGTGCATTTCTATTCGTGCTTTTTTCATACCAATCTTCACATTTCTTTTACAAATCTCTACATTTTGAATGGCAATTTAAGTGTATGCAATTGAGTACATTATAAAATAGTGGAGAAGAGAAGCTGTATAGCTATAAAATATATTGAAGAAATACTTTGGGCATTTATTTAATAGAGCATGATAGTCATAATGCATTACATGCCACTGAACTTACCCAAAGATCATATAAATTCTGCAGAAGAAATCACAAATAATTGGATTAATGTATTGTTGACTTCTACCTTGTAAAAGACTAAATAAGAGATAAAGATGCATCTGTTTTAATTATCCATTGAATTCCCAAACAAACCTTACAGAAGACTAGGCAAACTGAGGGATAATTGTAGAGCTTTTAGCTCTGTTTTATAATAAATGCAATGGGAGTTGGATGCAAAAAGCAGCAAGCATTTATTTTATTTTCTATTATTCATGTATTCCTATTATACTGGCAATTTTACCCTTTAGTGTCATAAATTTAATATTGAGCGATATGTTCTTCATACACCAGTTAACCAGAGCTGGTTTTGAAACCGCCTACTAGAACAGAAGACACAGTCTAAACTGAAAGTACAATAAAAATATGTCATGAGACCATATAGTTTCTAACGGATGCATTTTCTTTTTACATTTCCCCTCTCTCTTTAAGTACATATCAACACACACCTTGTATCTCTGTCCATGTTTTTCATGTTCAATGTTAGGCTTCTTTTTCCAAAACCCTTTGCAAAGCGATTCAATCATTATACTCACAGATTTGAAAAAATGATTTCTGGCACGTCTTCTAGAAGGGCTAGAGAAGATTGACCAAAAATGGAGAAGATAAGAAAATGGAAATATAATGTCATAAATACTGACATTCGTAAGTGAGTAAATGTAATGATTGTCAATCTTGTTTGTAATCTGCTTGTGACCATCAGATCTTGTCATAATAAATTTAGATACTTTGCAATAGGACTGCTTGAGTACAGGAATCTTCTACAAATTCTCTTTTGATTGGAGGATTAAAATGTAATTTTGGCTGACTTAATATACTGAGATTTTTCAGAGGTATTTCCCCACATCAGATGTAATGTTTTAGTGAAACAGCATAGGAGGTTCAGAACCCCTTCCAGAACTGATATTTTCTCCTTTGGAAAAAGTTGAAACCTTGGGAGTCTGGTCAATTGTGCTGTTATTTCTGAGGTACCAAACTATAATTTTTTTCTCATAGAATTAATATGAGTTGCATTATTCCTTGGGGAGCATGTCATAAAATGTTTGTCAGACCTAAACCATTTTTTTTATTATTTTGTAAAAAGCCTTAATCTCAGAAAGAGGAGTAATGCATACCAAATTCTTAACATCTCTCCTTTCATTTTATTATTAGGCTAATATATGATTCTCACGTTCCACTGTTAAATATGATTAAAATAAAAGTTTATATGACCACAGACATGAACAATTTACATGATGTTTGAAAATACTACTCGAATTTATGAAAATTCAAATAGTGTACTTACCACAGTTACAAGGGCCTTGTTTGTATTTTTAAAACTGTCTCACATTGAATAATTTTCCTTCAGAATGAGTGATTTTAAGTTATAAAGAAGACATGCATGTTAATAAGTACATATGGCATGAGGTAGAGCTATACCATGTTCGTATATACCCATAATAATCATTTTGAGACAGAGAAACACAAAAGTCAGAAAATCAGGTTTCATTGATTTCCAAGGGTGTGAAGCTCATAAATACTGACAACAATAAAATGGAGAGTGAAGTAGTATGATGTTTAATCATGTTTGGGGAATGCTAATAAGAACTCTATACATTACTGTACAGAATATCAAATTAAGTGCATAGAAGTTATTCTCACCTAAAAAGTTTGGATGTACCTGCCTCTGTCCTAGGCTCACAAAATCATGCTTACACAAACCAAACTAGATAGAACTGAAATAAATCGGTTGTGAAAGTTGCTTAAAAATAATATTACCCATATTACCTCCTGGATTCCATTGGTAGTAAATGGGCCATTAACTTTTTAGTGGATTTGAAAGAATTTCTGAGAGTGATAATATTTATGGTTAACTGACTCTTCCTGATCAAATTCCTCCTCTACCAGACCTATTCCTGAAGTCACTGAGCTGTGGGTACTGTAACTCTATTTCACAAAGTTAATGCCAGTGTGTTTGTTGGTCTGCCTAAAGAGTAACAAACTAAGAGTGTCCCCATTCTATAATGCTTTCTTTCATAAGCATCATACTGTGATTCAAGAAGTTAAGAGATTTTTTTTTAGCCATGATAAATGACATGATGAAAGGAATGATCAGATTACTTGAACATTTTAGAATTCACTTGCTTAGATTCAGCTTTTTCCATGCAGTTTAATCTGAACCTTGCAACTCTCTAATAATTTCCACCCATATATATTAATATTTAACTTACTTGATGTCACTAAATTGATCCTTAAAGTAAAATCTAGTTCAATACCAGCTTAAAAATGTAGGCAGAATAGGAATTAGCACCTCAGTGGAGTTAAAAGTACTTGATGAAAAATGAGTGTTTCAGAACCTGTGGCCAGGAAATACTTTAAAGTGAATAGAATATTCCTAACTTCTAATATAGATGGTATGAAAACCATAAAGTGATTAATAAGGGCAAATCTCTAAATCTTTGTTCAAAATCTTTGATGAGCTTATATGGGTATTATTCTTACAAATATGTTAGGGTTACAGATGTGGCAAGCAAGACTGATGAATTTTATCTTTCATAAATTATATAGAGATCTAAGTTTACTAAAACTGAATTAATAATGGGTTTTTTTGAAAATTCAGTTGATTCACTCGTATTTCTTTCTTAATCTAGCAGTCATTAGATTTAAATAGATATGATTCCTTGGAAGTTCACATTTCTAGTAATTGCAAGAACATCACATGCTAGTTAAAAATCTTTGGTTTGTTATAGAATTTGCAGCACACAGAATTGTTTCCAGTTTTAGATCCACCTACAGAAAACAAAGTAATTTAGAACATTGAACTAACTAAACTGTATTCATTTGCTCTCTACTCCAGACTGTTAACCTGAGTTCATGATAGTAACACTAGAACGGGTATTTTCTTGTTTCATTGCCCTATATTCAGGAAGATACTGTATTTGAATGCCTGCAAATCCTTCAAAAATTATTTGCTATTTAGTATTTACCACCTCTACTTCTTAACCCATGATACCAAGAACTTCACAAAATTGTTTTTCTACTTTTATACACTGCTGTCTTTAGCTCTTTATTTTAAGCTATTGCATTATTACGAAATTTAGGTGGTTGGGGTTAAATTATTTATTGCTAATATGAATTTGCATTAAACGCTATTAACATAATTTGGTGTAAATTTGTGAATTGATCTAGTATCTATTTCAAAACTATATTTATTATTTATGACCTCATGCATGAGTTTTATTTATTTTTTTTATGAACTCTGCAATTTGACTGTGATGGACCATCTCAGTTGTTACTTTTATTTTCTCATAGACTGTTTAAAATGTTTTATATAGCATAATTGCAAAGAATAAATTATCCTCTCAGTACACAAATCCCCTATTTGCATATGAATGTGGCATTTGTATAGAGACTAGTCATTCTTGTCAAATTCAGACAAGTAAAAATCCTTGTTCGTGAAAATTTTGAAACAGTGAATGGCAAGGAATGTAGCTAAACAGCTCCAAATCAGAATTTAAGAGAATAACTTTTTATTAAACCAGCTTTATTTTTTTTCTTGTTTGTAGTATAGGAAATAATAGTTAGTATGTTACAAAACATTAGCAAACCAGTCTGAGTACGTTTTCAGCTAACCTGTACCTGTAGGACTGCTTGAGACTTGCTGAGATCCATTAGCCTTGACAAAGAAATGATGAAAGGAACGATGCCTGGAGTAAAGCCTATTAAACTTGCCTGGAAAGTGGCATTTCTATCATTTCAATTTCTAAAACAAAAATCCATGCAGGCCTAAATACAATGCCATGAGAGTTGTTTGTGCTGTATGTAGGCATCAACACAGATTCTAGAAACAGGACCCTAGGCTCTGTCTGGGAGAAGGGGAAGCCAGGTCAGAGCTCCTGCTCCAGAGGTGGGAGAGTGAGAGTCAAGCAGTCAGCACGAGGGAGCTCACAGACAGGATGAACAGGGGTTATGTAATCTCATCCATATGCAAACAGTCCAGTGAGTTGCCAGAGTTGTGCCAGTGTGCCACCCACTCAAGTAATGTCTTTATTATTCATTGAAAGATGCCGCAGTTTTCTTTCAGTGTTGCAAAGCCTGTGTCAGCATTGGATATATATTGCAGAAGGTGGTTATACAGTTTTTATGTAATAAAGCAAGGGTCCATTGAAGGAGCCCAGCAAGGAAAAAAAGAAGATTGGGTCAGAGATAGGAATGGAGACAAGGCTGTAGCATAGGTTCATAGTCTATGCAGGAGGCAGGGATCAAGAAGGGATCGGAAAAAAGCTGCATGGTATGTCTGAGGGGTCTGTCCAGCAGATGAACTATTTACAGTGTAGGTTCAGCATCCATCCAGCAGTTAGGACCAGAGGCAAAACCAGAGGCTGGCACCACTACAGACAGCATTGCTGGGGAAGGGACTGACAACACCAGGCTGAGATTAAATGGGGTCCTGGGCTGTGGGCAGGGTCAAGGAAGCCTGAGGACATGCTAGGCATGCACAGCAAGGCCCACTGGTGCCCTCAGAGTCCTGACACCTCTATTCTTTTTATTCATTATTATAATTTTGTCTTACCGTATCATTGAAATGTGGTAAATTATGTCTGATTTATATATAACTATTTTCTGAGATTTTGAATATTATAGGAAAGAAATAAGTGAGGGGTAGTTTAGTGTTATTTTTCAGTAAAGAGCTTCAAGGTACTTTTGCTCCCATTTAATCATACTTTCTCCAGTACAGGTTTAGAGTATCATCTTTACAATTAGCTGATGGTTAGCACTGAAAAGCTAATACACGTAGCAGATATTGTCCTGTATCCAAGCATAAAGATGTTGAAGTTAGGTTAGGATTACCTTAAATACTGAAACCCATCCTAGTCTCAACACTAGACGAATCATAGTAGGTAATTTAATCTTAGATAAGTAATTTAGTTTTAAATTGAACTTTTTTTTTACCTGTTTTAAAAAGCTTGAAAGGGCAACTGGGAGAAAAAAACAAGTAAAAGGAAAATGGTAGTTGTGAAACAAAATGACAGGTTGTTGTAGCAGGGGATGAAAGATGACAAAAGAGCAAATGATCATAACTTACAAGGAGAATAAGGAGAACTGAGAAAATAAGAATTATGGAAAAGGAGTTATGAAATGAAGCTAGAAAGAACAGGAAGGAGAGTGGGGAATTCACCTGATCAGACGTTCAAAGGAGAAGAACACTCTAAAATCTGGTACGTCAGGGGAAAAGGAGCCTCTGAGCCAAACTAAGCAAAAGAAAACAGAACACAGAGTGCCACACTGTCTCAGGTTGAATCTGATTTGTAGAATAACCCCAGGAGAAATCCTTAACCTTCCATCATGTATACTTTCAAGATTCATGTTTCAAAGATATGCCAGTTTATGCTACTTTCAGTGCAGATGTCTCATTTCCACAGCTCTCCACAGGACCTTGCAACAGTTACCAAATCTATGAAATTACAGTTACTATTTATTTAACAGCTATATTTAACTTCTTGAAATATCTCTGTGCAGTGAGTGTTCTGTTACACCTTTTTTGAACAGTGTCTTTAAATATTTCTCTGTTACCCAGTTCTGCTTGTTTGCTAGTCCAGTGTTGCTTAGCTCAGAGTTGTACAAAGATTTGCTCAAATATGAAATATGCTTTTATGGTGCCAGAAATAAAGGGTTGGGTTTGCATAGTATTTTTAGCAAGACTATGTATTTTACATAAATATACATACATATATACACACACACATTTAGTTTACTATTTTTTAACAGTAGTCTAAAATCTTTACTGAATTAAATCAAATATTTTGACTGGTCATAGTGTCACAGAAATTTTCAAGGTTTTTTTTCTCTTACTAGACAAGAACAGTGAAAATGATTACTCATAGATGGTGAGTGTAGTGTTACTATTATTCTATAAACGTTCCTGAGGCAAGCATAGAAATTGCTCTAAAAACCTACCTTTTTTCAGAAAATGTTAGTAACTTTCATTGAAGCCAGAATACGGATGTTCTCATGTAATGACAGGCTTGGATAGAACATGGTGCCCTGAATCTCAGTCCAGTGACTCTCCGCTAGAAAATGGGTCTTTTAATTTTCCAGTAAGATCTGTCTCTCATTCACTGAACAGGATGAGTTCTAAAGGAGAGTAAATCAAAGTTGCCAAAGCAATCAACCGAAGATGAAAAATATCCTAACTTTCAAGTGTCTGTAATAAATATACGTTCATGATGGAGTGGGTGCTTCAACTGAGCTGTTCCTGTGTAAATAACACATCAACAGTCAGAAACACAAACTTGTAGAAAGGCAAGTGGGGTTCACAAAGTATGGTTCACTCTTGACAGATCATCTGACAAGTAAAATGAATTGTCTTTACTGACTTTGTAGTTATAGTTATTATAGATACAGTTATTGTACTTACATACTGGTAATACAGTAATAATAAATATTGGCATAAAAATCAAAAAAGAACTGTGAGCATGATTTTCCCAGTCAATGAGGGTTGTTCTATTAGCTTGCATTAGCTGTGGTCCATGGATTAATTTTATGCATTGAGCCACACATAAGCAATGGAATGTAACCTTTAGATTATAGATACTAGATAGTGTTATTTAAATTCAAGCTGTTTCTATTGATTTCAGTTCATTCCTGTATAAGCTATTAAAAATGTCTCTAAAAGTACTTTCAGGACAGTATTCAGCATCACCAAACATGATCATCCAAAGTGACATCATCCAAAGAACTAGGCTGCTGACAGAAGTTACAGATTTTATGTAAGGCTTTTTAGTGTTTTAGAAAAAAGATCATCTAAAATCTAAGCATTTTGAGTAGCCTAATAATATAACTGAAATGCATAAGATAAAGCAAAACTTTGCTTGCACTTCTTGGAACTTATTGTACTTCTTCCGTAATAAACTTCCTTTAATTATTGGTCTGCTGGATGCTAGGCATAGTTTGTCTCATACAACATAATGTTCCTAGCTATTCTTACCTCCTCTCCAGAAGAAATAGTTTATTAACTACAACACCCAGTCATGGTGGTGTACTGCTACTCTGCTGTAGCACAAGTTCTGTCGCAATACCTAGAGTTAACATTATTATCCAGCTGAAATCATAAATACAAAGAGGAAAATGGTATCCCATTTAGTTTTGGACAAGGCTGAAAGATTTAATTAAAAAAAAAAGTTTGCAGTACTTACTCTAGCATCAATTTCTTCTCCAGCTTAGCTAAACTGTCTGACAATTTACTTGAAAGATTCATGCTTTCATATTGTGCTATAGACTCAATTCAGAAATTTCTTGGTCAGTATCTACTAAAATTCTCCAAGTTTTAATTCCTTTCCACCAGAAGGGCTTAGTAATATTTGTCAGGTATTGTGCTGCCTAAAAAAATGGTTTATAATCTGAATATGGTGACAGAGGGAGCATCTCCTCTACAAATAACCACTGCATTTCTTTATTTCCTGATTGTAAAAACAAAGATAGAACAATCAAGAAAGAAAAAAATCCACATTGTTAACAGTAAAGACAATGCAATTAAGTAGACCTTAAGTTCCTTTTCATTTAGAGCAAATCTGCCTTACAACATGTTTTAAATCATGTGCTCTCTGATATCACAGATTCAGTCAATTCCAAACCCTGCAATAAAGGTATTCTGAGTCTTATTGGGAATGAGACGTTTTGCAGAAATTATCGTATAGCATGCCAGATGGCATCGTTCTTGCAGACGTCTCTTCAATGTGCTTCTTCTATTGCCTTGGAGAAGAAAGAATCGAATATATCTATCCTTGTAAGAGACATGCATGAGTTTTCCTATGCAGGAATAGGTACATCTTTTTTGATCATGGCATGACAGAGGGATTGTCAGGGAGTTTCTGTTCTTTGAAATCATAGGAAAGCGCAGTAGTATATAAATATGTTACAGGTGAGACCACCTCATACAGTCTCTATATTTTCCAATATCAGGACCAGATTTAGGCACAGGCAAAGTAGGCACTGCCTGCAGCAGCACACTAGTGGGATTGGCACTGAATCATAGACTAGAAAAATGAAGAAATAGCCTTTTAGTCTCAAAGCAATAGCACTTACTCCAAGTTTCACTTGCACTGGCTCAGAAAAACTGTCCAAAAATCTCCCCTAAGATAAGCCTCCTGGACTGGAGAAGAACAAGGAGATTTAAAGAGCTGCAAATGAAAGATTTGATCCCTTATGCCCTAATGCTCTCATTTCTGACTCTGTGCCTTCCTTTACCTTTACCCTTTGGTGGAAGAAGGAGAGGGAAAAGCATCTTGCAGAAGAGAGCATGCCCTAGCAATAAGATGATCAAGATGAAGACAAGGCTGCAAGCTGACTTTGGTTTCTCCGTATTATCTTTTCCTTTGCTGGACAATCTTTTGTTGTGTTGATGGGCTCAGACATGTAGTTACACTGACAGGGGACAGAGTTGGAGGACAGTGCACAGTGGGACCAGCAGTGCTATAATCTACCAGTCCTGGGACCATGAATATAGACAGAGTACCAACAGCTACATGAGGAACTGGGTCTGGGGAAGCACTCAACAACTGAATTTTGCCTACACTCTTGCTAGGCATTGAACCAAGGGCTTCTCATCATTGGCAACATAGCTTCCATGCTGTTTATAGGAAGATAAGGAAGAAGCAGTTTGACCATGAAACTGGTATATTGATTATTAGCTGTGCCTTATTGTGTGGCAGAACATTTTTGTTGCTAGGGAATGTAAGATGCAGATGCATTTTTGTGTGTGCATGTATGAGAAATACAGAACTCAATCAGGCATGGTCCCTTCCAAAGAGGGGGATTACACTTCATTACGTCTCTTTCCAATGCCAATTTTTCTCCTTAGGGGGAAAAGAGAAAAACAGACTCAGGAATCCTTTTCAAAGGCATTCATGATTTCTGTCACCTAAGAAAAGTTCAACAAGAATTTATTTTTTATCTTTTATGAGATATATTTCATCTCAGTTTGTTCTCTGAAGAGCTTGTCCAGCCCTTCAAATTTGTGTACACGGGAGAAGTCCACTATATTTCAACTCAACATAGCCTCTCCTCCTCCTTACAGCCTTGGTACTGACTTGGCACAACCCTGAAGGGGTTATGCTCCATCTATGTACAAAGATATTGATTCACAGTAGAAAAACTCTGCAAAACAGGGAAGATTTTATAGACAGGTGTGAACAAATAATTTTATATCTCTGTGAGACCTACACTCCTATCAATTTGTTTTATCTACTTTCTCTGAGGAAAAATGCATTATCCATTAATCTGTCTGAAGCACATTTAACTATTTGTATGCATTGTACTCTTACCAAAAATATGTGCTCTATATTGCATATATTTACATGCCATTGTTAAGAAGAATTTGAGAAAACTCCTAAAAGTTTCTTGAGGAATTATAGATTCATTGGTGCCTGAGAAGCCTTCAGCACTTTTTGAGAGACATAATGTATCTTTCATACTTCATGTAGTAATGTATCAAAGCAGTAAGAAAACCTGGTGTAATATAATACCTCATTACAGACCTGTTTCAGGCAACTTTCCAACCTCATGAAAGTTCTTCTACAGCTCAACTAAAATTATTCTACAAAATCATTATGGACTTCAGTTTGCATGAGATGTTCCACAAATCCAAGCAGCAATTTCAGAATGAAAGGTCATCCAGTTTTAGTCCAAGGACTAGCCAGGTTGCATTCAAAACTCTTATAATATTGTTAAATTTAAATATCCAGCTAAGATCAGTGTCTGTTCTGGGTCTGCTAAGGAAGGCTCTGCATGTCACTTGCAGAGATTTTGTATTATAACTTGTCAGTCGGACTGTAGGACTGGATTTCTATGGAACAGTTTTCTGCCACAGCATCATCAATCCTAAATGATGCCCTTAACAGACATCTACATTTTCCTTATCGCTGAATTAAATTCCTCCTTTAGAGGTGGTCATTGCTTAAGATTCACAATGGACAAGAAAAATAAAAGGGAATAATTAATGTGTTCAATAAATTAAGTTCTATTGGACACAGTTCTTCTTAGATTTGTACTCTGAATATAACCATTTTCAGCCTTATTTCCTAAGTACTTTGACCGTTATGAAACACAAAAGTTCAGTAAACATGCCTTTCAGAACAAAAGTATAAAATATTTCCATCTTGAGAGAAACTTTCTCAAAAAATGGAACATTGATGGAGAAAACCCATCATGAGGTACTTTGCTTCTTGTACATAAAATGAACTTTGCTTTCATTTTAAAGTCATCATTTTTATTATCATTTCCAGTTATAGCTGATAAAATATACATTGTGTCTAGAAATCATGTAAATCTTATATGTGTGCTTGCTATCCTTATTTTCATAAGACAAGGATATAAACTTAAAATTTTATTTAGTAGAAATATTCTTTTAATTATTCATTTGGAATGGTGACCTTTTCAAGTTGAATTATTATATGTTGGCATGAAGGTTTTCTTGTGTCTTATAATATTTTACGGTTGAAGAAATCATGCAGATAATCTAATTACTTTGACTAAAATTGTTGTGCCATTTATGTCTTTTGCTGTACTACAGGAGAGAAACTGTGAAATGTATTCATTATCGAATCATTAAAGGGTTTTCTATTATATAAGCAGAGGTGCAGACCACCACCTCTCTTGTATTAAAAGGGAAAAAAGGAAAGCATAGCAAAATTTTCCATAGGCTATGGTTTATGTATTGCATTCCTTAATGTCTTGTGAAATGTAAAAATCTACAACAAACAGATATGTAAAGCGTAACTGGTATGAAGATTCTATTCAGATTTAAGTGCTCTGGGTTGCTTTTGAATCTTGCTATTTTCTGCATTTGTTTTGACTGCTCTCATCATTCAAGATTGACGCTTGGATGGGTGTGTAGGAGGAAGCAGCAGCAGCAGGCTTACAGCTTGCAGACAAAAAAAAAATCTGCCTTATCTGATGGCTATTATTGAAAATGCGAGGTGTAGCCTAGGCTGGGTAATGAAGGGGAGAGAGCGAGGGGGAGCAAGAAGCATGGAGCTGCATACTGATGAGTGTGGGAGTACTTGATAAAAAGAATTCTTGCTGCTGGCAGTGCATTGCTCATTGTGGAGTATTCCAACAATCACATATAACGGAGAACAGCTTAGCTGACAGTTTGATATGCTTTTTTTTTTTTTCCTACTGTATGACGTACTGGTCTGTAGTAAAGATTAATAACTAAGAAATGTAGAGCTAGGATCAGATCTTATGCTGCATACTGCCCTGTAAACTATGTTTTACTTCTGACTATTCTGCTTGCTGAAAACATTAATCTGTCAAGCTGGCGGGCTCCTTTGATACCAACTTTCCCAGGAACACGATGTGGCAATGCCACCTCTCAGCCCAGGACTACCGCTATTATCCAGTGGATGGTTATTCGTTGCTTAAACGCCTCCCTCTTCACCCTCCTACAGGACCCCGATGCCCTGTCCAGACTGTGGGACAATGGTTGGAAAATATTGGGCTACCTCAGTATGAAAACCACTTGCTGGCTAATGGATTTGACAATGTGCAATTTATGGTAAGAAATCTTCTGTGCATAGCTGTGTATATACACTGTAGCTGCCTTTTTTGTCTGTCTCTTATGTGCTCATAAAAACCTTAGAGCTATTCTGCATTGCACTAAGAAGATCTGTTTAGTGTTTCACTTTTCTATGTCTAGCTAAATTAATGTATAAACTGTCCTTGTATAAACTTCCAAATTGTACACATTACAAAATATTCTAGCCAGAAATGTGGTAAGGGAAAATCTGGATGTCGAGGTTCTCTGTCCCCCTCATCAATCTTCAGATTTAAAATGAAAAATACATAGTTATTTTAATCCATTGCAGGCTTTTCACAATATGTAAAAGCTGTAAACACTCCTATCTGTAATACATCATGTTATTACTTATATTTAAACATTAACATCATTGTAGTGATAATTAAATAGCATGCGATGCCATTCTTGAATTGAGAGCTATTTTAATACCAGAAAATTATTTCATGAAGTGTGCTCTCTCTGCAATTGGTTCTGGATGCCTCAGTTAAATGTTTTTGCATCTTAGATAATCAGGCTATGGGATTCACCTGTTGAAACTTATGCCCTGTGTGGAAAAGTAATGCATTCCTTTTGATAGTTACATTGTCATTTTTTAACTCTAGGCATTTATCAGGAACATATGAATTAAATAAAATGTTATATACTTCAGAATTTACAGTATTACCATGTGATACAGAGTAAGCTGTCATGCACAAACTTTCAATTGAAATGAATATTTACAGTGAAGACAGAAGCTGACTTGTAAGGTTGTTATATAATCTCTTTTCTACCTGTTTAAGCATTCCCATTACTTGAACCTCTTGTAAAAATCTTGACCCCATTTCTTATAAAGTATCAGAGCTTAAAATGTTATTAATCATCACTTTTTAAAGATATTTTTAGGAACCGTGTATATCCTCGACCAGTTCTAACTTTTCATAACTTACAGCTGGCATATAAAAACCAGAAGTGAAACAGCATGAATATTATGACTATAAAATCATCACAAGTTGTGGTTTTCCTGTTTAATTTCTTTTGCCAAATTCATTCTATGCCTATGGATTACTGATCAGAAAATTAAGCCACAGCTCTCTGCTATTTCCACGTTATAATAGTGTAGAGGTTTCTTACATGGCTGCCATGTGATCTTTTGCTTATATCAGTAAAAAGCATTAGAATCTTTACCTTTAAAATAATCTAGAAAACAAAGGTACAGGGGTTTGCTCTCAGCCCAGTAATGTAAAAAAAAAAAATCCAGAATGCATTTCAAGCTACAGTTTCCCCAAATTTAACAATATATTCTTATATATGTTGTACCATTAGTTACGTAAGTAGATGATCTTATCATCCTATAGAGATTACAGAGGAAAATTGTTCACAAGAGGTTGGTAGGCGGCATAGCAAATGTAGGGGGGTACTCCTACCACAGGTAAATGATGAGCAGCAGAGAAACCAAAGAAACTGCTCTGAAGGGCTTTTCAGTCATCCCCTGTCTCCAAAGGGGCCTGAACCACGTTCTAGAAGAACTTATGAGACTTTCGTTTCCTATATCTCTTATTAGTATACTTACGTAAACATACAAATTGTAGATGAAAATCCAGGTATCAGGCAGATTAAGTTATGCCAGCAGACTTGTGTGTTAGCTAATGCTTTCCAGTCATTTTAATGTAATCCTTTTGTGAAGTGTTTTTTTAAAAAATGTATATATCAGGTGAAATGCATAATTACTCTCAATATCGGTTGTGCTAGCATGTATATATGAATGGAAAATTAGACTTTTAAATCCAATGATTAAGCAAAATGTTAGAAAAGAGGCTAGTAATAAAAAATGTATAATTTCAGTAATTTAATAATTCCTAATTTATTGATTCCACACTGTTTGTACCAGAAATTCAATAGTTCCTGTATTTTATTGGAAATAAAAATGATCAGAAAACACCAATTTCTTTATATACAGTTTTTTAATGTATCATCATTATGTAAGGAAAGTGTCTCTTAAAGACCATTCATTTAAATTTTTATATCATCAATTCTAGCCAAAATTTTAGTAGGAAATTAATCTTGGAAAGTATATAGGAAAATGAGAGAAGAAAGACCTGCTATGCTAAGAGAAAAATTCAGATTACACCAAACTTAAATGTGTTGCAGTTTTCCTTAATATGAGAGAACTGCTTTACCTTTATTAAAGCGGTTTACATATTAAACTATATTTTACAATCTTATTAAATTAAGTGCTTCAGGTAGCTACTTTACATTGAAGAACTCTGACACTTCAATACAGTAAAAATCAGTTTGGCATATTTGTTCTTTATTCTGTACCATATTACTGCTTTTGTTTTTCTGGAAGCACATTTTGACCTGCATTTATTCATTCTGTTGCCTAAGCAACAACCATCACACTCCTATTAAGTATGATTTAGTAGTACAGGTCTTACTAGATGTTCAGAACAGGAGAGGGAATATCACAATGATATAATTAATGTCCATGGAATAACATACATCAGAGAACAAATATTTGCTATTTATACTACTTTCAACAGCAAAATTCTACTAATTAATTCTAATAAAAAGGTGGCTTTCAGTTAAAAAGATTTCATGGTTAATCATTCATTATATCTTAGAAATTAACTCCTTGTGTTTAGTCTCCTTTGGGCATTAGGAAATTATTCACTAGGCTCTGCTTAGAATTAGGAAGATGTGTTCATGTTACATGAAGTTTATGGACTTTATATTAAAAAAGTAGCCTGTTTCCTTTTACTTTACAGTATTAATGTTTTTCCATAGTTTACCAATATATATGTTTTAAAAATATATCAACACATAGTATTAAAAACCTAGTAGTGCTTTTGTGAACTATTTTGTTTCTACTTACAACGTGTTTGTGCACATAGCAAATGCAATTCCTGTCTACTTAGTGTCATGCAGGAATGACACTTGCATAGTATTTATTAGGCCCAAGGCAGACTCAGTCCCAAGGCTGGTTCATGTGTGCTTATAGCAGTAGAATCATCTTTGAATATGTGTATATATATATACGCAATCATTATTAACATTTATGATTTATTGTATAATAGGCTGCAGTGTCCTTCAGATGTAAAAACTTGTGGTGACTTTGTGCAGATACACTGCGCATCTGAAGATAAGTAAGGAGAACTAATGAGTAACTGAACATTTTTTTGATGCATAGAGCCCATGGATATCCTCGGGACAAACTATAATCTTTATGCAGACTTGCAGGCCTACATAACTTAGTATGCTGAGAAAAAATGTTAAATTGCAGAGAAACGGATGAAAAATATACAAAAATATACAATCATGAGAGGTCACTAGATCTTTGCACACAGCTTTCTACAGTTCCGGAACTTCATCAAAGACTCCGTTCTGGACTGAAAGAGATAAAAGCAGTTCAATCAAATCACTGCCAAGTGGGGCTAGTTCTGATTAAGGACTATGTATGACTATCTATTTATAAGTTTTTATAAACTTTTATCACTTGCTTAATAATGCAGTTTGATGAAGATTATCTCTCTTAGAAAGATCTGTATGAGATCACTGTATGAGAGAAATAGAGGTCAGGTAACAAAAATGAGTTAACAGAAACCTATGAAGCATATTATTATATTTTTTTCCACAGTAGAATATTTCACTAGTAACAGTTAATAACCTGGATTGGCATTAGACACTAGACTTCCATTGCTGCTGTGAACTTGCAGACATGCACCTCTGTGCTTTCAAGTACTTAAATGGCTTGCATTGCCTAAGGATGTATGTACTGCCCAAGTATTTTTTTAACTTCTCTTTTTCACTGTTGTGAAACTGAGGCACAGAGGGACTACAGGGTGGAATTTAAAAGTGCTTAGACATTTGAGATAAGATAAACTTAAAAATAACTACTAACATAATGTTTAACAGATCAATTCAGTTGCTTAAACATAGGTATCTAGTACCAGTTGAGATACAGCAGGGGATTCAGGAGATCCAGACAGGGCTGGTATGTCACTGGGGACCAGAGACAGCAAAACTCTTTGTGATTAGCAGCTGGAGTCCAGCTGGGATGTTACCAAGCATCTCAGATGGCTCTAGAGTTCTGGTGCGTATGTTGTAGGTCACTTAGAGCTTGTGATATGTCTAAGAACTGAATATAGATGTCTTGAGTTTCCACCTAGTATCTTAGTTGCATATGCATTGCTTTTCCTTTTAATAATTTTCTGTGTTTGTATTCGTCCTATGAACTTACCTGCACAAGTATTTACCTGGCTTCATGGTGCTAGGCATGTACTAACGCCTGATTTCCTCTTAGCTGCCTGGTTTGGGTTTAGTTTTGAGTTAAGTTTCGCCTTTTCTTTCTCCTTTCCTCTCTCTCTTTCTTTCTTTTCTTCCACTTTTTGAATATGTCTCAAAGTTAAATAGTCAGATTACGTTTATCTGGAGACTATCATCTCTCAGATGTCATTCCTAGGTTTTGCTGTCTGGAATACCCAGTAATTCTTCTTGCCTTTAATTTCTCTAGAGGATCTTAAACTCTGTATCAACTCTAAAGGACAGAAGCAATTTTATTTCTTTGCACCTGAAATAAATTCTTTATGTGCATTGGCTCCAAGTCCTGCACTTGTAGAGGGCATCACAGCTTTCAGCCAAAAATACCTGGTGCATAGATTCATGATTTGGGCATTAAATGAAGTCTTGAAAGAGTGAGTCTGCCAAAACCTTTCTTAAGTTAACCATGCTGCAGATGATAAAAAAGATGCCAGTGTTTGACAAGGGTTCTAGTCTGTAGTGGCTTTAGTGAATTTCAGAAGCCAACTTCTAACATGCTTAGCAGAGCAGATTTAGAGAGCATTGTCTGTGTGTATTTTACCCAGAAACGAAGGACCTTTTAAGGTAATTTTAAAACTGCCAGTCAGTGATATGCAGCAAGCCACATTTTTAACAGAGTAGAAGGAATAGAAGTCCCACTGATGCTAGAATAAACTGTAGTCTATACATCTAGTAAAATCTTGGAACACATGCCTGGAGTTTCAATCTCCTCATCTGGACTTCACTAGCCAGGCTCAGGGCTTGATTTTAGTTTCATGCCAAATCTACAGAACTTGACACTAAAACTGCAGAGCTCTTCTCAGTGCCCATGTGGCCCTGGTTTCTTCCCTAAGCAAAGTGGCTTTTTATCACTCTGCTCTTTTCTGAGTCTTCCTCTCCTTCACCTTGGTAACCCTTCATGACTGTGGCTCCTGAGGTAGGCCAACTCTTCTCTTAGTCCAACGTGTTAGCCAAACAGAGCAGTGGGAAGAGCTAAAGTTCAAATATAGACATCTACATATACACCAGTCAGTATATATTCAGTGCTCAGTTCAGTTGTTCACATGTTGGAATCACTTGAGATGCCTGAGACACCTGTGTAGGACTGAAATATGTGATACAGGATCTGTAGAAAACCCATACCTCTTTGGAGCTTCAGCTAAATTCCAGGCAATGTACATTTTCAGCACCTCAGATGACTCTAAATTCCTATCTGTGGGCAACTAGGTGAAGCACGTAATCAGCCATTAAAGCCAATGGAGCACATAAAGCAATTCAGCTGACTGGCTGACTAACTACTAGGGTACTTATTTTAGGATAAATTAAAGCAGATTTGTCTGGTCAGCTGAATCACTGTCTAGGCTGTATTGATTTTTTTTACTAAGTCTCCTTTAGCTATCATACACACAAATATTTCAGTGGCTCAGTTTGGGCTAGAATCCATCCAGGGCTGACCAAAAAGGAAACAAAAAGCAATTTTATTAAAGCTTTTTCTCCTCTCAGAACATCCAGCCCTGAGGTCTCAAGACCTTCTTTTTCATCTCTAGCAGGGATTCTTATTATAAGACCTGCAAAGTAGAGCTCAGGTGAGTGCCACAGATGGAAATTGTACCTGTCATCCTCCAACAGCAGCAGGTCTAACAAACCGCATTCCACATGCTCCAGTTAATGCTTCTGTCATGGTATTCCACAAACTGACTGAGAGTCCGAAGGGCTTATTAATGTACTCCTCAATACCACATGTGTAAATAATGGCTTGTACTGTCTTTCTGTCTTGAGGTCTCAGGCCATTCTTCATTATCTTGTGTGAATGCATACAGGTCTAGAGAGGCAGTCCTCATTCTCCAGTGGAAGGAGATTTTAGAGGAATCTGCTTCATGTTTATGTATCTATATATGTAGTGTATGTGTGTGTGCTTGAAAAACACTGGCACTGCAGGCTACACTTGACAAAGGACTTCATAAAAATTTTGGCAATAAAGTATTTGTAATTGCTCAACAGAGAAAAAGTAAAACAAGTCAGAATTTTTCTGTATTTCATTTGAACAACTGATTCATAAGGAGTCTATCTCTAAACAGACTGATGACTTCATGGTGGATTTGTTGAGAGTCAGAGGGAGTATCCTTTCATCTAAACCTGTTATGACAGTTGTATCTTAAAGATATAAACAAGGATGTGCCTATCTATCTGTTTGCTAGGTTCCACTAAGTTAACCTTTCAATGGTTGTGTCTCTGGTTGTTCTGGAATATTTGGCCATCTCTGTTTAAATGTTGCTCCATACAGAGTTGTACATACAAGGCACATAGGCAGATTCTCAGGCTATGCAATCAGTAGACTAGCCAGCTGTCAGTATTTTCAGTGGAATGTCCTTCTGCTCACCTCTGGCATTCAGGTTAGTGACACCCAGTATACATATGCCTCTTTGGGAGCTCACTCTATAGCAGTCTGAGAGAAAGGAGTTTCTCTTATGTACATGTCAAAGTGTTGGGCTCAATCTTACCCACACTAGGAACAAAAGACCAAATCCAGACGCTGAAAGCCATTGAATGTAAAATCACCACTAAAAGTGAAATTATTTCATAGTAAATATCTGTGAGAATGGTACTTGAAGACTGAGATTAGTCTCATCTGTCCTAACAATATGTTAAATGTTAATGTGAAATGTGCTTGAGCTGAAAGCCTGCTTAGAGTAGAGGCTAGCCTTCATCTCAGTCTATAAACACTGATGAACTGTATTCTGAGACTACCTATGTGAGGAATTGTCTATTGTTCCTAAATGCAAGTTTATGAGAAACTAGTAGCAAATATTTCATCTGAAAGTTAGGTTGATAAAGAAAGTGTAAATTCTAATAATAACACTTTAATAACTGATAAAATAAGAGATGTAATGCTGATACAATGTTGTTGCTAGGTATATATTTAAGACCAATATCTTCCACTTGATTTTGTTACTAAAAGGACAAGTCTTCAAGACTTAGAAATCTATGTGTATAGAATAATGTGCATAACGCTAGTCTTCATAACTTATGAAAGATATGAAAAACATGACAATATGTAAAGTTCATTAAAAGTAACAGAAAGTTTAAAGATTGAGAGGCAGAAAATCTGAGTGTTTTAATCTTCAGGGTGAAAAACAAAATTCAAAGGACAATCGGTTTATAATTGTATTCACATTCTAGGTAAAAAAATAGAAAGCTTTGCAATGGAAGGAAATGGTAGACTTAAAACCAATGGCCTGTATGTAATAGAAAGTTACAACTTATTTTTAGTTGTTTCGTATGGGAATACATCTTAGTAAAATAAATTAAATTAAATTAAATAACATTTAAAATATTTTAAAGGACTACAATATTTAGTTGTGTATATTACTGTTTTACAACAATATTATCCAACAACCAACAACAAAATGGAATCTGGACCAATAGGAAAATTAATCTTATACAATGGTACACTTCCGTAACTAAGTTAAAGATGTTTGAAGGACATAGCAATAGAGGAGCTTTGTTACTAATAATTACATTGCGGGATTCTGAAGGAGTTATCAGGTAAAGATTAGTGGGTAAAAACAGAGAACTGGAAATAATTCTTGAACCTGTTATCCTGTACGAATGAAGACTGAGTGATGTAAGAAAAGCTCAGGTAGTTGTACAAACAAATGTTAATGCAGATAGAAACAATCATCATGAAAGAACAGGTAAATAAGCAAAACACAATAAGGAAAATATTAGAATATTAGGAGAGAAAATGACATTTCATTAACTATGAGTAGAATGCTTTCAGAAAAGTTTCTATCAATCTGCTGCAGCTAATAGGAATGTTAGGAAAGTTATGACCACCTCTAGAAGTCAGATAAGAGTAATCTTAATTTTGCTTAAAGAAAAAACACAAGAATTATGGAAATACGGTGTTAATGAAGAACACAGGTGTTACAGAGAGAGGGAGAGAAACAGAGAGATCATACCACAAGCAGATAAAAAAGCGTACTTGGTTAATTAAAATATCTGATAGGTGATGTTTGATGAAGAGTGTCAAGAAACTGAAGAATAATACTAGATAATTTAGCAATCATCTTCCAGAACTCCTGGAGAATGAATGAATTATTAGAGGGCAAATAAAATACAAATACAGTACCAATATGTATTTCAGGTCATAGGATTCAGCCTCTGTATATTTCCAGACTCCTGACCTCTTTGTCTTCAACCTTTCACCCTACATGCCAATGCCTTATTGAAGAAGGAAGTAGACGGTGACATCCTTATCAAGAGATAGTTACTGCCATCAGTACTGAATCTGTTGGGGGGAAAAATTGGGAAGTGAACAGAATGTTGCAATGGGATGTAATGGGAAAAGAACAAAGCTAAATGAAGTAACTTTGCAGTTGGAAGATGAACAAAATATTTAATGGAAACCGCTGAAGAAACAGATGCATTGTACAACGCATTGTGCCTCTCAACACGTAGAAGAGATGCTTTCCTTCCCTCAAAATTAATTAAAATTTTGAGAAGGGAGACAAGCCTAATTTTGCTAGTAAAATTATGGCTACCTTTTAGAAGCTGTTCTAGAATATGATGCGCCAGAATTGCCATGCAAGCAAGCTGTTCCTGGTATAAAGTTTGCCTGACCGCTTCTAAATTTCCTGGGCAACTAAACTTTCTCTCTTTCAGTTTAGAGATCTTCTGGTTTCCCACACATTGGTGAAAATGCTTCCTTCTACGGTTTCCCATGTCCATATATTTTTATGGTACTAACATCCCAACACTAGTTTTAACCTTTTTAATGACAAAAGCAGTTAAAACCATGAAGTAATTTTCAACATACGGTCCATTCTGCCTGCCCTGCATTGTGTACTGTCTATTCACACATGCACTCACACACACATGTGCACACTCACATGCATTCATTAAGGTGGAAAATTCCACGTGCTCAGAAGTAAAGAACTGAAGGGTTACAGTTCCTTTGCAACCTCCTTTCATGCCTCACAGTCATATGCTTTATGATAAAGTCTTCAATTACAAGTTTCTCTACTATTTTTTTCCTCAAAATTCCTGCCTCATTCTACTCAGATTTGAGTATGCAAGAGCACACATTTCAAAGAACTAGCAGTTAAAACCAAAACTCATTATTTTTCTAATGTTGCATTACTTAATGATTTTACATCCTTAGCCCTATGGATGTTTAAAACAAATATGAGACTCAAAAACTGCCTTCTCTTCTTATTCTGCTGTGATTTACACTTGTCTAGTATTGTTTGTCTGGAGCATTAGAATTGTGTTGCCACTGTAAAGTACTTATGCATCCAACCATGCTTCTTGTTTGCATTCATGTTTTAGAAACTTGGTTACAAATAGTTAGGAAAGATAAAAGGATAACACTTCATATTATAACTTCAGACAATTAAAAATGAATGTATTCAGTTGGAAAAACTTTTGTCATGATTTTTCAGCTGAGCCTTGTACATCAGAGGTCACCTCCAAAAAGCTTTGCCCAAGTGTTTTACATGGGTCTAAACACAGGTTTGGTCATCAGAAAGTTTGATATTCTTGACTTCCAACAGGAAAAGAGATATACCCTTCTACTGCTGAAAGTAAGGTAAAGGTCCATTGCAGACAAAGAAAACAGTCTTGTTTTAACTATGATTTTATAACACACAAGCATGAGTGACTGAATTAACGATAAGCTTTTGTTCACTGTAAATACAAGGTCACACAATGAAATTCACACCTGTTCTCCAGTCTTCTTAGTCTGCTCCTGATTGAAATATATTTTCAGAAAAACAAGTAATACAATGCTACTTTACTCTCCAAATAATTTACTTTAGGCTTTAAAACACTTCATTAAACATTTCAAACATTTTGTTCACTATGGAACATATTATATTCTGTATCTTTTGCCATCCCTCATTAAGCTTCAGTTACTGTGCGTGTGGGATAAAATCTCCATACAACAATACCCTGTATTTATTTTACGCTGGTTGGTACTGATGAAACTGACAGTATACACACTTGTTGTACATGCAATCCATGACAACTGAAATCTCAAGTTCAGATGTTTATTAATATTATCTTATGCAGTATTTTATTGAATTATTGGAAACTGAATGATTTAATAGAATTACTGATGGGAACAACAATGGGTTAAGTTGCAAGATGTACCATACCTATTCTAGATTTGTGTTTAAAGTCTTTGGATAATAAATCTCTGAAAATTTTTGATCCAAAGACCAGATCTTGATAGGAGTTTGGAAATACAAATACTAAAGTATTTGCCCAGGTGACAGATGTGGAGGGTTAAACTTACTGTGGACACAAGCGCTAGCAGTTAGTTCAAATATTGAAAACTGGAATACCACAAATAAAAGTATAGTGGATAAGCACTATCAAATGCCTTTTCTGCTATAAATCCCAAACAGTATTTTGTCTTACAGCCTAGTTAGCAGCCATGAATTGGTAAAGATTGGCCCTCTGTGCACAATTGCCCTTTGCAATTAGGAAGCAAGGGGGAAAAAACCGTATCTGATTCACTGAAACCTTACAGCTTGTGCTAAAGACAAATACATGTGCAGCTGGTTGCAGCTCTTAAAATCTCTGAAATGATTGATGGCTTCTGTTCTTCAGGAGCCACACTATTTAACAGTTCTTTCATTGCTTCAGGTGTGCTCTCTCCAAATAGTTCCAATTTTAATCACATAGAAATTCTTGAAGTTAAGATGGCGTTTATAAAGAAATAATAGTTCTTGGCTGCTATGCTGCATTAGGATAAAATATTGCGCAATTATGAGTTGGTTTTTAGCCTTGATCCATTTTTAAATATAGTATGAATATTATATTTCTGTTAGCTTCTCTGAACTCCCTAGGCATCCCTCTTTTTGCCAGAAAGGAATTATAAATTGACAATGCAAGTTATTTTATTTCATTTTCCATCTCTCTTGGAATTTTGAAATGTGTCTATTCTGTCCGTGAACTTTTTATTTCCTGGCATTCTGAGTTTTTAAGTACTTCTTTTATTGCCTGTAGAAATAGTCCATCTTCACTTTCTGCCCAGAAAAATAACTTTATGCAGCAAGAGTGGAAAATTACGCCAAAGAACCCAGACAGAGACAAATCTTTGGTTCCCTCTAATATCAAGTTTTTTGTCATAAAATCCTGCTGTTCCTGCTGCATAGTTTGATTTCTCTCTGTCTTTTAACTCTGCTATGTATATAATAGCATGTTGCTTCATATGTATTGGTTTAAAGTGTATGTTGATTTCCTTCCTTCTTGAGCAATAACAAATGGAGACTCGGGGGAAAAGAGAATAAAGAAAACATTTGCTAGCATATGCAGAAAAAGCCTGGCCTATGGAGAACGCACAGGACAAAATATCTAAGGGTCTTTTGCTGAGGTCAGCCTTTGATTTGGATTATGAATTTGGGAAATACATTTCTCTAATCCCTTAACTGTCTGGCTAGGAAATCGTGCAGTGTTGCACACCCACATATATGAAAAAAGAGAGGATCCTGGGACAGAAGTGTCTGTATATTAAGAGCTATCTTGTGGCCAATTATCTGCTTGTGTCTGTCCTTTGATAGTACAGGTTTCTAATTGCCTGCTGTTGGAAAGCAGTTTCTCAGGAGGGAGTCAGAGGTAACCAGATTGCCTGAGGAATCTCCTTGAGTACCTTCAGTTAAGTTCTGAATATATTCAGTGGCAATGATTGGACTCAAGCTAAAAATAGTGCAGCAAAATGAAATAAGTATTTAATACTTACTAATGTTTTTAAGCCTCAAACAAAGTGAATCAGGAAGGTTTTCTCTGTGTGAGCTAGCTCTATGAAATTCGTCACTACTTTAATCCTGAACTCATCCATTTTATTGTTTCTATCAGCCAAACTCATGGCAGAAACAGTTTCTTAGCTTTCCTCTTGTCTCTTCCAGAGCCATCTGGGTACTACTTACTATCTTTTTATTTATTGACAAACACTCCCAAAAAGTGTGTCTGTGTCCCTGAGCTCTCTCCCTGCCACGCTGTCCCTGCAGACTGGTCTCTTTTTGTGCTCCCTGTCTCCTCCTAGTCTCCATTTCTACTTTCCTCAGACATTATATGTCTTTTTTTGGGAAGGGAAGGGAAGGGAAGGGAAGGGAAGGGAAGGGAAGGGAAGGGAAGGGAAGGGAAGGGAAGGGAAGGGAAGGGAAGGGAAGGGAAGGGAAGGGAAGGGAAGGGAAGGGAAGGGAAGGGAAGGGAAGGGAAGGGAAGGGAAGGGAAGGGAAGGGAAGGGAAGGGAAGGGAAGGGAAGGGAAGGGAAGGGAAGGGAAGGGAAGGGAAGGGAAGGGAAGGGATCTGCTTCGCATCTAAGTTCTTTTACTGACAAAACATTTTAGGGAGCCTTGAATAAAAGCAGAGGGACATTTAACTTGATGGTTCTCACAGACACAGTCTTGTCACTCTTTGGGAGACAGCTCTGGCCCAACAGAGCTGATGCTGAGTGAGAGCTAGTTTGCTTGGCTGGGCTTAATCTGATCCTTGCAGAAAGCTGCCTGTTTTACCCAACATGTTTTATAGTACCGTATTATTCTGAATTTCCATTTTCCAAGGTGTCTCAGGCTTCTGATTTACCTGAACAGCAGGCTAAAAATTATGCCAAGCTTTTCTGATAAAATTGTTGTACTGAAAAGTCTTTGATACACATGTGCAAGGGAAGGAGCTGAATTTGGATTTGCTGAAGTGTGAGTGCTCACAGTTACAACCAATTACAAGTTCAGTTTTCCTTTGAATACATAAGTATATATAGATTGAGTTCTCATTGAAATGGGAGAAAATAATGCCTACATTTAGGTACTGAGAACTAAAAGATTTTTTAAAATTCTGGCCCTTCAATTCTTTGTCTAATACCTATTGTATAATAGGTATAAAAATGCCAATTTGCCTTGAAGGAATCTTATAAAATCTATTGATTCCTGTTTTGGAGCTGCCTAATATTATTTCAATGAATGTCTAAAAAAAGTCAGAAGAAAGTGACTCATTTCTACTGGTGAGGTCTTCAATGGAAAACTATATATAAGACATGGACCCACACAGAGAATGATAAAGGCTAAAAAAAGAAATATTAACTCTCTTATTTTATAAGTACCATCCATTCCCCTCCACTGAACTAATGGATTATTGATAAATATAATTATACTGTGTGTATGGTGCTATGTAGAATATGTAACCTGCGTCGGTTAGCCAGTGTTGAACAGTTACCATTCTGGTATTTCATGGCTTTGTGACATTACAATAATCCTTTAATGCACAGTTGGAATCAGCAGCTTTTATTTTGTCTGGTGTATTCATTGCAGTAACCTTTCCTTTTAAAAAGCTGTACTGTAATATAGAAATTATATCAAGTGAAGTTAGTCTTCCTCAATCTTGTGTCACTAAATTTGGAGCATATAGTTTTATTATCTTTTTAACTTGTTGGTAGCACTGTTCTGTTTTGGACCTGATATTAAGAGGCAGAAGAGGCCAGTGAGACTCATGGGTGTTCACCAGGACCATTAGGAGTACTTTTTTATTACAAAGAAAAGTGAAATTAGGAAAAGCTTGCTCACAATTAAATCTGCAAATCTTCAGTAAAAGAACTGCCTGAATTTGGATAAATGGTGGCCTCAAAGACACCCTAAATGTTAGTTGAATGGAGTGTTCTTGTATAGGAAAGGGATCGCTGGAAACACTGACCACAGTAGCATCAGGAAGAAGGTTGCCAGATGAGGTGGACTGACTTGCATGAAAGTTTCCTTATGACTGAGGGCAATGAAGTACTAGAGGGTCATACTACTGGACTCTGACAACAGATATCCCAACACTTATACTTGGAAAATCAGCAGTGTAGCAACACTGTAGAATCCTTCTATAGTGTTCTGGGACTGGATCAGTGTGCATATAGGTATTACTACTGTAAGAATATATCAAACTGTCCTCTCTTTAATCTTGAACATGTTAATTCAGGTTTTTAAGAAAACACAACGAGTCTGTGGGAAGAATAAACAGTACCTTCAGATAAATGACAGAACAAGTTTACCTTTACACAGAAGATTCTTGAAATTAAATACTGTTTTCTAGGAAGGGGGGTTAGTTCAAAGGGCTAGGATTGTCTGTACGAGACAAATATGTTACTTCAGGTTTCACGGCTAGTACTTGGTTTGCCTGGAGACAAGTGATATGGTTCAGCTTCTGAGAACAGACTTCAAATACATGGATTGTGTTCTTTTATTCACTAGTAATAAAAGATTATTCCTGTCATTATATATCTAAGTAATTTATGGATTGGTATAAAAATGCCATGTCCTGTGAACAATTTCTTAAGTATATGCAACATCTAACTACTCATTTATGGGTAGGACAAAAACAGAACTACGGTAGTCACACTAATTACTGCTTTTGTGTTGTATCTGACATAAACAATACAAGAATATTTACAAAAGAGTGAAAAATGTGTAAATAAAGCAGAGAATGGTAACAGAAAGAAATACAATATGTGGATTGGGAATAAGTTGCACAGTGAGAAAAAACAGACATGAAGGAAGGGAACAGAAAGTAGATAGTTTACTATCTGCCCCACACAGCCAGAAACCTGATTTTGCATTTATTGTTTATTTATTGAATGTGGGGTTTTTTATTTTTACATTCCATAATTATAAATGTTACTGTTCTATGGAAAGACAATTAAAAATTGTAGGCAAACTATTTTGATGCTTGTGGTAATTAATATTTTATATGGGATCCAACCAATAACTACATAGGTTTTTCTATAGGTATTGGTGACATAGCTAAACCATGCTATATGAAATGCTATTGTTTAATGTTAAAAATATGTTGTCATGGGCTGACAAAGAAATGTTAAGAAATGGAGTGGTCAGTGCCAGAGATCACTTCTTCCATGTCAGTGGCTACGTAGTTGTTTTCCAAAATGGAACCTTTAATTTTTAGATAACATTAGCATAAATGTCTTTTCCTTATTCTTTGAACTAGTCCGTTTATATATTGTTGAAGTGTTTTAGGGATTGGTAAAAGACAGAGTGAAATACCACCTTTATGCATAGACAGGTTTGAGAAGTGGGCCCACGTGACCATGAAGTTCAACAAGGCCAAGTGCAAGGTCCTGCACCTGGGTCGGCGCAAGCTCCAGTATCATCACAAAGTCATTAGGAGTTGAGAATCCTACAGAGAAGGATTTGGTGATGCTGGTGGAAGAAAAGAAATGGATATGAGCCAGCAACATGCGCTTGCAGCCCAGAAATACAATCCTATCCTGTGCTGCAATAAAAGAAGCCAGGTCAGCAGGTTTAGGGAGGTGATTCTCCCCCTCTGTTCTGCTCTGGTGAGACCCTACCTGGAGTACTGCATCCAGATATGGGGTCTCCTGCTCAAGGAAGACCTGTTAAGAGCAGTGCCACAAAAATGATAAGAGGACTGGAACACATCTCCTACGAGGAAAGGCTCGTTAGAGTTAGGGCTGTTCAACCTGGAGAAGACAAGGCTCCGTGGAGATCTTATTGTAGTCTACCAATATATAAAGAGGGCATACAGGAAAGCGAGAGACAGATATTCTACCAAGACCTGTAATGACAGGACAAGGGGTAACTGCTTTAAACTGTAAGGGGGCAGATTCAGATTGAACATAGAAAAGAACAGCTTTTAATGGTTAAGATGGTGAGACACTGGAACTGATTGCCCAGAGAAATTGTGGATACCTCACCCCTGAAAGTGTTCAAGGTCAGGTTGAATGCGGTTTCAAGCAAAATGAAAAATGTCCCTGCCTGTGGCAGAAGGAGTGGACTAAGATCCCTTCTGACCCAAACCATTCTGTGATTCTAGTTCTTTCTTCCTTTCTTCTGCAAGTTTGGGCCTGTCATCATAGCACAGTTTTGAAGGGACTGCTCTTATTTTCATTCTTGTGGAGTATATAATCCCAAAGTTAATTTGTAAGAAGGCTAGTCTAGGGCGTCTGCCATCTCTGCAACATATTAAAAAAAATAAACTTGCAGTGCAGGCATGATTTGCTGCAATCTAGAAACCGGATGATAAATCAGCTTGTTCCAAATGCTAAAAGCAGCTGAGCTTTATGTATCCATTGAAATCTATGGTGGATCTGTAATTAGCAAAATCAGGTCTTTTGCCTGCTCTATATCCAGCACACTCTACTTTAGCTAAATGCCCATATGCTTAACTTCAAATTACCCATTGATGATGGTGAAAAAATTCTATAAGACGAGTTATTTCTAGGGTTTTTTTTCTTTTCTGTGGAGTTTTGGCCACTAACCAACGAGTTAGAGAGACCTTTGGTCTTGCCTGGTGTGGCCATACTGATTCTTGAGGACTACAGCCTCAATTCAGATTTCCTATCATGTTTTTGAGAAGCACAGTCCACACAGTGCTGAACACAGGCTTCATGTTGCAAACCAATCTTGAAGCTACTACACATGAAGCGAAATGCACCGTTATATGATGTCCAGGCCTGACATGTGGGATGATTATCGAGCAGAATGATAATTAATACTCTTTTATGAGAATAGGGAAACACATCTCCCAAATTGTTACTGGGGAACAATAGCACCATGTAGTGACTTAAAGCGCATGGGATCACAGCGCAGTAATCTGCTGGTTGCCATGGTGACAGGAGTGGGCCCACAATGTGAGACACCCGGCTGCTGAATTTGAAGGGATAAGAAAAACACAGCCCACTTCCCATGTGAGATGAATTACAAGAACAAGCAAAGGAAGAAATGAAAATCATCAACCCTTAATCAAATGTTCTCATATTTTTAGAAAGGGTTTGAGGAAAATGGAGGCCATCTCGGCTAACCTCTTGGGCTTCAAGGACCTGGCTGGTAATATCTCTGCACATACTGCAGAAATAAATCACAACAGTTTGTATAAGAAAAAACATGTAACAGAAATCTAATCTGTGTGTAGTGGGAGACAACAATACCTTATTCAATCCTGCTATTCATTGTGCGTGCCTTAGCAAACAAAATCTGTAGGAATACATTAAAGTGGGTCTCAACATAAGGACTGTGTTTAGCAGGCAAGCCTGACTGCATATTTTCCCTGCATCCTTTTAATTTTCACCTAGAGAAAGTCAGTGTATTCCAGTTCTTTATTAGCTTACAAGCTCTCTTACCTTTTATCCTTGCTTCACCACTACAAATCAAAAGCAGCATGGTGGAACGTGAAATACTTTTAAACATAATAAATCAGTGATCATTTTCCAGTATTTCTCATTTCTGGGAGCTGCATCATACTTTATCATATTTTATAATATAATATTAAACAAAACAGCAAGTTCAGTTGACCTAACAGCCTCCAATTGTTAGAGGATATATCCTGAGAATGACTTGGCTATCTGCAAGCCAGGCAGTACCTTCATTTGGCAGTGCACAGGGTAGAGTCCAAACATCCAGGTGAGGCCTCCGAGACTGCACTAAAAATGTAGTTAGTTGCAGCAATGGTGAGCATTGCCATGCTTGATCTTACATTTCCTGCCTCGGGGAGCAGGATCCCTGCAATTGAATTGGGCATACAAGACCCTCCACAACTTAATAGGAAGAGAAAGAGGTCTGCAGCGCTAAGCAGAGGAAGCCAGTATTCCAAAGCAGGAGTTACACCTGAAAGTTTTGCCTGCTTTGGCAGCCCTGCTTTAGACACAGTTTGGAAGCTGGATTTCCTATGCTGTTCCTTGGATCTTGAAGTCCAAGTTGTTCCTTTGGATGAGGACAGCTGGCACACTGTTTTCTTTTGAACTACAGTATGCACCAGAAGCATGAGTCTGTAGCTCAGAAGTTAGGATACTTGATTGAAAGAAACAGGAAGTCCTGAATTTTTAGCTTTTCGGTTGCTCTTTATATTTGGCAGTTACTTGATGTAAACCAGAAACGTTTCTAGCAACAGCACAAGAAGATTGATTTACCACAGCCAGCTGTCACTGATCTAAAGGATAGTACTCCTTTCCAGCTTACCGTCTAAAATTCATAGCCATTAAGTTTCAGCAGGGCCAGTGAATGATTCCTTCTCAATCTCAGAACGTGCTTTCCTAGCAGTTGTTGCATAGCTTCCTCTCTTTCTAGGAAATTTGAGTTTGAGAGAGACACATGAATCTGATCTCCCTCATGCATGAAGCCTACAATGGCTAGGCTTTGCTATGAGAAAGAAGCATAAAGGAATTGTTTCTCCTTCTGTTCCTTCTTTCTTGTAAGAAAAAGCAGCTGTCGATTTATTGCATGTTCCTGTGTTTCTACCTCGGGCATGTTCTGTAACTTCTTACCAGATCACACCCTGATGGCATCTAAGAAGAGGAACAACTTTCTAGACTCACTGATAGGCCTGATACAGTTTCCAAGCTGCTCACTGCTCAGAATGGAGAGATTGAACACCAGGCAGCCCAAAGGGGAGGATGCCAGTGTGAACGGGATTCAGCTGCAGACAGGATATGAACAAGTGCTTCCGAGACCTCAGTTGTAACTTTAGGGAGTAAGTGTGTGAAGGCTGAAGTATTTTCTTGAGCACGTTCTCCTTGCTGATATTTCACAGATCATTTCTGTGAATAACCTATTTTTCAGACATGGATCCTGCCCAGAAATTTACAGTTGAAGTCTTTGACTTTGTGTGTTGTACTCTCCGGGCTGATTTGGGTGGCTCCGCATTTTAAACAACATGACAAGAGTTAATAAAAATGTGAAGAAGGAAACACTCTGTGAGACATTTTGGGATGTGAACAGAGTTTTTATATTTGTTACAAAAAGACTAATGTTAGCTCCAAGGTTAAACAGAACTCCATGTTACGTGAAGATCAGGTATACAGCATTTTTGTTATGCCTGATAACAAATGATATTGCATTAAGTCTGTGCGGTCCCTGAACTTACACACTTATTGGAGTAAGGAATATTTTTTCTGAGAATTTGGAAGTCTGTTAATTAGCTCACAGTAATATTGATTTCAAAGTGAGTCCTTTGAGAAATTTAGCATCTAAGCTAACTAACATTTATCTCAAGTAATAGGAGTAATGTTACAATATAGACTCTCTGGAATTTGCACTACTCAAATGAAGCAAAATTATCTTCATAACATACATTCAAGACATTAAGATGTAATTTAGTTAAGTATTAATAAGTATTTTATTGAATTGTTATGACTAAATAGGCAGACGGAGTTGGGTCAACAGTGTTAGTAATTAAGTGGGCCAAGTGTGACATCAGAAGTAAATTTTTCAATTGCCACCTTATCTGTGCAGCTAATTTGCATGTGACAATTGTGTTGGTTGTAATGAATCGGTGCTACAAGGAAGAGGGGATAAAAATAGCAGAAGTTCTTTCTGCAAGGATCCTTGTCCCAGCTATCAGTATTGTTTAATTGCCTCTATACTTTAATTAAGTATTACTGTTGTGTGATAGGTCTGTTCGTTTGAATATCAATATTTGAAAAGTTTTGGTGGCACTGATTACTTCAGGTTCACTTCTGGAAGAACTGAATCTGAAACAGAGAGACCTTTAAAACACAGGTAAAGTGGGAGTAGGGGTCTGTTGGGACTCCTTTTTCAACTTACTTACATCTTTGTGCATAGTTTCTAAATTAGGGCTCTGAACTGCTATCACTTTCCTCTTAGCTATGAGTGAAATGGCCTTTTTTAGTTAACATTTCAATAGTAGAATATTATTACTCCCTGACAAAATGACAACAATGTGGAAAAATTTCTTCCAGTGTTCTCGTTTTGTGGGGTTTTTAATTGCAAAAAAAAGTCATAAATGTAAATATTGGCAATAGAGCAAAGAGAAGACTAAGAATGAGTATCAGTATCAGTAGAATGGAAGCAAAATAATTTTGGAAGAATGTTACTAAACATTTTACAACATGCTTGATCCTTTCTTCCCAACATATTTTATAATCAATCTCTTTTCCCCAAGGCAAAATTTCATGCTCTGCAGGGGATTTTTCTAACATAGTCTTGACAGGTTTGTAGGTGAAAGAACAATCTCTGCAATATCTCCAAGAATCTGATAAATCTTTCTGACCTAAAAGTACAAGTCAAGCATTTCCCTCAATAATAATTCTTACAGATCTTGTTTTCATGTTAACAGTGACAATACTAGTGAGAGGCAACCTTTGCACTCATACTGACGTTTGCCAGTTCTTGTTTGGAAATTAAATGTGTGACATATTGCCTGAATTTTTTGCACTAATAAGAAGTACTTTTCGTTATTGAAAACTACATTTCTCTTGTAATTACTTGCAAGTCTCTGTGAAATAAACTCTTTTACCTTGTCAAAAATCTATGTTGTAATGAAATGTTATAAACCTTCTGGCATATGATTTGGTCTATGGCAAAGTCCTGATTATTCTGTGTCCTTAACCATTTGTAACATGTCTTTAATTTGTTCTCAACCAGAGGACACTTCAAATGTCAACTATTTCAAGGGGACGCAGTTTGGGAGATGGGTGAGAAGCAAAGCAATTTGGAATGAAGAAGGGGTTATTTTAAATGAGCCATTCAGGATCTGCTTCATAACAGTTATTGTTCCCATTGGTACCAGATGACCGATCCCTTTCTTCCCAGTTATGCATTTGGGATGGAAGGGGTAAGGAACCATTGAGCTTTTTCATGCTGTTGGCCTCAGTTTTATATCACTGACTTCAGTCTCCAAGCATGTGTAATGAAAGAACATTCCCATCTGCCCCTACCCCTGTTCCCACCTGTCTTATCTGAATGGCAGGAATGATGGTACTCTCAGATACCCCAGCCAACTGTACCATCTCCCAAACTCTCTTTTTTCTTTTATGTGCCAAGTCATATGTCCAGCAGCTCTGACTACCAAAGTATAAGGCCTGTTGCTCCAACTCCATTCAGATTCCCTCAGCCGTGCTCCTGCATTGTCGTGTCTCAGTCAGCCAGGGTGAGATTCAGTGCAAACTCAAAATGTTGATGGTGCAGCAGATTACCACATGGGCAGCTGGATGAGAGCAAAGGAAAGCGTATAGTGGTCCCCAAGCAGCAAGAGTGATTCAACCATCAGTGCTACCCCCATCAATACTGTATTTACCTTAAAATTCATCCTTCACTTACCCACAACAACCCTGCTCCTGGGCAAATAGATTTCCAATACACCAAGAGCATAAAAAGTTTACCAGAAGTTGTTGCCACTTCCAGCAGCACTTGGCTTCTCCCATTGAATTTGATCTCCGTAATTGCTGCTCAGAAAATTAATTCAGCTTAGCCTGGTGGGTAGAAGCTCTGACACAGCTCTAGACATCAGATTCTCTGCTTTTCCCTCTGTGGATGACACAGTTGATCACTGTGGCTAGTTGGTATTGCCAGCCTATAGCCAGTACTCTCCCAAATTTTGTACATAACAAACTTTTCTTTTATAAGAGGGAAAAAAAGCTTCAAATGCAAAGTTATTTTTTTCTTTCTCTTTTTTCAGCAATTTTTTACTCATTTTACATAGAAGTGATGCATATGAAATTACCTCCCCATTGAGGTTTTTTTTCCAGAAGGTTGATTGCAATGAAAAATTTGAAACCTCTCTCCAACCTTTATCAGGCTTTGAATCCATTAGCAAAAGTGAAAGACAAGAATAAGACCAAAAAGCACAGGCAGATGTATTGTTCCCCACACCCCTTGTCTTCCAGCTTCAGTGGTTTTCAGATGTCTACTGATATATCTTCCAGCTGTTTTAAAGCTTCTGTACCATTTTTATTTTACTTAGATTGCAGAACCAGACACTGGAATTTTCCACCATTTGTCTCATGCACAGAAAACATATGAAGATTAAAATCATAGGTACAAAAAGGGGAAAGGAGAAACATAGAGTCATGCCTGCAATCCTCACATATTCTTCTAATCACCATATTTTATTATCTTCAGGGACAAATCTTCAAAGTGCTTTTGTTCCTGCAGGTTGTAGAATGCATGTTGGTCTTTTTTTTTTCCTTTAAGAATCTTGCAAATTATTCTCTTTTGATAGTAAATGAAGTCTACAAGTTTAAGAATCTTCTGCTTTGATTGGGTTTTAGAGGTTCTTTGAGCTGTTAAATGTATTAAATAGCTTTTTTATTTGTTGTTAGAAATATGGCATAATCCAGATTAAATTGTTTTCTAAAGATAATGTATACATATAGCTGTGCGAGCATACATTTGAAATTTAGTATAAAGGTCTAACCCAGCATTTTTTAACTTCAGGTGGAGAGTAGAAGAGGTGATTTTGTGTGGAATAACCCAAACAAATTCCAGTAAAATCTTTATCTCATAGGGTACTATTATGTATTTTGTTCTGAACTTATTTATGGGAAATTTCTCAGATTTTGGAAGAATTTCTGGGATTTTAAATTGTGTTGGTTTTCGTATGCTATCAGTTTGTTCCTTCGTGATCCCAAATGTTCTGTGAAACTACTGCCTTCTTACTCAGAAGACTGGCTTCCTGAGTATGTTTACAGGGAAAAAGATTATATTTCTGAGAGTTGTGCAGAATCAGAAATTCCAAGGAGGGGCAGCCACACTCTTTCCTTCTGGAACTTCAGAACCAGGGTCTTTCTAAATCATAAGTAAGGCTATTTTTTATGCAGTAAAAAGACAGGAATATCTACAGTGTGAACTGAAGTGAATGTGAATCTGTCCTAGTATAACCAATTTTTTTTATATTCTTAATGTTTTAATTTTGAGAAGTATGTTTTCCTTCCAACTAAGGTTTCCTTCAGACTTAAGAAACTACAATATCACAAAGCCTCTTATGTGTTTATTACATAAGAAAAGCATAACAACCCCAGAAGATATTGATGTCCTATATTTCCTGTTACAAGAACCTTAACAAATCTTTAGACTCAAATTCTCAAGGTGTCTACTAGAACAATTTATTTTTGATGAATGTTTCAAGTAACACAGCTTAGCTATTTTTAAGATTGAAATAATGTGAAAATACATTCTTGCATTAATATTAATTTTAATTACATTTACCATGTGGTCTCTGGAAAGTTAATTGAGGTTAAATTTCGCCCAGTTTGTAATGAATGTATGCAAGACAGCTAAGAACAGGGACAGAATGTCTCCCCATCTCTGATTTGCTGCAGAATGAAGTGAGGTTTTCCTGACTCTCAGTTTAGGAGCCTGTGGAAGGAGATTTGGAGGAGCACCAGAAGAGGAATCTAATTAAAAAAAGAATCAGGGACTGGGATTAAAGGGAGAATGGGAGCAGACACCAGGGAGATGGGAATAAGGGGGACTGTTTCTTTCTCTTCACGTGCATGTCTGCAAAACAGACAGCAGCTTTCTCCTACTATCAGTTCATTCCTCTATGTTAAGCAATGGTGCGTATGTACTGAGTATCTAAAGTTTCCTGGTTTGCTCTTGAGAAAAGATGAAGTGCTGGTTTAGCTCCATGGCAGGAAACAATGAGGTCTGTTTTATATGAGACATGACTTTCTGCTACTGTTGCCACTGATGGTAACACAGCAAAAGGTCCAAAACCTGAGCACACTGAAAGACTGGGATGTTGCCTTCTTGGACAGGGAACAAGAAGGCAACAGGAATTATAGGCTTTCCTGAGTTTAACATCTTTCATTTTGTATCCTTGACATACTTTTAAAAATATATATTATACCAACTGCGAAGGAACACAATGCAAAATATATTTTAAGCTGAGAGAGGGTGGATTTAGATTAGATATTAAGAAGACATTTTTTACTGTGGGGTTGGTGATACAATCGAACAGGTTGCCCAGAGAGGTTGTGGTTGCTCCCTCCCTGAAGGTGTTCAAGGCCAGGTTGGATGAGGCTCTGAGTAACCTGATCTAGCGAATGGTGTCCCTGCCCATGGCAAGGGGGCTGGAACCAGATGATCTTTAAGGTGTCTTCTAACTCAAACCATTCTATGGTTCTGTGATTTTATGATAAGATATGATAGATAAGGAAAAAAACAATAGTAAAGAATTAATAAAATAATGCTGTCTCTGCTATATAGAGAATTTGTGCAGACAGGATTTTTCCTGGGCTTAAGTGTTAGTTGAATTTGGTTTTAAAAACTGCAATATTTGAAGATGGATGCCAAGGTTACTGACATCAGTAAACTGTGTGTGGTAATTCAGTGATGAGCATTCTGTGATTGTGTGTAAACATCATGCAGTGATGAAAAGTGAAATCTGGAAAACAGTGAAATAAAGTGAAAGTAATAGCTACAAGAAAAATAGCTGGATTTATTAAAATGAACGAAAATGTATAGTCATTGTTTTGGACTGGATCTTCAGCTGGCTCAGTTTGCTTAAATCCATCTATGCTAGCTATTTCCAGAAGCTAGAGAATCCAGCCTAAAATACAAGGGTTTTTTTCCCCCTAGTTTTTCCTCTGGGTTTACAGACTCCTTTAGGTTATTTACAGGAGAAGGGCAGAAAGGGGAAATGATATTTTATAAGTATTTACCAGGGAGATGAAGGGGTTATTAACCCCTCCTCACCACGATCACTCTTTGCACAACCTGTGCTGCGCACTCTTACCCCGTGTGATCTACTTAAGCTGGTGTGATTGCACAGCTTCTCCCTTTAGAACACATCTCTGCCTGCCCCTGTTCTGAATACGGAATACAAATACTTTCAGCATATGATTTGAAGAACTGTAGTCTTAAATCATACCACTTACTGTGAAATATAATTTTGAATGTAGCAGCTTTGCAAAGTTTCCATGATTGCCTTAAAAAACCTCCTCTAGATTTTGCAGGATACTCTACAGAGTAGCACTTGAGAGTCCTCAAGATTACATCTGTAAACTAATCAGTCCATCTGAAAAGAGTGAAGATTTAGCAGCTGAACAGGGTGAAGCATTACATATTCCACTGCGTTTTTTGAAAAAAAGTTATTTTGCTGTTGGGCAGGATATTTGATATTCAGAAAGAGTTCATATCCATTATTAAGCCCTGATTCAGCAAAGTATTTAAACATGTTCTGTTATGCACCTATTAGCTTCTCATTTTGCTGCTTCTTAAGAGATCTACTGAGTCAGAAGCAGCAAGTCAAATGGACAGGTGGAGATGAAGTTTATCATGGATTTGCTCACATAAATCGTATTTCATTATGATGTTAAATGAGCACAAATAATAGGAATTCTTGCTTCCAGCAAATTAGCGTCGTGAGACTCCAACAGGGGTGAGAGTTCAGACAGGTCAACTCATTTTTTCAGGTTTTGTTCACAACTATAATAGTTAGAAGCTTTTTAAAAACTGGGGTGTTTTTTTCTGAAATGAGGCAGTGTTAAAAACCAATACAAGAATGTCAGCCTTCTTTGAACTGTCTTGATTTGATACCTGGCTGCAATTCTATTTTTGAGCTACTGTTGTGCCTCCTGTGATTCTCAATAGTCACTGCCAGCTAGTAAATTGCCTTAATCTTCAAATACTGAACTTACTGTCTAAGTAGGGTCAGACTCCTTGAACTTAGGAGCTGTATTATTGTGTTTGTGGAACTATGGGTCTCCTCCTACTGGTAGCAACTCCTAAGAATAGAGGTTTGAATCACAGAGTCTTATCTTATGGAATTATATGGGTACTTATTTTATATATGGTCTGAACAGATGGGTTTTTTTCCTGCTGTTTGCATGTTAGGAGTTATTTGACCTACCCACAAGCAGGGGGGTATGAGCAGTGATGGGTAAAGTTAGGACTGCACTGGTACAGTTAATCACAGGGAACTGTGTGTGTTTTGTTGATACCACTCCCCCTCTTTGATTTCTTCACCATTTTACCAAGAAGGAACTAAATAATGTTATCCTCATCCATTATTCTCAGCTTATCCTGTGCTAAGCCTGGAGAAAAATGAAAATCATATAGCTGGATGAGGTAGGAGGGGAAATCAAAAATAAGTTTCTGAAAATGTTTCCAGTCATGTCCTTGGTTTAAGTCAAATGAAAGAAGGTTCAGTTCTGGTATTTCGCTTAGCTGAGAGTTACAGTTTCTCCACTGGCAGTACTGCCAGCAGTATAGTAATTGTTTGTGGGTTCAAGTGTCTTCCACCATGTTCCGTCATCATGAAAACGAATGTAATCATTAGTAATTTATGATTCTTGTCAGATACTACAAGTTAAGCAAAATGTTCTCTTTTAAAAACAGCAGAAGGGTTTTTTTCAGATTATTGAAGACATCTGCTATTTTTTTCATTTTTATTCTACCTTTTTTATCCCCCATTTTTAGGGAAGCAACGTAATGGAGGACCAGGATCTCTTGGAAATAGGAATCCTTAACTCTGGACACAGACAGAGAATACTCCAAGCAATCCAGCTTCTTCCAAAGGTATAGTTTCTGTTATTATCCAAGTGAGGGAACTAAAACCTGCGGCTTTTGTGTTATTTAGCACACTTTTTTGAATGAAGATAAGCGTAACTCTCTACTGGTTTTGTAGACCTTTTTTGCATATGCGAATGTGGCATAACGTAATATCATTGCATTGGACTCACTTTGTATGGATGTAATTGACAAATAAAGCAAAAGAGAGTAAAATATGTAATTTTACATGATGGCTGTTTAGAATTGATTATAATTATTTTTGACTTTTCAATCTATTTATAGACTGCTGTAACCAGGCTGTCAGCAAAACCTAAATGTTTGTCTTTATGTAGCATTTGGCCTGGAAATCCATTGCCCTTTATATAACTATTCTTAAAAATCTGTATGAAACATTGTTTCCTAATAACTGCCTTTTATGTAAGATGTAGAGACTTCCTGCAGGCTTCATATTTGATTTGCTGCTGTGTTCATGAATTTTGCTTCTCAGCTGTGGACAGAATAACTTGCAATCATTTTTTTCAATCACTTTTGGTGCTAGTTGATTTCAAGAATAGATTTTTAAATCAGTGATAGAAAAGGACTGTTCTTGTATTTTGCATACCCAAATGTATCAGTGAAGGCTTCTACTGGCATTCAAAACAAGACACATATAGTGGGCTTAGCATGAAAACATACTATTTGATTTGAAAGCTGTATAAGCAGAATGAATGAGGAGAAGTAGACACCATCAAGGCTCAGAAGGCAGCAACATGTGATGCAGATACTAGATCAGGAACAAAACCTGGTGTAAAATGCATGGAGTGTTCTGGGAGCAGCATGAGTAGAATAATTAAGGTAAATAGAGATTCGTCTGCTTGCAGTTTGATGATACTGGAGGATGAAATAGTTACTAAAGGATCTTACAGTCTTGAGCATGAGGCTTAAGTTGCTGGAAGAGGCTTTTCCATGCATCATGGCTTACTGGATGGACCACTTGTGAAAGAGAACAAGAGTTTCTTTTGAATTGTGAATAATTTCTGTATCTGGATGTGTTAGTAAACCTACATATACTACAACATGAGTTTGTACACTGAAACACCAAAGATTATTAAACACAATAGTATTCCAAATAAAATATTAGACCAGTGAGATAAATGGTACAAGCAGTGGGGTATGCAAAAATAGCATTTGATGAATTCCAATAGATATTTAAGTTTTAACTATGAATTCATGATTTTTTTCAGAAATGCTATCATTCAAACAATTTTTGTTTAGATCTTAATCCTTGCCATTGTCTCAAGAAGTATTTTTCTGGTTTGCTATTTCTTAGAGAGATCAGCTCTTTTGTATTCTTGTTTAATTTTTTTTCAAAATTAATGAATGGATTGTCAATATATCATAATTTCAGTGCTATCTGCACTCAATAATTACTTTTTTGTGAAAACATTGTTAATAATTTCTGCTTTTGGAGAGTATATTAATGTTGAGACCAGATTCTGTCATAAAACTTCAAATGAGGCCTTTTTAAAAGGTGCTTAATGTGAGAAAAGAGGACAGAATCAAGATCTAGAGATACTCTCTAAACCTGTTGAGAACAAAATGTTTATGCAGTTATTTGGGAGAATCAGCATCTTCTGAACCAAAGGTGATTAAGTAACACAGAACAGCTTGAAGCATAGGCTGAGTAACAGTGAGGTATTCTTTACCAGCTTCTCTGTTGAGTTAAAAAAAACAGGCCTTAAGGACCATGTTTATAAGGTGTCTTTGATGCGAGAACATCACACCAATGCAAAGGTGGTCAAAAACTGAAACTGTGTACTTCTTTCTTCACTTAAATGACTCGGCGATGCAGGAGAGCTTATATAGTAAAACTACATCATTTCCCATTCAAAATTGAGTTCTCCTGAAGCTATCAGAATTGTTATGCGGCCTAAAAACTGGCATCATGGTAAGACTTATTTAATGTCACCCTTGCTGTATTCACAACAGCTTGCTGGAGATCTAAAAAACTTTCACATCCTGCAAAGTACTGTGAAACTTTTCTGTAGATCTATTTATTTGTTGATAAGTTCAGTTCTGTCATCATGCATTCAAAACAGTGCATGTTGTCTAAGTATTTTAAGATCTCAAACCATAACTGGAGTATCACTAATTTGAATCTCATTAGATGAAAATTCTTTTAGTTGTTTGCTTTGAACACGTACGTCTTTTCTGTTTCTCAGTTAATTTAAAACTTGATGACTCCTTGCGTTTTTGTACTTAATAACATTGCTGATGATGTTATTTTTAGTTTTACTATTAATGTTTCCTATCTTGTGATACTTTTTAATTCCGACTTTGAGGTGGAGGTTAAATGCTTTAAAAAACATCTATGGAACAGCACTTCCTTAGAACCTGATACTCAGGCAGTATTCAATAAGCCTGAGGGTAAAAATCAAACAACAAATCTATGGTCAAGGTTTTTAAATACTCCTTTTTTAAATCTCTTTGTTATTCTCATCAATATTCCATTCTACAGCCTGAAAATGCAACAGGCATTCAGTGGCTGAAAAGAAAGACTGTCTTTTTTTACTCATAATTGCTGGCTTCCAAAAGAGTTATGAATTTCTATAATTCAAACACTAGTAGCCTGTTTAGGAACCATACTCTATGGATTAAAGTAGTTTTAAATAAGAAAAAACCCTACATATCTGTCCAAATGTAGAAGAACTAACCACTGTAGTGTCTTATGCAGTGTTTAACCAGTGTAAAAAGGTATGTTTGCCCAGATTTCTCAAAATGTTTTCTCCTAATGATTGTGTATTTGACGGGAACATTTCATAGGAGGGTAAACTGCTATGTTTTTAAGAGATAAGCAGAGCTGAAATCTTTCAGTTAGATTTCTTCTTTTCAAAATATGCTTTAGTTTTGTTGGTTTAGAGCTAATAGTCCAAATTCTCATCACTCACTAATGTAATTTAAGTTATTCAAGTTTCACATTAATATTAACAAGAGCACTTTATAGCTTAATATTATTAGATAAGGTTAAGACACTTCAGTAGAAATATAAATTGTAAAGTTAATTCTTGAAATTGAATTATTTTATACACGACATAAGTCTTAGAGCAAATTTCATTGCAGGGTTTGGTATTGCATTTAATTTTTTTGTGTGAAAATAATGAAATTAATACATGTTTGGACTTTATATATTTTATTAAAAGGAAATTCAGACATGTTGAGTGGTAGAGACAGTATCTAAAAAGATGCTGAAGTTGCAAGTACAAGGACTTGACAAAAAAATACTTACAAACGAAGTAAAAACGCTAAAATGTTTTTGAAAATAAGAATTATCCTAGCTTATTCGAGAACTTAGATAAGAAAAAGGACTGATTTTGTGTGGGTTGCTCAGTATATGGCTTCTTTTCCCAGCGCATAATGGGAACACATTCTCTCAGTTGACAGATGGAAGAAAGATGTTAGCTGAAAGCAGCTTTCTCCTGGCTTCAGAGCTATTCTTATAGTACGCAGCTTGTTCCTTCCTGCATGGAAAGGTCTCAGCACAAAGTAAGTTTGGGAATATTTTTGCAGTGATGTGCAGGCAGCCAGCCTCTTTCCTGGGTGCTTTGCAGAACCAGACAAGAAGTAGAACATGAGCACATACTCTTTGTGAGTAGCATTATATGAGCTGGCTCTATTACTTGTATGTAACACTCTTTCATACAAGCACGGTAAGTCTAGTGTTTAGGAAAACAGAACTGCTGTACATGAGCACGTTAAAATACTATTTGTGTAACAGAGAAAGACCACATCACGTATTTGCTATTACTATTGGCTTAGACATCCCAGAGCTTAGCTAGCTAATTTGAATCCTGGTGTTTATTTCTCTTCCATTCAGCACAGCTAATAGGTAGATCATTCCAACTTCCAGCCGTAAAGACACTGTCCAAACTAGGAGACACTGCAAAGTGAGTATCGTAACATTTATGACTCTTTCTGGCTATGACTCCTTGGTTCTGGTCTGCTGAAAATGAAGATGAAAAATAGAACTCAAAGGAAGTGCTTTCTACCTGCTGTTTTTCTTTCTTCTAATGCCTCTGGGAATTACTTTCCTGACTTGGAAGGAGACCACTCACTTAGTCATTGCACTGCTTATAAGACCTTTAACCATAAAGACAGAAAAAAAGAGTTAGAATCCAGCATAACAAATGAACTTTTCAACTCTGGAACTCAAAGGTGTAGTTTAAATTATTTGAGTAATGCAGCACAATAGGAATGGATCAGTAAAATAAGACTGTTAGATGCATCCATGCTATAGTTCAGGATGTTTACTTCAGACTAGCCTTAGACTGGTCCTATAGACCGAATTTCCCCTCCATGCACGTACTTCAAAACTGTCTGAAGAAAGCAGTCTCACAAACATTTTCCTTCCTGACTGAACTTATCAGTGAGACAATCTAGACATGACATGCTCTTGTTTATCTGTATCGTGTAGATGTCAGTAGCATATCACTGAGCCTTCCACCATTGCCCACACATTAAATCGTATTTCTCTTTCTGCTTCATTTATGCTTTCCTATTTCTGGTTGACTCACAATGCCTACTGCCTGCTCTGAGAATAGTCTGCATGCAAGAAACCATGCTGTTGGAGTGGAAGCACTATTCTCTTTCTATGGCAACTAGACTAGGACAACAACCAGAGCGAGATGACTTAGATTTTCCGCATATCCATTTGCTCAAGAGAGAAGAGTGTTATGGGAGTATTTGCTGGTTTGTTTGTTCTACCTCAAGCCTTTACTCTTCATGTGTTCATGAGCTCCTTAAGGGCCACTGATAGGATGCACATTCCCATCTGCAGCCTGTCCACAGGCAGCTGTAAACCACAAAGACTACCACTCGGTTGTCTGACACCTTTATTCACTGAGGTATATTTATGAACACATTTTCAGATCATCTGAAGGACTTCCAGTACCTATATAGTCAATAATTACGGTGCTGGATTCAGAGGGAACACTAGCATCTTCTCTATGGGCAGCAGTAGTGTTGACATCATCTGTATACTGCCTGCCTCATAGGAAATAATGCTACGCACCCTCTTCATCACCAGGTCATGAGACCATACATATACAGAAATGGAACAAGTACCAATCTTAACTGTAACTTTGTCACATGCTACGTGAAAGGGCGTTATGCCTTTCACCACCTGCCTGCAAGATAGCAGGCTGCATGACAGGCTGGACACAAACATTTTCCATGTTTCCCAGACTGTAGGGCTGTGTTCTGCAGATTAAAGTTGTATGAGGAGCAGTTGAAGTCACTTGATCTGTTCAGCCTGGAGAAGAGGAGACTGAGAGGGAATCTCATAGTGGTTTAGTGCCTTCTCATAAGGGAGGGAGGTGAAACAGTTGCTGATCTCTTCTCTCTTGCAACCTATGACAGGACTAGAGGTCCTATGGCAGAAAGATGTGCCAGGGAAGGTTTATACTGGACATCAGAAAGAGGTTCTTCACCCAGTGGATGGTGGAGCACTGGAACAGCTCCCCAGGGAAGTAGTCATGGCACTGAGTCTACCAACATTCAAGAAGCGTTTGGACAATGCCCTCAGTCACATGGTGTGAATTTTGGGGGGGTCCTATGTAGAGATAAGAGTTGGACTCTATTATCCTTTTGGGTCCCTTCCAACTCGAGTAATTCTATGATTCTATGATTACAGAGAAATAGATCTTTGTCTCCTCGTGTCATTGAATTTCTACCTCCACTGCCATCTCCACATGAAGGGGATGGAGATGTCTTTGTGGACTCCGAGGCTTACTTGCTTCACCTATTCACTCCTCAATGGCTCTGGGTTGATAGATATGTTTATTCTGCTTACTGATGTGTAGCTATTAACTTCTGTCTCCAATGCCATCTGGAAACTATGGAAACTCCGCAGACCATTTCAGTATAAATAAAATTTCCAATTGTTGCTGCTAGAAAATGGTTGGTGAGGTGGGAGGAATGAAAGTCTAAGAAGGCATATGTAAACGACTGTTATGACTTGGGGAAGGAGGAGGAGTAACACTTGAAAATAAATAGAGGTTCAGGGCTGACTAAGTCAGAGGGTACTTTTCTATGTTCTCTCTCACCAAGAAGCTCTTCTCTATGTCCTCCTCCTGCTCTTCCTGAGAGTTAAGGTCTTTTGTTCCATCCCCTCCTGCTTTCCATCTATCAAGAGAAATGATTCATCTCCCCTGTACCTATGCCTTTGGTTGAAGCACTTTACTCAGAGAATGTCTCTCCCTTCCAGTTGTATGATGGGCTGGTAGTACATTGTATTCAAGACATGGTGCCCCAGAGAGTCCATAGCTGTACATCTTCAGTCTCAGAAACAATCTCTGCCTGCACAGCGTGCCCTGTCCAAGTTAAAGTTTGAACCTCGTGGCAGAGGTTCAAAGATCTCCAGAGAGGCAAGGTGGCCTCCTGAGGTACCTTGAAATGCCCATGGCTCATAATTCCTGCGTCTCAGCCCCAGAGAACACACTTGCTCATAGCACTAAAAAAAAATATGAAAATCATAGTGACAAACGACACAAAGATTTTCCTGAGGGTTGACATAGCCCACCATGCACAGAAACCGGTCAGTATGGCCTAATCAAATGGGCAGCAGCAGCACATGTACTTGTGGGAAGAACAGAAGAGCTTTTAGCAGTCTGTTGCAACTTGAACACCTAGAAAGGGTCTGCAGGAATGAGATACAGAAGAGCCCCTATCCATGGAAGTATTTCTTCCTCAGGATTGGCCTTGCCCCCTTCTTCATCTGTTTCTCTTTGTTTCTGCAGCTGGCCCATTGGTTGCTGCACGTGAACAGAATTAGACACCTCTGGACTCCCCACAGCAGTCATGAGGCCATTATCTCCTGATAATGACACCAGGTTGTCCTCCTATTAGGAAGCTTTCAACTTTCTTATAGCACAAGTTGATGAACAGCATCATTTCCTTAGGGTTCTAGTTAGCACTCTGTGGAATCTTCTGTGAAGCTGAGGAGACTGATGGGTTTTGTGACCATCACAAAAAATAGCATTAGTAGGAGGTGGGTGGTTGTAAAACCATTATAGAAGCAACAAGAAAGTCAGCAAACAATTCTGAGCTAGGCAATAGGAAGAGAGGCAATTAAATCAGAAAAAGCACCAAGGAAGGAAAGTACGTGAATCAGGAAGAGTTAAAGACCATTGGCAGCAAATACAAAGATATACCTCCACCTTTTGGTCCATGTGTGCATGTGTGTTTTCTTCCTTTGAAGATGGTAAGGCTGCCAACCACTTGCTTCAGATCTTTATGTCCCGTTAGGGGTTGTAATATGTTTGGTGCATGACCAATGCTGATCTTCTGGTTTACTTTCCTCCAAAAAGAAACCTGGACATTGTGTACCCAGACTACTCTGCAAAGCAAACAAAGACAAGTAGATTACTTTTAAATTGTATTATAGCACCGAACCATAGTACTGTTGGGCCAAAAAGTTCACCACTAGTTCAATGCTTGAGTGGGACAAAAAAAACCCTAAAGGTGCAACTGATAGCATGTTGCCTAAAGTAAACCAGGCAGAGCTACTCAGGATCTAGCAAAGTATGAAAGTTTGACTTAGGAGGTGTCAGGTCGTGCTAATACCCAGGTTTTTGAAAACATGCATGTAAAACTGTAGCTCTATGCACCAAAGTACCAACAAATATTCACAGAACTGCTTTTAGAAATTGTAGTCATAGAAACACTTGAGATCAAAGGCCATACCTTCCACTTAGTACCAAAATTCCATGCTTAGGTCTTCTTATGATTACATTATATGCCATTGAAATGTCCTGAACTGTTGCATACATCATCCTTGGTAGTACTGAAGGAGACCTGTTCTTCCCTTGTCGCAGACATTGTGTCTGATGAAGAACTAGGAGGTCTTTTCAGTTTCTGGGTGTGGATCTGTCTAATTTTTTTCCAGGAAAAAAGTGTGTGTATGCATCTATTTTCATTTAAATTCAGATGATAGACTCCAACAGCAAAAATCATAGAAAGGATACCTGTTGCAGTGCTGGCAATCTTACACTGGAAACTCTGAATCCAGTTCATGGTGTTTGGATTTATTATACCATCAGAGCAATATCCTAAATCATGCAGTAGTGTGAAGTGAATGTGCCGATACTGCCTTTTGATAGTAAGCTCCATAAGAAGATGGAAGACTTTTGATTAGAGGAAAGAAAAGTCAAGCCTTGTTAGAACACAAACTTGAAAAATTAACTTTTTAAATATGTGACAAGATAGACAAAAGAGAAAACCAAAAGGTATATATACAGCTTTTCCTCATCCGCTATGTCTTTCCAGGCAGGTCCCTGTTTTCACTCAATGGCTTTTTTAACACTAGCAAATGAAAAGTCTTCTCAGATCCTTAAGGAGCTGTGTCCATCCCCCGTGAGGGATGCCTCTCTGCCCCTGACCGCAGGCTGTTTCTGCACAGATGCTGCAAGCAGCGGCTGCACGCGGTGCCCCTATGCCAGCCAGGCCCTGTGGCCTTCAGAAGTGTAACTCTTCTGAGCCTTTTCCTTTTCCAGAAGAAGAATGATCTCCTCTTCCAATAACAGGAGTCCAACTGATAACATTTGTAAAGTGCATAATATATAATAGATACCTCACTAAAACTGGGAATCATCCAGAATTACTCAGATTGGTAGTTGATAGTTTAATACAAGTAACATAAAGTGTTGCTTAAACCTCTCAGCTATGTCAGCAGTTTAAAAGAACACATTCTGCGCTTGCTAAAAAGAACTTTCTTGCAAACCAATGCAAGCATGAATTCGCTGTAATCGTAACCATCACTTAAAAAGGTGTGAAAGCCGAGTCATCTCTTTCTCCTTGTACAGCAGACAAAAAGCTTGATTTTAATACATACAGTATTGAGATACACCGGGTAGAGATATTAGCATAATATATAGCATTATTTAGCATGTAATAATGGAATTAGTTCCCCAGCTGTTTGAGAATATCAGAGAAAACTGGTAATAATCTGTGTTACTGAATTCACCTTGATGCTTCTGGTGCATATGTGATTACTTTGAAGGTCCATGCATGTTTATTTGGCTACCTTTCACAGAAAAAATCTGAAGTACCTTCTATCCTAACATAAAACAATATATAGATATAGCAGAGATGCACCTGTAAAAAGACTGTAAAGCAGTTTGTTGTAAATGATTTCTCAGCTTACTAGGATGTTACTTGACATTACTATTTTAAGAAACAGTTCTTTCTATCTTCTGCTTTCTATTCTTTTCAAAGGAAGAAATACTAGTGATAGATCAATAGGACCTAGGAGAGGAAATCACCTGTGCTTTGTGTCTTCTTCCATGCTTTGTTTATATCCTGTTTTCTTAAACATTTCTTTTCCTTTAAATCCTATGGGCTTCATTCATAGCCTTTGCCATAGTTGGCATACTAAAACAATCTGCAATGAAACAGCTCACACAGATTTTGTTCTTGAAAGATAATCAAATAGTAGCAATGTCTGTGGAAGAATAATACTGCCCCTATTTATGAGCAATTAATATTTGAAAGACTGTCATGGTTTGAAGGTTAGAGATTTTATACTGCCCTGAGTCAAACAGCCTGCACATGGCTGCTGAGGTGTTTGACACTGCTGGTGCATGTGTTCTAGGTGGTGCAAAGTGATTGACATATTACACATGGAAGTACAATCAGAATAGGAGGAGTTTTTTCTTTTAAAAAATCAGTCAGCAAATGGCAACAGTAAGGAAGCATACAAAGTGTAAATGATTTGTGAGAGGGGTCTAAGATTGTGGTGCAGTATACAAAAAATATAAATACTTTGAGAGCCATGACATGCTAACGAGCACTGGGATAAAATGCAAATAAACTGGTACTCTAATAAAGTAAAGGGGCAGGACTTCCAGACAGATACTTCAAGGTGCATTTTTTTGTTGTTTAAAAGCTCCATGACTTTTTATATGAAATGCTGATACTATTAGTAACACTGTGACATCTAAATAACCAATCTGTCTGTCAATAAACATTTGAAAGGAAAACATTTAGCCAGCTATGAAAGACAGTTAATAAGCTAGCTGATGTTATTAACAGACAGAACAAAACTTCCCATACAAAAGGACAGATACTTAAAATTTATTAATTTTCATATATTTTACACATTTTAGAAAATCTCTTTTAGATAAGAGGTTGGTTCTTGATTAATAACAAAACAAAATACTGCTTCTGTGCTAAAACTGATGGCAAATATTCTGGTTCTGAGATTAATTTTCTGTCACAGGAGCAACAGGAGGGGTCTGCCCCTCCCAGGCAGGTGGGCTGGAAGCTGAGGAGGGCAGCGAGGCAGGCAGGGAGCACCTGCATAAGGCAAGTGGGGCAGGGTGGGGCATGGATGGTGTGACCACGGACAGCCACATCCCAGAGCTAATCCACAGGGGCAGTTCAGGAGGGTGAGTTGATGAGTGAAGATCAGCAATGTGCATAGCTGGGCACAGATGTATCTATGGCATAGCTCAAGTGAATGTCAGGGCATGGACCTGAGCTCACATGCAGCTCCTGCAGAAGATAGGTTGGCCCCAATCCTGCTTCTCACTGCTTTTTCTTACAGGGGTCTGATCCAAGGCTACACAGCTGTACCATCCTGGACATGGCCTTGAACATGGGCAGCCAGATCTCTGGTGCAGGGAGAGAGAAAGTGTTTGCAGAGCCTGTTGCTTCCCAACAACAGACCAGTGAATTTTCATGTAGGCTATTGAGTGGCCCAACGACAATTTTGTCTGTTGGTAATAAATCAAGTGCTTATTGGATTGTTCGCCTGTGTTCGCGTGCCTGCAGCGCTTTGCAACACACCTTAGCAGAGTGATATCTATTTTAACAACCCTTCTGATGGAGATGTCTGGTGGGAATTGAGAGTTCAGAAACTTCCCTTGCGGTGTTTGCTTTATATGGAGGCTAATGGGTTACCAGAATTGTGGACCAGGCTCTATGAGACTTCTCAGTCAGCAGGTCAAAACCCCAAAAATGTTAAAATCAGGATTTATTAAATACAAAGATCAAACAGTTATAAACAAAACAATTAATTTACATAACATGTCATATCTATATACACTGAAAACCACTTTGAAGTTGTTTCATTTTCTTTGTTAGAGAAAGAAAACAAAAAAACCCCATATCTTTCAAAAGCCATATTTTCCCTGTACTACTTCTTCATGTCTTCTCTGTATTTGATTTTTCTTCTTCATTTTTTGGGGGTCCTTTCTTTTCAAATGTCTGTTCTTTAAGCATTCCTCATTTCAAATCATCTCTTGAAATAAGCTTCACAAGAGTCAGAGCTACCAGAATCATCCAATGTTTTTGCAGTCTGCTGGACAGACTACTGTCAGTCTAAGATTTAAAGTAAATCTTAATTAAAATGAAAGAAGAATTTGCAATGATTTTGACATCTAAGAATTTCATTCTAAATTAGGATTAAATTAAATCCCAAAATGTCAAGTTCAACAAAAAAAATGAGCTCTCACTTTCTAATATGACTCCACTGTTACAGAAGAGACCTGAAAGGCTATGATTCCTATTGTTAGTTATGTGATTTCTCTTGTCTCTCTTTTATGATCTAGGATAATTGTTTCACTGCATCATTTAAATATTTCCATTAGTATTTTATACAGACATCTGCAGCAAAAGACCAAAGAGTGAACTGTCATATCCATGATGTAGTGTGCCTGCATCACTCCTCTCTGATACTGCAGGGAACCAAGATCAAGATCATGACATGCTGACTTGCTGCATTTAAACAGACAGATCAACAAACACTATTGCCACTTTGAAATGCAGACTCTAATCTTTTTCTCTGCTTTGAATTCAAATTGTATTTCAAGTAAACTGTGAGAAATAAATCAGTTCAGGCAAGATATTAAGATCAGAATTCTCTTCTTTTTAAATTACTTTGTCACTCACTTCAAACTTAAGCTCAAAGCATTATGTTTCTGTCACACTTGCCTTGTTTCTCAGAAAGTAGGAATGTACATAAGCTGGCAGAAATGGAATGCTGGCTTTCACCATGTGCAGTGTAACCCTTGCACAGTCAGGAGATCCTATGCAAAGCACAAGCTTTCTAAACATCTAAATTTTCTTAATAGTTTACTAGTTCAGTGTATTATCAAGTTAGCAATGGTTACACTTCTATACAAAGATAATATGCTTATAATACTGTTGAAAATTAAGGCTATTGCATAGATTTTTCCACATCTTTCTACTTCTACTTTTGCCACTACTGCAAATTACTTTAAAATTCATGAAAACAGTATGGCGTGACAAGCTGCACAGGTAGAGGCTTTATACATTATTATTTTTAATGTCTAGCTTGAAAATCTTCACTTGTGTCACTAGGAGATAATTGTGAAAGAGAAATTGCAACTCTTTAGTAGCTGTTTTACCCTAGCCAGCGACTAACCACACAGCCACTTGTTCACTCACCCCCAGCAGACTGGGGGAGAGAAACAGAAGAGTAAAAGTGAGAAAACTGGCACGTTGAGATAAAGACAGTTTTATAGGTAAAGCAAAAGCCATGCCCATAAGCAAAACCAAACAAGGAATTCCTTCACCACTTCCAATCAACAAACAGGTGTCCAGCCATACCCAGGAAAGCAGGGCTTCATCATGCGTAACACTTACTTGGGAAGACAAATGCCACCACTCCAAGCGTTCCCCCCATTCCCTCTTCTTCTTCCAGCTTTATATGCTGAGCATGCACCTTATAGTATGGGATATCCCTTTGGTCAGTGGGATTAGCTGTCCCAGCTGTATCCTCTCCCAGCTTCTTGTACACTCCCATCCTACTCACTGGTGGGGAGCAGTGAGAAGCAGAAAAGGCCTTGACTTTGTGTAAGCACTGCTAGGCAATAACAAAAGTATCCCTGTATTTTGACACTGCTTTCAGCACAAATACAAAACATATACCTATGCCAGCCACTATGAAAAAAATTAACTCTGTACCAGCCGAAACCAGTACAGCAGCTTAATAAAATTCAGAAAAAATAAGGTACCAGTGTTATTTATTAGTTTGTTATGAAAAAAAAATATTTATGTGATTATGCTTTCTATGCAACAGGTGTGCTTCTGTGTACATCATTCTGTCAATTCCATTCCAATAATATTTGGTTTAATTGTCCAATCTTAAGTAACTTTAGAGACAGACAGCAATCTAAAATATGTTAAATTCCCAGTAGTTCCATAAAAAATGTGACAAGGTTGAGGAACAAGACTTTTTTAAACCTCCCTTCAGGATGGAAAAATATAGTGAGAATTCAACCATTATAAAATGTCAGATAATCCAGTAGGAGAAATAAGTTAGGAATAATATAACCAAGGCAACATATTTAATTTGCAGTGTGATACCAAAACATTTATTCCTTAGTCTCATTACTTTCCCTTCTATGAAATCGTAGGTGCAAAGCTGACGTTTTTATGCAGTCAGGATATTAATAATGCTTCTTTCACCCTTTTGGCTTCCCTGACTTATGGTTTCTCTTATGTCTAGTGAGAACTGAACTCCAGCTACAGTCTTACTGTATTCTTGTTTAAAATGCAAGTAGCCATAAGAAAAAGATCGATTGAAACCTGTTTCATGAGTGTTTTTCTCACAAATTTTTTTCATGTTGTACTAATTATTAGAAGATTGTAGATCAGAGAATAAAATAACTGACACAAAGAAAATAATACATATAACTACTGTTCTGGAAGATGTTTAATGAATATTATCAGTAATTCTTACTTTTTCTTGCTTTTCAGATGAAGCAGATTGGTCACGATGGCTACAACCCCACCTCGGTAGCTGAATGGCTGGATTCCATTGAACTGGGTGACTATACCAAATCCTTTCTAATTAATGGCTATACATCGATGGACCTTGTGAAAAAGATCTGGGAGATTGAATTAATTAATGTAAGTTGATCAATTTATAACAGTAGTTTCTCCTAAATACATTATAGTACTTGTCCTTACATACCAAAGAGAAAACACAAAACCAAATTTCACTACAAATATTGTCGAGTACTGCAGTGATTACAGCTTTCATGCCTGTATCTGGGTTGACTGAGCTCTTTGCTTCCATTTGCTTTGCCATTGTCTTTAGCATAGTATTCAATCAGCATGATTATGTCTGCCTTCAGGATGCTGAATAACATTTGAAAATATATTTTGGTAGTTTATAGCTACAAAACGTAATTCTTTGCTTTTAAAGTGCTTAGCAACAGTACTTCTTGTACAGATACTTACAGTTTACTTTTTCCACATATTCTGGCTAAATTAAATTAATAAGTTAATTAATAAGTTATGCTAAAGGAACAAAACATTTTACTTAATTATCACATGAATCAGTTAAATTAGATGTCCACATATGGGCAACCATAGAAATTAATGTGGACTGCACTGCAGAGTAATTTGCAATGAGATTTAAGTTTGTACTGTTACAGTGAAGATTTTGAGAGCACAGATTGGCCAATGAAATTTTCATGTAAGTTGTGTGTCTGAAACTGAGTTGTTTCCTTTATAAAATACAGATGATGATAGATTTGGATCTGCTGTGGCTTTTGCAATCAACAATATTGTCAGGTTATCTGAATGTTAGGGGAATCCCTACATGAAGAAAAGCCTGATACCGTATTTTATCTTCTCTTCATGGACAAAGGGCTGTGCTGTTCCTTCCAATATAGGAGGTACTGCATCTTTGCCTCTAATTAGTGTCTAACTCTGAGAACAGTCAAAGGGTTACGAGTGACCATAGGCAATCAAGCAAAAGATAAAGCAGCTGATATAGCTGTACACTGGGAAACAGTTTCCAGTGTGTCCCAGGCTGGAGAATTGGAGAACATAACGATCGTGTGAAGCCATGTTTCAACACAATAACTGGTGCATGAAGCACAATTAGGTACAGCACAAGACCAGCAAAAAAACCCAAAACCAAAACCAAAAACAAACCAAAACCAAAGACATGTTAACTGGAAGACAAAACCATTGCATGTTAGAATTCCTTTTCTTGCTGTCACATTACACTTAATGTTAACTAGCACAAAAATGCAGAGTAAGAGTAAGGACCAAACTCTGCTGTGTGTGTTATCTCTGTTGTATTCAATGTATGTTGTAGGTGTGCACTTGACCTCAGGATACGGTTGATGCTCTACACAGGTACTAGTTATAACTGATTCTTTTTTCTATAAGTGGCTGAAATTTTAATAAGAACTGGGAATCCTTTGCTGCAAAGCAAATACAGACTAAAAACTAGCACTGAGTCGAAAAAAGTGGAAGTGTCTGCTCACATTGCCTTCTGTAACCTAATTTTGCATGCCAAACATTTTGCCATAATCAATTTGGAAACAAATTACCCTTTAGCTCCCCCAAGTGGATCATTAAAACCTCATTACAGGCTTGTGGTTTGGTTCCAAACTTGCTTGAGCCCATGAAAAGAGATATACTTACACTAAAATTAACAGGAATACAAAAAAAAAAATATATAAACCAGACCAGTATATATCCCTCTAATTTTATCACCTAATTTCATGTTCTTTTTGAAAGCATGTGCTTCTTGGGAAAGCACATCCTTTTGCCATGGTTTGAAAGAAGAAGCTGTTAAACAATTGTTTATATATTTGCATAGGTATAGATACCTATTGAGATAAACATTTTTCTCACCTGATATAATATTGGATTATGTTGTTCAAGAGCAGTCTCAGAATTTCTATTTTAGTCTAGTCAGTACATATTTTATTCCCACCAATCAGTAGTAACTAAATGTAATGGTATAATATTAACCAAGAAAATCTGTAGCCTAAAAAAGTATTTACTGTTATTTTTCTGTTTCAATTGAGGGGAGTATTTCAGAAATTGAGAAGAAATTGGTTTGAAGCACTGTGCAGTCTGGCAGAACAAGATACTTATCTGTAACCAACAGGCCTGCCTGTATCAAATCAATTTCAAAGGTCTCCCTTTCCATTCAGGTGATGGCAAACAAAAGCTTATTACAGAAAGTTTTTCATAAAGGAATGCATAAAAGTCAAAGCCGCTACCTCTGGAGTAAGATGCTTGACTTGAGTAGGTCAGAATACAGGCATGTGAAAACCAGAAAAAAACAGTCCCAGCATCCTGAAAAGAATTCTAAGTACCCTTGGTTTGGTGGCTCCTGGTGCTTAAGTTGTAGATGGACTAAGAAGTTTCATTTGCACTTATGTCTAATAAGCAACAAGATGTGTTTAAACAGTTACAACCACTGAAGTTTACATAAAAACCATTTGTACCTTGGGACAAGGAATCCCTTAGTCCATATTTGGTGCTTCTTTCTATTAAGACATTGGGAAATCATCCATGGCTTCTGGTGGAATAGAAAAAGATTTGTAGGTAGAAATGTTATCTTCTGTTAGGTAAACCAATAGAAGAATAAACTACATGACAGTGGAAAGAAGGGGATATTTAAATTTTTTACATGCTAATCTTTACATCTTAAAAAATTGGAATTCTTTTTTATCTTCTCTCTAAAATTTTTGTGATCACCCATTTAAATGTCTGTGGATGCAGTTCATGAAGTTTTAGAATTTTTTTAATAGATCTAAACTAGTAATAATGTCATCTTTTATCATAATGCGTCTCCATAGACTACTGAATTTTACTTGTCACATGCCTCTGAAGTTCAGTGTGCGATACTGACCAAGATACCTTTCCTCTACTTCAGGGCATAAATCTATTCAATTTAGTTATTAAAGTAAACAGTTCATTTTTTTGAAAGACAGATAAAAGAAAGCATATTCTGAAAGTCTCCTTGCAGTCTCCTCCCTAACTTCCCTTCATAAACTTAAAGGATGGCGAAAGAAAGGATCATCCAAAGGATGATTCAGAGTGGTTAAATTATGGTTAATAATCTCAATTCCTTGTTTGTCTATTCCTACTAATATACAGAGATGCTAAGAACGTTAGCTTTAGCACAAGTGTTGATCTGCATCAGGGTAGAAAACCTCTTCAGAGGGATCTGGACCAACTGAGTTGATTGGCTGAGACCAGATTTATGAGACCAAGTGTCAGATCCTGCACTTGGGTCATATGCAATCAGATGCAATGCTACAGGTTTGGACACAAATGACTGGAAAGCTGCCTGGCAGAAAAGAAACTTGAGATTTTGGTCAACAGATGCTGAATATGAGCTGGCAGTGTGCCCAGGTGGCCAAGAAGGCTGATGGTATCCTGGCTTGTAACAGAAGCAGTGTGGCCAGCAGGAGTAGGGAAGTGATTGTCCCTTTGCATTCGGCACTGGTGAGAGTGCTCCTCAAATACTGTATTAAGGTTTGGGGCCCTCACAACAAGAAAGACCTTGAGATGCTGGAGTGCATCCAAAGAAGAGCAACAGAGATGGTAGAAGGTCTAGAGAACAAGTCCTGTGAGGAGTAGCTGAGGGAACTGGGCTTGTTTAGTCTGGAGTGAAGGGTGCTGAGGGGAAACCTTGCCACTCTCTACAGTTGCTTGGAAGGAGACAATGTCTGTCAGGCTGATGGCAGAGCTCAGAGGGCTGTGGTTGGTGTTGCAGAATCTAGTTGGAAGCCTGTAGCTCGCAGTGTTCCCCAGGTTTCAGTACTGAGCCCAGTCCTGTTCAACGTATTTGTCAATGATCTGGATGAGGGGACAAAATGTACCCTCAGCAAGTTTGCTGATGATACTGAACTGAGAGTGGCTGATACACCAGGAGGCTGTGCTGCCATTCAGAAAGACCTGGACAGGTTAGAGAAGTGGGCAGAGAGGAATAAAATGTTCAACAAAGGCAAGTAAAGAGTCCTGTACCTAGGGAGGAACAATCCCATGCACCAGGTTAGGGGCTGACCTGCTGGAAAGCAGCTCTGCTGAGAAGGACCTGGAAGTCTTGGTGGTGGACAACAAGGTATTCATGAGCCAGCAATGTGCCCTCATGGCCAAGACCAATGGTATCCTGGGGTGCATCAAGAAGAGTGTGACTAGCAGGTTGAGAGAGGTTATCTTCCCCCTCTTCTCTGCCCTAGTAAGGCCACTTGTGGAGTACTGTATCCAGTTCTGGGCTCCCCAGGTCAAGAAAGACAAGGAACTACCGGATAGAATCCAGCAGAGGGCCACGAATATTATTAGGAGACTGGAGCTTCTCTTCTATGAGGAAAGACTGAGAGATCTGTATCTGCTTAGCCTGGAGAAGAGAAGACTGAGAGGGCATCTTATCAACACATAAATATCTAAAGGGTGGGTGTCAAGAGAATGGGGCCAGACTCTTCTCAGTGGTGCCCAGTGACAGATCAAGGGGCAACAGGCACAAACTGGAGCACAAGAAGTTCCACTTGAACATGAGGAAAAACTTCTTTACTTTGAGAATAAGAGAGCACTGGAACAGGCTTCCCAGAGAGGTTGTGGAATCTCCTTCTGTGGAGGTATTCAAAACCTACCTGGATACATTTCTGTGCAACCTGCTCCGGGTGAACCTCCTTTGGGGGGAAGGGTGGTGTGGGGGAGATGACTAGTTGTTTCCAGAGGTCCCTTCCAGTCACAACCACTCTGTAATTCTGTGACTCTGTAACCCATCTAAATTGTGCACCTGTGCTTGAAAATATAAATGCTCTTCTACATGACTAATCATATTATTCTTGTCTGTTATTCTGGATTACTTACGTAACCCTCCCCCTCAGGGAGTCACTCTCTTCAGGGATCTTTTACCAAAGATGTTCTTCAGGCAAGATATAAACAGCTTAAAAGCACAAAGCGAGTTATTTATCGTCTAACACAATACATTGTAGGACTAATGACCTGGGTATTAAATCAACCCCCACCAAATGCGTCACCAAGTCTACCGGGCAAGTAGTCATGACTCAGGTAGGAAAGGGCTGGCCTCTGTTGCTCCCTGGAACAGGCTGATCTGTAACTTTGCTGAGTTGCTGTCTTCTGGTTTCTCTTTTTTTCCTTGAGATTTTATATATTTTCATTGGAGTGTTGTGATCCTTGATTCCTGAGGTGCCAGATTTCCCTGCCTCAACAGTCTTACTTATGTCTACAACTTTACCTCTTATCTCACGTGCTTCCAAGCCTGTGCATTCTCTCACAGCACCTTCTCAAGCCCTAGCAATTTTCTCAAAAGAAAACTGAGAATGTTACACAGCTGTACTGCACAGAAAGTAGGACTTGAATCACAGATAACTGAACTCCTAGGAGGAAGGTTACATGTAAGTGGCCTGCTTTACATTTCTTCTCAATTAGTTCATCCTGTACTGTGAGCTACTTCTATTTTTGTACATCCATCTTTCACATGGATGATTCAGTCTTTGTCTTCTGTAAAATGAATGTTTACCAACGCATTTCTTAAACTCTATTACTGCCCAGATTTTGAGCTTTTGGAAAAGTGTTCTCGATATTGTCACTCACAGATTGCATTCCTGGTTTACATTACAGTATAATGACTGCAGTTTGGGATGTGTTCAAAGATACTAGAGAGAAAATAGCTACCAATGGACTTTATAACTAAATACTTTGGACTCTCCACAACATCATTGACAAGTTTCACAATTTATTTTAATTATATACTGGGTGAAAAAGTGATCCTTTAGTAATACTAAAGGCTTCTGCATGATCATTTCACTGCAGCCCACTGGGTTTTGTACTGTAGGAGTAAAAGAGCATGAAAAAGGCCATACTGAAACAGATCAGAGGCTCTGCTTAAACCATTATGCCATCTATAAAAATGACCTTAAACAGATGCCCAGGGAATGTTACAAGGATAAGACAAGTGTATTATAAACCATCTGCATTGTTCTAGTCATTAATAATTTTCAACTCAGAGGCTTCTGGAATTCTTCCCAATAGACCAGTTCTTCCCAAGTAGTCCCTGTCTTTCTTAACTCAGTTGACTTATTATCATCATCAAGTTTTGTGATCTTACTGCTAGTCTTCTTATATATGGAATTTATAAATATATTGACCAGCAGCGATCCATTCACAGATCTCTTCATAAATTCACTAGCATCCTTCTTCCACTCTGAAAACTGCATTTTCTCCTACAGTTTCCTGGCTTAACCAGCTATTTATCCATGAAAGAACTTCCTATGGATTAACGCTATGACTCTTTTTGTTTGTTTTTTTTATTTATTTAAAAACATTTGAAAAGTATCTTTATCAAATGACTTAAGAAATCCAGGCAAACAAGTAGACCATCAACCTTTTCTATGTATTTTTTTTACTTTTTCAAAGAACTCCAATAAGCTTTTCAAATATGAAGTGCCTTTACTAGCAGTCACTTTAACTCTTCTTGGTTGTGTTTATCCATGTGTCCACTGCTAATATGCATTATTAAATTCCTACTAATTTGCCTGGGACAGCCTTTATGTCCAGTATTTCCATGAATCTTCCACGAAACTGTTTTCAAAAATTAGCATCAATTTTGTCACTCTCCAGTCCTCAGATAACATTAAGGTTTTAAGGGAAAAGTTATACATCATTGCTAGAAATTCAGCAAGTTCATCCTTTAATTTATTTTCTGTTTATCTTTCCTGTTCTGTGGTTAATTTACACACTTCTATCATTTCTCCTTTCAGCCATGTCATTTGCAGACTGATGAGTCTTATTCCTTTTAGCCATTTCATGACTCCAGAAATCCTTTTTTGATATCTCTCCAGCCTTTCTCTGTACTGCTCCAGTACATGAGGTGCTAGCTACACATGTCTAATTTCAAAGTCAGAATGACTTTATGCATATTTATCTTGAGCCTATAGCTCTAAACCATAGAAACCACTGTATCGAACTTAGTTCTCCCAGCTCTCATCAGGCCTTAGCAAACTAATGCACCTACAATGTCAGTACAACTCTCTGCTTAAAGAACTTAAAAATGGACCATATACTACACTAAAATTCCTTGACCAGATTAGTACTTCAGTGTTTTAGCACTCCTCATCTACTCCAGCAGAGCAGACAGCAACTCCACAGCTTGGTTGTATAATACACACCAAATGGATGGATTTTATACTCTGCTCACTTGACAGTTTAATTTTCCATGCTCTATAGCGTGAAAAGATACCCTTTTCTTAGGAGGGCCGTCCTTCAGATTCTGTTTGACAAATTACTCTGTGACTTTTCCTGTTATTACTTAATTTCCCAAGCTTGCCACTCTGCAGAGGCAATTTTTGAGGAGGAATGAAACATTACATCTCAATAATATGTTCTCAGACATTGCAACTGCAAATCTACAATTCTTGTTCCTTTTCCCATCCACCGCAGAGCCCTGTGCTAGATTTCAGATCACAGAAAATAATTAGGCATGCTTGGAGCCCCAGTTCTTTCTGATCTGCCAGAGACACTGTTGACTGATGAAGATGCCCACAGCTCTTGCTGTTGTTGTTTTCTAAATGGCTCCACCAATTTTGACAGCTGGAAGAGTCTTCAAGGCTATGCACCTCAATAGGTTGTGAGATCTCAGCTTATTATGTATTTTGTTTTTAAAAATAACCTATATTTGTTGAGTATATAAAATTCTCTGTATTATTTTTTCTGTGCTCACTCTTTCCGTACATTCAGGAGCACAATACTTGTGTACTTGATTAAAAAAGTACTTGAAGTTAATTTCTGTGAACAAATATTTTTAAAACACCTACATATATAAATATTTTCACAGGCACATATGTGTGTATGTATCTATTTATACATAAATGTATATAGTTGAAAATAATTAATTCTCCAGCAAGCTAAATGATGGACTATAATACTTCAAAAGCAAGTGCCATTTCTGTAGACACAGCCATGTTTATGTAGTATGTAAAACCTCGTATTTCAAGGTAGCATAAAAAGCTTGAGAATCTCTCTGACATCTTGCAAAAACAAATGTGCCTCTTGCACTGAACAGATATTTCTAGCCTTTGAAAATTTATGGGGATCTTTAAAGTTGTCTGCCAGGCAGGCTGAACTTTGGGTCTTCTCACTCAAAATAGTAGTCAATGTGTAGGATGCATAAAGACATTTAAGAAAATGTTTTCTGCTACATTTGTGGTAGTTTTTATGTGAAATAACTATGAATTTGAAGTGCTTAATGCACAGCCTTTACTGGTTTGAGAAAATGAGAAGGAAACTTCCAATATCCAGTTAAATTCTGTGGCTCATGTTTGCCAAGCTATCCTAATTAACTTAAATAATAGCCCCAAACAGATTTTTTTTACAACAGAATAGTTCCTTATATATTTCAAATCAAATACTCCAAAAATTAGCCTGGAACTGAATAGCTTTCATCATAATGTGTTATGAGGTAAGACTTATACATGGATTTGCTCAGTTGCTCCTTTGTTAGCAGAACAATGCTGCAAATGAGATTATGCTAATATGTGTTAGCTGATACAGTTGTAAATACAAAGCATAACTCTCTAAATTATGATATTTCCCTTTGAAATGGGATCAGTAGGTCCATTGCATCTACAAAAATGTTATGAGATACTATATAAATAGCAATTTTTTTTCCATACGCGATAGTTATGTAGATTTCATTCATTCAGGGCACACGTAGAGGTTTCAAATGAGTTTTATTAATGCACATCTTTGTTTATTTTGCAAGAAATATTTACCAATTGTAACCATATAGTACCTTTGATCTATTGGATCTTGCATTTGAACGTTATTCTTTCTGTAGTCAGATTCTTTCTATTTTGATTACTGGTAACATCTCCATCGGTCACTCAGTTCCTAAATGACTGTGGATGAAATTGTTGTTATGATGTAATATTGCAGGGGATGGCTCTAGAAATCTTGTTGGAAGCTCTTTCTCCTCAACAAATCTATGTGCCACTGTTTTAACCTCATAACGTGTTTAGCTTACATACAATTTCTACACGTAATATTTTACATATATAGTGGTCTCATACGCTTTGAGTGATTTGATGTGGAAACTTCTGTTTGTTCCTCATGGCAATGCAAAATACTTTTTAAAGACATCACCCTCTTTCCTCTATCCTGTTACTTGGAATGTTCAGGAAATGACATAAACCATGACAATTTCTGCAAGCCATCTACTGTTTACCTCTTCCTACTCCCACCTTGGATCATGGCAGTGCTCAGACTCAGAAGAAGTGGGAGGAAAAACACTTCTTTTAGTTCAAATATAGTGCTTTATTCAATTTACAATACAACATGGTAAAGAAAGAAAGAGAAAGCATTTGCATTGTGGACATTTTCAGAGCTTTTTTTTTTTTGTAATATAATGACTCTTTGGTAATCTATCTGGCGTCATTTTGCAGTAGAGTTTATTTAAATAGAAGAGATTATGTAAGCACTTTGAAATAATTTCCCTAATTCTATATTTATATTTCTTTATATCATGGCAATAATTTTTTTAAAAATTGTTTTTTGATTAAAAAGTGAGAGTAAAACAACCATGTTTGATCAGTAAATCTAGCCATAGAAATGTGCAGATTTCTTTTACTGTTTCCCATTTCCTACATGTATATTTAAATGTAAGGACTTTGGTCATATCAAAATGATATAATTTTTTAACCATCACTTTTACCTGTTTTCTGAGGTAAACATTCATTCTTGTATTAGAATTCTTAAAACTAGTTCTCTCTTTTTCTCTTTTTTCCTCCTCTCTGCCCCACGCTCTCTTCAAAACAAATTATAATCGGGTAGTGATTGGCAGCAATTTTTAGCACTAATAATCAAAGCTGAGCAATTTTAGCACCTATTGTGTTCCACCTGCAGGATCATTTTCTTGTCCTGTGACACACTAGGTAGCACAAATGATTGATTTATAATGCAAGATAATTTTTTTATTACAGCTACTTACTCTGCCTAGTGCGAGAGAGGTTACTGTCTCTGAAGTACCCTAACAAAATCTCCCTCCATTCAGGTAGCAAATAAATTGCCTTATCATCTGATTTTCTGTCTCAAATCTTAGTGTTATATAAGAACGTTCACGTTTCAAGTTTCAGAATGTGATCTCCTTTCCAGGGAGTACAGCAGAAACAACCCAAGAAGTCTTCTTATTCTCTTTAAACAAGCTAGAAAAATAACCTTTCTATGCAGTCCACAAGTTCTCTACAAAAACAGATAAAATAGTCACTAAATATTTTGTTGTCAGAGGCAACAACTTCTTTTGCTTTCTGTAGCTTAGAAAAGCCCTGGATAAAAGTTATATTTCACAGCTAAACCTTTTCAATGTTGGTGAGCCTGCAAGAAAACTAGATTTCTATTTTAAAATAATGTCCTTCTTCAGATACTTTCATCTAATATTAATTTAGAAATTTTAGACATATCCTGTTTTGATTTTGGCCTCCTAATGACACAGTCTTTCATTGCATTGTAGATTGTAGTAAAAGTAGTTACTCTAAAATAATTTATTATGAGTATTTAAATTTTGTTTTCTAGGCAGTATTTATGCTAGTTTGGAGGGAATAGATTGACTGTTTTGGATGTTTGCATTTGCTGTTCCCAAATCCTACCTCTCATGGTTCTAGGTAACAGCATTTTAAAACAGATTATGTTGATTGAAGGTCAATGTAAAATACTTGAAGTTTGTGGTAGATAAAAGTAAACAAACACAGTGTTGTTAATGATGTAAAGCAATACTTCTGCCTTTTCTTTGAAGAAAATTTAGAGCGATAAAAATTATAAAGCATCTCCTGTTTACAAAGAAATAAAGCTGCAGAATTTATTACATAATGCTTTCAAGGACTGCAGTACTATTTTAATGCTTTTAAAAGAATACTGTGTTTTTCAACTAACTTACATCCAGTGGTGTGCAAAGGAGAAATCACTCCTCTTTAAAATGTTTTAAAACCTTTTGGGGTTTTTTTGCTTCTTCATTGCTTCATAGCAATGTGAGGAATTGGTCTTTCCAATAAAAGTTCTGAAGACTGTGTAAAATATTGACTACCATCATTTGTCTTCTGTTCACGACTGGTTTTAATAGTTGAAGAGGACTGAATGGCAGTCATTTTATCTATAAGGACGTTGAAGATCAGAAAGATTTCCAAAACATTTTCACTGTACAGCAGATTTTGTTAACATTCTCAGGTGTAAGAGCAAATGCATAACTGTGCCATATAGACATATCAGAGTGATTATGTGCCAGAAATAGGAGAGCAGCATTATCCTCTGTCTTCTGCCTGATTCTCTCTTCTCACTTTGTTCAGAGGTAGCTTGGATAACCCTGCAATCCACTGCATTTGTATCATACAGACAAATTCCTGGACTTCAAAAAAGAACCAAAAGTATTATACCAAGATTATATATAGAAGTAAGGTCAGAATTTTTCAACACAATGAAGTGTTGAACAATGAGGGGAAGGAAAGTATTCACTTAGCTACAAAAGGTTCTCTTGCAGCCTACAGGTTTTATTGCAGTCTACAGCCAACAGGGCTTGATTCCTTAAAGTCACCTTCAAGGACTTGCCCTTCATTGATTTTAACTTTCAAAAGAATAAGGTTTCAGTCACTCTCCGCAAAGGGCAATACAAAATTCTAATAGCTGGTGATGGTAAGAGACCTTTCATATTCAATCTCTATTTTTTCAAAATTAGATACCATTATCTCCAGTTATCAACATTCTACAGATGTAAATAACACATTGGCACCCAAATGTCTACATCCTTGAAATAGTTATTGACAAGTCCTTGTGATCCCTTTCATAATGATCAAGTCATTGCAAGGTTATATACATTTAACTCCTGATTTATATCCCTACCTCAGTTTGAAATTTCTCTTACTTTAAAAAATGTTCTTCCTGTTGTGCAGATATGTAGGAAATGCAGTATTCATCCAAAAGTAGTTTATTACATGGATTTTCATTCACTGCCATAATATGAGAATCTGAGAAAATGCAGTTTCTATGTGCAATAACATTCAAAATTTTATTCAGATAATGATTTACATTATAGCTGTTGTGAATCTGTTACTCCGCTGCTAGAAAATGAGACATCTTTCTAGTTCTGGGGGTTTCAAAACAGAAAGTTAGTTTCAAAATCTCTTACGGTGTTTTACCTGTGTTTTTCCATGGAGCACATGATTCAGATGCAGTAATTACAGAAGCGACTGGAAAAAATATAGTTAGTCCTTACTTATACCTTTTTTCAGGTGTTGAAAGCTGGAATAAAACCTGCCCAAGTCAGAGTCAGGTTACATGCACAGACTCAACAGAAAAGGACATACATCTATTTTCCAAATACCATTTTTTATTTTTCTAGATGAGCCAGCCCAAGATCCTGGACTTCCTGGTTTTCTCAGGGTCTGGACTCCATGCTACCATTTAAAATAACAAATTCAATAATAAACATATTGGGCAGTTGCAGGTGAACTGCTAATGACTGTCTGGCAGTCTCTGTCATCAAAAAGGTTTTCTCATCATCTTCTCTTCCACATGCATGATCTACTTGAAGATGGAAAACACCATCTTAATATCTTACTTTAAAACATCACACATCCAGTAAGCCACAAAGAAATGCGTATGCACTCACATGCACACATAAAGCAAAAGAACAAGAATTATGCAGAGCTAAGTATTTTAAACATTTGTGTTCCCACATGCAATATGGTTCTACTGTGTTTTCAGTGAACATAACTCACCAAAAAGTAGCTTATTCTTCCTGACTTACAAATTAAATTTATGTAAGATTTATATAAGCGGTAGATAAGCATCAAAGCCATAGTTGAGGAGGATGGATACCAAAACACCAGGCTAGTTCATAAATTTACATTATTAAAGAGTAGTGACAGTTCTACACTGCTTCCTTTGTTGAAGCTGAGCAATAATTTGCAAGCAGAAATAATTCTTCTAACCTGCTTTTAATAACAAAGTATATAGTATCACCAGTACATAACATCCACCAAAGAAGTTCATTATCTTGGGGTATCTGCTCTGATCTGTGAACAGATGTAAACATTTTTTTTTTTTGTTAATTTGTGGCTCCTTGGGAAGCAGAAGCATAAGATGTGACTTCATGTGAGAAAAAAAATGACAGAATTTAATATGCCTCTAAGCATATGGAGTGGTTGGCTTTGGAAATTCACTAGAACTAACGCGTGGGAAAGAGGAAACTGAGAACTGAGGAGAGTTAGTAGTAAATGAGGGAGTTATATGCAAGGATGAGATGTCAAGAGTGGAAAGCATCTGCCATTAGATGATAATGGGCTTAGCAAGAAAGGCCAGAAATATATAATGAAATAACATACGTAGGGTATATAAGCATCATATAAACCAGAAAAAAATATTAATTTAAAGTCCTTGCTTTATGTCTATCTAAAATGTAAGCAAATGACTACACAGCTATATAGAGAGTTTGGAATATTCAATCTTATTTTCACAATTAGGTTTTCTCTGTTTCCCATTAGTCTTCAAATCAGCTTGCTGGTTCCTTATGGCAAGGGAGCATCTTCATGGATTTCTAGAGAGCTCCTAGAACACTCTCTAAAATATGATCTAAAATTATAGTTTCTCTTGGTATTTTTACTACTGTTATTAATAAAAAATTACAGGATATCAAAATGATGATTTACAGAAAATGAAAAACATGACCATATCTTATATGTTATAGAAGAAATAAAACACTGGATAGCGTTTCAGGTGGGAAGATTTGTGTGAAGAATACCTTGATGTGAGAAAGAGTTTAAAAAGACTCTTGGAAGGTGTTTCATTTAAACTAAGGTTCTAGGCAAAATATTTTCCTGGGGACTTTGATATAATACACTTCAGCTTTTCACCATAAGCTTTCTAATGGTCTCTGGAATTCCGATAAGGAAGACAAGCAAACTGGCTGCTATCTTCTCTGCATTTCCCCAGGGATTTAACACAGATTATTCCAATCTGTCAAGGATAAAACCCCCTCACTGTTTTTCACTAGGTGCTGTTAAGCAAAATGGCTGAGACTTTGTGTTTATTGCTGACAATTTGTTATATTTCCAGAAGCAACCGCATTTTAGCATTCCGTTTGTTTTTATGCTCATAAATATTTTTTCTGTGTAAGTACGCAATGAGCTACTGTATTTTTTTCTGAGAATGAAAGAAGATACTGCTTATAATTCAGCACAGACCCAATTATAGGCCTGTGAATAATTTTATTTTGTCCTGGAGCTCACTTGTTTGATTTGACTGTACATGTGGCAGTAAATACGCTCAGGTGGTCTGAAATATAAATCTTCTGGTGGGCAAATGTCAAGGTAAGTTTAAACGAAGGAGAAAGTCAGAAGTGTGTCTACTGATACTGTAGAAATCTGTCATCAGAAGCACAAGATAAGTCTGAATATCTGAAATCTTGTACTCAGATTCAATCGTCACATCTTACTGATGTCTTGAAAGTGACAAGTTTTTTTAAAAGAAAAAACCTTTCCCAATTATCTTTCAAAATCAGTCTAGGATGGTGTTGTAAAGGAAAAGTCTCTGTATAACACATAGCTTTACTGAATTGCAAAAGAGATGAGTGTTACTGGTAATACCATGGTCAGTTTTCACATGCAACTTGTAAAATAATAAGAATGTAGCATGTGTTATTTATTTCAGAAGCTAACTGACGCTTGGCTTTGAAAAATACCATGTGGAATCGATTATTTTTGTTGTTCACTTTGTTTTCTGCTTCATCTTTTCCATCTCTAGGGCAGTTTCCATGAAAATATTTTGGAGCTCTGTTTGTTCTCACTGAGTTTCCCACCTGTGTGTAGGTGTTACGTAAAACTGTATACATAGTAACATAAATAACAGAAACGTTATGCAATCATCAAATAGGTTAATATAATTTAATATATACATATCCAATCTGCTTCTTGTGTTATGTTTAACTTGCTGATGTTCTCTATCTCTTGACTTTTATTTTTTAAGACTTTTCCTTTTCCAACCTTCATATGGTATTACATCACAAGCAATATAAAACAAGATGAATTACATTCTCATTTTGACCCAATGAATCTCTTTCTTCTAATGGATAAACAGAAGGAACCTCAGTTAAATTCTTCAGTATTCTAGAGTACAACATCTAACCAGTCATTCCCAAAATGCTTCAGATTTCCAAAAAGGGCATTAAGGCACTTCTTTACTAAATCATGCTGAAAAAGGGCAATATTTGGCACAATTCACAAGTATGTCTTTTATTTGTGACAACGAATTATAGTGACTAATTATATTAGTCTTTTTACATGTTCCAGGCATTAAATGGGTAGAAGCATGCTGAGACATTGCATTGTTGGAAAAGCCTATGCTTTTCATATGCATGCGTTAATGTTTAAGTTCCCTGAAAAGATTGGTGCTGCAGTACTCAATCATGGATACACTGGAAACTTTCCAGATTATTTTATTTCTGCTAAAGCAAAGGAACAAATGGCTTAAGAAACAGTTTTTATTAACAGTAACAGTTTTGAAAAGAAAATTCTACTTTTTAAAAAAAAATATTTCTCAAAATATAATTTTTTTAAAAAATGTTTTAAATTACATTAGAAATGTAAAGTATACAAACATATAATCTTGAAAATATATTTCCTGCAGCTAGATGATTCCTTGAAATCTCAAACAACTGAAAGGAAGTAATTAACATTTTCTTTGAACTGTATCGAATATGCTATATCATATTATACTTTAGCAAAAGAAGGACTTAATGTAGGGATAAAATTTCAATTGGTGGCTATATCAGTGAAATTCATATTTACAACTCAGACATAGTCATAGGAGATACATGTCTAGATACTTGCTATAATCATTGAAGATATACAGTCATTTCTTTGCTATGATTCATCCCGTCCTAAAGCAAATGCTTCAGTTACATCAATTGAGTCATACCTTAAAGATGCCTGTTTCTCTCTGCCAACTGAAAGGGACCTTTATGTGAGTACTGAGATCTCCACTGCAGATATTTTACATTCCACAAGATGAATATCACTCTAAAACTGAATGTAGCTTCATCCATGAGAAAATAAAATATAAATTCTTGACTAAAAATGTGATATCCAGGAGAAATAATAACCTCTAGTTTGGAAGTAGGGGGGAGAAAGAAAGAAAGGAATGAAAAAAAGGCCCAGTATTGAAACTTATGAGATGAACACTGTTTCCCTGCTCCAGGGCTCTGTAGCACAGAAAGGACATGACAGAACTTTATACATTTGAAGTGTAAAACCAGAAAGGCGTCAGAGTAAAGTATTTAATTTTTTAAAAAAAATAAGAGTACTTAAAAAGACACTTTTAAATTAATAAAAAAGTGTTCATGACATACAAAAAAGTTAGAAAACTGTTTCTCAGAATGAGCAGTGTAAACATCATACTTTGATACATTCAAAGTAGGTGAAAAACAGTCTGCAGTAAGAGTAATAGCCCTGCATTACAGGAATACTTGTTGGAAACCTATTAGGAATATTCTCTGTCCTAACTTCTGTGATTCAGTGATGATACCACATATTAACTTTCTCTGAAAGCAGCATTTATTGTGATACTGCTTACAAGATACTGTTTTAAAGTAATTGTAATAAAAGAAAATACCACTAGGTGGTTCTGGTGCTCTTCTAGCAAGGATCGAGACTGTTAGTGCACAGCAATTCTATGTTTCTTTTTTTGCTGTATTGTTTTCCTGACTATTCTCAGTATGTTCAAACATTTAGTAAAATTCTGAATGGTGGTATTAATAATGTATTTCTAGATTAAGGATAAGATTGCCTTGGTCAAATAAGACCAAATTATGACTCTTTAACATTGTGAAATTCCATTGGTAGTTAGTATTTATCAGTTAAACTGCCAGTTTTGTTTTACTTTAGCATTGGAAAACCTTCTTGAACTTATAAACTAGAACTGTAACCACCACAATGGACTTGTAATTAGGACTTTTTGTTTGAGGTATCATCAATCTAGTAGAATTTAAAGTTAGTATGTTTATTGCATTAAAACATTGCTGTCATCTAAGGTGGTATGTGACAACAGACCATGGACAACTTGGCAATTATAGGAACTTTGTTTTTGTATGGGTTGTTTTAGCAGCTCTGCTCTAGGGGACTGCTATGGCCCTGTGCAGACACTCTTGTGTTTTTATTGAAATCAGCTTATACTTATCACCTTTTCTCTTTATAATTCCTCAGTTTCACAAATGCCAAGTATTTTCTCTCTCAAAGTAGAAGTTTTTTTATTAGAGATAATGAAATTTTTTCTGTGTTTTTTGTCATTTCTGGTATTACGTAGGTGGTAATTTTTGCTACTATGATACATGTTATTAAAGCTAGGTAATCACTCCAAATATTTCCATAAACAGTCTACAGAACTCAGTTTGGTTCAGCCGTGTTTGAATGTTTCTAATATGCTAATTAGTGAGTTTCATAGGAGTGTTTATGGGTATAATTTACAGAATATTACAGAGAATACAACAGAATAGATAGGATAAATTCCACATCTACACACCAGAAAACCAATTCTGATAACTAATTTTTTTTGAACTATTTCAGTGTAAATGCTCTTGTATTTTTTTTGCTGGACCTGTAGGCTGCTATGCAGCATGTATAAGCTTATTGACAGTAGCCCTGCTCAGCCCTTAGAAATCACTGGCAAACCTACAGAGCTCCACAATGCAACACGAATGCCCATCAGGCCAGAAAGGAAAGCTCATATCATGTATGACAGACAATTACTGTTCATCTGGCATTAGGTTTCCATTTTAAATATTGAGCACTCACAAACAATTTTTTTAAAAAGACCCTGGATCAAATTTTAAAAAAGCAGGGAGAAAGAAGCAAGTACAGTTCATAAATTCTTCCATTTCTTCTGCCCTTTCTAGTTCTTGAACCTACCTTTTGGAACACATTGTCTATTTTACAAATAGTTTCTATAATATAATCACTGCTAATTTGTGCTTGTGCCATGATTTCTGAGCTCATGTTTGTGCTGGTTTGCGCAGGGTTTAATAGTATTCCTGTAATTAACATGATCATCATTGCTAGAACTTGTAGATACTTTCTACAGGTGATGTTTTTATTTCTTTATACCACTGTTAAGAAAGCTTGTAAAATCAAACTGTGCATTTGCTGTTAAATATGAAGTTACAGAACAACTACTCATCAGCTGTATTCATTGGATGCCTTGCTTCACAACCTTTTCATGGCAGGTGTATAATGGAGATCTACTTCAGTCATTGAAAAAGACTAGATCTAGAGGTATTTCCCTGTACATAAGGACCCCAGAAATGGCAAAAAATATTGCAAGCATTGCAAACAACAAAAAAACTTCTTAAGCATTCATCAAGATGAGTGAACCAGTCTGAAATTCTTTGTGACATATGCTTACAAATGCTCTGATTTGGCTGGCACTGATACCAAGCTCCATCTTTCTATACAAAGGGAGAAGGCACCTTAGCAAAATGCTTATCAGAAAAAGTGATACACTGTTTCTAAAAGTCATACTTATTCTTTCATCCTGCTATGGCCAACCATCCATATCAGAAGTATTGTAAATTTGTGATGTAAATATATTCTAATCTCTAGAAAGCTCAGCTAAAAATGCCACACACAAATAGAATATCAAATGTGCAATGGATTGTGATTTATGTGCTGAAATACCCTTATGACCTCTGTTATTCTAGAAAGACATAAGAGCACTTAGACCTAGATATTGCAACACAGAAATGTGTATATGGAGAAAAATTAATTTTCTTTGTAACCAAGCATTTAGTTTAATGTTACTAAGCAATCACTAGTTCTGGATGCAGGAATGTGTGAATTTGCAGCATTTCTTTCTGCTAACATTTGCTAGTGAAGTCAGAACAGAAATGTCTTTGAAATACAAAAAACCCCAGAATCTCATGAGTTAACAACTAGTGGAAGTTTACTTTTCAAATATTTTGACTACTGTTCCTTGACACATAGAGGGAATATGGTTGTAAGCAATGCTAAGGCATTTGTGGGTGTGAAGAACTAGCAAGAAGCATTTTATTTGTTTTTTTTTTTTCCTAAGCAATACAATAGGTGAAGGAAGATGACTGTGCTTCATTTCTGCCCACAAACCCTGCCTTAAACAAAGGAGTACCACATCCCTTTATTCATGATCTACAAGATTTATGTGTTATGTGAAAACAAAATAAATTTCTGCTAACATTTGGACATTTCAATCTTGTCTTACTCCTTAAGATAAAGAACACAGAAGGGATTCATGTTGGCATGAACAACTTTCTCGTATGGTTCATAATTGATATTACCAGAATTGACCTCAGACTCAGAAGGCCTAAAGTATATTTCTTTACTCTTAGTATTTCGAAAGAGTATTTCTATTATAACAAGTGTTTGCCATTGTGCACTTTATCTCTACAGTGCTCTCTTATGGTAAGTTATACCTCTGAATACATGAAATGGCACAGATCAGCCTGGGAGTTTTAAAATTGTCTTGGTGGTTCTTAACACACAAAGACACCTTAGCGCACTGCTAGAGCCAGAAAACTTTAAAGAATGAGTTTTATTAGGATTCTGATTTCACATGAGTTTTGCAAAGCCATTAGTGTATGTATTTCCATTACGACCACCCAGGATACTAAATCTTAAATTCTATGTAAGCATCTGTTATTCCTGGTGGATTTGCACTAGCTGCAATAATAAGAAAACAACTGACATAGCCTCTCTGGCTTATGGTAGGTTACCAAATTAGTTATGACTTTAAGACAATGAACTCCGCAGCTATGTATGTATTAGTAAATGAAAGAGTGTTACAAAGTGTCTCCAGGCACTAGAACACACATTCAGAAGGACCTGAACACAGTTTTCACAGATACCAACTACCATTCTCCCCAACAGTTCCCAGACACAGATCCAGAGCTAGGATATTTTAGAAGCCATTCCTAACAGCCCCATGATGCCCCTTGGCTTTGCAGAGTCAGAGTTTACTAACATAGACACAGATCATTTCATACAATTTCACCTTGATGCCAGGAATTTTCTTGGATGTATTTAATTTGTTGTTATGACTATAGATCCACACTTCAGACTCAGAGAGTATCTGAACCTTAACACTGTTATAAACTTACATGGACACCCTCAACCTGAAAACTTATATTTATCTTTTTTTAGAATATTGTCCTTTTTCAGTTTATTTTACTATAATTTTTGTTTTTCATGCTATCTCATTTTTTAAGTTTGCTAAATGTTCTTAGTCCAACACAGAGGAGCTATAAAATTGCTAACATAAATAAGCATTTAAAAGCAATTAAGTACAGTAATTTTTTAAGGAAGGTCAACGATACCTAACAACTACACTTTTCCTCTCAAGCTTAGCTCTTACAACATTTTTAAGAAGTGCTGCTTGAAATAAGTGCAGATTCTTTTTTTTCTTCTTCCTCTACTTTTCTGCTCATTGCATTATATCCTACTATTTCAGAAAAGACAGGACCATTTGTGTCCTCAGCATGTTTTTTACAGCAGTATGATAAGGTATTTATGTACATTAAACCACCTTAAAAATCTCCTGTGCTATCTGCAATGATAAGCATTTATATTTAATTCCCAGACCTTTTTGTCTCAGTTATACCAAAACTCATCTTGATTACTGTCTTGCTACAACAACACTCCATATGAAATTCTGACAACTTGGATCTCAACAGGAATCTTTAATTAGTGCCAAAAGGATTCCATTTCTGTCTTTCTCACAGTACTGTTATACAAGCACCAGATGAAAGGTTTAAATTTGAGTGTGTACTCCAATATACCCTTTTGATTTGTGTTGTAAATACTATTTGGCAGGCTACTCTTATTACTGTGGTTTACTTTATTACTATATATAACTCTAAAGCAATTACTTTAAAAGCTGATACAAAGTATGGGCAAGAATGAACTAGGTATTTGCTGTGATACCTCTTCCATTATCCTCTTGTTTCTTTCCAAACTTTTTGCTCTGTTTTTCAGCAAGTTCACACTTTACAATATCCAGGATTTTATTGCTTTCTAACTTTGGTATCAACTGTAAAGTAAAGCCTGCTATTTATTCCATTGCTCCTTCCTTAGAGGAGGGATCACCTTACTGTCTGCACAGTGATTTCCTAATTCAAGATCTGTGTTTCTGTCCATTCTAGTAGAAGAAAAAAATAGCTATATCTATATTTTGTTATGGGTGATTTTAATTTTATTTCCATTTGTTCAGGTGAAAAGCAAGCGAACCTGACACTCTCTGCTATCCTGTGTCAACAGGGTGGCTCTGATTCCCTGCACTGCAGTGCAAAGTGTGATTTCAGAGGTCTAGCACACCCTGGCTTACCTGACCGAAGCTGGTTTATCCTTTGCAGATTACTTGTTCCATGATAAGTTTTACCCGGGGGATGTCTTAAAAATGTACCCATTGTTGAAATCAGTGGTATCACAGCTGCAGTGCTGTCAATAGCTGTGCTAGCCAGGTATGTCAGCGCAGGCTGAGGTCATAGCCATTAGTTGGTGCTTCCGTGTGTCTCAATCCATGACTCGCTTCCCTTAGGAATACTCTGCACGCCACACAGTACACACTCACGGGGGGTGCCTGATGCCATGTTGACTGTGTCGCAGATCTTCAACAGTCGGAGGTGGGGTGGAGGGGCTGCAGACACCACTTCTATTGCAGCTGCAGCATCTTTCCCTACTACTGGCAGCATCTGAGCCAGAAATTACTCAACTTTTCTATGATATCAATCAAAGACTCAAGCACTGTTATTTGAAATTGTAGTATTTCTAAGCTGAACTAAGCCGAAATGTAATACATGTCACAGGGATCCATGGTGTGTTTTATGGAGCCACTTCACAGAATATTTAAAGCAATATTTTACCATCAGTGATGAAAAAGGAAGTGTGAATATTGAGAAGAGACAAAAGAAGAACAAGATTTAGCAAGAGTCCCGAAGTGTGAGGGTCCCACAAGGCCAGGGACTTGCAGGGGCCAGGGTAGCAGAGATCCCCGGCGCAGGGTCTGGCAGCCCAGGTCCAGCAGGAGGCAGGGCAGCCAGGGGGATCTGGGCAGCCTCAGGCATCAGGCACTTCCCTGGGGACAGGGACAAGACCAGGCTGGATTGGGATGTCAGCCCATGGGTGGGTACCAGGATCGGGCACGTGTGGGGACTGGAATCAGACGTGTCCCCAGGATGGTTGTGCAGGACCTCCCCACAGCAGAGCCTAAGGGTCTCCAGGAGCCCATGGACACCAGAGAGGAAGTGCTCCAGGCCCTGACCAGAAGCATAGAGATAGCTGAATGCCATGTGGCAATGAAATGGTGCATAGTGACTCCTTCTCTTGTTTCAGTTGTTAAAATCCTCCAGAATGTAATAACCTTGCTCTTTGTATAGTTTACAGCATATTGATAATTTTTTATTGGTGATTTCCAGTGGTTTAGAGCTTCTAAAAAGTTTACAGGTTTGGATGCAGTAGTCTACTCTATATAATATAGATGAATGATTTGGTAATTTTACTCTTTGATACAGGTATATTAATTTATCTTTGCTACTTTGTTGGCAGTCTCCAAGGTCAGTGGAAGGAAATAGATCTTCCTATGACCAAATAACCTGTGCTAAACTGTTGCTGTATTTTGAGGTGAAGTATTTGACCACTACTGTTCAAGGGCTACCATATGTTGGGGAATAAAAATTGTGCTAAGAAAATATCCAGATTCCATGTTACTGAGCTCTGTCCTAGTGTAAAATTACCTCTTTACCTCTGGATAGTGATCTTTTCTGCAGTGTTTGGGGATAAAAACATGTTTGCATCACAGCAGTGAATGAGTATTGAGTAATATGCCAGAAAACGTCTGAGTTTTGTGAGTCACAAAACCTGAGTGGCATCGAGATCTTCTGGGCTGATTTGGAGGGGAGAGAAGGGATCATTTCAGAATGTTTCTGACAATTTCTCTAATCATCTTGAAGTGACCCAGAAGCTTCTCACAATCAAGTTTCTACTACATCACATACATCATATATGTTGAGCAAAGAAATGTTCTTACTCAGTGATAGGAGCAGGCAACATCCCGAGGAGACAGAATGTGTATGCTTTTTGAGGTCGAGGTTACTAAGGACTTTGAATTGGGGGGTAAGTCAGAGCATGGGACGTTTCTTATAAAGATATTTAGAAACTTATTTCTGAAGCAAAATACTTCCACTTAGGAAATGGTCATGTATACTATAGCAATGGAGATATATCTGAATTTGAAAACTGGTACATACCCAAAAAAATTTAGTACTGTTTGATATTTCTAGAACTTACATGCTGATAATATATGACAAGTCTGTAGAAAACCTCTAGCCAACACTTATTTGAAGCTTGAATTTTCTTACTTCCTGTTTTCAGCTGTCTTGAGAACACTGAAAAACTAGAAGAGCGTCTGAGCTTTTTAAGGATTTAAGGAAAGCAGTTAAGTCCTGTGATGAAACAGCGTATAGGTGTTAGAATCATAGAATCTTCTGGTTGGAAGAGACCTCAAAGATCATCAAGTCCAACCGCACCCATTATCCGCTAAACCATGTCCCTCAAAAACTCGTCTATCCTTTTTTTAAAAACCTCCAGGGATGGTGATTCAACCACCTCCCTGGGCAGCTTGTTCCAGTGCCTAACCACCCTTTCAGTAAAGAAATTCTTCCTAATATCTAGTCTGAACCTCCCCTGGTGCAACTTATGGCCATTTCCCCTTGTCCTATCACCTGTCACTTGAGAGAAGAGATCAACACTCGCTCTGCCACAGCCTCCTTTCAGGCAGCCATAGACAGCGATGAGGTCTCCCCTCAGCCTCCTCTTCTCCAAGCTAAACAACCTCAGTTCCCTCAGCCGTTCCCTGTAGGACTTCTTTTCCAGCCCCTTCACCAGCCTTGTTGCCCTTCTCTGGATGTGATCCAACACCTCAATATCCTTTTTGTACTGAGGGGCCCAGAACTGAACACAGTACTTGAGGTGTGGCCTCACCAGTGCTCAGTACAGGGGTACAATCACCTCCCTTGTCCTGCTGGTCACACTGTTTTTGATACAGGCCAAGATGCCATTGGCCTTGTTGGCCACCTGGGCACACTGCTGGCTCATATTCAGCCTGCTGTTGATCAGCACCCCTAGGTCCTTCTCCTCCAGGCAGCTCTCCAGCCATTCTTCCCCAAGCCTGTAACACTGCATGGGGTTGTTGTGCCCCATATGCAGGACTCGGCATTTGGTCTTGTTAAACATCACCCCTTTGGTCTCAGCCCTTCAATCCAGCCTGTCCAGATCTCTTTGCAGCACCTCCCTTCCTTCAAGCAGATCAACACTGCCACGCAGCTTGCTGTCATCTGCAAACTTGCTAAGGGTTAGAAAGCCATCAAAGCCAGTCTCGGCTGATGGACTTAGATAGAGTAAAGCAGGTACTAGTAATGTTAGAGATTATTTAAAGGAAGAATTTTCAGAGGTCTAGGGATACAGAGGTTGAGTTAGCTTGTTAACTAAATGTGGTTTGGGACTGTTGGTGGGCTCTGAATCTTAAGTGGCATGAGATGACTGGTGTATGTCCAGCAAAAATCTCATTCTTACACACTAAAAAACATGATCACGTCTTAACCAGCTAGTGAGAACAGTCCCTGAAGCAGGCTGTCCTGTGAACCGTCCCTCAGAGAGTGCTAATTGGCCATCCCAGGGAGAAGGCTATCAGTTAATTAATGTGAATGATCAGCAGTGGGGTGCTTGGGCTCACTCCTGGCTCCATTCCACTGAGCAGTTTAGCCATAAACAGAGATATTCATTCAGGATTGAGCAGCTTTTCTCTGCAGGCTTCAGGCTCACTAATAGGCATTGCTGATTGATCCAAAGGCAAGTTGTGACTTAGTCTTGTTCAGTGGATTGTTTGTCTGCTTCTCTTGCTTTGCTTTATAACAAATTGACGGGAGCCCTCCTGTTACCTGAGATGGCAGGCAAAAGACCAGGCTTATACCTTATTCTCTTTCATGCGGTCTTACTGCATTTGTGTGATGAGATAAAGACAACTTCTGAGTAACCTAGCCAAGTAATCTGGTTCTATTTGTACAGAAAAAAAATGCTCAGGCACATAGTCACAAGTCCCATTCTACAGGAACAACAACAACAAAAAAGAGTATATATACAGCAGTTTATCAAATCCAGATCTCTGATCTTTTTCTCTTGGGTGCAATAGGTGACCTAGATTTGCAGCAGTCTGTATTTGTTTGTATGAGAACTATAATTCTTTCTTTCCCTACTTGCATAAAAAGGACTATTTTCCCAGAAGATCCTAAGAAAAACATCAGGAAAATAGGAAGGTGTAGTCCCAAAATTTAGCTTTTGTACAGACTCTCCTCCAGTTCACTCTTCTGTGCCATAGTAGTAGTTCTAGTATGATATGACTCTTGCATCCGGATGGTTTACAGCAATTGATCCTTCCCGAGCCAGGAGAAGTCAAATGCTTACTTCTTAAGGCTTAATGAGTTTATTGTAATTACTTAGCCGGGTTCTGCAACCTGTATTATCAGTATTTGTAGGTGTGATTCTTTTGTTTTGACGAAAAGACCTATTTATGTGTCAGTAATGTCTATATAAACTTGGTTTACTAAAATCCTCAACCATCCAGGAGATGCGTTGTCTCATGCATCTTGGAGGAATATTAAGAAACACTCACAATCTCTCGTTTTGATTATTCCAAGCATTCATCAGGTATCATGCAGAAGTTGGTCACAGCAACAAGGAGTGATGCCACCAAATGCTAAGCACTGTATCACCAAGTTTGGAAAACAAATTAATCTCTGTGGTAGGCTGATACATCGGCTTCTTCTTAAATGATATGGAATAGATTGTGAAGTTTTTTGCATTTGCAGAGCCTACCACGTTATTGAACAGCAACAAAGAACAATCTCCTGTATAATGAGGGGAGGGCAGGTATTACAGAAAGCATTCAAAAAGGTGATCAAGAGAAAGAGCACACCCATTCTGGAATGGAAAGCACCTCTCTGGACCTGCAGGAGAACTTATAATAAGAAATGAGAGCTGTCGAAAAAAATGAAGCCAAGGTATTTCGCTTTTTATAATGTCATAGCTCTTACGGGGGGGGGGCGGGGGGGAATAGATGCCAATTTTCATAACTTCAGCAAACAGCATCCAGGACATATTTTATATCCAGGATATAGTTTTTCATTAATGTCTCTACCAACCACCTGCATAATTCAATCACAAAATCCTTTATAGACTGTTTCTTAGTTTTACATTTCACTTTAAGAAGCTACTGGGTTCTTAAAATGCACTTCTAACGTAAGTGTGCTGACCCACAAAGTGAAAATATAATCTCATTGTTGCTGTAAAAGATACATGCCTTGCAGAATGTTAATATTACAGAGGAGAAATAGAAAGCATTAAATTCATTTACTAGAAAGTAACTAGTTATTTGTGGCCTACTTGCTATTTACTATTAAGGAATGGACCAACCTGTTTAGACGATGGCAATGGAATAGCTGCCTATCCAGTTTTCAGTGTGTAATTGCTTAGTTGTCTGCTTCACAATATCAAGATTTTTTTCACTGTGCTGGTTTAGTATTTGACTTTTGTTTACTGAATTTACTAATACTGAAAGCTAAAGCTTGCAAGGCCAAGAGGTCTTCCTCATCTTCTGTAACTGATGCTAACCATCGCTAACAGAACCTTCAGGATTACGACTAAGTATGCAGCTTTGCAGTATCTACTGCTCTGCTCTAATTTGGTCCTCTGAAAAGGAGTATTTCCATAGAGGTGATTTATCAATGTTAAAGCTGAGGTCCTAAGTTCGCTTGAATTAATGTTACTTCACTGCTAACTTATCTTTCACGTATTACATATCTGAAACTTGATGAGAAATGGATTACACAATATCACTGCTAACTCCCTCATACCTTTAACTTTTTTCCAAGATGTTGCAGTTGAGAATGGGAAGATATTACATATGGTCATACAACAACAGAAAGAGGCCAAAGGAGAGGTCAACTGCATAGCAACTGAACTTTTGGAAGAAGAGAAGACTGAAGGACCTCCTTTTATGCAAGGAAATATGAAGATAGCCTGAATTGCAAAAGCCTAGGAGAATAAAGAAGCAAGAATAGGATGTGAACCCCTTTGACTTTCCACTGAGGCTACAAGCTCAGCTTATCAAAACAGTGCTGAAAAGGGGGAACACCAAAAACAGAAATGCTGTGGAAGAAAGTAAGATAGAAAGAGAAAATGTTCTCCTAGGATTGTTTTTTTGAAAAACGAAGACACTTAGCAAAATACTTAACCAAGTTGTCAGTTTTCTTATATCGGCAATGTCCCTGGCCGAGTATGTTGTATATCAAATCTGAATTAACAGAGAAACATTTCTGTTTGTTGTAAAAGTGGTAGGGAACGAAAAAAAAGGAAAAAAAAAATAAAGAAGGCAAAATCCTCCAAGATCCTGTAATACTTCCTTGTTGGCTTCTCTCATTTGAAACAAAAGTACTGGCAACAAACCTTTTTTCCTTTCTTGCTGTCATACAAACATAGATGTCTCTATTTTAAGATGTTCAAGTTGTCGTGATATATCCAGCTTTTTGCTCTTTGTAGTACCCATGTTTGTCTTCACATTGTGCCTTTCTGCCAACATGCCAGTCTGAAGTGGCATATTCCTGCCTATTTACCACGTATCGGACATAGTGTGGTTAGCCTTTCTTCAGGGGATAAAAGGAAGTCTTCTAAGGTATCCTGAGCTTATGATTTTTTGTAATCTCATCCACCTCTGACTATAGGAAAGGTAAGCACAGATTCACTCTTGCTGTCTGAGCTATGCCAGGACTGTAACAAAATATGAATCACAGTTTAGCTGCTAGTGAGCAAAGACTTGTTTTTCTCTGAAATGATTTCTTTATTTAGATAGATTGCTTTTCCTTGATAATATCCTTCTGTCTTCTCTTGGAGAAGTAAAGGCGAATGAGGAGAAGTAACCTACTGGCAAATTTTGATGTTATTGTTTATGTCCATTAGTGAATCATGAAACTGAATTACAGGATATCCCTGAATTATACAAATAATTAGTTTTCACATTTTTCAATAATTAACATTCATTTTAATAATTTAGTCCATTAGTAAGTGCTGTCTTTGCAGTGCATTGCACTGCCCTCTCTGTCTCTCTTTCTTTTATGTTTTACTCCAAAAAGGTTCCACTTCTATGAGATACTTTATATCATACCTCCTCTTCTTCCTGCATTACTGTATCTCTCAGGCCATACTCGTAGTCATCTACTTGCATTATGAATATGAATCTTAAAATTACAAGCACCGAAGTAAAGATTACTCAAATAAATTGTTTTTAAGTACTACTAATCCAGCTGTTCTGCCTTGTATGTAACTGTATTTTGTATAATTGAGGGAGAGTGGTCTCCCCACAGTTTCTCGGCTAGAGAGAGAAATCATTCAAATGCCCTACTGGGGGCCATCATCCCCGAAGTTCAAACCAAGGTCTTGACTCTCAGAACAACTTTCCTTCTTCCTCTGGACCACATCTTAAACAGATTTCTTCGGGGAGAATTCACAGCTCCTTCTCAAAGCACTATCACATTGGCCTTTTGTTATTGATTAGGTGTGAAAATATTAACACATCTCTATCATGTTTCTTTCCATCTCCACTGACTACTCAGCAACAGTTTTAGTGGTGGTGAAATGATCCACGCCCAGATCGCTTCACTGATTGTAGGTCTAAAGCCATACTGCGGGTTGATGGAGTATATCTGGTTGGGCTCACATTATGATTTATGCTTTCATGCTAAATTAATGGTTTTAAAAGTTACAAGTTATATTTCTGCATGTTATCAAATTCAACAATTTAAGTTTTTCTTTTGCTGCTTCATGACCTGTTTGCATAGAAGTCTGTGACTCTATTGTTTACCCAGATATAGTGCATATTGATTATGTACAAATAATGAAACACTTTGTTCTTTTTTTACAAGAAATTGCCAGGAAGCTAAAGCAAAAATATTCTTACAATAAATTCATTGGCAAAAAGTTAATTTTCTTCTATTTGTATTGTAAATCGTGCAGCATGCTTCCAACATATGTAATAATGCTGAGCTGTTCCAAAAATTTTTAATAAAAATGGAAGACTGTGTAAAAATGACTGATTGTATTCTGTCGTACTCAAAAATGTCTGTACGTAATATAATCATGTGGAAATGTGTGAACGGTGGCTGTTAAGAATGATACTGTTCTTCCTTCAAAGTATTTTTCTCTTGCTTCACAAGCGTGTTATCTGATATTGGTGATGACTAGAGTTTCAAATAATTCGTGGTGAATAATGGGTTTAATTAGTTTTAGCTGTTTCTGCATGTGATTTTGTCGTGAACGTCTTATAATTTTCTCAAATGTATTCATGAGATAATTTCTCTGAGTAAGTTTTAGCGTATATATTGTTCAAAACTGAAAATATTTGAAATTCAACATCTGAGATGTTTTAAAGAGCTTTGATTGGATGTATGAGTCATATAGTATTTTTCCGTTCCAGGACTGGTTAAAGGAAACTTATAAATTTTTATGACTAATCACTTCTACAAGTTCAAAATTTGCTGTGTTCTAATTCTTTAATATTCATTTTCAAAGGTCCTTTTCTGTGAACTATTCTGCTATTTGACTCCTTTGCCTGAATAGGCAAAGAGAATTATACTCAAAATGAGTCCAAACACAGACACAGTAGAGTCAGCATTTTCCAATTAAATATTTCTGGAAATTCTACTCAGGTAGATATATGTCTCCTCAACTGGCCATTTCAAATGTGCTTTGACATACTTTGTTTGAAGTCACTTTATAACTGGAGTATTTAGATCTTGAAAACTAGGGGGAGGAGGGAAGGTAGAAAAGGTCATCTGTGATTCTTCTGTATTTTGTGCTGATGTTAAGAAAAGGCATTTAGTGTTCCTTGGTGTCTGAGTTCATATAATCAACACTGAATACTAGCCCAAAATGTCTGGATGCAGCTACATACTCACTTTTGCATTCACAGTTTGCCAACTGCGATACCACTAAAGGAGCTAACCCTTGAACTAATACTTGATTCTAGGATAGGGTCAAGAAGTATATATGTTTCTCTTCCTCTAAGTTCTGTAACTAAGTCAAAAGTGTATTTCTGACATATGAGTAATTATATGCAGTGAATAAAAATTAAAGCTCTGAGCCACTAATAGCCCAAGGCAGCTGTGCTGTTTTGCTGATACATCATGCTGAATTAAGCTGGTCACTTTTGACCTGCTCACCTAATTCACATACTCCCTAATGGAATGAAATACTTGTTACATTTTGGTTGACCTGTCCTTTACCTACAATAATTTGTGGAAGAAACAGAAACAAACAAAACCTATTGATTATATACTCCACAGTTATGTAGAAGTTAGTATAATTTAAAAAGGAAGCTATGCATGAGAATTCATTTATTAGTGTATACTCTTACCCCAATGTCATTAGGGTCACATCTAGAGTAGCATTTAATATCAGGTACTTCACCTATAAGTAATAAAATTTTAAAAAGATAATTCAGTGATTCTAATATAAAATTCAGAATATGCTTAAATTCTTTGTAGACTTGAAACATAAGAGAACTGAAAGTACTCTGTGATTTCCACTGTGGTTCTTCCTGCTCTGTGGTAACTAAAAACAATTATATACTAATCTAACCAGAAGAAATTACATATACTTTACAGCAACCTTTAAGTGTTCCACAGATTTCGTTCAACCCAATCCAATATTCGGTAAGTTTGCTACATCAGCAACATTTGTTCATACATCTTAATTGCCACTGATCTTAAAGACTCTTTTCAAGTAGCATTTCTAGAGCTAATGTTATCTTCAAGCCAATTATTAAAGTGTTATCTTAAATAATATCAGTCAGGTTTATTGAAGCTCAGGTGTATTTTAACCTCCATTTTCATTCACTTCTATAGTCTTAGCTAGAATTAAACACTGTGTTTCCAAAACATGTAGCAAATACTGCTTTCAGTCATATATTCTTTTTTCAATGTAACTCTTAACTTTCTGAAGAGTCATTCTGGAAATACAGGAAGGTAACAGAGGGTAGAGTACAGACAGAGTTTCCATAAACTCTCTTATCTTAATTGCTGGGCTTTTATTTCAAGCAGTTAGCAGATGGTCCTTATGGCAACATTACACAAAACTGGCAACATTACACAAAACTATGAAGCTGTTCCTGGTAAATAAATTATTGCCTTGAATATCCAACAGATATAATTAAACGCATATTAGTTTCCCAAAGATATTCCACCACTTAGAACAGGTAATACTCTTGACAACAAACACTATGTTTAGAACAGGATGAACTTCTGTATTTTTCCTACTGTACAGACATGCTTAAAAAATCAACACACTATCTAGCAACCAAAAAGAGTATTTATAGCTTTATCCTTCACTATGAAAATTCCTTTAACAAAATAAACACAAGGATATCCCTTATGCTTTATGATGGCTTGTTCTTCTGCCTTTTTTTTCACGCAGAGGGACAACCATACCTTACGTAGAATCCCAGCAGAAAAAAAAATCTAGAAATTCCTGGAAGCCCTGCCATCTGTTGAAGCAGAGCAGAATGGGAGCTCTCAGATACATAGGAGGTTTTGGTCCGTCACCTCTTCTACCTTTTCTGTAAAGAAAAGAAGATAACACAAAGCCCTCCATTTGAATTTTGGGTAAGCCCCTTTAACGCAATTTTTATACAAGGATGTTGCTGGCTTACCTGAGGCCCTCCAAGATCACCAGTTTTTGATTATCATTATTTTATTGTATTAAGTAAAAATGAAGTAGTAAAGATGTAGTAAACTAAGTGGCACCAAATGAACAGAGGTTTTGCAATTTCTTTTCAAATACGAGATTCATACCCTCAGGCAATAGCTAAAGATCATTTTTGTTTATCAGTATATGAACTTGATATAGCACAAAAGGAATATAAAGGTTATTTCCTCAGTGAATGGGTTTGAAGAGTTAATATCCCACTGACAGTCCTTTAATGAATAGAGTAGCTTTATCTAATGTTCCTGGCCTTCCATAAAAATACCCTGTGTCCGCTTCTTTTCTCCCTTTTTGAAAACTAAGGTGGAACAGACAGAAGAGGCAGAATTAAATGACATAAAAGTATTTCCTGTGGGGTCCCTTTCATTTTACTACTTTAAACAGATTATCATACTGCCAAGATAACTACTCTCTTTTTCAGGCTATATGAAGAGAGAGATAAAGCATATTTGTTATGAAGGAACACACAGATTAAAAATAATCTTCTGGCAAACAGCATGGTAGAATAAGAGCAGAAAGGTCACACTAGAAAGCATCTGGGTGGATTGTGACAAGGAAGAAATGGAGATGAATGATTAGTTTTAGATTAAAGGTTCTCAGAAGAGTCTTACAGTAGAGTAATCATCATTGCAAAGGTGATTAAAATAGCACACTTAGTCATGTTGCATCCACTAATCTGGAGAGAGAACATTATTATGCAGCACTTATTCACGTATGTAGTGCATGAAGACAGGATTTTAAAATGGTATGTCCCATTCAGCTTGTGAGTCAAGCAAAGATTATGGAACACCCATTTAATTGCCTCTGTAATGCCACAGCTGTAGTATGTGTATTATTGCATTCAATTACTAGAAGCCATTTTCCTAGCTATTTTAGTTCATTTTACCTTCTTTCTTTTCACTTCCCTGCTAAATCAAGTGCCCAAGGCCTACAGTGAAAAATAGCTTTCTGCAGCCTTCCAGAGGAAGGTGCTTCCTGCACCCAGCTGTTCCGCAGTAAACCAAAAATCTCCAACATTTCTTTTCGAGAGGGAAGAAGCTTCCAACTGAAAGAAGAAAGAAAAGCTTTTTTCTGATCGAAGAAAACATTGCTGACATTCTTAGCAGACTAACAGAGAAAAATCTGCTCATGAATTCTTCCTAAATTATTTTCATCAAATGTTACTTTACAGTTAAGCTATCTAAGCTATCCAACCATCTCTTATAATGGAACTAATTCCTCTGATTCTTTATCAGATGCATGATCTGAAAATTCCTACACACAGCCTGCATGCTGGAAACTTTGGACTACCATACTGTTGCATTAGCTGTGGTTTATCTTTTTCCACATCAGTTTTAGAAAGAGATTCATCATTCATGATAGCTTCCAACCTGAAAGAGATCTTCTCCAAATGTCTCCAATGTGAATAAATTATCCCACTTGCACTTTTTTATCCACTTTGTGCTCAAATTCTCATGAGCACACGGAGATTGATTAGGGAAGACACGATGTTTATCTGAAAATATTATCAACATAAGTAACAAAATCTGAGGATGAGAATGTAAAACATAGTGAGAGTATCTTATATTTGACACTTCATGAATTATCTCAAAAAATAATTGACATAATTATTTGGAAAACATCTATAAAAATAAAAGAATCGGGTAGAAAAATATATCCATTTTCCTGAGTTCAATACTTCTGTTTCTTGATTCGTCAAGGTAACAGTTAAACATGGAACAAATTCTCAAGGGGAGCTGCAGTGCCTTGATGTAGATGGCTTTCTGAAGCTTAACCTCTAAGGTATTTACAAGAGATAATGGCAACTTACCTAGAGGAAGAAGCAATATAGGTGCACTATTGCAATCTGCTTGCTTTAATTTTTTCTGCCAAGAAGTTGTGTGTGTTGGACAAGGCACATCCCCACTCTGGTGTGACTATGATGCTGCTGGTCACCGACCTACTGTATGCTGAGTTGTGCTGCATAGCCATAATTGAAAAGGTTTCTTCTTGGATAAAAATGCAAATATTAGCAATTATAAAATATTTTCACTTTCATACATTATTCTGAGTGATATTACCTGTTCTTCATTCTAGTCTCCTTTTTTCCTCACATGTAGGAAATTCTGGTGTAGTGCTTGGGAAAATTATTTGTCAGGTGTCATCACTCTCAAATCCCTTGTGATACCCAGAAGATTTTTCAATATTATCTTGCAGAATCTCACTAATAAGAGACAGCTGCCTACAAAACACAACTATAAAAACAGTCTTAATTTTGTATTTTTTAAATACATATCAAATAGCGTTATTATTGCTCCAGTTTGCACAATAGGTACTGAATGATAACAAATTCAAGTAATTTATGGGGCAGACTCAGATAGACATGTCCTTTTGGCCAAAGAAATAAAACTACTGGTAATATTAGCTAGCCCATAGATTTCAGCCCACTGTAGGCAGCAATGCCAAACTGCTTTCCTCAGCTGCTAACATCAGGGTAAATTGGCAAGATCTTTTTCTCTCTTCTTCCTCTTCTCCATCTGTGAAATATACTCAACTCAAAGAAGAGATTGGCCTCTTCCCAGGGGATCCAGAACTTCATATCCCTAGAAGCTAATATTCTTCTCTTTTCTGCAGCAGTATCATGAATATTATTCAAGAGTCAAGATACTGTCTGTTCTGCCAGAGAAAAGAAGGCTTTTGCCAGATCTTAATCATGAACCATGTAACCTAATAGTCTATGTTTAGAAACTTCTCTTCCAGATGGCGCACATTTCCTTTTTTCATCTTAGGATTTCTTCCACTCAGTTGGACTGTTTATGTTATTCCTTCCTGGTTTTCCCTCCATTTCTCTTCAAATAAGACTCAGACAGTCAATACAGTTATGGTAAAACTTCAAAATCATTCTCAAAGTAAAAGTCTCTCATTTGCAATACGTAGGTTGCCTCAGGGTAAAAAATCAGTATTTTTAGATATCTTAGATATCCTTTCCTCCCAAGTAACTCCTAAAATACATATGAAATTATTTTTAAGTACTCTGAATGTTCTACTATTTCATTTTATTTGAGGTGGCAATAATTTTGATGGATTGACATTATAGAGTTACATTTTAGACTTCCTTGAACTGATAGAAAACAGCAAAGTTTTGAAAATGAGAAGTTTGAAATAGAGGCTGGACCAGCAAGAAATGATAAATCACTACTGCATAATTGTAGGGGCACTAAAGAAAAGAAAAAACTCCAAGATTACTAAAAATGTTCATTAGAAAGGAAAGAGAGAGCACCTTTTCCTTTGTTTTCATGAGAGAAATCATACCATTCTCTTTCTTTCAGGGGTGTAGAACTTCACCAAGAAAGAAATAACCAACAAGCAGTGAAGTGAGCATAATTACTGCTGGGCACATGTAATTTTCTCTTGGGTGAGATAACCCACCTCAGACTTTTAAAGAAGCACTTGATGGCATAGTAGCAATGCTGTGATGCTGATGAGAGCCTTTCTTTACTGCTGTCTCTCTGCCAAAGAGAAAGTGCAGTTGTACAGAAGCACAGCCCAAATAGCTTTACTTTAAGTGTCACTCTAGAAGCTGGAGGAAGAATGGTAGTACACTGAACAATTCAGAAATAAGAGTGAAAAATAAAAATAGACATAGAGATAAGCAAAACAAGATTTCAAGAGAGAGAGGAGAGAGGTGGCAGCAGGAATCAGCATGAAGTCCAACAAAACATCCTAAGTAAAACCTCCGTCTATCCCATTGCTTAGGCATTAACACTGCATGAACTTATAAAAGTAAAAGAGTGTTGCTTAATGTTAGTGTTATTCCTGCTTCCATCCCTTTTTTAATGCTTAAGATTTGTAACATGATGTTCTGATATGATACATAATTGTGGAAAATGTCTCATGGAGCATAGCACAGTAGATAAGCATTAATATCTTAGAAGAGCATCACTGGATTAGTGATGAACTGTATAACTTGATGCTGTTTTGATAAAATTGTAGCCTTAGGTTCCCACACTTCTATTAAATCTTTGAACAGAAAGTCACCAAGGCTTCAGGGGCTGTAGGTAGGATTTCTCTCTTTCCCTCCCCCCTACTGTCTAGCCAGTCTGATCTCAGTCAACTGGGGAAATCTCATCATCTGGTGAAGGCTGAAGTTAGTGTCGTTTGTGTGCTGTCGTATTACTCTCTTTCCAGACTCCTTTCCTGGGATATGGGCTCCTACTTCTTTTTCACTCAGTTTCTTCTGGAGCTTTAGGACACTAGTCCACAGCTACTATATGCTTCAACATCTGTGAGGGAGAGGGGAGAACACTGCAGGCTGTGGGGAATGATATGTTTCAGGCGTTTTGCATCCACTCTGTAGGGTTCAGGAGATATTTTATTAAAAGATCAAGGGAGTAAAAGCTGATGAACAGTATTGGACCAGAGAGTACTGAATTGCACAAAGAACAAGATTCTTGTTGTGGCCATGATGCTATAGTAATATTAGTGTGCAATAGTTCTGGTAGAGTTTAGCATTGCACCCTTTTAAAATCTCAGAGCTGTTAGTTGTGTAGTATGGTAATATATGGTGATATTATCCCTGCACTGGTGAGGATATGGGGTTTTTTTGAGTAGCAAGGAAGACTGAACTCCTTTCAAGTAATACATACATACTGCAGCTAGATAAGATGAGGAATTAGGAGCATTATACAGAGATTGTTCTTTCATTTTGGATCTGAAATCCTTCAAAGCTAACACAAGCTGTTAAGACTGAATTGTTAATACTGCCATTTGATGACTCTGGGATGGACTATGTGAAATGTATTTCATGGCTGCCATTCTAGCTTCTATATTTGTCACAAATTGTCAGTGTTGTTGGTTAAAGACTATGTCTACTCAGAGGCAAAATTATTTGCGTGTCTGTGGAGCTGATGCTTCCAGAAATGGTTCGAGGAGTACTGGCAGGGCTCTGGGGAAGTCTGCAATGGGAACTGATACACTTATCCGGTGTGGAAATGTGAGCTTGAAAGAACGAACAAAATGACCAAAAAAGGTTTGAAGAAAAACATAGACAGTTGGAAGCAGTTAAAAGGGAAAAGCGGAGTTAAGTGTTAATATGACCAAAAAAAGAAAAAGTAATAATAAACTGAATAATAATTACTACAGGGAAAATTAAAAAGAAAAATTTACAGGGCAATGAATAATGAATAGGATCAAAGGGGAGAAAATCTCAAAATTGCTATATAATTAATTGTTATTTACACCCCTGAGAGAAAATTATTTTTAATACTATTTTTTTTCTCTAAGCTAGTTACCAACAGATGCTGGATTTTTTTAAATTTTTATTTTTATCGTCTCTGGAGAAGTACATTTCAAGTCTATTTTAACTGTTAAAGGTAGTTTTTTCGCTTTCCACTTATTCAACAACCAACTTCCTTTTTTAAAAAAAAGGTGTATTTTGTGGCCACAAACCCCTGTTTATATGTTGTTGAAGTTAATGATAAGGTGATAGTGATAATGTGATAGCTAATGATAAGGTCCTAGTATGGGAGAATACTTTTTCCATTATTAATGATAGTTCCAATTTCATATTATTAAAAAAAAAAATTCATATGTACATAAACTCACATTTAAAATCAGCAATATTTTATTTAGGGGCTGTCCAGCAATTCTGCCTTTTTTTTTTTAAATGATCTAGTTTTACCAAGTTTCACCTTTTGTGGGTATTTCTCCACCTCTCATTAGAAATTATGATGTTAGGAAACTGGTATCTCTTGAAGATTGCCTTTAAGAGCAATAACATAATATTCTGGAGAGATATGGACACTTTAAGGGGGTTTTCCATGGTGAATATTGAGTTATCTACTGAATAATACTCCTGAAATTACAATCAAATTCCACTGATTCCTTCTTTCTTTTCCTCCTTGCGAGCAATATTTTTAAATTATTTCAAAACAGGTTTCAAAACATCATTTCAAAATGATGTTAAACAGCAGGTTGCTCTGAACAGATTAGTGATCCTGATGACTAACAACTGGAAAAAACGGAAGATCACCAGAAACTTGATGCATCAAGAAGAGAATGGAGGCGAGACCAGGCATTACATCTACAGGATTTTTTTCTGAAGTGGTTTCAGCTGGAGGGACAGGGCTACATTTTCACACTTCCGAACATGGAAGGCTGGACATACAACATGGGCCTGGCAACTCCAATGAAGCTGTAGTTTGGACTGTAATAGGAATTCACTTTGTGTCTGAAGTGTGTAAATTGTTAAGCCATTGCCGTCTGGAAACCTGCTTATTTTCTTGTTGAGTTAGCCTATAGTCAGCCATTTCAATATTGGTAAATAAATGACTGGAGGTGTTTTAATAAGAGCAAGTACCATAATAAGTCAAAATATGTCTGTACCAATCATAAAACTTGTAGTAAAAAAGAAGAATTACAGTTTTAGTCTGAAAATTATGTAGTTATATATAGCTAACATTTGCCCTCTCCCCACTGGGCAAAAGACACTGCAAGTTCTGGTTGATTAGGCATGAGCTATCCATTAACATTAATATATATCTGAAAAAGTCCATTGTACCATGACATTTTGAAATTTCACCCTGCTCCAGACAATAAAAAATGAAAGTCTTGCCTAATACAGGTGTTAATGGTGCTATAATTCCAGACCTTATGGTAAAAGATCCACCTGGTCTCATGCTTCCCTGTTTCACAAAAATCATTGGTCTTTGTATGCTGAAAGACATTACTTGTATCCAAATATCAGGGTGATATTCATTTCGTATGGCAGATGTTTGTACTGTTTGCGCATCAGAAAGATGTTTACACAGATGTGATGGATGGGGACCAGTAATAAAGAGTCTTTCAGAATGCTCTCAGTAGGCTTCAAAGTTGTTTCTTCAGATGCCCTCTTGGACTTCGGGGTCATGACCAAGTAAATGCTGTGCTTTATTTGGGAAGCAGATTTTATATTGTGAATGGTTGATGTTGTGTATGAAATTATTGCGAGCTATGATACCTACCTGCATTTTGTTAGCAAAATATATTATGAGGGAGATGGATTTTTTCAGTTAAATGAAATTCTAAAAAGTAATAAAGCCATAGCTTTTATGTATAATGACATAGGAGACTGGAAAGCTGAAGCAACATAGAAATAGTCAATATGCAGGATGAATATTTGTACAACTGTGGACCACAACAACTTGTAAGTGGGACCACAGATGTTCTTCCTGAGATTTTTAATGTGCAGGGGGTCTGTATGGAGAGGGTAAGACAGGTCAATGCACTTATGCATTGTCAATCACTGTTCTTAAGTGAACTCACCTCTTCTGCGTCACACCCAGCATCCATTCCTGGATACAATTTTTTCTGTCCTGTCTTCCTATTCTTGACTATTTCTGATGTTTTTCTAGTTTTCTCTTGTTCTTCCCTTGTAATATATGTCTGCTATTGTTCAGCTGCTGACTTGGAGGCAGAGCTAGGTTTTGTTAAAGCGACACAGTTCTCCTTCATTCTCTTTCACAGCCCTTAGAGATGTAGCAAGGTATTACATACTGATACCATTTTTCCTTTCATGCTGTTCTGTGATTGATGCTAAAAAAAACCCCCCATTTTTCATTCCCTTTCTGTGGTGTATTTTCCAGGAAGAAGAGTAAGATTTTAAGGTTGGTTGTTTTGTCTCTTTTTTTTCATTCTAGTATGTTTTCCCTACAATACAGTCTAGCAATAGCCTTTCAGTGACTACCACATATCATCCTAAGCAGAGACAAAGGATTCAAAAGTAGTAAGAATAGTAATTTCAATTTAACCCATACAAAACAGGCTGTTCTTAAACTGAAGATAGTACTTGCTACCATGCCTCCAGAATTAAAGTATGCTCTTAATCAAAAAAGTGAAAATTAGAAAGATGGATTGCATTTGTATAATTTGACTTTCCGGGGACAATAATGACCATGGGATGCACCATCAGAAAATTATACTATTAGTTCCTGTGAATCCTTTCCAGCTCTTCCTTTAAAGTTCCTCAGTGTCCTTAGAACAAGGATTTAACAAATGCCATATAACTGGAGAGTGACCAATGAATGTTAAACAACTTTTTTCTGCTTTTTGTTGGTGAGGATAATGACATAATCAATTCAGCAGGGAACAGCACATATGCATGAATAGACTCAAAGAGATCTAGTTCAATGAGATATACTTAACCTTCTCTTCAGCCCAAAACTGCAAAAAATAAGCTCGTGTTATCAGATCTTTCTGAACTGGGGAAAAATACATTACACTGGAGAAATAATCTTTCCTTTCAAACACACATGATTAAGATATAACTTCCAGTATTACTAATTGATTCTCTATGAACAAGATAAAGAGGTATGTGAAGTTTCTTAATTTCTCCAGCAGTGTTCTGCCAGTGGTACCAGATGAGGTTCATAAACAGGACAAGAAAATTTATCACCCAGGCCCTCTTATTGTACAGTGGATAAAGGATTTAAATGGTCCTTGAAAAACCTTTCTCTTTGAGATGTAGAATTATTAATTTAGGAAGATATCATGAGAGATAAATGTTTAAACTAGACCCTGACCAACATCTTGATCACATATGAGTGCCAGTACAGTGCATTTCTGCATATTTGTGCTATTTAAAGGGCCTAGACAAATTTCTGTCTTCTGTTAGAATATCACTGAGCAGCTGCAAGCACATTGTATTTCTGCAGACAATAAATTTGCTTTTGCACATGACATAGTTTAAAAAAGTATGAAAGGTCTTGTGCTCACCAGTAAAAGATTAATTTATGTCATGGGACTTTAATTTGGCAGAGATGTAGCCTGGATCCATTTGAGAACATGGTGAATTATTTTTTATTTCATTTATCTATTTTTCAACAGCTTTTGTAAGAATCATGTCTGCAAGGTTAGAGGAATTTGCTAGCTATGGTGGCGGCTGCTCTTTTCTAAAAAGTTAGCCATCTCTAGAATCCTTTAGATAAGGCAGGCTCTGACCTGATATTTATTTGCAATTCACATGCATATCAATTTATTTGTGATTTGTCTTCCTAAAACCGCCTATTCATAAAGGAGATTACAAAACACATGTCAGATTAATGAATGGTTAACTTACAATACGAATAAGTGAAGTTTCTAAAATAACTTAGATTTATATTATTTCTTATGATTATGGAGGGTTTCCTATTTTTATGGCAACTGTAGAAAGATAGTTTCTCAGTCATTATACAGAAGGATTACTTAGGATACAGAAAAGGGTTATAGAGCGGTGTCGCTTCTTCCTTGTCTGAGAATTTATATTAAATTGGTGACAGCAGCAGTCGACATGCAGTTGGCTCGTCTCTGACATACTCCTGTTCTTGAAGGATCTCTATTCATACTATACAAAGCAGTATTAATTATATCTGGATTCAAGGTCAGGTGCTTAGTTTGGCACAACAGTATTTCAATACCTGTTCAATATACTGTGACTGGCAGTGTACGGAGAAGACCTCTGAGGAAGGAATGGATGTTACATATTCATGTACTTTCAGGTTCTGCTCACATTATCTTTTTTTTTTGAGATGGAGGGAAAGGCATACTGGCCAGAATGTTAATAAGGTCAAAAGATGTCCACAAGTTGGCAGAGAAAAAAATAATTGAGATGTTGGAAATGCTTTGGGCTTTCTTTGGCAGCATGGCTTTCAAGATGGGTGTGAATGCAGAGAGGAGTTTTAAGAGGGGCACACAAGCCTGTTAAAAGGAAGTCTGGGCAACAGCCATTCTCTGGAGTACAAAAGTTCAGCCTTTCTCTTAACCCTGATTTGACGCTGCAGAAGCAACCTCCATTACCCCAAGATGGTGATGAAGTAAGGGAAGGGCTACCTACACAGCATGCAGCCAAGCCTGCGAATATTTTGCTTGAACTTTTCTTCTATAACCCAAGCTCCAAAGCAAAGTGAAGTAGTAATATCTGTAGCAATTCTTTAGTTACCATGATGAATCTATCCTGGCACAAATTTAAGTGTTATTTACAAGTGGATGTTTGTTGAACAGACATTTATAATGGAATAATAATATGTCACACTATTTATATCGTTTTTAAAAGAAAGATTAGAATAATTCAACCTCAAGTGTGCAGTTTATTTTCATTTTATGTATAAGAAAAACTTATTATCTCTAAAAGTTCAGGACATCACCAAATTTGTGACCTTATGTTAATTTTCTACTGGTATATTTCTTGGACATTTTCCTGTGGTTTTAATATATGGCCACTGTAATTTCAAGGGCATTAATACTTTTTCTGAATGTGTTACATTGCCAAGTGGTAAAATTAGTATCAGAAGCAGTTATAAGACAGCAAATAGTGAAGCAAATCAGAAAGGGAGGGAGATGTAAATTTTGATTTACTGATAAGGGATTAAAGTATGTCGTGAGGAAAAATGTCGCCATTTTTACTGATCTGTTTCCTTGCTTGAGTAATACTCTGAATGTGCTATAGCATTAGCAAAAAACCCCTAAGCAGCTGGACAACTTAAGGGCAATTGTATTGGATATATCTGTCTTCTGTCCTATCATTACTTAAAAAACATGGAGGTAGCACGGAAGTTTTCAAACCCTATTCAACAAGCATTAACAGTTGACCTACTTATTTTAAAGAAGTTCTTTGTACCTACTGGATTAGAAACTTTCTACAATATTTTTACTTGATTTTCTTTTAGGCTATCTGATGTTGGGACTCTCACTGGATAGGTAACATGTTGAAGACACCTGAAAGCAGCTATTTCTCCTGACTGGACTCTCTGATGGCTTATGTGGTCTCAGAGAAATGTCTGATATATTGCGGGTCAGATCCAAAATATTCAGCACACATCACAGTTATGTGGTGACTTCCAGGTAAAAATCTGGTCCAGCTTCTCATGCAGTGCATATGGAAATATACTGGTGTACTGAGAAAGCTATTTTGTGTTTGATGTTTGGTAATCCGCCCTGAGCACTTTAACAAGAAACTTGCCTCATGGAAATAGGATTTCCGTGTTTGCTCCATTACCTGTAATATGCTAGGATATACATGAAAAAGATGTGCCTCTTCTCAAAGGTGTGAAACACCAGGATCTTGTGTCATAAGCTGTTCAGAAGTAAAGGACTGCATGCAGCTGATCCACCATCGATGACCTTGTCATGAGGTGGAATTAGCAACTGCCAAGTTTTGAATATGTCTACATTTAAATAAATGGGGTAAGACATAGGGTGAAGGGGATCATAGAACAAAAGAGAACGCATAGTTCTCTGAGTAGAGCAGACCAGATGTGGAGCAATGCAGTTTCTGATAATACTGGTGAGAACTACTTGAGGAGGTAATTGAAATAGTTATAATGACTTCACTCAGGATGAAATAGACCAATGTAGGGCAAAATTTTATGTAAGGTGAAAGTGATATTGTTTATGAAAATCATCAATGTATAGAGAAGACCTGCATTTTGATAGAAAAGACTCCATTTGCCAAAAGGCTTACTTTACACTTTTCAAGAAAAACAACCTATAATTTTCACATAATAAAATATATAAATTTAATTTTTGTGCAAAATAGACTTTCAGTTTTTGTTAAAAATTCACATTTTGGTATAATCATTCAGGAGAAACCAGCGAAAGTACTTCCACAACAACTTCAAAAGCTTCTTTCTACATCTGAAGGAGCTGGCTGTCAAAGTGTCAGCCAAAGAACCAATATACTACTGTCAATTCAAATAATGATCCAAATAGAAAATAGTGTTTCACTTTACAGCACTTTAAAATAGTTACTTCTTCCTCACTCTGAACATACTGTCTAATTACTAGAAAACTGTTAACAGTACAGTTCTTTATTCCAATAGTTAATCAAATAATACAAAAATTTTCAGTAATAAAGATCACTGTTGTGTTTTTTGTAATTCAACATGGGCATCATCCAAAGCCCATGGCAACAGGAAAGAAAAATAATGATATCTTCCTGAAACCTATCAGCTCATTAAGGAATTAGTCTCCTTGGAGATGACATCTGAACCCTTTTCTACAGAGTTTTCTATTGCAAGTGTGAAGTGAGGGTGATAATATAGCCATAAAGGAAATTGGTCTGCTTTATCAAATGCAAGTTTGTTTACTTTTAATTAGAAAAGCTTTTCTGAAGAAAAAAAAGGTCTATTTATTCTTTGCACATCATCCATTTTTTTTGTAAATTAGGCTCTGTTAGCATGCTCTGTCTAGTTTCTTAACTAACTCTTGTCATGCTAGCAGCTGAATGCTTCTTTTTGAAGATGTTCCTTATTGCTGAAATTTCTGCAAGAAGAGATGGTAGTGTATATTTTACTATGAAAGGCTGCCATGCCTCTACCTTAAGCTAACAGCTGAAACTACTGAAGTCCTTTCTGCTGACATTTTGCCCAGTATATGCCCTGGAACTGCTTTTGGAATTAGCAAAAGACACACTGAAATACTGATGTTATTCTGAACCCATAAACCTCATATTTCTGGTTAAAAATCAGTATAGAAAAAAGTCTGATTGTGAACTGAACTAACAGTCAAATAAAGAAGAGTTCTTCTGCCTGCTTTAATAACTTTTCTTTTCTTATTATATTTTAGGTTATTGTTTTCCTGCTTCAGGACAGTTCTCCCCTCCCCTTAATATGCCAGAACCGCAGGGCTTAGTCATCCCTTCCTCTCCTCCCTCAGTGGTAGAACTTTAATTTATGCTTTCATTCCTTGAAAAAGCTAAAGTAACATTTGTGTTTTCCTCATGATTTATCCATAATCCCCTGAAGTTCAAGGAAAACTTGAGCAGAGTATCTTTCAAAATATATGGGTAATAAAATGTGCCTCAGAAGAGCTTCTCAGATTCCCAACTTAGAATTCTTGCTTTGTTCTTTCTGCTATTGTGGACAAGATCCTAAATAACATTTTAGTGCTGATCACTGACTCCTGATCTAGGAAAATAGGAATCTCTCGAGAACCTATTAACACCATGTAGTTACCTGCAAGAATTACTGCTGGGCCATATGGACACCTCTTCACCTGTAGGGATTAAGCATTTGACATCCACAGGCCCATTTATCTTTAATTTGAGAAACCTGGGCATAAGGTTGATGCTAAATCTTCTTCATGATAAGACAAAGAAAGTAATTATCAGAGGAACACAGGAGCAATTCTCAACTTTTTTTTTTTTAATAACATGTGCATGGTATCCGATAAAAACAACTAGTAGCTTAGAGATTCCCATTTGTTCAAAAATGTTACCAGACTGAAGCCATTGATCTCATATTTTAGAATGCTGTTGCTCAATTTACACTATTTCAGATGAGCCTTGCTCTTGGGATGTCCAATCCAGGTATGAACAAGTGTCATTAAAACAAAATTAATCAGAACTCTCTGACCACTCTCTTAAAAAGAGTAAATTGATTAAAATAAACTGATTAGAATTTGGTCAAAAAAAAGAGGAATTCAGGGTTACTGGCTTTTCTACAGACATCAATGAAGGGGGACTGGCCCTCATGTTCTGGTCTGATGGGAGATGGATCCCTTAGCATTTAAATCACTGGTTTCTACAAAAATACTTCTGTTTTAATTTGACTGCTATGTTAGAATAAACATTTCCTATAGTGAAGAGAGAATGTGGCAGAAATTCAAAACCCAGCTACAATAAAAAACAAACGCTCAAAACCAGATTGATTTCAACTAAGTATGCCACGTACCACTGTTGGCAGCACAGATGTACTCTGTAGGGACGATCGCTCCCGCTTCACACTGTCAGAGTTCTTGCCTGGGAACTGTGTAATGATTTCAGCTCTGCAAAGTGCTAAGCAATTTCCGAAATACCTGTGGCTCCCATTGGCTTGCTCTGGGTCACCACATTCAGAGACATAAACCCAGAGAGAGATATTGCACCTGTGCTGAAACTGAGACTGTAAAAGACAGATAATAAAAAAAAAGTGGATGCTAAATAGAGTATGGAGAGGAACTGATAATGCTTTCTACTGTAGGAAATGATCTTGTTTAATTGGTATGTTTTATATTTAGTATGCATCCTGGTGTTGTGACTGCTTCCCTTTTATGGGAAGTATTTGGGTTGTAAAGAGTATTGGTTATTCCTTATGCATTTGGAAGCATAAATGACAGATGTTTCTAATTATATGTACGTTATCATTGATTGCTATATTCACTGAAGGATCAAAGAGCAATACTTTATATAGAGCAGATTACAAAATATAGTCATTGTGCCATGGTAGTTCACACATCAGAAATAACTTACATCATCCTTTAAATCTGCATTTCACATAACTTGTCAATTTGTCCTACTGGATACATGTTTTCAGCTTTATGGTCATTGGCTTAATTAGTATTTCTTCTGAAAACCTCTTCTTTTCTATAACTTGAATTTTATTTCACAAAATCTATGACCCTAAAAACTGTGTGAAAAAAATATTAGATGTTAAATAGAAGAAAAATGAGGCAGCAAGTCTACTTATGTTTGCATAAAGAACTTAAAAGAAATTTTAAGTTGGGGTTTAAGGTGTAAAAGTTATAAAGAGCAGTTTATCTGTGTATCTAAGTCCATGAAATTAAGAAAAAGGAAAGCGAAGGAGTGCAATCTGAATGGCAGCTCAGTCTTGGTACAGGTATTTGGACTTAGTAATTATTTCTGCTATTTGCTGTCACTCTGAAGGAATAAAGTCAAGTCCAGCAAACCATCTGAGCTTCACTGGGGAAAAGGTAGACGTGCTGATTGGCAGAGGACAGAGAACACGCATGATAATAATTTAAGTTAGAGTACCTTCTGCTGAAAGTATCACATTACTTTGTTTCCCCATGGATGGAGACTGGAAGAACCAAGGTGTTTTTTCCCCAGATTTCTTTATTGCCATGAAAGCATTCTGAATTACAGACACTGATGGAGTTACAACAGTAAATTTTATATGAGATCTACACATTTCTGAAATCAGAAAAAAAAAATAAAGTGAGTTATCTATTCAGATAGGAGCATTTGGCCTTTAATAATTTATTCTGACATATCCAGGACTTGGCTAAAGGTCATTGGCAAAGTCAAATTCCTTGGATTTCTAGGGTTTCTCGTGTAAATGTGTGGAGTGTTCATTTTGTAAAAGACCTAAACATGGTCCTTCCTTAGATCCAAATACCCCACCTGCCATTTGAGCATGAGTCCTTCTTTTAATGCCTCTGGCTAAGTAATATATTCAGTAGACTTTTTGCAAGATGAAGTATGCTGATTAGAAGTGTGCTGATCTCAGAGCGATTTATAGTGAAAGAAAGCATTTTAAATTTATTACATTAATTTCTGGTAATTATCATGCAATAACAATTCAATGCGGCAAATATTTTGTCATTGAACTGGAGTAGCTGTTCTTGCACATTACAGTGTGCTTGATATTTTATATAACTCACTGATAGGCAAACCTTCATATGTTCATATAAGAATTATAAGAATACAGTAAACATTATGCATAATGATCATATCTAATTGCAAAGATTACAAGGAACAGAAATTTGAGAATAATATGATGGCTAGTTATCAAATGAGATTTTTCCATTAAGTTGAAAAAAATACTACTTTCTTTTTCTTCAAAGAAAAAAATTTTTTAAAGTTACCTTTTGACTTTCTTGGTTATGGTGAGATGAGTTTCCTTCTACATGGTAATGTGACTGAGATCCTTCTAAGAGAATCAATCAGTGTCTGACCCCAAATCATTTTCTTACTAAAGTGCACTATACAAACTGGAATGAATTATCCTGGCAGCAATCCACGTATACCAAATTAATTTATATCCTGCTTAAACAAGTTCCAGTGCCTGAGAGAGTCAGTGGGAAGGTACCTGGGTAACCAAGGGCAGAACTTGGCTCATATAAATTCATCATTCAAATAGACACTTCTATGTAAGTGCCAGCCCTGAACACTGAAGCTACAGTTTATATTTTGATGTATAGTTAACAACAGAATATCTGCAGGTTTTATTTGGTTTGACTCCCATGTTGCCCTGTCCCTTTTATAGGACCACAAGTAATTTAAATTGGAAGAGAGCCCCCGAAGTCATCTGGGCCAAATGCCTGTTCAAAGCAGAGCATTACTTGGATCAGACAGAGTTGGATCAGCTCGTTGAGGGCCTTGTCCACTAAAGTGTAAATATCTCCAAGGATGGAGATTTGACAGCTTCTCTGGGTAACCGTTCCAGTATTTCTCTACTCTTCTTGTGAACAATTTTTTCTGCTATATAGAACTTCCAGTATTGCAACTTGTGTTTGTTGGCCCCTCATCCTGTTGCTGTGCACCTCCAAGAAGAGGCAGGAAACTTCTGCTCTATACGCTCCCATTAGGTTGCTGAAGATACCAATAGCATCCAAACTCGCCCTTCTTTTCCCAGGACTGAACAAGCACATTTCCCCCAGCCTCTGCTCACGTGGAGGGTAGGCATGCAAATGTAACTACTTGGAGCTTACACACAGTTTTACTAGCGGCTCATTAAGAGTGGACACTGTCCAACTCCTTCCTTCTCAGCTATATTGATTGAAAGCCCTGGAAGGAAGCAGGACCAGAAAAACATATTTTCAAACACTAAAGTGTTCAGATACAAGTAGGAACATAGATCAGAAACCGAGGTTTTATATGCCACTGCATCATTTATATTCAATAGTGTACCCGTTTTACCATAAAACAACATTTTCACATTCAGAGTTGATTAATTCTTTTAAAAATACAAAAAAAGGGGTTTTTATCCTGTGCAAAGTTTCACAAATACATAAGTTGGGTTTTTTTCTAAACCTTTAAAAAGCACTGCATTACTATGCTATCCCTGCACTAATGTAAAGAGATGTAATCTAATTTAAAAACTTAAATCAAGCAGTTTGTGTGCTTCTGTAGTAGCACTCTTCTCAGCACTGTCTCCTGCAACTGAGCAGCACTACTCTCTGGTCAGAAATTCACAGGTTTCTGCTGGTATAGTCTATTCCTGCTCAACTTTGGTTAGTTTTGGGCTACCATAGAAGTGTGCTCATAGGTGGTTCTGTAGCTGCCTAACAGATCACACTACAGCGACAACACATACTGCATATAGTACAGCAAATGTGGTATTGGAAGAAGTTCTGCTCCAAAGTAACAGCTTTTTTTTCCCTTATTTTTTACTTCTGTCTTCGCAGTGACTTGAACACAGGTTCAATGAAAATATTTTACTTCTAGTGCCTTAATAATTCTCTTAAGAAAGGAATTAAGTTTTCAGCCAAGATTTGTCCTACAAAACTCAGAATGCTTTCTTTTACAATTCCCTGACAAGTCAAAATCTAGCAACTTGGTAACTACTTCCAGCACTTTTACTTTGTCTGCATCATCTTCAGTTTGGGAAAAATCCCTAACCTCCATATCTTCAATATGATGGGCAGGTAAATACTATTCCTTCCCTTCTGTAGTGAGCATAGGGAGTGAAGTGATTTACTCAGATTACACAAAGTCTCTGGCAGAATTATAAAAACTTCTCAGAAAGAAGTTACAAGACCTGTCAAAAGTAGTTGCTCCATTAGCTGTTGTCAAACAACAGTCTCTGCCATAAGAAGCAGCATGATTCCTCCCTGTTCCAGCAGGAAATAAGCTGGAGGTAGTAATTAAGCACCAAAAAGTAGCAAATTGCTGGGTTTGCACTTCCTTCCTCATTTGCTTTTCCTCAACTGTCCACTACATGTCAAAAATGTCACTTTCAGACTAGTCTGTTAAACTTCATTATTACTATTATGATCATTCGAGCTAGCTGATTTATGCCAATTCTCTTCCATGACTTCTTTTTCAGAACATGGAACACACCCCATTTCACAATGACATAAATTTTCTTCTTCGCCCTTTATGCAGACAGAGTTTACCCCAGGCAAAGAGAATCTCTGCTCACAAGCGAATTGTTTGTGGAGAAGTGGAAGGAAAACAGAGAAGAGAAAATAGGGACAGGGAAGGGGACACATAAATGAATGTGGGACTTCGAGGAGAGCAGTCATGACAGGGTTCAGCCTTCTGTGTTCAGGAAATCCTCAACAAATAATCAGTGTGCTATGCGATTCTGTTTCAATGTCTGCTTTTTCAACCACAGAGATGAAAATAAAGAATTGATATGATCCTAGTGTGTATAACATACTTATTAGGGATTATTGTCTACTTCTTTTTTTCTTTCTTCCTGCTTCAGGTCTAACATAATTTGCATTGGAAGCACCTGGTTATATTCAGTTTGTAGTATACCTTCCGACGTAGTTGTTTCGTAATTTCTTCTATGGTAATTCTGGTGCCTGTAGTGGTTGGCCAGGTGTTACGTTTTGTCTTTTGTTCCTGACGTAGCTGTATTTATCAGCCAATCTGATAAAACTGTGGTTTCACTCAGTTTTATCAATGTTTTATTTATACCAAATTGAAAATTTTATTAGATGCTGGAATGGCTGTTCTCTTGTTTTGAACCATCTCTGTAGAAATGGGATACAAAAATAATATCAAACTTTATGATGAGAACAAGATTGTCAGGAAAACAACAAAAACTACAGAGGAGCAAATAAACCTTGAACTTGAGAGATTAATACAAAAATTCTAAAGCTTTAAATAGATCTGGGTTGACTAAGGGCACAAATTTTAGTAATGCTTGTGTAACTTTTCAGTAACATAGCAGTCTGCAAATGACTGAAATACCAAAGGAGAAGAATTTTATTCACAAAAGAGTATATGGCAGTGAAGGCATAAGATCCAAAAACGAAAACAAAACAAATCAAAAAACCTGAGAGTTCAGTACCAGTGAGATACGGTATATAAGGCAGTTGTGGAAGCAGCTGAAACTTTCTCATTTGGGATTTTTTAATCTAAACTAGAAAATAAAGGGAATAGCCTTGTATTTGAAGAGAGTTAATGGAACATTAATAAAGGTTTTCTCCAACTCTAACTTCTATGAATCAGCTTAATGCAGGAATGTCTAAAATGTTGACGTCAAAGACAGAAAATGACAAATGAGATTATGCTTCAGATGGTCACAGATATAGACACTGATCATAAAAATTTAAAAGTTGATGTAGGATAGAAACTTAAATGCATTGATTATATATCATACTGGTTAGAAAAATAAACAAATTACAGGGATGTGTCAGCAGAGCAGAAGCGCAATAACCAGAAAAAACTACTGCACAAAGTTCCAGTAAGACATCCCTAAAGCACTTCGCTTGGCCAGTGGTACTATACTATAGAGAGAAATGAGGCTTGTAAAGACAAGAAGTTCCTTTACCTATGAGGATATATTTTATGCTGATGCTCCTTAGGAAAAATAAAAATAATAAGATGCCATGTTGTAAATTTTTTGATACTAAAAATGTAAGCAGGTTCAATTGCAGTTGCAAAATTTGTCTTTTAAATGTCCTAATGTGGAAGGCTAGTCTCCATTTGGGACGCTCTTTTATGGACCTCAAATGTCTACTGTTTGGGTTTCCAAGATCACCACCTTTTCAGGGTTCCTATCATGAAATTTTGGACAGAAAATAACTGTATCTATCTTTGATGCAGAGGCATCTTGGATGTCAGACTTCCTCCCTGTTAACAAATCCTTTTTCACATTTCCAAATCTTGAGATAGTGTTTTAAAGGTGATGTTACTGCACCTCTTGTTCGTATTTACCATGAATGCTCATTTGTCCCAGACCCTCTTTTAAATCCTTTATTTTGTAATACAAATTGTTTTGCTTATTTCAGATGTTAAAAGGCTGTGTTCTATTGTAATTCTTACTGTAGTCTATCATGTTTTTAATAACATCCAGAAACTGTACATTTATCAGGGGAGTTCTCATTTGGCAGTTAAATTATTTTTATCATAAAGTGGATATTATCAGACTCTTTGAGAGGAAGCATGAGACTGAAATAATGGAACAAACATCAAAGACAGCATCTACATAGAGTTTCTTGAGAGGATTCCCTGGTTGGAAAAGAGAAGCTGTCTGACTGCATTTTTTTACAACTAATGAAGATTTCCCAAGAGGTTAAACCTTCTAATAGTTTGGAAGATGCAGTAAAAACTCATTTGAGACTAATACAGAGTTCCCAGCAATATTTTGTATGCATTTGGTTTGCCCGTTACTGCTGGTACTTTTTCATCACCTTAAGCTTCTGTCCTGCGATGACACGCAGAATTAGTCCTGTATATTTCAGTGGTTATTCCTAGAAAAAATGTAGAGTAGGATCTCACTGCTGCTGATTCTTTTCTAACCTGTTGATTAAGTATATCTTATCTTTCTAGCAGTATTTTTATATTTTATCAGTACTGAAATTTAATCTTAAACCCTTTGGTTAACATGATAGAATAACTGCTCAAGAGTGCATGTACTAAAATGCTTCTAGATAACTGTAATAATTAAAGATTTACTAAACTAGTAGAAGTGATAAAATATTAGTACATTTTCACCAAACTGCTTGATATCTCATGAGGAACTTTCATAAATGCTGACTTGTAATTAGGATGAACTGTTTCATTCGATTATCTGGAATATACCATTTGATTGTCTGGAATAAACTCACTTCTTATGTATTTTAACATTACTGCAAAATGACTTTTTAAATTAAAATACTCTTCAAAAAAATATTTTAAGTGCAGATGAGAAATGCTCGTGTAAGATAGTGAAAATAAACATGGAGAATAGGCAGAAAAAGAAGGGAATATAACAGAAAAAAGTTATAATGATCAAAGAGTTAGTGATGTATCCAATGAAAAAAGTATGAGAAACACACAATTTAAGTAATATTTAAACTAACAAGAAGGAAATTATTCAAAATAAGACCCAGTCAGCAAAATTTATCTATTTTCTGGGAATCTTTTAAAAAATATTTTTCCCCTTACAACTGTGAGCAATTAGGGATAACGTTTTTATAATATGTATTGTGGTTTGTATACTAATTTGTTACTTACTCACAAGGAAGAGCACCATTCATTAAACCACCAGAAGCATTTTGTGCAGTGTTACGGGTTTTCTTTGCAGGAGATCCATCACAATAAAGAGGACTGAAATAATTAAGATTCTACAAATATACCATCCAAGCGAGAAATTTAAAAGCTGTTTAACTGTGATTCCAGCAGAGTGTAAACTCCAATAATCTCTAAAAACATAAAGCACTTCAACATTTTCATCCTGTTTGGTCAGTTTTGAATGCTTGTGGGTTTTCAGAAATTTTTAGAGGCCTATCAGGAAAGTAAATATTACCCAGAAAATGTGATCTATTTCTCAGTTTCTTGTTTTGTCAGAGGGCAGCAAGGGACAGATGCTCCGTAAGAGAGGCGACCCAAGAGGGAGAAATATTGTATCGAAAAAAGAAACCTTTTGTTCTGAACAGTGAGATCTCCTTACTCATGCTGCACCAGTGCACAGACTGTCTGCTTGGACAGTCATAGCCTTCTTTTCCGAGAGATTCAGATGAAAAGATCCCATAAAAACTGAGGGCACGATATTGAAAAGGCCCTTTGTATATCACGTTGGCATTAGCTGTTTCCTAACTTTTTTGAAACTCATGGTTTTAGTGGGGTTTTGTGTCATTAGATCTAAGTTCCAAGCCACAAGAAACATGTGCCTGTGATCTCAGATTGAGTCTCTATTTCCAGGACCAACCATGTTCAATTACTTACAAGCCAAGTGACATTTTCAGCCTAGATAGGCAAAAACATCGAACATCTGACTGGACTGTAAGTAAATGATGCTCAATCAACACTCATTTATATGTGCTAAGGAGTTCCTTGTCATTTAACACACCCAAAAATGTCTTACAGTAGTATTTAAGCTATTTTACTGATCCAGTCTTTCCATCAGTATCAGGAGCTTCTTTTTCAGGGAAACTTCTTACTTCAAGTTCCTTCTGGGTGGAAGATTTTCTCCCTTTCTCATCTCAAAACTGGCCTTCATTGGAGAACCTTAACAGCAATTAGATAACTGATGTAAAGCATTTTTTCCTCAGCAGTCTTGTCTGGAGAATAAGAACAAGAAATATTTCTTGTGGCTGCCTTTATTCAAATACAATAAACTAAAACATATCCACGAAAATGAATCATCCAGTTTCTCTCTGTAAATGAATTATTTTCTTCCCGTAAAGGCAATCTTCTGCTTCATGAAATCCACCCTGGCCCCATCGTGGACAACTTCGCTTGGCAAGCCTTTGCTGAGCTCTTAGAGTCAAGCAATGTTATTAGCCTTTGCTGCTGCTGTCATTTCTTAAGACCTAATTTAAAGTATCTTTTGTCAGCCACATATTTTTAAGACAGACTCTTATCCTGATGCTCTCATCCTTTTCTTTATTTATTTTTTATTCATTACTTTAGATAAGTGTGTAACTGTAAATATGCGTATAATATCACTGAAATCCACAAGGCTACTTATTTGGTTACAGGTTTGGGAGGGGGAGGGGGGTTGCATGTTTGGCAACAGGCTTGGCTTGAGAAATACGTAAAGTTGGCCATTAGACAGTTCTGTAATGCAAATAACAAAGCATACAGGGAAAGGTGGAGAAGGAATTTATTTTTGTCCTGGAATATGAAAAATGTAGAGCGGCAGATCAATTTTTCAGGGTTGAAAGATTACCAGACTTCTATTCTGCTAAAAGAGGTAAGGAAATATACTTTTTTTTATATTTCTAAAATATCAGAAAAAGTTAGTTTTTCATATTAGAACTGTAACTCTGGAAATTGGTTCTTGTAGTTAGGTCTGAGCTTATTGGTGGCAGAAGTTAAAATAAGTTTTGATCCAGTAATAGAGATGATATTTCAACAGAGGGGATGGATAACAGAGGGGATGGATAGAAAATTTAGAGATGTGGATGTATCTGTATCCACTGTTGATTATGCAACAACAGAGAGCAAAAATTAATTACAGATAATGCAACAGTTTATGTTTTTATAAATTAGTATACAAAAATAGCAAAGCTGAGTTAATTTCTGTGTAAATCCCAAGAGAGCAGTAACTTCTATAAGAAAAGCTAAAAAGAAAATAAGTAGTTTTGCAGGAACAAGTTTTTTTCACCTTAATTGTCTACCAAAACCAGATTGAGCATCTTTACCAAGTTATTAGCACATTTTACCCTCTATTTTTACCCAGGAAGGCTCTGTTCCTCTCTAGGCTCAGACTTAAGAAAAGTGTTTTGCTTTTGAATAATTTTAAAGTTTGGGTGGGTTGTGCCAGTGGCATGGCCCACTTCCTTTAATCACTATACAACAGTCTGAATTGGTAGCGTAATTTTATTCTGTTCTGTATTTCCATTATTCATTATTTGCTGAGATATGTGCTGTGGGTGTGGCAAAAATGTGAGTTATTATCAAAAAAAGAGAAAACATTAGTTAAATTTTGAAAGTACTACAAATGTCATTAGATTTTCTATTTGCACTCAATATGTAGATTTAAGATTGTCTTCTGTTTCTTCAGGCTATTTTATCAGAAGTAAATATATTGTTAAAATTGGTTTTATGTTGTAATTGGCTTTAGTGATTTGGCCTCTAAAAGATGTCACTTAATTGATAAGACACAGCAGTATACTCGAGTAAATACCAGTTGATATGTCTATTATTTAAAAGCTGCAGAAGGTTATAGACCTTATATTTATTTATCAACAACAAAACTGCCTGTATCAATGGTAAACAGAAGCAGCTGGTTTTCATGCTCCAGATTGGAAAAAAACTTCAAAATGCCAATTATCCCAGAGCTACCTTTTTTGACACCCTGAAAGCTCTAGTTTCATTATCACCACCTGCCATTGCTATTATAGATTCACAGATGAAGATTAAAATTTTAACCAGTGAATATTCCCATAATCTAATGAAAAATAACTATCAAAATTATGCAAAATTGAAGAAAAGAAATTACACAGGGTTTCCTTCTGGCATGCTCAGGTTCTGCTGAGCACAACAAAAGCAATATCCATTCTGGAATCAGCTCAAGATTGCTGATATTTTTGCCCATTCTGCCTGAAACAACATGAAGGTAATAGAATGGCTGAGAAAAACTTGTACATAAAGGAAAGCACTTTGACTGCTGTAGTTGAGGCTATATTGGGCCCCAAAGATCCAAGGGCCGATTTCAAGCAGACTAAACTATCTAGAAAGATAGATTACCAGAGTTACATTCCTCTGTGCTTATACTTGGAATTTAAAGTTTGTTGTGTACTTTGTCATTAATATGGATACTGGTACAATTCAAAACAGGCATAAATCAGGTAAATTAAGCTAAGTCATACAGCCAACAAAACTCCTCTCTATTTTTTTCTAATTGGGGGGAGGATGCTTTATCATCTGGCAGAATTTTGATAACAAATCTGAATTGGTCTGGCTGCCTTGCTTATGTCTTTGTCCAGGCAGTTAAATCCATTTCCTAAAATCTCTACCCTCCGATATGTCCATTCACATAATTATAAACAAATGGATAGGGAATTATGCCACATCATCATCTCTTGGCAGATTTTTGTCTTTGAGACCCTTTCTACATTCCTACTGCCCTGTGCACCATGGACTGCTGATGTAATGCTGAAACCATATTCATAAGAACTATCAGACATTAAGATTTAATTAACAGCTAATTAACAGCCCTTCTGGCCTTTGTAGTTAATAACATGCCGAACTCAAGAAATAATTTGGATAGGTAATTATGAAAGCTTTTTAAAAATAATGAGTGAAGCATCTACAAGATTCTACCTTGACAAAAATGTGATTGCTAAAATTGTCACTGACTAATCAACATTTGGGAGGAACAGGCAGCATTTAGAAAGAAAAAACTGTATTCACATTGTCCAAAAAATGCTCCTTAGAAATGAGAAAGGAATTCATAAGATCTCCACAGAAAAGAATATGAAATGGAAGAGGGAAAAAAAGAATTTCTTAGAAATCATTTTTAATGCATGAAAATATGCAACATCCAATGCCAGTTGCCAGGAATTGGGTTTTGCAGCATGCTGGGGGTAATTATTTCACCACAATGCGTATTACAAGAGTGGGACTAGGTAGTCACTGTCATGCATAATTCAATTTATATTTATTTTTAACAGACTTGCAAAGGTTGTTATTTACAAAACCAAATGTATTCTTTCATAATCTGGCTTTTCAGTCTGCTTTTCATTCACTTATGCCCATAAGTCACCATTTTCTGTTTATATTATAAGGTTACACTAACATCCTTAATGTAACAGCATTTGAAGCAAAACATCTATGAAAATGAATGGTTACCATATGTAGTAGTAAAAGTCTAAAGTACCTAGAGGGTGGTTAAAATACAATATAATTTTATACAATACAAAGATCTAAATCAATCATATTTTTGTTGCCTTTTATCAAAAGCCATGGGTTACTGTAGCTACAGAGTTGCTTGGGCTTGAGATGACCTCTAGGGGTCACCTGATACTTTCTCTTACAAAGCTCAGGGTTTATTTTATTATTTCTAAATTCCCCCGAGAAATAAAAGTCATCTTGGACAGATTTTCACTTTAAGCTCTGTTTTGTATATGAATTCTTATTTGTTCAGATGTTATGTAGTCTTTCCTAATGTGTAACCTAAATTTTCCCTTCTACACGTTAAATGAGTTCCTCGGTCTTCTTTGATTAATCCAAAAACTGTCCTACTTTATGACATGCCTTTAATTATTTGTAGACAGTTCCTGTTATGTCATTTTCCTCCAGCTAGAATTTGCTTAACTCTATCATCCCACATAGATCTTCTTTCCCAAGAATCTCTGTTCAGCTGCAGTCTATCCAGCTTCCTTGGCCAGTGCCCATCCTTTTAAATACCATGTCCCTAGACGATTCTCTGATCTTTAATGACAGTCGAGTACTGCATATCCACCCTGCTCAGTATTTGGGTTGTGCTTTTCCAGACTGAATGGAAATAAAAACCCCAAACCTGATCCTAAAGGGAGCCCTACAAACAAGGAGGAGGTAAAATTCAATTTAAGGGGAAAATTGAGAGTGATGTTAAGAGGGGCAGCAGCTGGGAGCATCCTGAAATGCAGTCCCTTAGTTTACTCGTGTCAGGTGTAACCACAGAACAGCAAGAACTGATGTTCTGATGAGCCCAAGAGGGGTGTGTATGTTATCAGCTTTCTTGTGTTCCCATGATCAGAGGCAGGTTCTTTAGATCATCCCCTTTGCTGTAAATTGTCTTATGGTATGGAATTCCTGTATCTTAATAAAGAAAAATAAGACATCCCTCACTTTTGCAGCAGTAGGAAATTTTAACGTAGGACCAATTTGCATTTCATCCTGGGGAAAGAACAGAAGGTCATTGCACCTTTGCTTTGCGTTTATTATGTAGCAATGTCTTCTGGCCCTAAAATACAGTAAATCTCTGAATCATTAATGTGGTTTTGTATTTTTACAATGTATGTTTTGCCTTTGATTTCTGAATATCTGAATAGGGTTTTTTTCTTAAAAAAAAAGATCTTTCATCCAGTGAATATTTTCGAACTTTAAAATTTCTTTTAGCTCTGATTCATGGCAAGAAACTGAAAGCACAAAATATTTAATGGAGAAACTTTTCTGAAGAGGTTTAATTCAGAGATAGCCAGATTTTTTTTGAGGTTTAAGTCAAAACAAAATTGTAGCATTGTAGTTTAAAAGCCTACTGCATTTATTTTAACGTGAGATCAGTCTTCATAGACACATTTCATAATAGTCTGTAGTCTAGTGACTCCTCTGATTCACCATGGTGCTTGATCAGAAGAAATCTCATACTGTAGTAAAAGACAGACCTTGAGGGACTCTACCCTTCTGGGAAAGCATAGAAATCTTAATTATAGATCCCATGAGAAAGTCACTGATTTGGAAAGATAGTAGACTTATTTTGGCTTGGGGGTAAAAAAGGTATTTGAGTGAGATACTTTTTTTTGTTGTACTTATTTAAAGTCCCAGGAAGAAATGCTTCAACTACATTTTTCAAATGAAAATCCAGTATCTTTAATGGAACATGTTAGTTACGAAGAAATTACATCAGTAAATTAGGATAGTAATGATACTGTGTATCTCTTGAGTTTCTTTTGACTTTTTTCTGATCTCTTCACTTTATAATCCATCTATCAATCTGTTAAGAATACACTGACCAATTTTACATTGGAGGGTCTCAGAAATTTGTATCTAATATTTGACTACTTGTAGCTAATATTTGAATAGTGCATATGTATTATGGCCACAGTTACAATACAATTAATTATCTGCAGCATGGCACTAGACACCAATAGCAACATTCAGTATTTTCTAAACATGCATATGCATCTTACAGTGCCATTAAATATATATACTTGAAGTCACATATTTAGTGATCATATACATTCTGCATGCATACACATGCTTTTTGAAAGTCAAGGAAAGTTTCCTTTCTCTTCAAAGCTGATCATCTCACAGTATTTTCAGACTAGCTATACTGTCCAGCTCAAAACTCATTTTTTCAACTAGCCTCTTATCTCTAACTCTCTGTGAACCATCTGTTTCTTTCTCTGTGACTTACAAATCTTAAAAATAGTGCATTTACAGGGAAAACAATAGAACAAAAAAACTTTTATATTTTTTTCCTACACGAAGACCACCAACTGGCCGAGCCAGGTGTCTCCTTACTTCAGTTCAATACTCCATTATTGCTCCCTTCTCCCCATAAAGACATGCACACTAACATTTACATACATTCACTTCATAAGTCCCTCTTTAGTTATCCGATTACTCGGAAACAAATACTCTATTCTACAGTTCTGAAGTAGTATTCCACTTTATACGTTTCTTAGCCAGGATTAACAGCAGATTTTCACTCTTTTTCATTTCTTTGCTTTCTGCTCACATTAGATTACATATGTTCATCCATCTATCTATTTTCTTTTTTCTAGAATAATCATTGTGGTCACAAGAATAAAATTTATCTGTGTACATTTCCTATTTTTTTTTAGTTTTTTTAAAGATTTCCTAGAATCATCAACCTACTTGAAAAAAGATTATACTCATATGGATATTCCATATAGAAAATTAAAGACATATTCTCTATGACCTTTTAGAAACTATTTTTTAATCTTTTTTTACATCAGTTTGGGTTGTAATACCTCCTCATTCCTAGAGCCCTTTCAGTGAAATAAACAAAATTCAAAAGCTTCAAACCTGTACTATCTCAGGAATGTTTTTCTGCTGTCTTCTAGTTTCAGAGAAACAGTGTATACAAATATTCCATGTTTATAACTACCACCACCAATAATTGCCCAGCTGATTTCTTGACATCTTATTCAAAGGCAGTCTAAGGTAGTTAGTAGTTACTCCATTCCTTTGGCATTCAGGCACTAGTTAGTTCTCAGCAGGCAATGGCCAGATGTTGTGTGTGCCTGTATAAACTAGATGTATCTATTCGCCCATTCAGGTGATCTTTAAATATTAAATTTATTAATTTTCTTCTTACATTGATTCTGCCTTTTTTTTTTTTAATAGACCCATGAGATTGGGTTACTGTCCTGGAAAAATAAGTGCATAATCTGTGTGTGCCAGTGAGAACTCCCTCCCAAAACCCAGCACAACGCATCACCAACCCCTGCAGAGATTCCAGTGGTTTCAGGTGGTAGCCCTAGTTATCTAACTGGGTATGGGTCCCACAGTAACTACATGTCCACACAACTTTATTTGCATTTGCCATTTCCAAAGAGATTGTGTAGCCCAGATATCAGCCTCTTTGGACTTCTCTCCAATGGCAGACAATTTTAAGAATAAAAATAAAAATTACTTCAGAGTTGTTCTGAAACACAGGCACTTGGGATTCTAATTATAAGATTAGAATTAAAAGAAATTTATAAAGACAACTCCAGTTTTACTATAACAGCTAGATTCCTTTCTACTTCTTAAGCTTTCTCCTCTAGGATATTTAAACAAACATAAGTGTTTGTCCTATACAGCAAGATCCCATCCTCTGAGTGCTGACCCAGAGCTGAAAATAAAGCCAGCTTGCAGGACTGGCAGTAAATTCCCCAGGAGACTGCCCTGCTTAAAAGAGCATTCTGTTAGCTTTCAGTCTTCAAAAATGACAACTTCCTTTCTCTTCCCCAATTTAAAGCTAAGTCTCTGCTTCTTACCCAAGCCAACACAGCTTCTTCATCTATCTTCAGTTAGTGCACTCCTTCTGTCCTGATTTGTTATATCACTGTAGGAAGTGTTATAGTCTCTGGTGAGCTATATATCATTAGAATTATGTACATATATTTTACCAAGAGCATAGTCTTCATTGCGTATTTAACTTTCTTCAAGGGCACATAGCTCCAATGACAAACTTCTTTGACTTTTGTTTGCAGCTCTCCCTCTCTCTTGCATCCTTCCTTGCCTGCATACTCACCCTCAGCCAGATGTAGGGTCTTTTGGCATCTCATTTTGGCAAGTGTAATATACTATCATAATAAAAATTCCTAATACGTTTTTGTTTATCTATTGGATCATGATGTGATTTTGCTTGCTCAAAAAACATACCTAAACAATTGTTTTACCTCAATACCTGAATAGTATTATGTTTATGTGTACTATAATAATCTATGGCATGAAGTCAATCCTCTCGGTCCCTATTAATGAAATGTAAAATTCATGTATTTGGCTCTGAGAAAGAAATTTTTTAAATCATTTTATCTTGCTTTTTTTTAAAGATCATCACCCTGCTTGCAAACAGGAATTAATTTTATCTTGTCCTGACTTTCTAGATCCCTTGATAGAGCACCAATGAGTAGGGGTATGGATATCAGCAAAGCAGTTCCAATTAACAAATACTTATCTCTAAAAAGGAGTCAAGTTATTATAACAAAGAACTTTTCATCTTTGTTGAAAGAAAAAAACTTAGCACAAACTTTTGGAGAAGTTATTCAAGCAATCAGGATATAATATTTTTACATTTTACTAAAAAGAAGCTACTTCAACTTAGTTTCAGAAATAAATTTTATTGCTAAAGAACTATAATTTTCTATGACTAAAAATTCCCAGTATGAAACTAAGTAAGTGTTTATTAATGATGAATTTTAAGTAGAAAATAAATTTCCTCCCTTTTTTCCTGACAGATATAATTTTCCCTGAAAATATACATAACATTGTTTGTCAATAGAAAAAATAACTGTAAGAGGACATTTTGTTAAAATCTAAGTCTATTTTGACTTGTTCATCAAAGAGAACCAGGTCCACAAATCAAATACAATAGATGAAGTTTGCAGGAATGTACAATGGCACCAAAAAAATTCTACAGCCATTCACAAGAACAATTTGACAGGATTGTCCCATTGCTGTAAAAAAGAAAGCAAGCTGCCTAATTCCTTCCAAGAAGAATCAAGGCCACCAGAAAAGCTTCTCATCCTGTAGATCTATGTTCTACAGATCTACAGTATTGGACCCAGATTTGATATCTGTGATCAGCACACCATCATACTTTGCTGATCAGCTCGATGAAAAACAAAGGGAATTTTGAAGAAAAGAAAATTCTATTTTTGATCTGATCAGATCCACCCATACCATCACTGACAGAGTCTGGTCTCAACACAAACACATTTAAGAATTTGGTGATTTGAAAAATGTTTGCTAAAACTCATTGAATGGATTCATGTCCCTTCTAACTAGATACCCATTACTAAAATAAGTTGTTAATCTGACTTCAGGCAAAGACATTCACCACACTTGTTGAAACACACAGTGGTCTACACACCCCTCCAACCAGGAGTGCAGTCTGTCAACAGTCCCCACTTCCTGTACCCCATTTCTGTCCCACCTGTTACATCCTCAAGCACATTAGCCGAAGAATTGGCCCGTTCATGGCCATGACGGAGGCAAAATTTTTCTCTTTATATTAACAGATCTCTCTGACAGAACAGACTGTGAAGTATCCTAATGGATATGCCTGCCATGGCAGATGTGAATGGTCAAGTCCTTCATTTATTTTTGTCTTTACTTATCTGGTCCTATCAGAATGCAGGGTAACCAACTTTCTCTTCAATTCCAAAACAAGAGCAGAATGAGAGCACCAGGTAGAGCTGTCTTGGCTGATGATGGCATGCAGGTGCAGATATGTCTCACTGATCGATGACACAGCCATGACACCTACTCAGCTACAGGCAGTCAGACCTTAGAGAAAGAGCTGCTGGCTGGAAAGGCATCCAGGCAAGATGAAGGTGAAAGCAACTGAATGGGAGACGTAGCTCGTGCTGAAATCATGAAGATCTTCCCTGTCAAAACAGTACAACAATGTGGGTTTATATTTGCCTCTTCATTTGCTTCTAAATTTCTAAAAACCCCTTTTCTTTCACTATCTTGCTAGAAACCGTCATCCTTTCCTAGAACTTGCTAGTTGTTACACACTTGCTTTCCTCATGCAGAGCTGCTGTATGTTACAATCAATGGAAGTAATGAAGTTTATGGCAGGTATAGAATCCGACCAGCACTTCTGCTATGCTCTGCCATCATCACATTGGGCTCACGCTGACATCCTTAACTTGTTCTTCCTCTGACTTAGCAATTCCACTAAAGTATTGCTCCTAATTCACAAAGCTATTAATGGATCACATCCCACCTATACTAAAGATCTGATTTCAATTTACAAATGCAGATAACAAGTCCAGGACAAAGTGAGTTGGAACTGTGCAGAAAGTCTTGTAAGCTAAAGGGATAGAGATGGGGAGATCCAAGATATCGGAAAAGTTTAGAGAACTCCATAACCAGCATTAGACATTTCAAGGAAATATCACCAAAATGTCTCCTTTGAAAAGACCTGTTCATGTCAGAATGGAGATGACACTGACAATTTAGACATAATATTTTATACTGCATTAACATGTTTTGAAAGGATGAAAAAGAAATGTTTTGAAGAGGTCATTTTCAAATTTACAGTCTAAAGTTTGGGAATTCTATTCAGGAAACATTGCAAAATGTTTATGTTTTCTCCTGATTCAGAATTAAACCAAACTTTTGTATTCTGTTCAGTCCTTCTCCGTATGGCCTACATCAAATCTATATAAACAACAGACTGCATCTATAAGATTTTCTTATAAACTGGAGCTGTGTGAAGAAGCAGAATGTATTCAGTTGAAAACAAAATAACTTTCCATACCTCATCCTAAGATGTGCTTTTGAATTAATGCTTAGGGTTCTCCAACATTAATTTGGCAGGACTAATTAATTAAGATCAGTTATGATATAGAAAACTAGCTCTAGGAGCTTGCATTACTACTTTAACATTCCTTTTCATTCCTAAGTAATCAACAATTGGTCTTAGTGATTCATAGAAAAACTTTGCTGCCTTTACTCACACGCACTAGTGCCTTCAAATCAGCACTATATTGGGGTTGAGTTGAGTCAATCTGGCTGATTCATTACATATCACAGAGCTCAGTGTCTATGTGCATGGCCCACTAGTGCTTTTTGCTGAGAAAAGGTAATACCAACACTGAACCATTTATGATCAGTTAGTTCTTGAAAGATTTGCTTTAGAAAAAATACAGCTTAGCCCTAGTTTAAGACCTACTTAAGGTTCTGAAGGACATACGGGAAAAGAGCCTCAAATGGGGTTTATTTTGGTGCTGAAAGCCATCTATGATTGGAGTTCTGTATAAGCACATGCAGTTGGACATGAATGAGGTTTCTACATTTAGTCAATGTGAGGTCTTTGAGAAATCTAGACTATGGACTTGTATGTATGCTTGGAAAGTCTGCCTTGCTGGTGCACCATGTCTGCAGCTTCTGTATTATTCCATCTGTGTTCATCCTCTTGCAGAAGCTGAAAATCACTGTGAATTTCAGCACTGTGAATAGGCTGTGTAAAACCATGCCCAGAGAGTGACAATCTTAATTTTTATTTCACTTTTTTATTAAGCCTATTATTCCACAGAAGACAGAAAAGCCGGTTCTCCTTGAGGCTTGGCCACTCCGAAGGCAGGATCAGGGCCTGGGGCATCTTGTATAGCTCTGCTGGGAGTGCGCCAGCGAAATGCAGCCTGCATTAGAAACCGTATACTCGCGGTCACTTTACCTGCTGTAACGGAGTAAAATTTTTTAACTTGGTAAAATGTTTCTCCCAGCCTCCGCTGGCTGAGCTTGTCAGATAACGCACTCAGCCATCAAGTATATAACTTCCTAGGGGAAGCTGAGTAAGAGATAAGAGACGCCATGGGGGACTCAAAGTGCAACTCTGTCCTCTGCCATTTTGTAAAGTTAAAATGCAGGGGTGTTATCTTTTGTGTTTTATTTCCCTTATTAGCCAGCGCGGGTGCTGCTTAATGGGATGCAGTTACCGAAGTAAACAATCCCGTGGGATGCTTATTTGTTCGTATTAACGCAGGAATTCGAGCTCTGCTGAGATTTATTTAGACATTAGTACTAAAAGAAAATTTTTTTAAAAAAAGTGGTTTCGCCGAGGGAAGGTGTTCGCCAGGCGGCAGTGGGCAGAGTTTCGCTGGCGGCTCCAACGGCCCCCGAGACGCCCGCGCTCTGCACCGCGGCCCCCGCCAGCCCCGGGGCAGCAGCGGCGCCCTCGGGGGAGCGCTCGGCCGCGCTCCCGGCCCGCCTGCGCGGGCGGGCGCGGAGGAGAGGCAGGGCCCATATCCATAGTAACGGCGGGGGCAGAGATGGGGAGCGGGGAGGCGCCGCGGCAGCTCCCCCGTCCGCCGCAGCCCGCACCGAGCCCGCGGTGAGAGCGCGCGCGCGCGCGCCCCCGCCCCTTCTCCTCCCCTCCCCAAACCATCGCGGGCCGGAGCGCGCGCCCCCGCGGAAGGCGAGGAGCCGGGGGGGGGGGAGCGGCGGGGGCGCGCGTGCGGCGGCGGCAGCAGCAGCAGCAGCAGTAGCAGCAGCTGGACGGGGAGGGCGGCGGGGGCTCCGGTGTGCGCGGCTTCGCGGCGCTGCTCCCTCTGCCTGACTCACCGCGGGGCGCGGGGAAAGATGCTCAGCGCAGAGGGGTAGCGGCTGCGGAGCAGACGTCGGGTCCCCCCCCGCCGCCTCCCTATCTCCCCTCTTTCCCCACCCCCGCCGAGCTCAGCAGCTCAGCCCGCGGCTTCTAGGTGAGACTGGGGAGCAGGGGAGGGCTGGACGAGCACGGGGGGCCGGGCACGGGGCCACCGGGCGCCGCCTCCGCCCCGCCGTGCAGCCCGGAGCAGAGGAGGGGATACGAGGGACAGGGACGCGGCCCCCGCTCCCGCAGCGGCCCCCGGGGGCCGGGCGGGAGCCAGGCGGTAGCAAGCGGCGCCTGCGGTGGCCGCTTTCGCAGGATTATGTCAGCCCTCGGCTCGCCGGTGCCCCCTCCGCTGGCGCTGGGGCGGGCGGGCGGCGGCGGCTCTCGCCCGGCGGCGCTGCGGGGCGGCGGGGAGGCGAGCGGGGCAGCGGGAGTTTGAGCCCCATGGAGCCGGTGCTCTCGGCTGGTGAGTTTTCACCGAAAAGCCGGCGTGGTAGGGGGAGGAAGGGCAGCCCCGCTTGCCCCTTTGTGCTCCCTCCCGGCGTTACGGAGCAGCGATGAATCTCGGGGATGGAGGGGAAAGTGGGCATCCAGCTCGCGGGCTGCACCTGGGAGAGCGAGGAGCCTGCGGCTGCTGCTTTGAGGGGGGGAGGAGGTCTGTGTCGGTATTGGCACTGCAAACCTCTGTTTGTTTAGGTCTTGTAACTTGGCCGTGGTGTGCCCTGGTCTAAAACTTGTCGAGGAGGTCTTGGCTTCAAGGCATCGCTATTTGTCCTTTCGGTTATTTAAGGAACGCTCGTTGAGCCAAGTGCTACGGTTGTTTAAAAAAAATAAGAAAAAAATAAACAAAAAAAACCCCAAAAAGGATGGAAAGCAGAAGTGTGTAGAGATCAGAATGATGGTTTATGCTTCAGTATCTCAGAAAAGACTCGTATTTGGAAAATACGTTTTAACGAACAGTTGTTTTACTTTATGGCAGGAAGGCAGTGTTGGTGTTGGGAGTGGAAAATAAATGATACCTGAGAATTTAATTTGGAACTCAGTTTGCTGCACACGTGCAGTAATGCTTTTCCTGAGGATCTTTAGCGTGTGGGCTGATGCATGTTGCCATGTGCCTTGCAAAATTCCTTCTGCTCTGTGAGCAGTGGCAATGTATGCCGACAAGCACGAAGTCAAGGTGTGCTTCATACCGTTCTCAGCAGCAACAGCATTAATGAGGAAAACTACAGTGTTCATCTGTGGCAAGATTACTAATATAATGTATCATAATGTTCTTTAAAGAACACTTTAACTTACACCCCTAATGAGACACAAACTAGTTTTAAAGTAGACCCGGACATGATGCTTAGTAACATCTCATTTGAATGCGCATTAAAAACCAATTTGTGTCATCTTCTGTATATGCCAATATATAAAATATAATCAACTGCTAAAAAAAGACCTCGGTGGAAGGTTTTTTGTGTGATAATGGATGCATGTTTTCCTTAGTAAATATGAATTGTTAGCATTCATGTAAAGTTGGTACTTGCTTTCCAAGTACAAAACCTGTATCCTACCATACATACCAATTACCTACTTAATTACTATAACGAGTTAAAACTCCATTCTGATGGCATCCTAAAAATTTCAGTGATGCTCTGAAATGAATGGAGAGAAAGTGATTTTAGCTGATGAATTTTGCTCTGGCGACACTTGTTCACCAAGAGATCTGTTCTTTTTGATATGTGTATATAACTCATATGAGCTATGGTCATGCAGTCGCTCATGGACGCTCTTATCCTTATACACCTGACAAGCTCCATTTCAAGAAATTGTGCAAATGGTTGACAGATGACAACTGAAGAACCTGCTGATGTATTCAAAGTAACCTCTGCTTTCTGTAGTATTGGTGAGCTTCTTTATGTGTTTTTTTTTTCCAGAGAAAGGAGTTGTGATAGTCAGGAAGAGATAAATTTATCCAGTAAGAAGGCAAATTAAAATATCGCATACATATTCACTCTATTTAGAAGGCATACAAATGCAGTACCACAAAGTGAATTTGAAAAGCTGAGGGCTTGATGCTTTTTCTTTTAGTATTTTTCTTTGGGGAAAGGTAATGGCACCTCTAACTAAGAAGTGGGAACGTAGAGTTGAAAAGGGAGAGTATAAAATGTGAAAATTGGGAACAGAGCTGTCTATAGAGCTGCCATTGAAGAAGGTTGCACAGAACTGAGAAACTAAAGCTGATCGACTCTAGATAAGAGTTTTGCTGCTAAGGAACTTGAGGAAGGAGCTGTGACCCAGGTCAGTCACAATTTGACTTGTGTTCCAGGAGCAAGATACTTTAATGTCAGAGGAATTGGGATTCCGTGTTGGAAATGCTCATTGAACTTTATTACCATTAATTGCGAGGATGCAGATCTTGCTTTGCTTTAACATTGAGCAACTGACATTTTGCTATGGATCTTTTTATTTATTTGATTAATGTTAATGATAGGCATAATGAGTAATATTCTTCACAAACAGTAAACTTCCACCTTGCTTTGAACAGACTGAGAAACCACCAAGCCTTGAACTTAACCTTTCTTGGCTCTTGATCCTTAGAAATCTGCTTGGCTTGCAAACGAAAAGTTAAAGCAGAGGTGAGAGCAAATAGTATCATTCTGAGTGCAATCCTATTCGTTTGCCAAATAACAAGTATGTCACAAGGCTTTGCTTATTAGATGTTGAAAATTTATATTGGTCTTCCAAAACAACAATCGTTGTGATGAGCTGGCCAGTTTTTGCTTTGCAAGATACTATTTGGGGTTGTTTTCACATTTGGGAACATGTTGGTTTATACTAGTTCACATTTTCAATGTTGTCTTCACAGTTATATGAGCTGCAAGCTTATTTTTAAGAAATCACAGTCAGATTCTGGAGAATAACACCTTCAGAAAATTGTATCAGCCTGGCACACTTCACAATCCAATGTAGTTTTTGCCTTTGTGTAGGCAGCAACAAAGGGCTGCTTGTGCTTGATCTTTTAGTCCATGTGCCAACTGTGCCAGCTTGTCTACAAGACAGTAGTCTTGGTTCCAAGTATCGAAGGGTTATGCTGTAGATAAACCTGGCTTTGACAAGGTAATCAAGCTAGGGAAAGCATTTCATTGTCATAGTTTGATTGCTATCTGTATCCATAGTCTTTCTGTATTTTTTGCCTTTGAGTATAAAAGCTTTGAAATGTGATCGTTTCAGTAGAGTGAGTGTGTTAAATTGAGTATTTTGAGCACTGAATTCGAGGATGCAGGTCTTTACATACCTTATTCTCAACAGTTTAGCTCTATACGTTATCATTCTGCTCCCTTGTTTGAATTGCTCTCAGAGATTGTCTCGGTTTACGAATTACATTTAAAGACAGTGGAGTGGTTTTGGCAGAGTTTTAGTGATCATATTGTTTTTGACATGGAGTTATATACTGCTCAGTAGTCTGGGAGAAGAGGAGGAGATACCTGATGTTGAGGGTTTTTTTCCTGCCTTTTTGTTTACATATTCTGGAGCAATAGAATTTTTCTAAAGGTCCTTCAGTCAACTAGCAAATATTTTTTCCTCTCTGCAAAGATTCTTTACTTTAAAAACCCTCAAATTTGAGCTGGATTCACTCTCACAAGCTTGAGCATAGTGTTAAAGAAAGGAAAGGATCTTGTTGACCTTGTCAGCCCCCAATGAATTTCTCTGAAGTATCTTGCAACATTCCAAATGGCATTTGTTCCACCTTCATGTTACCTGGAGATAGCAATCTTTATGTCTAGTGTAAGGGAGTGATGATACTAGTGTTGAACAAACCTTAACCAAAGAAAATCATCAGAGAGCAAGCCTTTCTTTCTTGATACAAGAATAGTGATTCTGGGTTGAGAAGTTCTGGCAGACCTCCTGAAGACTATCTCGGTCCTTAGATCACAGAGTATAACAGGTTATTATTGTCGTAGAAATTTTCAAGCACAAAGGAGAAAATCCAGGAACATCTCTGGTCTTCCTTCATTTCTTACTTCCTGCCTTCAGCCTCCTGCTAGTGGGATATTTCTAAGTCAGCTGATTGAGGAACATCTTGGAGAGTTTTCTAATGCCTTTCTTAAAGACAGATGACATTTGCACAGTGCTCAGTTGGCCCATTCCTGTGAGGCTGGACAGTATCTTTGTGATACCTCTAGAGAAATCACAAGAACATACAGTATTTCTGTGCACTGAGATTGGGTTAATGGTAAATGAAGCTTCATCAAGGGAAGAGGTAATGAGCATGGACAGTGTATCCAAGGATCTTCTAAAGTCTCTAGCTACTCTATCACATAAGAGCTCTTGTTCAAGATTATACAGTTGTCTTCTACACCAGGACATACTCACTCTACAGATGGTTAAGATTTGCGTTTTTTTTTTTCCTCCTGTACATACTTATAGTTTGACTTGTTTCCAAGATGTGCATGACCTCTTGCTAAACAACTGAAAAGAAGGGCAGTTTTCCTTCAGGAAAACCAGTCAGAAATTCCAGCTGGTCCAGAACTATTAATGGTAACCATTCTCATTTTTTCAAAGTGAACCACGCATGCTATATGCTCATCAGCAATGCCTGAATAAATAAAAGGTCTTAGGAAGCTTGAGATCGAAGTTCTTTCTCCCAGGCCTTTGCCTTTGGAGTTTGCTCTTCCTAGTGTGAAAATGGAACATGTTAAGGAAAGTTATATCTCTTTGCTTATGTTTTTTCCAGCTTTTTGATGCAGGAAATCCAAGGTGATCATATGAGGTTTGTTGCATGTAATTAGTTTATTCTTCTTCGTTCTGTCCCTGGTTCTTGCAGTCAGCAAACATCCAAAGAGGTTTTTCTATTGTATAGAAAACTTTTAAGTTCTGATGCTGTAAAAAGGTTAATTTAAGTAGTAGCTGCAATAATAGCAGATTAAGTCAGTGGGGAGTTTTTCCTGTTTGATAGCAGATTTTAACCCATTGTTTAATTTCTGAAATATATTTTTCCAGAAAGTGCTTCTCAGTGGAGAATAAATGTTTAGTTTTTTAGTATATTTAAACATGGTGAAACATGAAAGTCATAAACTCTTGTTTTGTTTTTTTCCAACTGTGGATGATCATCTAAACTTATAATTTAATTAACCGGTCCTCCACACTGCAGAGTGGAGTCAGACCTTCAACACTTCTGGGTATTTGCATGTATGCTGCTTTGGCTTGTTACGTATACTTTGAAGTAAAGCTTTTGCAAAGATGTCAGTGAGAATATGTCTTTTTTACCAAGACTATACTGAACATAATTTCTTTCTTCTTTGTGTATTTGTTCAGTCAAGAACACTATTCTACATCACCTTTCTATTTCCAAGTATTGTGAATGATGGTAAAAGCCACTAGTAAGTTGGTAAGCCACAAAAACAGTTGGATGTTATTATCGCTAATACAGGAAAATGCAAAGTCAGTTCCAGTGTTCATCTGAAGATTTATTATATAGTACAAAAAAGCATAGGTATATGTATGTGTATATACATGTGTAATAGGAATAACTTTAATTATAGAAGTTTTACTGCTTTAATGCATGATCTTCTCACTGATATTAGGCTTCATCTTATCCCACTGAAATTAATATTAAAGCTCTCATTTTAAGTAGATTCATAAAAAGTGCTTGTAGAAGTAATCTAGCAACTTGTTACTGTTTTATAAAGACTTAAATAATGTCACTTATAGCAAAAATAAATATGTTGGGTAAATGTCAGTTTGCAAATAGTTAAACCACTTAAAATTTAACCTCATTGAAAACAGTCTGATTTTCTCCTTCAGGATCTAATAACCAAAGAGCTGTTATACCATTGTCATGCTTTGTTAATGCTTTTATTTTCCAGGTATGTTTTCAGAGGTGATTCTAAAATCTAGAAAAGGTGTTACTTTGTTAATAGTACAGTCACCTGGAAAGCTTATTATTAATGAGTACTCAAGTGGTTTGTGTAAAACCTATGTTATTATTATATGGTAAAAATACATAGAACTTCAACGTTCTGTAGTAATATTTATAAACCACCGCAGAGGTAAGTGGTTATTGGAGTGAATTGTCACACAGAAAAATACTTCAGCAAAACCTAGGGGAAGTGTTGTATGACTCATTTGTATTTTTACTGAAGCCATTACAAAACTGAATGCAAGTTATTATTTTTCTTTAAAGTCAAAATATGTTGGTGTCCCTGTTCTTAACGTTAGCCAGAAACAAGAATTCAATGATTTTCATAGCCCTTTGTGGGTACTTCTCAGTCCTAATCGATGTTATGCCCAACTCGGGTATCTCAGAAGCAAAGATTTGCTCTACAGGAGGCACATTATAAAAGGATTTGTAAACCTCATCTTCATTTAAAAATTCACAGTTCAAGCATTAAGTTTAACAGATGCACACAGGTTTAAAAATCTTACGCAATAAGCTTTTCCTGGGGGGTTTCCCTGCTGTTTATTAATTTAATTACTTGTCTGTCCATGCGATTTTTATTTACTTGTGCAAAATGGCAGTAAATGTTTTATATTGTATGAATACTGCAAAGATGCACTTCTTTAAGCGTCAAAGAATGGGAAGAGCATTAAATAGTATGACTATCATTTTCTTCTTGGATTTTGTTGATTCTAATTTTTGTTCTTTGAAGGAGTGTCTTTGTGACCTGTGTGAGATATTAGCTGGCTCTTTGCCTTAGCACTAGAAACTGATTTTAGGGTCATCATGTGGTGCTATGACTTGAGCACTTCCAAACCACTGTCTGCACCCAACCATCTCAGCACGCTGCCAAACAGCTCCACACTTGTTCTTTAAATGCTTTGTGTATATTAGTCATGATCGCAACACAATAGTAAAAAACATTTATTTAGTGCTGTCTGCATCGTGTTCATTTCATAAGCATCCACAAGCCAGTGCAGTATAATGTTTGGGGTTGACCTGGGTGAAATACACCCTTTCCACCTCTAGTGTTTGGCTGTGCCTATTCCTGCTCCCTCTCTAAGGCTTGCTGTCACAATTTCTGTTCTTTCCAGAGCTGTCTGGGACTTAGTGGTAGCTCTGCAGTGATATGCACAAGAAAGCATAGGGCAGGACAAGAAAGCACTCAGATTTTGAACAAGGTTCTCAGCTGGTGTAAATTGTCAAAGCACCATTGATTTCATTGACTGCACAGACTGAAGTCATGTCTCTCGTACTTTGTCAGGAACGCTAAGGACAAGCAATACAGTATATTCAGTTATACCTGCAGTGAAGCAGTATTTGGGCAGTTCCTGACATTGCTATCACTGTCGTGGAAGTACCAACGCTGACAGAAGCCCCATGGACTCTTCCTGTGCCATCTTTTGATGTGATTTTATTTAATTCTTGATTCATTTGCATTGACCAATTAATTGGGTAAAACTTCAGAGAAAATTTAATGTTGAGCAGGAAAGCTCAAGACCAATATTTTCCATATTTGTAGCCTAAAAATTAGGGTCTAAACTTGATGATTGAGTATGTGGTTTTTGAAGGGAAAGGTGCTTTTAGAGGAAGCATTAGTATAGTTGATATTCTCTGTAAATGCACAGTTGTGGAAACAGGAAACTAACATTAGGCAGTCCTAATCTTCAAAGCTTGGCTGTAGAGTTTAAAGTTTCCCTTTGAACTATATTTCATTAAATATGTCGTTTTCTACTGGATAAACAAGAAAGTGACCTTCTTAGGTCAAAATTTTTTTTGAAATCTATTGATCTTGATATTTAATGATAGTACTGCAGACTATACCTCTGTAATAAGAGCATTGGTAGTGTTTGTTAAAAATGAATGCCCTTTAAAATAAAATTTTTTTCCTCTTTAAAGAGTTGACTACATTGAGATTATATTTTCTTTGTTATCATATATACCAAAGCCCACTTCAGTCAATGGAAGCTTCTTTATTTTTGAACAGTTTCCTAATTATTTTCACAAGTAAAGAGAAGCTACCACTTATTTTTGCTGACTCCTATTTGTGGTGCAGCATTGTACATGTGTGATACCTGAGGACTTGATAATGCCGTGTAGCACTCAGACCACACCAGCTGAGGACAGTAGCTTGGTCAGACTGGGAGGTGATTCCCCAGCTTGCTGCTCTTTGGTGTCTGAGGTTGGTAATCTATGCTGAGACTTTTGCAAGAGAAGAATCCTTTTTCATCTACGAAGCATAGCATAAAATTTGTTTTTAAAAGTGTCTTTCTTGCCTGATGGTGGAAGTACTGTAAAAGAAAAAAATCTGAATTAGAAACAGTGAACAAATACAAAGCAGCAGTCATCTTTCCATGTTGTTTGTACATTGACGTGCACCTTATTTTGAGTTAGGTAACTTAAATAATAGGATTGTAATTTGATCTTCATAATCTCATTATACCACTGAAGGTACAAATACTCATGTAAAATGAAGTTTCTTCTTTTCTGACCAATGTTCACTTTTATTTATTTGTATGTGATGATGAGTTTATACTTTAATTTAAAACTGTTGATTCATGGAAGTAATCCTGTCTTCAAGCATTATACAGAAGATATATCTGATACTGTTGCTATTGCTAGGGGCTGATGTGTCACATTTTTATAAATTTTATTTTTGAAACACCTTATTTCAGCCACCACAACCTGTTCTGGTTAAAACTCTCTTATGTTGATCCTGATGCAGTGATGACGTAAGTAAGAGAGTGAGGGGGTTAGTTAAAAACTAGTAACATTCTGGAAATATTAGTTTAATTTATTAGGAATGTAGGAAATCCTTACAAGTTAGGTATGCCTCAAGAGCTGGTAATAACAAGAAAACAGTGAATTCAAACATGTAAATTAAGGGGAATTTAGCACTTTTGGTTTTGTTTTTTTTTCTGCCACTCACCTCCCCCCTGCTTCTTTAGTCTGAAGTTTATGTTTTTATATTATGCATATTTTACTTCATTACTTACAACTAGCATTTCCAAAAAAACAAATCCTCACGTTTTGGCCTGGTGCATTTGTGCTTCTCCATGGGCAATGAAGAGGTGGAGATGCCTTACTGAAGTGCGTGTGGAGAATCCCCTTGATTCATTGTCTCCAAGCTTCCCATTTTTCCTCCTGTTCCTGCTAGCTCACCTGAGCACGGAGTCCCCCTGAAGAGAATGAGAAGATGGTCTAAATCTCCCTGCCTGTGGGAAGGAGTGGGTGATATAACTTCAAGTCACTTTTCAACACTCTTTACTGTGGTGAGCAGAGGATCCAGTCCAGCAGTATGAAAACTGACATAACTGAGTTGGCTAAAGGTTTTCATATTGCTGTATTTACACGTAAAGCAGTCAAAGTTTGGCTCAAACTTTAAGGACGTGTGTGAGTCTGGGTAATCAAATTTAAGATATTTACATAATTACTGAATTATCAGAAGTATTGAGAGCTATCATGCATTATTATGCTATAAAAACTGATACCATTTGTAGACTATGACACAGACTGTTTTTGTTTATGCCTTTGACTTGTTACAAAAGATTGTGTCATACGTTCAGAAATTACATCGACACTATAGCAATCTCTGTCTCCCTTTTCTACACAGCAGTTCCTCAAAAAGAAGAATGTCAGTCATGGTTTTCTATAATCTGAAAAGGGATAAAAATTTAAGTAATTCATCATAAATAAAAAAAAGTCTTGATACATTTTTTTCTGTTCCTTGAAGCTCTGACAAAATGGACTCCCTCCTAACTCTACACTACATTTTCAGGCTGTGACACTTGGAAGTAAGAGACAGTAAACTTGTTAAATTCTGGACAGGATTAGTTGAAAACGGGCAATTTTTGTTACTTGTTTGTATTCTGGAAAAGATAGTGATGGCAGAAGGGAATAGAAACTTCGGGTCTGCAGGAGAGATCCTAGATGCTGTAGGAATTGAATTGTAATCAAGGCTTTAACAATTACAGTTTTTATTTGTATTCTAGTATCATCTTCCACAGACAAGAATCCAGTAGGCATATTCTAACTTGGATTTCGGTAGGGCTGGTCTGAAACATCTTATTGGCTGTTAATGGTGGCACGGAGTTGTTTTACTTTTTGGGATAGAAGAGTTATTGAGCTTCATCTGTGAGGATTCTGCAACAATATAATTTTCTATTATACTTCAGATATGTACTGGTGAACTCATTGTGTAATCTAAGCTTTAGTGCACCCTCCCTAGTGTATGAGGGAGGTATTTTTATACCTATGTATATGTATCTTTTGAATGTAAGAGGGAATATGCATATTAAAGCAAAGGGCTTGTTATTTTTTTCGGAGTACATCCCTTCTGTGTCGAGACATCAACTTGAAAATGCATTCTGGTAGGTGTAACTTGGTGGAAAACTCCTGCCCAAATGGCACAAAGTGTGAGTGACTGAAGTGGCCCATCACAATTTCTTTGTTGCCACAAAAGACATTGCAAACTTCTATCCTTTTTTGGTAGTAGAGAATGAGAAAGCAGGGTTTCAGAGATGCGTGCTCAACTAAAGCAAATGCTCCTTTATCAAATCACATTGGTTGCTCTTATTCCCAACTTTCTATAGAAGATTAGAAAAGATTATGCTAGTCTGCTACACACAGCCTCGGTATCGGGCCACAAGTTTTGATTTTCTTATAGTAGTGATTCAGATACTTCTGCTCACTGTAGCGAATCATCCATGTGCGGCAAGGATGTTTTTTACCAATCAAACCAAGGCTCTGTCAGTGATAGGGTTGATTGCTCCTCCAAAATATAACAAATCCCACTGGAAAGCAAGAATACCTTCACCAGGAGCGCTTGTTCCGTGATGAAAGTGGAAGTGGTTTTCTGGATGAAGTAGATAAGAAATTCAGTGATGCTCATTTCAAACACTTTTATCCTAAACTACTGACCTCCTCAGTAGTCCTGAATTTTTGTCAGCTCAGTAAGAGCCCAGGACTTTCATTTGTCTGTTTAGGATAATACTATGTGTGTGATTATTCTGCAGTTAAGAAGTTTTTTGAAAGATTTATTCCGTGTTTCCTCTGTGGCCTGAACCATACCTATCCTAGGAGTTGATTGCAGTATTTATCAAAGCTATGGAGCCCCCATTTGAGCCATCTGTAGGTAGTGGTTGTGCCATCTGTCACTGAAGACTCTTTTCCAGAGGGAGAGACAACACGCACAGCTTTTGTCATACGAGGCCTGTAGGGTATGGTCTCTAATATTTGCTTTATCCTTGTAAAATAAATAGATTTCAGTGTTTCACTAATTTCTAGAATTTTTATTGCGAGAGGCTTCTGAATGCCATGGTAGCTGATACTTCATCCTCACCCATCTGTATGCGTTATGCATTTTGCTGAACTCCACATATTCCTCTGGGAGGTGAACTGTGGTACCTAGTTGTTAAAGACTGCAAGAATGTTAAAAAATGGGTAAAACCAAGCTGTAAAAGATTTCAAACTAGTATATACCGCTTGGAGATAATGGCAAGAGCCACACAAAATGAGGTGCCTTTGGGTGCAAGCCTATCATTTTCTGAATATTTTTGCTATGAGTTATCGAGGATTACAGCAGCAGCAGCAGATGTTCGAGGCAGCATGATATAGCTTGTGTATAGTTCTGTCTTATGATTAACTGAGACAATATCCCTGTATTCTAAGAGACAGGTGACTTTAAAAAGTTTCAAGAGAACACTAACAGCATGCTTCAGGAATACTTTCACTGCAGATGTTGCTACCAGCCAGGAGCAGCATTCAATATTTTTGCTTGGTGTTGAGTGATCATCTAATTTTTGACTAGCAGTAGTGATATGAGATTAGCTTCTAAATTTGAAGTGAAATTTGCACTGCCTTCAAGATGTATTTCATGTTGCATCTGAGGGCAGTGTGATGACCTAGACAATGTTGAATATAAGAACAGTTACCTACTAATGTAACTGTGAGCCTTCAGGACAGCAATTTTCATGACTTTGTAATCTCTCTATTGCACAAGCTTGTTGGCAGTCCTTCTTGCAGTGAAGGGTGTGTCTTCATACTGTGCAGTCATGGGGCCATGAATCCTGCTGCCTTTTTCAGCTTGGGATATCGAGTGGACGAGCCACACGCTGGTAACCAGAGGGTTCAGAGGCTGCTGCTGAATTTGTGTGTTCCTTGGGGCAGTACACGCATCCATGCAAGTAGGACTCCTGAGCTACCCTTGTTCGTTTTTGCCCTGCACAGCACTAGCAATCTGTCAGAAGCAGACGTGAAATACAAAGCAACAAAGTGGTGGCTTTTATAGTACGTATGTTTTTGGTTTATGCAGCACAAGGAATAATTTCTACAGATGACAAAACTCTAAAAAGAGACTTTGCATCAGTAAGAGATAATAGTGTGTCTTGCTGTGTTAAATGGGAAAGAAACTGATTTAGCATAAGCAAATGGACTTTAAAAAAAGCCCTGCGATAGCTATTCCTGTTCTAATACCCATCAGATGTAGCACTAAGAGTCTGTCATGACTTATATGTGCAGTCTATGTGTACTTACATATGCATTAATAAAATATTCCAAGAAATGCATAGCAAGAACATTATATTGTCACTAAGAGGTGATGCATGTTTAATCTAGACATAGCTTTTGAAGGTACTTGTGAAACGTGGAGGATCAAACATTTTATTTAATTTATTTATTGAATTTCAGGGCATTTTAGAGGATTATTCTTTGTTCTTTGTGGTTGTTGTCTCAACGTGAAGCCAAGGGGATATATAAATATATATTTTTCCTTTTTTTTTGCAGTGTAGCAGGGACTAGCTCAGTTGCTAGGTAACAAGGTATTGCTTTATTTGCAGGAGCAGTAGCTGAGTTGATAGTAGAAGCAATGATTTATCTGAAATGTATTAATATATGCTGTAGTAGTAATAATGATTATTGAAATTGCTTATTTTTATGTGCTTCATGCCATGGAAAAAATATAATCAGTTCATTAGAATATTTCCTTCTGCTGTGTGTAGAAAAACTGCTTAATTACTAAGAATGTCGATTCATTTAGTGAAGCAGCAGAATCTGTATTGTTTATTTAGTGTCTTAGAATGAGTTATTTCAAAACAAACCAAGAAATGTTAACGGAAAAAGGGGATTTATACGGAGTAGTTCTTTCCCTAATGAGTACATTCATACCTTTTTTCGGCCTTTCGCAGACGTGCTTGCTTTTCCAGCAGCAATATGTTTTCCTCAAGGGATCAAGACCAAACGTGTCAGTCACCAGGGCAGAAGTTGGCTCGTTCCTGGTGGCAGGCTGCCATCACAGTTCTGCCTCCAAGAAGACCAGCAGGTGATCTGCAGGCCACTCCACTGCCTCCTTTCTCACATAAGTCTGGAAATTCAGAATGGTCAGAGTTGCCTTCAGGGCAAATGCTAATGCCACCTTTTTCCACTCCTGGCGTGTGACTGGCCGGATGGTGCTGGATGCTGTATCCATGGCCAAAAACATTGCTGCTGTTCATCTTCTTTGGTTTTGCTGTTATTTGGGAAAGGGAGGCATATATGGTCTTTGGATACATGGCTTCCCCATTACCATGATGCTCCTCTTAGATCAGGCTACTGTTAGCCAGGTAACTGTTATGTGAGGTGTGTTAATCAGATCTCGTTACTGTTCATGGGTCTAGGAAGATTACGTTTGAGTGCACGGAGTAGGATTTCTGTGGTCGTGCTGAAGAACAACAGTTAATGGAAGCCATATTGACTTGGAAGAAAGTTTTCTTTGGCATTAGCAAAATCAGTGAGTGTAGTATGGCTGAGCATTTTTTTTAGTATGATTCAAGTCACTCTTGCCTAAATTTTTGACAACTTTCCTTCTTGCAATGACTGATGTTTAATAATAGATCATGTGTAGAATTCTGGATTTTTTAGAGCAAACATTGACTTTTTTCCCACGTCAATCAGGTTTTAGCAATTGCAAAGCTTTTTAACCCATGAGCTCACCTGCTAGACTCTGGACTTTTTTCTCAGACATTCACACATTGATCTAGAAAGCTACAATTCGCCGCCATTCAGGAGTTATTCTTACTGATTTTCTCATCCTAGTGGATTCACCTTTCAAAAGGTTATTATCGATATTGTTGATCATTTGGTTTCTTTATTTTACAAAGCAAGATCCTGCTCTGTTTAAGCAGAACTAAAATGGTGTTTACCAGTCTGTGGAGAGCAAATTAGTCTATAGGCAACAGTTGGTGGGCAGGCAAAAATGGCATAGAATAGGTGTGAAAGTTGATCTCAGTGGGCCTCGCCTGTGCTAACAAGTATTTGCAGCTATGGGTAACATATTGTGTTCCTGCCTGAAAGCCTATTTGTAGCTTTTCTGTTCTATCGTACGTGACATTATCCGTTAGACCTCTAATGACTTCTAAAACAGTCATTCACATAATCAGTTCATAAGTAAATAGCTGCAGGCTTGGACAGTGTCTTAACAACTGAAGTATTCCTGATCCTTTGGCTTTCATTTCAGCAAAATAAATGAGTAGATTAAATCAAAAGAGGCAAAATGGCACTCTCACAGTATTTGGCATCCTAAAAAGTTGCAGAAAAAAAAGACCCAAAGCACAAGAGAGTTAAAAAGAATAAAAGTTAGAAAGCTATTTCTCTATCTATAAATCTAGAATATTAAAAAAAGAGGGAAAACAGAAAGGACAGATGAGAAAAAATGAGTGCAGCAATAAAAAAAGCAGCAATTACTCTTCAGCATGAGCCAAAAGGACACAGGAGAATGATACTCTTCTGTGAACCCTCAAAAAGAAAGTATTTGGAGCCATTGCAGGATAAGGTCTTGAAAATATACAATTATATTGTCTTGAAGTTAGAGGAAGTAATTTATTTTTAGATTTTCATGTACTATCAATTGAAAGCTGTGCATTAAGGAAGCTTGTACATCCAGAGTCAGTCACTACTTGTCTGCTCATCCTCGCCTTCACTTTCAAGAGTTCCACCGCTTATGACAGTGCCTAGCTGCAGCCCGTTGGTGCTCAGTGTGCAGCTGCCCTGGGTACTTTATTTTGGCAGCAGGAGCATCTAGAGAGTCGTTGGGTCATGATCGTCACACAGAGGCACGCTAGCCTGGACTATAGGACTCTAGCTCCCCAGAGTGAGCTTTGTGTAATTAATTTTCACTGCTGTTTGAAATTCCCCAGTGGTAATAATCAGCCTGTGACAGAGGACAGCATTTGCCTGCTTGATGTTTTCGTATATGAATGATCAGGTTCATGACTTTGTTCTTCCCTGAATAGACATTTATGTCTATTTTGATAAAAACATTTTCCTTTGTGGATAAATCATCAAAGAACTGGACTGTTTCTGATTTCAAAATGCTTTTAATATGATTATATTAGTGTGTTATAAGCTTAGAACTCATTGTGGTGCTTGCTTGTTCTAGGCTGCAGATCTCTCTTTCCAGTCTTAGTCTAAAGAATCTTGTGTAGAAATTTTGGATATGCATGCTCTGGTGAGAGAAATCACTGAAGACAGTTGCTTAATTAATCACTGTTTTGGCATGAGTGTGGAATGACATTCATTCTACATTAACGTCATGTCATTTATGTAGACACGAATGCACAGCTTAGATTTGTTTCGCTGAGTTGTGTTTATTGCTTCTCAAGGACAGAACTGAGTCTAAAATTGGGATGCTTTAACTTTTCTGTTTGTAGCACGAGAGTATTAAGAGTATCACACCCCTGTTTTTATGAGATGAACAATGATTAAATAACTGCAATTACATTGAAGTTACATAAGAAACAAATTTGAGGTTCTTGCTCTGAGCTATAATTATTTTTAAAAGACGTGTATTTTAGAACTTTTGGTCACTGATTTCCTCCATTAAAGTTTCATTTTTGGAAATACTTACTAACCTAAAGAAGCATGTTTTTGCAATTATGCTGTCAGTCTTTTGAACTTTTCAGCCAATTGAGGATTTGGCTTGGAAGAATGGTTTGTTTCAGGGGTGTGAAGTTTCACAACTTTGATGAAAGTGAGTGGAGGGAACCCTTTTAATACCCTCATTGAGGCAGGGTTATTGTGGCTTGCAGGGCTGGGGGAAGGAAAAACTGTAGATAAGGAGTAGTAGAGCCATGGTGGGAAGCTGAAATTACTAGAAGTATTGGGGAAGCTGGAGATAACATGGAGAAAAAAGATGCGGAATAGGGAGGAGTCTTGGTCTGGGGCAAGGGAAGGATTGTGGAGACCTAAGTGCAAATCCACAGTGAACTACACCTTTATTTATGCTCCTGGTAGCACATGTCAATCACCAGATAACACTGTAAAATAAATCACTGTGATGTGTGGCATATTGGCTTAAGTAAAAGCACTGGTTTCGTTGCATGTTACTTCTCATACTGCTGTCTTCACTGTGCTAAGTGCCCTCTGGTAGCATGACATGACTAAACATGGGCCATGAGCACCTAGCTCTCTCATCTTCTGCCCAGAGGAAGTGTGTATGCCACAGAATAGCTGGATTTAGCAGAAAGTTACAGTTTGTGGGAAAGGGTTCCTCAGTGTACGTGTTCCTATGTAGTGAGTAGGGAAAGCAAAGGCATATAAATACACCTTCCACCTGGAATGGAAGGTAGCAGAGTGACGTGATCGATAGCTATGTTAAAAATTTGCTTTGGCTTTTTTTGTCTCCTTTTAATCAGATATTTTACTGTATTACAAGAATTAATGTTTGTTAATCATTGATTGGGCAAAGAGTACGTATTTTTATAACTTTTTTCCCTTTATATTTGTGATCAGTAAATGCAATGTCACTTACGTAATCATAATCACTTTTCACTTAAACTAGCAGTCTGTGAGAGTGTTGTTGTTTTCATTAGTTTATGAGAACAAAGAGCAGCGTTAAAAAACTGTGGAAAATCTGATTTTAGTCTTGCAGAGAGTGAAGACTGTGAACCACTTCTTACAGTGTCTGGCCAGACTGCATATACAGGGTGGGTGTTTTTTATCAGTATTATTTCACCCATTCTGATTGTGTGAATACAGCAAGTAAGGTCAGGATGTGAATATAGCATGGCATTAGGACTTAAGAGATGTCATTTTCATTCCTATTAGTATCTTAAGTTTTGTCTGCAGCCTTAAGTTTATCAGTTAATCCAAATGTGCTTCAGGTTTTCATTTGATAAGAAGAAAATAGGAAAGAGAAATCAAGTAAATATTCTTTTAATTTCTCCTCTGCACAGATGGAACCATATACTTACATTGTTCAATGACTCAAACCACACATTGTCAGCAGTACAGTATGAAGTGACCACATTGCAACAGGGAAAGTTGTCTCTATATAAAATTAAAGTCAATGCATTAACAAATAGGTTTACAACCTGATGTTTATACTATGGTAAGACTCACTAGAGTACAATAAAGCTTGATCACATTCAATATAGTATAGTGGATTAAATTTTGTAATTGCTAATAAGTAATCCTCCTGTCTCCAGGGTATATAGAAGGTTGAAAGGCAGCCAAACCACTGCATTTTCATTGTGTCAGTCTCCTTGGCAGTTCTTTGTGGTAGTATGCTGCTGGGCGGGAGGGAGTTTGGGAAGAGCCTGTGAGTATGTATGGCATTGCTGTCAGGTTCATAAATTACACAGGTCCACTGAAGAGTGGGTGCACAGTAGCATAGCACATGTGTATCTTTGTGTGACACTCCAGCGTGGCATTCTTCTGGCACAGAGGATTCAGTTATTCACTGTTCTCTCCCTTTCTTAATTTCACTTGTGAGCTCATTTCACAGGAGTCTATTCTACTCTTAATGTTTATACGTAGTTTTCCTGAATAGTTCGAGTATATAAAAGCAATGAGAGAAGAACAGACCCCTGGGCTTGGACTGTGTTTTCACTGCACTAAATTCCTGGTTTACCATTCATAAGCTCTCACTCTACAAAACCTGTGCTGCCGCTCTAAGATAAAGTGTGTAGGTTTGGATTTCATTTCTCTAAGAAGCAGGATAATGGACATAGAAGTGATGCATACAGCAGCATTATCAGAATGGTTCTGTGTGACATTGTTGTATTTGAAAGTAAAGCTAAAAGAGCAAGTCTTTTACTCTTCATATTTCTTTAATCATTTCTTAGCATGCTGTGAAATAAAACATACTGTGTCATATAATTTTCTTCTTAAATCACATTGCTCGACCCTGTTCTTATTTATCTAGTGAAGCAGGAGGCCATATCTGGGAACATGTACTTTGGAACTGGAGAGAGCAGTGAGCAAACTCATCTGATGTTCAGTTTGCAGCTGTCTGTCATTTCATCTTGCTGGCCTGTGTCTTCTCTCATAATTTAAGATAGAGTGATAGAAATCCTAGATGCCTGAGATGCAAGGACAAATCTTACCAGATTAGATGCATCTGTTTGGCTTCATTCCACTGTGGACATGGTTCTTCTCTAGACCTGAGCTGCATACCTCCTGCTGTAGTAAAACTTGAGTTTAACAAAGCAGGCTGGAAAGGTTGAGAGTTGACAATAAAGGATCAAGAGCAGCTATTAGTAAAAATTTCTATCATCTGCAGCTTAAACTGGTATCTCACTACCATTGTGACTGGGATGAACTGATCTGTGGCTCTTGCTTACCACCAATGTTAACAGCATGGCAGAGGTTCCTGTACCGTCAAGAGGAAGGTCAAAACTGCAGCTTGTCCCCAGCTTGTCTCCGATCTGCCTCAGTTATACACACTATGTCAGTGAGTTGGTAGGAGAGGATTAGCACTTATAACAGTGTCCTTTACACCTGGGCCTCCGTTAACAAGGTCTTTTACAGAGCACAGCTAGGGAGAAATGCCACCATACAACTTTTCTCATTTGTCTTTGCATGTGATTTTGGTTTTAGTAATTTGCTTACGCTTGCATCCCTGAGTAATATAAATTCCTTTTATCTAAGTGAAAGTTAGAACCTTTCATAACCCCATGCTGTGAAAAGCTGAAGATTTATTGAAAAGTAACAAAGTGCCATATTTGTGATACTGTGATACTGTGATTTGTTTTGTCTTAGGGACCACAAGGTAAAAATTGTCAAGTTTGGAAATAAAAGGTTTTTCTTAACTGCAGTGTTGCCTGCAAGTCTAATTTGGTGTCTGAAAGGTTGTCTTTCTCACTTTTACATGGTAATAATGATTCTGCAGGCAGTATTTTGACTAGGGCTGCTCCAGCTTGTGTGGACTGTTCATGTGTGTAGAAACTGAAAACTCAGATGTCCTTTAATTAGCAGTTACATAGATGATGAAAACCTTTTCAACTTCAGGGCTTCAAATATCATAGGAAAATTGAGAGATGGGGGGATTGCCCCTTCCCTCCCAGTATGATAATTCAAAGCTTTTTATGCAGTCATGAGACTTGTCCATTTTTTCTTCCTGAAATTCAAAAAGGTTGTGGGTTTAGGAGGAAAATAGACTTTGGTGAGACTCATGATGAAATCACAAGAGTGAGAGACAATATAAACAGGGTCTACTTGCTGTCACCATAACTGTGCAGTATCTGAAATGGAAATAAAAAGTAATCCTAGATGTTTCTTCTAGCCATAAGTATAAGCAGCTCTGAGATTGAATATATTTATAGGATAGGTCTGCTGAATAAGAAAATACTATTTTTACACAGCTTTCATTCTAGCATTTCATTTTGACTGTACCCATCCTTTTCAGTTCTGCAATGCAGTGTAATCCCTGTTTTATTGGAATACAGCATGTCCAAGTGAAACAGTCAATGATATTCATTGCAGTCAATGGTATTTTGCTCCTGACATTAAAAAAAACAAGATCTCATCCTTGTTATCAATAAATGGTGTTTGAAAGAGGCTCTGTCACTGGCATTAGGTCATTGTAGGTAGATAATTTATACACTTGTGAAAAATATTCTAGATACTATCAGAGTTCTAATGCATGTATGTTTGATTAAGTTATTAAACAGTGTTAAGTTGATATTCAGTGTATATTCAAAAACTAAAGGAAGGTAAAGGTTCCTTTAGGAACAAGGCACCTTGGACCAAGAACGTATGTGTAAATCTAGATGCAGACAAGGTGTTAGCTGGAAACTCAAGAGGGACAATTTCAACAGAGAGTATAGGTTGTGCAGCCCCAGATGTCTAGCACCCTGGTGCTTCTGGCAAGTTGAAAAGGATTCTCAGTAGGTTCTGTTGCCCTGGACTAGTATACAGGTCCACAGGCAAAGGGAGAAAAAAAGATACATTTTTATTCTGCTTGGAGACTTTTGTTGTTAATATTAAAGTTAATGAAATGTCTGACCTATTGAATTATTTTCCTAACCATTTATCCAACTTTAAAATGCATGAAAAATTCAGTACTACTAACATAGCAAAAATGATTTAAATGTTGTGTGTTCACTGAGTGCATAATAATCTGCAGTGTACAGATAACTTTTCAGTTTGCTGCACAGAGGTTTAGCTGTGCAACTCTGAGCTACGTTAAAATAATGATGTACATTTTCACATTTAATTTTAGATCCTGTTTTTCAGTATATAGGTCAGCTCCTTAACTCAGTTCTGCATTAGTCTTGTTGCACGAAGCAGGATTAAAATTATGATCTAGTCTTCCACGTTTTCATTTCTATAAAATACTGAACTGTGAGATGTTTATATGTGGAATTGTAGAGGTGTCCAATGACAGTTATTGTCTTCTTGCAATCTACACAATACAAGTTAAGTTTACCCTTTGAAACAAATTATTTTTACTAGTGATTCTTCTTCTGATAAGTCTCTGTGGGTTTTTAACCTTTCAGAAATTAGAGGATTTAAAGAGAAAAGATGGTTACTTTCTTCTCATCTTAATCTCATTTGTGAAATTCAGCGGGTTTTGCTATCGTTCATTTGCCCATATGCATTCTTTGCCATTGTGAGGAACATGCTAGCTTGTGTCTGTATTTTTGCTTGGGGGAGGGAAGCTAAACTGCCTTGATTTTGAATTTGAAATAGACTGTTTGAACCTCTGTGAGCACATCTGAATTCATAATTCTATAGTTGCACATCCCAGAAACAGGAGGTTTAACTCACGGTTTTGCTCTGACGTGGAGGAGTTGGATGATAATCAAATCCAGGCTTTGGTGGTCACTCTTTCTCAGGTGTGTTGTGGCTAGCTCTTCTGCAGTGCTGTTAGGAGTCCTTTGCACATTTTTCTTTCCTTCTTTCTAGTCATGTGTGCATGTGTGTGTGAAGATGATAACACACATCTTGCATTCTTGTATAAAGATGTGTGTGTTTAAACACCACATGCATACTGATACACCAAGTGTTTGGAGTCTACTCAATGAATGTTGCCCATTCAAATTTCATTGTACTCGCCATTTAATGCCATAAAAGTATACCTTTAAGAGGAGGGTAGTCTGGGAGATCTGTCAATGCAGGTCACTGACAGGTACCATTGAGGGATACCAGTCTTGTCCATAGAGTACTCTATATTTAGGGGGTTTGTACTATTCATATATGCAAATTCCACTTACCATATACATTTATATTTGATGCAGGCTGTGTTAATGTACATTTTGTTACTACACACACATGATAATAAAAATGTGCTTGTATTTGCAAGAATGAGTGACTGCCCTTTCACAAATCGAAATCTATTTATGTGTATTCTGGGTGTACATCACTTGACCTTTAATCTTAACAGGTGCTATGAAGTGGTGACCTGCTAGATAAATATTACCATTTTCCCTTCCTTGAAAAAAAAATTGGGGTAGTGCAGGTTTTTGGTTTTTTACTGTCTTATTGAAAAACAATTCCATGGAGATCTTATGGTAGACAGTACATGGTGCTTGTCAATTGTTTCACAGCTTTACACATATTTGAAATGAAGTAGCTGGGCTATACTGCTTTAGCATTAAATGAAGCTGAATTAGTATTGTGTCAGCAAGCAGAAGTTTTTATACTAGAAAGATGTAGGAGGGAGATGGATAATGATGGATGAAACTTGCTGATACAAACACATGCCGTATTTTCTTAAAAATATAAAATTCTGAACCACTGAAGCTTGTACGTTGTTAAACCCAACCCTAGATGGTTTTAACACATATGCCATTTTCCGATGCTTACAAAATTTATTAGCAAAATAATACAATGGTAACATACAAAAGTGAATTTTGGTATTTTCTAAGTATTTCTTGCATCTTGTCACTGTAATAATTTTCAGTTTAGACAGTAATAAAAAGTATCCTAGTGAAGAGATTTCACAAGATTTTAAATAGCTGAAAATTAGATACACATTTTAAGAAAAAAAAGCCATGGTATGAGCCCATGTTCACAAAATCACTTCATTCTTTTAAAACATTATTGAATGATTGTTCTGCAAAATGCTTCCTATTGGTAAAACATTTTTTCTATATATGTTTTATAGAATTAAACAATCATACTATGCCTGATAGTATACTATGTCATCCTAGGTAACAGCTGATGAGGGGAGCTGGTTGCAGTACTCCTAGCAGCACCACTTGTACAGAAGGCTCACTGTACAGACTATGAAAGAATAGAAATATATGTGGGTGTTTGTTCTCTTGGTTTCAACAGTATCCTAGAGGTGCAAACTAAGGACAGAGATTGCTGAAGAATGAGGCAGTCTCCTTCTGCAAGCTTGGGTGATTATCCCATAAGTGACATATATAATAGACATTAAACTTACATTAAGAATGTTTATTACATGGTTTTTTCACTGCTTATGGAGGAGAACAGATGCCATTAAATCAGACCTGATTTTATTGTTAATCCAACACCTTCCTTTCCCTTTTGCCCAGGGCTTCTTATGTTACTCATTGGTCAACAGTTTTTGCTCATTCTTTTGTTTTCATTTCTCCCTGTCACCTCCATAGTGGTCAGATGGACAAGGTGGGTATATGGTTACAAGTGCGGGTTAAATTGCTGGGCTGAGTGGGAGGGGCTGATAGAGAAGTAAGGAGAACCTGGAGCAAAGCTGCAAGGGGAAAAGGAATTTGAGGTCTGTTGAGCTGAAAAGAAGATGTGAAGAGAGAGAGGAAGAAGCTTGGCAAATGAGAGAGAAGGAAGTTGAATTTGCAAAGAAGAAAATGGGAAAGTTATCAAAACAGCCAGAGCAGACAAATAAAATAATGTACTCTGATTTATTACAAATGCATTGCAAATGTCATCTACTGGTATCCTTCAAATAGTTAGTTACCCGTTAATCTTATTGTAAAATGTAAATCCTTCCATTAGCCATTTCTCATCTGATTACTATAATGACCCATTTTCTGTTTTTTCTATTCTTCTTCTGTGTTATTCATCCTCTTAAAATTTCTGGCACTCATTTTGTCTCTCATAGGTTCCAAATTCCTGTTTTACCTCTTTATTTCAGGAGCTTGCATGGGTTATATGTGCAGTTAAGAAGCAGAGTAATAAAACTTAACATTTGCATTTTAAGTTCTCAACAGGTGTAATTCCTTGTACAGTTAGAGCTTAGTTGTAGCTCATGCCTTCTCTCCATTTTTTGCTTTATGATTTGCACATGGTGTTTTGTCACTTATTTGCCTTCTGCTTTCCTCCAAGACCACTGGTGCGGAGGAATCCCCGAGCTATGCATGTTCTCAGTTCACAGTGATCTGTAGATTGCAGTATTATATAGTTGTAGCTCTCTGAAGGTGTACAGTGTTGCCTGAGTATCCTGTTGATGAAGCACACCGTGATGCATTCAGCCTGACCCCGAGCAGCACTGCTTTGCATCTGTCGGGCTGCGGGATGGCGAGCAAAGCAACTTCAGGTGGGAAGGGCATGCCGGGGTGCTGGTGGGCAAATGTGCGCATTAAAGCATCCCACTGTGCTTCAGACTCCTTCACCTAGCAGCCTCCCAGCATACTGATTTTGAACTGGCACTTCAGTGTCAATCCCCAGAGGTCTCTGCCACCAGGGAGCTATTTTGAAATTTCAGAGTGCTTGTGGGAGCAACATGCTCTGCTCTCTGTGTTAAACTTAAATACATATCTTTATCTCCTGGGCAGCTCTGAAGCTCCAGTACCTCTAATGTTTTCTTTTAAAAAGAAATGTTAACTTTATGTATTGTTCTAAATCTTCAAGTGTGAAGAATCTGGAGAATTTTTCCCAGTCCATCAGGCTGCACTTTCATGGGAAAATCTGGCCATATTGCTCTCGTGCTGGTTCTGTCCTCTGGGCTCATGGCCAGGGGGGTACCGAAGTTCTGGGAGCTCAGTAGGAACATCAGCGCTTGGTAAATTAAAATACATTTTGAGTCTTAAGTCACGTGAAGGTACTCCAAGTGGCTGCATAGTAGAACATAGCAAATATGTAAGTTACGTTATGATCTGGTTGTCCATAATAGGATATTTTTCTCTTGGTTGTTATTCATACAATTGTACGCTTCTCATTCATCGTTAATCATAGTCCATGTGGTGATTTGGTTCATGACAGGATTTCTTATGTTATAGTGAGTTAATCTGTACTGTAGCGCACATTTGTGACAAGATGAAGTATAAACTTACTTGGCTTCACACTAATGCTGCTGGTTTTTATACCTAGTACTATAAATACATAAACGCACAAATAAACTATTTTTTTTCTTTCATGCTTAACATTTCAAGCTCCAGTGAAGTTAAAGGTCTGCGAACTTGCCATCTCAAACAAATGTGAATTTTCATGGCATTATTTCTGATCTGAAGGGTGATTATTTAACGTTGTAGTAACATTTGTAAAACAGGATTAAAACAGAATATGATCTTAGTAATGCATAAGTGGGCTGAATCAGTTATGTAGGATTTAATTGAAGAAATGTGAAAGTGATTTATTTTGGAAGTACAGATCACATGAGAGAATATAAAGAACTCCGAGTATATTACTGAAGAGCAGTACTGGGGGAATTATCTCGACAGAAGAAATTGAGCTACTGGATGCTTGATTGAATATTAGTCAGCAGCATAACACACACACAAAAAAAGGACAGTGATACATAATTTTGTGCATACTAACAAGAGAAGTGTGTATAAAAACATATAGATTTCTGTCCTCTGGTGTGTTTCCCTTTGTTTCAGCTAGGATAATGTTGGATTCTTTATGTCCAGTTATAACAAATCTAGGAGTGAGGTTATTCTTGGTAGAAAACTTTTGCAAAATTGCATTTATGTTATGATAAATGACTTGCAAGAGAAAGGAAAACTGTTCTGTCCTTTTTTCTGATTAATATTATTTATTTTTTAAAGTAAAAAATTTTATGAGTTTGTATTACTTTTTAGATGAGGGGAGGAGTTGACTTTTTTTTTTGGTCGTTAGAAATCACAATTGTGTCTCAACTGGAAAACCTGTACCTAGTGTAACAGGCATGTTCTTTCTAGGGGGAACAAGACTGAGGGTAAACGTAACTTTCTGCCAACATGTAAGTGGATTTTATAAAGGAGATGATGATGAACTCTTTCAATACATCAATGAGGACAGACCAAGAGCTAGAGAAGAGACAATTTAGGTTAAATATTAATAAAAACATAATTCAAGAATCAGAATGGTTAATTGTTGGATCAAGGATATTTGCTAAATTATAATCTTTAGAATTATAAGAGGACAAGACTAGACGTTGGAGGGATTCTTGACAACATCGAGTAGTTTGGGAATAGTTACAGATGTGATACAGGGCCTCTGACTTCTTGCTGTGTGAGGCCTCTGTTCTGCTGTTAGCTGCATGCACAGGTCTGCTAAGTCCTTTTGGAAACATGCAGGTCTCAAAATACCCTCATGTAACACACTGCAAAATCGGGACTGCTGGTGTTACTAGTGCTGACAGGAAAAGTGGGGAGTGAACTCCTTGGCAGTGTCTTCCCTTCTTTGGACTTTATTGCATGGGTTGGATGAGCCCAAGGTAAAGAAAGCAAAGCTTGAGCCATGGAGTTTAGATTTATCCTCTTTTGACATTCCCTTTGAAGCTGAAGAGAACCGGCCTTTTTCAGGAACTTTTGATAAGTATGAAGAAAAAAGAAAGAACAAAGGTGAACGAAACATGCTACGCTACCCTGTACTAGGAGTCCTGTACAGCACTTCTCACTAAGAAAATTCAAATAGAATTTATAGGAAGAAAGACTTCCCCATGATAATTCATCCACTGGTGGGTTTTGCCAGTATAATTCGTTAATAATGTATCTGCCCAAACTGTGGAATTCAAAAAGACACAGACATCTGTATTCTTTTTAATTTATAAAATAACTTTGAGGACAGCAAGTTTGAGATAACCAAAGCTTTGCTGGTTTTCGCAATTAATATGAAGTTTGGTTTATCCTTTTTTTAACAAAATCAGCCTACTGTTTGAAGAGCTTTTCAGTACAGCTTGCCCACTTGCTTTGTTCTAATTTGGTTATGTACAAAAATGTTTCTTCCTTCAGCCAGACTAATGTTGAATGTTTAATGAAGGAATCTGCATAAGATGATGTGTATGATCTGAACGGCCTTGAGGTTTCAATTTATCTCAAATCATGCAGACAATAATCTTTTATGTTGGAATTTGTCATGTTGCTTGGAGCCACAAGGGAAAAACTCACTTGAGCTATTGACAGATGAATATTTTTGCCACTTTATTTGTATCCTTTTGTAACCCCACTTTTTGATGGTGTTCCTTCCTGCTCTTACCTCAAGGCATGAAAGAAAAAGATATTTTGAGAAATGCTTTTGCTGTCCCCTTGCTGCCCCTGGCAGAGTTAATCCAGCCATCCTGCTGTGCTCATAGAGTCTGTTTTCTCCCACCCACGGTGCTTCCTCCTCACAGATTAAGAGTCAAAGTATAGCATGATGCCAGCTCTGCCTATGATGTATGATTCTGCTCTGCCATGGTGGCCATTGCCTTTAAGATAGTAGTAGCATTGCTACAGCTGTGATAGCATAAAGGATCTAAATGAAGCAAAGATATAAGGCAGAACTAATAGCTTTTTTTAAGGCTGTATCACATAGCTAGAAAATGGACAAGATTTGGGGTTCAGAATCTGACAAGCCACATGATCGAAACCAAATGTAGGTTGGACAAAATTGCTCTTAATTTATTTTAATTATGCTAATCAATTAGACTACTTGAAAGAGGACAGTAGGTTACTATAGCTGCAGTTGAGATGAATTGGTAGCTTTTACATATGCAATAACTTCTTCCACTTGGTGTTGAAGAAAGAAATTGATGAAGGTGAAGGAGAGTATGAAACCTGGGGAGAGGAACTGGTACAGTATTTTCAAGGCATGATTTTCTTCCAAAACCTGTAGTAATTGTTTTAATGAGTTTATTAAATAATTGTTTAATGAGCAGAGTTTGCAAACCAGCATAGCATAAGAAAACTGGTAAAGTAAATTGGTGGAGGATTTTTTTATTAATTATTTTAATGATTTGTATGCTGTGCCATAACCTATACTGAGGTTATTGGTCATTCAAAATTTATTGAGTTTAGAAGTGTCCTTGCTGAGAGAAAAGTGATGAAATTGATAAGTTAGCTTTTGCTGCAGAGCAGGTAGAGTGATAATTGAGGGCCCTCTTTACATCATGTTGTATATGTAGATGCGTATTTCCAGTAAAGGAAATGTCCAAATGGAGACCCATGACAAGTGGTGTCCCTCAGGGGTCTGTACTGGGACCAGTGCTGTTTAATATTTTGTGGGTAACACCAAGCTGAGTGGGGCAATGGTCACTCCAGAAGGATGTCATCCAGAGGGACCTGGACAAGCTGGAGAAGTGGGCCTGGGTGAACCTCATGAGATTCAACAAGGCCAAGTGCAAAGTCCTGCACCTGGGTTGGAGCAACCCCCTGTATCAATACAGGATGAGGGATGTTGTGATGGAGAGCAGCCCTGCGGAGAAGGACCTGGGGATGCTGGTTGGATGAGAAGCTCGACATGAGCCAGCAGTGTGCACTCACAGCCCAGAAGGCCAACTGTGTCCTGGGCTGCATCAGAAGAAGTGTTGCCAGGAGATCAAAGGACTCCAGTTCTGGAGTCCTCCTCATAATAAGGGTGTGGAGCTGTTGCAATGGGTCCAGAGGATGGCTGTGAAGGTGATCCATAGGCTGGAGCGCTTCTGTTATGAGGACAGGCTGAGAGAGTTGGGTTTGTTCAACCTGAAGAAGAGAAGGCTCTGGGGAGACCTCGTAGTGGCCTTCCAGTACCTAAAGGGGGCCTACAAGAAAGCTGGGCAGGGACTTCTTCCAAAGGCAAGTAATGGTAGAAGAAGGCGGAATGGCTTTAAACTGGAAGGGGAGAGATTTAGATTAGACAATGAGGGTGGTGAGGCATGGGAATAGTTGTCCAGAGAGGTCATGAATGGCCCCTCCCTGGAAGTGTTCAAGGCCAGGCTGGATGATACTTTGAACAGCCTGCTCTGGTGGGAGGTGTCCTTGCCCATGGCAGGGGGAGTGGAACTGGATGATCTTTAAGGTCCCTTCCTACCTAAACCATTCTATGATTGTATGAAATTAAGACCTTTATAGAAGTGACATCCCTGGACAGCATAGCGCGTGGTACCCAAAAACAGAGCCAATGGTGCCTACACTAGCATATCACAAAATGTGTTCTACTTCATCCAGTGTGCCACGGTGTGGCTAAGACTAAGCAGCCACTCTGCAGCAGGGAGACTCCACACTGATTACTGGTAAGAAAGAAACAGTTAAGAGAAGAAAAATATTTTTCATGTAATGGTTAACATGTCAGAGACAGGTTTGTTCCAGTTCTCAGGGAGAAAGTGGCAAACACCTCACACACAAGCTAGAAAACTAGATTTAATAACTGCTAAATAGTAAAAAGCATAGGCTAATAGACTGTTGTTTCTGTTAAAATGTTTGCTTTAGGATTCTTTACAAATTTATTTTTGTTATGCTAGCTATGCAGTTCTCTTGGGTGATCTGGTGTGAAAGAAGCTGCAGTCTCACTGTGGTGGATGCATCTCATTTTTGGCTTGTGCCACTGTAAACACAGGCAGCTGCTGAAAACGAGATTTCCACCCCTTCCTCTTTCCCCCATCTGTGGTCATACTTTCCTGCCCGTTTACTTGTGCCAGTATTAGCTCTACTGTGGTCAGGTAAGGAAGCAGATGAGGAGCTGACCCTACAGAGAATTGCTCCCTGCCCACCTCCAAGGTCTATTTCTAAGGCAGATGGAATCCTTGGAGTGAGATCCTTGGGAGGTCTCTCTGCGGCAGCTGCTCCTGCTCCACAGCCCAGCACCCCTCCGGTCGGATCAAACCCTGGTATTTTTTCTGTAGATCTTTCTTCTAAGCAAGTATTTCCATGAAGTTTTCATGAGACTTATAGGACAATTCATCTGTTCTTTGGGACCAAGGTGGGATGGGTTGTGTCCTACCTAGCATCATGTTATCAGTTCATAATAGTAGAGTATTGACATTGCCAGTGATGGTTCTTCTATCAAAGGCTACAAACACTTTCCAAGTTTTTATGTCTATGATTCTTTTACAGCTCTTCCCTTAAAGTGGATATGTATTAATGCTAGAGTTGGAAAATAACACATGGTCAAGTTTGTAATACTTGAGGGGTTATGTGTATTTTGGATTGCTGTGTGGTGGTGGTCTGTGCAAACTGCTCCACAGCACAACCCAAACGCAAGCCTAGGTAGCATCTGTGCATCAGTTTGTCTTGAACTAGATGTTCAAGAGTGGAAGCCATGCTTTTAATCTTAATGTTTGACAATATAGAAAAATAATTTTACTCAACTGAAAATACTTTAATACAGTAATAATTAGGTCTTCATGCATACGGCTGGTAGTTTGCAATTATACTAGGAAACTGAATGTGTCTTGAATAACATCTCTTAACATTTGTTCTGAACCTTGGTCCAGGTTCTCCTGTTGAGTATTTGACTTTTCTTTCTGTACGTTGGAGACATTCTATCTGCAGTTATTATGTATCCGCAAGGTGTTGATGATTAGAAAAAAAATGTATAGAAGGAGCTTCATTAAATTCTAGTATTAGAAGGAGATATTTAGCACCATCTTAGGTTTTTCATTATTTTTATTGCCGTTTTTATCAGAGTGTATAATTGCATAATATAGAAATAAGCAATCCATTTTGAATTCTAATATATGAATATCTGTATAATTAACTGATATTATTTGCATATTACAGAGCTTACCTTTTAACAACTGCATTGGTTATAAGTGGAGCTAGAGTAATTTGCATTTTCACTCCTAGCAGGGAAAGGCTGTTTGCTACCGTATGTTATTAGAAAGCTTGAGAGTATAAAAAAGCGCTATTTATTTAGTAGACAAATGTCCCATTCTTTAAAGGGGCTTGAATGTTGGATTTTTTTTTCCTTTTGCTTGGAATTAAGTCTGTGATGAAATTGAATCAAGATCAGAAAAAGGATCAGTTCTAGAGCTGTTAAAATTTTCTATGGAGATTTGTGTTTTATCTCCTATTTCTCGTTACACTAGCTTTATTTCATGCTTGTGTACAGATTAATGTTCTTTGCTGATAATTGCATATTAAAAATAGATAAATAACTTATTAGCTCATTATGAAATGTGTTGTAGTACTAGTAACTTTAATTGAAATTAATCTGCTATGTAAGTAATCCTGCAAAATATTGTGGGATAACATATTGGTATTGCAATTGCTCTCACATAGTGCTATATGATTAACATTGAAGACCTCAGGGATGCTGGCCAGAAATAATACACCTGGTGTCCGTGACCACACATTCTTCATACCTGATCTGAACTGGTAGCGAGACCTGTCATAAGCTTAACACACAGGTGGATACACAAGTCCCTAGCAGAGGGAACAATTTATGAGGTCTACCCTCTCAGCTGGGACTCAGTTTGGGAATATATTCCAACTTTGAAGCTGTCCAATATTTTTTCTACTTAGTGCCTGTGAAAACAGAAGGAATGTTTTCATTTTATGTACAGACCTACTTAGTGATTAGTATTTTTCACATAAATAGTATTTTCAGCCATGTCTCTTAGAATAGGTAGTCTTTATTGTAATAATCTTTGTCTTTGTATGTATAATAGACTTTTAGGACTTCTGATTTATGGGATTTGAGCCTCATTAATAAAAATGAACATATGCCATATTTGTCATTACATTCGAGGCTTGCCAAATCATTAAATTGCGATTTGGTTGGGTTTTTTTAGAGCCATGGATTTAACATCATTTTTTAATTTAAAAAAAATTGTTTTTAAAAAGTGGTTCAGCCTGTAGACTGAGACACATTCTCGGGAGGTAAAGTGCCCAGGTTTCAGTATTGGATAGGTCTTATTTCATTCTATTTTCCTGATTTTTGTTAATAAAAAAAATTAGTATTTTTCCACTGAAATATTGAAGTTTGTCAATTACAAGCAGAAAATCACGATGCGGGACAGAGGGTGTTAATCTTCAGTGCAGGGAAAAGTGCTAGCACCTGATATGTTCAGACAGCAAATTCTTAAGCTCATGAGTATTTGGAAAACAGTTTAATGAAAACAGTGGCTTGCCTGGTGAAGTCGGGGCAGAAATTCCAGCAACCTGGGTAGTACCAATGGCTGTCCTGAGAACTTCTGCAAAAAATAATAAATCCTCATGTGCCTGAATATGAACTGAGATGGCAATGGCTGAACGGTGTTGTAACACCAGTGCTCTGGCATAAAGTAGTGTGCAGCAGCACAACTCAGAAGTGTAACAACCTGGAATTCAAAATTACCTTTACTTGAAAAAGACTTTTGGCCTCTGACTTCTCAGTACTTTTAAACTGGTGACCTACAACAAAATTATATTTTGCAGGGAGAGGGGGCAACACCAAGCAAATATCAGTTTTTCGTGATAACATATAGAAATGGGACTTACTAGGCAGCCATCTGTCTTTGTGAAATGCTGTCACCAAGACAACTGACATCTGTTTCCAGCTGGATAATTAATTCATGGGGATAATGGCGTGTATTTGATATCATTATGATATGAAATCATGTCTCTTACAAGTCTCTTCATATGCATAATGAACAATTGCTTCCATTGCACTTGTCACAACCAGAGAAGTCTTGCATCTCTCAGAGTTGCAGCAAGTCTCTCATCTCGTGGTGCTTCAGAGCTTCTCCCTAGTCACGTGCTTGGGCTTTGCTGGTTGTGCAGGGCTGTGCAAGAGAAATCCCTGCACTGTTAAAAATGGCAAGGATTTGTGATAGTTTTGGGTTGGAAGAAATCAGCAGTTGCAGTCAGAATAAGAAAGAGCGTAAAGTATTTCTATGTGAAGAAAATGCAGCAGTTTAGCATGATTTGGACTGGATTTGGCTGTGGATAGCATTGGTGTGCCACCAAGCATTCAATGGTGCAGCTGACTCAGGCATATTTTTGTTTCAAAATATGCAAATTGTTACACCATGTAATCTTGACCAGTGTGTGAGCTATGGGATTTTTTTTGCATTAGCAAAATTTTTAGCAGTTGTTCATGCTGGGAATTTATATAGCAACTGTATTTGATTAATTCTCAACTTTTCAGATAACCAGTCATGATGATCAGGTGACATGTACTGGTTGGTCTGAGCTCACTTCCTGGGTATTCTGGGCACTGCTGTGTTTTAGGATTAACCCTGTAGGGCAGCATTGTGGCAGGAAAGTGATAACAATCAATATATTCTTCACCCACAATTCCAGATAGCCTAGAGTTTATTCCAATATGACCAGTAAAATGGTTAATAAAATTGAATTTAGCTAGTGTTTTGGTCTGTTTACTTGCAGAAATAGGAAGGTCACACCTTGTTGTCTTGTACTTAGCATTTTTTATTGAAGTGTCAGATGCTGCCACTAGAGAATTACTGGTACTATTCTGATCCATCTCTAGTTTTCCACTTTGTATCTAGTTCCCAGTGTCTGATTGCTGCTGGATGTTTAGTCCAGACTTTTTGCACTGTTATGGTACTAATTTTACCCTATACAGTAAATTTTCAGATTATTCCAAAAGAAAGGGAATTGATGTCTTGAATTTCAGTAATCTTCATGATACCCATTTTAAAAAAATATAGGATAATTATAAAAATATAATATTGGATCATATTATTCAATATCAGTGGAAAAGTTCACTCAGAAGAATGCTGCAGAAATAGTGCTCGAATTTAGATGGAATAACTTGTTAATTACAGCATCTGCACATACACAGTCATCGGAGTTACTGGGCTACATGTGTTTTTAAAACATCTGTCAACTAAGTCAGAAATCTAAATACAAAGTGCATTGGTTATATTTGTGGATTTCTTACATTTCCTAGTGGAATTTCATGTTGTACACTAATCACTGGAGAATATGGAGGCAAAAATAGGATTATATTTGTGTGCTTGTATCATTTTTTGGACAAATGACTCGCCTCTTTCTCCTTCAAATGTATTATAATATCAAATATAAGAAAATATATGAGATGAATTTGCATTATTTTTGTCTCAAGTATCCTATTGTCAGTGTGGAAAGAGTCATATCAGGTACATGCTTCTTTTTGTCCCCATAAAAAAATAAGAGGTTGTGAAGGGCCTTAAGCTACTTAATGGTTTCATGACATGTTGTAGCTGATTCCTGCAGCCACACTGCAAAGCTCATTTTATTATCATTTATGAAGTAGGCTACAATCCATTTGACAAAATGCTTCACTGTATAGCACTTAGGTGCATTGTGTTGACTGTCTCTGTAGTCTGGTGTTACTATGTTCGCTCTTTCCTGATATATAGAAAATGTTCTTGGGAGCTAACTTGTGGACTGAATAAGTGCAAAACTTTTAAAGTTTATGTGATACACAACATTAAGGTATTTCTAAGATACTGCTTTAGGCAACTTCACCATTGCACACCGTTGACCTATATTTGTGATATTTGACATTTTTGATAAATGCTGTCGGGGATAATCCATCACAGAACGAGTTTTCAGAATTTCAGGGTGTTTGTTAAACTCTCGTAACTCAAATATAGAAGAGTTTCAGAAAATGGTATTTTATATTTGTAAGTTGAGTAACAGATTTTCCAAGTAAGAAAATTGCTAGGGAGTCTGTTTCCAGGAGAATACAGCTGTCTTCAGTTAACAAGGTACGCGGTCCAGATGAGACTGGGCTACATCTGCCTGTTCGCTGAGGACTATGTGTTTCTGTAGGCTGCATCTTTAAATCCCTACCACTTCAGATTTGAGGTGACCACCATTTTAATAGAAAAACAAAATGTGGAATAAACTTAGCAGTGCTTATAATGTTCAAAGACATGTATTGCTTTCAAATTGAGCACAGTTGTTGAAATAATACAACCATTTAGACCCGTCTGCTGATCTCTTATGGCAGTTATCCCTCAGGACTCGTGTCCTTTTCTCTCCTGTTGTTCAACAGCTTTGTGAAGTCGAAGAGAATTGCTTTGTGTGGTTTGATACAGATAATAAGGCAGTCATAGCACTGAGAACCTCGAAACAACCCAAGAACTGCAGCTTTACTTAAAAATCTCTAGGTAAATGCTCTTGATGGTGGGGAAGCATTATGAAAGCAGCAAGTTCATCGAAGTGCATTACCTGAGTAATGCTTAAAGCAGTTGTAGTTCATTCACGTGTTTCATATAGTTAAATACAGAGATAAATTGTGCACCCTTCTGTTTAATATTCAATATAAACTGAATACATAACTAAGTCTCCTGTGTACCTCTGGCATTTTTGTGTGTGCTGCACTATCTCAGCTTCACTCGCACTTCTCCAGTTTTAGACTAATAGGAGAACACATAGCAAGCTTTGGGAATCTGCAGCTTGGGCCTGCTGTTGAGCTGCAGAGTCTGCAGCAACTCAGCAAGCTGCCTCTCAGAGGAGGGCTGTGATCTGATTCATGTCATAGCCCATCGCTTTATAGATGCAGGCAAACAAGATGCTCTTAATATTCAACAATAGCAGATAGCACAGAGACATCCAACAGAGGAAGTGTGAATGACTTCACATATCTGTGGATAGACAGAAGTTCATCCACCAGAACAATGATGGTGTGTTGCCGTACCATATCCTGAGACAGTAGATCTAGATATGTTGTAGAAGAGTTGCTGAGATTTGAGTTTTGTTTGTTTGTGCTCATGAATGTTAGCTCTTTAACAGTGCTACTGCTTAAACTGAGGTAGCTGTTCACTTAGGAGGTAGCATTTTCAGTTTTTTTGGGGGGACTATTACTATTTCTAGGTTGAGTAAGAAATTCCTCTTGACTGAAGGGTGTTGACACATGGTGGTACTAAATATAGTGCGAAGTACTGTCTTCTGAGAGGGAATGAAGGCAGCTCTGGTGTATGAAACCATATATACACTGGAAGAGTTACATGAGGACACTGCTGTTTGCAGAACAGAGGCTTGTTTCTAGACTTAGAGCTGCTTTACACTTTGAAGCCATTAAACAATAGCATAAAAATTTGATTTTTCCACTAGTGCTTAAGTTTCCAACTTGTTGTTTCTGCCCTCTCTGTTTTCTTGAGAGCAGTGCTGGTTTTGTATGTGGCAGGGTCACAGTGAGATATAAATGGGGAGTAGTTGCAGTAAATTTGGAACATCTTTTTGGCAGCATTCCTGGAGTTTGGACAAGCACAAGGTGTTTGAACCTACCCACTGATGCTCACATCTGTTCGCGACAAAGATATTTTTCATTGCATCTGATAAAAGTAATAGACCTCCAGAACCAAATTTATCCACCCTGTGTTTCTTACACAAAGATGATTCTACACGATAATACAAACTGTACATGTCGTTTCGAGATTACCCGTGAAGGGCATGGTGAATAGATTTAAAAGTGGTAACGTTTATTCCTTGTGCAATTCCTTTTCTCTGTTCTTGCCCTCTCTAAGCATTTGCTTGCTGTTCCTCACTCTCTTCCTCATCCATCCCACGAATCCCTTTAATCCTCATTACTCACTGTTTGTCTGTGCTTCTACATTTCTTTTTCCAATCACCTCCTCCCCTTCCCTTGTTTTTACTCCCACACTGCTGCCTTCTTTTCCTGTTGCATTTTCCTTTCCTCCTCACTCATTTTTGGGTCTTTTATTTTTCCCCCAGTTTTCCACATCTATACCTGCTGTGGTTTCTTCCTTCATTTTACAGGGTTATTCCTCTGTTTGTTCTCACCTCTGATTTTCTCTGATTGTTTACCTTGTACTGCTCTCTGTCTGCTTAGCCTGTGGAGTGGGCTATCTTTTTAAAAGGTGTAAAGAGAAAATATCTTCACTCTGAATGAATCTTCATTTAATGATTACAATGTGTTCTTTTCAACAAAGTATTTTTTTTATTATTTCAGGTCTTAAAAATTAGCTTGATTGGCCACCGAAAGCGTGTTCTGGCGTCTTTGGGAGACAGGCTTCACGAAGATCCTCCTCAGAAACCACCTCGGTCAATAACCCTCAGGGTGAGTGCTAGTGAAAATCTGTTTGCATTTCTCAAAAAGTCAGCAAGCTTTCCAAACATTCACATGAGAACAGTGGTTTCCTCAAGTGGGATTCAACTTAACTCACTTCAGAAGTTTACAGTGTAGACGTCTTAACCTGACCTCAGTAGCACCTCCCTGTATTGCCAGTGGAGATAAATCGACATTTTTACAGGGTGGTTCATCTGACCTGTTTCAGATGTCTACCTTAGGATAAGATAAGTAGCATCTTAGAAGTACCGACTTATCTTCTTTGCTCAAGACACTAGCTCAGGACCAGGTGTGTACAAGCTGAACATTTATGTTTGTCCACAGGAATCCCAGCTCAGCTGATTGATACTTCAGAGGAAGAATTATCCTTTTCCTTTCACATTTTCAAATGTTTGCACTTTTCAGACATATGCTTTATGCTTTCTTTAAAGAAAGCCTGTTTAAATTGTTCAGATACAAATATCCTTAAGATGTTTCTGTATATCAAAAGGTTTGTGGTGGTTTTAATTTTCAGGTGTATTCCCTATTTCAGAAATCTGATTGCAATATCCCTGGGGTTTTTCCACACTGCACCAGGTTTAATCTCCTCTCTTTACACCACCTTCTCTGGGTTTCTCCAATCCAATGCCCTTGCTTCCTTGCTCTCTGTTACACTTACCAAGATGTGGTCTGATGACCCATTCCTACTGTGTTCTCTCGGAAGGAGTTTGTATCAACACTTTTTATATTTTAGGTTGCACCTTCTGCATTTGATTGAATCTAATTATTTTCATGGGGCTGCATTTCTGACTGGAATCTCATTTGGGATTAAATTTCCAAATGTCAGAGAGTGTCGGTACTCCCAAATTAAATTTCCTGGTATGAAGAGAAATAGAGGGAGACAGAATGAGGGCTTATTTTTACATACACTTACAATTTTTGTGACCAGACTGTTTTTAACCTGCTTATTCTCAGGTGCCATGAATAGCCATTTTAGATCTTCCCTCAAATTCAACCTCTTCCTAATGCTATGTTGCAAAAGGTTTCTCAGGTCTATAACATCCTGCTCTAAGGTACATTGCACAAGCGTGTGCGTATTTTTCTTGTGGTTTGGGGTGTTTTTAATGCATTATGTGAAAGATTCCTGATGCATGGCAGGTATTAAAACACTCCCAGGAGAGAAGAATAATTTGAAAGTTGCACATTTTTGCTCAATACTTTCAGTGCTCTGGACTGGGGAATTAGTTCCTCTTCAGCAGGTGGGAAAGCTTCCACAGCCCATGTTATTGGTTAGGACTTTATATTCTCGCAGTTAATATTGAAGAGAGAAATGCATGTCTTCCATCTGTAGTCAAAATTGTAAAAAGTAGTCTGCTGCTCCACAGACAGAGCTACTGTTTTGGGCAAGTGCTAAATGTCATTCATCACCTCTTGGTATTGGACTCCTCACAGAGAATCCTGAATAGGAGAACATGAGTTTGGATTAAGGCTTACTTTCCCATCAGATGCTACTATACCATTTTATATAGAATCATGGAATGTTTTGGGTTGGAAGGGACCTTAAAGATCATCTAGTTCCAACCCTCCTGCCATGGGCAGGGATCCTTTCCACTAGATCGGGTTGCTCTAGATCAGTAGAGAAGACAGTTCGTTGTTTAAAGAGTCTATTTTTAACATTCCAAGGCCAGCCTAAGCATGGCTAACACTTAATATTTTTGACTCTTTGTATTAGCTTTTAAAATACTTAAAAGGAAAAAAATGTTTAAATATTGAGGAAAAGCAACAAACATGAAAAATATCCACAAAATATGCTATTCCCACAATAAGTATGTTCTAAGGAAAGGTTATTTTGATTTAAAAGTCTTATACTCGAAAATTAGAAAATTATGGATCTCAGGCTACCTATCCAATCTTGCTTTCCTTTCTTGTGTGCATTGTAACCTTTAATTACAGGACCAGTTTCCAAGTTATTCATGGAACCCTATCCTCATTCAGTCAGCATTAGAGGCTGGATTTTAAACAATTTAGGTTGAAAATTTGGAGAAACATTATAATAGTAATGGTAGTTTAACACAAGAATTAATTTACTAGAGAGAATTTCTGGTTTTAGAAACTGGTTAGACAAATCTGTGGAGCATGAGGTGCACCTAGGCAGCCTGAGGAAGGATCTCTTAAGCTCCCTTCCAGCGCTGACCAGCGTGGTTCCAGCCTTACATGACTGACAGGACTGAGAGATGGGGATTAAGCAGATTTTGACAGTGAAGTATATGATCAGGTGTCCCTGTGGGGCATGTGTCCCTGCATTCACAACACGGTGGAAACATGATATGAATACCTGGTGACTAACAGCAGCATGGTACTAAAGACGTGATAGCACTTGCACCAGGCATCCGTGCCTGGTCTGCAGATTTGTTAAGGAGATGAGAAAGTGAGTATGGGGTGAGGAAGAGGAATGAAGGAAGAATGGTAGAGAAACTCATGATTAAAGGAATAGCTTTAGCTAGGAAAATACAAATTTGCAACTGATTTCGCCACAAAGCCCTTGGATAACACTTGGTAAGTTATTTAGATAATTGTCTCATAAACAGTCACTAATTGCATGTTGCCAACATTCTCCATATTTGACTGGAGTCTGTAGTCTGATTTATACAAAGTGCTGAGCACACAGTGCTGCAAATTAGATCAACAGAAGTGGTGGTTTTGGATACAAGCACTTGGAAAATCAGGCAATAGATATTGTAATTAGGCATCCAAAGTTACTGATATTTTTTAACCTTTGTCTGTGTGTCTCAGGTCTCCCACACTAAAGCGGTGATTATAAAATGCCAGAAGTCACAGGGTGTGGTGAAAATAAATTGATTTACATTTGTAAAGCACTTACAAGCATCATGGAAATGACGATGTTAGTCATCCTATCTTCAGAGCAGGATTTGAATGGAGTTTAGGGAAGGGGTTTGGGGCCACGAAACGAGGTGAGAATAAAATACTGACTACACGATAACTAATGATAACACAGTGCTGAGTATATGACAGCATGCTGCACAGTTGAGGATCCATCTGTGCTGTGAAGGACAACTTTGAGAAAATAGCATAAAATCATACAATTACATACTATTCCATAATGCAGAGTTGCCGTTATTCTTTTATTTCTTGACGTTGTAATTCTTGTCAATCTTCTGATACAGATCTCAGAGTGAATGTCCTCTTTATATGCGCTTTGATAAAATACAAAAAGCTCGCTGAGAGCTGAAATCTGTATATCCATTGCATGGTCATCTGTAACTTTGATGCACTGATGGTCCTACCAGTCTACTAAAAGAGGGTGAATCGTGTTTCGGAGCAGGTAGACGTTACCCACCTGGCTGGAGGGGCAGGTAGTGGTCAGTAGAAAGGATCTTGTTTGGTGTGCCTGTACTTATTTTCAGGGCAGAGGTGTGTGCATCATCTAGTCAGAGTTGGGTCCATGGAGGGTAGGTTTTAAAGATTATGCCTCACCAAACCTTTGGAGCATGTGGAGACCACAGCTTTTCACTTGGCCAAAGTGGTGGATTTTTGTGAAGAAGGGAAAAAGGCCATTCCTAAGAGGAAAACACTCTTGTCTTTGCCCTGGGAAATGTCAAGTGCTTGTCTCAGATCATAGGAAAACTAGAGAATTAAAAAACAACAAAAAAAAAATCCCTGTTAATTAAAAGTTTCTAAACAACTATATATCCCTGATTTTAGTCAACCAACATGAAAAATACTTATCAGTTACTATGATTGCAAGGAATAATGCCTTATAGACTCCTACATTTCAAATATTAACGTCAGATATTACTATCACTGGAACACACACAGAGAATTGAAACTTTCCCTTCCATTTGGAAGAGATTACAGCTCTGATTTCTTACAGCAGATCTTGTTTCTTAATGGCATAAAGGACCTTGCTGTTTTTCAGATTTAGATTTGCTTCAATGTGATCATGGATGAAATATCCACTTTAATTCTTTGTTTAGATAAAAAGGCAGGGTTTTTTACCCTCCATGCACTCTGGAGGAGCTCTTTGCTTCCTCTAATATCTTCACGCCCTTTCTTGTTGTTCAGCATTGAAATACAGTATTACAGCAATAGGTAATTTAGACAAGGTCTGTGCTGTACAAACTCACTCCTGGGTACATTCTGCCTCCAAAGAACTTACTCTCAGAGATATCTCTAGTGTCAGATAAATTGAGCCCAGTAACCTACATCATGAGAGAGGAATATGTTTCCCCATCCAGTTGCTATGGCAGTGTTTTAGATCTGCACTGGGATGGTACGTGTGCAGACTGGCTGGGCAGTACGCTGTAGCTCGACTCCTGCTGATTGCAATCTCCAGGACAGTGTTGAATTGTGCAGCTGGTGTTTGAACAAGTGATGTGATGTGCAAGAGAACAGGTGTTTCTAAACGTACGGTGGCTGTCTGTGAGCAGTGTGGTGGCGGATCCTGGTAAAATGATCAGGAGGATGTGTTTAGCTCTTTATTAGATAGAGTTCATGTATCAATTCGCTGAGGTATTTGCACGCTGGCTGGTACAAGGTCACAGTTCAGCACAGATTACAAGCAAAACCTGGTAAAATATCTGTACTCTGAGGCTGTCGTGCACTCTAGGAATTGTTATTTAGCTTGTTTCTGATATCTGGTACATCAAGTTAAACAGATGTTCTGCAACACCTATAAAAATGCAGACACAGTATCTATATTTTGTAAATGTTCATACCTTTCTTTTTTCTAGCAAGAGATGTTGCTATAGTTCAAATCACTTTCAAATCACTTTCACTGCTCCGAGTAGCTGCTCAGAAGTGGTGTGAGAATGTATTTCATCTTACAAATAGCTAGTCCTAAATCATGGCTTTATTTGGGCCTTGTCAAGAAGGAACTTACTGTTTTATCTCTCTAGCAGCCCTAGAAGGGAGTATATATTACATGATGAGGTTTTGGAGAGGGAATTTGCCACTAGTTCATGTAAATAGTGAATTATTTTTTCCTTCCACATGGGCTTGGCACCTTGGGTAGTGAATCTGAGCAGTTCTCCTACCGTAACCTTTACTTCAGGAACTGTTTCTTTTTTTTGTGTGTGTGTGAATAATTCAAACACGCTTTTAAATGTGTAGTTTGAAGTCAGCAATATGCTGTTCTTCTTACACTGCATTTTTCTCCTCTCTGTCCAGGAACCCAGCGGTAACCACACTCCTCCTCAGTTGTCTCCATCACTTAGCCAAAGCACTTTCACTACTGGTGGCTCCCTGGACGTTCCTCACATTATCATGCAGGGTGATGCAAGGAGAAGAAGAAATGAAAACTATTTTGATGATATTCCCCGGTCAAAGCTGGAAAGGCAGATGGCACAGGTAGGATTAAAACGATGCCATTAAAAGGCTGCACCTTGCTGCAATTGGTTACAGAACTGAACCTAACTGTAGCTGTGGGTCATATATGAAGCCTGAATTGTAAACTGCAAAGACTGACAATTTTCCACAGCTATCTGTTTGTTTTCTGTATTTCAAATAGTGTGAGTTCATGTGCAGTTTCTCCTGAAGAATAGAACTTTTTGGGTGTTTTGGTGCCTGAAGGCTGAGAGAAGGTGCCTCCTGTGCATCAGAGCATGCAGAATCCCACCAGCAGTGGTTCTGCCTCTTGTTTCTGTAAGAAGGTGCAGATTCCTCACTTTCTGAGCAACCTAGATAAAAATAAGCTGACATCAGTTCGCTGCCAGAAACTCAGAGCTGGAGATTGCTGCATTTGTTAATGGAAAGGCAGCAACTCATTTAAATGAGTATTGCAACGGTGCTAGACTCAACTGGATGTTAAATCAAACTGCTCATGAAAGAAAGCCTAAAGTAACCTCCATCTCTAGATTTTTTCACCCCACCGCAAGAAGAGTACTGATGATTTTATATTAAGCATACTTTGACCAGAGTGATGCCTTGTACCATTCTAAAGGGCAGTAAAGTTAAGCTTGGGCAGCCTGTTGTCGAAAGTGCTTTAGGATGAACTCAGGTTTTTTTTTGGTACGTACAATGAAAGACAGCCAGGTCTTAAGCCATGCAGTGCTTTGCAGTGCTTGGTGGAAAAGGGGCTTTGATTTGCCATCAGAAGTAGATGGGCAGCCAGTGCGGCTCCTGGAGCAACTCACTCTATGAAGGAGAAGGTTGCTACATGCAGCCCTGCGTGAGGCTTCGCAGTGGTTCTGTGCCTGCCACAGCCCAAAATAGAGCCTCTATCGAAAAGTGAGCCTCAAAATGGAAACAGCTATGCGAATAACTGTGTTGTGGTTAACATTATGAACAAAAGGCTGCAGTCTCTCAGCTAATTGCATGAACAAGAAGGAGTAATTAAATAAACAAGCAAAATAAGGTGCTGCTGTTACCTGGGAACACAGAAACAAATTGAATTCCATTTGTTCGGAGGACATTTCTAGGGAAGTAAAATTGTATTTGGTTGGGTGGTGATGTTTCCTTGCCTTTTTTTAATCTCCTAATTTTCTGCTGAATGATCTTATTGTACAGAATTAAGGGTGATGTTGCCTAGTGAACGAGCTTGTTTTCAAACCAAAGTCTGCTGGGCTTTTCTAGCAAGAACAAGGTTGAGCTGAAGTCCTGCAAGGAAAATCCCAGTTCTTATCATGAAAATGTTTCTTTGAAGGTGATGAATTTTAGGTGTTGGAGTGTGAAATACACGCTTACTCATGTCTGAGTATACTGGTTCATCAACTTGGTTCATTTTATTACTTGGTTCTCAAATCCCTATCCTTACTTCCCATTTAGTCATTATCATTAAAGGAAAAAAAACCAAACCAAAACAACCCCCAAAACATACTAGCAATTCTTCCTGTCTCTTTTTCGCTCTTTTCTTTTCCTGTTAGAAGTCTTGATGTTCCCAAGAGGTGTGACACATTGTCATATATGACATCTGGAGATTTTCTTTGGGCTGTTAATAATTGCTTTTCTGAAAGGACTGGGATGTGTTGCGTATCCAAATAGAAGAAAGAGCAGTTAGTACTTACACCACTCCAAATCACTTTAAAATCTATTAAGTGCTGGGATTTTTTGTTGTTGTTGGGAGTGTGTACACACTGAACGAATGACTTCAGTGCCTTGTCTCTAACTTTCATTCTGGAACATAGCAATCATCCTTTGGGACTTCAGAGGGGAAAATGGATTCAGATGAAATCCATAAAGCAGCATTTTGTGTTAGTCCCTGAACTCCAATCTGTTTGGAGTCTTTTTCAGTTCTGTGCCCAAATTCTGCACTCCTGATGTATGTAAAATTCCCTTTGACTTTAATGGGAAAGTCAATGACTCCCTCTGGTGATCATTCTCACTAAATTGGACTCGCCCCATTAAGAGGCTAATCAGGGATTTCTTCAACCATTCTACCCAAAAATAGATTCTAAAATTTATTTTTTGCAATATGTGCTTTGCTAAAATGAACTGTATTTCCTTCAATCCCCCAAAGCACCTTTGAAATTAAAGGTAAAATAATTGGTTTTGGAAAAAAAAAAGACATCTAACTGTTTCCTAACGTGAGCCTTCTACTCCATGTTTGTTTGGGTTTTTTATCTAGCAACTTCCTCCTTGCAGTTTGCAGGTTCCTTTGGCTTATGTCAGATCAACAACAACTCCTGAGCTGATACCAGTCCATCTTTCTAGCTAGAACACATCTCACAAACAGAATGATCTGGTGGCATTATTGGAATTGCTTTGGGAATGTTCTTTGTCTTAACCCTTTATTTGCTAGGCTGTTTGCATGCTGCTGTATGAATCTGCATGTTCACTGGATGCTATAGTAGACAGGTGGACATAAAGACATCTTTGATGCTGTGAGTTTTTGAAAGGTTTTTAGGTGTGTTCTTGGTGGTGAGATTAATGGGTATTTTTATGGCCTTAAGATTGAGAGGCTAACATGGTATTGAGAGCTTATTTATACATTGCTTTTGTGAACTTGATTTTGTTTCAGAATTGTTAGGATAAGACTATCTTTCGTCTCAATTTACAATCTAATATCTGCAGGTATTTTGAGAAAATGGTGAGATCTGTTGTTTCTGTCTTTGCTATGGCCTGCATTTTCACTAAGCTCTTGCATGGGAGTCATCAAGCATGTTGACCTTTGCATCAGATATCAACCGGTGTTTGTTAAAATAACGAGCACATCAGTTTAAATCTATTTGCCTTTGATCTACTGTATGGGTTTAAACAATATTCTGAACCATAATCAAATCTGCTTGTAAGTAATACAACATTTTTCTTCCTGGAGGAAGCACTTATTTAAATTTACTTAATGTGGGTGGTTTTGTCTCAAGGCCAGTGTGTACCTTCATTCACAGTTTCCAAGCCAAGTGTTTGCAACCTAAGAGGAGAAAATCCTAGTATAAACAGTGAGTCTAACCAATTTAGATTCCTTGCTGGAACAGCTGAGGTCATCCAGCTTTCAAAGTTGAAAGTCTTTGTCATCTGGTTGCATAAATCACAACTGCCAAAGAGGTCATACAGAAGGTTGTGAGATGGTTTGTTTACCAAAAAAAAAAAATATTTTACTGTGGATGTTGAATTCTGAGCCTGCAAATTGTAGGTTAATATAATCAAATTAACGTAGTTTAAAATAGCTGAGGTTGTTCTTAAGATTACCTAAACCTTTAAAATAGAACTTAAATCATACAGGCAAAGCCTAAGGACTTTGCAATTAAAATCTATAGAAGGAGTCCCACTGAAGGGACTGGGCTCTTCATTCACCCCTGGAATCATGAGGTGAAGGGAAATGTATATTTATGAGAAGAGCTTGGGAGGTTAAAAGGAGGCATAGCTAAGTTCATTAAAGTACACCAGTTAAAATGTCAGATCTTTAGGATTTGTAATTCTCCAGGTAGCAGAGAAACGTTAGGTACTAGCTACAAGCATATCCCAGACTGCCAGCCCTGAGGCTGTTGCTATTTATTGCTCCAGCCAGTGACATATGGTGCTTTTAGTCACCGTGGTCCCAAAGATCTCTTGCTGTGGTGTTCAGAGTTCTGCACTCTGCCCCGAGCTGGGAGTGAGGGCCAAAAGCATCCTCTCCCATGGAAGGTGGGTAGGGAGGTGTGGGAGCACCTCTGCCCGTGCCGCTCATTGCAGAGCTGGGTCAGGTAGCACCCCAATGCTGACACATGCTTTCCCCAAGGGGCTAAACATGCAGTGCATCCTAAGATGGGGAAGGGTTTGTCATTTTGGGAAATAGTGGGTGGCAACCTCTTTAGAGCTCTGGGGAAAGCTCCGGGCTGCGCCTCTGGGAGGAAAACCAGGTAATGAGTCAGAATATGCTTTCTGGTAGGATAAACCTAGTTGGGCCACCCCAGTGGGCTGTGATGGGAGGATGTCTTAAAGAAGGGATTTCAGAGAGTTGGAAAATTAATTCACAAACGCTGGCAGGAGAAGATGTATCCCAGAGATGCTGAACTTGGACTTCATTTTGAAAGCTTTTCTGTATTCTTTGTTTTCACAGTCTGAGGGCTCTTACATTATTTTTTTCTTTTTCTAAAACACAGGATAACTTAAAAGTAAGGTCATTGTAATTACTAGATTGTAAGTTTGAGTAAAGCTACCCTGATTAATCGAATTCTGTTTTGTCACATTATTTTGTGAGATAATAATTCATTGTAAGATTAAGGTCAATAGTCAGCAGATAGTCATTTAAATGGAGTTAGTATCTGAGATCCTTTATCTGTAGTAGTGGAAGAGTAATAAAAATAAGAGATGGAATTAGCAAAGGCAGGTTTATAGGGAAATTGTAAAATAATTTTTCTGCTTTCTGAAATAAACCTTCAACTCACTAATATCTTCACAGACACTAATGTGTCCATATTTCCAGTGCACTGTGGAGCTATGTGGTTTAAAATCATTTTTTCCATTTCACATGTAAGAAAACTGAGGTACAGGGATGTTGCAGGTTGGCTAAGATGACACTGAAAGTTTGAAGGAGCCAAAAATAAAACTCTTGTGTCATAAGACTCACCTTTCATTTTTTAACTTTTAACCACAGTATGACACTTTTTTTATTTGCTTGTTTCCTGATTGTTTTCCTGTCTTCTCCTCTGCTTTAGAAGGATTTAAGGATTATGGTAAATGAAGGAAAATATGCCCAGGATAATATTGGTGTGTAAAATGAGATTATCTAAGAAGCAATGAAGAATGTGTTTTGTGAATAGTGGCTATTACTGATAAAATAACAGAATTCTTTACGAGTGGATTTGAGGTGTGATAAATACAAAAATACCGTTGTCTGGGTTATTTCATTCTGGTTTTATTTCTCAGGTTTCTTACTTCCGTATTAGCATGAAGTAGTGTACATTTTGAGGATGAAAAGGCAGCAATTTTAAAGAGAAGTATGTAAAATCCAAACAAAATGCTGTAAGGTTCCTATTTTAAGATGCATTTTATTTTTAATATGGAAAAATGATTGAACTATGAAGACCTTCAATTTAAAGTCAAAAGAAAAATGCTTAACTGCATCTATTTTTGTTGCATGGTATTGGTATTACTGACCGTTGTTTTTCTTTCAGATAGGCATTAATGCCAGAGTACTGTATTTTGAACTGTAAATTCCAACAAACTTTCATCTGTAAACCCTTTGAGTATTTTGTATTTAATGGACAAGTAGCCTGATAAAGGCATTATGAAAAATCTAAGTAATTTCTGTCTCAGTAAAAGATCCAATTTTTAAAATTTTACAAAACCTAGCATTTTAGAAATAAAGCCATGAGGTGCAGATCATACCTACATGCTTCTTCAGCATATGGAACTAAAGAAGCTGTTTCTATACTTGGTATTAATGATCCAAACTAATGCCATAAATAATACACCAAGAAGGGGACAGATGTTCTTTCAAGATGGGGGACACATGTTCTTTATTAATTTACTGGTTTTCACACTCAGTCTGGTGAGCTAAAAGCTCTGTATTGGAAAGTTTGTATGAAAAATGGAGAGGACGAGGTAGTTTAGTTTCTACTGTCAAATTAACTCTTCTTATTGAAAATCTGAATATTTCAGAGCCAAAACTGAATTTTAATATCTAACATTTATATTTTTGAGCAGCTGGAAAAACAGTTGCACTTAAGAGTTTGAGGTGCTTCTTTTCTGAAAAAGCCCACTCTTTTTGTTGCTTCTTTTTTTTTGGTTAAAATGTAGATAAATGTATCTAATGTTCTGGAACTGAAGTTTCATAATCTTTATTGGTGGTATTTGTCCAGAAGTTTTTATCCTCTGTGCAAGGCTGACAGCCCAGAGCACACTTGTAGTTGGCAGCACCAGCAGAAGGGGTGTTGTGAATTAGGAGAGGCTTAGCTGCTTACCAGGGATTTGGGGGCTGTAAAGCTGCCCCTCCAGGAGCTGGGCAGGGCAGTCACAGCCTTAGCAAACCTCTGGGAAGACCCTCAGATGGTCCTCCCCAGTAGGAACCCAACTCCTGGTTTACTGGATCGAAGTCAAATGAAATCTGACTGCCCATCAGAGAAGATGAACATTGCATGAAGGAGGGTGTCAGCTGGGTGAGAGAGAAGCACAGCTGTGTTATTAGTTTCTTCTCATCGGAGGAAAATGTGCAAAATATGGCTCTGAGTGGAGGAGGAGGTGGAGGTGCACAGGACCTACAGTATTGACCCTGACATGGAAGGCTGGCTTTCCTTCTTGCCCTGCCGCTGGCTGGAGGGGACAGTCTTTGCAAGTTTGCTGTGGTCATGGGCCAGCCATCTCCCTTCTCAGGGTGTGCTGGCCATGGACTCACACCTTCTTGTGAAACCTCACTGGGAGCTGCTGACAGGGCACACTGACCTGAAGTGTAGTGTTGCTGCTCACACCTGTCACTCACTGCCTGCCTGCAAGAGAGCTGTTCCAAAATGGCAAGTGAATTTTCTGAAAGTCTTCATATAAAGCATTTTCAGGAGAAGCAAAAGAAATATACCAATGCAAAGCACGCATATTTATTCTAATAAGAAGTGTTATTTATAATTTCTGCTTCTTTAAAATAAATACTATTTTGCAATTTCACTCTCCATCTCTGAAGATTGTGCTTTTGCAGGAGGATTTGTGATTATTCCTGCTGGTAAGACAAGCTCTCCCCAGAGCTCTGGGAACATTCAGACAAGCAACATCTACTGAGATGGCACAACTGCTCTCCCACGGTCCTAAAATGTTTGGAATGACTATTACAAAAGGGGCCAGACAGCCCCATTCATCCGATTTTCATTTGGTTTTTTAGTTGTTGCACCTTTAAAGATTGTTCACCATGCCAAGAGTGATTTTTCTGGGATTTGATCCAAAATTCTCCTCATTTCTGGAACTAGAATGAGTTATAGTTTGCAAGTTAGATAATGTGCATCACAGGGAACAGGATTTGCTGCTGTTCCTCTCTTCTCTCTGCGCCTCGCCAGGGCTGCAGCTTTAGGAGATGGGAGCAATTTCCCAAGGCTCAGCCCTGTGGTGAGACAGAGTGGAAGAGGTGGAAGAGGAACAAGTCCAGAGGTTACGTTCAGTAGATTCTCTTCTTGCCATGTGCAAGTGCGAGAGAGGGAAAGCCTTGCCAGGGAGAGGTGGAGAAGGCAGCAGAAGACCAGGAGTCACCAACAACTTGGACCAGCTTAGGTGTGAACAGACCATTGGAGACCCATGTTTACCTGACCAAGGCCATGTCCTGGTGTTTTCTAGACTTCTGTTTGTCGCTGTTTATCACAGCTGCTCCTGCTTTGAACTCGGGTTGGAATGGAAACTTGCTGAACTCCCTTCCAACCTGAATTATCCTGTGATTTATTTGCTTATTCTTTTACAAGACCACTTTACTTAATTTGACGTTTACTAAAGCTTCTAGATCTTTTTGTGTCCTCATCTCCTTGTTGAATTGCTCTGCTAGTTTATTTGCTACTTTATTTGTGTATTTAATCCTACATTCCCAAGGAATATTTTTGTCTTACTGAGTTTCATCTGATTTCTGAAGTTTGTCAAATACCTTTCCAGTTCTGATGCTGTTCTAGAAAGTCCACTTCTGGATTTTTCCTAATGGGCCTAAGTGCTCCTCCAAGCCACTGTATGGAGTGGGTTGTTGCAGATTGCCTCAGCATATTCCAGTCCAGTTTTTCTTAAATAGCAATAATTATTCTCTAACTATGCATCTTGTGCAACCACTGCAATTTGATTCAGGCTGGTTTGTGTATGGGGCATGTCACGTGTCACCGCATCAGGAGGTGCGCAATCAATGTCCAAGTCCTACTGTGTCTCTCCTTGCTGCTGATGATTTGGTCAGCCAATTTTCCAACAAAGGAAAGAAATTTGATCTGAGATGATTCGTATTGAACAACCTCATTCTAATTGAATTTTTCTTGGCCCATAGAAACTCGGTCAGATAACACATGGCAGCAAGATCATGCTTTTCCTTTGTTATCCTCTATAGAAATAGACATACACACATACATGCACCTATTCCTAAGTCTTTATTTCAGGTGGCCAGGAGGAAAGTCAGAAGGTCTCATAGGCCGTGGACACTATGGGGTGGTGACTGAAGTTTTAAACAGTTTTTCTAGTAACTTACTGGTCCCTGCAGTTAGACTGGCTGTAACTTGCTGAATCTTCCTTTTCTCCCATCTGTAAAATTATTTTAGCCCTTCTTTGGTCCTTTCAGTATCTTCTGTGACTTTCTGAGGTCAATTGCTCCTAGTTTAGGTAAATCTTTTACATCTAAACTGCTGTCAAATGAAGTTTGTTGAGTTGTGCTGAATACATCAGGACTTCTGCCCAGCTGCTGTTCCTTTTGCATATGCTATTCAGGCATTCTTTTTTGTTACTTTTGCATATGCTGTCCTGGCATTCTTTTATGTTGCTTTCCTCCTTTCTTCTGCATAGAAAGTATATAATTTCCATGATCAATCTTACTGGTTTGTGATAATTTTCAACACAATTACATTCTTTCTTCAGATTATCAACCAAGTCTTCTGTGTCTATAGGGATGAAGCCTGAAATAAGTTCTTTTTAGATAGTGTTGTTCACCTTATGAAATGCCAAGTTGTCTCCAACACAGCCCATGACCTTGAAAACCTGTATATGCACTACCTTACAGCTTTTCCAGGAAATATATGAGTAATTATAAAGACTTGAAGCAGATGGAAATGTGCAAACACTTTGTAACAAGGTTGGCTACTGACTTTACAACAGAGGTCTGAAGTAATTATGCGCCATTGTCTTCTATCAGAGAGGAAGTTGGCAGGAAGAGTAAGAAATATTTTTTATGTGAGTGTTTTCTTGAAATCAAGCAGGTTGAGTTAAATAGATAGGAAAAGTGAAAATGTCCTTTATTCTTTTAAAAGACAGCCATAAAGTGATTAGAAAACTGTTTCAGAGCTGCAGTTGCTGGGAGGGGAATGGATGAGTGGAGTGCAGGTAACATAGAGCCTCACCTCTCTCCCTCTCACATCATTAACCAGTTCACTGTATCATGGATAGCAAATGGCAGAGGCAGGTCCCTGTGTAGGCCATTCTCTTTCTCCCTTCCTTTGCCCGTCCGTTTTATCAGAGTTTTGTCCTATGGTGACTAGACAGGGATATCTTTTATGCATAGGACATCAGTAACTATCACAGAAATATGGTATCTTAATAGCAGTTTCTTGTTGCGGTGTTACTCGTGTGCATCTTTCTTATGGAAAGAATAAGGGAAGTGCGTGTTTGATACTAATCAGGCAATAGATGATGCTATTTTTTGGTCTTTTTTTACCATATTACTTAGGAAAATATTCTTTGTGAAACTCTTTTTCACAGAATCTCTGTGTCAGTGAAATTAAGTGCCCAAGTATATTTGTGTTTATTATGGTGGAAGTGCACACACAGATTGAATTCTTTTCTTTCTTTTTGAAGGCATATGTTTTGGGAGCTAAAAATTATGAGTGTTTGAAGCCTAATCCCAGTTCTCTCTCCTACAGCCTATTTTATGGCCTTAGGTACTCACTTAACCTTTTTCCTTTTGTTGGTTCCTTCCTCTTCTGCATAGGGGTATGCAACATAGGTACTTCTCCTGGCAATTTCATAATTCATTAAAAAAATTTAGCACTTTGAAGACATAAAATACGTATATTATAAATGCTAAATATTTTTATAGTGTGCAAGGAAAAGGTTGCTTTCTGAATTTGAATTCATTACCTTCCGTAAAGTTAATGTTCCATCTGCACTGCATTTCAGTACCTCAGTAATTCAAACGTTAATGAGTGCAGAACTGAGTAATGAGTTTTGCACTGCTGCCCTTCTGACTAGGCATTCATACAGTCGTGGGAAATTCTAAGTCTCTGCTGCTAGTCTGCTTGATTTATTATTGATGTAATAGGTCGAGTTACCTATATTTAAAGATGACTTAGCTCATTCCTAGATCTTCCAAACCTTCCATTCTGGAGGAAGGTCTGTGTGATGTGAGCAGTTCACTCAAACAGTCCTTGGAGCAAAGACTGGACCCAGAATGTGTCTCTCGCAGGTGAGGGCTCCAAGCATCTGCTTTTAAGCATTCTTCTTTCTCCAAAGAATTAAAAATAAGATGAGCTTCCTTTCATTTATAAAAGAGATTGAAGACAGCGTATCTTCTGCTGATTTAACTTGTGAAAGAGAAAAGTGAAATACACAGGTGTGAACTCCCCCAGTCAGAGAAGGTCACCAAATTGAGAGCTCCTAACTCTGGGAGGAGTGCACTTACCCATAAGTTTGTGTTTGGAGCAAGATGAGTTAGGGAAGGAGGGGCAAGGTGGTTACCATTAGAGTGTGTAAGAAAGGATTAAATCCCTGCCCTTTTTTAAAATGATGCAGCTTAAAACTTGCATATACTCTTACTGCTACGTCACATTAGCTGATCCTGAGTTGGCACCAAAGCAACAAAAGGTGTATTTGGTGTATTGATGCATTTCTATGCTGCAGCATGGCAGGGCCACTGTCACAGCATTGCTGTGTCAACTTAGCAGCCGTGCCGCTGCAGAGGCAGCGCTGCGGGGAGAGCCCTACATGCTTCTGCTGTGCGAGAAAAAGGCTCTGGCTCTGGGCTGATCCAGCCAAGGCACCACACCACTCCCTAAAGGCAAGTCCTCAGGATGGCCAGGATTTAAGGTTGCACCCTTGTCTCCGGAATACCAAGATGGTGAGAACCAGCTGTACGATGTGACAGCATCACAGCAAACCCATGTCAGCACCGCTAGCACTGGAGAGAAATAACTTCTGCTAGTACACAGTACCATGCTGCCTTACTGTACTCCTTTCAGGATCTCAGCAAGTGTCCAAATAGCACTGCAGTATGTTTTCTTGATTACCAGATGCTTAGGGATGCTGCATCTGGCATGGAAATGCCTTCTGTTTTCTGTCAAAAAGCGGAAGCAAAGCCTCCTGCCGTGGAGTCCCACTCAGGAATCCTCCCTGCAAACAAATGTAGGCATTACAATGGTCGGCATGGCTTGACAAACAGAAAAAAAGGTCCTTACTAGTGCAATGTCCTAATAATGGCAAAACAGAAGTAGCTGGAGCAGTTTGCTATTGGCCTGGCACTGAGAGTATATGTTTGTGACATGGAGGACTGTTTTGTAGTAAGTTGCAGACAATGAGGCAGAAGACTGAACCAAAGTAAAAGTTTTTACTCTCTAATGCTGTCAAAATGTAGAGTCCTGCACATCACCAGGGAGAAGCAAATAACTTTGAAAACAAGATGAGGGAGAAGAAATTAACCAGATAGGGGGAAGTTTAAGAATTACTGCAGCTGGGGGAAGGGATGTATCCACATGCATTTCAAATCATGAAGGAAATAAGGGACAATTAACAATATTAGGCAGCCACCAGCCTGTCTGGCAGTGCTCAGTAGTCAGTCCAGAGGATGCCAACCTGCCCTGACAGTAACCAGAAAAGATAATCTTATCTGTCACCAGCCAAGCAGCTAGGTTTCAGGCTACAAAAGGTAAGAGCAACAAGCTTATTTCTAAGAAGAGCTGCACTTCTTTGGGTTGTTTTAAGCATTGGTGCTAATTTCCTGGTACTGCTGCTGACAAAAACCAGCAATGCACATTCCTACTGTTGTTAAATTACTGATATATTAATTGCTATCTATATTGGATGCTGCAGTTGCATTTTTCATGTGTGTTTATTGCCTTTTGTTGCTGCCTGTTGAAGACACTGTGGGCAGATCCTACCGCGGATGCTTTGTTTTAGTTGCCTGGCTACTGTAAAATGTTATCTTAGCTTTTGCTGAGGTGTCACAGATGCTTTCTTGATGAATGTCCAAACAAGGAAATATGTAAAAGATGCTGGTGAATGCTATGCTTGCCTAGTTCTGTTGCTTTTGCTAGAGATGCTACAGTATGCTTATCTGCTTTGCTACTACAGACTATCTGTAAAATACCATAGAAGGTAGACTGAAACCTTTTATCTATACAGTGGAGTCATGGTCGATACCAAAGGTAATATGATCTGTGTCTTTGTATGCAAAGGAATTGCTGTTGGAAGGAGATTATGGGCAACGGCTTTACTTCATTGCAATGCATTCTTTTTTGGTAATTGTTACAAAGAAAATGTATTTTTCCTGTTGACTGTATTGCCAGATTTTTCCATTCCTCTCTCCCTGTGAAAGTCTTCAAAAGACAGAGATTCAAATCTCAAGACTTAATTGGGACGTTGACTTCAATCTTCTTCCCCGCCAAAACCTGAAAGTAACCAGTACTTTTTCTGCTCTCTACATTTTCTGTTTATGCCTGCATAACTTTATCTCTTTACATCACCAGCACTTCTGACTAAATTGTTTTCTTGTACTCACAGTTTGAAACCTCTTCTAAAGCCTCTGAATAAGCTATGTTTCCTTCCAGTCAGTCCAAAAATATTTTGTCAGCAAATAAATAAAAAATTACTTTTAACAGCTGTTTTACTTCCTTCTTTAATGTTATTGCATGCCTTTTCATAATTATTCTTGCCTTTTGGCAGTTGTGGTGCATTAATATTTACAAGATGAGATATAGTTTTCTGTTTATATTAGCAGTCCTCTGTCTGTGAGATCTGGACCAACCAGAATGCAGGATATCCTTTCTCATCGATTCATCAGGTTCATAATGTAAGATACAGTGATAAATGGCTATGTTGTCACTCTATGGATGTACAGTCTGTTGCCATGGTGTTATCTACGGGTGTCACGTCGCTGAAATTACAAAAAAAAGTTCATAACTTGTCCGCCCTCCTTTGGGATTATGTGTGCACACATTCATGTATCGTGCCATGTGGTTAGCATCTGTTGGCTGTATGGTGTACATACAGGATGTGGGGGGATTGCCAACAGCAGTCTCTCTCGGGGCGGGGGGGCTTTGACTTCTGTTCCTGATGTTTTTGTTTGCTCACTTTTGCTCACAAAGCGAGAAACCGTGTAAACAGCTCGATTTGCACAGTTTCACCCCCACAATGTGTTGTGCTGCCCTTTCTGTGTTAATCTGTAGGCTTTGCCTAGCTGAGAATCATGTCGTGTTTGCAAAGGCACTTTGCTGGAATTAGAGGTAGTGTTGATGGCGCTTTGAATTTCCATCACTTCTGTGGCAGAGGCACATGTGCTGTGCACATGAGAGCAAACTTGGTGATCCATATTGCAGCATGGTAAGGACGACAGCCAGTCGTTCAGCACAGTATTTTCAGAGGAGCTGTAGATTTCTCCTAATTTCCATCATATAACCACCTCGCTGGAGTATTTTTCCAGAGAGGGGCCATTGTGGCCCCTGAGCTTTAGAAGCTTTTAAAATGCAAGTACATCATGAAATCGTTTGCGGAATTTAAAAAAATAAGGATATATGGAGCTAAAAACATTTCTCTCACTCTAGGAATTAAAACAGAAGCAAGTAATGAGGATTTGTCTGGTCCATAGAACATTTGAAATTCTTACAGGAAGAAAAAGATTAATTTTTCAGCCAGTAGTGTTGTATCTATGTGTGCTCTGATTTATTGTTGTCATGGTGACTAATGCATGTTACCATAACCAGGCATGAGGCTTTAACAGGTGAAAAGTTATAAGATGTGGTCCTTGTTAAAAATAAATATATTTGAGCTACTGAAAACCAGGCCTTTTTTGTCTGCAGCGTGGAGGGGTTTTAACTTGATATTTTCATAAAAAGATAAGACAGGTGTTAGATTTTATAGAAATTGTATTGAGATTACTTCTTACCTGTGACTACCTTTACATCCAAATGTGTTTAATGTGAGGCAAATACACTTATCAGAGAACAGGATGAGATAGAAAAAATGTGAAACAATTGTAAAAAGTTACCTAATAATTACCTAAATTACCTAATATTCTGCTTCTGTATCTCATTTGATATCAAGCATCTAACCCTTTTAGCCCACTGAGAAGTGCACATCTGCCTGTTTTCAGGCTTAAGAAACACTGCAAGAGCATGAGATATCGGTCTTCAAGGCTTTGACCTTTATGGTTAAAACTTGTCACTTTAAAAAAATCGAATCTTTACTACTCTGGAACCTGACTTGAGACTGTTTCGTGATTGTAAATTCTTTATCTGCAAAATGTGGAGAAAAAACCTTCTTCCTCAAGGTGACTGAGGCCAGAGAGAGGAAAGGCAGTGGTTAAAGGCATGGGGAAGTTAGCATGCTAAAACAGAGGCAATACAGCAAAAACCACGTGATAAACTGCACAGCTGTCTGATGAGCTGTAAAGTTAGATGAGGAATAAATTATCTCTTGCCTTTCTACTTCATCAGAGAGATAAAATGTCCATATGTATATTGTGTCATAAAAAATATATAAGCTTAAATGTTTGATTATTTCTTTTAATTGCAAATTAAATATTCAAACCATAAAATGCTTATCCTGTCATATCTATTTTTAAAAATTAAATCAAACATCATAGTCAGTCCTACATGGCAATTTACAAACATCTCTATGCTGCTGGAAAGAGTTTTAGGGGCTTATGAAGGTCTTGAATCTCTATACATCACTCGTGTGTTGTTCCACACCAATTCCTCAGGTTTATAATTACTAGTAAATCATATTTTTCTACCTCGGACTTGAAATTTGTCATTTCAAATCTTCTGGAGGTCAAAGATGTTCTACCCTGTTATAACTCAGTCTAAATAGGTAATGAATACTAGGAGTAGTATGGTTTAAATTCTGAGGAGTTTGGTAAGAAACAAAAGGAAAGGAGACCAGAAGGCCACTTCTGCTGATTATTAAAAAAACGCTTATGATACAGTTACAAAAGAAAATGTTATGATTGTGTATAACACGTCTTCTTCATCCATCGCCATAATCTATATATATGATGTTTAATTTTATGCACCTTTTCTTAGAAGCTGCTCCCTCTACAAGATACACTGAAATATATGAAAGGTCATCAGATGCAGTGGTCTGTCAGGAGCAGCAGAAATCCTGCATCTTTGCGTACCCTTATCCTCAGCTGTATTGCTTCCTAGACACATGTACAGCAAACGTATCAATGCTGTTTGCTCTAGTCTAAAATCAGTAGATACTTGGATGATTGTATATATTTGTAGAGCAATTGATGGCCTCCACACAGTCCCTCTCTAAGTGTCTCATACACTAGTTTTATTAGCCTGGTTGAAGAATATTTCTCATTTCCTCATGGTTGTTGCTTCCCATTTTTAAAATTGAACCAATATGAGAGGTAATCACTGTTCCTCTTGTTACTGCCCTTCACTTACAGACAGAAAGAATGCAGTTATCTACTTTTGATATCTTTCATGTAAAAGGGAATCAAACTGTAAAATGATGTACTTATTACACTCCGTATGTACCCTGTTTAATTTGTCAGTGTTGTCCATTTTATGCATATGAGGAAAGTCACCTGCAGACCAGTGCAACAAAAGGGTTTGGAGCACTACCCAGGATCACTGACACCATAAAAATTCTGATTCTACCTCACTGCTATGCCCTTGCTGGAAAGACTGGAGGTCAAAAGCTGTATTTTTATAGTTTCCCTATCCTGGATTTACTCCTGTTTCATCTTAAAAACTTTTTGCTAAATGGATAGGATTTGCCTTCTGAAATCTGCTTGCTTACACAGAACGTGGAAGAGTGTGTCTTCATTAGGAAAAAAGGACTATTTCAAGTGATCTTAGCTATGGCCTTGAATGGTTCATAAGAGACAGCTGAGCACACTGAGCTTTTGTGATATGTGTGGACTATCTTCTCTTAGTAGTCAAATACAGACTCCGCTAATAAGGATGCAGATCCTTACCCCTTGTAATGTGATTGAAACCTTGTTTTATAAGGAGAATGGCTTCTTAAAAAAATCAAATTCCCACTTCAGATTAAGTATAATGGAAGGGGTTTGAACATTAGTGGTCAGAAGGGTTTATTTCTGTGGATACAGAATGCCAAAAATTGAGGCAATTGCTTCTGCTGCTTCCTTTCCAAATTTGAGGTTGAAGTCGTAGCCGTAGCATATAGGAAACTTAACTAGGAAAATCAGGAGTTACAATACTGTATAATTTGTAGGTGTGCTAATAATAGCAAGAATAACTAGGTGTGACTGGGTTTATGATGTTCACTTGCTTGAAGTTACCATATCAGCAGGGTAATGTTTCTGTTTCCAGATTTATCTCTTGCTTTTCATTGCAGAGTTGTGCAAGTGTGTGTCATTTCATTATTTTGTGACACATGAAAATGATGTACTTGTTTTGTTTACTGTGTCCTGATTTAATTAGTAGGAAGTGATGGTTTGCCAGACTTTTGAATGTCTTCAATAAGAATTTTTTCATGTGTTTTTGATGCTTCTTTTTGCTTTAAAAGTCTTAACTTCTAGCCACATTCTGTGTGAAATGCTGATGGCAATTTCTTGCCAGCTTCAACACATATTTTATCAATATGACATGCATAGAAAATACACAGAGATGAGTGCAGGTAACGAAAGAAGTAGCATAATCCAAATTGAAATAATCTTATTGGACAGGGTAATGAGAGCAGAGACAGGCCAGACCAGACAGGGCAGGGGAGAAGTAGGGCTGGTGACAGAGGGAAAAGGCCTCCATCTGCAGGTCTTTTTCAGTTAAAGTGAGATGATGCTGGTTTGGCAGCATCTGTGGTGTTGAGGGCTTGGGCATATGTAACCAAAAGTAGGAGAAAAAATAAATCACCCTGCAAGCCTGTTATTATTTCAAGGTTGAAGGATCCCCCAAGGGCCCGGAGGTCAGTCCAGTTCCCATAAAGCCATGTCCAAAAATATACAATGTCGGGTGAGACCCAGATCAGCGCTGCCATGCTGGAGGTGTTCCAGTACTGATGCCTGTGTTGGCTCTTTTGAGAAGGGAGAAGTGTGCTAAGGGACTTGGCAGAAGACTGCAGTCTTACTCATTTTCTATGAGGTCTTTGAGGAAAGAGGGAAGATGACAGCTCAGGAAGGCAATCACCTATATCAATGAGAATGATGAATGTGGAAGGGCAATGTTAGTAACTCTACAATGAGTTTGATCACCATCAAGAGAAGGTGATCAAAGTAAATATTCATAAAGAGATTAAAGAATGCCTCATATATTTGAAGAATGTATAATAAGTCTTCACATCAAAGCAAAGTCTCATTTATTTAGCCTTTTAGGAATGTTAGTTATCAGTTATATGTGCTGGATAATGGAAGACTGATTAACTGTGTAGAAAAGCTTGTAAAACACATAACAGAATTTGTGAATGGCACTTTTTGCCTAATGTTTTTTTTTTCAAGTGCTCTCATCTTCATATATGTATTGTAAACAGTCATTTTTAAAGAACATTTCCGGTGCCTAATGATTTTATTCTCAAAGCAAATAGATTTAATTAAAGCCTCATTAAACACTTCAGTAGATGACTCTGGATTATAAATTAAATCATGAAGAATGTTGTAGGGGTTGTATTCTCTTATTTTAGTAACATGGCTCTACGTATAGAAAACAAATTATTTTTAATCGAACACAACAATGGAGGGCTGCTTTGTAGGGAATTTTGCCTGCAACTTCTCTTATATCTCAAACAACTGTGATTTTCAGACAGGAGACTGGGGAGAGCCTTCAATTACCTTGCGACCTCCAAATGAAGCCACAGCATCAACACCTGTACAATACTGGCAACATCATCCAGAGAAACTCATCTTCCAGTCATGCGATTATAAAGCATTTGTAAGTGTTGAGATAAATTTAGGGGTTTGATTGGGGGTAGATATATTAATCTTAGATTTTGATAGACTATTGGGTTTTTTTATTTATAATATTTTTGCAGTCACATTTAATGAGGCAGTCCACTTCCTCTGAACTATTGTAATTATAATAGATGAGAAACAAGGATGCACAGTACTTTTTACAATGAATTTTGTGATACATTGCAGTCCATGTAGCAATCATGTTAGAGAAATGACACTATGAATAAGTGGCTAAGTGTTGTAGAAGTGACAGTGAGAGCAAACACCCCTATGTCTCATCTGTCACAAATCCTTGTCTAGCACTTACGGAAAAGTAATAAAACATAATAAGGAATCCTTATGCCTACCTTAATGCTGTGTGCACAGTAGTTAAAATAAATATTACCTTGACAGAATTTTATATATTTGGTTTTAGGGAAGGCAGCTAGAAGATGGAGATCAGGGCACATTCAGACCTCTCCCAGACTGATTACTATTTGAAGTACCAGTAGCAGTCAGTTCCTTCAGGGAAAGGAATATTTATTTTTACCTCCTGATAACTGTAACCAACTCTCACTTCACATCCCTGGAGAAACGGGGCTTCCCTCTTTAGCTAAAGATGATTAGTTTTCTCTGGCTGTTATAAATGCTTGTGAAAAAGAGGAAGGTCTCCTGAAGTACAGAAAGTCATGTTGGAACTTTGTTTTTAAATGAAAAACAATTTTCTGAAGCCTTGACTTCCCTGCCAACAGGGCAGGGGCCTGGTGCTTCTGGGAAGCTGAAGAGGTGCCTCAACCCACCTGGTTTAATTCTTACATTTCCCCTTCTGTCTTTGTTGGAAAGCCCTATTTAAATTGCCAAAGGTTCTTCCCGGACCACTGTGTCCTCTTCAGGATTGGACACCTAAGGAATCAAGGCTGACTTATTTTACAAAGGAAAGGAGCTCAGTAGTCGCAGTGCCTTCAGAGCAAGAGCTGGTGGTTAACCAGGACATGGGGTTTAGATCCTCTTCACCTGAAAGGGCCTGAATCCTTAGTACTTTTCAGGATAATGCTCTATTAACCAAACACTGGAGCATTTTGAGAGAGAGTGGGGGCTGCTGCATCTGATTTAAAGCATATCCAGAAAGGTGGGAATTAGAGACTAAGTGCAGGTGGGACAGAGCCTGGTTCTCAGTAAAGAGGGACAGAAGGGAAGTTGCAGACCTGTCTCACTGGAGCATGTCTATATTTTCCTTCCATCAGACCTTCACAGGGTAGAAATTGCCATGAATGCAGTCATTGTCCCTGGACAGTAGCTAAAACCTCTGTCTTCTTCAGCAAGTCTCAGTCAAGGTCCAGCTTGCCTGCTCTCAGTCTTGCTCTCCTCCTGTGCAGCACCTCAAATTCAAAAGAAGCCTTAGTGACTTCTAGTTCTTTAAATATTTTTCATATCTTTCAGTAAAGTGAAAGGGTTTATCTCAAGAGTGCCTCTTGTCTCAGTAGTTGATCCAGCAGTGAATTCATAATCAGGTGTAAATTGAAAGGTGTGGTGATCATTGAAGAAATTAAGTAGAGATGACCAGAAATATACAAGTTACCAGTGATTAAGGGAACACCAAATCAAACTATCCAAGTTAATGGTGATTAAGGAAGCATCTCCCTTTCCTAAGGACCACTGTCTCAGCTCCCTGAGCTGTAATGACCTTGACTTTATGGAGTAAAACTCTGGCTTGAAAGTTGTAACAGGGGCAGCTTTCTTTGTATGTCCCATCACTCAATTGAACTGATGGATGTCCTCTGCGTTGCTCCAACATGCTCTGTGTCTTTGAGAAGGAACATTTCCAGAAGTACAGCAAGTCAAAGAAAGCAAAATTCCCCTCTAGAATTTTCAGTTTTACTGACAACTAAATTGATAGTACCTCTGTGATTTGTTTCTCTATTCCACAGTCCAGCCTGGGAAGCACTTCTGAATGCCTGCAGCTGAGGCTTTTTGCTGCTGTGCATATGGGACGAGAGTTGTCTCTCTCTTCTCTTTCTTCTTCATGTTCTGCCATGGCCTCAAAAGCACTGCTTTTATCCCTGTTGCCCGACCAACTGGTAGCTTTCAAGGAAATATCAATTTGTTGTGTGCAGTCTATTAAAAAAAAAAAATAAAAAAATGGAACAAATTAATTGCGTCCTTCCCAGAAAAAGCTAAGGATGCCAAAGGTGTCAGACAGCAGGATCCAGAGAAAGATACAGTTCAACTCAATACTCTTTTGTTTAATTTTCTAATTTCAGAGCTTGCTTTAAATTCATTGTTCTTCTGCAAGGGCGATACAAAGCCGTCCCATCAAATTAATGCCCAAAGCCCTGTTCGTGTCACTATGAGCCCCCAGCTGGACTCGCAGCTGCTTCGTTTATGAATCTTTCACATCTGCAGTGCTCCAGGAATGCCCTTCATTTGTTCCTTTCTGCTTGTGCTTATCTGGTAGTGTTGGTAGTTGCTCACCCTTCCATTTATAATGTCCTGTAAAGTGTTTCTCGCTAATTACCGTGTTGGCTACTGTCCACATTGAAATATTTATGCATTTTCTTGCAGGTCAGAGACTCCTGCAGTACACGGTGTGATGTGAAGGCTTTAAAGAAAATATCTCAGTTTAGGTCAAGAGATCGGAAAGTTGAACCAGTACATATTCTGTTCAATTCCAGCTCATATTTAGCTGTAGCCGAAATTATTTGTTATAGGTTCCTGTTTAAGATGAAGCTGGTTCACCATCTGGTTGGGTCAGCTTAGGTTGTTTTCAAGAGGGATCACTATGGTAGAATGAAAGGGGTCAGGAAGTGGTGGTGGACAGCAGCATCCTCTGGGAAGAAGCTCCCATCTGTGGCATTTTCTGTCCTCCTGCAGCTCACCTACCCTGTTCTCACCAGTGGCATGACTTCTCTTCAGCTCCTGTGTTGCTCATGCTGGTTCTGAAGACTTAAGAGAAGCCAAGGCATTGCACTACAGGGAAAATGCCAAGAGAGGCACCTCTATGCCTGGGAAGGGGGAGAAGACTAGGGGTGGCTTGCTGTCCTCTTGCCCTAGTTAACCCAGACGTGCATGTGGTACCATATAGAAAGACAGAAACATCCTGTACACACCAAGCTATACAAACATGCACCATCCACAATTGTACTTGCCTGTAGTGTCCATAGGAGAAAATAGAGCATGACTTTTGCACAGCTCTGTTCGTAGCAGTACAGGTCTCTGCTAGGCAAGAACAGCAGGGACAACATAGCCAGCTCCATCCCTGGAGGAGCAGCACCGTTCACACACAGTGGAGAGAGGTACTGAGTGCCCAGAGGAGTAGAGCTTGCTGTCAGGTTGCAGGAGAGCTCTAACTGCACATGCCAGCAGGTGACACAGTGAGGAAGAGGCATGTAGAAAAGGGGATGTATCAGTGCCTTGTGAAGCCTTGGAGATGAGCACAGTGGCTTTCAGCAGGCTGAGCCAGGACCCAGCACCCTGCTGCTTTCTCTCACCCGGCCTCCTTCAGAGTTCTCAAAGTAATAGTTCCGGGTCAGCCTTTTCTTAGGAAGAAATAATGGTTTAAATGAGTTTTCAGTTTAGGTTTATTTGCTCTGTTTGCTGACACTGGGCATATAAATCAGTTACAGATTGAGTACACAGAGGTTAACATCTCTGCTACCCTTCACGTCCACGTGATTGCACACATAGCAATATGAGTTTGGCAGATGGCAGCTAAAAAAAGCAGATTCTCAATTTTTTAATCAAATGGCAGTTTTTAAGATGGGCTCTGTAGTATGTGGTTGTTGTCTGAGTGACTAAGATGACAAGCTGGAAGACTTTCAGATACTGTATCAAAAGGACTCCATCTGATTCAATAAACTTGTTGCTGTGCATTCTTGTTTCATAGGTTAATTAACACTGTTTTAAATTATTTATCAGTGAATTACAGAATAAAAAACTCTCTGAAGCAATATATTAAGTTGACTACTACCACTATGGAGTTTAAGGCATTTTTTACTGCATTTTTGCAGATGTTTGTCTGTTCTGCAAATTTTGTTAAATTAAGTTTAATGGATTTTTATTTTAGTATTTAGGTTCTATGCTGGTAAAAGAGTTAAGAGGCACAGAGTCAACACAGGATGCATGTGCAAAGATGAGGGTAAGTTACTAAACTTGTTCCTTTCTCTGTCATCATAATATTAAAGAAAATTACCTAGTGATTGCTTATACTGTCCTCTTTTTACATTTTTACTATTGGTACCCATTTGTTTTCTACTGGTCTTGCATTTACATTGACATCCAGTAGGAAGTGTGTTTTGCCTTTTATCTTGATTTCAAGTAATAACAGAGTTTAAAGGTAGAGCTTTATTTTGCATGTTGTATCTTAAGAAAAAGGCAAATGTATACATTATAGTTTCTCTCGAATCAAGTGTATTTCAAAGTACTTTCCCCACACTTCAAATTTGTCCATATCACGTTGCTTTTATAAATGGAATTTATAGCTCTTGTATGGTAACCTACATTGAATTTACTGTGTGAAAATGTGTGCTAGTAAATACATTAACATGCTACCAAAGCCATTTTTTTTTTACATATGGTCTGGTCCTACAGTCTCTTAATCCTGTGGATGCTTTTACTCACATGAGTATTCTCATTTAATATCAACTCATTATGTGCATATTGAGTGAAGGATGAAAAGGGTTATAATACAGTTTTACCTGATGGTGGAAAAGCAGTTAGCTTTCTTTCAAGCTAGAAGATGTGTACAGTTCCTGAAATTAGACAGTCGTTTCCTATTGCTTACATATCTGCAGCGCACAACTATTTCAGCTAAGGGCTGGCAGTAATTCACGTTTACTAGTTTGCCTGAAGATCTGCAGCTTTTTGGTTAATTACATGCCAATCATTCCTTACCTGGGCTTAAGAAAAACCAACAACTTGACAGAAAGGATCTTGATCTACAGTCACATACTTATGTTCTGGGGGATTAATTGAGGTTGCAAGTATAACATCTTCCAATCCAGTTTTCGAACTATCAAACTTGGAAGTTCAATTTTTCTTTAGGCATATGCCTGTGCAGATCTTAGGGCAGAATTTGACACCGTAGTAGCATATGACAATTTCACTAAATTACTTGACTGAACCAGGAAGCTTACCATCAAAAATGTCACTCTGAATAATTTATAGCCATTTTAAGGGTTTGTTTTAAGCCATAAATTTGGCAAGTTTAAGTTATATACCTGAAAAAATAGGTATTTGAAAACAGATTTTATTTCAAATACAATTTTTCTGTAAAAATAATGGAGTTGCACTAGTAGTCCATAGTGCCATATGGGGCACTTATATAATAGAGTGATGGGGTTTATATGTATTTATTTGTTACTGTCTGTTTTGAAACCATTGTGCTGTGAGAATGTTTATTTTCTGGTTTGAGGGGGGTTTATTGCAGAAAGGTTTGAATAAAAGAGTTTTTAATCAAGATTTCATCTAGTCTTTCTATGTAGTCCTTTTAATCATATTCCTATTCAAGTCAGAAACAAAAAAACGGTGACTTAATGGGAACAGATTATTATTATTTTAGCATAAGCTTCTAAGACAGAAAAATGTATCCTTTTCCAAAACTTTCTTTCTATGGTTGTTGTCTATGAATTGGGAGTCCAGATTGTTCTAAACCATCCTATAGTTTTGCAATAATATTCATTATTTCATTTAAGTACCAATGGGTTGTTGTTGAAAATGTGGCTTCTTTTATAGTTCTATTTTACTTTAGATGTGCTGAAAGGGACATTTCACTTAGAAAAACAAAGGGAAAAGCTAGATATTTTGTTTGACTGCTTCTCAGGTATTGAATTCTGTCCATTTGTCTAGTCAGTAAGATTTTTATATGGGGTTGTACTAACGAGATAGAGAAACATTTTTTTAATTTCAGTTTCCGTTTTTTTTTCCATTTATATATTTCAAATCTATAGCACGCTGTAATCTGAAACATGTTGGTAAGGAGAACATCACATTGTGCCATATTGAGGTCCTTTTCCACAATTTTATAGTCTTTCTGGAGTCAGCCACATAATTTTTTTTTAAAGAGAATATATAAGAATTATATATAAGAATATATGAATTTTTTTCTGTCAACATGACTTTAGCTTCTCGATTTTTAACCTAATGCTACTCAAAAAAGTTTTGATATTCACTGGATGTCATCCAGTCAGCAGATGCACAAAGACGAAAGAAGCCTATCAATGAGGAAAAGTGTCTTGATCTTCCTTAATAATTCATAGATAGAGAGAAACAACAAAAATGACATGTTTGCTGACTGCAGATCTCTCCCTGTTACTGTAGGTGCTTCCTGTGCTTTCAGTTATCACAATTGATGGGTTTGGTTCTCAAAGAAATTGTCATGCAGATATCCCTCGCCTCTCTCTACAGAGGGGCTTACAGCAGCCTCTTTCATTTATAGCTTAAGAGCAAAGGGAGATTCTAGATCTTCTGTAATGAAAAAAAAACAAAACCTAAAAAAAACCCCCAAAACTGGGAACCTTTCTCTTAATAACTCTTCTTGGCTATCCACTGTGCTTCTCAGCATTGTGCAGCAATGTGCTCCAACAGGGCAGATGATGGATTTGTTTGGGGAAAATCATGCAGATAAAATAGATTTGTCTCAGCATGGGGGATCAAGGTTATATATGCTTTTTGTTCCCACCCAAACTGCAGACTCTTGCAACCATCCAAAATTATGGATATTTGGCAAGAACTGTGCCTATTAGAGGGATTATACTTTATTTTTCCATTCACATGTTTGTCCTCCAAGGGTATATTTTATGGTTTCCTATTTCTTTGCAGCTATTTTCTCTCACAGACTCTCTCTATAGTCAATAGCACTGTCTCCTTATCTCCATTCCCCACCTGCTGTAAGCTGACCTTTGCTACCTGGAGATTAAATCTTGCTGTCTTGGCCAGAACAGATTTATTAATTATATTTGAGAGATGCCTTCAAGAACTTAAGAGCTTTCATCTTTCTCAGCATAGAATAGGAAATATTACAGGTTGTGTTTTCAATCAGATTACTACCTTCACTTCAAATCACCATAGGAACACAAAGCAAAAATAAAATGTGTTTACATCAAAATAAAGAAAAGGAATAAAATTTACTTGGAGCTGCAAAGATACTTGTTCTCTGTGTTAGACTCTATCTGGTATTTACATATCTGAATTCCTTGACCAGGTAGGAAGGGGGCAGTTTTATACTTACTGGCAAGAGCACAGCAGCAGCAAGGTAGACTCTTTCCTTGCAGTAGTGTTAAATCACTAATGTTTCATATACTGGTTGCACGGTCTGAACCAAACAGATATTCACAGCAGTAAGGAACTTAGATTTTGTTCTTGAATCCTGCCACCTTCCTCAATGTTATGTATCTTTCTTCAAGGTTTTCCTGTTAGGAAGGAGGTTCTTGCATTTCAAGTCAAAATTCTGGGGAACCAGCAACACAATTCCGTTCACAAAGCACATGTTTAAATATCTTCCTGACTTTGAGGTCAAAGTCGGAATTGTTACAAAATCTACTTCTCTTATCTCTGAAGAGGAGGTTTAAGATGAAGGAGAGTTGGCTTTTTTACTGAAAATAGGCAGGATCTGGGACATTCCTCCCTGATTTCTTTGTACTTAAAGCAGGAAGACCTGGATATAGATGTCAGTCTCTTTGTTTCTGCTAATCCCTTTCTACTTTTCAATCTCTTTTTAGTTTCTCCCCCAAAAGTAGAAGTTGTCTTCCATGTCAGGATCAAATATTGTATTTGATAATTTAGGTTCTTGGATCTCTGTCCTCTTGGGACTTGTAACTCTGTCTCTGTCCCTGTGGCCATTGCTTTGGGAGGGCCTACAGTGGAACAGGCATATAGATATTATTCTAAAGGAAAAAAGAAATGTTGTGATGTCCTTGACCGATAGTAATCCAAGGTACAGGAGGGATGTGCTGTCCTTTCAGTAGTAGATGAGTGTGTACAGATATTTCAAAAACAAAAGAACTCCCATTCTCAAGTAGATGAGTCACCAGGTGCATCCCCAGTGCAAGGTTCATATTAATGATGTAGCTTGGAGGCATCCACTATTTGGAGAGAAGTAAACAGTCTTGTACTACAGGGATTACAGGTGCTATCTTATTCCAAGTGGTATTGAATTTTGTCAGTGATGCATTTTTAAGCCTTTTAGACCGAGAGAAGTTAGTAAATGTTTGTTAAAAGGCAGATTGTAGTTTCAACATTGGTTTAAAAACTAACTGGTCAAATGTGAAGTTTGACTTTTTATTTCAGTTTCATAATGGGCACGATATTGTCAAAGTGATTCACCTGAACTGTTTAATGAGGCTTCATAAGCCTTAAATAAGTAATAGACTTATAGGTATGATAGTAGATTGTACTAATATATATTTTGAAATGAGCAGTTTGATGCCATTTGAAATTAATAGTTGCTACCCATATGGGAAAATGTTCAGATTCTCTTAAGGAAGTGAATTCCAGTACATAATTTAATAGTAAAATTGCAAGCTACTGTCTTCAGATAGCTATTAAAAACCAGTAGAGGACAGAATTAGCAGATTCATTTGCAAAAGTAAAAAGCCAGGATGAAATCTTAAGTTTTTACAGGCTCATAAACCCGTACTCGAAATTTATGTATGGAATTATTAGAGACTTGGCATAGTTGAATAATGTCTTTTTTACTGTGTATTTGCAAGATCAAGTATAGTCACATACGCAGTAAAACCTAAAAATGACCATGGTTTCATTTTGGCCTCTGTACGAAAGCTGAGTAATCCAGTTATAAATGTTTATTACAAGTTCATGAAAGTGGTCAATGTAGCAAAGTAGAAGTCCCAGTTTCCTCTTGGCAGGAAATAAATAAATGAGATTAAAGCATTTTGATAGTGGGAGGGATTACACCACATGATACAGTATATCAAGTGAACGTGTGAGTATCTTACTTGGACACCATTTCATGTGTGCTCCTGAATTTCTTAGTCAGCTCCTTTGTGTGTGTGTGTGTGCACAGAGGTACCATGTTTTGTACACTACAGGAGCATTCGAAAGCATTGGATTAGTGCTCTCAGTTCTGCACAGAACAAGGTATTGCAGTAGAATCCTGTCTTGAAAGGATTAAAGGTCCTTTAGGGTATGTTTTGTATTTGTATGCATTGCCTTTTTAAAAATAAACAGCTGGTTTATATTGCTTTATTCTTAGAACAAAGTCATCTGCCTCTTAAGCCATTGTTAATTATCTTGATTTGTTAGGTAGACTGGCTGGGTGAATCTCAAATTATTTGGAGTTTAGTTTATATTCTAAAAAAATGTGTAGCAGTTCTGCACAGCCTTTCACTCAAAATCAAAATACAGGTGGTAATGCTTTACTCACTTAAGAAAATTCATAGTACTATGCTATGGAAATCTGTTTAGAGTCTGCTTGTGTGTATGTTTTTTTAGTGAAGCTAAAGACAATTTATGAACGAGATCAGAAGCAAGCTTGCTCTCTCTCTTTCTCTCTGGCGCCACTACTCTTGCACCCCTTTATAACCAGTTTCAAAATGAGGAATTGGGAGCAGCCCTGTCCAAGGCTATACAGGGTTTTTGGCACTGTCCTACATAATGGCTGCAGTGGGTTCAGGCGCAAATTCGGTAAGACATTAACTCCAGACCTTTATTGTAAAAGCTGTAATAACTGCCAGTTTTGCAAGAGGCATCTTCCGTTGGACACACCTTCATTCTGAATACTGAGGGGATGAAGCAGCTGCATCAAAATACAGGCAAGGCTGCTGTTTCTGGTTATTTAAATTGAAGCAAAAGAGGCTCTGTGTCTTTTAGGGGGTCTGGGGAAGCTGCAAGACATGTCACATTAGATTTAGGATGGCAATGCTTTCTTCCATCTTCCTGCGTCTGCAGTCAAGTCTGCTTTTTCGTTCTTGGTTACATGGCCTACTTCCACATAGTCATCTAACTGTCCCGTACAAAGTATTTAAAGAGTGGGACCAAAGCTTAGTCTCTCTGGCACGCAGACTCTGCAGCATTAAGACTCCTTGCTGCAGCAGCAGTGCACCTGAGGAGACAGGGCATGCACATCTGTCTTTATGTAGATGACCAGCTGATCAGAGACAGGCAGTGGCAACAAGCCTAGAATATGCTTGCTGTTCATCCAGATGATTCTCCTCAAGAAGTATATTAAAACAAAGAGCCAAAGTTACTATCACAAACAATGGTGTTCATAAGAGCTATGACCAGTTCCAGGCTAGTGAGCACTTGCCCAGAGACAGGGTCCTGTCACTGTGATTGCTTCTACATGAGATAAAATCTAATCCTGCTACTATAGCATGAACATGCCTTGGAGCATTAGACCATATGTCAACATGCACATGACAAGAAATGCCAGCCTTCAGGGGTGACTCCTGTAATTTTGGCTCAGGTCCGTATGCTTCCCATAGAGGCACCAGATGGACAAGAATATTTTGTTCTGTCATTATGCCCTCAAAGGGTTGATACGATGGTTAGAACCTGAAAAGACCAAAGAAAGGAAATACTGACTCCTGTGTCCCATCTTCTTCTCAGATTCTAGTCACAGACACAGGCAGAGATGCCCACTTGGCCTGCACAGAGGTGTGAAACGTCTGACCATGAAAGCTGTGGAACTTCATCTCATCATCCTAGAATTCAGAGCCAAAAGTAGTTACAGTGCCTGAGCAAATGATATTCATATTGTGTCTCTGAAAACTGACAGCCACCTCCTCGATTAAAAAGAAAGGAACAACAAGCAAATAGTATGAGCTCACCATGACAACTCAGAACTGTGGAAGTCTGGAAACTTCTTGGAAACTCTAATTATACGATGAACTTCAGTTACGCTGTCGCTGGGAGTTGAGCTGTGCGTTTTTCATTATAGCACTGTCATAACCAATGATGTTATTCCGCTGCCCAGTTCTTTGTTGCAATGAGGGTACAAATGCAGAATTATTTCCCAAAATCGTATTTCTGCACTGGACTACAATCTTCCAGAACACCTTTGCACAAATTCTGGCATTTGTTTGTTTTGTAAGCTGATAACAGACATCCACTGCTCCTTCCCAGCTGAGACAGTTTGGCTTAATAAATTACAGATGTCCATCGGTCTCTTTTTCATTTCCTAATTTGCCGGATATAATTTAATCGCATCTTGATAAGCTCGTTCACTCAGATACAGTCTTCTGGTAGTTCATGACCTTGATTAAATACTAAAAATCAGGTCTACTCTAGACAGACCCAGGTGACTGTGAAGCAGATAAGGAAGATTATTAAGTAACAGGCTACTGATCTAGATGAAGAAGGGCTTAGATGGTTAGTGCATGGCCTTGCCAACAGGAAGCTTCAGCTTTATGGCAAATGGAAGATTTGACCAAGAAGCTAAGATACATTTATTTAGTGGTCGTGTTTGTATAGTGTGTTAGAGGAGAAGAGGAATTTTGCTACTGAGGAGGCAAGGAAGGAGATAATTACAATAATCAAAATGGGAAACAAAGAGCTCCTGTGTGTAGCTGTCAGGGTAGAAAGAAAGGACAAAAGTTAGATGATTGCTGGGTTGCCAGATGATTAAAGTGATGTTGTCATATTTGCGAATATTTTGTCTGGATATGAGCGCATGTGGGGTATATTGCATGTTACTCTGATAGATGTACGCACTGCAGCTTCCGTGCAGTCACTGTCGTGCTTTCTGTGCATTGAAATTGAATTTTATGAAAAGGCTTATTTGAGATCTGTTATAGACACACACACATACGTACACTGGTATGTACTCGCACTACTTCTGGCAAAGATAGCGTTTCTTTCTCCAGTTCAGAGACATGCAAATCACATTAGTGTCTTCCTTCAGATTTTGTTTGATTCTTCAGGATGTTTTACTGTTTAAGCTTTCATTGTTTAAAAGTACCTAACCTTCTGGGTGAAAGAAGAGTCCTCCAGGATAAATTGTCATTTAATTTTTGTACTGAGTCTCTTGTCATTTGATACTGAGAGATGCAACAACACTCTCTTATACGGATGGGTGGGGCTCTCCTTGAGACCTTAGTTAGAGATTTTAGCCTTCGTGGCACAGGACACTAATTGCAGAACATAGCTGGATCTGTAGCTTGGAATTTTGTGCTGGCAAAAATGGAGTTTCGTTTGATTCTGGAAGGAAGGACATGTGATAAGGGGACTTGATTATCCAGAGTGCTTTCTTTTAAGGTTTTGTTTGTTTTGCTCTCCAGCGTTAACATCACCTATTTTTCAGACAGATTTTATTCAGGTACAGTCAGTGTTTTCAAGCTTATATCTGTGCTATTTTGTTTTTCTTGAAGAATATAAAATCACCACTGCTAGTTTTGTTCAGCTGCTCTAATGATCTAGATGACAGTTCTAGACCTTTCAATGCATTTACACTCTCATTCCATGTGCAGATATTTCTTCATCTTTAACTGTAGCTGCACTTACTCTTTCCTCTCAGGAAAATGTTTGCTTGATCTCTACGATTGTTTGCAGATATTACCATGAGTGAGTGTTCTCTGAACTTCATCTACACTATTTATCTACAGTAGTTTTGTATAGAACAGTCTTGTCCGTCATTGCCTTCCAGCTTAAAAGAATTCAAAACAACTATAAACTATTACGCCATTTTTTGTTTGTTTGTTTTAGTATATTTAATCTGTAATCTAATCAACAGCCTTTCTGCAGAGAACTTAAATCTAGGCCAAATATTTGCCCTATTTGACAGGAAATATCATTGCTGTGTGCAGCATAAAAGAAAAAATAGTCTTATACTGTAGGTAGGAGAGCCTGGTGCCGGAGGAATGCAGACTAAGCCCTGTGCTAGTTCATGTGTGAAGCAGCTTCCAATAGCAGCTGCACTCGAGGAATTACAGACAGTCATACATGACAGGATACAACGTTGGACTGACAGACTGACTGGCAGGCCTAGAGGGCTGCAGGGATATCACGAATAAAACTGCAAGAAGGCAAGAGTGTGAAATATTTCTAAATAATAGCTAATTGCAGCAAAGAAACAGTAGTACGAAAAGTACCGCACGGTTGGTTTTTACAGGGAACAGCAGGAAGACAGGAGGGGAGGCTGCAATAAATGGGGCATATCGGATAGATGTCTTAAACACGCAGGTTTTGGGAAACCACTGGTTGCATGACGGGTATTTTTGAGCGTCTCAAACTTACTTCATTCTCTTCCAATTGTGGAGAATTTCTAAGATCCTCACAACAAACTGTAAAGCCCTTTTTAGTTTTGTAACTACAGGACAACTATTTCAAAAGGCCAGAGTATAGTCTGCTCAAGAAAAATAAAATATTTGAATAAGTAACTTAAATATTTTGTCAGAAGAAGAGAAAGAGCACTGTTCTTACCATGCGACATAAATCTAATAACATAATTTGTTTTCAGAAGTCTACAGAACAAATGAAGAAAGTACCAACCATTGTCCTGTCTGTCTCTTACAAGGGAGTCAAATTTATTGATGCAACGAATAAGGTACGTGCTATTGTTCAATATTAATTTTTATTGGTCACAAATAGGAATACCTATGAGGCTGGCTCTCTAAGAGTACCAGTCCAGAGTGGAGACAGAGTTGCACTTTGTGTTTTCCTCTTTTTTTTTTCTCTTCTCTCTAAATTGGATGTAATCTCATTGTCATTCTCCAGAAACTCAGTCTGGAGGACAAGTGGAGCAGCTTTAATGGCTCATTTGGAGAACATTGTGTCCAACCTTCTTCCATTAAAAGCCAGGCCTATCACAAAAGGCATCTGGCAGGGAGCCTCTGTGGAATCCTTTACCATATCTGTACGGTTCCTTAAATGTGCAGAAAATATACATATATTTGTTCATTAATATAATTTAGGAAAAAAAAATAATTTAAAGGTGTTCCAATGAACAATAAAGATGCAAGGTTTTATGCAGCCACTGTAAGACTAAGAAACATGAGCCTGGAATGTGTTTTTCAAATGTCAGCTCTGAGAGCGCTGTTTTTCTGGTACTAGCCATTTGACTTCCTGAACTGCAGCAGCATCTTAACAGTTGTTATTCCATATTTTTTTCATATTCTTGTGTGGCAATGCCCCTGCGCTTTGTTTCTTACATTTGAAATGCATCCAACATCTATTTATTTTTTTAAAAAAAGCAGAAATTGAAAGATCAGAGAATTCAGTGATGGATAGAGGAATGGGTTATTGCTTAGCCAAATAAAATGTACAAGCTCTTTAAGCAGGAGTAAAATATTGCATGAATTTCTCTTCTTCAGATGTCTAAAATGGCAAGAAAATGTAGTCCATACTGATGCTTGCATATGAATAGAAAAGAAAGTATATTCTGTGTTATGTGACTAAAACTCACTGAGTGATATAAAAAATAAATTTGACAGCCCAGCTACCTGACCAGGTTAATAATGTATGTAACTGCCTTGTGTTATTGAACGTTCAGACCACAAAAACATCTAACCCAGTGTCCATCAAACTTGCCAAATGAGGCAGTTTTTTAAAGTTGTTTAACTAGAACTGGGTTTTAAGTGAAGGAACAAAAGCAGATTTGTGAATTTATGCTAAAGTTTGGAAGCCATATCCAGGATTAGAAGGTGACATGAGAGAAAACCAGAGGTGAAATTACTGTTATGTCAAGTTTGGCATATTTGCCAGAGAAGAGAGGCCAAGGATTTCTGTCAGCTCTTTTTTTCTTCCATTGATTCAAAATTGAGCTTCTACAACTCTTGTTTCCTTTGTGTTCTCTGATGCGCAGGGTGTAAATCAGGACATTGTAATGCTATTAACTTTAACTTGGATAAGGCTGTTTTCAGCTCTTAAATCTCTTCTGTAGTGTAAAAGATGTAACTGGAATGTCCTTAGGTTGACAAAAAAAATCAGGAGAACAAAAGGAGCTTCCAGTATATCTTTGCACAGTGCATAAAATCTTATGTAAGAAGGAAACTCGAAAGAACTTTGGCAAACTGCATTGGCTCTGGTCCGGTTCCACTCAAATCTCGTGCCTAGTAGTGCAATAGATGCATTTGATGGAAATAAATAATGCCACAGTCCTGTTATTTTTTTCTCAAGTGGTAGATTGCTTTCTCTCCAGTTCAAAATCTGCACTGCCTTTCCCTTCTGTAAAAACCAGGTAATAGCCTGCAACTCTCCCAGGAGCGTTGTTATCATCCTTGTCCACAGTGTGCTGTACCCAATTCCTTCAAGACCCCAAACAGATTAGCACTAAGGTGAGATCCTGTTCAGACTTGTACTGCTTCCATGTGAGCTTCTAGTTGACAGCGCTGGGCACCACTTAGCAATAATTGCATACTTTTTTAATGACAAAAATAGCTAGCAGTTATGTGCTTGAAAACTCAGCTCTCATGGCTGTTCATCCTTTTCCTTTATGCCACCAAGCTAAGAATTTGTATTCTGAGTCGTAGCAGGCAAACCTTCAGGTGACAAAGGGGTCCTGACCTCATTCCACGACAGCTATTTCAGTGGCGCCTTGAAGCTTGGCATGACACCACTTTGACATGACACCATTTCTTTGCGAGTGAGGCCAGAAAGAAATTGCTGCCTAGGAAAAAAGCACACTTGCAGAATTTTCTCGTGGATCACAGCTAACCCTAACTTCTGGATGATTTCTGCCAGGAGGGAGATTGTCTGACACAAGGTAGGCAAGCAAAGGAAGGCTGCTTAGCAAAAACCTGATCTCTCCAAGGTATTTTCTTGGCAGAACCAGAACTGACTTTCAGCTTCCCTGCTTTTTGAGAATGCCGGAGGTTTCTCTTGCCAAACTGAGTGACAATTTTTAGAATGACAACTGTGCAGTGTCAGTCAATGCCTGAGGAGCATACCCAGAACAGTGAGCTGGTTCATAGCTTTGTAATTTCTACAGAATAAGGCTATTGGTCTACTGGAGTAGTGACCCTAGGAAACAATAAACACATACACTAAAAACATGGTTAGTTTTGAAAGGAGGTCTCAGAGGACATCCTGTAGAAGCTAAGAAAAATCTCAATTTCACTACTGATTTTCATCCAGAAGATTTAGCTTAGGTATACTTTATTCAAAACAAACTTTATATTGGTATGTTTCCAAACTTCACTTTGTTTAAAGTTAAAATATTAAAGTAATCTCCATGAGTTTTGACTCAAGTGCAAAGCCCCGTGTCAACCCCAGGTCACCTAGGAAAAGTTTCAGCATAGCAGAGCTCTTTTCACATACATTGCATAAATTCACATGTTTACTTTGTGGCTCATGATTTGGCATGCATACCTCACATGATTTTAAGACCTTCCAAGCTTTAATTCTTTCTGCTTTCTAATCTATAGTGTTGCAAATACAGTGATGACAGTATGTTACTGCTATATCTGTGGATATCTAAACCTCTGGTTTTGGTATAATTATAATTCTCCTCAAAATCTTTATTGAGGGTAAAAGTTATCAATTTGAGAACAAAGAAAAAAATGTTTAAAGTAACATAAAAAGCCATTAATTGTTAAGCAGAGATTATATGTGTAATTATAAATTGGCATATATTGAAACATAGTACTGGTTTTGTCATTTTTATGAATAATGCATTAAACAGAAATAATCAAGAATGTTGCAACAATTTAAGATTAAGAGGATTATTTCATTTCTTCAGTAACAGTTTCCTTATCTTGGTATTTCCATAATTTGAAATTTGGAATTAAGATAAGATTTTTCCTAAGCCATTATTTCTTCAGTTAGATATATTAATCTATGTCTTTTCAAAAACTTGACACCTACATGCAAAGGGGAAAGTTGCCACTTAGCAAATGAAAGAAGATATGGCAAAGCATCTTAAGTGATTTACTCGCATATATATCCTGTTCTTAAAAAAAAATAAATAAAAGAGGAGGAGTAGAAGAGGTGGGAAGGAAAAGAGAAGAGTAAGGGAAAAACAAAGATGCTCAGACATTGTGTTAATTTGGACAGATGCCACTGAGGCAGCAGCAAACAGTGGCTCTGCGAGGGACTGGGACAATACAGATGTTACGTGCTCTGGGGTGCAATAGCAATGTCACGCTGCAGCAGACTTGTTCACTTTGTGTTTTTGTGGAAAAGCCAGAGCTACAGCCAGAAGGGCCACAATTCAGAAAAGTGTATAAAATAATTGCTAAGTAAATTCATATTCGATGAATCATTCTTCTCTTTAAATAAATCCTTTGAAAAGTGTGTTTCTGAAGCAAGGCCTAATCATAAGCCACTCTGCAGTATCTTCTTCTCTGGCTTCATGGTTCCTTTGGCCTGAACACAATAATTACATATCAGCAATTTATGTAATGAATTTTCTCCAAAGCTTTAAGACAGCATTTTTTTTAATTTCATTGGACAGACATGCCCCACCTCTATCTCAGTAGTATGCTATAGCTTACATTGGCTGTTGCAAGTAGTGTTGCTCGGTGCATGAATGGTTTAATTTTTCTACATCTCTCTTACAGGATGCTGTTCTCAGTAAGTGGAGGAAAGTTGCCAGATCTTCCTCTATTTATCTTTTTTACTAAGCTGAAGCCTTTAAGGAGCTCAGGGTTTCAATTATAAGTGATGTTTGATGTTTTTGTCTCTTGAAAAAGTATAGCTGAAATTTGTCAAACACCACATGCAAAAACCTGGATTTTGAGCTTGTTGGGTTTCACCAAATTCTGTCTGACAACAGACTGAAGCAGTGTCATGTAGTAATCATAACACAGAAAACCAGTAGCATCATAAGATGCTTGTATAGTATTTTGAGACTGTATTTACAGCTGTATGCCAGGGAAGATGCTCTTTGTCATAGGATGCTGAATAAACTGTATAATACCCAAGCAAGATCAGAGGGAAGACTCTAGAATATACTTGGTTCATATCAGATTACTGGCAATTTTAGACATCGTTGGAGAGGCTCAAAATCCCAGTGACCAATTTTAAGATCACACATGAGGTATATTGAATCTCTTGTTATAAAGAAACTTCAGCACAGCCAGTGAACATAAATGCAAATCTAAAAACATGGGTTTTATGGCTCTTTTACATTTAATTCCTAAAATGACTGAAAAAATTTTTTTTAAACAGAATATTATTGCTGAACATGAAATCCGTAACATTTCCTGTGCTGCACAAGACCCTGAAGACCTTTCTACGTTTGCGTACATCACTAAAGACTTGAAGACTAATCACCACTACTGCCATGTATTCACTGCGTTTGATGTGGTCAGTTTATAGAAAATACTCATTTAATAGTTCTTCGTTATAGTAATAGGTTTTTAATTCTGTTAAAACATTTTCAGGGTATATGGTGATTAATGGAAGGTATAATTCATTTACCACATGAAAATACTAATCTACTGTGGGATAGTAAAAGAACATTTCTGAAGAAAAGCAAAGATTTTCTTTTATATTATTTCATTTCCCGTTCAAAAATAACTCACCTCTGTGATCTCAGCTGTTGACTGTAAACTTGGCGAGTAATAGCTTTTCATACAAGTCTTGACATGTAGTTCTTTTAACCTAAGATATAGCCTTCCAAGGAGTCTGTAACAAACAGGTTTGGACATCCATTCTGAAATCAGCACACACCAAATAAACAAATCAGAACTGGATCAATGTGCATTATATACAGTGCTCAATCCTGCCAAGAGGTGGGTTCAGAACTAGCTTGAACTAAGTTTGCAGGGCATCCTGCATTTCAGACTGTGTTGTACTCCCTGTGCAGGGAAGGATGGGTTTGGTGAAATCCAGCCTTTTGGCTTTTACCCTAATGTGTCCATTCAAAGCCAGTCAGCAAGGGGTGAGTGGTTTGGACAGTTTCTTGTGAGGGTGCTTTGAGCCTGAACACGTCCGACCTTCATGAAGCAGATGTGTGTTGCTTTTTGGACCAGAGGTCAGATGTTTCCACTGTAATTTTTTTTCAGATTTCTTACCCTACTGTTACATGACTTTTATTTTTTTAATGTTAAGCTGGATCAGTCTCTAAAAATCTCTCCAAATAGCACTGACTTTTTTACATTATACTGAATAAACTGTAAAACTGAAGCTTCTTCTGCAAATGTGTAGAGAAGATAGGAAAATTTTTGTATTTACTTTAGCTAGAGAACTGAAACAGTTGGATCTGACAGAGACCACACAGGTAGCTAATTACATATCTCAAGAGGTCCTAGGAATATTTGGCTCCACAGTGAATCTGAAAGATTTGAAACATCTGTGGTAACAGAGATCTTTGCAGAATATTGTCCTTTCTGTGTTCCTGTGTAAGAGGTTACCTCTGTAATCGTCAACACTTACTATTAGGTGGTCCCTCTATTCTGCTCTGTTGTCATGTCAACAGGAGATTTAGCTTAACAAATAATGCAGATACAACTTGGAGAAATTTTATTTTAGCAGCATCTTTGCCTTTTCAAAAAGATTGGCTTTATTTTGAAAATAGCAAATTAATGCTTTAATTCTTATTTCCTGTTCAAATGTTCTTGCCTAAAAATCTCAAAAATGTTAAAGACCTTACAGCTCCTGTTATTTTGGTGGAAAATGGCTAAGTTCTTCCTATACTTATGCTTCTCAGATGGTGATGCACAGGCTACTAGTGTTTCGAGCAATCATGAACATGTATCAGTTAATCGGTTGTGCAGTTTTCAGCTGAGTTTAGTGAAATAACTAGTGGCTCTAAATTTCAGGACTAGGAAGGTTTATTGTCCAAAACTTTCAGGACTACTCGCCCTTTGAGTTAAGCACAAGAGAAATTTAGGATGCTGTTAAAACTTTAAAATATTTTTTTAAAATATTTTGATATAGTATAATGTGTATGAATTCTTGAAACATACTTACATGATTATAAATGATTAAATTTAAAAAATCAGATGTCTGAATTGAGGCATTTTATTAAGGACTGGGGAAAGAGCACTGCAGAGCACTAGCATGTAGGAGAGTTTAAATAACAAGATGTACAGGAAGGTAGGTTAGAATGAATTTTAGTGTTTTGGCTCAGTGCTTCTGTTTTTTAAATTCTCTGCTGACATTTTAGTGTCCACAGGGAGTAGAAAAAAAACTTAAAATTGTGTTAAAATTAGATACACCGTGGTCACCAAGATGTTACAGTGTAGAGATTTTAATGATAAGTGAATCAACTGAAATTATACTGATTGAGTGAGGTTATTATTTCTCCTGATCCATTTAAATAGTTCTTAATGGTTTCAAAGTACTGCAGTTTCATGTATAGGTTTAATAATCAAGCACAAATATAGAGCCAGGTATAGCAGATGAAATTAATTTTCTCCTTGCTTGGTGAGGAGAGAATACTGATCCAGGAATAATTACAACATTTTGTTCACTTCCTGTACTTTTAGGAAGAGTATTTAATACCCCAAGCATTTTAAATAGCTATTTTAAGCAATATAGAAACTTTAATGTCTAACTCTCTTAGTTTTCTCCTCCAACATAATACTCAGTGGGGTGTTACCTACTCCAATATTCTTTTTGTGTTATTTCTCAGGATCTAGCATTTTTGTTGCAAGTAAAAGTTCCGTCAAAAATAGGTAGATATGCAGAACACAAGCATAACGTAAATTAAATTTTCTGTTTCAAGTCTGGCATTTTTTAGCCTAAGTTTGCTAATAGAAACAATCCTACTTATTTGTTAATAGATAGAAGTCCAATCAAATTAGGAAAAGTAAGGTTTAAAATGGTAGGAATCCAGAATAAGTTACTAAAAATCTGCATCTTAAACCATATATATGATGGTATAAAAAAACTCCTTCTCTTAGGTCCTTCAGTTCCTCCGGAAGTGCGAGCAAGAACAATTTTTTTAGAGAGAAAAATATTTCAGTGTAGTGACATATCAACTGCCAGCGTTACTGATACTGACTATTTAGGAGTGACTGTACATGTAACTTGTCTACTCAGAATTGAAATTCTATAGTCAAAATTGCAAAAACATCAGACTGGGTTAGAGAATATTAAAGGGGAAAAGGTTTGGGGGAAGAGGAGGATTTATTGCTTAATATTTGAAATCCACTTCACTTTCATTCATTTATAAAGCAGCTCCGAAACTACCAGTGAAGGATTCCCTCTGGAGAAACAAAGTGTCATAACTGTTTCTATACCAAATTCTGGTTCACGTATGAGAGACATCCAAAGTAATTTCCATCAGATATTCCTTCATTGCCCAATGCAGGTATGAATAGAAGACAACTGGCATAAATAGGAACTACTTCTGCTCTTGCTTATGCCAAGGATTAGACTGGTGTTCTGCATAACACAAAGACTTTTTTCTTCTTTTCTGTATTCTTTTGTCCTTCACTGCACAGACTTAAGCTGGGTAAGAACTGGAAACTGCTGGTGTGCGTACTTAGCTGAGAAGAAAAAGCATGCAATCAGGTCTCAAAATTCTGTTCATGGCCTTCTTCCAGGGAATTAGGGGTCTTATTTTCCTTTGTTCATATGATCATTCAGGAGCAACAAGTGTGGCATCGCTGTGTCTCCAGAATAGAAAAACTTTTTCTTTGCGGTACCCAGAGACAGCACGACTACAGTCCCCTTGCTGGGGCATATTGGGTGGAATTTGTATAACTATTTCAGTTGCTCCTGGCAAACTTCTTGAGATGAAGCATGCTTAGGTACAAGGAGCTTTTGGCTCATGAGCAAATGAATCTCTCCTCTCTCATCTACATCGATACCTTTTGCAACAGCATGAAAGGCCCACTTTGAAGGTTTGCTTCTGTCCTCTCATTGCACATAAGATGCATCTGTGCCATATGAAAAGAGAGGGATGGTTTCAGAAGAGTTTGCGATCCCCATTTGCTTTAAATCTAGAATGTCAAAGGATCAAGGATTTAAGTTGCAGGAGTGCCTGATCATGAAAGCCTTGTGCATCTCAGGAGTCCACAGCTATTTCAAACCAGTGCCAGCCATGGTGGTCCCATCACACCATCTTTGTCGAGCAAGGCTTTCTTCCCCTTGAATGCTCAAAGGCTGGCATGTTGGAAAGCACAGACAAATGCCTTTTACAGATCTACCCAAAAGTAAAAGATTTGTGGTCTGGACAGATAGAGCATATGTACAATTAACAGTGTGAATGTATATGTATGTCAGCTCTGCATCTCTTAAAATTCACCTTGTTAGTAACCTTGCCTTCTTGTCAGGCTTTTATAATAGAAATTCTCAATATTTGGCCTTGAAGTCTCTAGTATGACTAAGCAGTAGGCAACTGATTTCATCCCAAGGGATGGATATTTTTAACTGGGTTGAGGTTTTCCAGATTTTTCAAGTAAAGATTCCATGTACTCTGTTCTGCTCAATTTTGCCAACTGCAATTTTAAGTTTGGTACCTTGAACACAAGGTGTCCCAATTTGCATTCCTGAACAGCCAATGTGATGGGGAGTTGGCACTAATCATCTGCGAAGCTCCAAAGGAAGCTTCTTCAGTAAATTCAGTCTTCTAAAAGGACCATATTTGACATTGATCTTAAAGAAAGAAAAAAAAACCCATCACCTACAAGCAAAAACCCATATAATACTCATTATATGAAAAATGCCTTCCCAAAAAGGTAAAATGTTATTTTTCCAAAAATGCCTTTGCAAGTGACATTTTAAGTTTTTATAGCTCAGAAGACAGAAATTTTTCTTACTCTCGTTCTTAAAATGTACCTGAAGCTTCAACATAGCTTTATAGAAGCCTGAAAATACAATGAAGAAGCAATGCCTGCTGCAAATTACGCAGTAAAAATGTCAGTTAAAATGTGAGAAAACAATTAGCCATTTTAATAGGTTGGCTGAGTTAAAGCAGCTGAAGAATCCTGACTCAGACTTGCACTGGAGCATTGAATTATAACATGGCAAGCAAGGCAACTGACCTCAATTTCTCATCTCCCAGAAATTGTTGCTTAAAGGCCTTAGCTTACTCACTTTCCTTCTCTGCTATGCCGAGCAAGAAACAAGATTGTAGCAGCTTCAGAAGCGCTGCAGTCCTAAAAGTTTTGCCTCCCTTCTGAGAGACTTGATGGGCTTCTGTAAGGGTCAATGTCTTCTACAGTGACCAGGGGTTCTACAGCTTTTGTGCTAAGCCTCTTTTGGAGGGGACAGATCTATTTCCTTCCTTTTGTGCCACGTGGAAAAAATTCAAATAATCTCCTCACTCCATCAGAAGAATTTCCACAACAGCTTACATGGTTTGGTTTTCTGTTACTATCCCCAAAGAAATCCTGCTCTTGCCTCTCTGATATAGTCCTTACAAGGATCTCCACCACCTCTCCCAGTACTGCAGGTGGCAAATTCCTCAAACTAAACTTACTTACTTCTATTTTTTTCCCAAATATAATTTGCAGATAAATATTATAAGGTACAACTTTAAAGCTCTCCTTGCATCCATCCATCAGACTACTGCAGTACAGAATGCATGAAATTTATGTACAAGTTATGTGTCAGTTTACATTTCGAATCTTGACCAGAGAATTTCGGTTTTATTTGCTATATTTCAAATATTTGTTAACCATGGAAACAGTTACATGTTTCCAGTAGGTTTCAGGCTCCAGACAGGCCTATTTTTTCATTTTGCAGACCACAACAAGTCATAGTCGCTTCTGACAGGAGGCAGGACCCAGATTAGATTTATGTCTTTGCACAGCAAACTCTAAGCTTGTCTCCACTCTTAGCTCAGAGCTTTCCAGGCCTGTCTTTCAGTGACCTTTTTGTATGACACACTGGATGGTGCATTTTCACGGTCCCACTAGTATTACAGCCTGTTTTTCTCCAAGCCATTACTACACCCTGTCCTGTTGATGTATTCTGTAGCCATAATAACATTCACTGCAGACAATCCCATGACGATATAGTACACTATCTTACTGTCATGACAGCCGATTAAGATCTCTTTAGAATGATTTTATCCTACTAATAGGCATGCTCTATTTCAAATAATATACTTCTGCACATTTTTAACAGTTATACCCTGTGGGTTTTAATTTCATAGCCAGTGTTCTGCTAAAAGTCCAGACACTTTATAATAGCCTCTTTAGTCTTTCATTTATTACTCTACTGGCAAACTGCATCATCAGTGTTTATCGGTCCTGGCCAGTTTCCTTAAGTTAAAGGGGAGACAATTTGGAGTCTACAGCTATCAAATCAGGCAGACATTTTTATTTGGGAAGCTATGAAACTTTGGCAAGCTTGCTGTTGTGACTGTAGTTGTTAACAGCTGAGAGCATATCCCAGTGGAGGAGGATAATTGTTTTCTGTCTGACCTAACAAAGACCAGAGCTGGCACCTTTATAAGAAGCTTTTTTAAATATGCTGAATTTAGTTGTATACTGAGATAGTATAATGTGTGATAACAAGGGGATGGAATTTTTTCATGACTACAGTGAAATTGCAGTGTAGGGCATGAAATGAAACGCTTATCATTTTAACCGTGTTCTAATGATTGAAAGGCAGATAGTGTACTTCCAAGTGTCTTGCATTGCTTTTTGGCTTATTGCAAACCCAGCAGTTAGACTTGACTAGCTAAAGAAGTAGCTCATTTAAAATTAAATCAGAAGTGTGAAACTTTTAAGGGATCATCTAGTTTCAAAGCAATGCAGGACTGCTTCCAACTATGGGCTACAGAGGTTCATGATGGAGAGGGTAACTTCTGAATTACATCAAAGACATGAATTATTCTAAGGAGACTGTAAGACATAAGGAGGCAAGCCTGCAGGCTTGCATTTCTTCTGCAGGATGTTGAAACATTACTGGAAAGTTAGGAGCCTATAAATAAATATACCAAAACAAACCCACAATCCTGAAGAAAAATTACCATAGAAATTCAATTGCAGTTTAGATTAAGGTCACATTTGAAACTCGCAGCTGCATTTTCATTAATTTAAAACTGTACTGAACAAATCTTTTTATTGACCTTCCTGTTTCTTCATTCAAGCATTACAGACCTTTCTTCTACAAATGCAATGAGATCTTAAAGTATTGTAACCATTCCACCAAACTGGTCTTAGTCTTAAGAGCCTGATTTCTTTAGTCATTCACCCTAATCCCCTACACGTACAAGAGGATTCTGACAAGCCAGTTTAAGCTCAATCATTTTCAATTCTAGAAAGCAAAACCATGAGAAGGTTGCCCCAACACTTGAAACACACATCTGAAGCAGAGCACTGACTTTCCTGCTCTTTCAGCATTTGCTTTTTGCCCTTTTGGAAGCATCACATCAACACAGCATCCTCTTCCTGTGGTGTTTGGTGAGAGCACAGCACAGAGCATCCCAAGGCGCACACCTAGGGAAGGTGTACATGGCGCTGCCAGCTCTGGAGGGGAACAGGTCAGCAGAGGAGATCTGAAATTCACTGTGGCTGAACGTCAAACAGGTGCAGTAGTGGAAGATGGACGAGTTCTTGAAAGAAACAGATATGGAGTAAGCTGGGAAAGTTGGGGGTGAATGTGTTTGTTCTAAAAAGAGAGGACACCCACCCACCCACTCCTGTTTTCACGTTTGGTTAGACAATGTTTTCAAGGTTTTTAGATGTAATTACTTTCAGTACAATAAATTACATTTAGATTGGTTTTAATCAATGAGTAATCAAATGACAGATATAAATATTACAAAGACTAAGAAAGTTATTACCAATGTGATTTTAATTATTTACATTGCAAATCAGTTCATGTATCTGATGATAATTAAACCTCACTCCAACTTTAACTATTTTTGGGTTTTTTTCCAGAATTTAGCTTACGAAATCATTCTTACACTTGGACAAGCATTTGAGGTGGCCTATCAGCTTGCACTACAAGCACGAAAAGGGGGCCATTCTTCAACACTCCCAGAAAGCTTTGAAAATAAACCCTCCAAACCTATTCCCAAACCACGTGTTAGTATTCGGAAGTCAGTGGTAAGTAGAAGGTAACTGTGCATGCAAAAAAACCTCAAAATTCAGCTACACGGTTAAGAGCTGGTACGCTAGAAGCTGTATAAGTAAATATACCTCTTGAGTCAGAAGTGCTCCATGTCCAAGTTCTGCCCTCTTTGCGCATCAGCTGGTAGGGTTGTGTCCCTGCAGCACAGGCAGCAGTTTTGAACAACTGCTCCTTTTAGATTCCTGCAGTTTAAGATGTTGCTTGGCTAGTGTTGTGCATGTGTCTTTTGTAGTGACTGATCCAATCTAATTCCAATGTATTGTGCTTTTTAAGTGCTGAGGATCACAGCCAATGCATATCGCTCAAACTCTGTGGTTCCATGGACACTCCTGAACTCCTACCAAGAAATAAAATCAGCACAAAACTTGTTTGGTACATGATAACTGCGCGTGTATCTTAATCACGTTACAAATCCAAAACAATTTACAATTATCTTGTCAGACCAAGCAACTTCTTGGGGCTTTTGACCCTCAGCAGACTGTGTTCCAAAACTGGGATTCTATATTTTTTTTCAATATTTTCTTTGGAATTCCAAACTCCTAAGAATCCAAGCTTACTATATATATCCTATATATTGGTTGTCTTTAAAGTGCTCCCCTGAAGTGCATAGACGACCAAGAAATATTCTTTTAGGTAGAGCTTTTAAAAAAAAAAAAGAAAATTATTTTAAATCAAGTGAGAATCCAGAGTGATATGGGAGGGAAAGGGGAAAAATGACTGTATACTTTATTATATTCACTGGCTATAAAGTGAAAACTGTACTCTGTGATATTAATTATTGGATGAGAGAAAGGGGAAAAAATTATGACTCTGCACTTTGTCATCCATTGCTACAGAATCACCTCCATAAAATTTTAAGACTATTTTCTGATGCTGTAATCTGTCTCAGTAGCGAGATGAGTTCTCAGGATCAAGGGTGGCTTTAACCAACTGTGATGCCCTATAGCCTGGGAGTAGACACAGCTCTGATCTGATCAGGAAAAAGAGGGCAGCTGTGGGTACATGGGAGTGCAGACCACCACACAGGTTACTGTAGGATGTTGTTCGTACAGGATTTGTTCTGTATCCTGTTGGTTTAAAGAGAAAACTTTTGTTAGAAATGATGTGTGCAGAGATGGTAACCCCTCTGTCTGTTTGCATTTGTCTTAAAGCAGATAGATCCATCCGAACAAAAGACTCTTGCGAATCTACCATGGATTGTTGAACCTGGACAAGAAGCCAAAAGAGGCATTAATACCAAGTATGAAACTACAATTTTCTGATACAAAACTGCCCCCCCGTTCCTTGTTGTGCCTTGCACGCCAAGCAGTCACAGCACAGCCTTTCCTTTATGGCAACGTTTCAATCCAGCAGAGAGGAAGACTGCACTGTATGAGTGGCCTTGTAACTAACAAAAAAGGCTGACAGTCATTTCTGGTGATGTTCTTCTTCCTGCAGCACTGACAGAAGAATGACACTACATGAAGACTTTTAAAATTACAGCCCACAAGAGGAGTGAGAAACCTTATTTTTCACGCAGTTCTCCCTTGTGACTCTGCCACAGTGCTTTCTTTGATTTCTTATTTTAGAATTCTACTTTTTAAAAAAAAAAAACAAAAGGTCTCTAAACTAACACGAATGCTGCCTATGAGTAGAATATTTGATTGGTTTTATATTTAAATCTTGGCAGTTTTTAATTAAAATAGAACCAGAATTAATAAATAGACTATTTGTGAAACCACTGAATTCATTAATACTTACTGTGTTGAATAAAGAACTCATTACCGAAATTAGGCACCCTGATTTCTGTGTGCGCTGGTTTTATATGTAATCCTTGGTGTCCTTTGATCCTCTACAGAAACAGCAACCTCTTGCATTGTAACAAAGGATCAGAGTTTTATGAATGGTTAGAAAAAGGTATTAATAATGCACAGAAAACCTTTATTAGATATTTTTATGGAAGAGAAGTACTATAGGAAAACATATGAATATTTATGGAAGGAAGCCAGATTAATTATGACAAATATTGTTTATTTTAAAGTTAAGTAAACCACTGCTATTGCAGCATAATGAAAATTATAAGAGTTGTAGCATCAGTGCACGGGATGTTCTGTGTGCTCAGTCAGAAATGAAAGTGGAACGGTCATTTTACAACACCTACATATAGTTTATGCAGTTCAACATTGCTATAGCCATGAATTCTACTAGTATTTTTAACAAATAATCTCAGTGGTTCTAAAAAAAAGTCAAAACCGTAGATTTTGCTATCAAGATTTCTGTCACAGAAAGCTTGTTTGGAAGAGTGTTGATAAAAATTCTACTGCAAAACATTTTCTAAATAAAAATAGCAAGAAAAAGAAAAAAATTCCAAAGTAATAAAATGTTTTCATTGAACAAAATAGTTAAGCATTTGCTTAATATTTGATTAAATAAGATTTACTTACATTTTGTTTGAAGTGTTTTAATTTTTTTAATGTCTGTGGAGTATTTGTATAATACCATGATGTATATTTATGTAGAACTGAAATTATAACGGTACAAATATCACTATAGGAGAAAAATGGCATTTTAACGTATATTGTTCTATCCAGTCAAATTGTGAATCATTTTGAAGTTCATTATAGAGATATTGATAAATTGTGTGGTTGTCTTAATGTTTTTTTAATTATTATTTCATATCCAGCTGAGGTTTTCAGTTAAAATCATCAGTTGGTAAATTCCAAAAAATGGATTAATTGAACTTGGTTTAAACCTGATAATTGTATATGGTTTAGTTAAACCTAATCATAGCGCTGAGTGATGACACACTTTTAATACAGTATTCAATTTACTTGAACAAAATAGTTCCTTGTACATATTTTGCCTATTCACTGTTGATATGTACGTAGTCAACTGAGAGTAAAAAAATAACCCTAAAAATATGGTACCAAAAGGAAAATTGTATAGGACAACAGTACATAGTAGCCTCACTGCAACAAATACTTATGTAAATATGCTTGGGCTTCCAGTTATAAATTTTGTAATTTTGTCATTTATTTATATCCTATAAAAGCACAGAAAATAAAATGAAGTTGTACAGTGCCAGTGCTTTGTGCATCGTTTTATCATTGCTAAAGGACGTAAGGGACCTGATCCAAAGGATATTGAAAGCAGTGAAAGGTCCTGCCCTCCCCTTTCCCCAGTTTCTTTGGGCTTTGGATTTGTGCCTCACAAACCCAGGCAGTGCTGTGGATGCCGTTTTGACTTAGAGTACAGATTTTGTTTACAGATGGTAAATACTTCATCCTTCGAAGTCCTTAATTAACTGATTCTTCTGTGCACTACAGAACTGCTGACTTTCCATATTTAATCACACCACGTAAAGACTCACACAAGGAATTATGTTAAAACACGTTCACTTCAGGCTCCGAAAGAACAAAGTGGTGAGATTTTTCAGGCCATAAAACTGGGGCAGCTCCTATGTAGCTGAGTTACCCCTAAAATTAAAGGATGAGACTGGAGCTACAGGGCAACTCTAAGCAAAAGTAAGGGAAAGGACTGAAACAACAGGAAGAAACGGCAGCTTACAGGAAGAATTTGATTTAGGTTCATCAAAGAAATGTCAAGCAGGTAAGGTGGCACAGTACGCAGCTGAGCTTGCTTGGGAGAGATAATTGGGGCAAAAGAGACTGAAAATGGCTAACGACACTGGTGAAAGATGAGACAGATGAAAGACTGGTGAGGCAGGGAATGAGTGTGAAGAGAATAGTCTTAGGACGGGATGAGGCAATGAAAAATTGGAGCCCCCACAAGCAGAAACTGGAAAGAGAGAAGAATGAACAGGCATAAGGCACTTCTCTGTTAGCTAAATCTGAGATGTTAGAGGGAAACCTTTCCCTCACTGACTGATGATAGTGTAAATTAGTTGCAGAGAAGTCCAGGGGGTCTGCTCTGGCATGGGGACAGTTCAGCTTTCCTTTCTTCAGATCCAGAGATTTTTATAAACCTGCACTAACCCAAAGCATTTACCACTTGATTTTCAGTCTTTTTTGGTCAAGGTGACTTTCCATTCAAGTTCCTAGGATGCTGGAAGTGTTCAGGCAGTAAGGGACAATGGTCAGTTTTAAAAGTGAAGGTCAGGGAAAAGCAGGACACCTCCAAAAGATCAGAAAGTGAGGAAAGTTCTTGATCTCTAACTCAAGGTAAGAGGGAAGCAGAGGCAGTCAAGGAGAGTACGCGGAGAAACTGGAGCATTTGAATATTGCAAAACCAGAAGTTAATTGCAACAACTACCTTACAGTGGGAGAGTGGAGAACAGGGAAAAGAAGGGACATAATATGGAAGTAGATTGCATTTGACATGAGAAGATAAGGAAACTGGAGTCTAAGTGAGGTAAGTGTGGGTGACATAAGATTTTGGGAATTATTTGGGTAGTGAGGTCTCTAATATGTGTCGTAAAGAAGCTGCTGCTGGGAGAAAGCTTAAAGACTGGAGAAACTCCTGAGGGAAACAACGGGGAAATTCTGTGTTGCGGAGGTGGAGGGTTTCCTAGAGCAGATGTTGCATTTCAGACTGGACATGGTGATTCCTCCCGCCTGGCCTGGTCTTTATTAAAAGCCAGAGGAGCTACTGTTCACAGCTGGAAGGAGGAGACAGTCAGTTCATTTGGTTCTGGTATTCTGTCGATAAGTTAATGAGAGGCTGCTTCTCCTGCAGAACCACAACATTACACGTGCCTTGCAGTTTGAAGCCAACATCTCAGCATCTCAAAAACTGGCATGGCCATAAAATCATGACCACTGGGAAGGGAATAAGCGGGTCATGAAGAAGGTTGTGTCATTTCTTTGGAAAAGAAAGCAGCATGCTAGACAGCTAATAAACCTTCACATCCAAATGTGCAATAGTTTATAGCTTACATTCTATAAAACATGCAGTTTGTGCCATGTGCAGAATTCTCATTTAACTTTGCCCTAGATTTCTTTCCATGTCTTCTGCTCAGCTGCCCCGCTTCACACTTCACTGAAGGATGATGTCTAAGATGTCATCAAGACAACAGTCTAGAAATAGTAATTTCAACTGTCTCCAAACTACCAACCCAAAGTACAATTGACTCTACAGAGAAAATGTGTGGCAGTGCCAAGCACGTAAGTGAAAGACATGGCATAAGGATTAGAGACAGTATTTAGATGTGGGCACTTACATTATCTAACAAGGGATATCCATTCTGTCACGTAAAAAGAGCAGCTGAAGAGAGTGGGAGAAAAAAAGGACTCCTAACTTGCTGGAAATACTGATAACAGGGTTTTCAGCTCACTGGAAAGCACAGGTCAACGATGCTGAGGCTTCTGCTGAAAAGCTCCGTAACTGTTTAGTACTTTATGACATCTTTAAGTGAACCGAGTTATTTGCTAAACTAGCAAATTGCTAAACATTCCACCCTTGAATACACTGGCTGTAGGTAACTGTCACATCTGGGAGCTGATAATCCAAGCTAGACAGAGGCTGGTCACAAGCTCAGCTAACTGAAACAAACACAAGATTCACTTGCAGCTGGAGTTCACACTGGGATACACAGTTTGTGGATGATTTCTTTCCTATTGACTACACAGTCACACTACCCCTCACTGCAATTCTGAATACAGCCAGCCCAAACACCACTGTCCTACTGAAAGGGCAGAAAAGGGAAATCAGGGAAACAGCCTTTCAGGAAGGATGCTCTCCAAATGTAGGAATGGGAAATGGCACCTCCACACCTGGCTTCCACTCTTGTACAACACCACAATTACATTTTTTTCCAGTCCTAATTCACATGTACACATATTTGGTTGTGCCACAACTTTCACTCTCCTGCTAGGGTTCAGGTACCTAGATGTCTTTCAGCAAGTGAACCTGGGTAAAGTGGTAACAACTAGCAGACAAAAATGCTATGTAAATAAAAATTCTCTCTCTCCTTTTGCCACCAATAGCTTAGAAAACTACTATTTCTATCAATCAAGAAAGCTCACTTCAAAACACTTCACAGCCACATAAGAAAAAGTGAAGCTTGCGTATAAACTTGAGGGCCTTAGGCTTCTTCCTCACACATAGAAAATATAACACAGATCTAATGTATAAAGTTCACTTAATTGTAAGATTCATGCTTTTTTGTCTTTTTTTCTAAACATGGCAATTGCTACCTTCAATTAATTAGAAGAACTGCTCAAATTCTGCATATCTTTAGCTAAATATATTCTAGGATTAAATCCTTTTTTTCATAAAAAAAAAAGAGAAAGAAAGAAAGAAAGAAAAAGTCATGAATCCATGCACAATGTTAGGGATGGGTCAAGGCTTGAGAGAACATGTCCAGATTTGAAGGCAGTATGTTTGTTATCATCTTTTCGAAACGCATAATAGAAAACCGGGAAAGTCAGTGAGACAAAGAAAATGGAAGTATGCTCCAGTATAGAGAATACCCAAAGAGCATTAACTTTATCCTATAGTGACACCATGAGGAAAAAAGAAATAGACTACACTAATTCTTAAAAAACATCAGATGCAGTGCAGTCTTCATTCTTGTGCTTGTGACTATTCGATAATGATAATTGCTAGGCTGCAGAATTAAGCGCTTGGGCATGTCCTAAGCAAAAATATCCTTATCTATGTAATTGGAGTTAGCACTAGATATTTGTTCAGTTTATTTTGCAAAGATAATTAATAATTTTTTTCTTTCAGTTACCTTTCTATACTTCTACTGTTATATACTGTCTGGAAGGTATCAGTGATGGATGAGGTGAACTATTCTGCATTGCAATTCAGTGGATCTACTGAAATCTCCAGGTATCTGGGAATGCTGTGCATTAGTGGAGGTTAATGTGAAAAGATGTTAGATCATTCACCATGGCAATCTGTCTGCCACAGCTCTACATTTCACTCAGCTGTACTTTTGAAAAGCTTCAAGAACTACCTAGGCCAAATACTTGAAATCTAGAAAACTAAACTGATTGCTACAATAAGTAAAGAAAAGAGACTGCTAAGGTGCCATCATTATCACCAGCCCCTGACGTGGCAGGAAAGCCCTTAGGTGAGAAGTACCTAAGTAATACCAGCTGCTGATACACACAGCCTGCCTCCTATGCTACAGAAAAATACAGGGAAAGATTTCCCTGCCAACCTGACTTTGGGGAAATCTGTTTGTTGAAAGGGGTCCAAGGAGACACAGTTCTGCAGATGTGGAAAAAAAAAAAAAGACTGCAACAAGAAGTCTAATCATTACAGGATGCAATCTGAAGGAAACTGCACTAGGAAAACAAAATAACCTGTTGCACCTGAAGCTACAGCTCACCTGTGTTCAATACTGCACTTCCTGAAGTGGCCAATCTAAAAGGCAAGTGACAACATTTAAAGGCCAAATTATACAGTACAAGAATGAAGTTCTTCCTGATCCATAGGTGACCACCAAAACCCCAGAATCTTAGCATTTCATTACAATCATTCTCCTAGAACAGACTATGCAGACCTGGGACAAGGAACTTTATTCCCTTGCCTTGCACATCTCCTCTAAAGATAGGTACAGAAAGGAACTCAAGAGGCCCTCTGGTAAAGATCTTAGCTATATAATAATCCACACAGAACAGCAAGGAGCATTTGTTGAGACTCAGTTTTCTGTAGAAAAGTAGAAATTAAGAACTAACTCCCTTGCTTTACGTGATATTTTAAAAGATGTATTTTAATTCCAACCAATAGAACTTTTTGCACTTTAGTCAGCAAGGCTGAAATGTCCTGCCTCTCTCCCCCACCTCACTAACAGGTCTCTTCTCAATTGTCTCTCCAGTTCAACAAGGCAAATTCAACTCATACATTACACTGCAAAACTGCCCAGCTCATGGATCACTGTTTGTGGTCCTCTTCCAAGTTTGGGTTGAATCCATTTTGTTTCTGAAATACAAATATCAGAGCTATATGTACTACTCCAGCTGATGTCTTGTTGATGAAGCACACTCACTTCCTTGAGACAGAGCCTCTTAACGTACCCACAAGCCCCATGTACACACCACTGCAGACACTTTGGGGTTTGTATAGGTGATACCATCTACTTGCATTTCCACACCACCATTTTCACTACAGTCTCATTGGCATTCTTGAGTCCACTAGGTATGACAAAGCTATATTTTGTTCATCAGGTAACAAAGCCATGCCATTGGATGTTTAAAGTAGACAGGCATCATGTTGTGATAGCTACTTATTCTTGCAATTTATTTTTTAGCCAATTTATATTATCTGCAACATCAAAGGTTTTATAGATCTTGGGCAAAAACATTAAATAACACAGTACCGATAATGTGATCCATATTTAAATTCATCTACTATGCTCTCTGTCAGGGCTGTAGAATAGAAGATCTTTTAAACCAAAATGCTATCAAATCTGCCATTCCACTGTTTACTCAGTACTGACTTCACATCAATAATTGCCTTGGTCACCTCTTTCAAAAAACCAGAATCATCATAATTCACAATTCTTCAGAAAGTTCTGATTTTTTTCAAGACATGATAAATTTTACCAGGTGTGATTCAAAGGACACTTCACCTCATTTATCTCAGACACTTGGCTATTTATTGTTCAAACTTGCTGATTCAAAATTCTTCAGTTTGAGCAAATGTATCCTTGCCACCTGCTCAGTTAAGATTATAAATTTCCTGTCCCTGTGATTAATATATTCACAGTATCACAGTATCATAAGGTTGGAAAGGACCTCCGAGATCATCGAGTCCAACCTATATCCCAACACGAACACCAACACTAACACCATCATCTAAACCATGGCACTCAGTGCCTCATCCAGTCTCCCCTTAAACACCACCAGGGTCAGCGACTCCACCACCTCCCTGGGCAGCGCATTCCAATGGCCAATCACCCTTTCAGTGAAGAACTTTTTCCTAACATCAAGTCTAAACTTTCCCTGACGAAGCTTGAGTCCATGCCCTCTAGTTCTGTCACTGGTCACCTGAGAGAAGAGACCAACCCCTGCCCGACTACAACCTCCTTTTAGGTAGTTGTAGAGAGCAATGAGGTCTCCCCTGAGCCTCCTCTTCTTCAGACTAAACAGCCCCAACTCCCTCAGTCGCTCCTCATAGGGCTTGTGCTCCAGCCCCTTTACCATCTTTGTTGCCCTCCTCTGAACACATTCCAGTATCCTGACATCTTTCCCAAACTGGGGGGCCCAGAACTGTACACAGTATTCCAGATGAGGTCTGACCAGTGCCGAGTACAGGGGGACGATAACTTCTCTGGTCCTGCTCGCCACACTATTCCTGATGCAGGCCAGAATGCCATTGGCCTTCTTGGCCACCTGGTCACACTGGTGGCTCATATTGAGCTTCCTGTCAACCATCACTCCCAGGTCCCTTTCTGCCTGACTACTCTCCAGCCACTCTGTCCCCAGTCTATAGCTATGCATGGGATTGTTGTGTCCAAAATGAAGTACCCGACATTTGGACTTATTAAACATCATCCCATTAGAATTGGCCCATGTCTCCAGTCTGTCCAGGTCCCTCTGTAGGGCCATCCTACCCTCTAGCAGATCAACCCTTCCTCCCAGCTTGGTATCATCTGCAAACTTGCTGAAACATTCTGTCTTTCCAACATCATATTTCACAACTCTGTCCCCTTGATCAACAGAATAAGCTGCTTTTTGTTAATTGTGTAGGTTTAATGACATTTCACTCAGTGTACAAACCCCTATCAGTAGCTTCTATACTCTAATTACACTCTAAAATATCATAAACATCTCCTAATATATTTATCTATGTTTCACTGCAGCTTCTATAGCTCTTTTTAAGGAATGTCAGGTAAGATAGTATCATCTCATTCAGCGGGTTTTGTTGCAGTCTTTTTTTTTTTTTCCACATCTGCGGAACTGTGTCTCCTTGGACCCCTTTCAACAATTCCCAGTTTTAACACATTCTACATTACATCTGTGTTCTCAGCTATGCCAAAAATTGTTTTGCTGGAATGACTCCAAATCCATACCTCCCTGACCAAGGTGATACCCTGTTGCACAAGAAATGTGCAAGTAGAATACAGTCTGTAACACCTGGAAAACTGCCAATTTTTACACTTTTAATTTGATTTCATAATTTGATTTTATAATAAAGATTTCAGAAAGGTTTGCTTTTCAAGAATGTCTCTGCTGATCCAAAGCCAAGTGTGTGGGCGTTTTTCATCTCGCTGTAGTTGATTTAACTTGTAAAAAGGAGACTTAACTTCCTCTCTATATTTTCCTTCAGTTACATAAACATTCCTGTGAACAAGTCAGTAAGAATTTATGACAGATTTAGAGCTGCCTGGTGATAATTTATGAGTACTTTATGTTGGCCTGATTACCCCAATGTTTGTTATATGCCTTCACTTGTTTAACGTAGCAAGAATCTGCCGGGGAAAAAACTCTGAAAGGGAAGGATAGATTAGGGTACCCAGTTTTCAAACTCTACTCAGTTCTGAAGGAAAAACGCCAGATTTTTTTTTGACTTTCCTATTCAAAATAGCCCCTAAAACCAGCTTAGAGGAAGAAACAAACACCGTGGTTATAATTACACCTTTCCCTTTAACGTGTCACTGCTACTGGATTATCTGTGCTACTGACCTCTGCCTGCAGTGAATTCAATTTTATCTTTACTTCTGCTGTTCAAGAATTTTTGCAGTTCTCCCATTTGGACCGAGTCCTTGGGTTATGATACCTAATTCAGCTCTTCTCACTTTGAACTTTTGACTGTGCTTAGGAATTCCAATTTTTCCCCTTCAAGGAACCTCATCAACCATGAATAGAGAGTCAGCTTAGAAATAGCATAAAGTCTCTCAGTGCTTTCATTTCGATAGGGAAAACTACTTTGTTGGAATTCAAACATTGCACAAAACATAAGTTTCAAAACAGAAGGCACTCAAGCTGAAAGCCCCTCATTACTTGTCATAGTTATCAATTCCAATGTACACACCTAAACTATGTTTTTGCGAGAAATCAATGTTAAGAGCTCTTGTGTTTGGTGCTAACTACTGAAAGCATTCAGCATGACCAAAGTCTCATTTTCCACATAGGTCCCTGCTTAACAAAACACATGGGCAGACACATATTTGTATCCTAAAATGACTTCTAACCCCCGACAGAACTCAAATAAGAATCAAAATATGTAATGCAAAAAGGAGGTACAAGCTGCATGAGCTGGAAGCATTGTAGTTTAATTTTTGAAAAGCAGGAGAGGTAATTTGTATGTGAACTAAAAATAAAAATATAGGAAGGATCATAATTTTTAGAGAAAGTGTTCTTTATTTCCTAGATTCACATTTCAGCAAAAAAAAAGTAATACAATGCATAATACACTTACCTAACAGCTTGTTAAAGATCATTCTTTTTTTTTACTAACACTCAGTGAAGAAACCAGAAAGATTCAGAACATATACTGAGAAAAAGCTCCATTCCACAGAGTCACTTTGTGATAAAAGAATAGTCAAACACAACTTTGCTCCACCAACTCTTCCCCTAACATTATCAGTACTAGAACCTTGAACAGTGGAATCTCCCATTTGCAATCAGGTTAACAATAGAAACTGAGGACAAAATATGAGCTAAAGTAGCTTGAGAAATTACAAACTGTGAAGAGCTCCACATCTATTAGAAGTTTAAAAGGAAAAATACAACATAACCTCAAGGAATAGACATTTTTTCCATGTCTACCATAACCAAAAGTTTAACACTGAACAAAGATATTTCTGGGAAATGGAGATAAAACAATCAAATTGGTAGACTTTTAGCGTATTGCCATCTACTGAGTTTAATGTATTTTTCACCAAATGCAAATGCCCAGTATATGCTGTGAAGACAATTCCAGGTCATGGGTAGTTCAATTGAATTGTACCTCTCTCTGGCAGGTTATAATCTTGCTGTGAAAAAAACCCTGTTCTACCACAGATTCAGTTTGACCACTACCATTCTTGTTTTTGAATGAACGTGTCCCCAGAGGATACCTCAAACCAAGTGCTCCAGACTATGAAAAAACAGCTGCTGAGTCAGAACAGCAATTTAATAGCTGAATTCTTGATACTGTAGGAAAAAAAAAACATTAATATCTTCTCTATAATTCTTAGAAGGGACAAAACCACAACTATCTGGTTATGAGAAACCAAGAGTGTGACATCTGCAAGATGTTTAAAATATTTTTTTATCTGCTTTGAAAATTCACACACATTTTAGGTGACCTTTTTTTGATGCTATTGTTAAACATAGACTCAAATAGAGGTAAAATGTAACCAACATTTAATCTGTTCGAACTCTTTGAAACTGTTCCTCTTCACTTACCCCAGTTCTGAAATTTAAGTCACTTATTGATAAGACCCATTCCACATATTGCTTTCAATCTCATTTCTACAATTGGAAATATAAAATGAGTAATTGCTACCCTGTACTGAATATAAATAAACTCTATAGCACATTGTAAGAAATCTTGCAAATACATTGAGAAATTTAGGAGCTACCAACTTGCTTAAGAATATCTTACATTACTAAGTGTTGAGTGCTCAACCATGAAGACATAATTATCAGCTTCAGATTGGATTCTTTAAAGCAAAATGTTTGAACTGTATTTAGAAACAGATTTCTACTGACCTATGCCTAGCTCTGTTCATTCATCTATTCTCTACAAAATTTAAAAAAAAAACCCAACCCTAATATTTCTCCAAAAACCACCACAGAAACCATTAAAAAGGCTAAACTCCCAACATTTCCAAATGTCGCGCTAAAAATATGTCGCTCCTCTCATGTAGTATTGAGATCTGTTAAACCAAAAGTACAAGGTCTGACACAAAAAACCTCAAGACTAACCCTAAAACTCAGGAACCAGATTTAGGAGGGGAGAGACAAAGAGAAGGTTATAGAACACATTCTAAACTGTCACAGTGAGACACGGCTCATCTTGATCACTTCACTCAGTATGTGTGGACGCGTGTTCAAATAGAGATGTTTTCTTGCCCTCTAAACAACAGCTGATACTGATCATAGTATTAAAAGAGTAATTTAAGTTGTTCTAACTGTGAAGTGCAGAAATGTCCCTGTCATTGTGTCTCTGGAACTGGAAAACTTGCTCTTAGAACATGAAAAGACTAAGATTTCTCAGCAGTGGAATAAGAGTTTGAACCAGCAGGCTACAAAGTCCTAACATATATAAACCCAAACACTGACTCTAGCAAGGAAACCCCTGCTCTCATTTGTTAGAAAGTGCTGGTTATCTATAAAAATCAAATTTGCTACAGAATTAGGAGAAAACAGATAAAAGAGCCTATTGCTTTAGGAACATGAGTAATGTAAAATACCATTTTTTAAAGATATTTACATTAGAAATAAGACATGTTTTACCTAAACATTGTATTTAACTCATACACAGCTGGATTGGATAGATTTGTCTTCGCCTCAACTTTGAGTCATTTTAAACATCACGATTTTTTAAAATTCATCCAAGTTCATATGTTACTAGAGAAACTGGGCAAAGTTAAAAAAAAAATCACAGAGAGACACAAATAAACTGAAAGGAATAAATACCATACACAAAAACACACAGGGTCTAATTGTGGCATCCTAAAAGTACTCAAATGATCCCTCTTGAGTTCAGAGCAAGAATCCTCTCTAGTCTGAAGGACTTGAATCTAATCATTCCCAGAGCACTTGTTATACATACAATCTATGATTTGTTAAATGGAAACAAGCACAGGAAGCTGATTGGTTCTGTAAACAGTTAGGCCCCAAGAGAGAAACTGCCTATCGAAACACTTAGAAGATATTTTAGCTTTCTCATCCTTCTGAATAAACACATGTATACCACCTGAACTGTTCACTATCACACAGTTGTATTGTGTCCCACAAGTATAATTGTAGAAGATGATACAAGAAGTGCTGAAGCTGCCAATAACATATTCAGACTGAAAAATCTTACTCTTTTGTACTCACTGGGTCTTTTAGGATGCACCGTCACAGCCCAGCTTAGGCCTCTACTAAATACAGGTTCAAGGTTCCTCATGAAAAGCTCCTGTAGGAGAAAGGTGTGCAGAAAGTTAATTTGGAAAATAACCCTCAAAACCAAAGAAAACCCAACATCCCTTTTTCAAACTCCCCTCCCCTCCCCAAAATCCACTAACATGCAAAGACATGGATAGCAGCACACTGCACGGTATCTTTGGAAGTGCTGAGAAGTACATGGGGCTATTGCAGAGTTCGTGCCACAAACAAGCCCAATCTGAATTTTAACAGTTTACCGCACACCGGCAGAGCCAGTGGTTGTGTCCTGTTCCTAGCTTGAAAGAGCAAAGTGAAATTGAGCACAAAAATCACACTGGAAGCGTTATGAGTAGCTGGCACACTCTGTTCTCCAAAAGGTTCATTCTGGTCTTCTTGAAATCACAAAGAAATAAGGTGTCCCAAGTCCTCTGAGCTCTTGGGCATCATCATCAACATCTATGAGCTCAAATAAATTTGTGATTACACAGCAGAAGAACACTTCAGAAGAGCAGGGATGAGGACACATTCTATCGCAGGAAGATACAACCTGGGGAACTGAATCCTATACAGATAGTTTACTAGATTAAAAAAATGGAGAAAACCCCAACAATTTGCGCTGCATTCTGTAATACAGTGTTGAACTGCACCATTTTTGGGGGATGTTGAATTATTTTGGGGTAGAGGATGTTCCGCTACTGGGAACAGGTTACCAGTTCCAGCTCTATCCACCCACTCCAGCACTACAAGAGGTCTATAAACATTTATATAGAAAAATCTCAGGCAGTAACTGCATAGTTCCATTTCAAACGACTGTGTGAGATAAGGAAGAGGAAAGTGGAACAGAGTAGTTAAAGGAATGGTACAATTCAGGGCAATATAAAGCATTTTTGAGCATCTGTATTGCAGGTGGGTAAAATTCCATATTAATAAAGTGATGAAAATATATTTGTGAAGGAGCTGCAGGTCTAACTGTCAAAGTGAAGTGACTAAAACCTTCTACAGAAACCGATGGACATTGTTAATAGGAACAGTACCTAAAAATTGTTTGCACAAAAGCATATTATAATTTTGGTTAAAGAACTAGAGAAAATTGGCAATGGTCATTAATTAAATTTGAATGCAGACTCATTCAACTTGATCTGGAATTACAAGAGATAATGGAAGCAGAAACGTTCAATCTACATAAAAATTGCTTCTGGCCAGTTTGTTTCCTTTAAAATACAGCTAATATCAAAAAGAACAGCTAAATATGATGATACAGTAGGATTTTATTTTTTGTTACAGTAACCTGTATAAGAACTTTCTATTAAAGAAGTTGTTGATTGGTTGGTGCCTATTTTAACAATTTTGTCATCCTCTTCCTGCGAATCCTATCTATTCTTTGGCTCTTCAGACTTTCTTATCACTACTTCTCCACCTCAGCTACAAAGACTTAGAGGTAACACCATAGATGTGCACCTGAACGCAACGATTTCGACTCTATTAACAGCACCTTCTCTGTAGCACAGCTTCCTCAGTTCCAGCAACAAGTATAATGCTCCTGTGTTGTCATTCTTGAAGAATAATTCAAGAATGCACTATTTACCTTACACTTCTTCAAGATTCTGTGCTACTTGCTTCAAAATTGAAATCATCTACGAACTCTGCTCATTCACAGTTAATGACCAATTTTTCCTAACATCAGAGTTTCACCAGCATTGTCACAAAAGAAAATCTTCTGCTCTGGTTCCACATGTTAAACATTTATCCTGTAGCTTTTTGCTTAGTTGTGTCTCTAAAATTCAGGCCAACATGGTCCTGTGCAATCAAGGAGATGCTCGTTGAGAGGACCTTATATTGAGGAATTCAGGGAGGGTACTGACGATGGTACTGTGCAAACTAGGCAGTGGAAGCAATTCTGTCCTGACCATTGCAAAATGTGTTCCAAGGCTTCAGTTTCCTTTTGTTCACTTTTTCCTCCATTCTCATACTTAATACTGTTGCTTACCTGTCAAAGTATTTCTGACGTACTTTGCAAAGTAGCATTATGTTTAGGTTGAAAATAAAATCACAATGAAAGTCAAAAAGCACAAGCAACACTCCCCCTCCCTCCTTCCCTGTAAAAAAAAAAAACCAAACCAAAAAAACACTCAAGAATTCAAAGCCATTTACAGCTTTGGGCAATATTACCTGGATTATTTTTATTGAATGCTGAACATAATTAGAATACAAAATCTCATGGTTTTTTAATTGAATTTCTTCTCTTTACATTTTTGCCAGCAGTACTTTGATTATACTGACCTGCATTCAAAAGAACCTTACAAATTATGGAATTTCAAGCTAAAAAAGAGGAAAATTCGATGATTTTCAAAAACAGGAAAATACTAAGAAAGTATATGAAATCTTCTGAAATACACACACAAAAATACTAGAATTGAAAAATTCATTATTCTGTATCAGCTGACATACTTTCTAATGTATTTTTTACAATAAAGTACTTAGATGGAGTGAATGTTCTAGTACCCACAACAAAAATATGGAAACCATGATATTAATGCTTATGCCGTTGCTCATCCCAATTGAGGCAATTTACTAGAAATAAGACTCATTAGGTTCCTAAGAAAAATTGTTATTTAATTATTCATAAAAGATACGTCAAGTAGAATTTGTACAAAATGTTAAAATTTCAACCTCATTGAATCTATAAATATTGTAAAAAAACCCCCACAAAACCCCCCAAATCAAACACAAAATCACATATTGCCAGGCAAGAGATCCCTGTGCATAGAAACTCATGTAAACAAAGCCGACGACAATACATGTCTCCACAGTATAAACTCAGTGTTCATCCAAAAGGAAAAATAACTAAAATTCACACCTTCTTATATTTTGCAACTTTTCAAACTATTTCTATTCTCAGTTTAGCCAGTTAGCTCTCTTCATCCTTTGACTAGAAATGCGGCACAGCCTCTTCCACTTCAATCGATCCTTCCACCTCAAGATCCTTCCAGATCTTGCCTTGAGAAAACAAGACTCAAGATGTTCCCTTTAATAATAATAACTCATACGTGTTACAATGCACTTTCTCTCCACAAGGTGGGAAGCAGGAAGGTTCTTGCCGAAAGCAGGAAGCACTGCTGCTGTAAACTGAACAACTACTTGATTTGTTATGAATGTTAAGCACCACCAAAGTTTGTTTCATTTTTCAAATGAATGATATCCCTGATTCTTTCCATTCCATACTAAATTTAAATCATTGCACCACAGTAAAAAAAATTTGGTTTTCCATCTTACACAGTAGTGTTCATGGCTAGAGAGCATTTAGCCATCAGCCTTAGCACAAAATACAATTTCGAAGTATTACATTTACATTATTTCTTCACTGGCATTAATATTAAATACATCTCATCTGAATAAATCTTAATATAATTTCCTTACAAAACTGGAAGCAACATACTTAAGATGCAAATCCAGGCTTAAGGATTATAATAACACTTATTAAAAACAAGATTAAATGCGAGTTCATTTGGAAAAAACATACATAAATATACATGAAAACATCATGAGTACAACAATGAAATATAATTCACAGCTTAATGAGCATCAGACAAACATTTAGCAGAGTTTTGTCTGCAGCTCAAAAAATTGAATTATCTTTCCAGTGTTCAGCACATTAATTACAACTTCTGTAATACATAAAGAATACCGAGATTATCAACAGTCACATACACTTTGAAATTAGGGGACACATGTATTGACTTGAGGTTCGTTCCATTTGTGTAGAAGGTTTGTAAGGATTCTCCAGTAGTTACATCCCACCACTGTAAAAAATAATAACACACTTTCAGTTCGTTGAGGGAAGGTTAGAATAAATCCTACGAACAGGCTTAGCATCGCAATCCCGGTTGACTGCTTTTCCCAAAGAGGTAGAATTAAAAATAAAAATATGAGCAATTTTAAGTAGAAAATGTTTAGGATCACTTACCAGTGGCAAGACTTTCAGATGAAGAGAACTTTCAAAAATACTTAAACTGTTTAATTTCAAAAAAGCATAAAAATTAATACATTCAGGTACTGCCTTTATCACAAAGTCTGATCGCTAAATGTAAACTGTAACATGTCCAAAATTTAAAATATTATGTATTTCTAAATAACCAAATGAATACGTGAAACACATTGCCAAACCACATAATTTAAACTATAGCTGGATTAAAAAACTGAGGTGGACTCACAAGAGGATCGATCATGAACACCGTTGGAATAATTCGCAGTTTTTGTTGTTAGTAGGACAGACTTCTTTTTTAGTGAGATTAGAATTATTTTTTTAGAATATACAGTAAGCACTAATAACAAAGATACAGAGAAGTCTTCAACCATAAGTTTACTCCATACAGATTGAAATTTCATATTTCTCAGGAAAACTGTAGACCAATGTAAAACTGGACAAAATGCAATCCAGCACAAAGCTGTTACTCGATTGTTCCAATAAGAAGTCTACCCTCTGTTCTTGTAACATTTGAGTTCAGTAGCAAACCATTGAAACAGATTGCCTTCAGATTTGATCATCTATAAAAGCAGGTGGTATTACTACTTTTTAGCTGATTCATCTCATGAAACGTAAAACTGTACTTGTGAGCATAATACATATTTGCAACTACACAGGTATAACACTCTGACTAAAACCATCTTTCCCAAAGGGCTGTTATTTGCCGGAGACCTGGAAAAAAAATCCAGATCTTAATTAGATCTTGAACCTTTGCTGCTGGATAAATGAACAGGTGCTGGGCCACTGGGTACCACTCCCACAGCAATTTCAACAGCACATAGCTGGATGCGCCTCATCTATGAGCAAGACTACTCATTTGTTTAAAGGTATCCACTATGTAACTCTACAATCCAAGCCGGTCTGATTTTTAGGGGTCCAAACTCCTGAAATGTTTCAGACTTTCACTGATTAGTGTCTCCCTACAAAAAAAGGTGTGTGTGTGTGTGTGTGTGTGTGTGTTTTTTCATGCACATCACACACAACCATCTGTAGATCTTGAAAGAAAAGCAGAAATACAATACTTCGAGACATAATGATTGAATCTGGTTACAATGACTGGGAAAGGCAAATGCAATACCCATTTTCACAAAGGGCAAAGAAAATGGTAGGAACTACAGGTCAGTAATCTTCATTCCAGTGTCTGGGATTATTATGGAAAAAGTTTTCTGGAAGCCATTTTAAGTCATATGAAGGACAAGAAGGTGATCATGAACAACTAGCTCAGATTTACCAAAGACCCAAATGACTTCTATTGACAATAATGGTGGCTCTGCAAAAAGCATATCAGGAGCAGTGCATGTGACTTCAACCAAGCCTTGAACGTGGTCTCCCATAGTGTCCCTAGAGTCAAATTGGAGAGATAAAGACTGGATGGGTGGAATACAAGGTAGGTGACAAACTGGGTGGACTGCTAGATTCAAAAAGTAATAGTCAGCAGTTCAGTCACTGCATGTTGAGTCCCACACCAGTACGAGAAAGACACTCACAAACTGTAGAAAGTCCAGCACATAGTCATTGAGAAGGCTGGACACCTAAAACAGATGCCATAGAAGACAGATCACTGAATTTGTTTAGCCTAAAGAAAAGGTAGCTAACTGCTGTTTTCACCTACGAAAAAGAGCTACAGATGATACAAGTCAGATTCTTCTCTCAGGGCCCAGAGGCATCCCTGTCAGGGTGGGAGACAAAATTGGAAGCAACTTTAAATAACTCTGCAAACTACTTCTAGCAAGGGGCTGGACTAGATCAGTTCCAGAAGTCCCTAACATCCTAAAGCAGTCTATGACTCTAAGAAGCATTACAATACTGTACTGCATAACCACAAGAGAAAATGGGAAGGAAGCTAGGATGCATGTCTTGTTCTTTAATATGAAATGAACATCAGAAGATATTTTCAACGCTAAATTAGAAAATTCAACGGACTTGGTTAAATGGAGACAAAGAATGTAGCATGTCCAACAACTAAACACTAACCAAAAATCAACTAATCTCTAACACTCTGTGAGATGAAACCTCCACAACTTGTCACCTCACATATACACGCAGTTCACACAGTTCCTACTAACAGGCATTAGCTACTGCATGAGGAAAAAAGAAAAAACTCAGGACAAATTTATAATGATGAAGAACAAACTCACAGACTGAAAGAAAGATCACCTCTTCCCTTTCCCACAAAGCGTTAGCCAAATAAAATGTATGAGTCAATAAAAGACTGATAAAATTATTTATCTCCTCCATTTCAACACACTCTCATCCAAAGATTAATTACAGAAAAGGTTGACACACAGCATTTTTCTACTCATTATGAAGAATACATGTGCTGCTGAAATTGAGTGGATATTAAGGCAGACAGAAATTACTGGGATTTTTAATATTAAAGATGTTAATGAAGGATGTTGCTAACAAAAATCGTAAGCCAATAGAAATGGAATGTATGAGTCCGTTTTCAAAGTCTAAATTCTTAAAAGACCTTTACAGAGGGCTTTCAGATTTGAAAAGAAAAAAAGTTAAAAGAGCTAGACAGTCAAGAAAACGTATCAGCTTTGTGTTAAGTTTCAGGTTTTTTCTTTGAATTAGTCTGCATTTTCTTTTAGAATTGCCAAAGTATTGCCATTTAATTAGGTATGTCATGGTATTTTATTATTTCAAGGCTTTTACCTTAAGATAGCCTCCAGATGACACAAGCATTTTGCTGTCAGGAGAGAATGCGAGGTCTGTTACCCAACCACCATGTGTTGGTTCTCCTTCATCTACAGTAACTGGGGAGCAGAAGTGAAGTAATGCACCTGTTAAAATATCCCAAATCTAAAAAAGAGAGAAGATTATGTATATAAGGTAAACTTCATAGGGGAAAAAAAATCTCCAGTAAGGAAAGTGAAATAATTTTTTCTAGAGAAAAAAAACCTTGTAAATAAGCATTCTACTTGAAGTGAAGAATAATTCAAAAATTAATACTCTTCTTAGAACTGTATCATATATGGACAATTTAATCACACATGCAGTTCACAGTAGAATTATTAATAAATCATGTGAATCAGTTCCACAGCATTCATGGAACATAAATCTATCATGGTTAGAAAACGCTGCCGCATGTGGCAAACTTCTCTATTGTCAACTCCACAGTGTTCACCACAGTGCTAACAAATTAGACATGCAGAACACAAACTATGAGAACCCTTCTGTCTGTGAATTGACTATTGCAAAACAAACAGCAAAGTTAAAGCAGCACCCTTATTTCTCCTTTGTCATCTCCAGTGGCCAATAATTTGTTATTAGGAGAGAAAGTACAGCACCGCACACAGGCTTCATGACCTTTCAGCTCATGAAGAACAGATGAACTTTCAAAGCTCCATATCTAAATGAAAAACATAAGAGTGGAAAAAACAAGTTCAAGAACAATTACAACTTCTTTCTAAAAAGACATTAGTATTCAAAAGTACATAAGACTTTTGGTATATATGCTTACATGCGTGTGCATGTACGTATGTTTTATACTGTAGTCTGCTTTTCTTGTTATTATCTGAATCACACCCGGAATGCACTTGCTACAAATTACTGAACCAACTACAACTATATTTTTTCCTTGGAATATACTCTTCAACGAAACTGACTCATTTACAAGAAAGTTCAAAGCTGTTCATAGAAAAAAGATTCATCAATCAACTTAAAGTTTTGTTTTAAATATCTAATGGGAAACTTTAAAAATCGAATCGGGCAGCCCCAGAATACTAAACAGTTCACTTCCTTTTTGCACCTTGCTCCTGAACAGGAATACCAGAAACTATGGACAGTACTTTCACTGAATGTTCCAGAAATTTTTTTAACTTAGGTGCTAGACTATTAACAAATTAATTCAGAGAACTAAACAAACATTCTGCACAAACTTGTGCCTTAAACATGCATTTTATTTGTACAGAAGTCATCAGGATAGCCTCGAGTTACATCCAAGATCAACTGTGAATGACGGTAATAGCTTTCAAAATATGCTCACAGATACGGTAAATTTAATACTAGAAATAAAACAAGATAACTGAAATAATCACTAGTTACCTCATAATAAAAAAATACATCACACATTTCAGGACAGATAAAGCATCATTTTTATCTTTGTACAGAAATTAACCAACCTTTGCAGTTTTGTCAGCAGAAGTAGAGGAAAACTTCGTACCGTCAGGTGAAACAGCACAGGAAAGAACAGTACCTCCATGGCAAGCAAAATCTTTTTCCATGTTTCCAGTAGTGGTATTCCAAACCTACCAAATATTCAAAAAAAAACCCCGGGTTACTTTTGTAACACTGTAAAAAGGTTTAAAAGCTGCACCCGACACAACAATATACAGGAGATAAAAATCAGCTACATTATTCTAATATGGCCAATAGTTTGCTACAATTACTGGTAGAGATAAAATCCAAAAAAAGTGCAAATCTTACTCGAAATAGAAAATGCAAAATTGTGTCTTAAAATTCAGCTTACACTTTAGGATCAAGTCAATAACAAAGCGCAGGAAACACCAAATATCAGAAGAGACAGTAAAATGTATTTTATGCAGTTTGCCAATATGCAGTCTTTTATTTACCTTAACGGTTCCATCAAATGACCAAGAAAGAAGTTTTGAATTTTCCAGAAGTCTAAAATCCTTGATTGCTTCCTTGTGGCCTCTTAGAAACACGCATTCACTCAACTGCCAATTCCACACCTAATCATAAAGATGGAATACATTTTTAAAAAGACTTTAATTGCAAAAATAAGTTAAGAAGAATGAACTAAATGATTGATTTTTAAGCCCAGCAATAATAAAAAGTTCTTATGGAGGTGGCAACTAATTAAAAGATTAGATATTGGAGGTATCCATAGCAGAGCTGCTGAAGATTGAGGATGCCATAGTATTTGACAGTCAGCCTATGAGAGAGTTCCCTTTAATACACATATAATCTGATTTTCAAACTGAATTTGATGATTAAAATCCACTGGTAAATAGAAAAGAAAAAGCAAATCAATAATTTTCTAGGCACCCCAGAAGTTTTTCATTTTAAGCCTTTAATTACTGCAAAAAATAGACTTCCATCATCTGGTACACCTCATATTTCCCATACTTAAATTAACCTTATTTTATATTTTTTAAATCTATTTTTAATGAAATGCCATTTTGGTTTGCATTTTTATAACAAAATGACACTTCTATTTTTAATTCAGCTATTCACTGAAAACTGAAAAAATGTAATTTTATTTTACAGCAGCTATTAAGTATCAATTTAAATGACAATGATTTAATAGTTTTCAAGTTAATAGGTTTTCTGCATCAAAGAAAGAAGAGAGTTGAGGTGTTCAGGTGGCAATCCCAGAGACCTAAGTGAAGCACTGTCCACTAGAAGGAGCTGAGACCTGAAAGAAGGCTCCAAAATCCGATAACCTGGTGAGCTGCTGGTACTGCTGAACTGGCTACAGAGATGGCACTCAAGTCAGCCTCAGATCCACAAGTTCAGAGCGGAGACAGAGCGAAACAAACACCGAAGTGGGATGCAGCATTGGTTATACAGGTATGTCAGCAAGTAGGTAGAACACTGAAGTTCACATTTGGTGAACAAAGGACCAGAGCCTACGTGTTTTGGAGGTTTTCTTCAAACCAGCTCAAGCTTGGTTGTTTTGACTGAATGTTTATTAGTAGCTGGAGCATGTGCTCTAGTTTAGGAATCCTGTGAGCATGTCTGCAACTGCTCTGCAGTGCAAAGCATGAACAGCAAGCATGAACAACCATTCACTTCGTGGGCTAAAATGCTAATCATACATACCTCAGAACACTTCTCCAAAGCCAGTCTACCTTGCTGAGAGGCAGAGCGTACTAACCTGAGACTACATTAGTGCAGCCATTCTATTTCTAGATAGTATCTGTATTCACCACTGCACTGGAACAGTTGAACACACCAGCCCACTCAGAGACACATCTTTTTATCTAATTACTTCAGAGAGCGTAAGCAAGCCCACTGACAGACTTACCACGGATAGCCTGTGTGGGGTTGCATCCCAAACACTTCACTTACACAGTCAAAACTGTTTAGTTACCTTGTTTGAAAAGTAATATTTCTTTCACCCGTCTTAAAGGAGCTGGTGCGTTTCTATATCCGTAACATTAAAAATACAAATTGTGTAATATCCATTATAACATAAGGTATAAATAAAAGCCACAGTTTCTACAGTCCTTTGCTCCAAGATGGAGCAACAGATGGATACTGGGAAAAAAATTAATTACTGGAAGACTGGTTAAGCATTGGAACAGGTTGCCTAGGGAAGTGGTGGAGTCACCATCCCGGGAAGTGTTCAAAAACCTTGCAGATGTGTCACATGGTTTAGTACGCATGATGATTTTGAGCTGGTGGTTGGACTGGATAATCATAGAGGTCTTCTCCAATCGTAATGATTCTATGAACACAATATACAGTAGTCATCTACTGAATTCACATCATCTACACTATAAAAGATCTTTTAAAATATCTTCCAAACCTGTATCACTGAGTCATGAGTGCTTGAAATGAGAGTCTGACAATCAGAGGTAAATCGACAATGCTGCACAGATGTCCTGTAGGCCTCCCTGGACTTCAGAACTTTACCATCCAACAACTGCAATACCTTTACAATGAGGAGTGCAATAATTATATTAATTTTATATACTTGAGGAAAAGGAAGAAAAGAACATTTAATTTAAATAATGTGAGATTATAAATAAATGATTCTCAGTCAAAGAATTGGAACAACCAAAAAACAACATTAGCTTAGTCCTTTTCAAAATGAAATTTGGAGCTACACTATTAGCATTACCTTTAAATTATTGTCATTTAGGCATCACTCAGAAAGGTAAAAACCATAATGTACTATGCTGAAGAATATTATGGTACAAAGTCATTTAAAAGACAATGCTTTAAAAAGAAAAAGCACCAAGAAAGGTGTTTTCCTACTAATTTAAAACTCAAATTTAGGATTTAATACCTTTATTGTTCCACTCTCCTGTCCAAATGCTGCAAATTTAAGATCTTCACTTAAGCAACAGCAGGAAATGGGGGATTCTTGAGCTGCTGCCTGTATAACAACACTGTCTGTATTTCCATTGATAAGCTGCAAGATAGAAATTTAATTAAGTTATTACAATGTTTTCAAATTTAAAATTCAATAAATTACAATACAGAGCGAAGAATGCTAAAAAGAATAGTGTAGCACTTTCAAACCTTGAATTATAAAGATTAGTTACTCTCATAAACCAATTGCATTGAAGGTCAGTGTAAATGTTTTCATAGAATGCTCTCTAGAAGTATTAGAAGGCGTTTTAAAGTTTGTCTGACCACTGGAAAAAAGTAATCAAAATGCTACTCCCAAATTCCAAAAGCCATATAGAATCTCCACACTCAAATTTACCTTGCCAGGCAGATTTTACAGCTTAGGCCAAATGGAGCATAAAATACTTCTAAGTGCATCCTGTAACGATGACTTTAAACTTACTATGACACACAATACACCAAATCGCAACTCAGTTTCTCCCTCAAACCAATTCCCCAGAGGGTAAAGAAAATCTTTATAATATAATGATTTAGAAACAAAGGTTAAGTTTACAAAACTATCAGTGTGAAGTGTTTACAAATGAACATATGGCACATCAGAAGGTGACGAGAGCCCCAGTTCTGAGAGACTACAAATTACAAAGGGTAAAACATCACAGTTCAAGAAAAACTACTTTTAGAGATGAAATAGCAGAGAGATACTGTTAAATTACAGTACACATGCTTAACTGTATTTTCTCTTTTCAGTCAATTTCTCTTCTTGTGCAAGAGTGAAAAATCTATTCGTTTTCTACAGTGGGAGTTGTCTCTCACGATTGCTCCTCTACAGGATGTCAGAATTCCATATTTAGGGAAGAAAATCTAACCATCACCTTTCTCAAGGAAATGGTTCAAGTAAAGTTACAACAGAAACATACTAATCATAAATAAACAGATCAGGTCTACTAATTCAAATGATAGCCAGGCTACACCATTATCTAATGATTGCTACAGATTTTATGACTCAGGAAAATTAAAAAGTAGTGGTTATACTAAACTGCTCCACACACACAAACAGGTAAAATTTCATTGCTGCACCAAAGAGGTGAAGCTTCTATTTTCTCACATCTGTTCACATAAATTTTAGTTTCAACTCTGCCTGCTTTCTGTTGGCTAAAAGTCTAAGATCTTTCTATTGCCAAGGATCCATTACAGACATTTTAGCTATTTTGACATCTATATCCCCCACTATTCAAGATCATCTCCATTCCACTTAAGGTTTTTTAGGATTTTTAGGTAGAGTAAGAAATGGCTACTTTGTTGACAGGACAGACAAAAGAAGGACAGAAAACAATCCCAAAGAGAAACAGGAAGTACAGGACATACAAGAAAAAAAGTTTCTGCAAAGGAATCTGCCATTCCAGTAGCAATCTAGGAAAAGCTGAGCATCTCTTAGAACTAGAAATAAAGACAATGGTCATTCTTATTAGCCAGGATTACATAGCTAACATGTTTGCCTCCAGCCAAATTAGGAGAAAGGACATGACCCTACACAGAAAGATTATCTGTCCAGCGTTTCTCAGCACTGGGCAGCAAAATTTATTCCAACACTCACCTACCTATACAACCAGCAATAAGAATTCACTGCTTTCACAGTTCAGAACAAAGGCTCATTCCTATTCAGGTGCTGCTTTAGGCTAAACACCTGAAATAGCCACCTCATGGCCAAAGATACAGCATTGCTCATTGTGGATTAGCACGCAATCAGTTTGCGTAAGCAGCATTCTGCAACAAATATGAAAGTGCTTCCACTTTTAAACAGTTACAATTAAGTACAAGTATAATCTGAAGGAGTTGTATTGCCTTCACATCAGAGAAAATCCTATCAATAGACTTTATTTGATGTACTAGAGAGTCATGACAAAAAAAAATTTACGTGCATGCATTTGCTATCATTGAATGCAAAAACAGATTTTGCATATTTGGTGGAGGGATCCGCAATAATGAATGTATCCACTATTAAAATTTTCTTTAGGACTTAAAAGAGCTCATGCTCTAAGGCTATAGGCAGACCTAGTCTCACACCTTTCATTCTCAAGCTGAGATGATTCCTTCAGCTATTACACAATAGCTCTGATGCCTTATGCATGTTTGCTGTATAACCTCTGGTCTATACGTACACACTGCCATGCACAGCTAAGTCACTTTTAGGGCCCACAGCATCCCTAGTTATGAAGAGAGTTCTGCTCCTCTGCATTCAGCTTCAGTTTTGACACCAGCACAGAAATTTCTCCTCATACTTCATTTTTTGCTTACTAAGGAGGCAGAGATATAAAAATGTTACCATACATTAAGATCACTAATATCACATGGTAGAGATTCAACAAACAAGCCACGAAGAAGCAGCTCTTTTCATGCTTTCTCTGTTACCTACTGGGATTTGCAGATAACAATCAAACGTACTAACATTTGAGAAATACAGCTTACTTGCAAATCCTTTTGATTGTAAATTGCTAAAATAATCGCTTCACCATTGTGAAATACAACATCTAGTTCACTTTTCAGCACAGCATCGGAAGACCTGCACACCTTCTTTGTTTCCCAAATCTGTGGAAGAACACAGTATTTCATGAGTTTTATCAAAAGATAGGATAAAAAACTTGATGAGTAAGAGTACCTGTAAATCAAAGTCTTATAAACTTGCAAGTAACATTCATCTTTTTAAATCAGTGAAAATTATGCTCCCAGTATTTTTATTTACTAGTGAAGGTTGTGCAATTACTAGAGTGATTCCAACAGATGAAACAGAACTAATTTTTTCTAGGCTGATTATTAGATTCTCCTGTGTTTAGAGTCACAGCTATAAAGTCCACAATTTTATAATCCGAAAATGACTGTTAAAATCCAATTACAAAAAATACCAAGTAGAGATTTCTATAATTGCTTTCAAAATTTCAAGTATGTACGTGTTAACATGGGAGAAAAGGAAAGGTTATTTCGATAAAAGGAAAGGTTACTTTCACAGATTTTAATGAGGCATTATAATTGCAGAAATCTATCCTAAATCTTAACATGCAAATATATCTAACGATTAAAATTAACATCAGTCTGCTAGGGTCCTCAAAAAACTTCTTGCTTCCTGATTCAGATAAAATCTAAAACAAAACAGGCGGTTACAAATACTCTTGAACAGCCAACAGATTTTTAAAAATCATATAGATATACAATAAATTGAGATGTAGATTAAATAATGCTAAATAAATTTATACCAAAATATTTAAATTAATATTGACTATAAACATATGTGAATATTAAATGTATGATATAAATAAATTATTCATATATATTATGTATGATGCATAATTTAATAATAATCACATCGTTAAATGAATAATTTAATAACATATAATTTCACATTTTTTTCAAACCAGAAATAAGTTATCTTACACGTATTGTCTGGTCATCAGATGACGTCAGAAACAAAGATCCCTCTGGTGAAAATGTCACACAGTGAACCCAGCTCATGTGGCCCCTGCAATACGCTACTTTCGATAAAGATTTAATATTCCATAACTACAATAAAAATACGAAAGAAGAACTCACATTGAATTAGATTGCATTTACAAGGAAAACAGTGAAACACTAGAAGCAATGTACTTTATCGTTTCTTCTAGTACTTTCCTACTTCTCATTATGAAATTGGATGTTTCATGAACTATGCCTGTTTATCATATTGATAAGGGATATTGAATCAGAAACCTCTGACTGCTTTAATTTTGAAAGACAAGGGGGGATAAAAGGAATTAAAACAAAAAAACAAATAAAGAACAAAAAAACCCCAAATCACTCATAGTATTAAAAAATTACAAATTCAACTTGATCTTGCAGATTGCAAAGTCAAACACAACCTCAAACAACAAAAAACAGCCTCAAAACTGTCACTTATTCTAGCCACACTAGTCAAAGTTATTCTAGCTGTTTCACTCCTTTTTTAGTGCATTGTCACATTCTGTAGCAGCATAGAGAAGGAAAGAGGGTTTGGGTTTTATTCCATTAAGCAATACTCCTGAGAGTGGCAACAGTAACCTTAAATAAATTTAGCAGACTAGTCTTTTTATATAAATGTAACTCCATTGTCCAAAAAACAACGTGTAACTTTAAAATGTCATTTCCCAATTGATAGTTTCCATTTCAGAAGATTAAAAAGAAGCATATTGAAAGCCTGCTAAAATAGCTACATTCCTTTTTACCTCTGCATACAAGAAACTATGAACACAAACGTAACATTTTATATTACAAATAGTCTTTTCTTGCTATACTGTAGACAATCACTTACCTCAACAGAACAGTGAGACAAAGCAACTGCTACTAACTCATCACCAGGACAAAAGTCACAGTATTGGATCGTACTGTGGTGACTTACGATGACTTGTGTTAACAAATCACACGTTTTAATATCAAAAAGCTGTGAACACATAAATACAATATTTAGCACATAAATACAATAGAGCGTGCATTCTTGAATTTAGAAAGTATTTCTCTCAGTCAACAAGTTTCCCGTCCCCATATTTTTACTTTATACACACTTGAAATCATACACTTTATATCTGAAATATCTTAATGGCCTAGAATTTTATCTTTAATCATAATTTCTAACTAGATGATCTTTAAGGTCCCTTCCAACCCAAACTATTCCATGACTTTCTATTACCTCAGAAAAATTATTAAAGTGAAGTACTTACCAAAAGCTTATTTTTAGCTACCACCAAAATCATGTCACCATTTCTAGACCAAGAGCAACATTTTACTAAAACCTCCACATCATCTGGTTGCTCATCTGCATTTCTGAAGAAGTTTGTTATCTCAATACTTTTCAGTTCATTTGCTGAACGTGTTTCCCAAAGCTGCAATAAAAAGTAAAGGAACTACAAGAAGCTTATTTTTCCTGATAGGGATACAGAATATAACAGGGGAGAGCTGACTCCCAGCCACTTCTAGGGGAGAAGTGAGGTGAGGGGGTAGAGTTCGAAAAGGTCTTTGTTGCTTTCCCTGGTCAAGAAATAGCATTAGAATATCCACAAGCCTGGATCAGAAGAAGAAAAAAACAAAACAAATAAAGTAAAACAAAAAACCCAAACAAACAAACCCCCAAACCAAACCAAGAACAAAAACCCAGAGTATTACACTGTAGCAGAATCTTCTCCCTGAGTTTTTCCTCATATCATTCCAGCTACAATACTGTTTCTTAACAAAAGAAATAAATCAAAAATAATACCTGCTCTGCAACTCTACTGAAAGTTCTCTCATCTTGAGAAATCTGGTATACATCTAACTCTGCACCCTCATTTCATTGAGGCACCAGCCAAAAATCTACTGAACATTTCTGTTCAGCTACAGCAACTCTTCCTTCCTGATTTAGCAACTCCACAAAGGTAACAGTGTTTTAAGAAATTCTGAAATAGCATAGTTCTGTTGCAACCAAAGGCAATAAAAGGAATGCTTACATTCTGAGGAAAAAGAAAACATAAACCTCTATCTTCTAGAACATACATGAAAAATGGCACATAGAAATTGCTTTTATGTCTACTGATATTCATCTTCAGAGATGACAGAACTTTAATCTAAAAATGGTTTACTTTTTTTTTTAAAACAAGTTTCACTCCATCCCCCCAAGTTTCTTTACAGTACATTAGGAGAACAAAAAAAAACCAAACAGAAAAAGGTGGTGAAAAGTAGAAGATTCAAAATGAGACTAACTAGGATTTCTTTACAAATACAGGCACCCAACTATTTTCCCCTGGTACTGGACAAGCCATTTCAAAACATTGCATTAAAAAAGGGACCAATAATCAACTGCTTCAGCATTTAATTCATTAAAGCTGACCAAACAGACACAAAGTTTTCTTATACATATTTTATACAAAAAACCCCAATATCAAAACAAACTGTTGATTTAAAAGTAGTGTGTACCTTTACTGTTCCATCTGTAGAGCAGCTAGCAACACACTCATCATTTGGTGAAAATCTACAGTGATTGACGGAATTTACATGACCCATCATTGTATTTCTACAATACTTTTTGTTCAAATCCCAAAGCTGCATAAGAAATAAATATATAAATATCATCATATTCATGAATTATTCAAAGACAGATTGTTCATCCTCTTCTCAAAATCACGCACTGGTAACCAGTGCATACACTCACGGACTTGATGCTATGCCCTGGGCTACCCCACAATTTATCTCCATCTGCTAAAATGTGCAGAAAAAATATTAACATCAGAATTATACAAAACCACTCTAACTTTCTGCACAGTGCAGACAATGCCCTTGATCAGCTCAAAGTTACTGAAAGTTTCCTCAGTCTGAGGAAGAAGCTTCCTCTTGCCTCTTTCCTTTTCAACTTTCAACTTCAGAATTATGTACTTTGCACATAACAAAAATTAAATCCCTCATGTTAGCCTTGGACAGTCTGAATATCATCCTTGCCACATCCATAATAACAAACTTAAAAGAATATTCCATATTTTTTTTTGTTTAGGATTCCTCCTCCCCACCTCTCTCACATACACTGTTTTCCAAGCCTTTAGCCTATACTTCCCTTTTCTGTTTCCAAATTTCTTCCCTTTCTTCTACATAAAAAAAATAAATCACGCATTTGAGTGAGAGCTCAAACCAAGAACTGTCACTTGAACAGTGTTCTCTGAAAAAAAAAATCAGGCACTTCTGATTATTGTGTATACTCCAGTTGTTATTCATTACACATGAAAGTGTCAAATACTGTGTAAAATCTTAACCACAGTTTCAGTATAAAAATAGTGATTTTAGACAAGTCTCATCTAAATCTACCTGTTCCAAGACGTGAGTCTCAGGCAGCAAATGTATGTCCTGAGACATCTATGAGGTCATAAGTGTATTTTACCTCCAGTTCACACAAATACAAGCTCTTGAAAGCACTCTTCAGATGAGAGTTCACATTTACAATTGAACACCTCACATCGTCCTAGCTACAGATGGAACAGACAGTTGTCCCCTCCAGCTAACAACCTCCCTCCTCACTGCCTGCTCCCAACAGCTCTCTTTCACTACAAATGGGTAATTAAGTCACTACAGGGAACTAAATGAGCAGAAAACCAATCCCACCAAACAGAGTTTTTTACTGAGCTGGCTCCTTGAACCATACCACTGCAGAATAAGACTACTACAAGCACCACAACAGAGGCAAGAATAGACAGCCAGGGCAGTAAGACCACCATATTCAGTGCCAGTTAACTAATATAATTTGCTTAGTTGTACTGTGAAATTGGACTCTTATTTGCCACAGTCTAGGTCTTATTTGATTCTTCTGTCTTCCCCCTTCCCTCAGATGCCAGCTTCAGTTGCCTGGTTTCTTCTCTTTCTGTGTACACATATTGTCTCCCACTCTGAACAGTGCCAGATGGTTAACCTGACAAACCTCTTGCTTTGATTACTCTTATTTTGTTGGCTTTCACCTTCATTTCTTTAGCATGCCTAATCAACCAAATAAAAAACTGTTCCTGCTAGAATGCTTTTTTCCCAATGCTCCAGCATCCAGGTTTTTACATTACCAATTTTTTCAACCCTAAATTTCTGCCTTCTTTTTTCTTATGCTGTTTTTAATCACGTTTTTCACTCCCACACTCTCCCATTCCCATCCCACTCTCTAAAGGTCTTGACAAAGCCCTCACCTTCATGCCCCAACAATAGAGAACTTGATCATTCTCCTTTGCTGAGCATAAACACTCCTGTTCTGCCTTGTTGAAACCCTATTACAAAGCTGTAAGTCAATACTCTTAATCCACTGAGATCTTTCTTCTACCAGGCTCATTAAAAAAGCTTAATTTATAGTATTTAAATATATTTATACATCAATAATTACCCCATTATGATAAACAGCATGAGAATAAACTCAACCTTTTCCACTTACTTTGATGAAAGTGTCATTTGAGCAGGTGGCTAAAAGATACTGACCACTTCGGTTACTGAACTGGCAGCAATTGACCTGCTCTGTGTGTTCTTCATATACACACCTACATTGGCCTGTTCTTGAATTCCAGATCTAGAGAGAATCGAAGGATGAAGAAGACTTAAGTATATTTAAAGTACTTCATGGAAAAAAATCTGTAAACTACAGAAATACAGATAATGTCCTATAACATTCTTAATAACAACTAAAAATGTTTTGAAGATAAAGAGAAAGCATATCTATTTACATTTAGAAATAAGAAGTTATGAGGGGAAAGGTCAGAATTTAGACTGAACAATGCTAGAATTTCACTAAGGTTTTGCTACAATACCGAGGAAATAAAAATTCCAAATAATTCACATGTAACAGAAAGAAACCATGAAAAAAGAAATATGGATACATTCATCTCATATTATGGGTAGGATTGGACTCACACATTACATTCCATTTAAAAATAATCATCTGATAATACTAGTAAAATAAGTGATAATTCTGCATGCTAGCATTAAGCATCTTTTATGTTGTGTAACAAGTGGGGCTTTTCTGTTTGTTAGTAGTGAATTATCCACAAAAGATTTAAGACAGTTAAAAACCCCTTTAATCTCAAGAAACTGCCCTAAGTTCATTAAAACTGAAATTAGAATTATTTATTTGAAAAAAAAAATGTCTGCTCTCCATTTCCTTACCTTCACTTTTTTATCAGCTGAACAAGTTGCTACAAATTCACCATCTGCAGAGAAAGCGCAGCAAAGTATTTCATCATCATGGGCACTTATCTCCAGAAGTCTCTCTCCACTTTCTGCTTTAAACACCTAAGATAAAAAACAACAAACTCTTACAACTTGCATGCAATTTAAATAGCTCTATATAAGCTCTTCATAAAATCGTTTTGCTTTTGAAAGCATTTATAATTTCAGGGAAATTAACATAAAAATTATAAAAATATTTTATTTCAGTTTCAGTTTTGTCTGAATGATAAAAATTGTTAGGGAGAGAAATAGTGAAAAATTATTTTTAAAAAGACTTTTGTATGTAATGTGTGTTTCACTAGTAACTTTTCTTCACTCTTTAAGCCTAAATCCATGTCCTTTCTCAATACTCTTTAATAGTAACCGCAAAACACTTTATCTATTTACAAAATCTAAATTATCCTTAAAATTACAAATTCCAGCTTTTATATGTATATTATATCTTTTTTTTTCAGCAGCAGCAATTGACGATTTGGGGAACCAACAAGAAGAAAGAAGTAGTGAAGTCATACAGGATGACACAACATAGGCAACAAAAACACAGTTGGGTAAAACTGTCACATATTAATCAATTTCCCCAAATTCTGGGATTTAACTTTACCATGGGAAGGTGGATCGGAGCAAACAAGTCTCACTTTCCTTCTTAAGTTACATGGTCTTAATTATATGTTCTTAATTCTTTACAGTAGTGTTCAGAACACTACAATTGTGAAGTTTAAGTCTCTGTTTCTTCTTTTCCTTTTTCATTGAATGGGAATGTCAATGAAAATGAAATGGTAGGTATTTGTTGAAATAAGAATATTAAATACTGAAGTAACAGAAAATCTACATATACAGTAAATTCTGCAGAATTTCTGTTCTTAATATAGAATCATTGCTTTTTTTATTTTACAGAAACAGCAGAAGTAGCCTTGAAAACTGAAAAGCTTGGGCCACTATTAGAAAATACATGAATAAGTTCAAAGTTAAACAACGAAAAAAGGATCATCACTAATTTTCTTATTACTTCTTCAACAACAGGTTAGTTTAAATGCAGTCACAATCCACAGACTTTACTTTTTTGGGTAGAAAATGCAGAGAAAGATAAGCAATCTGCAGTCTCAATAATGAGGCCAGTAAGTACAGAAGCCCAGCACAGTAACTTTAGCATAGCATAAAATGAGTACATCCACCAGGCGTCTCTTTAAGTGGATGCCATGATTAAAATACTGTAGAAACCAGCAAATAAATTATAAAATATTTTTAAAATAAAATAAATTATAAAATATTTAAAATAAAAGCACAGTAACAACACATTAATTAGCAAAATAAACAGCAACTAAGCACAACTAATATTATTACTTTAGTACACAACTTATCAAGCATCCAAAACAATACCAAAGGTTTGCAGAAAAATTGTTCTTTTCCCTTACCTTTGGCTGTCTGGAATATGGATACCTTACCAGGTTACTGGCTGGCTGATTGCTAGTGTTCTTGAGAGCTGGCTGGCTCCCCTCCAGGCAGACTGCTGGCAAATTTGTTATTTAGTCACTTTCCTCTCTAACTCCCCTAATCCACTTCCTAAGCACTTTGGGCCCGTTTCCAATCTAAATAGTCTTCAAATTCAGGGGCTAATTTTTCTCCCCAGTTTTATTTCTTTTGCATAAGACATCTTACTAATTAAGCACTAAAGTAGTATAATGCCCATTACCATCCCATAGAAAGAGTAAACCTATAATTAAAATGTTTTACTGTTTCTCAGTTCTGTAGAAGGTCTACTGTGATGGGAAACAATATTTTTGCAAGCAAATATGAAATATGTTGGCATGTGCTACTTAGGATGTGAGCTCTTCTGTATCATTAAAGCGCATCTCACATTCACATATTACACTGGTGAGGGTACAAATCCTGAAATCACATAGTTTAGCTCTTGAACTAGAAGATAAGGTTTACTTTTATAAACACGCAACTTGATCTTTATGTAATACATCCTTTTCAGTCATCTGTCTCCAGTATGTTCTAGATCCCTAATATCTTCACATAACAGTAAAAGAAAAGCAACAGGATTGTTAACAAATGCTATCAAAATGGTACAGAGCATCTCTTCCCACTCACACATGGTCATCCTACCTGAAGTGTTTTATCAGCTCCACACGATGCTATTCTTTGTCTGTCCTTAGAAAAGCAGGCATGGTAAACTGCATCTCTATGTGGACGAACCACCAGACGGTAGAGATTTTTCAAGGATTTTTTATTTCTACAGGGCAAGACAGTTGATTTCAGATGAGTAGGATTTCCTAGTGCCTTTTTATTATTCAAAATCCTCTATAAAAAGATCACACTTTTTCACACATCTTAAGCAAAAAAAATAAAGTATTTAGAGAAGTTTCAAAGTATGTTATTTTCATGTTTGTATAGTTAATCAAAAAGAACAATCACTGAGTACAGAGGTAAATCCATCCCTTTATTTATTTCTGTGTAATTATTACTAATCATGGCCTTATATATACAGAGTTCCCCTCCTACCACAAGTTCTTGAAAATTATTTTACTTTTTTTCCCCAGAAAAAAAACCACAGTGGTTCTAAAAAAGGCCCTTATATTAGCCATACATTGTATTTAGTTATACATTAAATTATTTTCTTGGGTGAAGGGAACAGTGTATCAGCAGATGGACTGCAGCTACTTACATCCATTCCAAATAAAATGCTCCTGTTTTTCTTTGAGCATGTAGCTTGGCTTGTTGATATACCTCTGATGTCTCTGGTTGGCAAAGACCCAGCTGTATAATGTCAGGAAACGGTTGCCGTCCAAGAAGGTGCCCATTTAAAGACAGAAATTCCTGGAAGTTTTCACGTATTGTGCTATCCTATGTACAGAGCAGATAATATTTGATAATATAGAAAGTCCTTTGCTTTTTTAATTTTCTGTACAGTAATATCCTTACAGAAGCACTTAGTTCTGTTTTTCTATTTAGTTCTATGGCAAGTAAATACGATAAACCGAAAAATTTTATTATCCCACTCAGGAAAGCATATTATCCTTACCTCTCAAATAAAGGATATTGGCAACAGTGACTCAATAAGTAGTCAATGTGAAATATCAGAAGGTCTATTCCAAGTGGCCAGCAAAATTCCACACCTCTTCAAAAGTAGAGTACCATACGAACCCACCATTAGTTATTGTTGTTCACCTTAGTTATTGATTTCCATAGTTAATCACTTGGGCACACACTGAAGTTACAACTAAAACTAAAAACTAAGTTTTCTTCATTTTTCTGCTCTCCAAGTTAAAGTTCAATGTAGCACCACTTTTAAGTTTCATTTTTTTAAGCTTTGCATATATCTCCCATATAAACATAGATCCAACAAAATGCAATTAAACACAGAAAAATATATTTGGAACAGAATGATTATTTACCTTTTAGTACCATACCTTTTGATCCAGGATTGAACTATATTCCACATATTCATGAATCAGATGAGCAGGCCCTACCAATTCTGTTTTAGCTCTAATCCAATCTAGAGAAAACATAAGATCACGAAGCTCCTACAAGAAACACAAATTTAAGTTCAGAGCATGAATTCCACAACAGAAAGCAACTGAGTGGACAAAGGAAAGAACCAGAAATTAGGAATTTAATACATTTCGGTACAATTGTCTCCAGTTAAAAACTTAGGCAATTTGGTGTTTCAGAAATAGCAAACAGAACTATTACAATAGACTAATTCAGTTTGAAGGGACCTATAAAGATCATTTAGTACAACTGCCTGACCATTTGGGGCTGACCAAGTTAAAGCACATTACCACAAGCATTGTACAAATGCCTCTCAAACACTAACAGAACTGGGGCACCAAGCAGCTCTCTAGGAAGCATGTTCCAGTGTTTGATGACCTTCTTGGTAAAGAAATGGTTCCTGATGTCCAGCCTAAACCTCCCCTGGTGCAGCTTTGCAACACGCACATAGGTTCTATCACTGCATATGAGGGAGAAGAGATCGGCACCTTCCTCTCCACTTCCCCTTCTTGGGAAGCTGTACAGAACAATAAGGTCACCCCTCAGCCTCCTGTTTTCCAAACTAGACAAACACAGTCCATAGCTGCTCCTTATAGGACGTCCCTTCCCAGCCTTTCACCACCTTTGTTGCCCCCTTCTGGATGCATTTGAGTACTTTAACATCCTTCTTAAATTGTGGGGCCCAGAACTGCACACAGCACTCAAGGTGAGGCTGCACCAACACTGAATACGGGTGGATAATTGCCGCTTTTGACTGGCTGGTTATGCTACGTTCGATGCATCCCAGGATGCAGTTTGCCCTCTTGGCTGCTGGGGCACACTGCTGACTCCTGTTGATCCAGCTTTCAAACAGGACCCCTCAGACCCCTTTCTGCAGGGCTACTCTCCAACTTCCGCTTGTGCCCAGCATCACTCTGTCCTAGGTGCAGAACCTGTTATTTGGACTCGTTAATATTCATCCTATTAATCATTGCCCAATGCGCTCACCTATCTAGATCTCTCTGCAAGGCCTCCTGTCCCTCAAGAGAGTCAACAGCACCTCTCAGATTGCTATCATCAGCAAACTTGCTAATGGTGCGTTGAACTCATGCATCCAAATCTAAAGAACTGAGAAGCTAATTCTATAAAATGTTGAAAGGCTAATAATAAAAACATTTTTTCCAATACACTGAAATTAAAGAGACTGGGATAATGAAATAAACATGATCAAAGAAAACTATATTTTTACGCCACATTAATTATGAATGTTCATATAAGACCTAAGTACACAAAGTGTATTTATATGATGAGCCAGATGAACCATCCAAAAAGAGGTTCACATGAAAATGTTTGAGTACCCATGAGATAAAGCAGTTAGCAACCAGGACCAAATGCTAGTTAAGGCAAGAATTCTAAAGACGTTCAAGTGAAACTACTGAAGTATTAATTCTGCTGCATGATTTGTGTCTTATACTAGCTCAGTACCTAAAGAACAGCAGGCGGCAAAAATGACAGCAATTTTTAAAGACACCAAGGCAATCCTGTCAACAAGAAGTCTGCCCCTCTAACTCTTGCTAGATTTTTTATATGGCTGTTGAAATCTAGTAACATAGAGAATGAACACCTACACACAAAACAGTATGACATACAAGAAAAAATTAACCAGACTTCTGAAGAAAAAAGTAACTAATCCAGTTGAATCCTCTGAAGAAATAAATTTACTTGTACTACCATACAATAAAGAAATCCTGGGTTTTCAAAGAAGTTTAGAGAAGACCTCTAAAAGAAAACCACAAACATTATGATGCAAAATAAGAACTCTTCTCAAGAGTTGTTTGAAAAGACAAGACACAGAGAGTAGAAACAAGTAGTTTTCATAACAGACAGTGACTACAGAAGAACTTTATGTTTAGTGCTTGCCTATCTCCATAAAAGCCTGGCAGAAGAGAGGTTCAAGCAGAAAGCCTGTGGGGAAAGGCAGGGGTAAGGGTGGACTAAGAAGGGAAACACAGGACGCAAGTCAGAACTCACCTTCTGCATGTTGGCTCCAGCCATGTGATATGCTAGAAAGTTATACCAGTACATGCAATCCTCTTGAGATGGAACAGGTGTATTAAGTTTGTAATATTTCTTGTATTGATTTACTATATTTTTATGTAGCTCCTGCAGTGTGAATCAAAACACACTTTCAGTTAATACTATACCCAAGCATGGACTGTTTTCAGCATTGAGGACTTCTAATTCTATTATTAATGTTATATTTTATGTAGTATTGAGGAATGCTACTATTATTATTTCTCAATCATAATACATCAAAGATACTAAAAGACAGAAAAGAAAGCTGTTAACCTGTCTTCTTACGTTGAGAACTGCTATCAAATCACTCCTCACATTAAAGGTGGGTAGCCAAAAAAAAAAAAAAAAGACCCTTATATATGTAAATCTAAAGCAAGTCTAAAAACTTGCCTTCTCTTCATATCTACTCTTTCTGCCCTGTCCTTCAGAACTGAAAAATTTATTTGGCCCAACTTGTAGGTCCTCTCCCTGCAAGTGTTGAGATAACTTGAGAAAAAAAATGAGTAAAACTCACTTATCTGCATTAAAAAAGAAACTTCCTATTCTGATATGGTCTTGATGCCTTTGGAATCATCAGTAGAACATTCCGTCTCCTACTGGAAATGTCTTTGACAGAGAACTAATGGATAGAGTCTTATCCCAGTTTAGTTTCTTAGCTCCAAATGGAACCATCATGAAACCACTCCACAGTTTCAAGTTGCAAATAAATGATTTTAATAAATCAGCGTTAAGTTTAATTGTGGATCTATTCTATGAAGCTACCCTCAATATCATTACCCCACCTATTTGTGTCGATTTATGGTGATCATATCTTTTCTTAAAGGACACAAATTCAGAGAGCTCAATTACAATCTCAATATCATTTAACGAAGGAACATTTTGTGAAGAATGCCCAGTTTTGGAGAGTAAAGTTAAAAGTCAGTAGATTAGTCAACACCCTACCTGAAGCTGGTTGCGATTCTTCTCTGTAAGAAAGTCAAGTTGAAGATCGTGTAAGTAATAATGGAATGACTTCCCATTACGATCACAGAACAATAGTGATTTGTTAACGAATTCCTGTAGTATATCTTCAACTTCTTCAGTTTCCATATCCCAAAGAATACAGAGAACCTAAAGAAGCACATTAAGACAGAAAAGAATTGTATCAATATCATAAAAGGCTACCAATTAACTACTATGATGAATATAGACATGTTGCAAATTTATCCCATCTATTTGTGCTGATTTACAGGGATCATATCTTTTCTTAAAGGAGACAAATTCAGAGCTCAATTACAATCTATTTGAAGAGCTACACAGGGAGTACATATTAAACTTACATTATGAATACATTTATTCAGTTACAATTGCTTATTTTCATTACTGACAACAAGTCACTATATAATAATAGACCCAACTCACCCAATCTAGTAATTATTATTGTTACATACAACATAATTTATACATAACAATTTTAAATATGAATTCTTTAAGTTGCATGTCACTAAAAATTATGAGATTTCTGTATTGTTGTTATTACCTTAGTAGGTACTCTAACATCTTTTGGGAGGATAGAGAGGTCTTTATAGTAGTCTTTGTAATTGTCATTCAGTTGCTCAACGCTTATGGACATTGCTTCATCAAGGGCTTCATAATCATAAGAAGAAGATTTTCTTATTCTTTTAAACTGCTTATTCTGCAGCTGTCTGAGATAGTATTCCCAGCGATTAGGGAAGTCTCGTAATAATGCACCTATCAAGGATATGACAAGAGGAGAACCTGAAAGAAAAGATTAATTTAATCTTAATAGTTTTTCAAGAAAAAAAATCCAAAAATTTAGTCAAGTGGTTAAATAAATTAGGTAATTATCCTAATACATTGATTAAATTGTTGAGGTGGGAAGAACACATAAACAAAACGTGTCATCCAGTAGACATCTGCAAACTCACCAAATTTAAGTGTAATAGAGAGGCGGGGGGGAAGATACGTTGAAGAAGACTACTCAAAAAACCAACATTAAATACTTCTATTTAGTTTGAAAAAACAAAAAGCATTTAATAAATTGCTTGCTTAAAGTAAAGCACTTGTGTTTTACTTAAGGCCTACAGTACTAAAGACTACTCCCTTCTCTACCTGTAAGTTCAAACACAGAATTAAAAAAAAAAAAGGTATGTTAGAGAGCAGCAAGTATACCTTTGCATTCCCTTACAAGGCAATTAGCTTGTTCTGGCAGTTCTGATATTTTCATATTCACAAACAGGGATAAAATCTCCAGTCCTTTCTCATGTGCTAGTCCACTTTCCACACGAACCTCATATTTATTGCCTAGACATAGAAACATGGAAAAAATTTAGAAGAATGTAAAAAATCCTATAGAAATTGAGAGTATTTTCCAAGCAGAATCTGGAGCAAAGGATGTGGCTGATGATTTGTTGCATAGTATTTTATATACTCAGTATTAAGAAGAGTATAAATTCTAGTTACGAGAATCAAGTTTGCATTAATAAGAAAACAGACTATAATCTGATAATTACAAATGCACTATGAGGATGTCATAGCAGTGACGTAGCAGCGCTTAATAGTACAGACCTAATCAGTCAAACGGCAGCAGTGTCACAGAGGTTAATTCATCCCATTGAGAATCATCTCAGTCTTCCATGTAGACATAATAATTTTAAGGATAACATACAACATTTATTTCACAAAAATCATAAAGTGTTACAGAGCAGAACTTTAAAACTTTGCCACTTGTGCACAAGTTGATAGACAGATTCTAACAATTGTGTACATACATACACACAATCTGTGGTGCAAGAGAGGAAACTGTTTCTTACCAGCCACAGCATCTGTCACGCTCCTGTCCCTGCTCGTGATAAGAATCTGACATTGATTATCAAATGCTTTTAATACCCAGGAATCCCAAATGTCATCCAGGATCAGAAGAGATCTAGCACAAGAAGAGATATTGCAGATTTGAGATCAACTATCAGTACTAAAATACAGTAATGCATTTTAAAAAAGAAAGAACATTTTCAGAATTTACAATATATCACTGCATGATTTTTTACATTAATATGTAAAGTATCTTATGAGGACATTAAAGACTGTGCAAGAGATCTGAATGCAAGTATCTCAAAAAAAAAGTTTTTACCATTTATTGCCTTATAGCTACAATTGAAGCATAAACAAAGTTTTGAGAAATATTTACATTGATAGATGCCAGGAAAACCAGAAATATTTACTCTGTTTTTCAAGTCACCAGATATCATAAATGAAGAAAAAAGTTGTATAGGACTAGATAACAACTCTTCTCAACACAGACTATGGATAAGTTTTGTGGGAGAAACCATTTCAGTTTCCTTTTAATTCGACAGTTTTTCAGTTTTGCTTTTGTATCTCCAGAAATCTATATGAGACTCATCCTCTAGTGAAGGAATTGTCTTGAATGCTGATGCTCTTTTTACGTAAACAACATCTTACAGTGACTGCACATTCAAATGAAACAGCTATTCAAGTTTATAGGGTACTACATGGAATCTCCCCAGAAAAATGTGTAGCAGACTTCCCTACACTTGCCTATATCTGACAAAGTTGTCACTGAAAACTGTTTTCAAAAGATTAGTTCCAAGGGAGCAGGAAGTCAAGAAGACGGGCTGGCAAGAAGATTTATGAAGAAAAATACCAGTTATTTGCATTCTGTGTGTTTTGTGGAGGAAAGAAAGTTATTGAAACTCAATCCTGCAAATTGTTTATGTTTACTGCCTTTTTTTTTAAAGGGATGGTGTTTTTCATTGGTTACATTGTCCAGTTCCCAATGAAGCTCAACAAGATTCCTTCTTTTTCCTTCAGTTAAAGGACACTTAACCCATCAATGCTTATTTGTAAGGATTTTATCCTTCATAACGAAGTGCAGACACATTGTACCACATTTTCAAAGTTACATAAAGTTTTGGATAACTATATCGCATTTTTACACAATTCCACCATTAACACCCTTTTCATAAATTAGAGGGTTTACAAGTATACTATCATAGCCAAAAATAACTGATTTTGCGGTACTTTGACACTTAAAAATATGCTCAGCAGCATGAATTACAGATTTATTTTGTACTTTTAATTAATCAAAAAACTTCCAAGTCCATCCAGTCTTTTGGTACCAGTGACGTTCTTCCCCAATCACTTCTTCCCCCATCTACTAATGTAAATATTTCTCAAAACTTTACTGTTTATGTTTCAATTGTAGCTATAAAGCAATAATCACAAGATCAACTACGATTATAAAATAAAAAAAAACCCACAAAAAGCAATCAAAAAACCCCAAACACTGTGATAACAATTACAGGAGACTTAATTCTGAAATGTCATACTTCAAAGACTATCACAGCTTCAATTTCTTCAACCATAATGCAGCAAAATACATAATACTATTTTGCTCAGGTAATTTTCATTTGACCAATACTTTAAACCCAAGAAATGTACTTGATTCACAATTTGAATCCAGAAATAGTTGAAGTGACTTTTTGTCACGGAGGAGGATTCGAGTGCAAAGCAAGCTCCACAAGCCTCAGAACTAGTGAAGCTTGGTTTCCAATACACTCCCACACCACGAGCCTCAGTCTCTAGCACATTCCTCTCTACCTCCTCCTTCCATGCCCACTATGATTTCCCAGAGAACTCACCATCAGCAAGTCTTTCAGTTTGTTCTTACAACATTCCCACAAACACCTAACCAGGCAGGACACAGCATAGGCTCTAACCTGTTCCCAGCTCAGGTATCCAAGCTGGCCAGTCAACAAGACAATTAAATGTCTCACTTCAATTCATTCTGTATTCTCCTTTTTGCCACTGAAGGCTCCTACTCGGACTTCTCTATCCAACTGCCAATTTTCATAAACTTTCAGCATTTTCAAAGATACAAAGTTCCTACCTTCGGAGTCAATTCTGGCAATACGCTCTGTTTAGGAAGGAGGAGGGAAAGGATAAACAGGACTAAGCCAAACGGTGTGTTCACATTAACATGGTTTTGAAACGGTGAAAAGCAGTCAGACTAGAAAAGTTTTATAATCAGTTCTTGTTCCTTTCCCTTGAGGTGCAGTCATTCTCTGCAATACTCCTACCCAACATCTGTTACTTTATCTTGAAACAGATTAATGAACATTGTCAGGTCAACAGCATCCTAGATGAGATATCGGCCAGTCTATATGGAAGACACTGCCACGGCTGGCACTGAAATGCCCTCAAATAAAACAAAGTGCCTAACTGTTTCCAAAGCTGGCATTTTCTCTTTCCCCCTCAGTTTCATCAGCTTACAGGTGCTCTTTCAACAAAACACAAGAAGTATTCCTTAAAAGAGTTAGTTTTTGCACTACAAACAATACAGCCTAGCAGAGTATATTAACTATGGTTATTCTGTTGTGTTACTTGGCTACACCGTAGCTGTCAATTTCTGGACCAGTTCGCAATGCAACAGGGATACATCTTACAAGAAAACAGCACACAGTCCTTCCTTCTACTAAGAGGAGACTGTAAGGTTGTGCATAAACTAAACATCCAAATTCTGTATTGAAGAATTTTGTTTTGTTTGTTAACGAACAAAAAATAGCAAGAATTGCATCACCATACTTCAGGAAAACCTGAAGTTGAACACTTTCAGTTGAAAGTTTACATTTTTCATATAACAGTCCCACAAAAAACAAAAGATTTCTTTTGGAGGATCTGGCAGTGTTTTTCAAATCCTTTCTTCACAAGAAATATACTTTTTCCCCTTTACAAAATGCCAGTTTTCTTCTGCTCTGTGTCATCCATAAAGATCACAAGGTTGTAGTATTATTCTTGAGATATCTCACTCAGGTGCAAGCTTGTTTATTCTAGCACAGATTTTCCCAGAAAGTAATGAAATTCTCAACAAATAAGAAAAAAAATCGCTCAAAGATGAAAAAAAGCTGTGCAGTGACTGACACACTGTTTGATTAAATCAAGTCACTTTTCATCAGGTTTGAAAGAAACTTGTTTCTTGGCCATAATTGACCTAAGCATGAAAATCTGCTTTCACTTTGATAACTCTAGACCAAACACTTTAAAAAGACATCAGACATCTGCAGTGATACACACCCTTTTACTGCTGTTGATCCTCACGTATCAGTGAAGTATTCTATATACACAATAAGAACAGTGAGAGTTAGAGCAATTCTTACTTCCAACTGTTCATTCCTAATCTTCATTATTTAATGCCTAATAATTTTTCAAGTGAATGTGACTCCTGCGTAGTTGGTTAATGTATTTTGTTAGTAGAAGCCTTACCGGCCTACTAAACATATTCATACACAGGACAAGCCTACAGTGTGTCCCTTCAGTTACACCATTAAAAAAAAATTCTAAACAGAGACAGAGTTATACTATGTACGTTATACATCTGCTTCTACCAACTACTTACTTTCAGCCTCTGTACAATTATCTGAACTTATTTATTCTTTCATCATATGTAAGAGTCAGTGACTTAAAAAATTTTAACAGGAACCCCTATAAAAGAGTTAAAATTGTAGAAGTATTGTCAGCTTCACCTTGTATAAGACCTCCTAATTATCTACAGTGAAAAAGAAAAAGGGGAAGCAAAAAAATGTAAGAGATCTGAAGTTGGTTTAAAAAAAAAAAAACTAAAAAAACCAAATACCATAGACACGTAACCACAACACAGACACCTTAGCTGGTCAGACCGTCAGACCAAAGCTACTCTGCCAAGTTTTATCAGTTAAAAGAATAGTGTTTCATTTTACTGATACCTGGGATATTTGCGTAGCATCAGCAAACGAAGACGATCTTTAGCCTCTTCGATGTTAAGTGGTGGTCTTTGTGAAAGAGTAGAGTCATGTTCTAATCTACTACAGAGATTCTGAAGTTTTATTAGAAGCCCTGCTTTGTCCTGTTTTCCAACAGAGATCCAGTGAACTCCTCCTGGGAAGTAACCTAACAAATAAAGCAGTATTAATTATGCTATACACTTAAAATCAGAAATACTTAATAGTAGCTTACAATAGGAATCAATAACTCATTTTCAATTAAAATATAAAACTATAAAGTCTGTTTCAAGCCAAACACAAGTGTAGTTTGTGTCCCTATATCATGTTTTCTAATGCCCGAGTCCCATGTTCACCTCCAAGTGTCCTAGGATGGAGTGGAAAATCATTAAAATGATTTCACTTGTGATCTGCTTTAAGTCAAAGTGACATTAGTGTAATCACTTCTCAAATGCCTGCTATTATTAAATATTTGCAAAAGTCAGAGCAAGATTTTTTAAACTCACATAGCAAGAGGAAGAATCTGAGGTCTTAACAAGAAATGCCCCAAAGGAATATAAACTAAACATGATTATTCCACACTAAAATAAGTAACAATTTCAATTTAATTAAGGATGTATCTATTCTCATAAATCAAAGCGGGTTCCAGGGTGAAAAGCTCTTCAGAATCTTTTCCCATAAATTAGTAAAACATTCAGTAGTCCTAGAACACTAAATGGTTATGAAAGCTGTACGTGGCAAGCAAATATTTCAGAAGGATCTAAGGAATTTAGAAATATGAGCCCTAAATTACTTTCAAGATGACTTAAGATACTCGGCCATGTATGTCCAATGTGTGTATACCAATAGCAATTTGTATAAAAATATAGATGTTTTTCTAAAAGTACCTTCCAATAGCTGATGGTCTCTTAAAGCTTCTGCTGTTAAAACAGTCTTCCCACAACCTGCCATTCCATAAACAGTGACCCAGCCTGGATCACTTCCCAAGCAGCACAGTTTCTGTTTAATAGCATCTACCAGTTTTGGCCGAGTGACAAACACAACTGGTCTCTGTGGCACACCTCCTTCGCAAAGAACTGTCTTAACTGAAGTTAAAAACAAGAAACAGAAAAATGAAAAGTAATTTGTAAACGTGACGCCTCTTCAAACTAAACCAAACAATGCTTCACCCCAAACAGCTAGCGGTCTCAGCTCACGCTCCTCATGTCCCATACAAACGCCCTAAAAATCAATCTGCTCACAGCACCAAATACTGAAAAAATATCGCTGTTTAGAAATAAATTACTTTAGGAATAAGTTACTTAACAGGTAACTAGCCCCCCACCCACATTAGTACTCCAATTAATAACTACATTCTATGCAAGATAGTTACATCAGTCCCCAGAAGTGAAAAGATAATTAACAGTTCCAATAGAAAGCCAGGCAAATGTAGGAGCTCAACATTACTACAGCCAACTATCAAGTCACTTTCTTAGCCAGATGTTACCACCCCAGGAATGCGGCAGAAAAGAAAGCATGCTACTTAAGGCTTTTACTTTGTAGTTAACAGCACAGCACTAGCACCAAGCAAGACTTCCTTTGATTTAAGCTAAGACAGTACGACTTGCAGGAGAGCAGGTAAAGCATAGCAAGAAAGGAAGTATGCACTTTATCTGCCCACATCTGGCCACAAAGCGGCCACGTGCAGTGCTATATTATTCCAATAGGATTTGGGAAATGTTACTAATGTAATCAGAATTCCACATGTTTATGACACTTAAAATCTAGAGTGCCAGTAAATGTGGCAGGTTATATGCAGTTAGAAAGTTCTTCCCATTAGAAACTATAAATTTATTTCATGTTAATCAAAGACGATGCTGACAAGAATGCAGGTAAAAGTTAGGAACTTGTGTAGTGTAACTAAAGGATCTAGTGGAGAGAATTAAGCAATCTATTACTATTAACTAGATCACCTATTAGAATTTTGGAGGCTACAACTTCTTATTTATATATAAAAGAATATGAATTTAACGTTAAGTTTTTCACATACAACAAAAATGTTGTAATTTAGAGAAAACAGTGAGAGCTTCATGTTTCCCACCTTTTAAAATAAACATTACCTAATTTGAACATTTTCAAGATGACCTACAAAAGTCGTAATTGTGGTAACTCTCAAGAGACATACAATACATGAAATACAGAAATACCGACTACGGCACTACCAAAACAAGTCAATGCACCATCTATTCCTTTTTCATTGGAACGGGTATTACAGATAGTCACTTAGCAAGGAATAAAAAAGGCAACTTGTTTTTATTTTCAAGCCCAGGAATTGTTGTAGTTACACTGACCATATGAAGTCATTCCATCCAGTGAACTCTTTCCATTTCCAGAGGAAATGGCAGGGATGCCGTCCTGAAGAAGTGCAGCAAGATCTCTGTACCCTTCATGAAGTAGTGCATTATAAAAGGATCTGTATGAATTATTATCTTTTGTAAGAATAATGTTTATTAGCATAGCAGCTCGCTCCCTCTGTGTACTCTAGAAAAAAAAACATTAAAAGAGATGTTATGTAAAACTAAGAAACCTTAGAAATCTTTTGCTCTATCACTCTGTCAACTATAGACTGTTTATAGTTACAGAAATAGCCTCGAACTTGACCAAGCCTTTAACTCACCCTTATGAAGTACAATAAAAACTGCATCCTAGACATACGCTTAAGAATTTGCTGAATCCAGGAATAAGAAAGACAGAAATCACTGCCTTTAAACAGGATGATAAAACATGTGAGTAAACTAGGAAGATAAATAACAGTGAGAGATTATTCTACCTGTTGTCTCACTCTCTCCTCCTCCTGTAACGTTAGTACTTCATCAGAAATCATACGATCCATAATATAAGAGGTCTTGATGTCTCTTTCCAATGCTTGGCGATTCATAAGTAAATAATTTCTACTCTTGACATCCATGTCTCTTCAGTGTGAAAAAGAGGGGGAGAAAAATAAAAGTTGGAACCAGAATGTAATGTACAAGGAAAAAAAATTTTAAAATAACTTATGAATTTTGGTTTGAAAGACAGAAAAAAGTAGCAGAGTTGCTGCATTAGTGGAAAATAAAGTGAATTTTCAGGCAAGCTCACACTACAAATTGCAGAAAGTTGTGGGTTTTTTTTTACTTTCTGTTTTGATAGACTTTCATACTACCATTATATGAATTTAATTATACTTTCTATCAAGAAAACACTGGGGATATCAAATATTCCTTTTCAACAGACTAAAAAAGGCATATTAATAGTTAAGTTGTAATAGTTCACAAGCTATTGTAAACAGGAATAGTATTCTTGAAATAATGTTTAGATGCCACATGCTATTATGTTTAATAAAAACATCCAGCTTAGCATTATTATAATTAATATGACTACAGTATTTCTCTAATTGCTCCACTTGGAGGCATATACAGCAAGTGTTAAAAGAATTTCAATCTTTAACAGTTAATTAGACTCAGTAAAACTTTTGTGCTCTCTACATAAATTGAAGTTTTCATTAAAAAAAGCAGATATTTACTGTCGATTCTGAAAAAAAGAAAAAACAAAGTCTTTTTCCACATTTCTATGAATTTACGTTTATGGACACTTGCAGAACTACAGAAATACAGCCTGTGCAAGCTCCCCATATACTATGACCTTGCTAAATGTCTCTATGAAAAGTTTTTCTCCCCGCCCATTACATCCTTCAAATTTTTTAAGTTCTTGGATCGTGTGACTGAAACAAAAGGATGAGCAAGAGGACTGGCCTCATGTCTGACAGCACTGGGCAGAACTACGACAGAAGATAAAATCCCTTTGTACCAAATCCCATAAGAAAAACTCAATGTTGTCTCCAAGTTCAGGACTTCATACAAATACACTCAAATCTGGACACATGATGGAAGATGCAGCATCCAGCACTGCCAATGACTGAGCTATAACTTCCTTTGTCAGCACCTGATACACAACTATAAACTTGCATTCTTCTTCTATGTCATAAAAAAAATTGCCTGAAGCCAATGGAAGGTGAAAGTTATTGTCTACCATGTAAAGATTTTTCAGCACTGATCAGCTAACCTTAGAGTTCCTAATAATAAAAACGGTCATAGAATGGTTTGGGTTGGAAAGGACCATGAAGGTCATCCAGTTCAAACCCCTGCAGTGAGCAGAAACATCTTCAACTCGATTATGTTAGTCAGAGCCCCATCCAACGCAACCCTGATATCTTCGATCCCACTCCTGCATAAGGACCAAAGGTTTCAAGGCAACTGCAAGCTCCTCCAAACAGCAGCTACGCGGCTGCCTATAGAAGCACTCACCTTTTCCTTCGCTCCTTCCTCCAGGAGCCAGGGAAATGCCGAACAGCTGCCTCTGAATAAACCAGTGATGAAGTGTCTCTTCCACCGTACTGACCGAACTTCCTATTTTCACTGATAATCATGTGGTTAGGGAAGCCACCTTTATCCCACCACACTGCTTAGGAAAAGGGGACATGAAAGCTCCTAGGTCAAAAAAATGTCCAAATTAGAAAAGCCTTAATAATCACAGAATAGTTTGGGTTGGAAGGGACCTTAAAGATCATCCAGTTACAACCTCCTTGCCATGGGCAGGGACCTCTCCCACCAGACCAGGCTGCTCAAGGTCCCATCCAACCTGGCCTTGATCACTTCCAGGGAAGGGGATTTACAGCTTCCCTGGGAAACCTGTTCCAGTGCCTCACCACCCTCATTGTGAAGAATTTCTTCCTAAGGTCTAATCTAAATCTTCCCAAGGTAAAGCCCTTTCCCCTCATCCTATTGCTATTTGCCCTTGTAAAAAGTCCCTGCCCAGCTTTTCTGTAGCCCCTTCAGGTACTGGAAGGCTGCTATGAGCTCTCCCCGGAGCCTTCTCTTCTCCAGGCTGAACAACCCCAACTCCCTCAGCCTTTCCTCATAGCAGAGGTGCTCCGGCACTCTGATCACTTTCATAGCCCTCATCTAGACTCCTTCCAACAGTTCCGTATCCTTCTTGTGTTGGGGATTCCAGAACTGTTACTGGACACACTAATAGTCGAGCCGCACGCGAAGCAAATACAAAGAAGAAAGCACCCCGCAAACAGAGAGGACAAAGGGCTCTCCCGCACCCAGACACGCCGCTGCCACCCGCCCGGAGATCGAAACAGAAAGCGCCGCGTTCAGCCCAGCTCCCCCCCACGCCCCGCCCCGCCCGGGGGGGGGCTCTACTCGGCTGCCCCCAACGCGTCCCCCTGGGGCGGAGGTGCCGCCACCGAGGCTGCAGGTAGCGACACCGCCCGGGCACGGCCCTTCCGCGCCCTGTTCCAGCCTCTCACCCGGCGGAGACAAGTTCTCACCTGGCCCCGGGGAGACGCCACCGCCCCGCGCCGGCGCGAGCAGCCCGTCCGCAGCCAGCAGCCCCGCTGGCACCGCTTCCTCCTTCCGGGCCCGGGGGTGGGAGAAGAGAAGGGCTGGGCTGGGCTGGGCCGGGCCGGCCCGCAGTCCCTCCCCGGCAGCAGCACAGCCCCCGCCGAACAAAGCGGCACGCTCCCACGCCGGCGCAGAGGCTTGGCTGCACGGGCGGGGGAGCCTGACGTGGCTGCGCCGGGGCCGGGGCCGGGGCTGGGGCTGGGGCTGAGGCTTTGGCTGTAGCTGGGGCTATAACTGGGACTATAACTGGCTGTAGCTGAGACTGGGGCTGAGGCTTTGGCTGTAGCTGTAGCTGCCAAGGGCTGCAAGGGGCGAGGCGCCCGGCGCTGCCCCGGGCGGGAGGTGGAGCCGCCGGGCGTGCAAACGTGGTAGCAGCGCCCCCCACCCGCTCCGCCGTTCAGGTGAGGCCGGGGGGACACCGCTGGGGTTCGCTCCTCCGCCGGGGGAAGGAAGCCAGGCTGCCGGGCTCGGCGCCGGTGGGGCCTCCGGAGCGACGGGAGGGGAACGGGGCCGGGGGGTATCCCGCTGGATCGCAGGGCGGGCGGGCGGGCGGGGGGCTTCTGGGAGCCTCGCGGGGGCGGAGGGTATGTGGAAGGGCCCTGGCGAGGAGGAGGCGGGCAGGGCAGCGGTTCGGTGCCCCAGGCCAGGGCAGGCAGGGCTGTCCCGGGACTGGGGCAGACGGAGGGTCCGGGAGGCTCGGAGGGTCCCTCTGGGAACCGCGGCTCGTCACTCCCTTACCGGACAGGGCTGTGCTCTGAAGCTGTGCTAAAGCGGTTCTAAAAGTTACAAAATAGCATTTTGCTACTTTTGGGTGAAAGCAAAAGGTGGGGTTTTCCATACATACTTCAAACTGAGCACGTACCCTAGTGCTGTGACTACGAACAGCTCTGAGATTCATAGCCTTGTGACAGATTTAGACTTTAAACAGTGCCTTATACGTATGCATGTGACTGTGTAAGTATCTATAATATTTAAATATTTATATTTTGACATGCAACTAAGCTGCAGTACTGCAAAGTGATCCAGAAATTATGGAATCTGAGCATGGTTTGAGTTGGAACGGGCCTTAAAGATCATCCAGTTCCATCCCCCTGCATGGGCAGGGACACCTCCCACCAGACCAGGCTGCTCAAGACCCCATCCAACCTGGCCTTAAACACTTTCAAGGAGGGGGTATCCACAGTTTCCCTGGGCAACCTGTGCCAGTGCCTCACCATCCTCACAGTGAAAAATTTCCTCCTAATACCTAATCTAAATCTCCCCCCTTTAAGCTTGAAATCATTACCCCTCATCCTATCACTGCACTCCCTGATAAAGAGTCCCTCCTCATCTTTCCTGTAGCCCCCTTTAAGTACAGAAAGGCTGTTAGAAGGTCTTCCCAGAGCCTTCTCTTCTCCAGGCTGAACAAGCCCAACTCTCAGCCTGTCCTCATAGCAGAGGTGCTCCAGCCCTCTGATCATCTTTGTGCCCTCCTCTGGACTCACTATAACAGATCCGTGTCTTTCCTGTGTTGAGGAACTGAACACAGTACTCCCAGGTGAGGTCCCATGAGAGCAAAGTAGAAAGAAGCACGTTTTTGTTTAGAATTTTTCTAAACCAAATGCACTCAGGATCTATTCTATTTTGAGCAATGTGCTGGAAGCTTTTAGTCTTAAAAAATTCCACTCTCTACTTCCACTTGGTTGGTTAGAATATGTGCTGTAGTGGTTTTCAAAACTCAGTATTCACACTGCTTGAATCTATTGGAACCTTAATTTTAGCAAAGAGGAAATTGCAGCTTTTGTTTTATCCAGACACACTGTTTTATTAATCTTTTATAAGTTTCTGTTGATGGCTTTCTATTAACTGATGTCTGTGGTTTTACAGATGACATGTAATCATTACAACAGAACCCTTTCTAAATTAAATCTTGATTTGCAATACCATTTTTAAAATGAGAAAATTAATTTTCCCCTTTAAAGTGGGTAGGTAATAGTTTTTTATAAATACACAAGTAAATCAGGGTAGTGATATTGCTGATAAAATTGTGACAGTAGTTAACTGTAAAAAAGAAATATGCTTTCAGTCTTAGTGATTTTAAATATATATTCAAAATGGCTTATTGTACAACAGCTGGAACATTTCTGGAAGGTAAAAGATTTAAAATTCAATTCAGTTTCAGCAGATATGAAAGCTGTTCTCTATAGTATTAAACCAGAATTTTCAAAAAATATTATGAAAGTATTGTGACACTTTGAAAAGTTCACGTAACTAGAAAACTTAGTAAACACCAAAAGAAACATTTTTGGGATGTACTTGTGTAACTAAACAGCAAAAGGTTATATTTGGAGATATTTAGAAGTAACTAGTCGTGTGTCCCCCCCCCCAGCTCTTTTGCTTCTGCTTTTTAGAAACACAAAATGTCTGAAGTTAAGCATAGGAAAAAAGGTGTTTCTTCATTCAAGACCAATGAAGGTTCACAAAAGGTTGAGAAGCAAAGTAACTGTGGGAAGGCAGCAAGTCCCAGGATCAGCAATAATCAGAGTTCCTTTTGCGTGGACTCATGGATGACCTTGAGCATAATTTCCCTTGCTGTTTGTCTGGTGCTGGCCTGGTAGGTAACCCTCCAAGGTAGATTTCAATTATTTTCTTTTCTATTCTATACTGTATTCAATCATGGGTAATATGTTACAATTGAATATAGTGTTTGGGTGAAATGACTACATAAATTTGTAAAAGCTAGAAGGGTCAAGAAAAGAACCAGCAGTATTCACAAGTGTGGAAACATTGGTATACAGTGAGGAATTATAGAAGCTCTATCTGTTCTATCGTGTTGAAAGTTTAAAAGGTGCCTTGCTCATGAATTTTAAATACCTGCTTTGGAGACTAATCTAATTGTGAAGAGCAACTTAATCTAACAATAAATGCAACAAGGCTCATTTGGCAGGTAATTAATAACTCAACAGTAGAAGTGGAGTTTTCTGTAAATAATTTTCTCAGCAGTATCCTAAATTGTTCATCAGGTGGAGTCTTCAAGTAAAGGTCAAGTATCTTTGTAAAAGATGTTTTAGAATATCTTAGCAACATCAGTACCTTAGTTCCATCAGATATTGAGCTTCATGCAGAATGATATGATGAAATTCTTAGAACTGTAGTGCAAGAAATTAGTCCAGATTATTTCACTCTAGATGTCAATTTGTAAAATTTGTTCTTATATCGCCTACATTTCATTATGTAAATCTTTGAGAAACAGAACTACATAGTAGAATAAAATAATTAATGATGCTTCTGTTTACTGTCTTACATACATCCGTTTATGTGCATATATCTGTAGCTGGCATTTTGGCTTTTATTGCCTAACTTAACCTGCACAGACTATTGTAGAATTTATGAAGCACAACTATTTTAAATAAACTCTGTTTTTCTAGATAAAATTGTTCTTACTACTGAGAGGACCCCTGCATAGTCTACAATAAACCTCATTTTGGGATTAATAAATACCGAGCAAAATCAATTTTTTTTTTGCTTAATTTTCTCATTTCTGTTTTAAGTTGACGATGTCCTTACCATTTCAGAAACCTCACAAGTTCATAGAAAACAAATATTGTATGTATATAAAGTACAGGACCGAGTTCTCCACTGTCTGCTTGAAGCTAGCATCATCATGACAGTAGCTATACAAGCTTTACCACAGTGCTGCACCATATGTTCTTGGATGGTTACAGTTAAACATAAAGAGTTAACAAGCCTTACTAAATCCAAAGGCTTCTATGCATGATTTTTTGATGCTGTGCAAGAAAGTCCAAATTATGTTTTGTGTTTGATTTCCACCATTTGTTTTCCACCATATATTTCCACCATTGATAAAATATTATCCATTGCCTTGCCTGTGAAACGATGCATTTTGAACATGTAATGGCCTCCCTATGTCAGTAGTCTTACAGGTCATTTTTCCTGTTTGAGTGGTATACTGTGTAAAAAATGAAGCACATCTATGGGTGTTTGCTTGTTTTTCCACCTCTATTGGAAAGTAACTCCCATATGAAGATGGACCAACTTCATTAAACCCTACTGTTTTTTTCTGTCATGTATTTACCTAGCAAAATCTGTGAGCACAAACCCCTGCAGTAAGAGTGCTGTAAACTGAGTCCTGAACACTTAATACATGGTAATTATGTAGTTACATTTACTATTTATTTATTTTCAATTTTCAGGTTTCTATTTCAGCAGTCAGGTCAATTTGCTGATATGGAAAGAAAGTACAATATCTTACAGCAGGAAGCTGAAAAATTCGTGGATGTGGAAAATAAAATTAAGTTAATTTCTGAAAAGGTAATAATAACATCTTAATTGGATAATCTCTGGTGAACACTTGCTGTCATTTTACTTCGTTGTCATTTAGTTAAATTTAACTGACTGTTTTAAAATAAATTTTCATAATGTGTTGTACTTGCCTGTGAGTACACCTTCAGAGAATATTTCCTGTGTGTAAACATGTCAATCCATACAATTGTTCAAGTATGTGAATATAGTGGTTGTGTCTCAGTATTTTTTTTAGACACTAAATTATTTAAAAAAAACTTACATTTATGCACATATTTCATTCTACCAGTACTATTCTGTGTATAATTCTAATATACATTTATTTAAAAAAAATTACAGGCATTTTTATGTAGTAGAACTGTTCTAATAAGAAAGACATTATGAAGTGATAGCAATATTTTTGTATTGCTATTTTATTTTCTTATCTGGGTGTGACATTATTGTACAAAATATGGACTGGATGAATAATAATCCCCTATATCTTACAGATAATGATGGGGATACAGCATGGCTTATGCCACGATATTCTTTTAGCACTGATCTCATAATGATGTAACTTGGATATTTATATACTACACTTCAGCTTGCAAGATGTTGCATGGGATTTAGGTAATGTGATGTATTTTACAAAAAAACAACCCAAACCCCACCATGGAAAATAAGGGATTAACTACAAAGAAAATGTCATGTATTCTACAGAAATTCAACAACAAACCCTTTTCTGTGACTTCTTCATGCTAAGTTAATCTACTATTTATAAAGATGAAGCATGAAAGCTAACCATATAGGAGCATTTTAACAAGTAAAGTGGCTTCTAAGGGATTTTATTCTCTGTTAAATGAATGCAAATGGTTTTCTGTTTTTAAATTCATTAAGTAGATGTAGATATTGTTTTGTGTTATAAATGCAGCTTGAGTCTTCTGAAAGCACCCTACGAGAAGCTGCCTCGTCCATCTCTATGATTCCCGAGTTTGAGCAGAAAATATCTTCTCTTCATAACATCATAAATAATATTCAGAACAATGAACAGACTCTTTCTATAAAGATGCAGAGCATTCATGAGAATTTCCAAAATGTTACAGATTCCTGGAGAAGCAGCTTGATTGAAATGAACACAAACACTACTGGTTTAAAATATGAAGCAAAGTTCATACATGCAGAAGTTACTTCCCAAATTAATGAAGTTGACCAAAGAATTAAATCCCTTTCAGAAAAAGTAAGAGATTTGGAAGACAGTACAGCCAGAAATATTAAAACACTAAAAAGACAAGAAGATGATGAATTCTCTAGAGTTGAACAAAAGCTGGGTTTGCATGCAAAGGTAGTTGAAAAGTTAGAAGAACAACAGAATAGTCTGGTAGCCAAGGACATAGACCTGAATCAGAAACTCGCGAACTATGAACCTAAAATTAAGGAGTGCAAGACCCATTTGCCAACAATTGAAAATGCCATTCACTCAATTCTTAGATTATCAAGTGAATTTCTAAGCATGGAGAAAAAGATAGAGGACTTGACAACACAGCTATTTACTGTGGAAAATGATATGTTGAAAACTGTTACTGATACAGTGGTGATGCAAAAGGTTCTTGAAGGCATACAGTATAATGACAGCATATTGAAAATGCAAAATGAAATAGTGGTTTTAGGAGAAGTAGCACATGACATAAAAGTATCTTCAAAAGCAAAAGAAATTACTTTAGAAAGCTATAACTTAGAAAATGAGCAGAATGGGGATAAGTGAATTTGTACTTAGAGTTTATGTGGATGAAATAACACTTTATTATAAATAATGTTAACTCCAACATGTTAAGGGTAGCTGAAATATTGTCATCAGTTTAAATAGGCATTGGATCAGATTGAGAGGTAAAACTTATAATAAAGAGGATAGAAGCAAGTTATACTGTGGTGAAAGAGGCAAGGAGTATCTTCTTAAATCAAGGATTTTTTCAGCTTATTTATTAAAAGATAATTTTTATTAAAGTAAAATTTGAAGCGAAGGTTTTAGATTTAAGGAAGAAAACATGGAGACATCAGCTTAAAGTTTATATTTAGTTTTTACTACATTTTTGTATTTTTCATTTGTATTATATTTTATGGACTTGTAACACAATGAACAATTTCATATCTCTAGGCAGATATACATGTACCTCACGTTAATGTATTATATACTGTAATGGTTTTGTGCTTACGGTACAGACTTCTCAAGGTTGTCAAAACAGGATCTACCTATTTTGCAGGCAAGCACTAAGTACACTTTTAACAACTGAAACTTAGATACAACAGCATGACACCAGTGAGGTACCACTTACTGAGAATCTTCTGTACTTTTTGTACCTGAACCTAATTTTAGTTCTTTTATATGTGGGGGGTTTCACAGCAGCTGGTGTCTTTTACTTCTTTGAGCCCACGCAAATAGCCTCCTTAGACCTAATTTCCAGCCTTTTCCAACTTTCTAAACTCACTGGTGTAATTTTGTTCTGCCTTTGAAGTTGTTGGATTACACATAGACTGAAGTTCTTAACAGATATTCCTGTTAGAATCTTCCACCATTTAATTTGCAAGTTTTATGTGATCGGTCACCACACTACTTTAGCAGGTTTTTCTATGTTTTGTTTCTTTCTTTGTTATGGTGCTGTTAGAAACAAGTTTTAACCTTTTCTTCTTTAGAATGTTCTCTGCATTATGTGACATTTGGTGTTGCTTTGCATTTCAAAGGGCAAAAAAAAATGTGTCACTGGCATTGTTTTCCAAAGTTTGGTGAACCAAGAGCTGCAAAAGCAATTAGTGAAAAACATGGAGTTATGTTTTTGGGGGCAGGGAATATCTGATCTATCCATAGATTTAATAGATTTACTTACAGAGGATGTAATGCTACCGAATAGGCGTGGTAGCTGTTCATTGAAATTAGACTCTTGGGACAACCATAAACTTGTGTTACAGACATACATCTTGATAATTTCCAATTCCTGATTTGTGAACTTGGGAAAGGAGATTGCTTAATAGACAGTATGAACCCATAACACTTACAACTTAATCAGTCTTAAATTATTCTGGGTTTGTACACTCTTATCTAGAGCTCTACTGAAATCTTCACTGAACAATTAATGGTGCACATTGAAGAGACTATTAAACGAGCATTTCTCAGTGTTAGTCTTTCAGTTTCATATAAATATAACTTATGTATAAATTTGTATCTCTTCACAGTCATATTCCGTGAAAATATACTATAGTGAATTGCCCTGTCCTGATGCATAATCTAATTCAAAATAAATTGCTCTTCCAGAAAGGGTATGAAATAAATACTTTAGTGTTCAGTGTTCCATTAAGAAATATTCTATACGGAAATGTTTTTAAAATACTTTTCATTAGCATGTTCCAGTGTATTTCTACTTCAAGTATTCTGAGGGAAGGGTGGCTAACTTACCAGTGGTACATGCACCAATTTAATGTCTTACATCAACTTACACCCTATTAAAAGCTGAATATACACAAGATTGACCAGGAAATACTCATCCTTTGAAGGCATTAACTAGGAAAGTAGCACAACTCCTCACAGTCTAAAGAAGCAAATAGATCTGTGCTAGTGAAGACTGACCAACACAATTAAAAATGTTTCTTTAGTGATGTTTTTACTACTAGTGTCAAGAAAAGGATTAATAACTTGAAATTAATTACATCCTCTCAGAATGTGTTTCAGCTTGCCCATTCTTTTTTCCCTCCTCTAAGTTCTACGCAGACTGATTGGGGATTGAACAGGATAGTATCAATTGGATATTTTCCTTTCTTCCTCTCGAATTTGTAAACCAAGAACAAATATTGTTTAAAAAAATGTGAACTAGCAAATTTAGCTAAAAATCCAACAGTAGTATGAATGTTCCCTCATTAATATAGCTTTTGTGGAGACAGGCTGTTAATGTTTTTCATGTGAGCTATTTTGGTGGCTGTTTAAACAAAAGGGAACCATACATCATTCCTTTGGCTTTTTCTTCTGTGAACACCCTGTTCAAAATACATATTATGATTACCAAAATAAAAACATGGCGGTTAATTATGGTTCATGATTTTTGGGCAAGAGAATTTTAAAGTAGGCATCTTTCTAAAATTTTTCCAGATATCTTTTATGTGTCTTTCTGGATCATGCTTGCTATAGGATTAATACAAAAGTTTCTGTAAATCAGAAGGAGATTGCGTTTGATGACTTGTGCTTTCAGAGGTCATGCTGGAATGTCATATAGCACCTTCTGGTAATTTTTGTTATAATAGAAAAAGTAGTAACAGTTAAATGTGTTGCATGTATTGAAGAAAAATTAAAATTTTTAGTTGTGTTGCAACAGAATTCTGTTTCTTAAAGACAGGGTTTGTGCTCAGTTTCAATATCAGAATATTACATTATAGCTTTTATTTTGAAGTGAGTTGTTAAGCTAGAAATCTTGTCAATTATTTTTATTTGTATCCCTCTAGTGTGAAAAGACATGGAGCTTAATGGCACAGCTAGAGGATCCTCAAATAATTTCTCATATTAAACATCTGCAAGAAGATATTTATACAATGAAAACATGGTCTAGCAGCATAATTAAAAACCAAGAACAAATGCAGAAGAATTTGACAACCCTCTTTCATGCAGTTTCGAGTGCTGAACAGAATGCGGCTTCTGTAACAAAAAACATAACTTTGATGATTGTGACAGTAAAAACTGACATAAGACGCATTTCAGGCCTAGTCTCAGACATGACTGCACTGACAGAGTCTTTGCAAACACTAGAAGATAAAGTAGAAAAAGGTGAAAAGAGGACAGTAAAAAACATAGGTGACCTGCTTACCAGTAGCATTGACCGAAGTACAGAACTACAAAGCTTGGCATCCAGTACCGCAAGAAAAATTGAGCGCATTAAGACAGCATTATCTGAGTTAAGGAGTGGTTTTAACAAGCATTCGGACAGACTTTTGAATCTTGAAAGTGACAGAGCAAAAGTTCTGAAGACTGTTACATTTGCAAATGATGTAAAACCCAAGATGTACAAACTTAAAAAGGATTTTGCTATCTTGGAACCATTAGTAAGTGACCTAACACTAAGAATAGGAAGATTAGTGGAGGATGTATTACGACAGGAAAAGGAAATTGCTTTATTGAATCAGAAACTGGCCAATCTAACAAGAGTTCAAACTGAGATCAAAGACATGAAAGATGAAATAACGAAGATTTCAGACATGAACTGATCACCCTGAAATGTCACTGCCTAAAGAACAGTAATGTTTGAGGAACCTTAACTCTATCACATGTAATACTAAGACAAAAGACATTATTTAAAGGCTTCATTTAGAAGCTTGTTCAATTAAATTTGTTTTATAAAATAAAACAGGGTTAAAGCATA